>CM060988.1:39775064-41117064 GCA_030765065.1 Deroplatys truncata | reverse complement strand
AAGAAATATTACATTTTCTCAAGTGTATCTGACTTGTTGGAAAGAGTGGCTTGGGTTTTCTTTACAGAAAACTGCCTGATTGCATTGTTTGGAAAGCCTAGTTCATTGTTAACAAAAGCAAAGAACCTTAACTCTTACAGAACATGAAGAAATATGAAATTTTTTGTCACGACAACTGAATTCTACACACTGCAGAACATAAGAATACTTGTTCCCATAGTGATGGCAAGCATAGTTGAGAATATTAAATTTCATATTTTACCTGTCTCTAGTGAAAGGTAAACTGCACACACAACATTAGTCTGCACTCTTGGTTTAATGCAAAGAAAGAAGCAACAATAAGAATTCTGGTTCTTTCTTTGCTCTGTTGAAGCTTAGGAGCAATGTTGTAACTAGCAATATTGTTTCAGGATAAAGAAAAATGTGCATGCTGGCAGCTGACAATACAGGGGACGGCTTATGGTCCGGGTGGCATGGTAGATCCGACTGTTGGATATTACTACAGAAGACTTCCAGAGCCAGTTATGACTGGCATATATGAGTGCAATTCAAGGTAGGTCGTACAATAATACCGGACAACATCTAGAGCTTTAAATCATTTTTAAAACTCAGTTACAAGAATGTGAAACCTACTCTTTACAGTTGCAACAACCACAAAGTCACTTGTCTATAGTGAAGCATTATTATATATTACAATCATTTCTGGAAAGTCTCATTAAGAGTATTTACTCTTGAGTTAATTAAAACAAAATTCCTCTAGTCTGCTAATAGCTAAAATGAAAACTTCTTTTACAATCAACAAAGTATAATTTATATTAATAGTTCTTCTTTTGCACTATCTATGCTTTGGCAGTAAGTTGAAAAGTTGATTCAGATTTCAAGAATTCAGTTTTACAATGTATAATTGGTCCTTAAATGTTAAGTATAATGGTTTATACATTCTATTTAATCAAAATTATGTGAGCACCCTATAAATCACTAAACAAAAGCAAGTGACAAGGAACTTCAAATTTCATGAACACAGTGGCCTAATAAAATCTATTTAATTAAACTTATATGGGCACCATTCTGCAGTTTTCTTATCTGGATCCATTAGATTTCTTTTAAAAGAGTTGATTGGGTAACATTTATAAGCTTTGAGTTTACTGCTATTTGCATTTGTACGCCTGAAAAAATCCTTAGCATGGCTTCCTTCGGAAGGGAAGTAAAGCCAGTGGTCCTATGCTGTAGGTTTACGGCATGTAAAAGCACCTCAAGCCTGATAAAGAGGCCTCAGAGCAAAATTACCAGTCTTTCATGTCCAATATAGAATGGGACAATAAGGACCACAGCAGTTAAAGAGCGTCCACAAATAAAGCTCAATTTAATTTATGAGAGTTGTTCTAAAGGTTGCAGGATTACTTGATTAAATACTCCCTTGTTCAGCAGTTTCAACTTCATTTCAAAGTGATTAATCTTCCCAGCAAGCAGATAAATAGTAGGATATGTTAATCCCTCCAAAAAAAGTAGCAGCTCTATAAGAAGGGGTCCATAACAGACACAAATTGCCTGTGATTTGATCATTTCAATTGATGAAGCTGATGCCTGCTGGAAAACCTTAACACCAGAAAGGTTTAACGATCTATGAGCAGTGTGCACCATGTTGTAGTAAATTACTTCAGAAGTAACGTTTATTAAAGAAGTCTCTACTATGGAAGTAGGTTATTATGGAGCAATTTACTCCAGAAATAACATTGGAGAGCTCAGTTATAATTTACTCTTTTAGTTAAGACTACAGAAGTAAGAACTCATTACGTCATCCTCCATGGTGTAGTGGTTACCATGCTAGCCTCTAGTTCCCGAGTTTGCAGGTTCAAACCCGGTGGAGGGCGATGGATTTTTTCGGGGGTAAAAATCATTAGCATGGCTTCCTTCGGAAGGGAAGTAAAGCTGGTAGTCCCATGTTGTAGATTTATGGCACGTTAAAGAATCTCAAGCCTGTTAAAGAGGCCTCTAAGCAAAATTACCTGTCTTTCACGCCCAATATAGAATGGGGCGCTAAGGATCACAGCAGTTAAAGAGCGTCCATAAATAAACCTCAATTTAATTTAAGAGCTCATTACTCCTGAAGTATTGTTTTGTTCACATGATATACTTGAAACGATCATATATAAGGTTATGTGCAATAGGAAAAGGGGAGAGAACTTTATTGAAAGAAATAAATGTTTGTTGGTAGAGATAAGAAAATCCATTTAAACAATTTAGAGTGCAAAAAACATTATGTAAAGATGCTAGAAGAGAAATGCCTGAAAAGTTGTGATGGACTAGTTCACTGTTTCAAGTAATGGGAAATGTGCTGAAGACCATTTCATAAAATTCTTTGGAAACAGTGTTCCTAGTATTCATATTTGCATCGCTCACAGATCACTTGCATGCTGTTGGAGAAATACCCTTTCCAGTTTTGGAAAAGTTCACTATTTCCATCTAATGGGCACAAAATAGGAACATATGTGCAATCAATTGCACCCACAATATCTGGGAAACTACAAAAGTGAAGAAGATTGCCTTTTATTTTCTGAACACTCATGTATACTTATTTATGTACCTTGCTCTTAACCTCAAAAGTGTTCTAACAATGTGATGAAAGATACGACTAGCAAGCGTATGGTGAAGTTTATAAGATCGCCTGTAACTATCTGAAATGTTCTGGTATGAACGCTGCAAAACAATTGCAGTGGTGATCATGTCATGTGTTTTGTTGTAAATACTGTCCAACAGGTTCAAAAGGAATATAAAAGATTCATTCCTAATAGCAATACATTCCTTGAACTCTCTGTATAAGTATCATATGTATCTCGCCTTATCCTTACTATCACACTATCGCATTCCCGTTCTTTTCTCAGTCAAGATCATCAATGTAATCTAAGTAATGCATGTACACGTCAGAATATCTTCCTTCAAATACGATACGATATAGTAGTTCAATTGACAGGTGAGTTACCCCAAGTCACTTGGATAAATTCAAACCTATATTTGTACTCTGTTTACTTCCATAAATGGTGTAAGATTGATATAGTCCATAGAATGTTTTGTAGAGAAGTTCTGGGTTTACCTAAGAGTTCACCAAGGGGTGTGGCACTGGCAGAGCTAGGAAGGGTAGGGAGAAAAGGTATAATAGTGGAAAGAATTTTGAAGTATTGGTATAGATGTTTAAATTTAGAAGATAGTAATATATTAAAAGAATGTATACAGTTTCAAAAAACCATATTAGGAAAAGATAGTTGGGTTGGGGAGATGGGAAATGTGCTAAAAGAAATTGGCATGAGGAATATTTTCCTATTAGATAAAGATAATAATAGTGGGTTTTGGAAAGAAGTGAGATTGAGGGTGGAAGACATCGAGAAACAGATATGGACTAGTTTTGAGGATAAAAGGTCATTGATCTTGTATAAATCAGTTAAAAGAAATTGGGGAAGGGAGAAGTATGTAGATATACGCAATCAATTTGGTGGAATAGGTCTTGCGTGGATGCGCACAGGAGTAATATTTTTAAAAAGGAATGGATATAATTGTTCGGGGAGATGTATTATGTGTGATAAATTGGGTGGTACATTACATTGGCTAATAGAATGTGATAAGGTTAAAAGGTGGAGAGAGGTTATATGGAATACAAAATGGTACAAGCTAAACAAAGAAGCAGTAGCATTAAGAATGTTGGGAAGCACAAAAGTAGAAACAATTAAAATGATGGGAACATTTTTAGGCAACACAAGGGATAAGTGGATAAGGAGCTTAAAAAAGGTAAAGCAGAATGGGCACAGTTTGGAAAGTGGCGAGATGGTATAGTAGCTTTATCCCATATATACAGCCTAGGGGCTAAATATTGGAGAGCTAGAGAACCTAAGCACTAGATTTAAGTTTTAGATATAAGTTTTATTTGTAATAAGAATGAAATAAATATTACATACTTCCATAATAACATACTACAGTGGAATCTCGTTAGCACGTTCCTCATTAACACGTTTTCCCGTATATTACGTTGAATTATAAAAGTCCCGGTACCAAATCACCAAATATAATAAATAATGTTTGCTTAGTGCGTTTTCCCGGTCCCGCTTACTACGTTTGAAGTTTGACGTCCTCATTCGCTGTTTTGGCCAATCCTTGATCGGTACAGTGGATGTAGGCGTTTAACACGTTCATAATTTGACGTCCTCATTTGCTACTTTGGTCAATCCTTGGTCACGGGATGGATATCGGCAGCCAATCACATACATGCATTTAAATATTTGTGTGACACGATTTCTGTGGGCGGGATAGAGTTTACCTTGGCGTGGTAAATGCGGTAAACGCTAACGATAGTTTATAATGTTGAGTGATGACCAAACAACCGTAGATTGTATTTTAACTTTTCATTTACAATGAAAAAAAGAAAGTGTAGTAGGTAAATAACCAACAGTGAAAAACTGAAAATCCTTGATGTAATACAATCCAAATATAAAACATGTCGATATAGTGCGGAAGTTAAACATTCCTCCGTCAAACTTAAACACGATTGTTAGCAAACCTAAATTGATTGAAACTGTTTTTAAAGAAGGGAAAAATACTAAAACAAAACTTTTCTCTTGGAAAATAGGATCAGAAGGGGACTGGAACGAAATTTGTTGCATGGAAACACCTCCGTGTTCAAATCGTCTTGAATACACCAAAGATAATATCGTCTATTGTACTCGTAACACGATGCACGCTCATAATTTTTTCTTTTTTAGCAGAAATTGTTATCACGTGTGTAATACAGCAAAACCACTATTGCCGCTTCCACAATTCGCAATTTATTTTCTCAAAAACGTTCATAACCTAAAAAATCCAAGTTGACCAAAATAAAAGCTTGAATTATTTATTCTCAGGCTTTGTGTATCCAAATCCATTTAAACATATTGAATTTAACATGGAAACGGGATTGTATTCAGTATGAAATTGTACTCAAAATCGATTTAAATTGCCCATGGAGACATAGTAATTATTAGATTTTTATTACCTATGTTTTTAAATTGCAGATTTTGCATTTTCATTAACACGTTTTCCCGCCTATGACATCCAAATCCTTAGGTCCCTGCAAAAACGTACTAATGAGGTTCTACTGTACATGATGGCGCTCTCTGACATTTATTTGTGTAGTAATTTACTCCAGGAGTATCTGAAAGTAAAGTACTTCAGAAGTAGTCTACTCTCATATAGAAGTTGCAGAGTGTTGACTTTAATAATAGTTTACTTGGGAAATAAAGCTTACTTTAGGTTGTTGCACGCTGCCAATATACTCATACTACTTTTAAAAAAAATGCAAAATAATTTTTCCTTTTTCAAGTATTCAGAAAGGCATTCTTAACTTTTATTATAAGAATATTAAAGATAGAGTTGATATACAAAAAATGCCAAGGAAGACTGCAGTGGCCTTATTTAGGATGGCAACTGGCCACAATTGCCTCGCAGAACACCTCTGCAAGATAGGATGCCTACCTACACCCAAGTGCACTCTCTGTGAGGAAGATGTCACCCTGAACAAACAGCATCTCGCCAAATGCAAAGGCCTTAAAAGTGATAACTTACAGACTTTATATTGGGAAGCCAGAGGGAAAATGATGCAGATCAGTTAATCCCCAGGGCCATTGGTGGACAGCAACAACTTTTATTACATATGCATTAATTCCTCCAGCTCACTGCAAGAATATATCCCACAGGATAGATTGTGTGAGCCCAATGTTGCATGTTAATTACTTCTTCAATCAGTGGTTGAATTATATTAATACACTTTATCATATAGAGTCAGTAACCACTGCAACAGTATGTTCCCACTCAATGTCATACAAAGAAACCATTTCCAAAATGCCACTGGCAAAGTTTGCAGAATTTGCCACATCCAATATCAGTGAAGCAGCCAAATGTGTACTTACTGTAAACTTTTGGACAAAGCAGGATTTTGAAGATGCAAGTACCATTCTTATCTGTTGTTTTGCCACATAACACAAAAACATCTTTCTCTCTCACCTCTTCCTTGATTTCTTCTCTCTTCTTTTCACCCAGCATTGGAATATATCTTGTCATAGTGGTTTACGGATGGTAAATCACCACTGCTTGAAAAATTCATCACCAACTTCGGATAGCAGGATGGTCTAATTTCTCAACATGTATATTGGCTGAATAAACATAGATGCAGTTTCCAAAACAAATTCCTCTTTAGACTCCTTCACACAACTTGCATTTTCCAAAGTTTGTTTTAAAGTTTCCACAAAGGCATGCCAACTTAGAGTTTTGAAGTTTCATGGTGCTTTGTGTGCTTTTCAGGCTTACAATGTTTAAAGCTTCTGTTTGCTTATATTCCAGGCTACTCTCACAATGTCGTCCTCCGTGGACTAGTGGTACCGTGCTAGCCTCTAGTTCCCAACGTTGCGGGTTCAAACCCAGCGAAGGGCAATGGATTTTTTTCGGGCGTAAAAATCCTTAGCACGGCTTCCTTCGGAAGGGAAGTAAAGCCGGTGGTCCTGTGTTGTAGATTTACAGCACGTAAAAGACTGATAATGAGGCCTCTGAGCAAAATTTCCGGTCTTTCACACCCAATATAGAAGGGGACGCTAAGGACCATAGTAGTTAAAGAGCGTCCATAAATAAAAAACTCAATTTCAATACTACTATCACAATGCTTGCACATTTAAACACCGCAAGAAATAATGAAGCCTTCAGATTTGTATTCTTTACCTCTGTCTGTTGAATTAATCACTGCTTTAGGCATATTTAACTTCAAGTGCACACAAAGTACGAGGGCTGATTAACAAAGACTGAGACTGATTTTTTTTCACAGATGTTTATTACTCCAATTCAATGTTTACATGATCTTTTTCAAAGCAGTCCCCTCCTACTTCAATGCACTTTTTAAAGCGTCTCTGCCAGTTCTTGAACATGTGCTGCAGACCATTTTTTGTCAGATCCTTGAGAATCGCCTCACTTTTCTTGAGCATGATGCGGTAATTTGTATCACAAATTACCTAAATGTAAATAATGATTGTAATATGAATATGCATTTTTATGTGACATTGATTTCAGATGTTTATTAATTGTAATTAATATTGGGAAATACGTTTATAGGGCCTTACTGAAACTGTCAATAATAGCGCAATACTGCAGCGAGGGGGATGAGCTGTTTATCATTATTGGGAACAAGGAAGTTACGTAATGTTCGCGCGTTTTCGGTAGAACCTTCTAGAATGCTTCCCTAAAAGCAATATGTATTCGTGGTTTTCATTGGATATTAAAATAGACGCTAATGTTGGCGCGTTTTATTAGCCAATAGCAGTTCATTTATAATCTTTAGGCATGTCGAGGAGTGGGAGTATATAAAGCCATGTCCGAGGTAGATCGCGCCACAGTTCAACAAAATTCTCAATACATTACACGTCGGTCGCCCAGTTAATAAAAATTCCTAGCACATTACACGTCGTCAGTCAGTCCTTCAGTTCGTCAAGTTACGCGCAGCAGAATTACGAGAATCTAAAGTATTATAAAGTTAATTATACACAAAGTTGAAATACAAAGTTAAAAGTGATAAGTAAGAAGTTATTACAAACAGTTTCAGTTTGGCGAGTATCTAAATCAATATGTAAAAGTGTTAGTGAACGTGTTCGACAATAAAAATTATAAAACCAATTTCTTCATTAAGTGTAATTTCTGGATAAAAGATTCCTTTCCGTTTCACAACCTGTATGGAGATACATGTTCTACCAAGATAAGATAATAGCTAGCCGGAGGACATTTGAAATGAAATCAAACAAGCTAATACTGACACAAATTGATACGCCAGATGGAGCTACAAACCAAACAAATGAATGACGTCACAAGATGGCAACGCGTGAAGTAAGCAGCACAACATAAGATCTACAAGTTCTAATAACTTACGCTACACAAATTACGTAAACAATAATATTACTTCAAGCACTGCTTCAGAGTTCCCAAATCGAATACCCCTAAGCTTTGCCTTTAGTGATGGGAATAAAAAAAAGTCACAGGATGCAAGATCGGGGCTATAAGGTGGATGTGGTACACAGGTAATGTTGAATCGAGCCAGAAACTGCATGACTTGATTTGCGACGTGAGGCCGTGCATTGTCATGATGAAGTAGCCACCCAGTCCGAGAAAGCTCTGGTCGTTTCTTTGCAATGTGCTTCCTCAGTGTAGCCAATACTGACGTGTAGTATGCTGCTGTAACAGTAGTGTGAGGGGGGAACTGTATGCTGGTAAATCATTCCATTACAGTCAAAAAATGTGATCACCATCACTTTCCCTGCAGATGGAACAACTTTTGCCTTTTTTGGCGTTGGAGAACCTGGCAATTTCGACACTGTTTTCCTTCAGGATCATAATGATGCAGCCATGACTCATCACCAGTGATAATCGATTTAAAAAATGCATCACCTCCATTGTCTGGTTTGCGAAATGCACTTAGGGTCTACAAAATAGAGCATTACTACCAACCTACCAATACGAGAGTGCTGCTGCCTACCAACATTATACATAAAAACCCGCTCTTTTCAAATATTTATGTTACAGATACGAAACTATCATGGAAGCTACAGGAAAAAAATCAGTCTCAGTCTTTGTTGATCAGCCCTCGTACAAAGCAGTGACTTAGCAGCCCAAAGCTGGGGAGAGACAAAGGAAATGACGAGTTCCCACAGAAAAGCTCTCATATGGCTTGAACTATGTAGCCAACACATGGTTTTTAACCTGATTTGTCATGTAGTTATTCTCCACCAACCAAATTACGTATTTTTGCACTTTTTGGAACAACATTGACTCAGAAATAGGGATGAGCAAATTATTCAAGGAATTAAAAGGAAGTTATTAGATTTCTATTAAAGTATTATTCATTTTATTTAAGAGTATTAATATGTGCTATATATCTAAAGTTGCATATTTCTGAGAGTAAAAAAAATGTACGCATTTGCCAATCCGTACTTGCGTATAACTATAGGTTATTTTATAACTGTAATTATGCATAGAGTATAGGAAGTGTAATAAAATATTGGTAACAGTGTTCAAATTTTTAATTATATATAATTATGTAATTGAACTGGTTCAGTTTACATTTAAAAAGTAACAAAAGTATTTAAGTATGATGATGCAAAAGACAAAATAATAAAATATGATGTATAGAAATGGTTGCAAATATACAATTTCACTAAAATAGGTTCAATACCTCAGAACTAGTTTCGAGGAATCACTTCCTCATCGTCAGCTGATTGCAATCAGTTGCAATCTAGTTCTGAGGTATTGAACCTATTTTAGTGAAGTTGTATATTTGTAACCATTTCTATATGTTATACTTAATCTTTTCACTATGTCTTCCAATTTAAAATTAATTAATTAATAATAATAATAAAATATGTTTTAGTACACTCAGTAGGCCTACTCTATATGCAACTCTTCAATAGGTACAAGTGCAAATACAACTACTTCAGAATCTGTCACTTTCAGATGCATTTTGAATTTGTTGTTCTTTCTGACCTTCACTGGCCCAAGCATATTTCTCTGTAGATCTTACCTTGTTCAACATATGTTTCTTACTTAAGAGAGAGGCACAGAATTCCTTAGAAGTGAAATGCTTTATGTAATTATATTAAGCTAGAAATGCCTTGTACTGACTGCAAGGATATCTAAGTGACATGAAATGTTTTTGGAATTCTCAAAGTACTTGGTCCTTTTTTGATGTGCTAGAAGGTTACTGGACTCTTCATCACCTGTGTACTTATTCACAAACTTCTTGAGGTTGCTGAATTGATTGAAACACTTAACATCATCTACAAACACATTTCTATCCAAAAGAAATTTGATGGAGGATTCCACATTGTTCCACTCATGTGAATGCTAAGAGACATTCACATGAAGCATGAAAATTCCCTCATTGCCTGCATCCATTATGCCAAATATTCTATGCAATTGACATACAAGTCAGTTACTTCTGCACAGAATTTGTCACACTCAACATGAAAGCCCTCCTTGAGGTTTTCTCCTAGAAGATCTTTAACTTTGAGGGTCATAAAGTTGTTGCTCTTACATTCAGTAAGTATATCCTGAACGCACAGAAGAACTTGGAGAACATCTTCAACTGAATTGCTCTCCTTTTAAAGTTCTATCACTTACTTATCAATACACTTATCTTTACTTTATGTAATTTATTCCCTTCTAAATCATATTTCATTTCCACAACATATTCATTCTATAATCACTCTCCCTCCCTGTTCTAATAGTAACTCCCCCATTATTATTACTTCCATATTCCCATACTTCCCTCAAAACCTACTCTATTTTTATAGATACACACTTTCCTACTCCATAAATCTATTGACTAATTTTGAAGATTTAGAAGCTAGTAACAGTGATGTGTCATAATTTAAAATAAAGAGAGTTGAGGGTTGTTACACTACATCACTATAATATTCTTACTAATATTCTAGATGAGGACATGCTGACGATGGGAACAAACCGTCTCCCGAAACGCGTTCAAGTAAGAATATTATAGTGATGTAGTGTAACAACCCTCAACTCTCTTTATTTTAAATCCATAAGTCTATTCCTATTAACTCCCTTAACAATCCCACTTTACTTCTATCCAAAACCCATAAACTCCCATTAAATATCAACATAATACTTTCTTCTTCCACCATTTCACCACTCTAAAACCACACCTCTACCCTACCCACAACCATATCACATAACAATTTAACTTCCTCCCTCCTCAGTAATATCATTTTCCTAACCTTACCAACTATTACCCATACATCACTCTAATATAACATTTATCATCTCCCAGTCTACTCTCTAACACAACCATCTTCTTCCCACCAACCCCACATAACAATAACATAACTTCCATATATCCATCCTTCTCCTCCAATTTCCAATCACTCTTTAAACTTCCTTCTAATCTACATTCCTTCTCTCTAATTTCAAATATATTTAACTAAATCATTTTCTACTCCTACAATCTACTACTCCTTATATCACTTTCACATCCAACCACCATTCACCCACAACCATAAATTATTTATAACAATCCATTTCCCTTCCATTCTTACCAACTTCATTTATTATATTAAATCTTTCTTCAAAACCCATTATTCCACCAATAAATCTCTATTTATAAAAATATTTATTCCTTTTAATTACTTTATTTTCTTTAACACTTCATAAACAAACTATACTAACATAAATCTTACAACTATCATTCTAACTCCTCTTAATCTCCCAACCCTATAATGCCATTCCAAACTTTCCTTCTATAATTTCTCTAACCTCTTCAACATTCCTTTCTTTCACTCCTATTATAACTAAATTAAATTTACAATATCTCTCTTCCAACAACTCTACTCTTCTTTTAATTTTCTATACCTCATTTCTTATATCTTACATTTCATTTTTAATCTCTCTCTTAATATCTATTAATTCCTTTTCTACTCCATTAAATTTATTTCCTAATTTCTCATCCATATCTTTTATATTAACCAAAATTTCATCCATAATATTTCAATTCCCATTTGGCCCAAAATTAATTTCAACTCCACCAATTACCAATAGCATACCTATTATACATATAAAAAAATCATATTTACCATCTCTGCTATACCTTTATTTATTTTAAAATCATTCCATTTTAACTTATTAAAAATTCCAATTCTTCCTCTATACTCATCAATAGTAATCCCCATAATTTCTTAAACCCTTCTTTTCTTCCACTCCAGGAGCTTCTTCAATACACATCACTCTCTTCCACTGCTTGCTTAGCACTCTCCTGCTATCAGATAGTAGCATTTTGTATTCAATATCTATAAATTCACAGTACTCTTTTAGTTGCTCTGTTCGGACTGTATAGATATTGAAGTACTGGTAGATCTTGAAAATGATGCGCTCAACGTCTACATCCAAAGCGTCTGCTGCTTGATGAACACAGTTATTCAAAATATGTGTTGGGCAACCCACGCCAATTAATGTTTTGTTATGTAGTTCCTTCTTTAACTTCGTAAACACATTTTTTCCAGTCAAAATATAATACTACTATAGGAAATACTTTCACAGAACTGTGGTTGCTCCCATCAGTAGAAACTCCACAATAACTTATTTCTTGCTCTTCAAAACTTTTTATAACACTTTCCAAAGAATCAGGAGCCAATATTGAATTTACAAGTGTGTCTGTCTTTTAGCACTCGAAAAAATCTTGCCGATATTAGAATCTTTGAACGTCATTTTCAGTAAGCTTGATGTGCACGCCTTCCCGTTGTAGCTATTGTGGTGCATAACAGTGTGAAAAGCAAAAGTTCCTTCTACTGTGGCTACTTCGTCTTCCAATTTACCACAGGATTTATGAAGAAATCAGTTAATCTTGTTGATGAAGCCTCTCCTCGAACTACACTTTTGTGTTTCTCAAAATACACGTGTACTTGCAGGTCGAGTCCTCCTTTATTTGTCACTGAGATAAACATACCTGGTTTATATACCATGCATTCTCCTTCCAAATCCTGTCTTCCTCTTATAAAACATGAATACTTCTTCTGTAACTCAACAGAAAATTGGCATTTTCTTAGCACAGAAACAAAGTGTTGCGACAGTTCACAACCTTAACACATAAACAGAAGTTGGAATTCAGTAGTGGAAGCCATCCTTAGTATTTGCTCCTAGTGGATCTCATGCTAACTTCAGAACAGAAGATGATAGACACGTGCTTGCCTCTAAGCTTATTGTCATATGTACAAAAACGAAACGTAATTGAATTTATAGCCTGTAAAAAGCATCCACTCAGGAAACCCAGACATTTTTTGAAAATTAAAATTTCCACCCAGGAATGATAACCTTAAAGAAGAGGACATGCCCAGGAAAAACCATACCTATTGCAACCCTATATATATATCAGAGGAGTGCTAAGCAAGCAGTGGATGTGTGAGGAGGAAGCTGCTGGAGTGGAAGAAAAGAAGGCTCAATTAATCATGGGAATTGTATTGAGGTGTACAGAGCAAGAATTGGAGCATTTAACAAGTTAAAATGGAAGGAATTTAAAACAAAGGTGTAGAAGAGATGGTAAACATGTTTCTTATCACATGTGTAATAAGTATACTATTGGTAATTGATGGAGTTGAAATCAACCCTGGGCCAAATGGGGATCGAAACGTCATGGAACAAATTTTGGGATATGGATGGGAGATTAGGAAATAAACTCAATGGAATGGAAAAGGAACTAATAGATATTAAGGGAGAGGTTAAAAATGAAATACAAGAAGTAAGAAATGAGGTACAGAAACTCAAAAGAAGAGTAGAGCTATTGGAAGAGAGACACCACAGATTTAACTTGGTTATAGCAAGAGTGAAAGAAAGGAATGGAGTATGGCCTGTAGATGAGGTCAGAGAGATTATAGAAGGAAAGCTTGGAATTGTGCTACAGGGCTGGGAGATAAGGGAAGCTTTTAGAGTGGGGAGATGAAGAGGAGCCAGAATGATAGTTGCAAGATTTTCGTCACTGCAGTTTCTTTATGAAGTGTTGAAGAAATCAAAACAACTAAATGGAACAAATATATTTATAAAAAGAGACTTATCAGTGGAACAACAGGCCTTGAAGAAAGATTTAATACAACAAATGATGCTGGCAAGAATGGAAGGGGAAATGGGCCTTCATAAAGAATTTAGATTGTGGGTCGATGGGTGCATGCTGGTTGGATATGAGAGTGATACAAGGAGCAGCAGATGGTAGGAGCAGGAAATGATTCAGCTAAATACATCCGAGACCAAGGAATGCAGATCGGAAGGAAGTCCAAAGAGTGATCGGAGACCAGAGGAAAAAGATCGACACATGGAAGTTATGTCACCAGCACGTGAGGATGGCGGAAAGAAGATGATTGTGTCAGAGAGAAGATGTAGAGATGACGTAGTGAGAACGTCAGACCAGACTGATGTAAGGGCAACAGCTGGCGAAGTAAGGAAAATGATTTCACCTAGGAGGGAGGAAGTTCAATTGGCACGTGACCTGGCAGTGGGCAGGCCAGGGGCATGGTCCCAGAGTGACGGAATGGAGGGAGAGGAAAGCATTGTGTCGACACCCAGTGGGAGCTTACTGGTTTTGGACAGAAACTTAGCGGGACCGTCAAGGGAGAAAACAGGAATAGAATTACAGAGCAGGAAAGTGTTGGATACGTTTAGAAACAGAACAGGTTCACAAAAGGGAAAGGAGAAAGGAAGGAGGAAGATTGGTTTCTGGAATTGAGAGGAACTTAAAAAATAAAATATTTACAGGGAAGTTGAGACACCTACTAGAAAACTTAGATTATCTAGGGAGGTTAAGGATTTTATATATGTTGGAACAAAAGGGGAGGTGACAGCAAGGAAGGGAAGAGCTTCTGGGGGATTAGGTCTTTTTGTAAGGCAATCCATAGGGAAAGTAATAAGGGATACTTGGTCTAGGATTAAAAATGTTTTTTTGGATTATATTGGAAGATAAACTGATAAATAAGAAAACCATATGTTTAGGTGTAGTGTACAATGCACCTGCTCCCTCGCAATACCATAATACCGATTTGTTGAAGGCACTTGAGAGAAATATAGATAGGTTAAGAGAGAAGTACGGGAATACGGAAGTAATAAAATGGGGGATTTTAATATCAGAATAGGTGAAGGGGATGTGAATATAGACTGTGATATGTTTTTTGGAAATGAAACATGTACTAGAAGGGAACAGTTCAGCGAAGTAAAGACAAGTGTATTGATAAGTCAAGTGATGGATTTATCAAATTTTGTGAAGTGAACGCCTTAGATATATTGAACGGTAAATATGGAGATGATTTGTTATTGATTATATATTATGGCCGATCAGCAAGGCGTATACAATAAGTAATTTTAAGGTGCTAAATTTTGTCTAATTTTGAAGAGTTAGAAGCTAGTAACAGTGATGTGTCATAATTTAAGATAAAGAGAGTTGAGGGTTGTTACACTACATCACTAAAATATTCTTACTTGAACGCGTTTCGGGAGACGGCTTGTTCCCATCATCAGCATGTTCTCAACTGGCACATGAGAACATGCTGACAATCGGAACAAGCCGTCTCCCGAAACGCGTTCAAGTAAGAATATATTAGTGATGTAGTGTAACAACCCTCAACTCTCTTTATCTTAAGCTAAATTTTGTATGTAATAGTTGCCACTTCCCGCTGGTAGTGGAGACTCAAAGACAATCAGAGGAAGTAAGGGAAGTCAGATGGGAATGGGGAAAGAATACTAAGCAGTATATTGAATTTAAATGGAGGGAGGAACAGAGGGTAGAATTTAAACTAACATTAGATTCTAAGCATGGTCAAACATGTCAACAGAGAATGAGTTTTATGATAAGGAATCAGGAAATTGAGAACGCAACCAATATTTTTAATATGTTAATGCAAAGAGCAGGGGATGGGATGAGAAGGGGGAGGAGCAGGGTTTCTATAATGCACTATTAGAAGAAAAGAAACAAGAATGGAGAAATAAAGAACAGAGTAACCTGATTAAAGTTTTAAGGAAGAACAATACCAGCAAGGTGTGGAGAGCGTTAACATCCACATATAATAAATGGCTAGGTAAACCAAATATCACTTCAGAAGATTGGATGGAGTATTTTAAAATGTTATTTGAGGAGGAGGGTGTTATTAAGATGAAATTAGTGGCAGATTTTGGAGTGGGATACATAGATATATTAGATAATGAAGTGAGAGATGAGGAGGTACTGAAACAAGTGAAGGCAATGAAAAATAATAAGGCAACAGGTATAGATGGAATTCCTCCAGAGTTTATCAAAGAATGGTGTAGTGGTGGGAATAGAGTAAAGATGTTTACAGACTCGTTCAATGTAATAAAAACTAAAGGGTATGTACCGAAGCAGTGGAGGAAAGCAATAATTCAACCTATCTACAAAGGCAAGGGGAGCGTTGATAAGCCCAATAATTACAGAGGAATAGCATTACTATCAAATGTTGGAAAGATTTTCACAGGGATTTTAGCAAATAGGATACAAAACTGGGTAGAGGAATATAATATCCTCTAGGAGTTTCAAATGGGTTTCCGTAAGAGGAGAAGAATGGTAAATAACTTATTCATACTTAAAACTCTGGTGGATAAGTATTTAAAAGAAAAAAGGGGTAAATTGTACATTGCATTTGTTGATTTGGAGAAAGTGTATGACCTCATTGATTTAAATTTGTTGTGGCACAAAATCTTGAGGAAGGGAGTAAGCCAACAGATGGTGAATTTACTTAAAGCTCTATGCAAGGAGAACACTTTTTGTGTGAAAGTAGGAGTAGGATTGTTAACAAAAGAAATAAATCAAAGGAAGGGGTTATGACAAGGATGTAAGTTAAGTCCAGTGTTATTTAATCTGTATATTGATGATATCCTGACTGTGAGATAGGAAGAAATAATAATTGGTTGCCTGTGATAAATAAGGTATCAATTCCTGGGTTATTATTTGCTGATGATTTAGTGGTAGGACCTGTTTCAATGATTGGTATGAAGCAGTACCTACAGCAAATGAATAAATACTGTGATGAGTGGAATCTGAAAGTAAACCAAGAGAAGACTCAAATCATAGTGTTTAAGAAAGGTGCCAAACTGGGCAAGTATGAAAAGTGGAAGAATGGAGAGAAGGAATATAAAGTGGTCCGAGAGTGTGTATACTTAAGGGTCAAAATGGATGGGGGTGGAAAATGGGAGAAACAGAAGAAACTGGTATTGGCAAAGGGGAAAGAGGCAATGTCAGCGATTAGAGGGTGCAAATATAGAATATCAGATATAAATATTAAATGGCTAGGAAAATGTATCACACAGTAGTTGAATTAAAAATGTTATATGGAAATGAAATATGGGGAGTAGAAGGAGGCTGGGAAGTGATAGATATGGTACATAGGAGTTTTGTAGAGAAGTTTTAGGCTTGCCAAATGCCACAGTAAAGGAATTTACTGTAATTGAAATGCAGAGAATAGGGAGAAAAGGGGTAATAATGATGGTAGCTCTTAGATATTGGTATAGACTATTAAATTTAGAAGAGAAAAACTTGTTAAGGCAGTGTCTGGAATTTCAAGAAAGATAAACGGGTGGAGTTATAGTATACAAACTAACTTGGAAAATAGTGATCTGGGAGAAATTTGGAGAAGGGAAAATAATGTTAAGAGTGTTTGGAAAGAAGCTAGGCGGAGGTTTGAAGATGTAGAGATACAAAATGCATTTAGTAGCATTATAATAAAAAATGTATGGGCTAGAGAACAGTATGTGGATCACTCAAATAAGGAACAAAGAGAGAGTAGCTTGGGTACAAGCAGGTGTATGTAGACTAATAGGAATGAGAAATGGGTTCCCACAGAACCAGTGTCCAATATGTGGGGAAAGAGAAGATTTACAACATATCATGTTTGATTGTAAAGGTACACAGCATTGGAGAAAACAAGCTATAAATGGGAAATGGTTAAAACTGGACAGGAAAGTAGCCTTAAGCAAGGTTTTAAACAATGATAATAAAAAGGTAGGAGAGTACATGTCCAAAGTAAAAGAGAAATGCTTATGGACAATAAAAAGAGATGTGAATTAATTTCATCACGAGATGTTAAGATATGTAATTATATTATCATTATTATAAAATTAGTATTATTGGATTATCCTTTTGATATTACTACTATTGTTATATTATTATTATTATTATTATTATTATTATTATTATTATTATTATTATAAATTATTTTTGTTATAAAAAGAAAGTAATATGGGTAGAATATGGCAAGATAACAGCTTGGGCTGATGTATAGCCATATTATAAGGAAGATTGCTAGCACAAATAAATAAATAAAAATAAATAAATATATATATATATATCAAATACTATGTAAATACAATACACTACACTGCCTTTGAAAACATCATGCAAATTTGATGGCTAACTGATGCATACCTGAAGCAAGGATACACTAAAGTTAGATTTATCACTGTTTTTGGATATTTAATAGTTAACTTTAAATTATTTAATTGGTCTTACCTTCCTGGTTTTTCTCCAATATGGAGGGTTGCCCCACTTAAGCTCGGACGACTTTGAATTGCCCTCCCACTCCTGTCATTGGTCAAACTGCTTATGTTTATTATTGCATCAGCTCACTGCAGTGATAGCTGTCTGCTGGGTCAGTCTGAGGCAAAGTTTACGCGCAATGGCTTCAACAATCGCCGACATTGTTGGGCTTTCCGATGCCAGTTACAGCCTTTCAATGATAGTGGAAAGGTACAAACAAAAATGTCTTACCATAAGTAAGTCGTGTGCGGGGCGTATAACACGGCTGCATAAAAATGGATTCCCACCTTAGGCTCAGTGTGCAAAAAAAACTAGCAAGAAAAAGGCCACAACCAACATGACCTAAAGCAGTAGTAGTCAAGGTGAGTGCAACAGTGACTCAAGAAAACCCACCAACCCAAAGAAGCATTTCCAGCCGCATTGGAGTATCCAAAAGGATCATCTACGGATAATACACAACATAGGTTGGGTCTAGAATGGCGCCATAAAGCATGTGGACATGCCTTGAAAGAGCGGCACATCAGAGAATGCTTCACCAACACAAGAAAATTCTATGAACACCACCTGGCAGGTGAAAAGTGGCAGTGGGTGGTTTCTTTAGATGAAGCATGGGTTTATCTAGAGAGACAAAAAAAACCACAAGCCATTTATTACCATCAATTGGTCCAAAAGGGTGCTCCATCTTTATTTGGGAGAACAAGGAAAAGTTTTCCAAGGTATTCATGGTGGTTGCAGATTATTGCTCTCGGGGGAAACTAGGCATACACAGAGTTACCAGCAATGTAAAAATTAATGCAGCCTGCTATCAAAGGAATGTTATGGACCTAATGTTTTATGAAGAGATGCCTCGGTTGTATAGTGAGGATGCCCCAAATGTTTGGATCCACATGGATAAAGCATCCAGTCACACTTCTCGGGTCTCCCAGCATTACTATCACTGGGAAGCTATGGAAATGAGTGTCAATGCGATACCATTTAAAAGGATCCCTGTGAAGTCGCCAAATGCCTCACCAATGGATTTTTGCGGATTTGGTCTACTCAAACAGTGCCTTGCTTCTCGGCATCCCGCCACAATTAAAGGACTCTGGAAAGCCTGCCAGGAGGAGTGGGCTAGCATCCCCCTTCCTGTTCTTAGACGCAGCCTTCTTCAATGGAAATTGCGCTGCAGAGCCATAGTTAAAGCCCATGGAAATCACATTGAACATAATAGGTCGTGGCGAAAGGAAATCTCGCCATGAAAAAACATAAGCAAAAACGCCCGAGCTTAAGTGGGGCAACCCTCCATATATCATAAGATGGCAATAATGACAAGCAATGTTGCTGCTTGGATCTTAATGTAATTCTTGGCACACTTGGCCAACACGTTTTCACGGCTTAGAGCATTACTGTTATTTTGTAGCTCTTCCATGTATATCAGCAATAATTTGTTTTTCAAAAACTTCTGCTTTTTGACTTTCAAAATGCACATAAAGAATTCCTAGCACAGTGAGCTAGTCCCTTGAAAACAAAGCAACTATCATCGGATATGAAAAAAATACAATGTGTTTCACAAAACACAAAAAAAAAAATGCTATGTTAATACAACAGAAATTCACCAATTTTGTCTTTGTTTCTCAAAAACTGACACTCAGGGAGTTCAAAATATTCACTACCTGTTACGACTGTATGTGAGCTGGAAACATTATGGGTCAGCCTGCCATTATTATTGCTCCAAATGATTAGCAACAATAGGAAAAAACAACATGTGGTTACAAAATAATACAGAATTATAAAATGGTAACTGTGCATTAGAATATTTATCCATAATCACTATAAAAATCTTTGTAAATTTTAAAATAAGGAAATTGTTTTATCTCTTGGATTGCAATATTTTTGGTGTTATGAAATTTGCATTATATTTTAACTTAAATTTACCATTAAACATTGCAGAACAATGAAAAGATAATTTTAAGCCCAAAATACATTTCACTTTATCACATATTAACAAAAACCAACACCCTTAAGCATAGGTATCCAGAGCTCAGTAATGTGAAGGCTCGACGACAACAAAGCCACAATTTTGTCAGGTAGCTTTGCTGACATTCAGGGAACCATAAGCATTGAAAAGAGAGATTTGAGGCCAACACTTGCCATAGAAGAATACCGTTACATTTCAACATTCAGTGTAAAGCACAGCACTATTCTTTTGTGTTGGGGTTCCATGCTTGAAGCTGTCTACAAATCAAATATTTTCCCTTAAAAATGTAATATTCTGCTTTTAAAGGTATAAGCAAGCAATGTCGTGGACATCAGTAGTGTGGGAAAAATCATGCTACATCTTAAGGATCTGTATTTGGAGTATTCTTGAAGAATGTTGTGTGTCTCAGTATTTCATGCCAAAAAGAAAGTTGAGAGAAAGTAACTTTATGGGATGGGGTGTTTTTCACACCATAGGCTTGGTAATATAATGTAGTTTGTGATGCAGTGGTTTAAGGGTTGTACCATGTTGTTACTGTTTGGGTTGCTCACAGTCTCCTTATCACAAAAAATATATTATTAATGAATTAATATCCACTTCTCTTCAAGCTCATTCTATTTTGTCAAAAGTATCTTTGGTCAGGGTTCATAAGGAACAATGAGATGCTGTTACAGAATGCATTTGAAAACTCTGTTAAGATATATGCAAAGTGAAAGCAAGAGCCATAATAGCTCTATGTTATGTATATAGTACTGCCATTTTATCTCCAGCTCTGACATTTAGCGCGACCGTGCGACGGTATTAAATGTTACATGTTGATGCTTGTGATGTTTATGTATGTGTGTTTACTTTACGCATATTTGCGAGAGAACTTGCTTTACGTAATGTCTTTTTGTTGTCGAGCCCCACGTTGTGGAGCCAATTATGCGACGGTAAATGTTCTAATGTTTTGCCATTATTATAGCACCACGTTTGGATGCCAATTTGCAACGGTATTACAAATAATGTTGTGTGTTTACTTCACGCGTTGCCATCTTGTGACGTCATTCGTTGGTTGGTTCGTAGCTCCCTCTGGCGTAGCAATTTGTATCAATTAGTTTCCGAAAGAATTTAAAGTTTTGTATATTGTCCTCCGGCTAGCTATCATCTTATCTTGGTAGAACTTGTATCTCTATGTAAGGGTGTGAATCGGAAAGGAATCTTTTATCCAGAAATGATACTGATGAAGAAATTGGTTTTATAACTTTTATTGCTGAACACGTTCACAAACACATTTACATATTAATCTGGATACTCGCCAAACTGAAACTGTTTGTAATAACTTCTTATTTATCACTTTTAACTCGCATACTTCAACTTTATGTAATTTTCTAAATGTATGATACTTTATAATAATTCTCGTAATTCTGCTGCGCGTAACTTGGCGAAATAAATGAACTGAGAGATCGACGTGTAGAGTACTGAGAATTCTGTTGAACTGGGGGACACTCTACCTCGAACCTACACTATTTATAGGCCTGCATCAAGATACGCCTAAAGATTATAAATGAACTGCTATTGGCTAATAAAACGCGCCAACATTAGCGTCTATTTTACTATCCAATGAAAACCACGAATACATATTACTTTAGGAAATGTTCTAGAAGCTTCTATCGAAACCGCGCGAAATATTACGTAACTTCCTTGTTCCCGGTAATGATAAACAACTCACCCCCTCGCTGCATTATTGCGTTATTGTTGACAGTTTCAGTAAAGCCGTATATTATTATTTACCAATAATAATCACAATTAATAAACATCTGAAATCAATGTCACATAAAAATACATATTCATATTACTATCATTAATTACATTTAAGTAATTTGTGATACAAATTACCGTATCAACCGAGAGAGGTAGTGTTGCCAGTTCTTACCCCTACTCTGAACACATGTGTATACCTGTGCCATCTCTTCGTAAAATGCAAATGATGAAATAGTTGCCTATATTAGAGTATTTAAAGTATGGAGATAGCATTTACAGGAAACTTAAACAAGGGTAACGCAGTAAATCACATGTGCACAGAAAACAAACTTCACCTGAACTAAAGCAAACACGTGCTTCACTTACAAGAAAATCGGCAACACAGCCCAAACTGCAGTGTACGCACCGGAGAGGGAGCCTGTAATTGGTCCTAACAGACAACTTCCACAGTTTGCTGTGCGAGTCAACTCAGCACTGCAAACCTTGCCGGATCTTTTATTCTTTCCTTTCGTGTTGTGGTTTATGTTCAGCAAAGCTCTAAGCAACAACAGTAGACTATATTTATTACAGACTTAAAAGAAATCAAATTACAGTCCCCATTTATCTGTTGAAGCAAATCAGAATAGCTTCCTTTAGCATGGAAATTCACAGCGCTAGTATTGCTAAAGGTGGCCATTCTAATATATACCTGTCTCTTTCTTTACCCTCATGAAACGTCAGGGCCAGAGATACAGTGGCGTAGGTATAGATGATCACCTAGGATCATTTTCTGCAAAAAAATTTATTCAGTCATCTCTGTTTTATTTCAAACTCATCTACCTTGGAGTTGTGCATCAGCTTGCTAATATTTTATGCTGTAGTTGCTAAGTTACATCATATTGTTTAAAGCAAAACTGTTTATGGATGATGCATAAAGTAATGAGAATGGAATGCTGTATTTGTTCTTTGTGTCGTAGGTGCAAGTGTGCAAAGACATGTCTGAATAGAGTGGCCCAGCAGTCATTGCATCTGAAGCTGCAGGTGTTCATGACAGAGCGTAAGGGATGGGGTATTCGCTGCCTTAATGATGTTCCTCAGGGAGCATTTATCTGTATTTATGCTGGAAACTTGCTGACTGAACAAGGAGCTAATGAGGTGAGTATGTATGAGGACCCCTGAAAATAGTTGCAAAAAGTTTTTAAGTGAATTTTTATTACTTTCTCTACCAGAAAAACTGCAAGGTTGAAATTAGATGGGCCACTTGTTTACACAGCAACTCTCGAGAAAGAGTCGCTAGTATTTAGTATTGTGGATTTTACTTTGTTTGGTCAAGTGATTGTAAAGTAATAAATATATATATTTTTATGTATTAAGGCTGGTTCACAACCACCCGGTAACGGTAACCAGAACGGAAACGAGAACGGGAAGCAAGAAATTTTGATTCACAACAGCCCGGTAACGAGAACGGGAATGCATATCGATCACAAAGTGAAAGTCGATTTTGCGCATTGGGATTTCATTTGTTTTTAACTGACCAATGACTTTTTTCACCTACTTCCAATTTAGCCAAGCCAACGTCAAAATTCGATAGAGTAAACATTATCTAAATGCATATTCATTACATTTCCGATCCCTCTACTTATGCCAAACTTTCATTCCTTTATTTAATGGCATACATTAAAATTGTTTATTCTTTTTTCATTTCCACCGGATTTAGCTGTTCTTTGTAGCTTTTGCCATTGTTTTTTAGGTAATAGCCAGTTTTTAGTTGCATATAAACAAACTACAAATGATCCCTTCACCAGAGGAACCAACGTTGATTAGATTTGCGGGTGTCGGATTGAGGTTAGGAAGCACATTTACTACTAATTCCTACCAGTTTCATGTTTCCAGCTTGCGACTACAGAGAGCACTAGTGGCTGTTTCATGTCACGGCCACTTAGAATAACCTCTAGAGTGAAGAGTCTAATATGCACAATAGGGATCTAATATGCCGTGCCCGGGAACGAGAACGAGAAAGTTAAAAGTTGGGCAACTCTTCTTCCCGTTCCCGGGGCCCGGGAAGGCTTCCCGTCGGTTGTGGACACTCCCATTTGAATACATGTATTTCAACTTTCCCGTTCTCGTTCTGGTTACGGTTCTCGTTGGTTGTGAACCAGCCTTTACTAAGTGAATAATAATAAAATAAAGTCTTTTCTGCACCATTTTCTTATAGTAAGTAGAGGAAGTTTTGTATTCCACCCAATAAACGGTTCAATATCAAGATTTCACCAAAATTTCAAGGTCTCCTGAAAGCATCTGTATAAATGTGTGTGTATGCACAGCTCAAAAACAAAATGGCCATTAATTTTGAGCACAGCTGTACTTGCACCAAAGTTTTAAGAACCATGTATGTGAGATTTAACTTGGCACAAGTTGTGAGAACAGAAACTAGCAGAGAAGCTGCAATTATTATATGAAAGTTGAAATTGTAGAAAAATCTGATGTGTTACACTCACATGACTTTCTCTACTCTTGTACAAACTATTTTTACAAACGCTTATTCTCCATATGCTTCATGTTAATCGAGATATCGCTATGTCATCTTATTGCTAATTTTCTTGTAGATGCAAGGGGAATATGGTAGGTTATAAGCGATAGTCAAATATTTTAAGTGCTGGTTGCTATGTGGCGCATTCCATTCTCTTTGCATGTCCAGGACATAAAAAAAATGAATAACGAATTTGAGAAAAAGTATAAGTATTGGAAAATTTAAGGGAATAACAAGCAATATCTCGAAAATGGTTCACTCAACAAAAAAAAATGTATATGACATAAATTGTGTATTTTAACACGATCTACATTTTTTGTGTAGTAACATTTTGTTTATCTCTTATGGTTTACCAGTTATGCAAAAGTCATTCACAGTGAAGAAAACTTTTGGAGACATTCCCAGAAAATTCGAGATATACATTTCATTTGTCATGAAAATACCTTAAACATATGATATTTTATTCAAAATAGTTAGAGCCATTTTTGAGAAAATAAAAATTTTCGAAAAATGTTCCATGTAAAGGGTAATCTGGGGTGGGGGGATTTTCTTGAAAACCTTTGTGTCGCATCTCTGGAAGATACTGAACCTAAATACCAAGTTTGGTGTTTATCCGACTGTTCGTTTCTGAGTTATGCTGTTCACAGACACATACACGGACAGGTTTCGAAAAATGCTTTTTTTGGATTCAGGGGGTCTCAAAACATGTATTTACGGTGAAATCTCGGTATCGAATTTTTGGGTGGAATACAATACTCCCCCTACTTACTATACGTAATAGAGAAAGTAAAAACATACATTGAACCTATTTTTATTTATAGGCTTATTTTAAATGATTCATTCATTGTAATTCCATGAGATCACATTTTTTGGACTTTGTTTTATTAAAATACAACCCTTTATAAGATAGAAACCTGTGGAAACAAAAAAATACCAGAACAATTGCATTCCATTTTAGGCAGATTTTAGCATTTGTCTTTAGCATTTTTTACATTGTTTACAACACTTTTTGTTGGTCCACTCGGAGTTTCTATGTTTGCAGTGCATTAAAATCCTCAAGTTTACGTTTATGAAATTTTAGGCTTCTCAGCATTTACATCACCCCAGGTAGTTTGAGCAGAAAAAATTAGAAGTAAAATTACATCATGATCAACCAGAAACACAAGTAGCCAAGGCATGATGACCAAATGAAGCAACCATGACCTTACCTTCAGCTTTCCTTCACAGCTATGCATATGATGATGCATTCATACATGTCTTGCAATCTGTAGCATATGTTTTTATCTTGAATTTTTTTATTCTTTGGGAAGCTACAATGGTGTAAACTTATGAAGCTGTCAAGTGATTCTGCATTTGTCTTGTTAAGCTTTTTGTTTCATGGTTACTGTTTTTAGGCTTGTTTTTGTTGAGTTAAAGTTATTGTTCTGAATTAAGTGGCCAAAGTCATTTGTTGCTTGGTTCATTTGTTATTCCTTTTATCATTGTTTTGTTGTTTGTTCTTTAGTTACTAATGGAAAAGAACAGGGAAAATCAGACTTTCACAACTGAAGAGAAAGTTTGAATTTTGGAAATAGTTTATTCATGTCATGGAACACGTGTTGCATTTGCACGTGAGTTGCAGCTTTTTGTATCCATATTGAATTCAGTGGTAGAAAAAACAAGTAAGCATTACATCCAGTGCTTCGGAATGCGCCCCATCCTACAAGAAACAAAAGTCGTCATTTCCTGCAATAGCTCCTTTATGCAAAATGATAAATTCTCAGAAGAAAGAAAAAACAGTGTTTTACTAACAAAGTTTTGTCTCTTGTTTACTCCTCGTAGAACAACAGTATCTAAGGACAATTAGTTTAGATAACTTATAACAATATCCTGCATTCAATCAGCCAGTACATCAGAATAACAAACATCATTATCCAAACGGATTAGACCACTGGTGATCTGTTCCGACTCCAAACTAAAGCTGCTCCATCCATCTTCTAGCAGGTCTTCCCAGGCTTCGTTGTCATCTTGGTTTATAATTTAATGCTCTTTGGGGAATCCTATCATATTCCATTCTGCAGACATGGTTGTACCAGTTTTTCCTGTATTCTGCTATTTTGTCCGTTAGTTTAAATATTCCCAGTTGTTCTCTGATATCTTCACTTCTCTGTTTGTCCATTAAAGTATAACCTGCTACAAACCTTAAGAATTTCATTTCCACAACTTCTATCTGTCTCAAAGAATCTTTATTTAGAATCCAACATTCAGACCCTATAATAGTGCAGGAACTGCTAAAACCTTATAAAATCTCAGTAGAGTTTCTTTGCGAACTTTCTTTGATAAAGTTCTTCTGATTGTTCCGCATATATGTAGGAATAAATTTAGTTTTCTATTTACATCTTTTGTTCTATCTTTGCCAATGAAAATTCCAAGTCCATAACTTGTTCATAACAAGCATATTTTCTGAATATGCACATAGGAGGTTTTAGTTGCTCTTTTACATCACATAAGAGGAAGCGCATTACTTATTTTCCCTGTGTATGTTGTTCTTTTGAGTTATAGTCAGAGGTGACATAATATAAACCAGTCAGCATCAGAATTTGTTATATCAAATAATTTAAGCTGATTACTGTTACTTTTTATACGTATTTTAAACACAGATAAAGAATAGTATTGCATTTTAAAACAATTTTATTTAACAACTAAGTTATCGTAAGTGCTTTTGTTAATTGTACTGTAGACAGTCATAAAATGAGTGGTGATCTTTATCTATTACTGATTTAAGCTCTTGAAGGTGCCTATATTTAGATTCAGTTATTGATATTTCTGACTTGTACAAGAGATTGACCTGTTTGTGGGTACATAATGTATGTCTTTGAGATAACAAGTTCCAGTCTTCGAAGTAGTTCCGTTTGTAAATTTATCCATATTTCACTATTTGGACTGTTTTAACACCCTAAGATCATGAACAGTTGGATCCCCTTGCTTTCTTATCAGGTCTTAGAGAAGATAGAATACAATTCAAAGCTTCAAAAATGTTTGAAGAAGGAGAACTCATTCAACTTACTTCATATGGTCTTTTAGGCCTGGCCATTCTCGTTGATCTGATGTAATCCATTAGAGAGGATATCGGTGGTTTGAAGTACTGCTCAAGTATAGAATGGACACTGTCAAGCCTTCATAATGTGGCCTTTCTAAAGAAAAACTTGTTTTAACTACAAGACCTTTTGTGTTTGCTGCATCACTGTTGCTGTTGCCAAAATGTTGTTTCTGTTTTGGTAGGCACAACCATCTGATTTTAGCTTAATGTGTGTGTAGTTTTCTGAAATATTGTGTATATACGAGGTGTGATCAAAAGTTTCCGGAATGACATCATAAATACTACACAACGGTTTGTTTTGCCTAATCTGCACTGTCACCCTCGAAGTAGTCTCCTTGGGAGTTGCTGGAAGCCCTCTTCTTTCAACATGTTCAGAGCCTTCTGCGTTTTGCAATGGATGACATCAATGTCCTCAAAACGGTGTCCTCGGAGCCGCATTTTAAGTCGCGGGAAAAGAAAAAAGGCCGCTGGTGCCAAATCTGGAGAATAGGCGGGATTGGGAAACAGTATTCATCCTATTTTTATCTAAAAATTTGTGAACAGAAAGGGCTTTGTGCGCGGGCGCATTGTCATGATGCAGGAACCAGTCACCACTCCTCCATTTCTCCGGCCGTTTGCATCGCACATTCTCCCTTAGTCTTTGCAGCACTTGTTTGTAGAACACTTGATTCACTGTTTGACCCTGTGGCACAAATTCCTTATGTACAATGCCTTTAATGTCAAAAAACACAATCAACATTGACTTTACTTTGAATCGAACTTGTCCGGCCTTTTTCGGGTGTGGAGATGAAGGACTCTTCCATTGTGAAGATTATTGCTTCATTTCTGGATCGTACCCATAAATCCATGTTTCATCATCAGTAATAATTTTCTCCATAAACTGTGGGTCATTTTGTAGCTGTTCTTTAAGATCTGTGCAGGCAATCACACAGCTTTCCTGTTGGTCATTTGAAAGCAGGCGGGGCACGAACTTGGTAGCAATTCTTCTCATGTCCAAATTGTCTTTCAAATTGCTTTGAAATCAGTTTTGCTGGAACAGGGTCGCCCCGAACAATCTGCATCTTTAACTGATGTCACACCACTTTTAAATTTCGAAAACCACTCAAATGCTTGAGTTTTGCCCATAACTTCCTCCCCATAAGCTGTTCTTAACATTTCATAGGCTTCTGTTGCAGTTTTACCGAGTTTAAAGCAAAATTTGATGTTCGTTCTTTGTTCTTCACAATCTGACATTTTTGCTATGCGGAAAAATTGCAGCACATGCAAAACACGTGTTCACTTCAGAGTGTCTACCTCGTCACTGCATGGTCACAGGAAGTCATGTGAATTCTCATTATTATCGGGAAGGAACGCTGCATGTACAATCTGGATAAGAATTAAAGATATCTCAGCATCAGCATTGTTGTGAAGCCATTCCGGAAACTTTTTGATCACACCTCGTATAATGGACATTGCAGGTTGAGAATTCATTTGAAGATACACCTTCATTATTTTCATGCCAAACGTAAAGTGTAACATCATGGTCATTTAGTTTGTATATTGTGAAATTATGTACCTGCAATTTTTGCTTATAATATGCCTTAGAGGCAACAAGTCTAGGACATAGGGGCATACTTTGTAGATCCATGGTTACGATAAGTTTCTCTTCTGAGGCAATGTCTTTCATTAAATTTTTCATTTCTCTTACTTCATTTTTTCTTCTGATATGATCTGGTAATCATCTTCACTGACAATTTTGAGTTTATATCCACAGCATACATCACACTGTTATTTTGTTGGTGCATGTATAGCTATCTCTTCTTTTTTCATAATCCCTGTGAAGGACCCTCTACCCACACCATTTATTTGCATCATGTCACATACATTTCATGCATGTGTAGAACACAATGAAAAGATGATTGTACATAGATCTTCTTAGAGCTGTAGTAGTGGCTTGCAACTTTCAGTAACAGATCAAGCCATTTTTTCATATTGCTGCTTTCATGAGTGTGTCTGTTCGTTTTAGGAGATTCATTTAGTGTCATTTTCAGTAACAACTTGCTGCTTTCCATTAGATTGAAGACAGCGTATACCATCCTTTGTTCATCACTTAAGATGTCTTCAGCAATTCCCAAAGTGTTGATAAACATAGTTCAGTACCCTAAATTTTTCACCTTTCGGCTTGTTTAAAAATGTCATAGCCAATGTTCTTGTTTCTTCACAATTTGACTGCCTCCTCCATAGAATATTTCTTGTAGTTACCCAACTATGAAATAAATATGTCCTCTTTTCACTCCATGATCCTAAGTTCCAGAATGTATGAACAATATTAAACAGTTTTATCCTTATCTCTTCTGTAATTTCAGCACACTGAAGTGTTCAAACTGTTACTGTCATGGCTTTTGCAGTTGGCATTAATTTCTTAACTTCTCTGGCACAATTTTGAACCACTTTATTTATAACTCTTTAAAATCGCCCCTCTAACCTTTTATTTTTATTTAGGTGTATCCCTTTTTGAACCACATTCCACAATACCTTTCCATGAGGCTGGTTCACAACCACCTGGTAACGGTAACCAGAACGGGAAGCAAGAAATTTTGATTCACAACAGTCCTGTAACGAGAACGGTAATACATATCGATCACAAAGTAAAAGTCAATTTTGCGCATTGGGATTTCATTTGTTTTTAACTGACCAATGACATTTTTTCACCTACTTACAATTTAGCAAGCCAACGTCAAAATTCGAAAGAGTAAACATTCTCTAAATGCATATTCATTACATTTTCGATCCCTCTACTTATGCCAAACTTTCATTCCTTTATTTAATGGCATACATTAAAATTGTTTATTGTTATTTTTTCATTTCCACCGGTTTTAGCTGTTCTTTGTAGCTTTTGCCATTGTTTTATAGGTAATAGCCAGTTTTGAGTTGCATATAAACAAACTACAAATGATCCCTTCACCAGAGGAACCAACGCTGATTTGATTTGCGGGTGTCAGGATGAGGTTAGGAAGCAGTGCGGTCACCAGGGGAGTAGGGATTTATTGCTGGGAGACAGGCTTGACCAAGGCCCAGTCTGCTCCTGCAGCGGAGTTAAGGTGTGGATATGAGGAATTCTGGTGGTAGTGTAAAGGATTAGTGGCGCTTGGATTTTCGGTTGGAGTTAGGTGCATAGGAAGAGGATTGAGGGGGGGTGGCATTACATAGGATTCTAGGAAGTTTCGAATGAGGGTGTAGCCTTCCTGTAGGTGGTTGAAGTGTTGGTGAAGTTCTGTTTGATAGAGTTGTTGGTGGTTGTTTGAAGCTCTTGAATCCCCACAACTGAGGCCCCAAGGGAGCCCAGTCACGTGGGTCGATTGTTGCTGTCATCGGTGTAAGGTTCGACGAGGTGGGACTTGATACATTCCAGCTTATGCTGGGCAGACGCGACCACCCCGTCATCGTCCTGTAGGTCGGAGATCCGGTTGGAGAGTGCGATGATTATTCTGGCCGAGGTTCGCTTGGCCTCCACAGCCGAGAGACGTGTGAAGGTTGCACAGCGTAGCTCAGCCAGTTGTGAAGAGAGGTCCTTTATTCCTGCCTGTATGGTTGACAGGAGGCCTTGAAGTCCATGGTGGGTTGTATCTGTGATGCCACTGGACGTGTGCTGGGCCTTCCTGAGGGCTGCATCTGGTTACTGGTCGTAGTTGCTGGTGTCAGTGTAGGTCGTGGTTGCCGTTATCGTCTGCTCCGGAGATACAGGGGGCATTGCGCCTGCCCTGTGAAATGTGTGTTCATGGAGCAGGTGGCGTCGATGGAGGTCATGTAGGGTGCAGGCCCTCAAATTGCTGAATTCTTCATCTCACAGAAATGGTTGTTTCGGTTGACATCTTTACTCATCTCAGTGAACTAAATACTAAGTTACAAGGTCATGACAATACTAGGTTTTGGTTCAAGACAAAATAAATGCTTTTGTGAGAAAACTGAAAGTTTGAGCATCAAGAGTTGAAAACAGATTTTGAAAACTTTATGCGCACTTGTTTTATATTTCGTTTCTGGTATTGAAAATGACTCTCTTGATATAAGAACTTGTCAAAGTTGGGTATGTGATCACTTAAAATCATTCATAGCCAGATTATGGATTACATTCCTGACAAATAAGATTTAAGTTTGAGATGGGTGGTAAACCCTTTCTATGAGCAAGCTGTGGAAAAGACTGAATTGAGTACACAACTTCACGACCTAGTGATTGAGTCATCTGCTAACAAATGTTTACAGCTGCAATTCAGAAGTGAAGAATTGAAAAGGTTCTGGTTACAGAGAAGAAATGAATATCCCAAACTGGTACTATCAGCTCTAAGAATTCCTATTCCCTTTGCCATTTCATACCTCTGCAAGCTCAGATTTTCTGAATGATAAAAACATAAAAACAAAATTAAGAAATGGAATCGCTTTTGAAAACAATCTTATTATGAGTGTTACAAAATTTGAACCATATTGAGTGTTACAAAATCTGAACAAAATTAGTTCAAACAAAATAATGTCAAGTTTCATACTAATTTTTGAGGCTGTTACAAAACAAAAATATTTCTTATAAATTATATTTGTGTTATTTATTATGGTTAATTAAAACTACAAAACAAAAATGTGCTTTATAAGTTGTATTTGTGTCACTTATTAAATTATAATTATTACATTTATTTATTTTAAAACATAATTTTTCAGGCCCTGGCAATCTCCCAATACATTGCCCGTGATCTACCAGTTGAGAAACACTGTTATAAAGTATAGATAGTGGGTTTTTGAAAGAAGTGAGATTGAGGGTGGAAGATATCGAGAAACAAGAGAGATGGGCTAGTTTTGAGGATAAAAGGTCATTGATCTTGTATAAATCAGTTAAAAGAAATTGGGGAAGGGAGAAGTATGTAGATATATGCAATCAATTTGGTGGAATAGGTCTTGCGTGGATGCGTACAGGAGTAATATTTTTAAAAAGGAATGGATATAATTGTTCGGGGAGATGTATTATGTGTGATGAATCGGATAGTACTTTTCATTGTCTAATAGAATGTATAAGGTTAAAAGGTGGAGAGAGGTTATATGGAATACAAAATGGTACAAGCTAAACAAAGAAGCAGTAGCATTAAGAATGTTGGGAAGCACAAAAGTAGAAACAATTAAAATGATGGGAACATTTTTAGGCAACACAAGGGATAAGTGGATAAAGAGCTTAAAAAAGGTAAAGCAGAACGGGCACAGTTTGGAAAGTGGAGAGATGGTATAGTAGCTTTATCCCATATATACAGCCTAGGGGCTAAATATGGGGGAGCTAGAAAACTGGAGCACTAGATTTAAGTTTTAGATGTATTACTGTAATAATGATGAAATAAATATTACATTACATGAAGTATAGATGAAGTGAACTTGACTTTAAGAAAATGATAAACAGTTTTAGGGATATAGTTTAAAAAAAAAATCCACATTTAAAGAATACTAGAATGTAGTCACATTATTACTTCACCATATAAATGAACTATGAATTTCTTTTTTTCCAGGGAGGAAAAAATTATGGAGATGAATATTTAGCAGAGTTAGATTACATTGAAGTTGTAGAGAAGCTAAAAGAAGGTTATGAAAGTGATGTAATGGAGGATGAGGAAATGTGTGACGATAAAAAGAGCACACCACATAAAAGAACAAAATGTGAGTATTGATCTTATTACAGTTTGTTTTAAACAGGAGTGGCTTGTGGCAGTTACTGGAGGGGCATGTTTCTACAAGGTTTGTATGGCAACCTTCCTCCACTGTTGCTCTAGCTCTTTTTCACTTTGCCAACAAGCTGAACATTAAGGGACATGCCATAGTAAACAGAGTAACTTAACATGAAAGTTTACAACAGATAATGTGCATATATTAAGTCAGGTAAGGTCCTTCTCTTAGAGTTTCACAAGCTGTGACTCCCTAAATACATAATCCATGTTTGCTTTCCTATCTGTTTTGCATTGCTCATAGCTAACATGACAACGTGTACTTCATTTTTAATTCCTACGCTTAAGTTTTAATGATTTTACACTTAAGTTAGAAGGATATATTTTCTGAAAGTTCTAACTTACGAGGGTGGTCTGAAAAGTTTCCGACCTAATAAAGATACAAGACACTTTTTCAGAATTTTTTTTTTTTTTTCAACATAGTCTCCTTGTAACTCTACACACTTTTCCCAGCGATGCCCCCATCTCTGTAACTGGTCCAAATAGTACTCAGCGTTTTTCTCTGCAAAATAATTGTTCACGAAGGTGATTGCCTCTTCATTTGACGAAAATCTCTGTCTGAGCGCAATTTTCAGATGAGGGAACAAAAAGAAGTCGCTTGGGGGCTAGATCTGGTGAGTAAGGCAGATGGTCAAGCAGTTCAAACCATAATTCGTGGATTTTCGCCATTGCAACCACTGAGGTGTGAGACGGTGCGTTGTCTTGGTGAAACAAGATTTTCTTTTTCTGCAAATGTGGCCGTTTTTCCGCAAGTTCTGCCTTCAGCTTGTCAAGTAATGATGCGTAGTATGCTCCTGTAATGATCTTTCCTTTTTGAAGATAATCGATTAAAATAACTCCATGACTATCCCAAAAAACAGTCGCCATCACTTTCCCAGCCGAAAAAACAGTTTTTGCTTTTTTTGGAGCTGGTTCCCCCTTTGCAGTCCACTGTTTGGACTGTATTTTTGTTTCGGGCATATAATGGTGTATCCAAGTTTCATCTATAGTAATTAATCGGCACCAAAACTCAGATTTATTGCGCCAACAGAGCGTTGGAAATGTTCATTCAAACACGTTTTTGGTCAAACGTGAGCAAACGCGGCACCCAACGCGTGGACAGCTTTCTCATTCCTAAATGTTGATTTAATATGTGACTGACATGTTCATAGCCTCTGCTATCTCTCTCACTTGAATTCGGCGGTCGTCTAGCACCATTTGGTGAACTTTGGCGATGTTTTCGTTGGTAGTTGCAATTTTTGGACGTCCCAAACGTTCATCATCTCCCAAGCTCTTACGGCCAGGTTTAAATTCAGCTGCCCAAACTTTCACTGTGGTAAATGATGGTGCAGAGTCCCCATATACAGAATCCAACTTATCTTTGATTTGCGTAGGCGTATTGCCTTTCAAAAACAAATATTTAATGACAGTTCGATACTCGATTTTGTCCATTTTCGTAAAAACACTCGCATCACCTCACTCAAACAACTGTTACATAACAACTGAGCGTCCAAAATGGCTGAAACTTTGTTGAGTAACTGTCAACAGATGAACAACGAAATTCACTAGCTTTTATTTACGAGTGCTGCCATCTTCATGTTGAGGTCGGAAACTTTTCAGATCACCCTCGTACAACGTGGTACAGTCTCTTCCATCCTTTCTCTCTTGTCTCTCTCTCTCTCCTCTCCTCTCTTCCTCCTCCTCCTAAAATTGTTGGATTGTTGAACACATTTGGTGCCAAAGCTTTGTAAGCCATTTAAGGCAGGATGACTTTAGATAAAGACTCATAAATGGTTCTAATTGTTACTAATTCTTTTCAATGTGTATAAACAGAACATATTAAGAGTTATCAGAATATAACTTTCATGCTTCGAATTGTTTGGAAGTAATTATTTGTTGGTATTCATGCATTTTTTAAATTATAGTTTCTTCAGTTCATATAGATATACTGATATGCATAAAATGTGGTCCATAATGGAATGGAGCTGTTTATGTTGGTCCTGACAAAATCTAGCTATCCCTATCAGTGTGACCACCTCTGTTTTTCTAGTATAATTCTAACCACACTACTTTACCTCCCCCAAAGTATGGCCTAAACTGCCAAAGGGTAACATTACAACTTCAATCTTATATTTTCATGCTACACTATTGTTTTCTTATTGCCATTTAGTAGCAGCAACAACTTAATCTTCATCTCCATGTTGCTGATGAAAGCTCTAATTATATGTAAATGTCGTGACACATACAAATAATTCTTCATCCCTTCCTCCAGAAGGCCGAATTATGACATATTGGTCTATTGTTCCTTGAGTACTAATTGTAGCGAAACTCTTTCGTAGAGGTGGTATCCAAACCACCACATTGGTTAGTTTTTGTGTCTCTGGATTGTTTTTCAGACCAGTCACTTAGAGAACTGATACCAGCTGCATGGAGTCAGAGATTGGTTACTTGAAGATGCAAACCTTACGGAGGGAAAAACACTATTCCGATCTAGGAGAATGGACCACTTTTTATGCATGTTAGTGTACACTTTGCTGTGCTGAACATAACGTTTCTGCTACTTAGTCTCCATATCTAGGGAGATGAATTATTCATGCACTAGCTTTTAAATGCCAAAATTTTTATGGTGGTTTAACCTAACAGAATATTTTCAGTGAAATTTTAATTTTGTTTAAAGGCGTATAAACAATCCAATAACTCTAGGCATTTAAAAGCTGTTGCATGTATAACACTCCCAAGGCCGGTTTCACCAACAGATGCTAAATTTTAACACAATGTTAAACTGATTTAATGCTGATGTTAACACAAATTCTGTTTCATCAAGCAATGTTAACTTTAAGAATGTGTTAAACTAACATTGCCGTACCCCTGTGTTAAGGCATTTAACAAATGTTAAAAGTTGGAAAATGGCTGCCACAAAAGCAGTTGATGCGAGTTTGCTACAATTGGCATTTTTGAATGCCATTCTTAATAGAAGAACAGTCATATGTCATAATAAATTTGAGACCCTGCAAAAGGAGGAACTTCTAAAGCGATACTGACTGTCCAAGGGGTCATGAGCATGGTTTTAGGAAATACAGGATGTTAGAATACTACCAAAAGAAGCATACCTCCTCCTCGTATGCTACAAGTGTTAAGTACTTAGATTTTATGCTACTAACATTCTTCATTTATTTGGTGGGTGATAATGTTGGTATTTCCAAAGCTATAAGCAATTGCTTCAAAACACAAACAGTATTTTTCTCGGGTCTGCTTGATTAACCAGCGATAACACATTTTTGTCCACTTTAGTTTCAATGCAGTATCCACCACCAGTTTTAAACTGTCTTACACACTCTTCACACCTAACGTTTCTGGTGCTGCACTTTATTTTAGCATAACATTGCTGCAGGAGAAACGCGTTCATTCTAATTGAATTACTCGCAGATTTTGTCCCAGATGCAATCTTATCCTGTAATGTAAGACCATCAGCTTTTTCACACTTAATAATACATATATACTTATTAACCAGATGTTAATTAACGCGTTTCAAATGGTGAAACATTTATTTCAGTTGACATCACTTTCTAGCCTTAAACAATTGGGAACTTCATATGGTATTGCCATGAATGTAAATAGTTGGATGCTACTGACACAGAGAGCGTAGCAATATGTAGACAAAAGTGCTTTGGGGCATGTTCAGAAGCAGTGTAGTTCAGCCACCGCCTTCTCGAAAGTTAATGTTGACAGTTGTCTTTGACGTTAACAAAATGTTAATTAACAATTTTCTGTAAAAGCTTGGTGAAACGCAAAAGCTTTAACAGTATGTTAAATTTGAACAACTTAAACAAAATGTTAGAGTATTTTTAACATCGGCTGGTGAAACCGGCCCCCACTGACTGAAATATTATTGTCAGGCATCTCGAAAATTAGAGAATTTAGTATAAAATTTCTGGACACTATTTATTCTTAACTGCACATGCAGAGACTTATACAGCCAATTCATCAGTTCACTTCTCCATCTTTCCCCATTGTGTCTCTGTTTCATGCATTCTAGTGTTCTGTTGCAGCCCAACCAAGTTCAGAATATTCAATAGTCATTGTCAATGCAGCAGAGCAATATGCTGAATGGGAGAAACAAGAATTAGAAAGCATTTTAAAGAAATCCACATAGGTGCTAAGCTTATAGAAATGTGCTCACTTGGCCAATCTATACAAATTGTGTAGACAAAATGAGAAAACATTTAGCTAAATGTTCCAGCTGTCCCAGACCACCTGTTATTTGTAACATGTACTAAGGGAATGTGCAGTGAATTTCAGTGGTGTGAATGAATTGGTAGAAGAGGTGAGGCAGATGAAGTGTCATTCACATTGAATATCATAAGTAAAATATTGTAAACACACTATACTTTGATAGTGTGAGAGTAGTTTTGACAAAATATGTACTGAGGGCAGAAAGAAACTGATCTCTCTTTACCTCAAGGAGCATTTGACTTATAAACTTCTGCAAAAAGGTTATTTAGGTCCAGAATTTTTCTGAGCATCCTCATGTATCCCAGAGTACTGCCCGATTAACTTGAGGTGGCAGCTGAGGAAAGGTGCGCACTTAACGATAAGTCCGTTATCTATCCTGAGAGGAGAGTGGGGGTCAGTTATGCATGTGGAGTTGTTGACGCTGCACATGTGTTATCTGAGCTTCTGTAATTTTTTAAGGCTCGTGTCTGTGCACGTTATATGTTTGTCTATAACAGCATATACACGAAACAGTTTGTTTTGTTGCGAGTTGCATTCTCTGTATGTGTGTGTGTAACTGTGAATACCTGCGTTGAATATTTTTTGGATTTGCATTTTACTTACTGTTAATACATGGGCAGTAAACTTAAAGGCAAAGTACTGCACTCCCAAACCAGGGAAGTTATTAGCAATGTATATAAAGACATGTAGTGGCTGGCGTGGTAAACATCAATGTGAAAAACATTGAAAAGAGTGTTGCTGAGGCAACAGGAGCTTCCGAAAGAAGTGTAAGAAGAATTATTAAGGAAACCATAGATATTGATAGTGGCGTTTCACCTTCATTCTTCACACCGCATAAAAAGAGACCTAAAAGGTCTTATTGTGCGAGCTTAGATACTTTCAATGAGGCTGTAGTGCGCCGAACTGTAAATGAATTCTATATTCTTCACAAGCAAAGACCGACACTGAAGAAGGTGCATGCAAAGTTAAAAGAATCGATCAACTTTGAAGGGAGTGTATCTACATTAAAAAAGATACTACTTAAGTTGGGTTTTACCTGGAAAAGGACAAAAAAGAATAGAAAAGTCCAATGGAGCGGTACGACATCAGAACTAAGTGGCTCCATTATCTTAGAATGATAAAACAGTACAGAAGTGAGGGCCGTCCCATAATATATATAATATGGATGAGACATATATAAATTCATCACACACTACTCCATATGCACGTCATCAATGTTGAGCTAGAATTCATGCGCAGTGAAGGCTTGCTGGATGGCGGACAGGAAATTATCATTCATCTAGGGGGCGACACCGACGAAAGCAGTGATTCCTCCGAGTTTTCTAGTGAAGAGGAAGGTGAAGGCTCTCAAGAGCAAGGAACTGCAGATTCAACTGGATCTTCTGCTAGTGTTGCGTCTGTTGTCTGAAACCAGCCTCAAAGTAAGCTGCATGTGATTTCCCCTCCCTCTTGGCCGCATGTGGCTGCAGTTGGTCTCCCACCACTCTTAGTTGCCCCTCTTGTACTGTGCAGCAAGCTGCTACCTCAAGTTAATCGGGCTGTATTTGCTCTTTGATGGTATCATTTAATGTGTAACAATCAAGCAAATAACATAAAAGGTTTAAAGAGTTTTAATTCTTAAGAACATATTTAAAAGTGAATTGCACATACCAAATCGTGCCTATAATTCAATACAGGATGTACTTGAAATATGAGACTTTTTGTTTGTTTTTTTCAGCCTGAAAAGAATATTATTACAAGGTATTATCCTATTCCATGCAGTTAGCATGAACATTAAACAGATTTTTAAAAAACAGGAACCTTCTTCTCATTATAGTGAGCTCTGCTTTGGAACCACAACATGTGAGCGAATTTAGTGAAGAAGAGGAGGAAGAGGATGAGGAGGATGAGGATGAAGATGATGATGATTTGATGCCACAGCACGATACAAGGGATTCTGATGAAGAATTTCACCCATCATGTTATGACAAAGGCAGAAATTCTATGCCAACAATTGAACAAACCTCCATGAGGTACCTCAGTTCATAATTGCCTGTATGCATGCAGCTGTTTGTATAATATTACTTTGAAACCAATATTTCATGCATATTTTCCATGTTATTTCTTTATATCTGTTAGAGAATGTGTCCAATTAGCTTTTTATTTTTTACTTTGCTGGTTCCATTGTCCCCCCATATGTTTTAGTAAAAACAGGTACAGAATTATGAGCATTAATCTTTAAAACCTTTGAAATGTGGTCCAAGCCATAAAGCTTTTGCTGATTGATTTGTATATGCAATAAAGCCTTTTGGAAGTGGGGCATGGAAGAAGCACAGTAAAACCAGAAAACCCATATTACCAGGCACTCATAAAGTGGAACTGCTCATATGAACAACTAAAAGAACTACAATAATCAAGCCACACAAATTATGAATTTTCATTCAACAAAAATTGCCAGTATTGCAAGATTTCACCCATAGCTACAAACTCAACCAATTATTGTTCTGCTTCCAGAAAAATATTTTATGAAATCACATTTGTTAAAAACTTGGTCAACCTTTAAGAACACTTTTTGCTCCAGTTAGTGTCAAACTATGGCAGAATGTGTTTCAAGAACACATCCTCCTTGTCATCAGCTGATTGGCCGACTGGCTCTCGTCCAGTACCTGCTTCCCCCTTCCGCTGTTGTTTGGCCTGCTATCGTTCCCATTGGTAAGTTGTAGAATGTCATCTGATGTGTTACACTCACATGAATTTCTCTACTCTTGTACAAACTATTTTTACAAACTCTTATTCTCCATCTATTTCATATTAATCGAGATAAACATTTGCAGAAACGATCTTTTGACATGCAAAGAGAATTACATTTTACACATAGCGACCAGTTCTAAAAATATGTGACTATCGCTTAAGGCGTACATTGTTCCCCTTGTTTTGTATTTGCAAGGGCAATATAGAAATACAGTAGCCTTTAAGCATAGACATATCTCTTAATAGCTGGTTGTTATGTGCAGCACCATTCTCTTTGCCACAGATTAATACTCTTTGCATATCCAAGACAAAAAAATGAATAACGAATTCCCATTTGAGAAAATAAATATTGAAAAATTTAAGGGAATAAAAAGCAATATCTCGAAAATGGTTCACTCAACAAAAAAAATGTATATGACGTAAATTATGTATTTTAACACGATCTACATTTTTTGTGTAGTAACATTTTTGTCTATCTCTTATGGTTTACCAGTTATGCAAAAGTCGTTCACAATGAAGAATGCTTTTGGAGACATTCCCAGAAAATTCAAGATATACATTTTATTTGTCATGAAAATATCTTAAACATATGATATTTTAATCAAAATCGTTGGAGCCATTTTTGAGAAAATTGAAATTTTCGCAAAATGTTCCATGTAAAGGGTAATCTGGGGTGGGGGGATTTTCTTGAAAACCTTCGTGTCACTTCTCTGGAAGATACTGAACCTAAATACCAAGTTTGGTGTCTATCCAACTGTTTGTTTCTGAATTATGCTGTTCACAGACACACACACAGACGTGTTTCCAAAAATGCTTTTTTTTGATTCAGGGGGTCTCAAAACATATATTTCCAGTGAAATCTCTGCATCGAATTTTTGGGTGGATTACAATACTTCCCCTACTTACTATACGTAGTAGAGAAAGTAAAAATTATGAACTTTGAAGTAGTCATCAGATGATATCATGCGACTCACCAATGGGAACAATAGCAGGCTAAACAACAGCAGAAGGGGGAAGCAGATACCAAACGAGAGCCAGTTGATGAATTTTGAAATACCAGTATCAGATGACATCCATGTGACTCAACAATAGGAATGATAGCAGGTCAAACAACAGGAAAGGGGGAAGCAGATACTGGACAAGAGGCAGTCAACCAATCGGCTGATGATGAGGATGTCTCTTAAAACGTGTTCTGCCATAGTCTTGTTTTTGCAAATTCAGTGATAGCAAAGAGCATGCCTATACAGTGTGTGCATTGGGGTAGATTGGAAAATACAGAAAAAAGCCATGCTCCTTTAATGTCATTCATTTTCCCTCATGCTGCAGTCTAGCGACTGAAGCATGAAGTGATTTTAAGTACGTATCTAATGCTCAGAGTTTGACAATGAAGTCAGTCGTCTTACTTCCCAATATTTGGAGACGAAGTTCTTGAATGGTGATAGTGCTTTAATGTTTTTAAGTGATCTTTGTTCATTTCTTCCTCTTTAAAACATAAGAAAGCAGTTTGGTGACTCCAATCCTGTGCATGTGTTTGCCTAAAAAGTCATGGTCTGTAACCAGTCTGAATGTTGCCACAGAAGATTTGTGGGGAAAGTCTGGAATTGTATTAGCTTTTGTTATCAATTTCTTCCACTAAGCATTTTTATTACTGTTTTTGATTTGAAATTGATATCTTTGGTTGACTTTTCTTTTAAGTAAGTGGTTTTAAGTAATCTTCTTAGGAAGTGTTTATAATTTTACCTTAATTTGTTTTTTCATTCTTTCTCCAATTATAATCCCTGTTTTTTATTTGTATTTGTGGCTGAAAACAGTTGCTATAGTAATTCATAGCTCAGTGCAACCTGTTTTTAAGTTATGCACTTCAATTCCTCTGGTTTCTCTCTCTGAACCATATTTCACTCCATGTAACTAATGTTAATTTTCTTTTTTTCTAATCCTTTGTATCTTTTATTCTACTATGCCCAAAACTAATGGGGCTAAAGCTCTTAAAAAGCTCAGAATCTTAGGAGCAGTGGAAAGAAATCTTTATAAAAGATGGTTAATGTAACAAGGTTTGTTTCAACCTCAATTTAGTTGTGACTCACCAGCACCACTCCCCTCCCCTCCAGAAAAAGGGGGTTCAAATTGAGAAACCTGGACATCCATTAAAAAAGAACTTGGCCTGGAGGTGGTCCTGCCTGGCACAGGCATAAGGTATTGATGGAAACATCTGAAACTGAAAGCACTGCATAATGAGGATATGCAGTTGTTTTCTACCTCCAGCATGTAGATCTCTTGTTTCAAAAAGCACCAAGAGATGATGAAGGTGTTTGGTGAGAGCACTGCTGTGACTGGAGATACTACCAGGACTTTGCAGCAGGGCCAGGGACATGAAACTGAATCTTTTTTTCAACTGCCTTCCAGACCACGTTTTGGCTTTGTAAAAGAGTAAAGTCAGGATTATCATTCTCCTTTGTGAATGCTTCAGATAAAGGTGCTCTCGCAAGAATTGACAAGTTCACAAAATCCAAGGTATTTCAAGAATAGTAAGAAATTGCAACCAGTCAAAAAGTCAATAATTGACATTTTGACTTACTTGCTTCACAGATTTAAAGTTTTGGATTCTCATGAGCATGAATAATAGCAGACCTGCAGATGTGCACCTGCACATCCAAGAAGTACAATTCTTCTGGAATATGAATTTTTTTGTATCCACTCAGTTCTACTAGCTAATGCAGTCACTTGTTCAAGCAGTATTACAGACAAAAACTGAATCAAAAGTGGCATGCTTATTTGATGCTACTAAAGGAGTGGATACATAGGGTCACTCCAAAAGTTTTGAGAATAGATGAAATAAAATATTAAAAATTTAGAACTGATCATTGCATTCTATACACCGTCTCATCCTTCAAACCATTTTTCAAATGCTGAACACCATTCTTCTTTGAAGAGAGTGCAGATGCATTCTTCATAAGCAGCTACTGTAGCTTGGTGATTCAAATCATTGATCTCAAATTTTCTTTTTTCATTTTGGGGAATAGAAAAAAGTTGCATAGGGCCAGATCTAGCCTGTAGGAAGGATGGGACAAATATCCGACTCCTGCAGAAATTGGGATGTTTCTTGTGCAATGTGGGCAGAGGCATTGTTATGGTGCAACAAAACTCCACGCAGACCAGTCTTAGGACGCTTTTTTCTCAGTTCATTGAACACTTGTGGCAGACACTTTGTGATGTATCATCTGGCAGTAACAGTCTTTTGTCCCTCAAGCGGAATCGTCACAATGTATCGCCACTTGCTGAGAAGAAAGAACAGAACATCTTCTAGCCAACACTTCTCGTTCGCTTCACTTTTGTTGGGGGTTCATCTTCTGGGAAGACCCAGACCGATGATTGTCATTTAGTTTCTGGATCATACTGGTAAATCCAGCTTTTGTCACCTCTTACAATGTTAAATATGCTTTTGGATCTTCCTCCATTGAATTTTTCATTAACTTCCTGGACCATTGCACACATGTTTGTTTCTGCTCATTTGTGAGGTGGTGGGGAATCCAGTGACTGCAGAGCTTCCTGATGTCAAATATTTCTTTCAGGATTGTTTTCACTGCTGCCAATCCAATTTTTAGGGCTTCTTAAATCTGACCACATGTGCAACAATGATCTTCCTGCAGCATGCTCTCTGCTTTCACCACATTTTCATCCATTGTTGCTGTGGCTGACCGTCCTGCTCGGTCTTCATCTTCAAGGGAATCCCTTCCTCTTCTAAACTCTACATACCATCAATAAATGATGGATTGCGAAGGGCAAAGATCCGCAAATGAACGATGCAGTCTTTCGGCATTCTCTCTCCCCTAAACTGACTTTAAAGTCATAGAAAATCATAGCACAGAAATGCTCTCACTTGAGATCCATCCTAGTGTATAGCGTAGCAACACTTGCTATACATACACACATGGTGCTGACAATGCACATTGTTGGAGCATCCCCAGACTTGCACATGTTGCTATCTGAACTTCAATCTGAAGTTAGGAAAAGCTGCTTTGGCTCACCAGTACTCATTGTTGCCCATTCTTAAAACTTTCAGAGCGACTCATAAAAATGTAAAACATAATGCTTACTTATTTTTGCTAATTCAGCATCTATTTTCAAACCTGACCAGTTCAACATATGTGACATTAATTTATTGTGCTGTATGTGTCAGAACTTGTTGCAGTGTTTTCTCAAAAGTAGGAGATGGACAAGTCCAATTTTGAAAATAAATGCCTCGTGTAACATTGTGTTCCAGGACACGACTGAGGGATAGAACATCACGGACTGCTTCAGATGATTCAGACAAGCGAAATGATAAGAAAGCAAAACCAGAGCCAAAAAAGCCTCCTGAAGGTATGTTGCCAAGAACTAAGACGACATTAAAACATTACAAAATGTTTGTGTCTTACATTTAAACGGTTTCTGAGCAAAATGTTAAGATTCGGATTTTATGGGTTCTAAACAGCATAGTTAATTAGAATAAGACTTGACATTAGTAAATCTTCATCCATCTGTCTTAGGCACTGAACTATACAGGAGCCACTATACAAACAGAGTTGAAATTTTACGTGTAAAACTCTGAGATATTATATTAACACAGTTCTTTTGTTACCTACTGTAATTTATTTTCGAGCAGCACCATGGCTGAGTGGTTAGACCGCTCATTTCTCACCATGGCAGCCCAGGTTTGATCCCAGGGAACCACATGTGGGATTTGTGGTGGATAAAGTGACCTCTGGGTGTGTTTTCCCCAGTTTCCCCTACCATTCATTCTACCAACTTACTGCATCACCACCTTTCCTTTCATCCATTTCACCATCATTTCATATCATCTCCTTCCTCGCTCTCATACCAGGCTTCAGGCTGATCACCCATCCTGGCTGTTCTATCCAATCCAATTAGTCTGTCTGCTCCCCGACAGGCGACTAACCCCAGGCACCCGCTTGTAAATCCTCCACGGAGGGTAAACAGAGAAAGAAGAAGAAAAAGTAATTTATTTTCAAAGGCATTCTAGAATTACTTCCATTTAATCATGATACAGTGGAGTATCAGTAGTACTTTTTCTAGGGACCAAAATATTAAAAACCTGATAAATTGTAAAACATACTAAAAGGAAATAAAATTTTAAATCCTTTTGATACTTCATAGCACAGCATAACAAAACATATCGCTGTCAAACAATTTGAAATAATGAATTTTTTCAGAAGCTTTTTAACAGTGAAGTTGAGATTGACTGATAGTGCTGGTGTCTTCATTCTGGTCTCTAGTATATACCAGATTCGTCACGCCATCTACCAGAGACCAGAACAAAGACAACACCAATGCAGCCAATCGATCTATAGCTGATAATGGAAGTGGAAGCTTCTGAAACATGTCCTGTATAATAACGGAGTAAGTGAAGCGAGTGTGTCCCAAATTCGACTCCTAATGCTCAAGTAATTAAGTTTGAAATACTTTGTCAAGAGTTGATTGTTTTCCTTGCTCGAGTTTTAAAATGGTAGTCTTGGTTATCAATAGTATCTCCCACATTAAAACTAAACACAAAAATTGTCATAGATTCATTAACTGCAATACACATCATATTTCATGTATGATTTGAAGTTGGCGTCATTGCTTCTAATTTCCATTACTTAACAGAGTGACATATATAGGTATGTGACAAACTTTTCAACTCCATGCCTGTGTTCAAAAGTCTAAGTATAAAAATTTCATTAGAATTAACCAGTCACCTTTCAGATATAAATATATCACCCACAGACATGACGGCATCATTTGATGTCACTGCACTCTTCCCAAGCATACCAAAAGAAGAATTATTACCACTCCTAGAAACTTGGATATTAAACAATGGCACACCTAGAGCACAAACAGAAAATTACTTAAAACTAACAAAATTATGTCTGGACCAGAATTTCTTTTCATTCCATAACAAAATCTTTAAACAAACCACAGGCCTAACTATGGGAAACCCCCTTTCACCATTTTTAGCAGAACTATATATGAGCCAGTTTGAATGCCATATTACTAAATCTTTCCCACATCTATTCAAAACCTGGTATAGGTACGTAGATGATATTTTTGCTATTGTTCCAAAAAAACTTTCAGAAGATGCTTTGAAATGATTGAATTTGCAAAAAAGATCTATTAAATTCACAATAGAAAAAGAAGAAAATGGCCAATTACCTTACCTAGACATCAGGATCATCAGAAATAATGCACACAACAAACTAACGTTCGGCATTTACAGAAAACCAACTCACACAGAAAATAATATTAAAAACAATAGCTACAATCCTACAAGCCACAAACATGCAATTTTAAATAGTATTACGAACAAGTTAGTACATATATCAATGGAGAAAGAGGAATACCAGAAAGAATACCTACACATTATCGACATAGCCACTATGAATGGATACCAGAAAAAAATAATAGATAAGAAGATAAAAAAGTTTGAAAGACAGAAATACATCTAACAAATGACTACTTTACTCAGACAACAAAAACCACAAGCACATAGGAAATTCACTTATCACCCTTGGACACATCATAAATTTCAAAGGCTTTTCAAGAAATACATCACCACCCTGTCTCCACAGAATCACCACAATATACAGAAACTACTATGGAACAGAACAAAAGATCCTATCCCCAACGATAAATCAGCTGGTATATATCAAATTGTTTGTAATGACTGTAACCTGATATACATAGGAAGAACCAAAAGAAATCTTGAAATAAGACTTAAAGAGCATATGAAATGCATTTACCAAAAGCAGCCAGATAAATCAGCAGTAGCACATCATTTCTGGTCTTCAAACCATGATATCACTCCAAACATAAAACTCTTAAAACCGATCAACAGCAGCAATATATTGGACATCTGGGAAAAAATACATATTGTCAAACACAGGAATCACCTAATGAATTTTGAACTGCCGCCACCCAGCAGCCTTTGGAGGTTCATCAGCCCAGCACCAGAGAACACCACTAGCCACGCACATTCCCCAGACAATGACCGGCAAAATCAGTTGAGGACATGCTGATGATGGGAACAAGCCGTCTCCCGAAACGTGTTCAAGTAAGAATATTATAGTGATGTAGTGTAACAACCCTCAACTCTCTTTATTTTAAATAAAAAATGTGACAAACAGTTATTTTTGAGTAACAGTTATAACTGTCACAGTTACAGTGCATTATACATGTAAGGGTTACCAGTAACGATTAAGTTATTTGTTTTCATGGTTATCACATTCAGAGTTACCTTGTACATTAATGTTTACCAGTAATGATTAACTATGTTTCAATATGAACGGTGTCAATACAGACTGACTGTTATTTGAAGCAATCTAAAAAGAAGCTTCTCTAGCTGTGTCAACACTTTGATTGCTACGGTGGTTTATAATTGCAAAATACATTTGCACTTCTACATTCCTGCACATACATGCTCCAAGACGTATTCCTCTGTGTTGCCTTCTCCCTATTGGCTAAGCTATTTGCACCATAAGCGCATCTCTCTTAACACATGCAGATGAGAACAGTCTTGAGTAAATGAAAGAATCATTATTCATGCAAATTGAAGCCAGAAGCATGCAGTTGTACAATATTAATAAATAATGTACAACTTACAGTTACAATATGTATGGTAATTAGGCAGCCCTTTCAACTTCAAAGTTGATTTGGGAAATTCTGATTTAATCCTGTCATATATCTGTCTGTCTTTCATTATTGTTGTCCTCCGTGGACTAGTGGTACCGTGCTAGCCTCTAGTTCCCGAGGTCACGGGGAGGGCAATGGATTTTTTCAGGCATAAAAATGCTTAGCATGGCTTCCTTCGGAAGGGAAGTAAAGCCGGTGGTCCCGTGTCAAAGATTTATGACACGTAAAAGAACCTCAAGCCTGATAAGAGGCCTCTGAGCAAAATTTCCAGTCTCTCACCCCAATATAGAATGGGACGCTAAGAACCATAGTAGTTAAAGAGCATCCATAAATAAAACTCAATTTCAATTTTGTCTTTCATTGATCTTTGCCATGCAAGATTAAAGGCATAAATATCCCTGGCTGCAAATCCAAGAGAGGGGAAATGCACACCTTCACACATGCTTTTCAAATTCTAAAGTTGGAGAAATTTCACGTTTATTTAAGTAGTTTGAGAGTAGACTTGTTGAAATTGTGCAATTCTAGATCTTGATTCACCACCATTAAAATTTATGTACCATTGTTTGAGCTTAGCAGCCTGCGCATATTTTGCTACTATACAGCATTAATTATTTATTCATACCCATGATGTATTAAAAACTCTGCACCTTTGATCATACATGAATAACCATTTTAATGTGATACATGCAGCTTTGCTGCCTGAGTGCTGACTTACATGTTATCTGTGGCCTGTGATTTATATTCAAAGCGATAAGCAATGTGCTGTAATAAACTAACATGTACTTGCAACTCCATGTGAGAATGACTCAAGTTGTAAATGAGTTGAAGTAACTAGTTCCCGATAAGTAATAACAATGCTGTACAAATGCAGTGAATGATGTTGCCCAGATCCGGTAACTGTCTAGTTACTTAAGTAACCGTTAACGCAATAACTACTGTCCATTCCAAACCAGAGTGCCTTTCGCTGAAAACAAACTCTTTGTATTATCCGCGCGAAAGTAGTTTGCAATCCCCGTCCATAATGGCTGCTTGTTCCCCTCCCATGTGCTTGTTGAACACTATTTAAATCTATAAAAACGCTACCTGCGTGAGAATCATACTTCAAAATGCAACCTGAGGTAACAATCGATTTATAAGTATGCGGCAATGAACATTTTACTTACGTTAATCACAATCCTCAGGCAAAAGTGCAACACCCAAATCTGAATCATCCGAAGATGACTCAGCTGCCATATCAGAATCAGAACTACTCTCCAAAATAATGACAAGCTTATCCACAATTCCACAGCACTGTCGCACTTAAAACAAGTTCCCACATTTTATTCTCCTCTTCTATGTTCTATTATGTCTGTTTATATGCCTTGCTCGCTTTCGTTACACTTCTCACTGAAACACCTGTAACATCCGATATTAGTTTCGTAATATGCAATAATGCTGGTGTCAGGTATTTTTGTAATAGTGAGTTGAATATATGAAGTATTGTTTGTTTTTAGCCACTTTTTAATTGTTTCCCGCTTCTGTGTTTGAACAGTTTATTCGCACTACACGCACCTTCCTCTGTCACGTGAACTCAAATACCAAATGACTAAATCACAAGATTTTACCTGAGCTGTGCATATGTGTGTTAGTGTATTATGAATGACTGTTCGCTTATCATATATCCTGTGTTACGCAAAGTGTTTATTCGGTACTCAGATAGCACCTCTGGGAATTCATTGCTGCATTTCTTGTGTATGTAAGAGAGTGGCAGTCGTGCATACGTTGGTATTAACAAGCAAGATGCTCTCGGCGTTAGCGCAATAGCAGGCGAAAATCATATTTTGTAATCTCTTAACAGCTAGTATATATCCATTACCTTTAACGATGAATTCTTATGATAACTGCAATAAAATGTGCAGTTCTATACCTTTCCTGCTCTAATATTTCATAATACAATACATGTACTAAGGAACTATTTACGTTGGCGTAAGAGTATATTCTTGAGTTCGTGACAAACCGAAGCACGTACTTCTGTTTACATCAGAGGGAACTCTGGTTTGGAATGGACAGTAGTTGTATTCGTTACTTTGGTAACCATTATTGAGTAGTTAATCTGTAATCATTACTTTGGTAACCGTTATTTGGTAACTAGTTACTTTGTATTCATTACTTTGGTAACTATTACAATGTAACACTTACGTTATATCCTGCCATCCCTAATGTGACATCATTTACTGTGACACCATTGGAGCTGGACAAAGAAAGCTGGCCGCTTGAAGCAGTTGGATATTTAGCTTTGTTCTTTCAAATTCCACGCTGGTTTGATGTAATGTATGGCCTTTAAGACAGTGATTTTATTCATGAGTGAGGCTAATTGAACTGCCAACTTCTTCTGAACCAGGCTCTTCCCATATTTCCGCTTCAGCACCTTATTAGGCCCGATTTAGTGGCTGCAGGTGTTGGTGGGAACACCAATATTTCTGCAGTATGATGGGCTGCACACTGGTCAACAAACAAGTGATCTTTCTGTTTTTCACACCCAGTCTTGCATCCCATGCTTTAATATTTGCATGGAAAAGATTGTGCATTTGTAAAGCATTGCAAGCTTCTTGCTTTTCTAATGACAAATATTCATGGATGTAACTTGTTTGAAATTGGTTGAAATTTTAATATTAGTTTATATGGGGAGTCTGCTAAAAACATACAGATTTTTTGGGTTGTTTCTCAAAATTCTAGTTGCTAAATATCAGAATGCAAGACACAAAATTTTGCAAATGCACAAATGTAATGCTATGCATACATTTACAATCTTGTTTACACAATGCAAATTATCATGCATACAAAATGCTATTTATGCCGTTATTTCATAACTTGTGGAATTTCCATTTCTTTGGCTGTTTTTCTAAGAGCAATAATGCCATTAAGGCAGAATAGCTCTTTGTTAAATGTATTTACCTGGCTTAGAATTGCTTTCAGATATTTCTTTTGAAGCTTTTCTTGAAATGAAAGATGGGAGTGTTAGTATTACTTTTATACAGGAAAATTTCTTCCACATCACTCATTGTTAACTGTACTAAGGGTCAAGTTTATAGTTGTCGCTTATGTGAGGAGGAGATGCTTAAGCAATAAGTATTTCATTTTGATAAGGAAATGCTTATCACCATTTGGTATACATAGATGGTGCTTATATGCTCAACACTGAGTGCTTTCTGATTTCCAAAGCATATGTGAGAACATGGTTCAGCTGTTTCACAGCCACTCGGATTCGCAAAGAAATGTGTAAACAGGCATGCAGGTGATTCACATAGCCAAGTCCATTTCCATATTCGTTGTTTAGTTCACAACAGCTGCTCAGCACAAGATAAAACTTTGCAAGTTTTGAATAGTACATTTATTAGTTTACTTTGGTTTAAAAGAATAGATTATAAACTTAGTTAGAGTTTATGGTATTAGCTATACAGTTATCAAAGATAAAGTTCCACAGCAAATGTTGCACAATATTTATAATATGTATAAGAAAAACTTGACAGCTCTCAGAATAAACAGTGAATTATCTCAATGACAAAAAATTACAACTGGCGTATGTTAGGGTTGTGATTCTCACCCCTTTTATTTATAATATATTTGAACAAAATTATTCAAGATTGGAGTGAAACACATCATGGATTCATATAAGTAAATAGAAATCTACAAATAGATGCACTCCTCTTTGCAAATGATTTGATCCTCATAGCACCTACGGAGACTGATCTTCAATTTTCAGTTCATAAGTAGGTGAAATGTAAGATATGGAAATTAATATTCATAAATAAAAAATAATGGCATTTTGTGGAAAATATCCAGTCCCTGTTAAAATCTGTCCAACAAATAAACTACTTGAAAGAGTGAATGCATTTTGTAACCTTTGTGGATGAAGTAGATATACCAGATAAAATTCACCAGAACCATGGGGATAATAAACATAATGAAACCCTCAAAAGTGCAGAGGCACACAACATTATACCTGTACAAGACTTTAGCAAGACCGGTCTTATGTTATGGTAACGAGGCATAAGAGTAGAAAATGGAATAACCAATGAAATAAGATTCATGGCGATACAAGATGGTACCACAAACGAAATGAAGGCATGCTAATGGAGCTACAAATTGTACCTGTAATCCAATACATCTAACAGTACCAGAACAACTGGAAGAAACATATACATCGAATGCCTCTAGTAGGATCCCTAAAGCCGTACTTAATTACCAGAAACACTTTCTGGGCTGCCCTAAGGAATGATGGTTGGAAAATCCAGCTTTGAATCCATAACAAGTCCTTGGCCTAAAACTTGAATGGACGAAGCAAAAGAAGCTATGCAGTTATATTAGGTCAAAAACATGCCAACAGGAAAACATTTCAGCAAGTAGGAAAGAAACCTACTAAAGGAGTTGGTCCTGAGATACAAAGACATTGTGAAATGCAGGCAATTAGATGCTGTGTGATGTATTAACTTTATACCATCTATCAGTAATCAGAAAAACAAAGTAGCCAGTAATTTACAATCTTTGGCTTGAATGGCAGTTTTACACACAAAATTGGTAAACCTCTGCTCAAGATCCAGATAACTCAACATATGTTTGCAAATTAATGGTAAAGAAGTCTGACTTGTTAAGCGATCCATTGCTGTTGTAGTGATTAGGCAAAATAAGCAAGTTAATGGAGAAAAGCACTCCAGAGATGTACTTTGTTTATTGTAGAAAAGTTTCTGCATTTTATTTTTAGGATTCTATGAAATGATTTTGAATAAATGCAGCAGAATCTTGAGGCAGTATTTTTAATGCCTAAATAATATTAAATCGTATTTTTTATAATTAAATTCAATAACAGCCCACCTTGAAAACAATATGTATATAATTATTATTTAAATTGTAAGTCATTACAAATACTTATTTTATTGTAAAACTTATTTATTAATGTTATGTAAATATTTATATACTCTAATAGTGCAAAAACTGTGAGAATAATATGTTTTAGGATGTTAATAATGAGGTAATAATGTAAATTTTGTGACAATAATGTGTCTGGAATTTTGAAAAGTACTGGTCATGAAAAGATCGGTAATGATGTAATTTCGCTTACAATTTGGAATTAGCCAATCAACAGTAAAGAAAAGTTTTAGTTTGAATACTTAAATTCTATTGGACTAGAGTTAGCCAATGAGAGACTGGCATTACCAAAGCTTTAAGGTTTTTACTGTTAAGATTAGTCAGTCGCGGACATGATGTGATAGTGTGCAGATAGCAAAAATTGTGTTCTCCGCTAGTAAATACATTAAGAATTTATAAAGTTTTCTCACAGTTTTTCTTTTATAAAATGTGTTTTATAAATGTGCAAGTATAAAGAAATAAATAGAAGTGAAATTTAAAAGTAAATTCTGTGACGTCTTTAATTTTTGTCATATCACGACCTGTACAAGTGTTTCTATAGTGCAACCGAAGTAGCTGAGGCAGATTTAAATAATATTACGTAAAACAAGCATCATCTTCACTACTACAAACTTTGGCGTCCCAAGCATTTACCAACTTCAAAGTATCTTCATTACGTGGGGCAAATACTGTTACAAATTTCAGATTGAGAAAACTACTTTTCTCAAAGTGGCGTACAACTGTGGGGCAAACTCCTCCAAACAACTACCATCATCGTAACTATCTCAAAGTGGCGTCCTCAACATGGAGCTAAATAATTACATAACAGCACACTTTTTCAAATATACCTAATAATATTACGTAACCTAAATACTATCTCAAAGTGGCGCACATACGTGGGGCTTCTCACATCCAGCAACCAGCTAAATACTTCTTCAATCTCATTTTCTAGGGACCAAAGGATTTTAGTCATCACAAATGGAAAAACATATTAACAGAAAACATTATATAGATAGTGTTATATCATTGAGATTCTATACATCATCTTTTCAGGGAAGCCTGTCTCACGTAGCAACTTTATTACCTTGTTACGGTTATGTTGTTTAGCAGAGGCATTAGATTATTTACAACAGCAGATTTGCTAAAATGGTATCACTTCTTAAATTCAACATCACTGTATGCATTTCAGGTGGATTGTGCAAATCACATAAATGCTGCTTATTACTCACAGTACAGTTTCGTTACAAAACTCCACATGCTCCTCAAAATTGTTATCATTAACCGTCATTGTAGATAGTTGATGCAAGATGACATCGGCGCTTCTAATTGCATATAAATGGAGGTTGGAGCTTCTTTATATGAATAAGTATTTTCTTATTCGCTTGAAAGAATAATGTCTCAGCATTGAAAATCGCTACTTAAGGGCTTCCTTGAAATAAGCGAAGAGACTGAATTCAGCCCTAAGTGAATATTTTAAAGAGATCTATATTTTTTTCTGTAAAAACTTTTTATTCAACTTTTATGGTCCTCCAGTAATACAGCATTTTAATCAAAATTATTAGAGAAGTTTTTGAAGAAATAAAAAAAAATCAGTATTTTTTCACACACAGGAATATTTACGATGAGGGAATTCACAAAAAATCCTGGTTTACATCCTTAATGAGTGCCTTCCTTAAATACAAAATTTTTTTATAAAGTTTTCTAAATTCACATCAATTGCAAAAGTCATTGCACTAGCTAATTGCCTTTGCAGTTTTAATGCTTCTGTAATGAATTTTGCATTGGATGCTTGCCAGACACAGAAATCAGACAAGAAGAGTTGATTCTGTGGTTGGTAGTTGGAGCCAGGTGTAGCTCAGGTGAAAAAAGTGTCAGCACAGAGAGTCAAAAGTCCATGGTTTGAACCCCAGCCATGGGATTGAATTTTTTTATTCATGTTCACTTTTTCACAAAACTTTAAACATATCTTATTCATTGTGTAACAAAAAAGATGGGACTCTTTATTTAATTCGTTTTTTGCATCATAGGTTGTAGAATAGATATTAATTGAAGATGAATTTTACTGCTGCTTACTGATATCTATAGAAAGTTTCAAGGAACAGATGTCACATTATCATATTTTATGACTTATTTATTAACCTTCCCTAAAATGTAACTACTGTTCATCGTTTGATAAAAAAAAAATACTTTCTTTTCAGAGCCAATTAAAGAGGCACTCCCCAAAAAGTCTTCACGCAGCATCAGTAGTGATGCCGCAGAGAGTGATGAAGAAGAAATGGGAGGTAATAACAGTAAATTTTTTTATCTTTAATTTACATTGCATTCAAAATGCCAATAGATGTAGTTTAAATGTTATTTAGAATACAAGAAAAGCGTATTGTTTCCTTCAATGTCTTTACTATGTAATCTTTAGCTACTGTATATTAAGGCAATAAAAAGCTGAAAATTGAAGGAAAACTCTGATGTGTTACACTCACATGACTTTCTCTACTCTTGTACAAGCTATTTTTACAAACACTTATTCTCCATATGCTTCATGTTAATCGAGATGTTAATCTTATTGCTAATTTTCTTGTAGATGCAAGGGGAATTGCTAGGCTTTAAGTGATACTCAAATATTTTAAGAGCTGGTTGCTATGTGGAGTTGGAGTATTCCATTCTCTTTGCATTACCAGGACAAAAAAAAATGAGTAACAAATTTGAGAAAAAGTATAAGTATTGGAAAATTTAAGGGAATAACTAGCAATATCTCGAAAAACAACAAAAACAATGTATATGACATAAATATGCGATCTACATTTTTTGTGTAGTAAAATTTTGTCTATCTCTTATGGTTTACAAGTTATGCAAAAGTCGTTCACAATGAAGAATACGTTTGGAGACATTCCCAAAAAATTCAAGATATACATTTCATTCACTATAGAATTTTTTACACATAGAACTTTTTATGATGAATTGCATGAATAACGAAAATTTTGAGATAAGCTACAGAGTGAAATTGATTTGGAGATATTTTAATTTATATCTCACCACATTCTGCAGCAACCTGATTGCTGATTTCAGATATTACAGAAGTGGAAATAAAAGGTTTTTTGGGCAACTGAAAGGAGAATTCCTTTCGTCATCTGCAGAGAAACTGAAGAGCAGAGGTTATATTAATGTAGTGTATGCACCCCTTTTTAGAGTGGCCTTCAAAACTTGAAAAGAATTGTATTGTGCTCTAATCTGATCAAAACGTTCAGGTGGTAAACAGTTACCTTTTCTTCTTAAAAACACCTCTTTCTTGGTTGGATGCCACAGCCAAGGTTGTAGGTGCTCTTGAGAAATCCAATTTAACATGCTTTTCTCAAGTTAATCCCATGCTTTAAACTGATTAATACTAACATGAAAATTGTGTTTCTTCAGAACGACAACCTTCAAAATTTGCAGTGGATCCTAATACACCAGGTGTGGATACAAAGAAACCAAAACTGAGATCAGTAAGAGAATTTTTTGGATCAGAGGAATATTGCTACATTATGGATGCCAAAAATAATGGAAATATTGGGCGATATCTGAATGTAAGTATAGCTGTAAAGCTCTCTGTCAATTTAAATATTTTAATCAACATTAATACTAGAATGTTTGTGATTTGAATGTGTGCCACGGCATTGCAGTCAAGGATTACTTTTATATATAGTTCTCTGTGAATTTTTAATCTCTCTTGCAATGTTTACTGTCATATATTGCTATGAGAAATGAGCCATTGTCAGTCAAACAAAAGACGTTGACAATATCCAAAAGAAAGCATTAAAAATAAAGAGAACACAGTCCATTTGGAGAATATAAAATTATCAGAGAGAAATCAAAGATTTATAAGGCTCCTTTCAGCAACCATTTCTTATCTATCCAAGTCAAAATCAAACAAGTTATTCAATTCATGAATATATGCATGTTATTACTAGTTAAAATATAAAACCAAATTAAGTTTCTATAATCTGCTATTGTACTAAACACTTAAAATAATCAATATTTCAAATCATAGGAGAAAATCAAATTAATAATCGTTAGTAACCAAGGATGCTATTCTTAGCTTGTTTTTCTTCTGAGTGTATTTCAGTTAAGTATTTCTCAAAACATGATCATCTCTCAAAGAAATAAATTCATAATTTCCTATTGCCAATAAAATCAACATTCGAGCTGGTTTGTAACCCTTATACATCACTTAACACTCATTCAGAACATGTTTCCAAAGCCCTTGCTTTCATCATCTGCTTTTTTACTACTGCCGGTATTCCTCAAAGTGGACATACTTCTCCCTTGTGTGTTTTTCCATGTTGCTAGTTCTGTTGCACTTGTATGTTTTGATAACTTCGGCCTTTCTTGAAAGTCATAGGGTGGCATGCACCATGTTGGAGTAAATTGCTTCAGAAGTAACGTTTACTAAAGAAGTCCCCACTACAGAAGTAGGTTATATGGGATCAAGTTACTCCGAAAGTAACGTTGGAGAGCTCAATTACAATTTACTCTTTTAGTTACGACTACGGAAGTAAGAGCTCATTACTCCTGAAGGTATTGTTTTGTTTGCGCGATTTACTTGATGCAATCATGAATAAGGTTATGTGCGATAGGAAAAGGGGAGAAACGCCAGCGAAAGAGATAAATGTTTGTTGGTAGAAATAAAGAAAATCCATTTAAACAATATAAGTGTAAAAAAAGTACGATAACCTGCATTACGTTGGTCTTCAAAGCCAGTGAGATACCGCCAACACTCGCAACGTGCGTTCTTAATTACTTTTTATTTTAGGTTTATTAGTTTTTTACATTTCTGATTTACGGGAGGTTAGATTAGGGTTAGGTTTTATATATATTCCGTGATTCACGGGAGGTTACTATTAACGTTTTCAATGAAGACCCAAGTAATGCAAAAAAGCCATAATGTGTTATAAAGATGCTGGGAAGTCGTTATTGACGAGTTTAATAATTCCAGCGTGGGAAACATACTGAAGAGCAGTTTAAAATTCTGGAAACAATGTTTCTAATGTGAAAGGGAAGAAGAATTGCCTTTTATTTTCTTAACTCTGGTGTATATTTATATGCATAAGTACCTTACCCTTAACCTCAAAAGCACTCTAACAACGCAGTGAATACACGGCCGGCAGACACGTGGTGAACATTTATTTATAAGATCACCTGTAATACTGGGATTATGAGGAACTTTACTTAACGTCACATGAAAATGCTGGTAAACTAAAGGCATGCACTTAATGTAATGGGAATGACTCTTGATTCATACTTCTTTTATTACTTCGAGCTAGTACCGATTGGTTCTAATTACCATGTGAAATCAAACTTGACGTAACGGGAAGGAAAAGTTTGATGCCAATTCTAGTCAATTTAAGTCAATTCTAAATATCTCCATTTAACACAGTGTAAGACTGTCACATTACGTTAAGTTCATCGTAATGCCGGCTAAAGCTTCTGAAATATTTCGGTACAAAACACTCATAGGACGCATAATAATAATTGCAATTTGGAATTATAGAGCTGAATTTTGTTGAAATGTTCTCCAAGCAGGTTCAAAAGGAGTATATAAGATTCTTTCCTAATATCGAAATGTGCATCTCTCTCTCTCCCCCCCCTCTCTCTCTCTCTCTCTCTCATACTTCCGGGTTTTTTTTTGTTTTCTTCCATCGAGATCATCAATGTAATCTAAGTAATCCATGAATGCTTCAAAAATATCTTCCTCCAAATGCGATAGGGTATTCTAGTTCAATCCATCCAGGTCGCAAGAGTAAATTCTAACCTATATTTGTGCTCTATTTAATTCCGTAGTAACATACTACAATATGCTGCTCTCCAACATTTACTTCTGCGGTAATTTAATCTAGGAGTATGTGAAAGGAGTAAAATTCTTCGGAAGTAGTTTACTCTTGCATGGAAGTCCCGAGTGTTGACTTGAATGGTAGTTTACTACAAAAGTAGAGCTTACTCCAGGTTGGTGCACGCCACCATAGTGTTACCACAATAAATGCCATGCTACTTCCTATTTGTCTTCCTGTTTCATTCTTATATTTCCAGGATGTTACTTTGTTCTAGATTTTAGGGATATTTTTTTGTTCTGTCTTTCTGTTTCCAATGTAAATCCTGTTACAGTCCTTGCATTCAATCTGGTGTACTCCTGATCTGTTAACTGGTGCAATTTTATCTTATAGTTTTGAGTTTATTAGGTTTTTTACGGAACAGTTCTTTGGCACCAGGATGATATGTTCTTTGAAAATTGTTTTGGATTTATTGAATGCTGTTGGATAGTACATGAATATCTTTTGAATGTAGTATTTTCTTTGGTAGTTGTGGAGAGGGTATTAGTCTCTTTGATTTGCTTATTTTGTGTGCTACCTTATGTACTTTCTTGTGCACTAGTTGACTGCTAAACCATTTGTTTCTACAATCTCAATAATTGTTTTTAGGTGTTTGTTCTATTTCTGTTTACTTAAAGGTAAGTTTTCTAATCTCGTGTTGGTATGATGCTGGATTATAACCACCTTATGGATTATCAGGGAAAATGTGAATTATTTGGGGAATTTAATGTGGAACCAGAATGTTGCCATCGTAGCTCAGTTGGTTAGAGCAACCACACGGAAAACAGATGATCTGTGGTTCAAATCCTGGCTGTGACATTTAATTTTTCAGTCTGATTCTGCCTTTTCAATCTTATCCTACATACAGCATGTGTGAAGAGGAGTTAACTCATAACAAGCCATAAACTTAAAAGAAAATCTAGCAATACTCTACCAAGGCTCTGCTATATCTTAACCCCCAAGTTTCCAAATTGTGTGTGTTTTTACATGGCATATTCCAAAACTAAGGTCCGATGAACAATATTTAACACATGGTAGGCCTGAATGATGTTTCACGCCTGCAGCACTGTCTAGCAACTCTTTAGGAACCTACTGCAGAGTTGGTGTACCGCAGTAGGTGTTTGCCAGTTTGTGAGAGCAGATCACAATGGCCGCGTCAATCGTAGATCCTGCTAGTTGAAGTGCACAATGATTAGATTTTTGCTGGCAAAAGGATCATCATCTGTGGACATCCATTGTGAGTTATGCCTCGTTTATGGACCAGACATAATGAGTGACAAACAGGTTCGACACTGGTGTCGAGAATTTCGAAATGGCCGCACAAATGTGCATGATGAACAGCAGAGTAGTAGGCCTAGTATTCGGACTGACGACATCGCTGAGCAAGTGAACCAAAAACTTCGAAGTGATCAGCGTTTGACAATTAGTGGTCTGGCTGATGAATTCCCAAATGTTGCTCGAACCTCACTTTACAGGATTGTCACTGAACAGCTTGGATATCGGAAACTTTGTGCGAGGTACACGAATCGCAAAATTATGGCTACCATGTTTTGGGATGAAAAGGGCGTCCTTTCGATTGATTTCATGGACCATGGGTCAACAATTACAGCCGACGTGTGCTGTGCAACCTTTACCAAACTGAGACATGCGATCCAAAATCAACACCGCAGGAAACTGTCTTCTGGCATTATCCTGCACGGCAACACACACCCGCACACTGCTGCCAAAACCAAAGAGAAGATTCAAGGGTTTCATTGGGAACTCTTAGACCACCTTCCGTACAATCCTGACCTGGCACCAAGCGGCTATTTCTTCCTCTTGCATTTGAAACGGTGGCTGAGTGGACAACGATTTCAAACCAACGATGAACTCAGATGAGCCTTACCAACTGGTTCAAGTCCCAGGTGGCATACTTCTATGCTGAGGGGTTAAAGAAGCTGGTGCAGCATTACAGCAAGTGTATAGATGTGAACGGCAATTATGTAGAAAAATACAATATATATGTAGGCACATGTTACTGTCAATAAAAACCTTGTCTTGTGAGAATGTTGTTATTATGACCAAACGGATCTTAGTTTTGGAATACACCTTATATATATATATATATATATATATATATATATATATATGATTTTTAAGTCCCGAAAGGCAATTGTCTGATGTGTTCTTTCTCTAATGCAAATGTAATGGTATTCTCCTGTAGGTTTTAAGTCTTAATCATCTGCTACGTGGAAATATATGAGGGCTGTCCCAGAAGTACCCGACCTAACAGAGAAAACACAAAAATTGTGGGAAAAAACATCTTTATTTCTCTCCTTTCAGCTCGATACACTTTTCCCAGCTATGTTCAATAGCTTTGATACCCTGTTTATAGTGAGAACCATCGAGTTCTGCAAAATAGCCATCAACTGCAAACTCCACCTCTTCATTGTTGGCAAATTTTTTACCACCAAGCTATTTCTTCAACTTTAAACAGAAAATAATCAAGAGGGGGGGGGGCTAAATCTGGCGACTAGGGTGCATGAGGAAACAATTCAAACTTTAACTCATTGATTTTGGCCATGGTGATAATGGATGTGTGAACTGGTGCATTGTCTTAATGAAACAGAACTTTCTTTTTTGCTAAATGCGGTCATTTTTGCTTGATTTCGTCATTCAAACCCTGCAATAAGTTTGCATAATACTCACCATTGATTGTGTTTCCTTTTTGAAGATAATCAATGAAAATTATTCCACGCGCATCCCAAAAAACTGATGCCATGAACTTGCCTGCAGATAGAACTGTCTTCGCTTTCTTTGGAACTGATTCTCCCCTTTCGATCTACTGTTTTGACTGTTCCTTCGTCTCAGGTGTGAAGTCATGGATCCATGTTTCATCCATGGTTATGAATCGTCGCAAAAACTCAACTTTATTGCAGCGAAACATCGCCAAACACTCGGCTGAGATATCCTCACGATGCTGCTTTTGTTCCATTGTAAGTAAACACGGCACCTATCTTGTGCACAGCTTTCTCATGTCTAAATTTTCAGTCAGTATGCGATGTACAGCACTTTTTGAAATGCCTACAATGTCTGCTAGTTCATGCACTTTCAGTCGATGGCCATCCAATACCATTATGTGGATTTTCTTCACAATTTCTGGCATGGTCACCTCATTTGGTCGACCACTGCGATGTTCGTCTTGGCAGCTCGTATGGCCTCGCTTAAACTCTGCCATCCAATATTTTACTGTTGTAAACAAAGGAGCAGATTCCCCCAGAGTAGAATCTAGCTCAGCTTTAATTTTAGTTGGACTATGACCTTTCAAATGAAAGTATTGTATCACATAACGATGACCAGTTTTATCCATGTTTTTGCAAATTCGCTGAGAGGGTTCAGTATTGATGGCTGCTAAACAATTACTAAACAACATAGCATCTCAAGCTTCAAACTTAAGCTTTATAAGGTTGGTAATTTCTACCATAGTCACTTGTTTGAAACAACTGGTCGGGTACTTTTGGGACTGCCTTCGTAGCATTGTTGTCATCAACATACCAGTAATACACTTTTAAAGGTGCACGGAAATGCTTTGGTAATCCCATTTTCAAGTTCACTCATGAAAATGTTTGCCAAGAATGGTGACAGAGGATTTCCCATTACTAGAACCTGTATTTTTTTGTATATATCATTCTCCATTGCAAATGGATTTCTGTTGCATGCATAATTTGGTTTATTCCTCTATGTCTGCTGGTTCTTTTCCCATATATGTAAATCATTTCCTGACGAGATTTTATAGTTTGTGAGCTGGAATAATTGAAAGGAGTGCTGCCACATTGAAGGATACTAGTATGTTGAACTTTGGAAAGGAAGCATAATCTGTTTACTAACCATTTAGCTAGTCTAAGGTTGGAGCATCTATGTTATTCAAGATTGGTCTCATGGATTTTCCAGTTTAATAAGGGCTTTTTGCAGACTGTAGACCTTTAGTAGCGTTGGATTGTCAACTTTTATTTTGTGCCATTCTTTTCTTTTTTCTATTAACCTAGACGAGAGGAAAAAGAACATAGTAAAAACAAATGCTGCAAAATAATAGATAAAACATGAGACAGATATTACGGGGTTAAATAATTTAAAAACCAAAGAAAATTGTTTGTGAAGGAGGAAAGGAAATATTTCAAGATGGAGTAATTGTTGTGAAGTAGATGATTAATAATTTTGTAGTTTGTGTTAAAATGTTAATTCAGGAAGAAAATTGTAAAAGTTATTTGTCTATTGAGAGAAATATTTTTATATGGTTACAAAGAACCAGAAATATTAAATTAAAAGAAAAATATTAAGCATTTATGAAACCATAGCCAGCATTAATATAAACTATAGTTATGGAAAATTTGCTATTGGTTAAAAATCCCCCTATATAGATCCTTCACAATACTTGTTAAATGAGTTATCATGCAATGCGAGAAAGGCTTGTTGGCGTCTCTTTGATATGCGTTGCATCTCCACACAAATTCGATTCGCATCCACAGATAGCAATTTTTTAATAGAAGTTTAGATGAATTATTCGCAGTGAAAAACACTGTAAAACTTTGCAAAATGTGTTACTAATGTGGAATAATTGATTATTTTTGTGTTATTCCGAAAAGTAAAAATAAGTTCAGAAAGGTTTCGGAGCACGCACACTTATTTAAAATTTTCTTTCTTGTGCCACGACCCAAGATAAAAAAACAAAAGATCTCATAGCTCAGGTATTTTAGAATCCATCATGCAGCTCAAGATTCAGCGCAGAAATAGTAGATGTACATCAAAATTGATACATCACAGAGGTAATTTGAGATGGGTGATACCCTAAGCTAAAGTACGAGGGTCATCCAGAAACTAAGTCCCGATCGCGTCCAAAGATGGCAGCACCAGTCGGATAGGAATGCGCATGTGCAGGAGTAGAGAGGAAGTATGTGGGAATAATGCAGTACAGTTTCAGTCTTGTGATGGCAGTAGTTTTCGCACAGTGTCGCTCCAATATTGTCTCCCGCCAACTGCAAGGTTCATGCAGTCATCTGATTTTTGCACACTCAAAAACAATCTCCAGCAGAGATCCATCGCCAATTGTGCCGCGTGTATAGACACAACAATATGTGCAACAGTATGGGAAGACAATGGTGCAGGCAATTCACTGAAGGACGAATATTCACAATGAAGACCGTAGTGGCCGACTGTCCCAGGTGATGCCAGAACTGATGGAAAGTGTGGGCAAACAATTGTGCAGAACCGGCGCTTTACAATTTCAGAACTCTCTTGTCAATTCCCCCAGATGTCTCACTCGTTTTTGCATAAAATTGTTTCCCGGTGTCTTGGTTTTCACAGAGTGTGTGCAAGATGGGTGCCAAGGCAACTGACTGATGAACACAAAACGAAACATCTGGCTGCAGCATTGACATTCCTACAGCAATACGTAGAGAAAGGGGATGGGTTTTTCGACAATATCGTCACTGGGGATAAAACATGGGTGCCACATGCCACACCAGAGACAAAGCAACAATCAATGCATTGGCGGTATAGTGGCTCACCTGTGAAGACCAAATTCAAGCAGACAGTCTTTGTCAAAAAAAATCATGTGCACTGTCTTCTGTGATCGACGTGATGTTCTCCTTTGCGAGCTTTTACCGCGAAGGGAGATCATAAATGCTGACTGGTATTATCAGACATTGCACAAACTGAGGAGGGCAATCCAGAAGAAGAGATGTGGGATGTTGACAAGAGGCATTACGCTATTGCATGACAATACAAGACCCTATACAGCCAACACCACTCGAAATTGTTGAATCAGTTTGGATGGGAGATCTTCGACCATCCACTCTACAACCCTGACCTTGCCCCAAGTGAGTTTCATCTCTTTCATCTCATGAAGCGTTTTCACAATGACGCTGAGGTGCAGAATGAAGCGACTTTGTGGCTCCGGACATTGGCGGAAGACTCCTATGACTTGGGCATACAATCGATGGTGCACTGTTACGATAAATGCCTCAACAATGGTGGTGACTATAATGAAAAGTAGCCAGTTAATTTATGTAATCATTCCAATAAATATCCCTTACTTAGTGATGATTTTGTTTTGTTTATCGCTCATCAGGATTTAGTTTCTGGATGACCCTTGTATATTGCAGCATCTGCTAACCATAACAAAACTGCTTCAAACACAATAATGCTAATACAGTGGAACTTGCAGAATTCAATTATGAAGGGCCTAAGAAAGTAAATAAATTAAAAAAAATGGTATAGACAATCTATATAACATGTAATCTGAAGTTAGCAGAGTATATTTATTTATTTATTCATTCATTCATATTATATATTATGCAGTAATATGAAAAAATACAGTACAGGTAACAACAGCACACAATGATAGGTCTAATGATGTCTTGAATCATACTAACATATTTATGCCATGAGTATATCACATATAGATAGGGACCCCAGATTGTCGGTAAATAAAATAATGTAATATCGGTGTAAAAATATTATAGTGAGCGGTGTTTTGGGTGGTAAATAAAACTACTTAAGGGTGTTATCTCGTGCAAAAAAAAAGGGGGAAAAAAACACAGTTTAAACTATTTTACTGTGGAACAAAGGGCACCTTACATGTAACTTAAAAAAAGAGGAGCATGAAAATATTTACATAGTATACATTTTGACTGATTTACTTTGTTAGAGACAAAGCCACCATAACTTCGGTGTTCTCTGGCTTAAGATTTGTTCTTAAGTTTGTCATGATGTTCCCATATGCAGAGAAAAGTCTTTCACTGTCCACATTGGACATGGGTACCCACAATAGTTTCATACACTTCTCACTGAAACACAAGTGGTCACATTGAAGTCCAGAAAGTAAATCCAGTATGTTCACTTCAGCAGCATCATCTAATTTCTCACACACTATGTTCTTCAGAGCAGCATATCCCTCCTCGAATGTGTTCTCTGGCAAGTCTCACAGAAAAGGTAACATTCTTCTTGCTTTTTCTATAGTTATATCAGTAGATGCCTCATTTGATACTATTTTTCGTACACCAAACAATTTACCTGCAGAATGAATATCATCAGCAGCTGGATCAGCTGACATTAAGGAATTCAGCTTGGTAACTGACTTTATGCCCAATTGCTTGAACTGACTGATAACATAAGACTTCTTGAGGGTTGGCAGTCTCTGAAGAAGACTTGAAGTTTTCTCTCCAAACGAGCCCTCAGCTACTATTGTGAAGCCATTTGATATATCTTTAAGTTTGCTATATAGTTTATGAACAAATGGATATTTAGATCCCTCAAGCACTTCAATAAGGCAAATGGTGTCTTTGCAGTGTTCAAGAAGGAAAGATGCCTGGCAGTTTATTATATTTTGAGAACACATTGAAATACTACTGTGGAATTGGTTTGAATTCCCGCGTGCCGCAAAACTAAACTGACCTGGCAACGTCTTGCACATGCTGTCTGTACGGCGCGCGAACGGCACGTTGCCAACTCCACCGTCAGCTGAATTGTGCATGTGCTAGCTTAATTTGAAACATAGCTCCATCGGCATAATTCCTTTTCTTTTTCAGAGCAGAAGGTAAACAGACTCCTTGCGCTAAATTGTAACGTAATTTAAAGAATATAACTTGACTCCAAACAAATCTTTCAGTATAGCGGACACAAAATATACCTAGACATGCGTTCACATTATGGCAACGTCGCGAGACAGCAACAATTTTTGTGCGAGGGGTACAGGAAACGGAGACAGTGATTGGTAGAAGAGACTGTCTACTGTCAGAATTGACTTGAACCAGACTTAGAAATTCATGCATTATTTAACGATACTTTTGCGACAGTCTTTTCCAGCCGGCATGAAATGGGGCGATGCAAGCACAAATCGTTAAAATACGGCATTAGAGAAGAATTGCAGGTAGTATTGTCATTTAAATCCAAAGAATCATTTGAGTGAAATGAGAAATCCGTCACTGATGCGGTGTTGCCGAGTTCCGATAAACATGGCATTCCTTTTGTTCTGCATGCGATAGGTGAAGAGTGAAGGGGACGGGGTAGTCGAAGCAGTACCGATGTTTGCCGAAGCTCTGGTTAAATCACAGTGCAGTTTGGTGTTCTGTGCCATGCAGCACACAACACTGCACAGCATGTCCGTAGAGAATGACAATACACGTATCCGTAAATGATTGATAAACCAAATATCTGATTGGTTGTGTGAAAAGGAGAGACAAACGTAAAAAAAAAAAAGGAGAGAGTGAGAAAAATTTCAGATTATTTTGCACATTTTTTTTTCATAACTGTGTTATTTCACGTTTTCGCGATATAGAACTAATGTCGCGTTATTTCGCGACACAGAATGGATATATATGTGGAATTTAAAAATAATTGATTAAAGGTTTTTTCCTTATTGTTAATTTTTGGCCAATTTCGCGAATTAACTACTTGCAAAATGTTGGGGTCCCTACATATAGAGCATTGCAGGCACAAGAGCGTATAGTTTCTAAGAGATGCATAAGCCGTACTCAAGCTTTTCTTTCGCTGTAGTTGTTGATTCTACAAATTCCTCTCAGATGTTCTCATGGGTGGATCACAGTACACAGTCACCCTGAGAGGTAGTCAATTGTCATGTCTCTCACTTGTTGAAAGCAGGAAAAGCGCTAACTGTTCAACATTTCAGTTTTAGAATTAGAAGTTTGCCCATTATCATACTAGAGTCCCCTCCAACCTGCCACATTCCATAACTCAGCATCATTCCAGAGATATTTTCTTCGAAATAAAATTATGTTTGAATAAAAAAAGAAGATACTCATGCACATTTTGCATAGCAAATTCAAGGAGACAAAAGAAAATTTTGAATTACACAAGTTTCACAGTATATATTTTTCTTTTCCTGTACACAAACACACTCATTCCCGCACTCACTCTCCCCCTATACCTCCCCATTTCTCTCCCCTTCTCTCTCCATCTCTCCTCTCCCCCCCATTTCCATCTCTCACACAAAAAAAGAATTGCTGAGGTGGCTGAGCTCAACTAAAACACATTTTTCCTTTATGATACATGTTGAAGTAACATGTCCATTTGAATATAATTCACAATAAAATTGCTTTGGTGGACTCTGTGACAGTGATGTATCTATAATTAGTAATTGTTGAGTTGTTTGTAACACTACATCACAAGTAAGTGATGTAGTGTTACAAATGACTCAACAATTACTAATGTCCATTTGAATTGCATTTTCCAAGCAGTTCATTTGCTGTTTGTTCCTCATGAGCACATGAGTTTTCTGTTGCTTATTCCTAAACATATGTTATGTAATATTTGCTTTAAAACAGAAATGAAACTATCAATTGTGACAATGAAGATTTTGCATCATGATCTATGTAATTGTTTAATTCATTTACTCTTTGATGTTTAAATGTACCTTTAAGGTAGAAATGTATTTTCATTACATCCAACCAGTTGGAGGTTTTCTTCGCAAAAGGAATTCACATATTTCTACATGGAAATGTAGGGGCTGTTGTGTTTGGACAGAAATTATAATACCTCAAAATCTAGTGTTAGCAGTGCTTATGCAGTGCACATTTGAAAGCCAAATACAGTAATTATTATGCAGTGATTGGTTATTTTAAATTTTGAGCTATGAGATCTTTTTACTTACTCATCTGCAGGGGGTGCTAATAGGAAAGATTTCTCTACAAATAGTTTGATTCTTTTTTTTTTTTTCTTTTTATTTATGTATTTAATAATTTTGATTGGTATCATATTCAGTACAATTCTAAATTCTTTCAATTCTTTTACATTTCACTCGCTGACTTATTTATACATATGATCAGAATTTTTCCTTTGGATGTGAATAGTATGATGTGTTCACTATGACTGCAAGTTTGTTTCATTCTCATAGAGATATAACAAGTATTTTTGTTGTTTACTTTTCCATGGCTTATTGATAAATTATTCAAATTTTATGCTTTTATAGTACGAATTAAAGTTGGCCAGCCAGTTGTAAATTGTCTTTATTTTAATATTTTTAATTCTTTTAATTCTGGGCATATGTATATTAATAAAATATATTCATAAATAAACAAGGAAATATAACATCCAGATTAATAACATAATATGAGTAGATTACAAACAAACTCAAATAATATTTCAAGGAATGACATGCATGTCTCAATAAAAAATCTGATGTGTTACACTTACATGACTTTCTCTACTCTTGTACAAACTATTTTTACAAACGCTTATTCTCCATATGCTTCATGTTAATCGAGATGTTAATCTTATTGCTAATTTTCTTGTAGATGCAAGGGGAATTGGTAGGCTTTAAGCGATAGTCAAATATTTTAAGAGCTGGTTGCTATGTGGCGCATCCCATTCTCTTTGTATGTCCAGGACAAAAAAAATGAATAACGAATTCCCATTTGAGAAAAAGTATTGGAAAATTTAACGGAATAACCAACAATATCTCGAAAATGGTTCACTCAACAAAAAAAATGTATATGACATAAGTTGTGTATTTTAATGCGATCAACATTTTGTAGTAAATTTTGTCTATCTCTTATAGTTTACCAGTTATGCAAAAGTCGTTCACAATGAAGAATACTTTTTGGAGACATTCCCAGAAAATTCGAGATATACATTTCATTTGTCATGAAAATATCTTAAACATATGATATTTTAACCAAAATCGTTAGCCATTTTTGGGAAAATTAAAATTTTCAAAAAATGTTCCATGTAAAGGATAATCTGGGGTGGGGGAATTTTCTTGAAAACCTTCGTGTCGCATCTCTGGAAGATACTGAACCTAAATACCAAGTTTGGTGTTTATCTAACTGTTCGTTTCTTAGTTATGCTGTTCACAGACACACACATGGACATGTTTTCAAAAATGCTTTTTTTTGGATTCAGGGGGTCTCAAAACATGTATTTCCGGTGAAATCTTGGTATCGAATTTTTGAGTCGAATACAATACTTCCCCTACTTACTATACGTAGTAGAGAAAGTAAAAATATCTTAAGGTAAATTTCTTATTTTTAACCATTGCAACACATACAAAGACCTACAGCATGACTTATTAATTTCTGGTTACATTTACTATAACCCAATGATGTGAACAATTGGGAATGCATGGGATTGTATTACTAATCACCACAATGCAAGCTTCCTCAGGGTTTTTTGTATATTATTACATGAACTGTGATGGAAGATGGTAATTTCATTGATTTCCAAATCAAAAACTATTTGGTATGTTGAGTTACAGTTTTTAATGTTGCCTTAGTTTCATATTGTCTACAACATATTAAAAATGTTAAGCAGTTTTCTTGGAATTTTCTTCTTCCATTCAAGTTTTAGGCCAAAGACCCATTAGGATTCAAAACTGCATTTACCAATCATCACTTCTTAAGCCAGCCCAGAAACTGTTTCCCTCTAGGATGGTAACTAAGCACAGCTTTAGGGATCCTGCTAGAGTGCATTCGATGTATATGTTTCTTCCAGTTGTTCTGGTACTGTTGGATATATTGGATTATGGGTACAGCTTGTAGCTCCTTTAGCACATATTCATTGTGTTTGTAGCCCCATCTTGTATACCAGTTGTTGAGCGCATGAATCTCATTTTATTAGTTGTTATGCTGTTTTCATCTCATTGTCTAGACCTCGCTACAATAAGACCGGTCTTGCTAAAGTCTTGTAGAGGCGTAGTCTTATATGCCTCTGTACTTTTGAGGGTTTCATTATGTTACTTATAATCCCCATGGTTCTGGTGTACTTTAGAATTTTATCTGGTATGGCGGCACCATGGCCGAGTGGTTAGACCGCTTGCCTCTCACCAAGGCAGCCTGGGTTCAATCCCAGGGACCCTCATGTGGGATTTGTGGTGGACAAAGCAGCGTCTGGGCAGGTAATTTTGCTCAGAGGCCTCTTTATCAGTCTTGAGGTTCTTTTACGTGCCGTAAATCTACGACACGGGACCACCGGATTTACTTCCCTTCCGAAGGAAGCCATGCTAAGTATTTTTACGCCCGAAAAAATCCATCGCCCTCTGCCAGGTTTTTTGGTTCCCCCATCATGTTTCGTTCTACCAGTGCTCCATCATCACCCTTCCTATCTTTTTTTAAAATAAAGAGAGTTGAAGGTTGTTACACTACATCACTATAATGTTCTTACTTGAACGCTTTTCGGGAGACAGTTTGCTCCCATCGTCAGCATGTCCTTAACTGATTTTGCCGTCATTGTCTGGAGAATGTGTGTGGTTAGTGGTGTTCTCTGGTGCTGGGCTGATGAACCTCTAAAGGCTGTTGGATGGTGGCAGTTCGAAGTTCATTAGGTGATTCCTGTGTTTGACAATATGTATTTTTTCCCAGATGTCCAATTATTTGTTGCTGTTGATCGGTTTTAAGAGTTTTATGTTCGGAGTGATATCATGGTTTGAAGACCAGAAATGATGTGCTACTGCTGATTTATCTGGCTGTTTTTGGTAAATTTATTTCAAATTATGACACATCACTGTTACTAGTTTCTAAATCTTCAAAATTAGTCAACCCTTCCTATCATTCATCTCTCATCTGCATCTTCCTCGCTCTCAACCCAGGCGTGTGGTTGATCACCACCCTGGTCTCTCACTCTCTATTCCGTAGGTCCTCTGCCCCTGTCAGCCATCTACCCCAGATGTGGTCATACATCCTGGGGAGTGTGAGTCCTCGGTTCAGGTAGATGTTAAGGAGGGAAAGCACTGGCCCAGATGGGCTGTTTCTGCCTTGTAGTTAGCTTTTATATCTGCTTCATCCACAAAGGATTCCTTATAGCCAAGTTATGGAAATTTGTTCACTCTTTCAAGTAGTTTATTTGTTACACAGATTTTACTAGGGACTGGACATTTTCCACAACATGCCATTATTTATTAATATTAATTTTCATATCATACATTTCACCCACTTGGTATAAACTATAATTCTCTGAATTTTATGGCTTATTAAGCATTTTATTTTTAGCATTTCTCATATACTTAATTTTGATGTTTGCATAATTGATTATTAATAAAGTATGAACTTGTTTGCAGCACTCATGTAATCCCAACGTCTTTGTGCAAAATGTTTTTGTCGACACACATGATCTTCGCTTCCCCTGGGTGGCATTTTTCGCCCTGACGTACATTAATTCTGGAACAGAACTCACATGGGACTACAACTATGATGTTGGGAGCGTTCCAGGCAAAGTTTTACATTGCTACTGTGAGTCTGCTGAATGCCGAGGAAGACTGCTATAGATGGATAACAAGTGTTTTTGTATACAATTTTAAGAACATTGTAAATAAAGTGTGATCAGAATATTTGTGTCATTCAGAGTGTGTTGTTGGTGTTTTTCATTAGATTTATACTTTTTTGTAAACAAAACAAAAAAAGTGATGAAAAATGATGAATATATTTAAAAGAACAGCTTTGAAATTTTAGCTGACTTGCAAGTTTAACCTTAGAGTACACTAATTTGCAGAGAAATAGTTGGAGATATATAGGGAAAAGTGGAAGACTGTCCAGTAACAACCACATAAGATGCAGCATACTAAACAAAATGGCGGTAGTATGAGGGCGATACTGAAAATCTTTTTATATTTGACAGCTACTTCTAATGTTTTGCGACTTGATTGCCATGTAGTTTATTAATTATCATCATTTAAAGATTTTGTGTTCATCCAAAAATGAATTTTACTAGAGAGTATTTCCAAGCTATGATTTTTTGTGATTTTAAATCATCATTAAGGCTTAAACAATTAGAAGATTGCCTTCAAAATGGATTTGGCAAAGAAGTCCCATCCAAGGCAACAATTTATAATTGGTACGCAAATTTAAAAAAGATGAGTTTTTTCTTAGTGATGAATTTCGTGAAGATGCCCAAGAATTGCTGTTGCCGCTGTTCAAGCAATGCTTGAAAAAGATCAATGGATATCTTATGAATTTATTCGGGTGACATTGAGTGTTGGTATTTTACATCAACAGTTAGAATTGAGAAAACTTGTTTCAATGGATTCCACATAAACTGACTCCCGATCAAAAACAACTATGCATTAATTAGTACAGAAAAACTCTGAAAAAATGCCAAGGTAGGACTTCAAATTTGGTTTGGAATATCATTAGTGTGATGAATCTTGGATTTATTGCTATGATCCTGAAAAGAAAAGTCATTCGGCTCAATGGGTCTTTTGAACAGAATGTAAGCCTACAAAAGTTCAACAAACTTGCAGTGCTGGTAAGAAGATCATTGCTATTTTGTTTCCAAAACTGGTCATATTGCTACTATGGCATTAGAAGATAGACATACCGCTACTGCTGATTGGTACACAAATGTCTGTTTACCACAGAGTTTTGAAAAAAGCTCTTAAAAAAAAAGCTCAAGAGGAAAAATATGCATCATCACATATAGCAAAACTAACAACTGAGTATCTAGATGCCTTAAAGGTCAGTACCGTGGATCCTCCACCATACAACCCTGACCAAGAACCTTGTGATTTCCTTTTGTTTCCAAAATTTAAAGATAAAATGTGTGGAATCACTATTTTAGCCTGATGAAGCAGTGGAACATTATAAAAACCTGGTTTCTAAAGTGCCTCAGGAAGAGTGGCATCATTGCTTTAAGAACTGGTTTATTGATGTTAAAGGGGAATATTTTGAAAAACAATAAAATCATTTAAAATTTTTAAAAATAATCCTTAGTTTGATTTTCTAAAAAATATTCAGTGTCGCCCTCATACTTTTCTACAGCAAAGTAATTTTTGGTCATAGTATGCACTTTGCTGCTATAGATACTTTGAATGCATACTACAGAAGAGTTAATTTTAGCAGTTTGGCATTTAGAAAGATTCTACCCCTTATCATTTGCAAAAAAGAAACATAAAACTGTTGTTTTCCTAGACATTACATCAGTATATCAAAATTTCCAGATATAATTGTTAAACACATGCATTTAATATGTATAATATTGTGAAATTACTTCAGTACAGTTTAAGATACAGATTAATTTAATGTACTTGTACAGAGGTAATAATCATAGCTTCCTCTAATATTTCATCATCATATCACTCATCAGATACTGCAAGATGAAAATATAGACTGAACATAAACTATGAAAGAGAGACATCCTTAATGTTTATTTACAGTTAATATTCCTACCTCTGACATTCCAGACAAGATTAAAATCTTTTTTGGATCAAGCTATTTGGCAGGTTATTCCTTAGTCCATAGAATGGATTTTAGATAGCTCCTCCTCCTCTTTCTCCTCCTGTCACATAACTGTTGTTTTTTGTTTTTTTTCCTAAATTTTATTTATGGAATGGTGATTAGGAGTAAAATCATCTAAAAAATTCTTCTGTTTCAAAACACTATTTAGAATGAACCCCTTGATTATACACTTTATAGGGATGCAAACAGGCAATTGAAGATCTAAATTTTGCATCTCTACACAAATTGACAAGACAGCTGACGTTGCTTGTATGAGACAGTTTGTCATTGTTTTACATAATATGAATGATAAGAGCCTAGTGCAGCATTCTTTCCATCTGCATAGGCACCAGGGTGGTTCAGTTTTAATTTATTCCCCACTTAATGTTTTAATTAGTAACTTGTATATTCGTATCAAAGGCTTTGACTGGAGAAATAACTAGTTGTGATAGCAAATCTCACGTACAGTGAGATTTTATTCATTTTTGCTGTTAAACACACTTGCATATATTCAGTTTAACAGTCATCCTCCCAAACTCTGCTGAGGGTAGTAGAAGATTCCAATTAAAGAAGAATTTTCCTGCCCCAGCTGTGGGATCAAACCACGATCTCGGGAACTAGAGGCTAGCATGGTAACCAGTACACTACGGACAACAATATTTGTGTCTTTTGGATAATTTAAATGTCCAAATTATTGAAGAAAAGGAAAAATATTAATTATTTAAAAAGTTGCATAGCCCACAATGAAGGAATGCATCAATGGGAAAAAACTTTATATCACTTGTTTTTAGCTACACAACAATGGTTATTGATTCATTGCAACGTAGCTTTTTCCGAAGAGAAGGGGCAAATTTGGCGTGAGTTGCATTCGCAACCCCTGATAGGCGACTTCAACATCAATATTCCGGACGTGTAGCTTGAGTTAGAAAGACTTGTAAAATAGTTCAGCAGGTCAGAAAATGTTCCCTAAAAGGAAATAATTGTTATTTGTGAGCATAGATATTTCAGAATAAATTCAAGTCTTGTGAACTTCCGTAATATCATTTCACAATACCTTCCTGAGATAAGTTAGAGTACTCATAGCTCGTGCAAAATAAGTTATACAATGCCGTGAGAGAAGGCAACGGAGTTTTAAACCCAGAACCCAGAGATGTCGGCTCTTCTAGTTCTCCAACATCGTTGACTACATTACATTTAAAGTACCGCCGCAACCAACTCAACGCATGACAGAGTTGTTATCGATTTATAAACAATTATACTTGGCGCCCAACATGGAGCACGATTAAGGGAAGGTACGCGCGGAAAACAAAAGCAAATTGCGCGGAGAAAAGAAAACTATAAAATACATCACGAAAGAAGAACATGGCTACTTGACAACATAAAACAATAAAGTTCCAAGACAAAGAAGGCCTCATGTCATTGGAATAACGGAATGTTGCACGTGAAAAGTACTCATTTACAGGACATCGGAACGTCTGCCTTCAATCAGATTCTAAAGAAGAAAGAAGGCGACGAGATGGCAAAAAACCAGTGAAGAAAGACGACAAACAATAGGATTTTAATTTCAGTTTTATTTTTGTATGTTGCGCAGAAGTGGTAGAAAAGTAGAATTAGCAAGGATGAGTAAAAAAATACCTAGATACAGGAGTGAGAGAGGTAGAAGTAGATGAAAGGGGAAATATTGCAGAGGGAGGGAACCAGCAGAAGATGTAGCAAGAGCAGAGTTATCCTTAGCAGATTTGTATAAATTTATGGCAGTTAAAACAGGATTTGGGACAGAAAATACATCGGAGAAGGAAAAAAGGTGTAGATGATAGAAAAAATAAATAGGATTACATCAGCAAATAGAATAGGGTGGAAAAGTGTAGATCAGAGTAGAAAAGAAATAGAGTGGTGGAAGAATGTAAGAGAAATATGGAGGTGATAAACAAAAATCTGAGGGAAACAAAAAGTGTCTTAGGGAAAGAAGATGAATGACTTAGAAATACGAATGAAAGAAAATGTTAGGAGATGAGATAGAGGGAAATGTGGAAATGAAATGAAAGAATGTAAGGGCAGCATAGAAAATGAATTTAATAAGGTAAGAATAGAGTTCGCTGAAGAAGTAGAAAACTTGAAAATGTAGCAAAGAGCTTAGAGTTGAAACAGAAATAGGAGTTAGAAACAATTAGAAAATAAAATATGAGGAAAATGTAAATAGTAATAATAATAATTGCTTCTGAGGTCAAGGAAATGGCGGTGTAATGTAATCACGACAAATAGTTGAAAATCAGAAACAGATAAAATACAAATGAAATTGTAAATAAACTAAAAGCGATGAAGATAACTTACAAAAAAGAAAGAAGATATACAAAATATAAATAGGGTTATGATTGTAATGCAGGTACAGAAAGAAGTATCAGACATAATCATGATTGTGGTACATATGATTTAGATGATGTCAATTATGATAATGTAAAAAAAATTAAACCCCCTCACACACAAGGTAATACAGAACACTTGCTACGCAAACACTGTATTACACGATATAACACCACCAATATTTGATGAGGAAAAGAGAGATAATCCAAAATTATTCGTGAAGGAATTTTAATATTTTAGAGTAAAAAGAATACCAAATGAGCTGAAAGTGATAGTGAAAAAGAGCTTAAAGAACGAAGCTTTAGAATGGCTAAGGTTGGCATTAACAGGTCACGAGTCTCACACATCATTTAGAATTTTATCTAGACAGATAAAACTAAGCTAGAGTGGAACTTGCAGTAAGTAAGATGATCTTCCAAAGCGCTATTCTTAGTTGATTATTTTATGAAAATTGCCAACAAAGGGAAACTGTTAGAGTCAAGCAAGCGAGAATTGGAGCTAATTACCAGGCATTTTCCGGATTCAGTATGAACAGGATTAATAGTTGTCAAACCCATAGATTTTGCAGATGTTGCATATTTTGGTTGCATTCGAAGTACAAAAGGATGCAAAATGAAAACACAACTACTGGAAAAACACAAGGCATGTTTAATCACAACACATTCAGAAACTTTTAAAGGTACAACAACATTTAAGGTATAAATATATTCAAAGCATTCCCAGAAAACATTCATTCATTATCTGTTTACCCTCCTACATAAGAGGACTTACAGGCGGGTGCCTGGGGTCAGAGACCCATCGAGGAGCAGATCAGTCAGAACATCCAGGATGGGGGATCAGTCCGATGTCTGGTATGGGATGAAGTAGATGAAACGAAATGTTGGTGAAATGGATGAAAGGAAAGGTGATGGAGCAGTTGGTGGAATGAATGGCGGGGGAAACCGGAGAAAACCCGCCCAGACGCCACTTCCACTTCGTCCACCACAAATCCCACATGCAGGTCCCTGGGATTGAACCTGGGCCGCCTCGGTGGGAGGCGTGCGGTCTAACCACTCGGCCACGGCGCTGCCTCCCAGAAAACAGACCTTTGGAAATCGTAATTTGTGGATGTACGCTGGCAGTCAACCTAACAGGAACAAACAAATAATAAATTTTTGTAGAGGATCTCTTAGAAATCAAAGAACAGGAAACACAAGGGGTTAGAGAAGTGGAGCTACTGGGAAAAACAGGAACCCAGATACCTAGGCAATAACAATTGTGAAACTACTGAAACAAACACAAAACCTGAAGGTACAGATAATTCATCTATAAACACTATCAACCAATCGAAAAACTAAAGCAAGGCCAATTTTGTGTCTCAGATTGATTTTTGTGGCAAAAGAGACAATCACAAGAATGCACAAGTAGAAACCATAATAACACGGAATAAAGGAACAGAAATGACAAATCCACCTTCGGTTAAAGCAAGAGTTTTGGGCAATGATAGGCACAGTAACTAGTTCTTCAGTATGTGACTTTTTTTTTATTTATGGACGCTCTTTAGCTGCTGTGGTCCTTGGCGTCCCATCCAATACTGGGTGTGAAAGACCGGTAATTTTGCTCAGAGGCCTCTCTATCAGTGCTTGAGGTTCTTTTGCGTGCCATAGATCTATGACACGAGACCACCGGCTCTACTGCCCTTCCGAAGGAAGCCATGCTAAGAAGTTTTACGGCCGAAAAAAATCCATCGCCCTCCGCCTGGTTTGAAACCGCGACCTCGAGAACTAGAGGCTAGCATGGTAACCACTACACCATGGAAGGCGACTTCAGTATGTGATAATTACATATTTGAAACTGTTATTTCGAAAAGTAAAGCTGAATTCTTACCTGTATGTAGAGTATACTGTAGTACGACAATTAGGAAGAAAATAGAACACATTAAGTATCAATTAAGGTTAGAAATCGAAATCGGCGAGTGGAAATTTGATATCGCATTAGTAATTCCAAAACTAGGCACCCACCCGATCATTGGCAGTGACATTCTAAATTACTGGAATACAAAAATAGATTATAAAACACTAGAACTTGCCATTAACGATGCAGCAACAACCCGCATACTTAGGTTTGTAGGAGAAAATGAATGTAAAGAGAATGATATTGGAGAAATTAGTGTGAAAGCTTCTTCGTGGAAAATATGCCATTAAAGGAGAACATGGTAGTACAAATAAACACGCACCAATATGAGGGAGCGTTTGAAAGTGTACAGTTTTCTAATCATGTGTTTTGTTTGTGCTGTAATGGCAGCAAGAAAGTAAACAACTACGAACTTAAATGCAAACCATAAATCAGGAAGAGCAATTAACACAGTTAATAAATAGGAAAATTGACAATGCATATAATTTAACTGAACTAGAGAAAACTAAAACGAGGGAAATAGTAAATGAAAAAAGAACATGCAACAAATACACGCATACATTTAAATGTCAATGACTTAGTCCTTACGCTCTCAAGTCAAGGGCAATACCCAACTCAATCAGAAAAGAAGCAGAATCATTAATTCAGGAAATGTTGAAAGATGAAATTCGAGAACTTCTACGTCTTGATACAAAAATCAAGTTTTGGGTACACTAAATGGAGGTAAATTAACGCACACACTCTGTCAGACCACTTTAGACCTGAAAGAGTAGGCCAGCTAATTTCAAAATTGAAGGGAGGAAAACATTTTTCGAGTCTGGACCTAACTGCATTGTTTTGACAAATATTACATGAAGTTAGAAAATATGTTGCACTCACAGACAGGAGGTCTTTCAATTTTTAAAATGTGCTTTTGGTTTATCTCTTAGCAGCGTGCACTTTTGGGTGCTTTATGCAATGTATTTGGAGATGCTATAAAGTAATTTGTGACTCAGTACGTAGATGATTTTCTTTCATATAGTGAAGAGACAGAATCGCATTTGAATCACATAAAGTATGTTTTGGCAAACTTGCGAGAAAACAACATGACCATCAATTTGGAAAAGTCAGAATTTTTTGTCAGGGAAGCAGAATTTCTAGGTCACATAATCACACTATAGAGCATAAAACGCAACCCCGAAAGAATAAGAGCAATAGGGGTAATTCCGCCACCCAAGAATTTAAAACAACTAAGGAGATTTATAGGCATTCTACAATACGATTCAAAATTCCTTATCAACTATGCAAAAGAATTATCACCACTTACAGATTTACTGAGAAAAGATGTCAAATGCTCATGGACTAGAGAGCACCAAAATGTATTTCTAAACATGAAGATACTCAAGAATGCAAATCTTGCTTAACTGCTGTGGTCCTTAACGTCCCATTCTATATTGGGCGCAGAAAGACCGGTAATTTGCTCAGAGGCCACTTTATCAGGCTTGGGGTTCGTTTACGTGCCGTAAATCTACGACATGGGACCACCGGCTTTGCTTCTCTTCCAAAGGAAGCCATGCTTTGAGTTTTACGTCCGAAAAAATCCATCGCCCTCCGCAAGACGGAGAGTGGAAATACCGTCGTCATAATCGCGACGGACTCTTTAGTAAATATGTATAAACTCGTCCATTCCCTAATGCATCCGCTCCCTAAGTGGCAAAATTTATGTTTGAAAACATTGCGTGTCAAGATGGTGCACCTGCAACGCTGTTATCTGACAGAGGAACATCTTCTTAAGTGAAGCAATGGAAGAACTTTTAAAACTCGTGGGAATTAAGCGTCATCTAAACATAGTGTATAATCCCGCCTGTAATGATCCGATTGAGAGATGTAACCAGATCAACACTAACATGTCAGCACGAAGCAAGACGACTGGGACGTCTGTCTACCACACGTAACATGGGCTTACGAGGGCAGTCCCAGAAGTACCCGACCTGGTGTATAGATAGTGGTTGTTGTTTCAAACAAATGGCTTGTGGTAGAAAGCTTAAGTCTGAAGTTTGATGATGCTACGTTGTTTAGTAATTGTTTGGCAGCCATCAATAGTGAACGCTCAGCAAATTTGTAAACATGGATAAAACTCGCCATCGTTATGTGATACAATACTTTCATTTGAAAGGTCTTAGTCCAACTAATATTAAAACTGAGCTAGATTCACATCTTGAGGAATCTACTCCTTCGTTTACAACAGTAAACTATTGGGTGGCAGAGTTTTAAGCGAGGCCGTACGAGTTGCCAAAACGAACATCGCAGTGGTCGAACCAAATGAGGTGACCACGCCAGAAATTGTGAGGAAAATCCACAAAATGGTATTGGATAACCATCGACTGAGTGCGCGAGCTAGCACACATCGTAGGCATCTCAAAAAGGGCCGTACATCGCATACTGGCTGAAAATTTAGACCTGAGAAAGCTATGCGCAAAATGGGTGCCACGTTTACTCACAATGGAACAAAAGCAGCATCGTGAAGATGTTTCAATCGAGTGTTTGGCGATGTTTTGCTGCAATAAAGCCGAGTTTTTGTGTCAATTGATAGCCATGGATGAAACATGGGTCCATCGCTTCACACCTGAGACGAAGGAACAGTCAAAACTGGAGTGAAAGGGGAGAATCTAATCCAAAGGAGATGAGACGGTTCCGTTTGCAGGCAAGGTCATAGCGTCAGTTTTTTGGGATGTGTGGAATAATTTTCATTGATTATCTTCATAAAGAAAAGAAATCAATGGCGAGTATTATGCAAACTTATTGCAGCATTTGAATGACGAAATCAAGCAGAAACGGCCGCATTTAGTGGAAAGAAACTTTTGTTTCATCGAGACAGTACATCAGTTCACACATCCATTATCGCCATGGCCAAAATCAATGAGTTTCTCCATTAGCTGTTGTTGTAATCTTTCTGATCTTGTAAGTACTATTTGCGTATTGATGCTTTCTATTGGTTCCCCTATTACCATCCTTTTTTCTCGCGACAGTTTACTAATTGTATTTGCTAATTTGTCTAAATATTTCTATAATCTGTCGTTTCTTATAAGTTCAATTTGATGTCCCTGTAGTGCTCTTCAAAGTTCGAATTGCTTCCTCATGCACCCTATTCGCCAGATTTAGCTCCCTCTGATTATTTTCTATTTCCAAAGTTGAAGAAATAGCTTGGTACTAAAATATTTGCCAACAGTGAAGAGCTGGAGTCTGCAGTTGATGGATATTTTGCAGAACTCGATTTTATCGCTATAAACAGGGTATCGAAACTATTGAACACCGCTGGGAAAAGTGTATGGAGATGAAAGAAGACTATGTAGAGAATAAAAAAAGAATCCCAATATTTTGTTTTGTTAAGTCGGGTACTTCTGGGACAGCCCTCGTATAACACAGCCATACAAGGGTCAACAGGTACTCATCTTATTTCTTGATGCATAGTAGATAGACATCCTGTGTTGCCTAAAAAGCGTAATTTAAATACACAACGGATAATACATTTGTTAAGCACACGCAACAGAATACTATACATGCACGCCATTTAGCGTGCACTTATATTAAAAATCCACAGCAGAAGCAAAACGCTTATTTGATAGAAAACACCGAACAGCAACTTATGCGCCCGGTACTCAGGTAAGAGTTTACATGCCGAAAAGAAAGAAAGGCTTTTCTACAAAGCTCTTGCATAATTATCACGGCTCATTTGTCATAGTAAGACGCCTGTTCCCGGTTAACTGCGTGATAAATATCCCGTATTCTCGGAAAGCGTCTGAACACGAATACCGCGAACCTTGCAGAATATTATGATGTAACAGCAGTGCACGCTCACCTTCTACAGCGATAAGAGGCGATGCAACGTCCACGCGCATCCTGTTTCAGAGTGTGGATACAGAATGTCCAAGAAAAATCAGTCTGGATTTAGTGGAACAATCTAGTCGTAGGCGGACAGAATAGAGAAAACCTTTTTTTCCCTCCCTTTCTATATGAGCATGCTTACATACCACTAATTTTTTTCTCTCGTCCTTTTCTTCTTGTACATATCATGTATTGAAAGGACACACGTAAAAGAGTAATTTGTGGTTACGCAGTAGAGATACCAACACAACAGTGTACATTTCTTAGTTGTGAGAAGCCAGTCAAAATCCTGTAGTACACCCAACAGCTGCGCGCTCTACGATGACCATAGGAAAATCCAGGTATAGTGCATAGCGTTGTTGGACAACCGCGACCTCACTGTGGCCATGCATGTGCCCGATGATTAATACAACAAAGTAGAAATTTTCTTCTCCCCTTCGTTCTATGTTCCTTCGTGACAGACTAGTAATAAGACTCCTCGCTGATAAATTGAAGCAATATATAGTGCAAATACTACAAGAAATAAGCAAGAATGCTGATAATCTGAAGGAAAGAAGAATAAACATGCGGGAGCCATCGCCAAATGAAGTACAGAGGACTGTAGAACGATAATTCGAATAATTATGCTAAAGAGGGAAAAATCATGTGTTTTGGTTGTTACTGGTCCACTGTTCCAGCTGGGACAGTTGGTCTTTTTGTTACTCGAGGGTGACCCTTATAGTTGGTAGTGGTAACTGGACAACACTTATAGAGGGGTGTATAAGGATGAATCAAGCTGAATATTGTATTTATCCCTTTAGAGAGTTCTTTTTTTATTTCTTCTTCTCTCTGACTTCCGGATCACTGCGACGAGACAATTGGGTGGCAGAAGGAATGAACTTAAAATGTTTAGACAATATGCTCCGTAATGGAGAGCCCAGGGCGATCACCGAAAAAAGTGGAAATAGAAGGAAGTAAATATAGGTAAACTAAGATTATAGGGATAGGAATGGTACCCTTAATGGTTATTTTTTTAACAACAGCTCTGCCAGATCTTAATTATTAATATTACATTGGTGAGCCCAGTAGACTTAAACCATAAGTCCGGGGAGAATTTAGTAACGCTCACGCCGGAGCGGCATGGAGACGCCTGCCGGAGGTGATAGCATATGAGGTCGCCATCCCAATTACTTTTAAGAGAAACAGCCTGCCTCCAGCACCTCACAACGCCTCGAGTCCGTCGAGTTGCAAAGTGTCGTCCTCCGTGGTCTAGGGGTACCATGCTAGCCTCTAGTTTCCGAAGTCGCGGATTCAAGCCCGGCGGAGGGTGATGAATTTTTTCGGGCGTAAAAAGCATCAGAATAGCTTCCTTCGAAAGGGAAGTAAAGCTGGTGGTCCCGTTTTGTGGATATACGGCGCGTAAAAGAACCTCAAGCCTGATAAAGAGGCCTCTGAGCAACATTTTCGGTCTTTTATGCCCAATATGGAATGGCACACTAAGAACCATAGTAGTAAAAGAGCGTCCATGGATAAAACCCATTTGGGGGGTTGCAGAGCAGCGAGCCACCCAATTACCATGCTGGAGATTGACATTAATTTTGTTGGCAGTATCTTGGACAAAGGGCTATGTAAGTTACATGACACCATATTCAATTTTACTTCTTTAGAGAGCCCACGACGTAAACGACTGTCGCTTTTCTGTTGTGACGTAGCAACAAGCAGTAACACTGATAAACTTGCGACAACATATAGTGAACTGCTGGACCATTACAAGTCTTTGGAAGTCATAGTGTTCCAAGACCAGGTGTGGTTTGCTTTCACCCAGGAAATCCTGAACGCATACAGTTCCCAGGTTCGACAGTCGTTCTCGCAAATTGACACACGTTTTGAGCAGATTGCCATAGCCCACCCAAGAAAGGCGCTTTATTGCATAGGTATGACAAGACAGCCTTTCATTCGAACCAGAAACTCCATATAGTATAACGAGATAGACAGACCTGTTTAAAGCTATTTTGATATGAATTTGAATTCTAGTATAAATATAGGGAGAATTTGTAGAAGGATTAAACTTTTTTATATTTTTCAGTGTTTTGTAATAGCTTTTACCATTATGTTTACGTAGAGCTTTACACGTTTTGTGATTCTAAGGACAAAGTTAAAGTTTTTCTTATAAAGAAGCGTTTAACTCAATAAATGCTACTTATTTCAAGTAACTTTTACAACATTCTCCATTGTAGGCATTGAGAATTTGGAGATGCGTCTAAAGAAAATGAAAACGTAGTTTTCCTATCAGGCCAGGTGAGTCTACCCTTCTCTCCCACCTTTGTCCTCATTACAGCGCCACGCTTCTAGCCGCGTATTGCAACTGTCAACATTTCATCGGTCAGTAGTGATGCCTCACCCCTTACTAGACCCACGCAAGACGACAAGGAACTGAGAAATGCTCTCAAACAGTACAGTTTATTAAATTCGCTTTCTGTACAATATATTGGTTACCATACAAATTCCAGTTAAACAACGAGGAACGTCGTGGATAATACATGACTTCATTTGGAACAGTTCCGCTTATACAATTCTACATGAAACGACGCTGGTAGCAGTTAATGGTGACCTGATTCGCCCTTTTACAGAAAGAGCGCTACATGAACGTGACCCCTTCCACAGCACTTTTTCATTCATCCCTCGGGTCAGCATTGACTTGTTGTTCTGTCTCCTCTGTGCGACTAAGTGGCCACATGGTGTGACAGCCAGGAAACTTGCCTACCACCTTCCAGTGCCACACAACAAATGAAATGATAATCACGGAAATTGACCCAAATGCGTTTCTTGTGACCCATCCTGTGGAACCCCTTCATCTGTTCTGTAATAGTACCTTCATCTCTCTGCCTCTTCCGCCCCGGGTACGCCTTGGACCTTTAAAGTGGCTTTGCCTTTTAATTGTGTGTTACATGCCGGATATGTGGTGCAAGTTTCCTGTTTCCGTGTTTTCAGAAGTTGGCACGAGCCACAGCTTGTTCACCTTATACCTGCAGGATGGTCCACTTTAACTTGCTTGAAAGTGAATCCGATAGCTCAAACAGATCTTGTTCCCTTACCAACATATCACATTGCTTAAACACCAATTGGACTTTTGATGCTTCTCAACTTAACTTGTCTCACCGACCGCTTCCGCTCCTGCCAATACCTCCGATGCCTCATCTGGAAAGCCTTTGGTATTCGACACTCCTACTTTCGTTTGGTCTGCTTTGATTATGTTTCGTCGGCCAGAGCTTGCAATGGTTACATGCACGGCTATAATTCGTTACATATTGAATGTCTGCAAATTCCGGTGTTCATATTTGTTATGTTCCTTCTATGTATGGCTGGGGTAATCACAAATTGCGTAAGTTTGGGTTACAGGTTTACCGCCTACGGCGCATCGCCCGAACGCTGAACTCTGGGAGCGCTACTAGCCCGCCGGAGAACTGAGTCATATTTAGTACGTCAGCCATTCAGGCGCCAGTGCAGCCGCGGAGAGTAGCCAGTATATATAAACAATAAAAAGGAAAAAGAACAAAGCAGGAAAGAAAAAACCCATACAAACTCCCCAACTTCATTCATGTCATCAGTTTACTGGATATTTGTTTAGCATCTTATGTTCTTTGAACTAGACAGGTTTGTTCTTTTTTATTGTATTTTAGCATCTGCTACTATGTTCTATGTTCTCAGCCGTGGAGGGCTGCTTTTCCTGGAGGTAGGGTGATGTCGCGGTGCATTTGGTGTTAGCACTATTTCATATTATTAATATATGTTTTAGTAGTATAAATATAATTTACAAGTCATGGCACGTTAGGCTACCATATGGTAAGACGAGTGCTAGAACACGGAAGTAGTGATGTCAGGAATCGTTAACCTTAAGACACTGACCAGCATATAGCTGACTCGCAGACAATGCGTTAACCTGGGTAGTGACGTGTCGCATGGCTAGCCAGATTTTGCTTTAAAAACCCCAGTTCTCTACCCCAGGGGCTGATTCGAAAAGAAATGCTGGAAGAATCCACATCGCTCATCATCTTGAAAACCCACGTGGTTTAAAGTCTTTTTGAATTAGTGATGCTCACCAAGCTTCATGCCACACGACGCTTTCACTCAAGGTAAGATCTTTGGTTACCTAACCGTTTTGTAAACTTCTATTCCACCTAGCGCCACGTGTTAATAAATCATATCACAGTCACAGCATTCCTGTAGTCCGCACAATAGCGCAGCTCGCCGTTCTTCTTCACCAGGACTACAGGAGAGCAGTAAGGGTTGTCGGAAGCTTCTGTAATTCCCTGGATCTTATTTCCTCCGGCACATCCCGTACCTCCACTTGCTTCGCCAGAGGAACACGTCTAGGTGGTTACCGGACAGAACGGGCGTCTCTGGTGTCGACGTGTGAAGTACTCAGTCGGTGCAGCCGTAATAGCCGTTTCCTTGGCAGAAGACACTTTGGTATCATCTAAGTAGATGCCGCAGGTCTTCCAGCCGGGGCCCAAAATGTTGCGACGATGCTGGCTCCTCGGATCCGTCGCACGGCGATACACTCGAGCTGTCTCGCACTTCCTTAAGTCCGTTCCGTCTGGATGTCCTGATCGGTGTTCGACAGATTCAGAAGCCGGCAAGGCAAGAATGCTATGGCAACGCATAATACATTTAATGGTGTCTTCCGGTCCAAAACAAGGTCGTTGACCGATGACCTTCTTGGCGCGCCTTCATCACCACCTCGTTTTTTGCGGGCACAACCACATCCTAACTCACGAAGACCCTGCAAATCCCTAGATGCTCGTTGGCGCTCCTGAGCGTTACCTCGTCTCGGCCGAGTCGTAAAGTCCTCTTGCCGACTTCGACCGTCGTCTCGTGTCTCCTGAGGGCATTCAGTCCAATTATCACATTCCCAGCCACCTTTGCGATGAGCACACACAGGTTCACAATGCAACACACCAGGATCAACTTCAGTTGGGCCTCCTCCGCAGGTAAGGTATCGTCCAATGTCTTCACTAACGAGTAGGAACGATTCGCTTTCGTAGACGGCCAGTCCTTCGCCACGTCATATCTGATCACGGTCAGACTGCTGCATCCGTGATCCGTGTCCACTAGTATGCAGCACGGCTTTCCTTGTATTGGGCCGTCCGCGAAGAAGCTGTGATCCACTCTTCCGCCCAGGGTGCGCAGTGTCACCCGACGGGGTGGGGAAGGGGTACGTTGGTCCTCATTTGTTTCCCACCTTTTCGTCAACTTGGTGGTTGCAATCTGTCATTAGGTGTCCCGGCTGGTCAGTCTCAACACACATCACCTGAAGATCATCTTCGTCTCTATGTTGATCCTCTGTCTTGCTTGTCTCGGATACTCCTGGTCTTCAAGCTCTGGCAGCTATTACCCTGACCACATCCATTCAATGCGACGTCAGCGCTTCGTGGATGTGGTCTAGTATTCGCCGAGCACCAGACGCTGTCTTATCTCGGCATCGCGCACTCCGTCGACAAAGGAGTAGGCAGCTTCCTGGGACACGTAACTGGGCGGGAGGTTCACCAGAGCCTCCTTCCTTAGCTGTTCAATTGCCGGGCGCACTCCTGCAGCGTCTCCCCTAGCTGTTGAAGCCTTGATTTGAGTTGACTACGGTAGGCTGCACCAAGAGTTGTTTCCCGGACCGAATTTTAAGGGCCTCCTAGATATCTCTGGACGCCGCCAACGTTGGAATCTCATTCAAAGCCTATGCCGCCTGTTCCTGGTGACTGGCTATCTGTGTGAGGCTTGCTTCCCTGCTGACTGTCGTTTGTGGGCAGTAACGGCGGCGTATTTTGGCGAAAGACATCGAAGGTTGACGTTCCGTCGTATTTGGGTGACTTGACGTTCGCAGATATTGTATCGCGTACTGGCGTCTCAACCTTCAAGTCGATACGTCTTAAATCAGGCATACCTTCGATCCCTTCCAGCATGACGTTCAGTTCCTTGGCGCTGCTGTCGACCGTTCCAGGACGCTAACTCGTTGGCCGAGATCTTCCACCTATCCTTCGAGCTCTTACATATATTTCTCCACGCCGGCCAGTCGTTTCTCAATTTTGGTCGATAGCTTCGTCTTCATCTTCTCAATTGCGGACTCCATTTTCTCCTTCATCTTCTCCATTGCTAAAGTCACCTTCGTTATTTCATTTCCTATCTATGCATTGCGGAATGAACTATCCTTATTTCATTTCCCATCTTCTCCATTACGGATTTAATTTTCGTGTCCATCCATTGGGGAATTCATTGTCGTTATCTCATGACCCCATTGTGGCGTTCAATCTCACTCCAGACATCAGTGTCGCAAATGATGTCTTCAATTTGCTGCGGAACAGCATTTTTTCCCTTAGACGCTCAGGGTAGTCCAACCTTTTGCTGCTCTTATCTGTTGCCTGCACGTGACTATCTTTCTGTCTCACCTCAACCACAACTGACTCCGGCTCCGGCTTGCTGCTGGCAGGCTGCGGTTCAGCCTGAGTGAATTTTGCTGCGTGCCCACCCTAAACAGGGTTTTACCGCAGGATGACTATTATAAGGTAAAGGTTATTTAGGATGACGATTTTTGTTTTAGAATGATATGAAAGAAGGGAGGTAGCATGTAGCTCCTCCACAGCTGCCTGATTAGGATGCAGCGGCCCTTCTGCACCCTGGTATAATGTTTTTGTATTATTCAATTTACATTGGCTGGGGTTCGTAATTGGTTGGACTTGAATGGAGGGCAGCTTTAGCTTCTGTTGGTGTCACTCCTTTGTTATCTGGTAAGTCCGCATACCATGCGGAGAACCCGATGACGCCGAAGACGGCGAGTTCTAGGGTTACAATACCAAGAGATCTGACCAGGGCACTCTGGTGGTTAGGTAAACAAGCGTAAATTTTGTACCCGGCGCATAATTTCGTCTTCCACGTATGGAAGAGATGAGGCTTCAAGACGTAGTTTCACGGGGAAGGGACGGCCGACAGAGTAGATTGTCCGGAGTCCTTTATTCTGCGCCCATTGTAGCCATAGCAGCCAGCTTCTGCGGACATGCCCCAGACCTCGCAGGCATACAGCATGAGGGGGGTTATCAGGGCTCGGAAAAGGTTTAACTTCAAGCGAACAGGCATCCCAGATCTCAGCATCGGTCTTTCCCTGGTTTCAAAATGGATTTAACCCGGGTCTCTCGTGAAAAGTGTCCCAGGCTGAGATACATGTTGAGCACCCGGGTGAGAAAGAGCACCGCATTGAAGGGAAGATGCCGGAGCATGAGGGGATTTAGCCCGTAAGGTCCAACCGCCTTGTTGGGGTTGAGACACAGGATTGCGCCATGGAGCTTACTCGGGTGGATGATAGGAAACCGATCCGCGTCGTCCGGAGGGCGCAGAAACTAACGACGTACCCCCGACGAACGTGCTCGGAAAAGATGTCCTGGGGGCGTCTCGCGGACGCACGGTACATTCAAGGTAATCGGCGAACACACAAGCTTTGGCCTGGGGTTCATAGGTGAGACCTTGGGTGCCTTGGAGGGGTGAGGTGTATTGACCTCGATGGTTTCGGAGGATGTTTTGCTATCCTCCACACGTCGCCACCATCGATGCGCAATCTAGACATGGTATCCTCCCACGCTTGCACCTGGTGCTCGCGGAGGCGGATTCGGACCTACTGGCGTAGACGCCTTAAGAGCGCTCGATTGTGTGCCGTACGGTGACGCTGGTACAATCTCCGTGCAGCCCAGGATCGGCGTATGAGAATAATTAGGTCCACTGAAAGGACATTGGGATGTAGGTGAGCTGGAGCAAGAACTGTTAGGTTGTGCGCAGTTTGGGTCACTATGGTGGTGAAGGAAGAGACGGCTGCCTCCAGGGACGGATGTCTGTGATTCTAGGGTTCGGTGGTATGGAAGTTCGGAGGTAATTCCTTACGCCTACCCAGTCACCCTCTCGGGTTCGAAACGAGAAGTCGTTGCTGGCGACCCTGGTGTAGATTTTTTCCAACACGGGATTATGGTCGAAATGTAGTGTATTGATTGACGTGAGGGTGAGATGGTATGGGAAATGCTTGGTGATCACGAAATCGATGACTAAAGACAATCCTTCCCCTCGCGGATGATGTGTGGGCTACTAGGGTCGGTATCGATCAGGCGAATTATTGCATTGCCTCGAGCATCCGTCCTGCCAACGCGAATATTTGGCATTGAAGTCGCCGGCCAGAATTGCACTGGGATGTAGAGCTAGGAGTGTGTGTGTGTGTGTGTGGTAGTCATTGGGCGCAAACTGCCTGGCTGGAGGATGATACACGGAGATCACCAAAACCTCCGTTCCGACTAGATCCATACATACTGCTATGGTCTCTAAGGTTTGAAGAGGTGGGAGTTGGATTGGGCGGTGGGCCACGTTCTGCCGCACGAGAACCGCCGTGCCACTTCCTGGACGACCCTGACGGTCCGTTCTGTGGCAGACGTAGACTGGAAGACGGAAGCGGTTGTCGGGACGGAGAAATGTTGCGCCGACTAAAATGACGTCCAGTGTCTTGGTGCGGGAAAAATGTAGCAGCTCGCCAAACTTGACCGGCGAGACCGCAAGCGTCCCAGAACGCGAACCGAAACGAGGTATGAGACGGTGCGCCATTCTGTGCGAGCGATATGACGTGGTTCAGGGGGTGGGCAAGCCCTTCCATGGCTACCAACATTTTGCCGGCCGGGTCGTTGGCGGTAAAGAATTTGACCAAGAGCTCGCAGATCTGGCGGCCATGGTTCAGCAGCAACTGTTGTAGCACCCCACCATCGCCGCAAGTTCCAAGCCAGGGGTAAGATTGGAGTTGGATGTCGGCTGGGGAAGAGCTGTTCGAGAGGGAGCAGGTGCTGCATCGGCCCTATTTGCACTCTGCTGACGCTGAGAAGGGGATCACCACTCCTCATAATCTCGGGCGCCAAGTCGGGCGCCTGGACATTCCTGGTCCTCTTCGGACGTGAGAAGGTAGGTTTTTGGCTCCGGGCAGCTAGGATTGGTGTTGGTCTTGTTTTGGCATGGTTTGTGTCCGCTGAGCGCGGGACATCCGCGGGTCACGCGGGGGCTGCCACACAACCTGGGCGAGAGTGGGCCTCGAAGTTGTCTCCTGACGTTTCGGATGTTCCGGGTTAGTTGCCTGGTGTCGTCGCTCAATAAGAGCGTGCCAGGCCTGGGTGTTATTGGGGGGTTCCTGCGCCCTCCTAGCTTGTTGGGTATCTTGATGCCCGATTGGAGGTGGCTGAGGACGTCTCGAAGCAATGACGGCCTTCCTCGTTGGGCAACCGCCGTAGCAGGCCACACGCTCTCCCTTACAGTTGGCGCACGTGGACACCTCGCGGGCGCGTGGACAGACCTCTTTATGATGGGCTTCACCGCACCGAAGGCAGCGTAGGTAACGGTGACAGAAGATACTGGAGTGGTTAAACTCCCGGCAACGGTAACATTGGTGAGGACCGCCGGAAATACGGGAAGCTTCTATCTTTACCCGCAGGTAACAGATGGTTGTGACACTATCCATCTTAGGCTCCGGGTCATTGGCCCTCTCCACAACTACAAGAAAGAGCGGAATGGGGATTTTAGCTGCATGGCCATCAGGAGCGGGCATGGTGAGGTGCTTCACCAGGAGGGGCTTGATGCCCTGGCTTCAGAGGTCTGCCTCAATGTCCACAGGAAGCCCCCGGATGACACGTCGAACGTCTCTCGCCTTGTCCAGGCCGAAGGTGAAGTAAGGAATTTGTCTCCCATCCAGAGAGGAGGGAAATCACTAATAATCCTCGACGTGCTTTGCCTGGAAGGCTCTTCCGCCTTGTCACGGTGCAAGTACCCGACAGAGTTGACATGACCTCCTTGAGGAAGCCTACCGAACCCCGGAAGTCGTCCACTGTGATAGGTGACAACTGTCCGCCGGAAGCCCGCTTATATAGCCCTGCAACCAAGCGGAATGTTCCGGGAAATTCCAGAATGGCGGGGAGAACACAAAGAGAGTTTGCTGGTCACACTATGTGGCAGAGCGTTGGACAGTTGTTGAAAATCAGAAAGTTAGGTTATAAGTGGTAGAAATGGTTGGGATAAGAAGGGCAGCTAGAGTATCTGGAAAGAAAAACGAATGAGGAGGTAAGAAAATTCGTGGATACGGAAGAGTTGGTGATAGAAAGGTTGAGCAAATAAATAAATCGTTCAATGGTATGGAGACGTTAGAAGAATGAAAAGAAGAAAAATAGCCAAGGATTATCGCCGCGAGTAAGATGGAAACGTGCGCGCTAAGGAAAACGTGAAACGCTGGAGTAAATCAAATGATGAGGAATCGTCGTATGCAGGTGGATGATTGAAGAGATTGAGGAAGATGGCAGAGGAAATTAAGGGCAACCACTGAAAAGTGGAGAAACCCACAAAAGCAAGCTAGAAGTTTATGGAGTAGTTAAGCGCCTCTATCGACGAAAATTGGTGTTTTGCAGGAATTTGTTTTATTGTCAATCCTCACGCCGATGCAAAGCAAAGCAATCTTTAATTATCCTCCCCTTCGTAGGACTTACAAGACAACGTAGATGCCTGTCGGGGGCTGAGAGTCTATGGTGGGAGATCGGCCCGACGCCCGCTATGAGAGCGAAGAAGGAGGTGATAGATGACATAAATGACAGGAAAGGTGAAGATGGAGCACCGGAGAATGACGGAGTAAACCGGAGAATCCGGAGAAAACCGCCGCTTCATCAACCACAAATCGCACACGTGGTTCCCTGGGATTGAACCCGGGCCGCCTTGGTGAGAGGCGAGTGGTCGGCTTATAATGTCTAGTTAGTAATGGATTTTACATTCTGCTGCCGTTGTAGCGCTTCGTGACGTCACAGTCATGAGTAGTGGGCCATTATATAGCGGAGGCCACAATTCAATTCCTTACATCCATGAGTTGAATTCGCGGAGTTGCCATATTGCTTTCTGCTGAATGTTGACATCTGCCTCAGCCTGAGCGCGTCTTTATCAGAGGTATTGTGGTGGCTTAAATAAAAGAAAAAAGATTAAACATTACTCATAAAATAAGATGGAAATTACTAAAACCATCAGTGCAAGAAATAATGGAGATAGAAGTGTTGTGTTTTCACAGATATGAAATATAGTACTTTGGTTCTGCGGTTATTTTATCACTAAAGTTTTGCATTTGTTTAAAACTATATTTTTAACAATGGTAGTTTAATTAACAATGACAATGTTGGTTGAGGTTACACAGTATGACAAAAGATAAGATTTGGAGCAATTCAACATTTTAAATTAGGATAAGCAATTAAAAACCTAATGTTTTGCATTCACAAGAATCGTGCAGTAAGCCTTATAGATACCAGATGATAGTTCAACCTGGTAAAATTAAGATGTAACAACGAGTATTTCGAAGACGGCTAATACTATAGGAAAAGTTATTTCACATAAGCTGTGTAATTAAATCAACTTTACATTTTTCGTTTAGTAAGTTTTTGTCGATCTCTTATGGTTTAGCAGCTACACAAACATTTACAAAATTCATTCAGCACTTCAAAGTTATTCACAGAAAAATGAAGTAATAAAAATATCTTAAACATGTGGTATTTAGGCAAAATCGTTACATTCTTTAATAATAAGGAAACATTTTGCAAATAAAGGGTAGTTTGGAGTGGAGGATTTTCTCGAAAATCTTCTTGTCATATCTTAGGAAGACGCTAAACTTAAATACCAGCTTTGATATTTTTTATCCGAATTTTCGTTTTCCAGTTATGCTGTTATCATACACACACACACACACACACACACACACACACACACACACACACACACACACACACACACACCTGCGCGCGTGTGGACTTTTTTCTAAGGATTTTGGGGGGAATAGTGTTCAGAGGATCTCCAAACATATCTCCGATGAAATATCGATATCAAATTTTTTAGTGAAATGTAATATTTCCTCTAACTTCTATTAAGCAATAGATAAACTAATAAATTAGTTCAGGATAACAAAGTGGCACATTTAATACAGCAAAGACAGTCAAACGGAGATAATTGTAGAAATAAATCTTCTCACCCGCACCATGTTGATGCAAATTATGGAAATCTAAATTTAATGCTACGGTTTGTTAGAAGTTCTTTGTTACTGCACTTGGTGTCATCCAAGGAGAGTAAATATAGAGTAGTTAAATTATATTCGAACCCACTCCCTACAGCGCGAGACAGCCGGCAGTCGCTGGCGAAATTACACCGGGGGAGACGCACTAAAAACCTTACCTTCTAATAGATGCTGGAAATGTTGACCTTCTGCTCTCAAACAGGCAGCATATCTCGTGTAAATGTTCTCGCTCACTCTCCGAAGCCCAGTAGCAGGAATTCTTGTGATTTCTTGCACAATGTTTTCTCTAAGCTCCTGTAGTGTGCGAGGATTGGAACGATACACTTTATCTTTTTAAAGAACCCCATAAATAAAAACCACAACTCGTTAGGTCAGGAGAACGAGGAGGTCACAAATCAACACTAATTATTGTCATCAAACACCTCTCTTATTGCATGTAATGATTCGGCAGCCGTATGTGCTGTTGCAGAATCTTGCTGCAACCAACCATACGATTTCTCTTCTTCTGTCAAGCGATTGCAAAATGGCCTCAGAATTAACCGCTGATATCGTTCTGCATTTATTGTTTCATCAAAAAATATGGCCCCTATTATCCCTTTGAGAGCAGAAGGTCAACATTTTCAGCATCTATTATAAGGTACGGATTAAAGTCCGCCTCTGCCGGTGTAATTTCCCCGGCGACTGCGGTTGTCTCGCGCAGTAGAGAAAGGCCGCCAGTGGGTTCGAATATAATTTAACTACCCTATACTTGCCGTTGCACAGCGTATAAAAGATTATCTAGTGTGTTACATTCACATGACTTTCTCTAGCCACTAATATTTATTTTTATTTAGCTTCTACAGACTTCTTATGCAAATTTATTTTCATATCTGTGTTATCTTGCTGAGATAAAAATTTTCAGATATAATTGCATTAAACATTTCGTTGTAGGCACAAGAGGGATAGAAAAAACAGGACCGATAGCCAGGTGTTTAAAACGGCGCTCGTTATGGCTGTAAAATTTTATACTCTTTCCATGACCTTGCGAGAACCAAGTGAATAGCGACAGTACTTTAAAAAAATTGAACTATTGAAACTAATATTAAGGGATATCTCGGAAATGGCTGATACCACAAAGTTATTTTAAACGAATTATGTGCTCTAAAGAGACCTACTGTTTTGTACAGTACATTCTTATCTATTTCTTAACGTTTACCAGTTATACAAAATTCCATCCGAAAGAAATGAACCTCGCACGCTATTCCCAGAAAATTCAACATATAGAATGTTTTGGGTGAAATGCAATACCTTCTTTACCAAGTAGTTGCGTGGTAGAAAAATTAAAAATGTCATAAGTGTGCATTGTGGAGTAGGTCGATAATCCAATAAACATCTACAAATGAGAAAACAATTAGAGTTCATTTGTTAACTTTGCGGTCGCGAAAATCGCTACAGCCGCTCCAGATCTCCGCGTACTACCTATTTAACTACTTACCTTCAAAACTAAACATTTTAAAACGCTGTAAAAGGTACACGGGCAACGATGGAGATTATAGAGCGAATTACAACCTTTTTGGAAAAATATTGTAATGAGTTCCACATTGGCTTTTCGAACTTTTTTCAATGGGAAATTGTTCTAAAACAGCATTTTGAAAACGCGTTCCCGAAATATATATGAGTTGAGATTGAGCAACCTACATATTATATCAGCGCTGGTCGTGTTTTTAATGTTTCTTTCAGTGATAATATCTTAAGAGCGTCAATAACTGAGTCCAGAGCATTTGAATTGTTCACCCAAATCTCTTGATTAATAATTCGAAGTGTTTGAAAGCCCTTGTTTCGATATATCCAGTGTGCTCGAAATAAATATACAGCGTATTTCATTAAATTGCTGAAGATTATGTTATAATAAGAACTAACAGTAACCATATTATGAGAATGATTCTGATTAGGCTTACCCAGGGAGGGGCCAAGAGCGGCTATATGTAGCTTAATTAAAGAAAAAAGGAAAGAATAAACAAAACATACAAATGGTGTTGCTTTGCTTAAATAAAAATCAACGCTTTTATTTTTATTTTATTAATTAAACCAGATGACATCTCTTCATTCACAGTAAATAAAAGAATTTATCATAATGGTGGACTATATCGCCACTTGTTCCCCTAACTCGAAATGAAAGAGAAGAAACAGATGGGGCAAATCAGATATGCTTTACATTTACTATTAAATTACTTTTGAATAAGAATTAAGCTATCAAACAATGAGGATCAATGACTTAGAATAAAACTGGTAATCGAACTAGGTAGATACTTAAATATTATCCACGTTTACAAAGCATGTTTATTCAATAAATACTATCATAAGTTTTCTCAAAATGTAAATTAACCTTTGCATCTAAAGGATATTTCGTGGATCACTTATATGAGATTTGAAAATTTAGAAAATGCTCTTTTACTGATTGCATTTTGCTCATTGGCAAGGTATATTTTTAAAAGTATGTTAGCCCCTGCCTTAAAGGAATCCTGAATCCTGGATGGATTTGAAATGGATTTTTGCTACGCCCGTTTCTATCTATGCGCTAAGCTCGCCTTCCACTTTCTAACAATGGTGACTGGAAATAGTGATGCTATTCGTATTCCTGGGGGTTAGGACACTAAATTAGAAATTAACAATGGTGCTAGCGCTAATGTTCGTGACACCTGTTGGCTGAACCGCGAACTATGTACCGACCTGTTCAATTGAAAGCTCAAACCAAAACAATGGCTGCTGGGGATGCCACGTTATTTTTCTTACTGACGATTTTAGTTTATTTGGTGCAATATAGTGGCACTCAGACGGCTGCGCCATGGTACGAAAGTTTACCCGCTGTTGCTATGGATTACAAAGTGCACATAGACCCGGGTAAAGAAGATTGTTATTTCCAATATGTCAATCCCGGTGCAACATTTTATGTCAGTTTTCAAGTAAGTATGTCAAAAGTTTTGCACGTGTTCTTGAATTAAAATTGCAAGGTAAATGGCAGTAATTAAGTTTGTACATTACGCAAACTTTTCTGAGTTTACCGCGGTACTCCTTGTTATGAATAATGTTCAAGATACTGAAAACTTGAAATGCCATATGGCAAGCTGCACTCTGAACTGCATATGAGAAACAAGAAGATAAAGTTGTTCACAGCATAGCATTCCAAATAATTTAAACTATAATCACAGTTATATGACACTGCTTATCCACATCAGCTAAGCAGTTGCTGAATTTAGTACAATCACGGGAAATAAATCAGGACAGTTTCATTAAACACCCTATTCTGAATCCTTTTAAAAGTACCAAACAGCTGATGTTGAATACATAATGTAAACTGCTCCAACATAAACTTATCCAATACTCAAATTAATTAGGCAGCTCCTGCGTTAAGTACCATTAGGAGCTTTTAAAGCACCTTAAATTTATCCTTTAGCATTTGAGTTTTGTAAAGTTAGGAATGGTCATACAATAGAGAAGAAAAAAAATTATATGACTGACTGATAGAACTTTCAGCCTTGAAGCAATGATGATTTAGTAGTTACTGAGCTTATTTATATATTTTTACCCCTTTGGAGCTGAATATCTGAAATTCTCAATTGTGTAGGCATTATGAGGGATCAGAATAAATTTTTAAAAGATTCAGACTGATAAATTTGCCCCCCCCCCCAAAGGAAGCAGTTCAAAAAATTTGCAAATACCATACAGTCGGCAACCTTAAGGGAAATTAGCTCATCTATGGTAACGGAATGAACCAAATTTGTCCAATAAATGCTGAGAATGCCTTGGGCACAAAATTGAAATCACTATGTTTTTTCTGTCTTCCTATCTGAGCGTTATTGTTGATATTTTCCTAGTTTTTCTGTAGTTATTTTTAAGATCTATATGTTTATGCTTAGCTAAGTCCCAGATAGTTATCCATATTTTACTCAAGGTTAGGGGCAAATCTTTGTAATATTTTCAATTTTTGGAAAAGTTTGGAGAAATACAAGTGAATAGAGAGAGAATGTCGATATTAAAAAGTTGGCTAAAATATTGCTGATCTAATTAACATGTACCTGAAAACTGACCTACCTCTATAGATGGTACACACCTAGTATGCATAGCATGAACTCCCATCAGAATAGTAAACAAACATACACAGTTCTCTTTTCCAGTTTTGGATCCTTAATTGATGGACATACAGCAGGCATGGACTGGGAACATGGGGAATGTTGTTGTTGTTTATGTTCATCCTCCTCCTGCTCCTCTTCTTCCTTAACATGGACCAGGCCTACTAAACCTGTTCCAAAGCTAGTCAAACTGCTCTTTCCACCTTATGTGGGGTGTCAAATGTTCAACCTAAGGGTTTGTAAAACAATGCTTATCGAGGTAGTCTATAAGGTTCCATCCTTTGAATGTACTCTTTCCTTTTGTGCTGATACCTTTTTATTTCCTCTAATCATTCTTCTTCTAGTTGTTCTCTTAACTCTACATTCTGGAGCCAAATCTTTTCTATTTATTCTCAATAAAGATCTTAAAGTCATATGGGATGTCTTCAATTTTCAATTTTCTTTATTTCTTATTACCCATTTTAATATAGGCTTGGATACCATTTTGTATAGTCTTGGTTTAAGATCCAACTTCATATTTCTACCAAAAAAAATTAAATTGAATTTTATTTATAGACGCTCTTTAACTGCTATGGTTCTTAGCGTCCCATTCAATATTGGGCATGAAAGACTGAAAATTTTGCTCAGAGGCCTCTTTATTAGGCTAGAGGTTCTAGTAAGTCTACGAGACGGGACCACCGGCTTTACTTGCCATCCAAAGGAAGTCATGCTAAGGATTTTAAGCCCAAAAATCCATCACCCTCTGCCAGGATATTTCTACCAAAATGCCTTTTTATGCACCCATTGATTTTGTTGTATGATCTAATATTTTCTTCCATTTTGGCATTTCTATCAATTACTAATAATGATCCCAAATGTTTGTGCAATTTTCTGTCTTCCTATAATGATCTTGATCCAAAATTTTCTTTAACCATCATGGATATTACCTTTGTTTTATTTGCTGAAATTTCCATACTATATTTTTGCATTATTTCATTCAGGTTAAATGCCAATTTCAGCATATATTCTTCATTCTCTGCCAAAGATAGCTGATTATCTCCAAATATTATTGTGTATACATTGGTTTTATTTATAGTAATTTCCTTTGGTTTACACTTAATCCTCCATTCTTCTGTTATTTTATTCAAATATAAATAAAATAAAATAAAATGGGTGACAAGACTATAATTCTGTCTCAATCCTGTATTGATATCTAGTTCTTGTTTCCCTTTGCTTATTTATATCTTAATGTTGCAGTACAATGACTTAATTGCATTAATCAAATTCCTAGGGATTTTATATCCTATAATATTTATCATAGCTTCTTACAGTCTATCCTATCACATGTTTTATGTAATCTATAAATAATAAACAGGTTTTTACATTATATCTATTTCTTTTCTCTAAGATCTGTTTTACAGTAAAAATGGCATCAGTAAACAATCTGACCTTTGAAACTATTTTGTTCTTCAACAAGTATTATCTTTGCTATAGGTTGCAGCTATTTCTCGAATATTGCAGCATATGAGAAATTTCCACGGCCATTTCCATATTTACTTTCTCTACTATGTAGAGTAAGTACGGGAAGTATTGTATTCCACCCAAAAATTCGATACTGAGATTTCACCGGAAATATATGTTTTGAGACCCCCTGAATCCAAAAAAAGCATTTTTGGAAACATGTCCATGTGTGTGTGTGTCTGTGAACAGCATAACTCAGAAACAAACAGTCGGATAAACACCAAACTTGGTATTTAGGTTCAGTATCTTCCAGAGATGCAACACAAAGGTTTTCAAGAAAATCCCCCCACTCCAGATTACCCTTTACATGGAACTTTTTTCGAAAATTTTAATTTTCCCAAAAATGGCTCAAACGATTTTGATTAAAATATCATATGTTTAAGATATTTTAATAACAAATAAAATGTATATCTTGAATTTTCTGGGAATGTCTCCAAAAGTATTCTTCATTTTGAACGACTTTTGCATAACTGGTAAACCATAAGAGATAGACAAAATTTTACTACACAAAAATGTAGATCGCGTTAAAATACACAATTTATGTGTATACATTTTTTTTTGTTGAGTGAACGATTTTCGAGATATTGTTTGTTATTCCCTTAAATTTTCCAATACTTTTTCTCAAATGGGAATTCGTTATTCATTTTTTTTATGTACTGGACATGCAAAGAGAATGGAATGCGTCACATAGCAACCAGCTCTTAAAAGATTTGACTATCGCTTAAAAGCTACCATATTCCCCTTGCACCTACAAGAAAATTAGCAATAAGATTAACATCTCGATTAACATGAAGCATATGGAGAATAAGTGTTTGTAAAAATAGTTTGTACAAGAGTAGAGAAAGTCATGTGAGTGTAACACATCAGATATTTTTTCCTTTTTGTATATGTTTATGATTTTTGCTTTACCCCATTCTGTTGGTATCCTTTGTCTCCAAACTGTATGAAACAGTTGTAATAGTCTTAGTTTTAAGCCTCTAGTTTCACAGTTCCTATTAAGTTGTCTATCTCTGCAGCTTTTCTATTTTTTGTCTCTCAAGAACTATTCCAGTTCCAATATTGGTATCTGATTATGTTTGTTGAGACATTTTGTGATTGTAATTATTTACTTGTTTTTCTGTATTAATAGTTGTGCAGAACATTCCAACCATTGTTGTTCTGGGATTACTTCATTCCTTTCCCTGTCATTTTCTTCTCCTCTCAGTCCTCAAAAACTCTAAAACTGAAGCATTTGACAGCTGTTACATCTCTTTCTATTCTGCTAACAAACTGATCTCAGCTCTCTCATTTTATTTGGAGTGACAATCTTATAACTACAGCTCTCTGCATCTTGTACTTTATATAGCTCTCATTGCTTCTATTTTCCAAATAAGTATTATATAGCCCTTTTTTTTTCTTTTTTTTAAATTTCTCTAACTGGTTCTTCATTGCATGTCTTTAGCCTATTCTATTTTACATTTGTTCTGTGTTCCCAATGCTTCTGAAGCTGTACTCTTAACCACTGTTTTTATTTTAATAATCACTCCTTCACTTTCCAATATAACGCTCTTACACTTGGTTGTTCTAGAAGCTGAATTTTGTGTCTGCTCTCTCTGTTAATCCTATTCACCCTTTTCTGTATATATGTATAATATGAAATTCTTATTTTATATATTAATATATAGTGCTCACTATCAATTTCTACTCCTATATGGATTCTGGTGTCGAAAAAGTTGGTCACATGTTCCCATGATGTAGTTCATTATAGATCTCCTGCCTCTTGTCTCCCGTGTAAACATATGCACATCTTTACATTTAATACAGGTGTTTTTAATGCTGACATATATTAAATGTGCACCAGTCTGAAATGTCTACCATTGTTATTTTCTATCATTTTTCCATAAGGACATATTTTTTGGGGATTGGGTTATCTTCCACTCTTGCATTCATATCACTGGCTATTATTACATAACCATTCTTCACTGCTTTGGTTATAACTTTTGTAATTGTTTATAAAAGAGCTGTGTAAGTTATCTCCTTCATCGGAAGCATAGTCTCCTATAATTCTTTCATTCATTCATGTATGTGATTTGATTTGTCTTTTAAACCAGCTTTTTACTATTATACCTTCTCCGCTTGGCCCCTTTTTGGTTTCTGTTGCAACTATTATGTCAATTTTCATCTTTTCCAACTTGTTCAATACTTTATCTTCAGTGCAATACCTTTGACATTCTATGTGGCAATTGTCATACTATCATAAATCTTTGTCTTGGCACATTTGTAGGTTTCAAGCACTCCAAAGCTCTCTTTCAGAGATTGGACAGATGCAGGTTGCAAGAACTGCTGAAATTAAGCAGGGAAAAGCTCTCGTGGCCAGCATGCCTTTTTACAGGACACTGCGACGCCGGAGGGCACCTGCACAGAATGTGACAGCAAATGGATCCTGCCTGCACAGTTTCGACAAGCAGTTGAAACAGCTGCCCATTTATTGTGTGAATGCTCAGCATTGTTGTCCAAAAACCCTCAGTTTTGGGAACCAATTTCCAAAATTGGAGGAGCTTTCAACCATCACAGTCCAGAAGTCTTGATGTTCGATTATAACATGATTGGGGATGTGCAATAGATCCGCAAAAGTTGCAGTGTGGTGCACGATTATCTTCCCCTCCTCCCCAAACTAAAGTAAATATTGTCCTGGCAAGTGCATTATTGTCATCAAATTTTGGATCCATTTGTTAATTCTTGTTTTAGCCTTATAAATAATGCAATTTTTTTATGAGAACGAGGAACCGACTTCATGCACAACTCCCACTCTTTAGGACTGAGTTTTATTTTGGAGTCCCTTTTTCTAGCTGACTGTCTTATGAGGCAAAGAGATGCACCTCCCCTGCTAGTTTTGATCCACCCCAAATATTTTATTTCCCAAGTACTGACTATATCTGGTGAGCTTTCCTAGATCCACCACCTAGGAAGGCACCCAATGGGAGACTAGCAATTCCTCGTGGGACAATGAGTTTAAGACATTTATATAAAAGGGGTAGCTGAGTTTTTCTGTCATGCATCTTAACAAGACCTCCATTCTGCCAGCAAAGTTTCACATAGGGTTCTGATATGTGTGCTCTTGGTGTCTTTAACATCTAAGTTCATATCGACTTGGGAATCTTTGGAACAGTTGCCCATTGGTGAAGATATTTACTCATTAACTGTTATATTAAATCTTTAGGTTTGTTTGTGTTGGATTTTCTTTATAAACATTAAATTCGTAAACACATTTACAATATTCTCATATTTTCAGACTCTAGAAGGATGGGAAATAATCCTGGTTAAAGAAAAGTTCTCACCCTCCACGGGAACCTAACCCGAGACCTCTGGGTTTGGAAGCTAGCATGCTAACACCCAGGCAGTCCAATTTCCCCTTGTTTGTTTGTTTTTTTTGGGGGGGGGGCATCTGCTTAAACTCCAGTATATACTGCAACCATTGGCTTATTGGTTGCCCTATAAATTATCAGCTCTATCCCAGCAGTCATGTATCCTTAATGAATAAATATAGTCCTGTGGGGCCAAGAGCTTGCAAATCCTCAGATTCATCAATATGATGATCTGCTTCACTCTCTTTGCTGTAGAATCTGCAGTAGAGAGTACCTTGATACACTCGCATATTACTTAAGTGTTTCCTTACTGTTGCATGTCCTGTAAGGAATGCCACTACTGTTTTGAGCTGGTATCTGCTGAACTTCAACAGTTCTTCAGCTACTTTTGAACATGATTTACTAATATATAGTCTGGTCTTGTCTTCCAGATTGTTTCATGTTTTTGATTGGTCCATCTTTTAACTCTCTCTCTCACACCAGACACTTACGTATGCCAAGAGCTGGTTCTGGACCAATCAGTGGTTGCGCTGCTCCTTGCTTTGCAAGTTCATTGGCTTTTTCATTGCCTTCAACCCCAAAGTGCCCTGGCACCCAGATGAGGTATACCTCATTCCTTGACACAAACACATAGAAGACCTTCATGTATTCTAATACCAGTCCACATGTCACCTTAGGATTACTCAAAGTCCTAAATGCGATCTGACTGTCACAAAAAATAAGTATTTGCTTTTCTTATTGTTAGGCAATTCTGCTTTCATTTAGTGCAAATGACTTTGAGCATAAGTTTGAAACAGCATATTAGGAACCTCAATAGTTGACAAGTTTAAGTATAGTAGATACTTTTAGCAAACAAAACATGGGTACTGTTAATGGCACTTAGTATTACTGTGTATATTGCACTTAATTGTATACCAGAGCCAGTGGCATAGTGGACTATTCCAGGGCCCCTGTGCAGAATCAAGTATAGACCCAGATATTAAAAGTCTATGATAAATAATAATATTTAATGTGCATGCTCTTTCTACTTCAATGCTTATACTAAGGGAGACAAACACTCCTGTGTCATTGAACTGCACACATGATAATTAATTAATTTTAAGAAAGTCCTTACTGCTGAAGCCACTGTTACAGGGAGAGTTAGAAATAATTTCAATGCCACTCAGCCATCAGGGACACTAGAAACAAAGATGTGATTTTTTTTTATAAGGATTAAATCTGTTAACTGTTTCACTGATCCACTTTCAATAGCTTTGATATTGCCCTGAAGTACATTATGGACCATGAGTAGTTGGTGAGGGAATTGTGGTGAAATACCGTTTGGATAGCTCACTATAAGTCTTTCTGCAATTGAATGAAGTTCACTGTCACTAATTTCTACGAGTGTATTGGGCTGAAAATACTTGAACTTTTCAGTTATGTCCATCATGCTTTTAAATTTGAGTCATAATTGATCTTGCATGATATCCAAATAATCATATAACACGTTAAATTTGAAATACTGTTCAGGATCACTCAACCTTTTATCCTCGCACATTCCTTTGTTTTAATTGTGCATTTTCTTGCAAAACGATGTTCGATTCCCCATGTATTTGCCATTTCTTCAGTGTCTTGTTTTAGTTTGTTAAAGCAATTTCTAAATTGCTGAAGTGAAGTAAATTCTTCGTCTAGTAATCTTCATTAGGGGACTGCATATTTTTTGACATGATATTGGTTATTTCTAACACTGTACTTCGTACTACCGTCGGAACAACAGACTCCCAAGCTTCCATTTTTTTCTTATGGAAGTTACTTCATTACGCTCATTTGAATTTTTAGAGAAGCCCTCATGATATCTCGCTAGCGGAAACGGACAGGTATATAAGCGTCTTAAGCTGAAGACCATCTTGTTGGACATAGTCTTTGAGAGTTGGGGCTTTTCTTCTAATAGTTGTCATGTTTTAATACTGGAACTGAAAAACATCTATATATTCTTTCAAGCCTGTGGTATTTTGGCTGCGTCTCTTAGTACTAAATTCAAGTTGTGGGCAGCACAGTGTACATAATTGGCAGTCGGCTCCAGTCTTTTGATCTGTTGCACTCCCAAGCATACTCCACTCATCACTTTCACTCCACCGTATTCATGATTTCTACATTGTTGCATGGAAATTCCATTATTTTCAATGAATTCTAAAACTGTAGTAACTAAAACTTGTGCACTTCCATTCTCAACTCTAACAAATCCAAGAAAACTTTCCTGCATCATGAGCTCTATAGGTGTGTTATGTACTTTCTCCTTTGCTAAGACGTATCACAAAATTAAACTTAACTGATCATGTTAGTTACGTCTTGGGTAGTATTCAGTACTAGGGAATAGAGTCATCCTCATGTATTTCTGCAAATACCTCTTTCTATTTATAAAGACAGCATCTGAATGAGTTTGTTTTGTATTTGTGGACTTAGTTGGTGTTTTTGCTTTTTATTCATTAATCGAGATAAAATGGGATCATATTTGTTAAGAAGTTCAATAACTGCAAGAAAATTACCGCTATGTGATTCACCTAGATTTTCTCTATGCCCTTGAAAGACCCTAGATATTAGACATTGCTAAGGTCGGTGACAAATCAATTACCCTTCTCACTATTTCTTACTATATGCTTCTTTGGGCTATCTGTGATTTCTTTATTAATACGACTTTGATCAGTGGGTTCTTTTGAGTTAAATTGATATAATTCTCAACATTCGTTTGAGAAATCGAAGTCGAGGGAAAATTAGTGCTACTTTCACAATTTATTAACTCATCTTTATTTCACATTTCTTGGACTTGCCCACAAAATTATCAGAATCATCTATTTCAGAAATGCCACCATTTGCGCATTTTTAATTTTTTGCAGTTTGTATTGCAACACTTTGTTCATCTCCTTTATATCAGTAAAAAATGTGAAAACTTTTTTCGGAGTTTCGTTATCAAGAAATCCCTTTCTTTGGTTTGTTTTTTGCTCCACTAAGGTACTAATCAGCCCTGATATGAGTATGCTTGGAGAAGGGCACTACTGTTTTTGTTGACAATGTGTCAACAAGGCTAGGGATGAGAGGGAAAGGAGAGCCAAGGCAATAGAGGAATGTATAGTTGCACACAATGAAAGCAGCACTACATTTACAGGCCTCAGCCTCGCTAATAAGTGCAACTTGGAACTGCATATGTTTTCTCTACCTGACTGTCCTTCCAATGCTCCACCCGCTTGTTCTGTACTGTTTAGTTCCTATTCCAGCCGCATTCACTTATATTGAGGCTGACTAGTACACATGCTCAATGGACATAATACCAACAAAGAAGAGTACTCAACTTCTGAAATTAAAATCCTTTACCGGTACATATAATTAATTTTCACAGCAAAATAAGGTCTTTTCCACACTTTTCACAATATTATTGATGTAACAGTCCTACACTAACTCCTGCGCTCACTATCGTTATATATCAGAATGATATGAGGGAGACAGAGGAAAACAGTTTGAGTTTGGTATTGTCCGTTAGCCAGTAAATTCAAGTAACAATGAAGAAAATAATTCTAACCACCCCTTACATCCATGTTGTCCTGCATGGTACTGTTATTTTGGCCAGTGCAGGATTAGAGAATTCACAGTGTTGTCATATTTCTCAATACTCCCTAAATTCCAAGAAAACTATTTTTTTCCCTGGGTTTACAGCCTTAAAAAGGGTGCTGCATGTGTGGCCTAAACATGCAAAAAAATAAAAATATCTCGAGCCCCTCTTTCTTGCCTCCCGCTCTCCTGCATTGTGGGGCTGGTTGCTACGCCATTGACCAGAGGGAACAGTAGTTGATTTCTTTCATTGTCAACTAAGGACTTTTTCACTTTGCTCAAAACAGCATGATTGTGAGAAGTGCTACTATTTATAGGTGCTACGTGGAGGTGATGGGATGGCTGGATTTGCAGTACGGCACCCTAGTGGACAGATAGTTCATCCTTACCAGTGGCGACCAAATTCAGACTACCAAGACCATGCTTCAACAGGAGGTTACTACAGTGTGTGCATTGACAATCAGTTTTCAAGATTTGCAGCCAAACTTGTCAATCTTTACATCACAGTAATCAGGTAGATGCTGAAGATATTGCTCTTATGAATCTATATCTATCTAAATATATAATAAAACCAAAACCATGATAGTTTTGGTTTTTGGATGAAAATTGATATTAATGCATATAATGGGCTATCCTTAAGCCAGGAATTGCATTTTTAACAAAGTGTGCATGCATGTGCATTTGTGTGTGCATGCCTGCAATTCTGCTCTTTATTGCATTAAGTCAGAGAAATTTCCCTATCTCTCTTCCTTACTTGCTCATTGTTTCTCCCCCCCCTCTCTCTCTCTCTCTCTCTCTCTCTCTCTCTCTCTCTCTCTCTCTCTCTTACTCTTTCTAATCTTAAGTCCCTCTCTATTTCTCCTCACTATTCTTTCTCTTTCTTCATCTCTCTCTGTTTGCACTATCTTCCACTGTCACTCCCCATTACCTTTATGCTTCTTGCTCTTTGTGCAGTTCACATCTATGTGATCTTTTAAAAAATGGTAATCAACTGCTTTTTCTGTGGTATTAATTAAAGTTGAAATATAAGTAAAAGATTTAACAGAATACACACTTGTGCCTCTTCCTTTTGCTTACAATGGAGTAATGCTATACTGTTTCTTGTGATAACCAGTTTATGTAATTGAAGATGTAAATGTTATGTCTTAAATATTCATTATATCAAAATTTTGTAAATGACAAAGCTAGTTGAAAACATGCTCACATACTCATGCTTTTGTTATATGGCATTTTTAAGAAAACATAAGAAGCAAGCTATTTCAATATTTTGATTTTGCACCCAATTAGAATCCTCTCTTTTGTGAAAAGCAACTATAATGTTTATAGCTATAGCTTGGCGCAGCAGTCATCAAAAAAAAACTTTACACAGGCAGGCAAATAGGCACAATCAGTAATGATAAGCGCTGAAGTGTGCATGATCATTTATTGGTTTACCACTTAAAAAGACAGTTTGAAATAGTGACAGTATAGCAACATCAAATAGCCATACACCATATATTAAATTTACGAAATTCCACTTACTCTCTCAATGAAGTGCAAACTGTAATATGACTCCTCAACATCGCTCGAAACAATATCAGAGACCCTGTAAGTCTTCTCCTAGATGTGATGCAAGGAAAGTAAAACAAAATCTGAGAGAAAAGGAATCTCAACTTTGGAGCGAATTACCACAAAGGAAGAGGAGTTAAACTGTTCAGTGATTATCACCTGCTAATAAGTGGATCCGAGATCATTGCGGACTTTCTTGCTCTGTATGGAGAGATGCCATCAAAATGACTATTGGAATTATTTATTGCTGTATGCTCCTTACCAGGGAGGTCCTAGAACAATACCCTCTGTCGCCGTTGTGGCAGAGAGCACAAAGCCCTTGCACACGTTCTGGGTGCTTGCCCATACAGAGAAGTGCTGCGAAACAGCAGACATCACAAAATAAGAAGTGTGATTGCAGCAGGTATGAAGGAAAAAGGTTTTCAGGTCCATGAGGAGGTATATGGATTATCTGACAGTGATAGCAGCAGGCACATTGACATCACCTACAATACTCATTTGACAGTAGCAGATTAATAATAATTGATCCTACTGTTCGCTTTGAATCCCACGTCAACAGCCCGAAGAAGTAGATGCAGAACCCACTATCTCGTATTACAAGAATAAATACAACTTAAATAAGATCTCAGTCACAGGATTTATGATAGGAGCTAGAGGGACAATGCCCAAAAAGTTACACAAGTTTTGGATAGATTATGACTTAGATAAATGCCTACTTTATCAAATGGCAATCATAGCCATTAGATTATTAATTCTCATCCTCAGAAATCATTTATATTCAATATAATATTGATACACCGCTTTACAAATCTTTTGCAATTATTTTGTATTTATTCATTTCAACTCCATGATACAATTATTATATACTACTTTTATGTTTTGATTTAAATTTATGTATATTTCTATTTTAAGTTGATTTTTGTTATTTTTATATATTATCTATAACTCGTCTTTATTGTAACAACAGTTACAACTCAAATTTGTTAATTGTATAGGTGTACTTTGCCTATATGGCAGCTATCAATTGAGGGAACTGTTAAAAATAAATACATGTTTTTTTGAATTTGCATTCATTTATTATGTATTTTTAATGGCAAACCTTATCAGTTTTTAAGTAATTTCTATACATTTCACACTCCCTTACTGTTTGTAATTATTGCCAAGTGTTATTATTATTGTTAAACAGGCTATTGTTGCATTTGCAGTGAAATAAGTCTAGGCTTTTTAAGTCAGTATTGCGTTTTCGCCCACGTGGAAAGTAGAAAACAATAGTCATTCAATTAATGAGCAAAGCATGAGCTAAGAATAAAAGGATTGTTTTTCCAGTCATAAACCAATAGTTTTTTGTAGTTGACCATTTACTGAATGCTTTGTTGGTTCTGTACCCAGTATTTCATTATTACACGAAACAATGCAGTAGCTGATATTAGGAAAGGAATGCCAACATTACAAACTTCCTCAGGCATGTTGCTAACAATGCCTCATTGTCTTGGAGCGCAAAATGTTTGTAATAACAACAAATAATGAAATTGCAATATGCAAAACCTTTATAAAAATTCTCATTACAAGAAAGTCATATCAGCCCCTTAAGCTCTGCTTCCTTCAACTGAAGGCTGCTGTATGCCAAGATTACCATGATGCAAAACATTAAAATATCAAATACAGACATAAATAAATAATTTTTACAGATTCAATTATATATAAATAGCAAATATGCAATATAAAATTGTTGGATAATTTCTGACATGTACTCTAATTCATAAATAACAGATCTAAAATTAGAAATTAAATAAAGCCTATGATTCTAAACAAAGGAACAAAATAGGTAACTGTCTCTATGTATAGCCTTTTTACTTTCTCTACTACGTATAGTAAGTAGAGAAAGTATTGTATTCCACCCAAAAATTCGATACCGAGATTTCACTGGAAATATATGTTTTGAGACCCCCTGAATCCAAAAAAAAGCATTTTTGGAAACATGTTTGTGTGTGTGTGTGTGTGTGTGTGTGTGAACAGCATAACTCAGAAACGAACAGTCGGATAATCACCAAACTTGGTATTTAGGTTCAGTATCTTCCAGAGATGCGACACGAAGGTTTTCAAGAAAATCCCCCCACCCCAGATTATCCTTTACATGGAACATTTTTCGAAAATTTTAATTTTCTCAAAAATGGCTCTAACAATTTTGATTAAAATATCATATGTTGAAGATGTTTTCATGACAAAATATATATCTTGAATTTTCTGGGAATGTCTAAAAATATTCTTCATTGTGAACGACTTTTGCATAACTGGTAAACCATAAGAGATAGACAAAATTTTACTGCACAAAAAATGTAGATCGCGTTAAAATACACAATTTATGTCATATACATTTTTTTTGTCGGGTGAACCATTTTCGAGATATTGGTTGTTATTCACTTAAATTTTCCAATACTTATACTTCTTCTCAAATTCGTTATTCATTTTTTTTTGTCCTGGTAATGCAAAGAGAATGGAATACTCCACATAGCAACCAGCTCTTAAAATATTTGACTATCGCTTAAAGCCTAGCAATTCCCCTTGCATCTACAAGAAAATTAGCAATAAGATTAACATCTCGATTAACATGAAGCATAGGGAGAATAAGCGTTTGTAAAAATAATTTGTACAAGAGTAGAGAAAGTCATGTGAGTGTAACACATCAAATTTTTTTTTTATTTGTCACACGGCACAGAAGCTGTTCCTAAGTGAAGGATGTCTATACCCTCTGTACCAAAATAACTAAATGTTCAATTACTAGTCTAGGTTTCATGACAGATTATTTATGTATTTTTGCAATGAATTGTTCTTTGAGCTACTCTCCAATAGTTATTTTACATTATAATGTAACACACTGTTTCTTACTGCAGTCATTTTTTCTACCATAAATACAAGCACTGATGAATTACAAAACACTCGCTAATGTTTGTGTGTTTCAGGTATGATCAGTGGGATAAATTCAGCAAAGAGGTTGAAGAATTGAATTTGCATGTGGAGAACTTCACAGTAAGTATGATGGAGGAATTTGTTTTCCATATTAGATTTGCCTCAGATCTTCATTTGTTCATTTTACCAAAAATAAACCTACTTCAGAGAGATCTCTTTATATTGAGTTTAGGGCATAAAATACTGTGATTCAAATGCTAGAAATTTGACTTAGAGGAATAAGGGGATAAAGCTTTACAGGATTGTGGAAAAGCTATCAAGTTGTAATTTTCCAACTTATTTAATGCCACTTGTTTCTCCTCTTGATTTTCTTCTTCTTGTTTGTAGCCCCCTTTAACTTCTATGATTATATCGGAGGTGTTGATTAGAGAAACAGCTTATGGAGTTTATAAGTCCTTGAATTGCAGGTTTTTAATGTTGGTTTTATTTACTTTTACCGTGAAACACCCTCGCATTTATTCCACATGTGTACTCTTAGGGAATGATTCTCATTTACTGTTGATATTTGTTACACAACACAGCGCTAAGCTTTAAAACTTTCCTGAGCTCTGATTCACTAAGAAATTAAGTCTTGAAATGCAATACAGATTTGGCGCAAGTACTCAGGTAATTAATACTTGCTGCTTTGCATATTATTTTTCATCCCTAAAGTGGCCCTTTTACTAGTTTTTAAAAATATTAGGCTATAGTAGAATGTTCTGCAAGCACAGAGAGTGAGGGATCTGTATTTATAATTACAAAGATAGCGTTAAGTACTTTAGGTCATGAAACCAACTGGTAATCAGTTTATAAAAAGATGGACATATGAGATGTCCCAATAATATGATTGAAATGTTATACATATAAATAACCCAGAAACGAGTGGTAAAAATTTCATAATTGTAGGACAAGTGGTTCTTAGAAAATGGCAAAAATGCTTGCAGAAAGATAAGTTTTCAGAAAACCTAAATTAAAGTGTACTAGCACTTTCACATGACCCATATTTCGTTCATTGAAAGCTAATACAGCATCACTAACACCTTGGATGGTAGCCAAACTGAAGAAAAAAACAGATCAGGTTAATCCTCAATCAATAAAGGATAAAAAAATTGAGGTTAAATAGGAGGATAAAAGATAAATTGAGGTTTATATGATCAGAATTATAGAGTATGAAAACAGGGTGTGTGTGTGTGGTATCAGTCATTGAACATTTAAATTTATTTTAAAGGCACTTCTCGTATGTTTTCATAGGATAAAACATTGAATTATGATAAAACAAGCTTTAAGCTTACAAAATCATTGAAAAACAAACAATTTATATTGTTGACCCCAACCAGCTTACAACCAGAGTTCTCAGATGCCCTGGATTTTATGGGACAATCACAAATTTGTGTTAAATGTCCCATGTTCCAGACAATTCCTACCTGGGATGGCAATTGTCTCATATTTTTGAATATTTTGAAACCAAAGAAAAAAAAACTTGTTTCCCTCTGGAGATGGTAAAACTGACTGCAATCTTTATTTATACCTTAAAAAGTAATTCCGGTAAGTTTTGCCCTGTTATAACAGTCAGTAGTTTTGGTTCATTGTCTACAAATTTGGCAATTTTTGGGTGTTGGCCAGTCTGGCAAATATGATGCCAGATAAGAACTGCTATGCCGCTTGCTTTTTCTTTTGATTGATATCCATCAACAATGAAAGGTGTTTGTTAGAAGTTTCAGACGTGAACATGAACACGTGGTTATTTTGTTGGAAAAGAGGAAGTAAATTAATAATGGAAATAGATAGGAATTTGAAACACAAAGGTGATCATGTTTAAAAAAGATAAAAGGCTCTGTTTTCCATAAGGATTGGGAAAACTAAACTGAATTTAGTGATTGGTTAGTATGCAATAGCAATAGCAATGATAATACAAAGCATTTTGTAAATATTGTCATAAAGGTTTCTCAGTTGCACATCGGACCTTTATTTTGATTTCAGATATTTGGCAATCCTGCTTTGCAGCCGGAAAACCACTCCCAGATATGAGAAGCGTTACATAATGTCAGGTTGCCACAAACCAAATTTTCAGCATTCTAGTGCATATCAAAATAGATATTGAATTTAATCGTGTTGGCATGAATATTAAAAGATCCTGGATTTTTAAAGGATATGCTTAGAGAAAACAATCTGATGTAGTAAAATTGTTCTATCCATTACAAATTCTCAGACATGCAGTTCATTAAATAGTTATGTATGATACAAGGGTTACAGCAGAGTTTTATTTTGTGAGTAGGTATGTTTGCAGAACAAGGCTGAAAGCCGAGTGTAGCAATCCTATGAGCAAAATAAAACTCTGTGTTGTGATATACCACTGTTTAGACAGCCCTGAATATTAAATTATAAAGTATCCAGTTGAAATTTGTATGGGAATAGCAATATGCAATGATGAGCTCCTGTTATTTGTGCAATGTCGTACTGTTTCCTCTACAGTTTCAATGTTATCCGCTGCTTGCAAAATTTATTCTGGTTCTGTCAAATCCACTATCAAGTCATTCAAATAAACCACCATTACATTAATCCATATAAGGCAATGATGATAAAAAATAATTCATACTGTTTTACTTTCTCTACTACGTATAGTAAGTAGGGGAAGTATTCTATTCCACCCAAAAATTTGATACCGAGATTTCATCGGAAATACATGTTTTGAGACCCCCTGAATTAAAAAATTTGGAAACATGTCCGTGTGTGTGCGTGCGTGTGTGTGCGTGCGTGTGCGTGCATGTGTGAGAACAGCATAACTCAGAAACGAACAGTCGCATAAACACCAAACTTGGTATTTAGGTTCAGTATCTTCCAGAGATGCGACACAAAGGTTTTCAAGAAAATCCCCCCACCCCAGATTACCCTTTACATGGAACATTTTTCGAAAATTTTAATTTTCTCAAAAATGGCTCTAACGATTTTGATTAAAATATCATATGTTTAAGATATTTTCATGACAAATAAAATGTATATCTCGAATTTTCTGGGAATGTCTCCAAAAGTATTCTTCATTGTGAACGACTTTTGCATAACTGGTAAACTATAAGAAATAGACAAAATTTTGCTACACAAAAAATGTAGATCGCATTAAAATACATAATTTATAACATATACATTTTTTTTGTTGAGTGAACCATTTTCGAGTTAGATTAATATCTCGATTAACATGAAGCATATGGAGAATAAGCGTTTGTAAAAATAGTTTGTAGAAGAGTAGAGAAAGTCGTGTGAGTGTAACACATCAGAATTTTTTTTTTTTTTTTTTTGCAAAGAGAGCTTCAAGTCAGGATCTCCAACATGCAAATTGCAAAAAGCAAAAAAACATAATGAATTCAATTGTAATCTTTATGGACATTTTGCATGGGATTGTAAACTGCCCAAAGATAAGAATTGTGCTCTCTTTTGACTCTGTCAGCAAATAAGGGATTATGCGGCAAACAGGATTGGTTAATTGACTGTGCAGCATTAAGATCACATTTGTAGTGACTTACATGTGCTCTATGATGTATGAATAATATCTACAACCAAGATTATGACTGAAAATGGTCAGAAGATCATTGCAGACAAAATTGATAAGTTAAATGTTCCAATTTCTGTATCCTTTTATCAGGAAACTCAGTCCGCATTCTGCATGTTTCTGACTTACAAATGACTGCAATGGTCAAGAGATTGTTTAACTATGTTAAAAAACTTATTAGCTTCACTATTAGCATTCTGGCTATGTTGTGGCATAGATTGATTCAAAGTTCATGTTCTGTCACAATGCCCATTGCATATGCATATCATATATAATTTTTTGCCTTAGTTTGTTTTTAAAATGACATAGGGAAGAGTTGGCATATAGCTATTCTTCTACACTTCCCTTGAAAAGTGATAATGCCATTGAAAAACAAAAAATGGAGCTTACTGCATAAACTGGGTATATTAAGTATTGGGTATTTTCTAATTTAACTTGTTTACAAAATTTTGGATGTAAACCTTGGTAAGGTTTGTTCTATGCTCACCTTGAGGATTGGCAATACCATTAAAAACATAATTATCACAAAAATATTGTTGAAAAATCTTGTGTGTTGCACTCACATGATTTTCTTTACTTTTGTGCAAACTATTTTTACTAATGCTTATTCTCCATTTACTTCATGTTAATCAAGATAAACATTTGCAGAAATTATCTTATTGCTTATTTTCTTTTAGAGGCAAGGGAAATATGCAAATACAAGTAGCCTTTAAGTGATAGTAAAATCTTTTAAGAGCTGGTTGCTATGTGGAGTATTTGCATGTCCACGATGTAAAAAAAGAAAACGAATTCCCATTTGAGAAAAAGTATAAGTATTGGGAAATTCAAACAAATAACAAGGAATGTTGCCAAAATGGTTCACTCGACAAAAAAAATGTATGTGACATAAATTGTGTGTTTTAACGAGATCTACATTTTTTGTGTAGTAACATTTTGTCTATCTCTTATGGTTTACCAGTTATGCAAAAGTCATTCAAAATGAAGAGGACTTTTCAGTATTTGCCAGAAAATTCAAGATATAAATTTTAATTTGTCATGAAAATATCTTAAACATATGATATTTTAATTAAAATCGTTAGTCATTTTTGAGAAAATCAAAATTTTCTAAAAATGTTTTATGTAAAGGGTAGTCTGGGGTTGGTGATTTTCTTGAAAATCTTTGTGTCACATCTTTGGATGGTACTGAACTTAAGTTTAGTGTTGGTCCGACTTTTCGTTTTTGAGTTATGTTGTTCACACACGCACAGACCATTTTCTAAAAAAAACTTTTTTTTTGGATTCAGGGTACCTCAAAACATGTATTTCTGGTCAAATCTTGATATTGAATTTTTGGGTGGAATACAATACTAGTTTCCGAGGTTGCAGGTTCAAACCCAGCGGAGGGTGATGGATTTTTTCGGGTGTAAAAACCCTTAGCATGGCTTCCTTTGTAAGGGAAGTAAAGCCGGTGGTCCCATGTCATAGATTTACAGCACGTAAAAGAACCTCAAGCCTGATAAAGAGGCCTCTGAGCAAAATTTCCGGTCTTTCACGCCCAATATAGAATGGGACGCTAAGAACCATAGTAGTTAAAGAGCATCTATAAATAGAACACAATTTGATTTAATTTTACAATACTTGCCCTGCTTACTATACGTAGTACTGTACGTAGTAGAGAAAGTAAAAATACATATTGTTAAGATTTGTGGGGGGGGAAACAGATTTTTATAACATTTTCTTAAAAAATTAGTTGTATCATATTTTTTTGCCTGATTCTGTGAGTTGTGTTATTTTGCAATTCAGAACTGGGTTATATGGAGTTATGCTTGTGGGAAAAACCATGAAGAAATATTACAAAATATTTGAAAATTACACCAGCTTGCATTATCACATCTTATAAATTTCCCAAATATGTTATATTGTGTAGTGACTAACTTTATAGTCCCCATTGTTACAGTATAAAAATAGCACAGATGAATTGTTGTATGAATTTCCATACATGTACCTCTAACAAATTAATTTGTTTTGTAGGAATCTTTAAGAAATGTAGAACGTAACATCAATGAGATGCTGCAGTACCAACATCACAGTCGAGGGCGAGAAACCTGGGACTACAACTTGCTCTTGGATAACAATCGCTATGTCCAGAATTGGTCCGTTGCTCAAATACTAGTCATCACATTCACTACCATGCTGCAAGTGTATTTTGTGCGCAAACTTTTCCAGATCAAGGATGCACGTCCTCGGGCTTAACACATTTAAAATGGGGAATTAAAATTACACAAAACTGGAAAGAAAAGGCTGATAGAATAGAATTCATGTTATCAGAAATTTGAACTGCTTAATCAGTCGGTATGTGTTGTGCAGGAACGATGTGTTGCAGCTACAGATCTTCAGAAAAACTGTATTGTTTTTAAAATTTAAAAATGAAATTCCTTCTCTTGCTTATAAATTCACAGTGTTGACCACTTGACATATTTTGTTTGTCTTATATGCTAACATAAGTCACTTCTTTTTCTAATGAGAATAGCAAAATAGATAAGAGGATTCATATGTATTACATCTTAAATGTGTAGGTACATCAGCTTCTGTTCTTGCAAACTTGTCAAGGTTATATATTATTGCTTAAAAAATAATATTGCAGAAATGAATATACTTGTCTTTTTCCATTTACCCGGTAGTGTCACATAATTTAATTTCATTAAAAACTAATTAGCAATTTCCTCTGTAGATGAATGCAGAAGTGACAAGCTAGTCAACGTATGCATATTTGATACATTTAATGTCACAGAATTAACATATAACCCCACTTTTATATAATAAAGTTACCTTTTGAGAACCAGTAATTGGCTTCCACTTCACATAGATTTTTAAATATTATAATTCCCTTGTGTAAATCTCTTTTGTGTGTGATGACATTATTTCTTAACAATATTTTTGTGTCATGGACATATGGTAGCTTCTTGTCAAAACCAAATCTGTTAATAGGCATTCTGATAATTACTGGAAGATAGACTTTAGGAAAATAGAAAAATGACAAATATTTTGATATTATGGCTAAATTTTGTAAATGCCTTGCTCAGACGTTCAAATTATACCATTTTTCAAGTCTTCCAGAATCTGTAATGTTTTTGTGCAAAGCACATTGCAATGCTTTGCTGAGCTGATACTTGGAAAGGGACCAAAAAGTATACTAATATACTAATCCTCAGGTTTGATATCCATTTTTAATTATGAAAAATAAAGGAATGTATATTGAAATCACTGATGAACAGTGATATGTCGAAAGTAATATGTTTCTCTTACTTTAACACACATTTATAAGGATGTTAAAATTGCTAACATCAAAATGCAGTAAAATTGTAAATTGAAAGATTTAATTATTTAACTACTACTACTTATTTACCATAAATACTGAATTATTATTAGTATTAATTAAATAAAATTATTAAAGAGTACTGTGATTTGATATAAATGTAATATAACTAATTATGCATTTATAGTTTTTATGACAAACACTTGTACAAAGATTTAAATACTGATAAATCAAAAGGGAGGGAATTAAAGGAGCAAACATGTAACTAGTTGTCATTTTCTTGACATCAGGCTCTGTTAGAAAGCTAAAAATTATGTGCTGTTAAGAATGTGATTCTACTGATGTCTTATTTATTTTCATATTTATGATAATTTCTTACCTGAATATGGTACATAAGAAGTTTTTCTGAAGATCTTATACCTAAGTGCCTTGTTTACTAGACTCTATTTACAGCATGTAGCCTTATTTTGAGCAAATGTGGCAAATGGTGGAAAGAGGGGCAATTTGAGTTAAGACGGTAGCATGAAAGCATCATGGAAAGCTATAGAAATCTATATACGAGGGTGATTCAAAAAAGTAACAGCAAACTAACAGTATTAAATGCAACGAATACTACAGGCATTTGAAACTCCTGGGAAGTAAAGATGTATGCTTTGAGAAAGTGCTGACATATGCCGATAGATGGAATGACATGCTGAATAGGAAGGACAGTTGAAACAAAATGGCTGCTTCTCTAGCTGTTTGCACCATGAAAGAACAGTGAGCAGTAATAACATTTTTGTGGTCAGAGGGCGTAAAACCTCGACATATCTATAAAAGGATGTTGCAAATGTATGGAGATAGCTGCATTAACAAGAGAAGAGTGTACAAGTGGGTAGATTTCTTTAAGAGTGGATGTATGTCAATCACAGATGAACAATGCTCTGGTCATTCCAGCACTGCCATTAATGATGAAAATGTAGGGTGCACTGATGCCTCTTCAGTGATATGAATGGATCGATTTTGGAGCACTGTCAGCAAAGGGGTGAAACAGTGAATAGTGCCCAGTACAGCGACATGTTGGAGAATGAGCTAAAGCTTCACAGAGGACTTCTGTCTAGAGGCACTCTTATCCTTTACGCTAACGCGTGCCCCCACACCGCCGCTGCCACACTTGATGTCATTCAGAGATTGAGATTTCAGGTCTTGCAGCATCCCCCATGCAGCCCTGATCTCGCTCCTTTGGATTACCATGTGTTTGGATCCCTGAAGAAAACTCTCAGAGGACGATGATTTGAAAGTGATGACGAGTTTAAAGAAGCAGTGCATTCATTGTTGTGCGCATAACCAAAAGCCTTTTATTCTGATGGAATACAAAGGTTGGTGCAATGATGTGAGAAATGTACCAAAAAGGAGGGTAATTATTTTGAAAATTGGCATCTTGTTTGTATCTGAAATTGAAAACTTCGCAAAAATTAGTTGCTGTTACTTTTTGAACTGCCCTCATATGCAGTGACAAGAGTTTATGCCATTAGTGTTTTTTTAAAATGTATTTATTTATTTTTTTTTTATTTCCCTCTAATCAATTTTATTAATTGGTGATTTTTGTGTTACCACAAATTCTCAATTTATACTGATTTTCTGAACAAAGAGTAATAATTCAAGTAGTAACATTTTCATTTTTTGTATGCCCCTGTCTGTAGAAGTTGCATCACCATGAAGGAATCATGAGAACTGAATTAAATTTATTTACGTGTCTACTACTAATATGACGTATGTAAACGATTAACATTTCAGACCGATATATGTGTATTAATCAGCATTTTGTGGAACCTCCATGAGCTGCAATCAGAATTGCTATACGAGGGTGGTCTGAAAAGTTTCCGACCTAATAAAGATACAAGACATATTTTCAGAAATTTTCTTTTTTATTTTTCAACATAGTCTCCTTGTAACTCTACACACTTCTCCCAGTAATGCTCCCATCTCTGTAACCCGTCCAAATAGTACTCAACGTTTTTCTCTGCAAAATAATTGTTCACGAAGGTGATTGCCTCTTCATTTGACAAAAATCTCTGTCTTCCAAGCGCAATTTTCAGATGAGGGAACAAAAAGAAGTCGCCTGGGGCTAGATCTGGTGAGTAAAGCAGATGGTCAAGCAGTTCAAACCGTAATGCGTGGATTTTCGCCAATGCAACTGCTGAGGTGTAAGTTCTGCCTTCAGCTTGTCAACTAATGGTGTGTAGTATGCTCCTGTAATGGTTTTTCCTTTTTGAAAATAATCAATTAAAATAACTCCATGACTATCCCAAAAAACAGTCGCCATCACTTTCCCAGCCGAAAAAAACAGTTTTTGCTTTCTTGGGAGCTGGTTCCCCCTTTGCAGTCCACTGTTTGGACTGTATTTTTGTTTCGGGCGTATAATGGTGTATCCAAGTTTCATCTACAGTAATTAATCGGTTCCAAAACTCGGATTTATTGCGCCTAAACTGCGCCAACAGAGCATTGGAAATGTTCATTCAAACACGTTTTTGGTCAAACGTGAGCAAATGCGGCACCCAACGCGCGGACAGCTTTCTCATGTCTAAATGTTGATTTAATATGTGACAAACACATTCTTTTGATATATTCATAGCCTATGCTATCTCTCTCACTTTAATTCGGTGGTCGTCTAGCACCATTTGATGAACTTTGGCAATTTTTTCGTTGGTAGTTGCAATTTTTGGACGTCCCAAACATTCGTCTCCCAATCTCTTACGGCCACGTTTAAATTCAACTGCCCAAAATTTCACTGTGGTAAATGATGGTGCAGAGTCCCCATACACAGAATCCAACTCATCTTTGATTTGCGTAGGCATATTGCCTTTCAAAAACAAATATTTAATGGCAGCTTGATACTCGATTTTGTCCATTTTCATAAAAACACTCACATCACCTCACTCAAACGACTGTTACATAACAACTGAGCATCCAAAATGGCTGAAACTTTGGTGAGTAATTGTCAACAGATGAACAACAAAATTCACTAGCTTTTATTTACGAGTGCTACCATCTTCATGTTGAGGTCAGAAAGTTTTCAGACCACCCTCGTATATTGTGGCATTGAATGAAAGGCCTTGGATCTCCTCCTGGGGGATGCCTGTCAGTCTGCTTGTATATATGCCCCCAGTTCATTGCTGCTGGAGAATGTTGACAGACTACTTGTCGACAAACCATACCCCATACATGTTCAGTAGACAGCATATCTGGCAAACAGAAGCTGTATGTGCTCTGCTTGGAAGAGAGTTTGAACATTCTTGGCAACATGTGGGCACCAGGAGTGTGCCTGAAGAAAGGGCATGATTCTGCCTGTACAACTTCCTCAATGCACTGGTATCTGTTGAGTAGCAGCTGAGATCATGAATGATACTCAGTGGCACCTCATGTCTGGTCTTTGGCCAGTATGACGTTGGTCTGGATAATACTGCTTGCCACCATATCATCTAATGCATATATGACCACCATTGTAGTCCAAGTCACAGTAGCGGATTCATCTAAGACACCATGTGTTGGCAATTTGAATGCCAGTGTCTATATTCACAAGCCCATTGTAACTGAGAGGTTGATGATCCAGGTTCAAGGGAATCTGCCACAAAGGAGTATGTGCAGTCAGTCTTCTGTGAAGCAGATATAATCAAACAGTGAAAGCACACAAAGTCACATCTATTACACTGCTCTTCCATTGTGATAAAGCTAATGATTATCACTGCCAAATTGTTTATGTATTAGTGATTTAAATATCATGGCATAGTTCAACAAAATTAAGTGCATTCAAGACATGGGGTCTGTAACCTAGTATAGTGTACACTGTCATGGTGAGGCCTATATTCTCCTATGCCGCACTGATGTGGTGGCCTAGAGTTAATTTAAAGGTATGCAGAAAGGAAATCTGTAAATTACAGAGGACCTTCAGCATTTCAATTATGGGAGCTTTCAAAACTGCTCCAACTGCGGCAATGGAGATGCTGATTGGGCTCACACCTCTCCACATATGGATGAAGGCAGAAGCCATGATCGCGTATCACCATATTTGTCGCCAAACAAAGTGTCTAATACTGGACACATTAATCATCTCAAGCTTCCTTGGGATAAGAATGTACAACAGATACTCAACATGAGGACTGACATTCTTGAACCAAGATTCAAGTTTGAATTGAAATTTATGGTCTCCTATCCACAGCGGGGTGAATGGGAAAGACTGGTAAAACCTCATAATAACAAAGGCCCAATCTGGTATACTGATGGTTCTAGAACCAAATCAGGAACGGGGGCTGGGCTTTACGGTAATGGCACCAAGATTTCTTATAGTCTGGGTACCTTAGCTACAGTTTTCCGGGCTGAGGTTTATGCAATCCTAGCCAGTGTCATGGAAAGCATTAAAAAGAGATATAAGAATAGAAGTGTTCGTATCCTCTCAGACAGTCAAGCTGCTCTTAAAGAACTTGAATCACCATCAATAAAATCAAAGCTCGTCTCAGAATGCCGGGAATCCTTAATGACACTGGCTGAACATAATAAGGTTCAACTTATGTGGGTGCCAGGACATACAGGTATACCAGGCAATAAGAAAGCAGATGAAGCAGCCAAGATTGGCAGCGAAATCCCATTTTTGGGTCCGGAGCCTGTAATACGGGTGTCCTACAGACCAGTGAAACAGGCTATTAAGTTCTGGGCTTAACTACTGGAACTCCATTGAGGGTTGCAGACATTCCAAGTTGTTCATTACAGACCTGGATAACAGCAGGGCAAAGTACCTGCGCGGTCTTAGTAGAAGAAGGCTTGCATGGGCAACAGGATTCATTACAGGACACTGTACCCTAAAGTTTAATTTATACAGAATGGGATTGTTTAACAACCCTATCTGTAGTAGATGCCTAGAAGGAGATGAGACTGTTACTCATCTGCTATGTGATTGCCCTGCTCTTGCGAATCAAAGAGCAAGTATTTTTGGCAATCACTTTCTAAAGATAGATGAACTATCGAAAGCCTCAGTTAGCAGTCTGGTTAAGTTCATAACGAGCAACAGACTACTTAACTGATGAAAGGGGGGATGCGCAATAGATCTTTAAGGTCGCAGTGCTTGAGCATAAAACCCACCCCTTTTTCAAACTACAACTAAAACTACAAGTGCATTCAAAAGCAGTTCTAATAATTTTGATTTCTTTATTGCAAAGTACACAATGCTGTAACCGTTCTGTTGGGATTAAAATTATAGTGATTCTTACTATGTTTTCTGCAAAGCTTTCCTTCAATGCCTCTGGTTAGAGGTATCAAATGCTGCAGAGAGATTTTTCTCTAAATACAGTTTAGTTACGGTTGTAATGAGAAGAACTACACTCCTGTCTGTAGAAATTGCTGCACTATGAAGGTTAGATAGGCGTATGAAAATTATATCAAATATAACTCAGAATATGATAAGCTGGTGATTAGAATTTCAAAATGATTTTGCATCCCTCAAACCATTAGTGCCCTCTCAACTGTCAGGTTAGGTGCACATAAATAGAGAGCTGTTGTGGAAACAGGCTGGAAACCTTTCTCTAAAGGGTCACTATGCCTCGTCATGCTAAAAGGAGCAGGGTTTGAATGGGGATGAATGTTTGGCCTGCATGAAGGTAGATTTTCATATTGTGATATTGTTAATCATGTGGGACATCATGTCCCTACACTAATGCAAATGTAGTAACAGAAGAAGAATATTAAATTGTATTATTCCAAAGTGCTAGGAGTGCAAAAATGCAGTACATTTTCCTACAACTGTTTCATAATTTGATCCATAAAGGGCTGAAGTAATAATAGATCAAATATAAACTGGATTTTCCTCTATCAGCACAAACTGTGAGTGTACCAATTTGTGGGTAGAAGTGGAGATTTCTGGAGTCCATTCCTCTGGTCGCGTACAGACGAAAATCGCCTTTCATCCCGGAATGAAAGTCAAGTCATGCAGCGTTAGCAAGCAGCACATGTGGCATGCAGTGGGATGAGTGAGGACATTAAGATTTGTCCTGAACTATACAGAAACTTGCATCTCTCATCAGGTGCACAGCAAATGAGTAAGAGGTACACACATGCATTTTGTGAAACATTATCTTGCAATAAAAGGCATAGAAGTACTATCCACCCTCCCCGGCTTGGATGTGATTTGGGCAAGAAGTGCTTTCAAAAAGCCATAATTGTGAACATGATGAATAATATGGAACTATATTTCTGAAAAGATCAAAATACTTCATATTTTTTTACTTTTACAGCTACATGTTAAAAGTGTTAAGTTCAACAGAAGTGATGAATTCGTTTTAATAAACTGCAGACTCCTTAAGGTTACCTGCACTGATATTTCTATGGTAAGGGAAAATCATAGAAAAAATTGACAGAATAGTTCTAAATTTCCAGATTTTCAGTCCAACAAACTGATCATGGGACTGCACAAGAGAATTATTATTTATTATTTATTGCAATCCAAGATGGAAATGCACAAGAGAAGCAAACACCTCTACATTTCCCATTTGAATATCTTGCATTATTGTTGTTAATATAATCCACGATGGAAAAGAAGAATAGGATGCCGGTATATGAGATGGATAGGCCAGGATTTTCTTCATTGTGCCTGAGGAAGAGCAGATCGACTAAACTGTGTAGATAATGATTATTATTTTGTTGTGACATAAATACATTATTCTTTTGCTTTACAGCTCATTAACCCATTTGCGCCATGTGACAAGCTCTCCTTGCATATGAGTACAGCTTGCAAGTGTGTGCTGGTCAATAAAACTATGTATTTGCATTTTTAATTATCAGGTGGCATTCATAGGATCTTCATGTCTCTTTAGAAGACTGAGGAACAGAAAAGCTTATGCTGATGGTACCATGAGAGCAAATAAGGATATGTCTGATATATTTGGTATAAAGTGAAATGCGGTATGAACCATGGTCTGCAATGATCTGCAGAGTGTGAAATGGAAGGATAACAAAGATATTTACTTCCTATCAATGAAACACAAGACTGCTGACATTACAGCAGTAGGCAAGTTGAGAAGGAGAGGCCAGACACCCACAGAGGAGGTAAAGAAACGAAAGTGTGTCCTTGAGTACCAGAAGTATATGCAAGTGTCAGTTTTGTAAAATCAGGTGACAGTTTTGTTTTCTATACTTAACACATGGTTAGGGTCGAAGGCCTACCCAGGGCCAAAGCCCTCCTTCTAGTACCAGGGGAAGGTGTCAACCAAGTGATTTTCCCTCCTGTGGGTCTTTCCATTAGGCCAATACCTGGAATCTAGAAAGGTCCCCCTGCTTGCGCAGGGACGGAAGTGAATATGCCACTTACATGCGTCAACCCTATAGGGGAAGACTACCAATAACCTCGGTAGGGCTGACAGTATCTAGCCATCCAGGTTGGTACTGGAGGACGTTAAGATGTCTCACAACCCCGCCTAGACTTAGCCCAGACATACTGGATCACCCATGGTTATCAGGAACCACTGCTGCGTCGAGTCCAACCCAATCCAAACAGCTTCTGGGAGGGGCTCAGCATACTTCCGGTAACCTCAGAAGTACCATGAGCGCTAGGGGTACATAGCGCCCACCTATGGCAGCTGAAGGAGTTGGAACCCTTTCCATACGGAGACTGTAACACACAAACATGTGCTTATTCAATTGTTTCATTGTGTTTCACAAATGACTGCTAAGGAAAAGACTTCAGAACCAACGTCTATCATCTGCTGCTTCAAAGTGTACTGCAAGCTAAAACATGTGTACCTTTTCTATGCACATTCCACCCTCACAGAAAAAATATGTGTTGTATGCTGCAGTTGCAGGGAAAATAGTGAAAATGATTGACAAGCAAGAAGTGCTGAGTCACCCTTCATTTGGAGAACTGCTTTGAGATTTACCACACCCAATAATCATATTAGGCCATAAAAATCTGAGAGTCACTGCTTCCAGTATCATTCATGCAAAATTTCAGGAAAGACATTGTATTGGTTGATGCTATATGAATTTTTACACTTCACAATGCACTCTTGCAGCTATACTGGGTTTTAAATTGGATTTCTGAGGTAGCCATGAGGGTTTTTAAATAAGATGTCATTGAGTTAAATTTTTCTTTGTAGTTCCACATAAGCATTAGTAGCAGCTGCTTTCAAAGCGTGTGATTGCATAAAACAATGAACTTGAGTTCCATATTTGTGTATAAGAATGACACAGGGTCTTGCGTGCTGTAAGTAGGCATCCTCTTGATTCATTTTGGGGCTTCACCATTTGCTATGCTTGCAACAAATACGGACATTGTGCTATAGTGATGATCTCCTTTTCTTTTTCATAACACAAAGTACCTATCTAATTGGATAATACTCTTATTTTTAAAAAAAATGCCTAAGTTATTACAATAACTTATTTGCAGAATTAAATTTGCATTACTTTCATTCTAAAGGCTGAAGTTTCATTTTGTTAAAATAGGAATTTGAGTGATATGGTGAGTAAAACGGATGAAACAAATGATTCACAATTGACACACTTTAATGCTCTTTTCACTTGCAATCACTTCTTATTTATTTGAAAAGTGCATTAAGGTGCATTGTCTGCAATATTATTTTTGGGTATGCTTTGTTATTGAATATCATTCATAATTTGTGTGTTTGTGTTGTGATAAACTTGGATATACATGGGTTAAATACCACCACATTAAGAGACAATTTTCCTTGTGTTTTTAAGTAATTATTTCAGGAGTAAAATAGCTTTGCTAATAGCATAAATGAGCATGAGATTGGCGACAGTAATGAATGGATAAGTACTGCTGCACCTGAAATTGTATAACTTGTCTTTAAAGAAATTGTCAGTATTATTATTTTGAAAACCATAATGAAATTTCATTCTCAGCATTAATCTTTATAAAAACATCTTAATGCTGTGTCCTAAAATTAAGACCTAACGTCAGGAAGTAGATAATAGGAAAATGCCTGGTTTGGTTGCTTATAAATCAAGTAGAAACAGTTGCAAATTGGCTTCAGGTTTTTACTATGTTATTTTTAATGTAAAAAGTTAAGCTGAATTCTACTGCATCTTTGTTATACCAGGTGGTCCATTAGTGTTAGTTGGAAAGTAAATTCAGACAACCATTTTAATATGAATAGTTTTCTATGTTGAAGCAGCAATATGTCACATCCATGTCTGGATGGACATAGAGGGAATAGCGGTTTCAGGGTAGAACATCTCAAGCTTGGCTTAATTTTACTTGATTGGTTTATTAAGTTCAGATACCTGCAATGTTGAGTTTTTACATTGAAGGGGGAACAAAGCTAGAGTACATGTAAGATCTTACCTTGAAGTGCTTGTCGTGTGTAATGTGGACGGACCTGTGAACCCATCGTTTTAGATAGCTGATTAAGATGCTGATGGGCAGCGATTCGACCCTGTCTAGCATGTGTCGGTCTCCCCAGAGCGCGCTCAGGCGCTTGCTTAAATAGGCAAGAATCGACTAAATCCTAATGACGTCTATATCCTGTTTGTGGTAAGCCGACGCCATACTTTAAGTATGATTGAGTGGACTTGTGTAGGATTGAGCAGAAACACGTGTTCGGTTCCATGTTGCAAAAGGCAACATTATTCTAAGAATTTCCATGGGAAATGACATAAATGAAAAAAGTCCCTTGAGCCAAACCTAGGAAATGAGGTAGCCCACATACGTCCTGTCACGTACACATCTTAAGAAAGTTTCTTAAGGCAGAAAATGTAAAATATGATTCTATCAGAATTTAGAAGAATGAGCCATATTAATGTTAAGATCCAAATTAATGTAAAATAAACGAGTCCGTCTAACATCACACGCGACAATATCAATGAGATTGCCAATAGTTCAGAGGAAATCAATCAAGGAAACTGCCTTGTTATGCCTTTGAATTTGGCAACTATTAGAATTGTCTGCACAGAAAAAATCTAATTCAACAGCTGCTACTGCAGATGGGCCACCTAGTATTATATGTGCCTTATAACAATAAGGTTTTAGGCCCACTTATGTGGTGTATAGGTAGCAGTCTCCTTTGTAATCCAGAGTGCCCAAGTTTGAATATTAGTTAAGTGAATGAGGTGTATGTTTTTTTTTTTGGGGGGGGGGTTGCTTTATCTTCTCAAGTCCATTGAGACACCTCATTATGCCTTTAAATTTGGCAAGTCTTTAGCATGATATGTACATGGAAATCTAATTCAACAGCTGCCGATATGTCATCTAGTATTATGTAACCCTTATAACAATAAGATTTTAAGCCCACATATGTGGTGTGAGTGTAACATGTCTCCCTCGTAATCTGGAATGCCTGAGCTGAATCTCAATTGAAATGAGTTGCATAGATAATGCTTATTCCTCCAAGCTTTTCCCATGCTGATAAGGCAATGTAGAATAACTAAGCTCTACTGGGTGTTCATTGCAAAGTGTGCTATGCATACGGTACAATGTCACTTGTGTAGCCTTGTGTTGGAGAAATTGCCTAGCAAGCACAGTGTTCAATATTAAAGGACACTGAAAGCTGTAAGCAGGGTTATCATCACCAGTGTAAGACAACATGAATTTGTCAACATAGTGTGTTGCAGCTCACTTACATAAATGTAAATAAAAGAAATTATCTATGCGGAATGAATGCACGTTGGTAGGGTTATGCAAGAAAGATTGAAACTTTTTATTGCTTATTTTGTTTTATGCTTTTGCATGTGACATTGTGAGGCACATTATTTGGTCTACATTTTATTATTAATGTCATTACTGTATTAGTAGTTGAACACCATGCTTGCTAGGCAATTTTTCCACTATCTGTGTGCTATGTGTCATTATGACACTTTGAAATGAACACTCACTATGGACCATGAATCACAGGCTTACTTTGCAATCATTTCATTCGCCATCTGATATTACATTTGCCAGTTAAAGGATTTTAAACTTACAAAAAAAAAAAGGAAAAAAAAAAAAACAAAGTTTCACCTTGTTACCGTCAGTTTAGCATGAATTAGTGATGAGTTGAGCTTGCAGATAACTTTAATAGGTTATCATTTAGGAGTGACTTTGTTCACTATATTTCTGTTAGTAAACAGACAATATCAAACTGACCAGAAACTGATGCTGTGAAAAATTTATGCTCCAGAAGCTTGTATTCATGGAGAGTTATTTTCATCCTTATCACTGATAAGCTTACTGATAACAGGCAGCAAACAACATGACAAATCTACACCAAGATGGCAAAACAAATCTGTGCATCTAGTATAATTTTACAGGAGGGTAAATTAAAACATTCTGAATTAAATTATAAATACTTACGGTTTACCAATAAAAGTGAGATTTGCTCTGTTAAAAAGGGAATTTAATCTAAAAACTCTACCAAAGTTTAAATAAAAAAGAAAGAGGAACAAAAACAAAAAAATACAGCATTTGACATGTTCTGATAACCTTTTGCCACCTCACTTTAATTCAAACAAAGGAGAGAAATATAAAATATACTTGATAAAAGTGGAGTTAACCTAAACACACTTACTAGCTTCACTCGTCTATTTATTTTGCAGAACATATATCATGAGCATGAGCTCACATCATCAGCTACCTGTTGACTGCTGGATCAACTCTCGAGTCATATTGTTTTAAGCGTTACAGAGACTCAAAGGTTAAATATGCCACTTAATACCTTCGAGTGAATTGTCTGATTTTACTAGGATCATAAAAATGTTTGCAACAAAACTCTAACATAGAAAACTTATATAGTTGAAGATGGCATGTTTTGATGGAGAAAAACTCTGGTGATCAAAAGATACTTGCAACAGCTTTCTCAAAATGTAATGTGTAAATTAATTAGGAAAACAGAATGTTTAAATAAAATACAAGCAATTTTTTAGTTTTGTCGTACAATTATAATAATTTTATGCATAACTCTAATGCACAACCAAACTGATGCAAACTCATTTAAATTCAGAGTGGCACTATAAAACATGTTTTTTAGTAATGCAAATTTCTTCCTTGTTGCTACAACTTATTTTAAGAAACTAATACTTTTCTATGTGATTTAAATATTTTACACACAGGTATATGATTCAGATTGGTTTTATTTTTATTAATGCACAATATGAATATATATTTCTACTTGTTACCTTTTATAATGTTTATCATTAAGTTCTGTAATAAATTTGCTAAGTATGACACAGTAAATAAAATAATGTTGAAAAATAGGAGAAGGTATGAAATATCGACTTCAAAGGAATCTTTATTGCTTCATTCCATGTGCTCGTACTCTTTTTCACTACATGTATCCTAGATGAGGGTGTCTTGATGTTGGCAAAACAACAGTTAATTTGTGCATTATTTGGAAAGGTAGAATCAGACTGAAAAAATTTCTGATGTGTTACATTCACATCGCTTATTAGTGGGTATACAAATTATTCTTACAAAAGTTTATTTTCCCATCTACTTCATTTTAATCAAGATAAACATTTCCAGAAATGCTACATTACAAATTTTGTTATGGAACAAAGGGAGTAAAGCCCCTTCCTAACAACCCAGGGTCAGCGCCATTCGAGCAGCTCTCCAACCGTGGGGGTTTCCCACGAGGTCAATACCTTGTTTCCTAAAAAGCTACCCCCCCACTTTCGTGGGATTGGAAGTGTATATGTCAGTTACGCGCATCACCCTAAATAGGGTGACTACCAATTCTCATTCATGGTTGGTGCCGGAAAACATCAGGGCGTCTCACAACCCTGTCTGGGCAGAAAAACCAGCCAGACGTAGCCAATAACTCGTGGGTATCGGGAACCACTGCCCCTCCGAGTCCAACCCAATCAAAACAACTCCCTGTTGGGAGGGGCTTGAATGTTTGGCCCAGCGTACTTCTAGTAATGTCAGAAGTACCACGAGTGCTAGGAGTCTGCAGTGCTCGCACCACGGCAGCTGAAGGGATCGGAACTCCTCCCCTACCAACTGAAAGTCTAAAGGGCTTGAAAAGAATGTCTAAATATTAAACAGTTCAAACCATTAATAATGGATATCTCAGAAATGGCTTATGCCACCAAAAAAAAATTATTTGAAACAAACTAGTTTTAAAGAGATCCATATTTTCTGTGTAGTACAGTTTTGTATATCCCTTAATGTTCACCAGCTCAGATTATAAAAATTCATTCCAAATGAAGAGAACTTCACAGGCTATTCCCAGAAAATTCAAGATGTGCATTAATTTGTCATGTGAAATATATGGTATTTTAATCAAAATCAGTAAACCTGAAAATCTTTGGAAGGTACTGAACCTAAATACTAAGTTCGGTATTTATCTGACTTACACGTACACCAACCTTTTTCTAAAAATGCCTCTTTGTTATTCAGGGGGCCTCAAAACATTTATTTCCAATGAAATCTTTATATCAAATTTTGGATGAAATGCAATACCTTCTCTATATACTATGTATACTATGCCAGAGCCAGCATTTGAACCATGGATCTTCAGCTATCCATGGCATTGCTCTAACCAACTGGTAGCATACCAGTACGATTCTCAGCCTTCATTTTTCAGTCTGATTCTACCTTTCTAACTTTAGCCCTCACACAACATGTGAGGAAAAACAATTATCATGCATTATTTGTACGAGAACATAATGAAACATATTATAAATTGTTTTAAATATGCCTTCTGGTTTCTCTTTAAAATGGGTGGAAAAAATTCAACATGAATTCTAGAATGAAGTAAAATATTGCAGAAATTATTCACCTATCACCCACATGCCCTCTGAAGGCCTAGAAAACTACATTTCACAATTAGTTTGATTGCACTCCACAGCAGTATACTGTACTGCTATTGTATAATTAAAACATACAGATACAAGACAAAAGGTTTAGTTGCGCAAGTTAACAAGGATTGAATTGTATGTATATATATGTTGCTTAATGTAGAAACTATATGGAAAGTTATGTTCAGTACCAAGTAGAAAATCATGGTTCTCGGGAAAAGTAATACTTAAAAAAGTATGCATTTAGTATGGTCATGAAAGCTATTTTTGTATGTAGAAAAAGCATAAAGTATATTATAAAAATTCTGTTCAGTCTCATTTGTAAATGTATAAATGTGAAATCAGCAGTATTATACTGAAGTACATTCTTGCTTAAACTCATAATTTTGAAACATAATATTTATGCGTTACTCCATTCCATTTATATAACAATTTAAAATGTTAGTGTCTGAATTTTTGTGCAATTTAGGAGTGTACTTTTAAATCAGAGTTGTGGATATTCTTGGTGATAAATTTGCTATGAGAAATATTTTTTGTATAAGTATACATTTGTTGTAAAACTATATTTTGTACAGTAAATGTCTTGTGAAATAAACAAACAAACCTCTTTAATGTTATTGTAACCTACCTCTCCTTAGTAATATAAATAACACCAAAGCTGGCATTCAGAGGCTGAAACAGCAGGGGCAGTTCATCCATAAGAGCTGCAGCACTCACACTTTAACAGACTTTTTTTTTATTGACTCTTAGGGGGTTGTTTGCATGTTTGACATATTTTGCTATTTTCTTAGATCAATTTGGACTATTTCAGTTATAAGAAGCCCCTCTTTCTGGACAACTGCATAAACCCACTGAGTAATATTTAACTGTTTCTGGAATCTTGGCCCTGCAGCAATAGGTAGATCCTTGTATGCACTTTTGTGACGGTGAGAGGAAGTTGAGGGGTATGGAATAGTAATACAGCTTGAAATAGCCCTTGTGGCTGCAAGCCTTTGCATTTTGGACAGGAAACGAAAGGCTCTCTCGCCCTGGCTCCATTCTTAATGACTGTAGTGCTAGGGCAAGCTGATTCTTTATTTTCTTAAAACTAAATGGCAGATATTTCATAGCATTGTAGAATATAACCAATTTATGGTAGCCAAGTTCTGACTTAATACAAGGGCGATACAGAACATTTTTAGAATACCATGTTTCTAAAAACAAATGAAATTTGTTTATATTTGACAGCTGCTTTCTAATGTTCTGCAACTTGATTATCATGCAGTTTGTTCTATTTGCTCTAATAGTTAATTTTATCATCATTTAAAGATTTTGTGTTCACCCAAAAATTAATTTTACTAGAAAACGTTTCTGAACTATGATTTTAAATCATCATTAATGCCTAAACAATGTGGAGATCAGCTTAGAAATGCATTTGGTGAAGAAGCCCCATTTAAGACAACCATTATTGGTATAGGTAGCTAATTCAAAAAGGATTGGTTTTTTTCTTGGTGAGGAATTTCTGAAGGACGCCCAAGAACTGCTCTTACTGATGAAAATATTGCCGCTGTTTGAGCAATGTTTGAAGATCAACAGACATCTTATGAATTTATTTGTTTAACATTGGGCATTGGTATGAATCGAATCCAAAACATTTTACACCAACAGTTAGATGTGAGAAAACTTTGTTGTCGATGGATTCCACATAAACTAACTCCCGATCAAAAACAACAATGTATTGCAAAAAAGAAAAACTCGGGAAAAATTCCAAGGCAGCACTTCAAATTTGGTTTAGAATATCGTTACAGGTGTTGAATCTTGGATTTATTGTTATGATCCTGGAAAGAAAAGTCAATGGCTCAGTGAGTTTTTTGAAAGAACCTAAGCCTGCAAAAATCCACAAATTCACAGTGCTGGTAAGAAGGTGGTTGCTAGTTCTTTTGTTTCTAAAACAGGCCATATTGCTATTATAGAGGAACTGTTACTGCCGATTGGTACTCAAATGTCTTGTTTACTGCAAATTTTTTGAAAAGTTTGTGTAAAATATCCAAAAGGAAAAGTAATGTTAATCATGACAATGCATCGTTGCATACAGCAAAACTAAAACTGAGTATCTAGATGCCCTAAAGGTAGCACTATTGACCCTCAGCCATACAGCCCTGATCTAGCACCATGTGATTTCTTTTTGTTTCCAAAAATTAAAGATAAAATGCATGGAATCACTTTTTTGTCATCAGATGAGGTAGTGGAACATTATAAAAATCTGTTTTCTGAAGAGTGGCATCATTAGTTTGAGGATGGGTTTCATCAAATCCAAAATTGCATTGTTGTTATAGGGGACTGTTTAGAAAAACAATAAAATCATTTAAATTTTTTAAAACTAATCTTTGTTTGATTTTCTAAAAATTTTCAGTGCTAGAATGTCTTCTATGTAAATGAAGATGACTGTACTAACAGAGTTGTTTTAATGTAGCATACCAAGAGCAGGGAACTGTTTTCAGATTTAGGAAATTTCTCAGTGTATCTGCGCATTTCTTTGATGCAACAACTAACAGTAACTTGGTGCAATTACGTGGGTTTTCGAACTTCAGAATAAAAGAATAGACTTCATTTACAGGAAATGAATTTTCACAAGCACTGTTCATTTATTGTTACTACTGCATGAAGAAGCAAAATGTAAGTACAAAACCTTCACTTAAAAAACAAAAAACTATGTATTACTCCTACAAATGTGGATTCTAAGCAGTTTTAACATACAGGGTGTGTGAGTTTGTCTTGTATACTTTAAGTTACCCCAGAGATAGAAATCGCAGGAGGTTAGGTTGGGAGACCGAGGGGGCCACAAATCAGTGCTAATAATTCTGTCCTCAAAACGTATTTTCAATTTTTCTCTTTGAAATATTGGCCGTATAAGCTGTTGCAGAGCCTTGTTGAAAAAAGGCAAAATCACGCTCCCTGTCTGTTAATTCTTTAAAAAAAAAAAAGGGGGGGCAAAATTGTATTCGCGAATGTACGGGCTTAAACTGTTGACTCGAAAAAAATTGGCGAGTGATGGATAGTGTCCTAAAAATGTATGGACAACAATGCTGGCCAGTTTCAGCATCTCCTTTCATAAAGTTGGTAAGTAAAGCCTTTAAAAGTAGTTTTAAAAATGTTATATGGTTTCATCCGTGCCTTTCTATGATAGCGGCAGACAGCAACGAATGCCGACAGGAAAAACACTGCGCAGGCAGTTCGTAGTTTTTTTGGCTCTCCGTATACTACTTGAAAGCAATACTAATTTATTGTTCCCTTATAATCTTTATTGCAATGTAGATGGGACCAAAGGATGAAGCTTACAGGTATAAACGAACCTCGTATAGATTACTAAGTGAGGTGACTGCTCATATGTTTGGTTTATTTTTGTACCATACTTAATAATTGCCATTTTTTAAAACAGAATTATGATATAACCAATTCCACTGCAGCAACACCCCAATTCATAAGTTCACAAACTGCCACTGTATATCAGCTTGTATCAATCTATCCTAGTTTACATTTACAGCATTAATTTAGTCTATTTGTCTTAGACTAGTTCCAGTCTTGCACTTAACAAACATCAGAGTTATGGTTTCAGAACCTTTATCAGTTTATCTCACCCTATACTTACTTGCAATTACTTTATATACGTAACTGATACCAGAGTAGGCGGGGGCATATATACAATTTGGTGGGGGGAGGGCCGGAATGGCTAACCCACAAAACATAAAAATTTGGAACACTTGCAACTAAAACACAGCCATAATACTTATATGTGCACGCAAATGTCGAGAGTTATCTCAAAAAGTACAACACACTTTGGGTTATGAGGCAAAAATCTTTACTTTCTGGTGTGGCATGTCTGTATAAATATACTAATTCCTACAAAGTGGATTTGTAAAGTTTTTTAATGTAAATATTTTTCAATTTAAAATTTTAGAAACAATCCGAAAGTACAAACATGTTCATAATACAAAATCAGATCATCTTGGAACACTAGCAAACTTATCTATAATTTCAAACACATGAATATTGTGGTAAATTGACGGCAAAGCTTCTCGAAGTATGCTTTTAATTGTCTTGGTGTGGATAGTTATTTCTGCAGAAGCAGCGGAAACTGATAAAATGGTTAATATATTGAGAAAAACATAGACAACAAAAAAAGTTGTATCTTTAAAGCTTCCCATGTTGTCAGATTGCCTTATAAAAATGTACCTTTCAAAAATAAAGATTCTCTTCTTGAAGTAGTTCCATCTGTGACTGATTAGCTAAAATGTCTGTATTTGCATTTCCTTATCAATTTATTTTCACTGCTGTTGTAACAAGAAAGTAGAAATTTGGGGGCAGGGGAGAGCCTTGGCATCTTCCTCTTAAATATGCCCCTGAGAGTACAGTTGAGAAAAAGGAAAGTGAGGCCGTCCTCAAACCTTTGCTGAAATCTACCTAAAATTGGTGTTAAGACTTAATATGTCTTAGGAACATGTGTAAAGCATTAGCATTTTACAACTCCAGGGAAGCAATACTTGTGTTATTGGCCGGATAGGATAGGAGGGCTTCGAATGCCTGCTTGGAGGGTATGTTGGGAGTAAGAGAGGGTAAGTAGTCAGATCTGCATCATAAGCTGTATGTAGGTGACCTCACAGGACTATCCAGATAGGTTTAGGAACTCAATAAATTACATCAGAGTTTGGTTTCAGAGGATTAACCTATCTTTCTCTTCTCATATACTCCTGCAATTTCAACCTTTAATTACTTTCTCTACTATGTATAGTAAGCAGGGAAAGTATTGCATTCCAACCAAAAATTTGACATCGAGATTTTACCCGAAATACATGTTATGGGACCTGAATCCACAAAAAAAAAGCATTTTTAGAAAAAGTCTGTGTGTGTCTGTGAACAGCACAACTCAAAAACGAAAAGTCGAATAAATACCAAACTTGGTATTTAGGTTCAGTATCTTTCAAAGATGCGACATGAAGATTTTCAAGAAAATCCCCCCACTCCAGACTACCCTTTACAAGGAAAATTTTTCGAAAATTTTGATTTTCTCAAAAATGGCTCTAATGATTTTGATTAAAATATCACATGTTTAAGATACTTTCATGGCAAATGAAATGTATATCTTGAATTATCTGGGAATGTCCCCAAAAATTGTATCATTTTGAATGAATTTTGCATAACTGGTAAACCGTAAGAGATAGACAAAATTTTTCTACACACAAAATGTAGATCTCGTTAAAACACACAATTTATGTCCTACATTTTTTTTGAGTGATTCATTTCCGAGATATTCCTTGTTAGTTGTATGAATTTTCCCATACTTATACTTTTTCTCAAATGAGAATTAATTATTCTTTTTTACTTTCTCTACTATGTATAGTAAGTAGGGGAAGTATTGTATTCCACCCAAAATTTCGATACCGAGATTTCACCGGGAATACATGTTTTGAGACTCACTGAATCCAAAAAAAGCATTTTTGGAAACATGTCCGTGTGTGTGTCTGTGAACAGCATAACTCAAAAACGAAGAGTCGGATAAACACCAAACGTGGTATTTAGGTTCAGTATGTTCCAGAGATGCGACACGAAGGTTTTCAAGAAAATCCCCCCACCCCAGACTACCCTTTACATGGAACATTTTTCGAAAATTTTAATTTTCTCAAAAACGGCTCTAACGATTTTGATTAAAATATCATATGTTTAAGATATTGTCATGGCAAATAAAATGTATATCTCGAATTTTTCTCCAAAAGTATTCTTCATTATGAACGACTTTTTCATAACTGGTAAACCATAAGAGATAGACAAACTTTTACTACACGAAAAATGTAGATCGCGTTAAAATACATAATTTATGTCATATACATTTCTTTTGTTGAGTGAAGCGTTTGCGAGATATTGCTTGTTATTCCCTTAAATTTTCCAATACTTATACTTTTTCTCAACTTCGTTATTCATTTTTTTTTATGTTCTGGACATGCAAAGAGAATGGAATGCGCCACATAGCAACCAGCGTTAAAATATTTGACTATCGCTTAAAACCTACCATATTCCCCTTGCATCTACAAGAAAATTATCAATAAGATTGACATCTCGATATCTCCATTAACATGAAGCATATGGAGAATAAGCGTTTGTAAAAATAATTTGTACAAGAGTAGAGAAAGTCATGTGAGTGTAACACATCAGATTTTTTTTAATGTCCTGGACATGCAAAGATAATGGAATGCTCCACATAGCAACCAGTTCTTAAAACATTTGACTATCGCTTAAAGCCTATCATATTCCCCTTGCACTACAAAAGTTAGCAATAAGATAGTTTATGCAAATTTTATATCGATTAACATGAAGTAGATGGAGAATAAGCATTTGTACAAAGTAGAGAAAGTCATGTGAGTGTAATGCAGTAATTTTTTTATTGTTTTCCCCATTGCTTATCCTTTGGCATTCTTGGATAAAACTGAAGAATTTTAGGTAATGTAGGTTAAGGTTAGCTTAAATAAGAATAAAAAAACAACAGCCAATACTTTGTGGTGTCTGTTTACTGCACAAAATAGAACAGGTCATTATTTTTTTTCCATTTACAATTAATTGGTTGATTTATACTATCTCTGCACCAATGTTTTGCACAGACTTGATGGCAGGTCTTGGAGGAAGTCTTTTTAATTTGTTAATCAGTCCATTTCTGACTACATAAGCTTGTGCCTAGCTTTGGTAGCCAAAGCTGTTTACCATATTTAGTTTCTCCAGGACCTCCATATCAGATGCACCTTCCATATGTTACATTATGTATATATCTATATATTGCATATTTCTGTCACATCTCTCTTCAGAGGAGCATTGCTGCCCCTTCTTGTCTCTCTTAAAGTTTACTCTGTACATCTACATTAATATACAAAGATTAACCAATTGCTGTGAATCTTCACCTTGGCATGACCTATTTCCACTCAGCTCAGCCTTTCCCTTTGTCATTTACTGAATAAACTGCTACATAAAGAATTATTTTGCAGTTAATAGCAACATCTGTTTTAATCAATGCAATTTAAGATACTCAATGACTATAGTGTTTTATATTCCTTAAAAAAAAGTCGGTTTTCATGAAATTAGAGGTTATTTCCCTAACATTTAATAATACTGTGTCTGTCCATAAGGAAAAAAAGAAATGAGAAGGAAGTAAATACCACTGCAGCTCTTTACACTCAGCCCAGACATCATGTAGAAAACTACAAGATTTACAAACAAATTCAACAAATAGCATTCTCAGAACTGTATACAAAGCTAAAAATATTCACCACCACAAGGTATCTGTATCCATGAACAAGCCAGCTATAAAACTGCAAACAATTCAACTAGTTTACTCTCAAAGCAATTGCCATATAAGCATCATTTGAAAAATATTACCAAAAGAACAATCTGCATGAAAAAGGTCACTTTACTTGGACATTGATATCAGCAGAAAAATTTTGATTCTTGCTTCAGTTCCTTTTTAATCTACATTCCCAAGCATGCCATTTGTTCCCAAATAGTGAAAGAAAGATAAAATAAATAGAAATTTGTTATTCAGAGTATAATGCTAGGTTCAACTTACATATGCTACATAACAAAACTTGCTACTCATTTGTACATATTGCACAAGGTGATTAACAAACAATATTTAATAAAGTGGAACAAGAATGCCCTACAGCAATTCTGATCCTCAAAAGTATGTTTATGTATAAAAACTATTTACAACAAAATTATGTTTTATTTAAAAATCAGGTATTTAGTACTTAACAAGATTATAAAGTATATGTATGTTGTTCTTTCATACAATTTTTCTTATGTGTACAAAATTAACAAGAAAAATATTTACATCAGGCATTTCAAAGGTTAGGAACAAACCTACGCAGAAAGTATACAAACTGAGGTCTTGCAGGTCTACATTTCTCTTGAAAATGAAAAGTGACTATCACTACAATGTTCTGCAAAAGGCCCTGACTAAAGCAAAAGTACATACAAAACATTGGCATTGTCAGTATTGTGCAGTCAAAGGGTTTCCTGAAGATTGTTGTGGCACAAGAATCGTACAAATAAATTTGATTTTTTTTCCCCTATAATATGGGCTTTGTATAGAGCTGCAGTTTGCGCACCAAAAGTGGTTTTAAGGGAAAATCATCTTTAAAAATTACTTAGCTTTCTGATAATATGTCAGTTATATACCACTAGTCATTGTTTCCATAAGTCCAGGCTATACATCATGTACAAACTATTTACATTACTCTATAATCCAGGTACCCAAGTAGAAAACATACAACTAAGCACTTCTCTGCCATCCACATAAAAAATGGAACTTTATGCAGTTGTTGTCATTTTATGGCTCATATTACCAAAGCACACAATAAATAACTGTTAAGTGCTGCAGAACCAAAATCATTGGTACCTTCATATCCAGCTTCTTTTAACAATTGCACATTCTGAACATTCTAACATTATAAATTCACAATTCCGAAATTTCTTAGAACATTTTTGGCATACTACTACATATACAAGGATTTGTAGTAGTGTTCAGGATTTTGGTGAACAAGCATGTGCCATAAATAATGAAGTGATCTATTGTCAGTGTTGTACCTGCACAAAAGGGCAAGAATCCTTTTCTACCTGCTCAAAAACAAAGTTTAAACCAGCAGTTTGAAGTCATCTCTCGTAAATATTACAAATATATTTGCTGAACATTATTTTGTTAGGATTTAACTCGCTACTAAATTTATATTGCAAAATTCTGCATTTAATTTTGCCTAATACACAGAATTGCAAATCAGAACAAACTTCTTATATTGCTAATTGATAAATTTATCTACTGACTGCAAAATGGCAATAAAACAGATATCTCCCAGATAGAAAAAGAGGCACTTTCATCCAAGATCTATTCAAACTACACTAAGAAATTGTGATTTGCGAACTGAATGGGTGTTATGAGGTCATATTAGTTTTACAATAGAAGATACAATGGTGTACAGAAAAATACAGTATTGGCTAATTTTTTTTTTGGAATAAAACTACGGTAATGCTAATTTCATGAAATAAGAGGAGGAAGTATGCAGAATAACAAAAGTAAGTAGAGAAAACATTATAGTAACATACAGTATAAAGGGCCATACACATAGAAACAGAAACATTAACGCGAGGATATAAACGTATGACAACAAAATGTTACCGTCAAAACAAGACAATTGGAAATGTGAAAGTGATTGAAAATGGAGGCTGTGACGGTTGACGGGATGCAGCAGTGCATTTTATGTTTCTACAAGCTGCATTAACTAGTGTTTGTATTATATTATATTTTTCTGTACATGAAAGAAAACTGAATAGTTTATAACTTATAAAGTTTCATACAATGTCAAAAAACACCATAGTAATAATAATTACAACCTATTCAGTTCATTCGCAATCTGTTTCCAAATATTTTGTTTTAACAAATTATATTTGTAAGATTTTGTCATAAAAACAGCAATTATTTTCATATAAAATAATTAACTTCTCATCAAATGACTCCATTTCTTTTCTTTTCTGTTTCTGTGCAGTGTGATAGTGTCTTTTTTCCTCTTGAATCCCATTAATGTGAATATGAAAATTATTTTGAAGGTCCCACAAGCTTTTGTGTTCGTGTTGCATTTGCTATAACGCTTCTATGTAAATGAGCGCTAACTGAGAATAACATTTTATTGTCTTTGACATGGCTTAGGTTTATGTATATTTGATACATCAACTGCCTGAAAAGTGTTTGTCTGCTAGGAACTTGTAAATGCATATCACTAGCAGCAGAAATCTCTCTTTATATCTTTAAAAGTTCAACAAAGGACCCATTACCTACAAGTTAAAAAGCTGCAGAAAAAAGAAAATTTCAAGTGCTTGTGTAACTGTCCTTGTTTAAACAGCCATATTAAGTTTTTCTTGATTTTATTTGTAGAATTGTGACCTAGGCATTACTTATCCATGCAGGGTGTGGCCGAACTAAAATCTTTGGAGATAAATGGTATGAAACAGGTTTCTTAAGCAGAGGGTGAATTAAAGTTCATAGCTATTTGAAATATATACAGGAATCTAAGGAAGATTAAATGGGTGGCTGAGTTCCTTAAAGCATGAACTCGTGAGCAGTAGGTCTGTGGTATTATAAATCCAGTCAAGACCGTCCTCCCTGATTAAAGTTTTTTTCCAGGTTTTCCTCATACTCACATCTGTCAAATGTCAGGGAGGCACCCAATAAGCATTTCATTTCATGCATCATCGGTGTCCACCACCTGTGATGTTGTATGCAGTAAGAATAGTACATACATGATTTTTAACTTGCAACATTCAGTTCGATTTTTGTGTAACGGTTGCTTAAATAACCAAAATTGAAATGCAGAACAAAGATGATTTAGAGAATGAAAATGAATATATTACATGCTTTAAGAGGAGATGTGAACAGCTACAAAGCCTGAACCCACCATTTTTAAAACACTTTTTTAATTCGAAATAAATCACTAAATGTTAAAAAAGAACTCTCATTTTATTACTATTGCACATGCACGGAAGAAAGTGCCAAACCACGAGTATCAGCAAAATCTGCAAAAACAGCAATAGTTTTAGTTCTTTCAAAAAACTTGCTACCTAATCCTACCAAATAAAGTTTCATGATTCTTCACAGATTCTACAGCTATGCCCTGCCGTTTCTCCACTCCTTTAACCACAACTCTCCACTCTTCCTCTTATAAAAACATCCCTTGGCTACTACGCTTTGTGGCTTAGGATCCTAAATAAGTCATTCGCATAAGGCTTGCTTTTTTTTTGTTCAGATGTTTGTGGCTCTCCTGTAATGAATAGTACAGACACAAAGTGCCTACTACTGGCCAAAGCATAAAGTAAAGTTTACCGGTTAGACAGGGAACAAAGTGTTTTTTTTGTGAACATAATAAAAATATGCTGGTTTAAACATGAATGTATTATAGTTTCTTTACCGCATTTTGAAAACAAAGAGGAAAATATACACATTTTAAAACCTCTGCACTATTATTGTACTCCAAACACTGTGCAGTGATGAGCTCACTAACTCAAGAAGCTGGACAGAAGTAGCATTGCAGCAGGGGATGAAGGTCAGAGAAGTGGCCTGGTTTCTACAGCAGTCACAGCTCCCCAGTACAGTCAGTTACAAGGAATAACACGCACACACCTATATCATACATGCGTGATACATGCTACAGCCAAATCCAGCACTTCTTGGCAGAAAACAGAATAAATTTTACTCCAAATTTCAAAATCTCTATATAAAGAAAGAAGAAAAAAAAAGAAACAAACAAAAGAAACTAGTCACTGCAGCACCAATGTATCTGTATATAATATGTATATATAAGTTCATATACAGCTTTTTTTTTCATCATTCTTTGATTATTTTTTAAAATAATCAATAGTATATTTTGAACATTTATTACTTTAATACATGGAATAAAACCCAAGATATCAAGTTCACAACAATGACAATGATTTGCAGTTTTTTTTTATTTAAATACATACAGAGTCTTTGAGATTTTATGGCAAATAAGTCAACCATATAGCAGAATTTACAAAATTTTGCAGCATGGAAAAGGAGATTCCCTAACTGTACAAAATTTTCTACCTAATGTTTAAATTTTCACAACAAACTAAAATGCTACAATAAACATTTGTACCATTTTTTCTTTTTCTTTTTTTGTTTTCTTTTTAAAAAACAAATGAAAGAGAGAGAATGAGAGAAAAGTTTTGTCCTGCAAATTAAGCAATTTTCCATGCATTATCATGTGCAACATATTAAATTGTATATTAAGTTCCATAGCTCCATAATTTATGAAATAAATATTTTATCATATAAATGATCTGCAAATTTAGTTCTAGGGATTAAATACACTCTAATCTTTTAATTGAAAGTCATGAGAAAACTGCTTGGAACTATTAAAAAAATTTGTATGGATGGGGAGTGTAGTTTGCAATGTTATAAACCTGGTTGTTTTAGTTCCAATATAGATAAGTATTTAAAAATGTTTTATAAAGTATAATTTAGGATGAGAACCTTTTTATTCTAATCAATAGTTTTTCTGTGGATAAGCACGTAATACAAACAATGTGAATGAAAGGTCAATTCCGAAGACAACTTCCTAACATGTGATGAACTTCTGGGATACTATGCTAGCTGAAATTTGCCAATAAATAATTGATTGGTATTCTGCCTCATGGCTAATACTACCTCCGCAATAACTCACCATGGCATTTTAGGCCACATTTGTGTTAAATCTAATCTAAGCTGTTTCAGAAATATGGGATAAGTTGAAAGATGACAAATTGTGAGAATTTTTGTAAAAAAAAAAAGGTAATCAGTTTCCGAGTTTGAATAGAAGTAGTTCAATAAGTCAGCAGCATGTTCTGAAAGTGAAGGTAGGAATCATGTGTATGCCAAAACAAACTGCATTTCCAATTTTATCCTCAATCAGGGTAAACTGCCTAGGTAAGATTTCTGCCTAATTCCCTTTCCTTTACCTTAACTTACAAATTGGAATATAATATTGTGTTAATTTATTTTTTAACTTCCATTAGCATGAGTTTAAAAGTAATGTCATAACTATTACTTTTGCAGGAGGGAGGATCCAAAGAATCTTTCCATGTTAATTACACAACAAGGAATATGCACCCATGTTTAATAATCATAATGCTGAATACACATGCAGTGCAAATTTTATTAGTATAGTCAAACTTTTCTTCTAGCAGCTCACTTTCATTCTTGCTTTCTTCTGTGTGAACATTTTATTTTAGATAAAATATTGTGGTTTAATTAATTTGACAATATCAGAAACTCTATATAAACAGTATACATTGACAATTAATTCAGATTTAAATTAAGTGTTTCTGATAATACATTGTAAAAGCAAGAAACAATTTTGCCAAGAAACCAAAAACAAAAAAGAAATCTGGCTTTCAATCAACATTTCCTATTTACTGTTGCAAACAGAGCAAGCAAGATATGAAGAAGAGAATTTAGAGGTGAAATTATGCAGTTTACTGTAGAAAGTTGAGTGCAAATATGGAGACTTGAATGGAAGTTGCCCAAACTGTACAGTTTCAGTAGTATGTTTAAAACACTTTTGAGAAGTTGTAACTTAAACTCATTTCCTGGCAACAATATTATTATGGAGAAGAATTTTGTGCACTTAAGGACCATTATGCGAGTATATATGCTGATTTTTTCCTTAGAATATGTTGTATTGCATATTGAAGAACAATAAAAGTATACTTGCATTGAAAACAATGCACATTCCAAACCCATATTTCTCACTTAAAGTGTAACAAATTGTTAAAAGTTGAAGGCATACTCATTGCAGTTACATTTTGTCACTTGTTTGTTATTTTACACAACTATTTGGCAGTACCTTCAGAATTTAGAACATTCTTGGTGGCACGGTGTGTTACTTTTTATGCCAATACTAAACAGAGGAGAGTAGCAGGGAAAATTCCTCCATGAAAACAAATTGGACTGCAGTTAAGTGCATTCCTTCTGTTTATTGGGAGATCTCAAGAAAAATGTTTGTTCCTCCAGCATTTTTTTATCCATAAATCACTCCATAGCAAAAATGTATGAAGGATGGCATAAGTATGCAACAATGAGCAACAAGCAGGCAATGTCAATGTGAAGTTTATCAGTGTCATTACAAGATGAATGAGCAGATTTTTATGAAAGGTGCCAAATTAAAGAGTTTGCATGTAGATTTTGCATCACCTTCTAGGATTCAGAATTATGGCCATTGAAGGGCAGGAACTGTCCTTAAAGTAGTCACCATGGCCTTTGCTTTCAGCCTCCTGCTTGGTTTTATCATCGCAGCATTCTTTATCATAGCCTTCAACATTTTTTGTGTAGAATCATATTTGTTTTTATTGAGAGAACGACAGTTTTGCAGTTTCACCTTTAAAAACAGTTTGAATGCCATCAAGTAAATGTTGGAGACAAAGTCAAATGAAAACAATCAGTAACCATGAAATTAACAATGCAGGCGATAGTAATGGCGTGATCTTCAATGATACTCCTTCTTCCTTCAGATTACCCTCCTCTTTTTAGGACTTACAAGCCAATGCCTTGGGTTAGGAGTCTGTTGAGGAGCAAGCAAACTCTGGATCATAGCATATCCAGGATGGGTGATCAGCCAAATGGCTGGTATGGCGGTGAAGAAGAAGGAAATGAAATGTAGTGATGAAAGGGATGATTCGTATATCAAATTATTCAACCCAGCATTTTGTCATCCTCCGTGGACTAGTGGTACCATGCTAGCCTCTAGTTCCAAAGTTCACGGGTTCAAACCTGGCGGAGGGCCATGGATTTTCTTCGGGCATAAAAATCCTTAGCATGGCTTCCTTCGGAAGAACCTCAAGCCTGATAAAGAGGTCTCTGAGCAAAATTACCGGTCTTTCACACCCAATATGGAATGGGACGCTAAGAACCATAGTAGTTAAAGAGCATCCATAAATAAAACTCAATTTAAATTTAACCCAGAATTCACCTAACAACCAAGGAAAACTGCGAAAAAAAACGTCAGGTTGGTCAGCCTTAGGGGTTTGAATCTGGAACCTCCTGAATGGAGTTGCACACATTACCGCAGCACCACCTTACTTGGTTCAATGCCTACTAAGTGGCAATATTAGGTACATATGGTATTCTTTCAAACCTTGGCGCTATGAATTGCAAATGCAAACATTGTAGCGCTTTACACTTTAATGCTGCAAAGACTCTTGGCCACAACACAGATTTATGTTGTGTTTTCATATGGACAAAGTGTTTATTTCCAATTTATGACTGTCGCCTTGCAAAATTGTATTAAGAACAAGTACTCAGAGGACAGAACTGCTTGGAATTAACTAAGTGTCAAAATTATTTGGGACAACTTTCAACAGAAACACATTTGTATGTGTGGCATGTACTGCTTTAAAATCCTGAATTTCTAGCATATTTAATTTAAAATACATTAAAGTTATAATTAGAGGTGATTATATTTTCTGTAATAAAAAGCCGTTGCAAAACAGTTCAGAAAATAAAATACTCTCAATTAACGTACCTGATTTTGAACAGTGGGTTCACTGGTATCCATTAATATTGAAAATATGAGAAATATACATCCTAAATAACATATCCTAATTTGGGTGTAAACTTTGTGCCTTGAAAGAAATATGTGGACACATATACATTGTGGTATTTACAGTCAAACTCTTGCTCATGGAAGTTCTAAAATATATTTAACACCTGGAATAAGCACAGAAGAACTTCCAACCTACCTGTTCACTGTTTCAAAATATCCCATCAGCTAAACTATGCAAAGGAGAATATGAAGAAGGGGTGGGGCTGGAGTTAACAGAAATGCATTACACAGATACTGGACCTAAAATTGCAGAATGCATGGAAGTGTGTCAACCTTGTTTATCAAAAATTTATTTTGAAATTCTTTCTGAAATATAACCAACCAGTTAGAGGGGGGGATGGAGGGGGGCTTGTTATATTGCACAACTCCTATCTGGCCTATCTACAGTAATTTGTCTAGTACTGAGGAGTACTGTTAGCTGCAAGAGGTACGCAGTTAAGAACATCTCGTTAACATTCACCATTTCCATCAGGTTCCTACTGCTTTGGGACACCAAAATTGTATAAAAACATTTAATTCTGCACAATATGCTAGCCAAAATTGCACATCAGTTAGGGTGGCAGTGGGATGCAGGCACGATAATCATCTCTCTCTCTGCTGCATATTTTGATAACTTTATATACAACATTTACATTATTATTATCAGCAACTCCTTTTCCTGTTTATTTTTTTCTTTCCTCTTAGCTATTAATTTAGCTAAATATAAACCACCTTATAAAATGCTTCATGCACAATATCTTAAAATGCTGTAACACATATGAGTAAAAGTTCTGGATACAGTTTAAAAGTGTGTTGGATATTAAACTGACTTAGTTGCCACAAAAATTAGTACCTAAATATTTGGAACTATTCTCTGCTCTGCAGGTATCATCAAATGCTTGTGTGTTGCATTGGGAACAACCTACCTCAGCAGTCACAGATCTGAGGCAAGATGGCAGTTTTCTTTAGCTTTTCTTGACGGTAATATAATGGAAAGTTGATAATACATCAACGCTCAAGTGCAAAAAAAAAAAAAGTATATGAGATGATATAAAGCTTCTGGCAGTGATACAGAGGTCAGTAAATTGTTAATACTGCTCAATACACATCTGAAAGGCAATGCATAGTACTTCTTCTAACTCTAACACAGTTGGTAACATTTGTGTCCTTCAGTTTCAATTATAACACCACCTTTATCTTTTCTTCTATTGAGTTTGAGAGGGAATGTCTGGTATAAGGTGCAGAAGACTTAAAGGAAATGTGTTTCCATATTTTATGTTGTACCAATTCTTATATATCAGGAAAATTACTATGAAATAAAGCTATTTAGGAGCAAAAGATCTAAAACCAAGCAACCAGAGGCACCACCAAGTGTTATAAATATTAATATTATTGAAATCATTATTTAACTGACGAAATGCCTACCTACAAAGGAAGTCAAGAGCTTCTTTTCCAACTAAGGGCAATAGACTTCAGCATTCATAATATATTACCTTTTAGTCCTCTTTGCTTTAGCAGTACTAGCTGTTTTTCACAAGAGCAAATCATGGACTTTATCACAGGCAGACTGACACTGCTTTTTTAGCAGATATATCTATCTTTTGCAGTCTGAGGATTTGAGGAAAAGCTGTCTAGTGTAGACACCAATGTGACCTAACATATTCATCCGTGGGGAAAAATCCGGATGCTTTCTCAGCTTGAGATAAGAGCAAGTGCTCTCTTCTGATTCTAAGGACAATTTGTAAACCTATTATCAGGCTTACAGTTCCTGAAAGGGAGTTATTTGTGGTTTGAAAACAAATATATCTGTAAAACAGAACAAACAAACAAAATTACCAAAATGGAAGTAATGGACAAAATTTCACACTAATGTCAAACTTGTGATGATTTTAAATAACTATATTTAATACTGTAGGCAGTTAAAATGAACTTGCACTTATATTGATGATATGATTTTTTTTTTTCGAATGATAGTTTATAAACGTATGCAAGAAAATGGAGTTTTTAGAGATTTAGGAAAAAAACACTAAGGCTAAAAATATTACACAAGGGAAAATAGTCCAGTAACTGTGAGTTTACTGACATGGGTGGCTGAAGTCATCATGAACTTGTGAATGGGAGGCCTGCAATTCAAATCCTGCCAAGACCATCCTGCCTGACAGTATTTTTTTCTCCCCAAAGTTTTCCTCAGTCCTCGTAACTGGCAAACGCTGGGAGGTACCCTAAACTTCGGCCTAGAATATTTCCTTCTCAAAATTCCTTTTCTGATTATCATATGTCCACTGTTGTGGTACTGCATTTAGTAAAAATGGGCATTAAACACTATTAAAACAAATTTAAAAAAACTGTGAATCACAGTTTATAAAAATGAAGTGCAACACCCAATCTGAGTTACAATCAAGGCTGGACTTTAAAACCAAGTACTTGAGAAACCCCTTGTTCTTCCACATACGCTTGGCTTCAGACTGTAACAGCCATATAAATACATAAACTAGCTTGTGAATGAGGCAGATCATCCCCAGCCTTCAACTTCTTTTAGCTAGTTTGCCATGAAGTTTAGGAACCTATGTAAGAGAATATAAATATTTTCTTTTTTGGAGAAAATATGCAGTTCAAAAGAATTTTATAAATGCAATCCTAGTGTAGGCTGAACCTTTCAGCCTTAAAGGAGGTTCCTTCACTGGTCCTCCTATATTAACCATATAATAAGGCAGCTCTTTAGTTGAGAAATGCCAAAAAATGAGGTTAGGATTACTTATGAATTACTTCTATGTAGCTCTCAGCATAAAGACTTTTAGCTTGAAAACAGCATTATTCCCCATTCCAAAAGTAGGTAGGTAGGTAGGTAGTTTTCTTGTAGCCATCCTAACAGCTAGCTTAGGTAAACAAACCTACACCAGTTCAATGCCCTTCATTATTTTCCCTACAGTTCTAACAACAGCTGAGGAAGTTATTACATTTCTAGAATTTTTCCTCGGCCTGGAGGCATAAATGACTTTAACCTGGTGATGGGGTAAACCTTGGAGTGGGAGACAGGTTTGATCCAGATACCAGCATGGGATTTTTCTCATGCTGAAGATCTATAACAGGGTCTCATAATGAGTGGCTGAGGGGCCTTGGCAGTGGTCATGTAGATGCTTTGTTATACAAAACTATTTATTCCTACCACTACTAATTTACTCTCCTGAGATACTCTACTGTCAACATTAAGGACGGGATGTCAAAATTTAAAGAAAATAGATAAAAAGATGGCAGTTTGTCCCTTCCTTAGTTATCAGTACTTTACCTAAGATATCTTACTCTTCTTGACCATTTATGGAGGAAAGTAACAGATTTACTGACCTCTGGTAGCAATGCAACCTGACAAGCATGATGATATTTACAGTGCAGAGTATAAGTACACCACCAAGAAACAGTTATCAATAGATACAGAAGGACAACAAATGCTTTTTTCCACAGATATAGCGTGAATGCTATTTTTTTTTATTTCTACTACTGGAAAGAAAATTCTTAATGAACACACAAATCATTTCACAGAATGCTAAAGTGTGGGATGATGTCAATGAGTGGGCAGCACATTATTTTCTTTAGTTTTGGCAGTGTGAAATCATACTTCCTGGACAGCACTGCAGATGCTGATTCCAGTGCCTATATCCCTTAGCTTAAACATCTGTGTATCAGCTAGGCAGTACTGTTAATACAACTGAGCCCAAAAATGGGAAAGGAAAACAGCTATTAATATTGTATTCTCAAATAACCTGTAGTAAAACAGCTTGATAAAAAGGGAATCAAATAATTAAACAGTTTTATTTAAAAAAGCTGCAGTGCCTATATTTTCTTTATTCAGTTATGCACAGATTTTGAGTTTAAATAGAAGGAACACAGATATCATTCTTTTCCTTTTAAGTTAAGGCAATATCTGGCAAAAAAGTTCGCAGTAACAAAAACTATCTACATACACTTCATAAATTTCTCTACTGGAATGAAACTGTGGCAAAACAAACACCACACTTTCATTCAGCTATTCTTTTCTTAAAAAAAAAAAAAAAGGCATGAAAATTATTTTACAATGTAAACATTTGGGAAACAATCAGAAACAAGGTACCAAAAAAAATGAATGCTGGCTTTCTGAGAGTTATGATGATCTATGCTTGTTAAAATTTAAAAACATTTAAGGATTAGCAATCCTTGGTATTTGTAATGTTATGAAATGATACAAAGTGAAATCACAACTGTACTGTGATGGCAAAAAGCAGCAGAGTGCACATTTAGCATGCTATATTCAAATAAATGGAATTTCCTCTGCTTTATTTAGGATGGACAGCATTTAATGGATCTTGTATGTTCATTATGTAAAAATCTGTAATAATACGCATCTATTTCTAAAAACAACTGTCATTAAATATTCATTTATTTCCATAATTCACTCGTGCAACTGGCACTTCCAAAATGTTGGAAGGACGTGAGGGATAACTCATTTTCTAAGCCTGAAACATCATAAAGAGGGTTTTAAGATCCGTCAATGAGTCTGCAACAACACTGCTACAATGGAAGATCTATTTTCCTCTGTGCTGAATTACAGGGCACTTTTTCTTCACATTCGAGCACTTTCTTGGGATCCTTGTAAGGCAATTCAACTTGCATGTTGCTGCAACATGGCGAAGTAATTGACGAATCTTTCAGCATGCTCCTTTTACATAAGCCTTTGAATTTCTGCTCCAACTGGTTATCATTAAATGTACCTGAAGAAACTATATAATTAATTTACATTCATTTTAAAAACGGACGGCTAATTTTTTTCTTGTTACTATCACTTTATGTTTGTTGTTCTGGAGCCGAGGAGAGCAAATTGCAGTCACTGTAGGTACAGCCTCCAGGCAACGCAGAATATTAAGCACCAACACACTACACTCTGATGCACCACAACTTCAAACTCGCAAGATTTCGAAAACAAGGCACCAGAACTGTGTCCCAAAAGACCATTCCAAGCAGTCTTACATTTTCCATGTATAAATAATGCTCTGCATAAAACAATTAATGAACAAATTTACACTTCCTTCATATTATTTCTAGAACAACTATAATGCAATATTTTCTTCTCTTCATCTTTTTTTCACTTTTACATCGAACTACCGACAACAACATATTTTAATACATAATAATAGACTCTGTTTCATATTTAAAAACATAAACCTCAGAATCCATCACACAAGCCTCGCTACTCGAGCCCCATTTGCCATCAGCCTGACTTCTTACTATACAGAAATTGTTTATTCACAGCCTGCGATTTGGTGGTGTTTTGACACTGATCCTCCAATGTCTATGTTCCACCTCCATTAAAATGAAACGAACAAGAATCGATCGTTATCACAACCGTTAAGCAAATTCAGTTTTTCTCTCTTTATGTGTGTATTTCTTGCGTAATAATTTCTTTTTTCCACATAATTATAGTAGGAACAGCGAGTTAATATCCAATCAATGCCTACATAAACACTGACCAGGTTTTAAAGAAATTGTTAAACTAATATCACTATGCAAAGACCAGAGAGTAAATCAGATCCAGCCCTGACTGTCAGTTTGCTATCAGGAACTTACACTATATCCAACTGCATTTATATCGGAAATCTTACACTTATGCACTCCCATCATGGTCATATTCCTGTCAAAAGTGCTGCCTATACATCCACACACACAAAGAAATTGTCACAAATAAGAGCTACCTGCTGTATTATGAGGGCAACAATAACTTAATTGGTCACAAATTATAACTTCTTATTCTGGTTCAAAAGCAAGAATAGCGTTGTCCTTGACCAAACAACATGCAAATTTCTACTGCCAGGCCACACTTTTACCAAATTGTGCTAAATATACAGGGTGGAAGGAGGATGACTATTAAGATTTCATTACAAAGACAGTTTTGCTGTTTTTAAAGTATTTTTGAGAAGAAAGCAAAAATTACTTAATATTAACTCTATTTTAAATGAAGATTTTACGAGGCTTAAACACTTTTTCCTATATTTCTTAGAGGAGATTGAAGGATAAATATTTCCTGCACGTTTAAATACGTTTTGAATTAAAGGAACTCGCAATCTTACTATTATTCTAAGCTTTCGAAGTTTGTCTAAGTTGAATCTATATCATTTGCCACAAGACTACACAACATGACTACATGTCAGAAACATGCTACAGTGTTTGTTTATAAAGAAACGCACTTAAGTTGTTGTTTATTGTGCTTTTGGCTTGTTTTCAAAACAGCAGATTATCAGTTACATAAATTGCTCACCTTACTAATGGTGATTATCTTGAAATGCTACTCATTTATGGTGAAAACATCACACGTGGCAGCTGCAGCAAGAATATTAAGAAATTGTTTTTTAAGAATATATTAAGATGAGCACCGCATCATAGGACATTTGCTTTCATCTGACAAAGAGTTCTAGACACAGGAAGCGTTATTTTCTCAAGTTGAAGGAGTCATCAAAGAAATGTTGTACAAGAAGAAGAAATCCTTCACTTTGGAAGAGGATCCTGCAAGCAGCAGCCATGGTATCCCATTGGACTATTTTGAGAACATTAAAAGAAGAATTACTACACCCTAATTATAATCAAGGCATCCAGTATCTCTCTGAAGCAGATTATGTGGCAAGAGTAGTATTTTCCGAATGGTTTCTCCAACAAGCAGGGCACTTTCCTCTTAAAATTCTTGCAATGGATGAAGCAATATTTGCCAGAAATGGAGCAACTAATTACCGTAATGCACACACCTGGGCTTATGACAATCCACACACAATAAGACAAGATAACTTGCAGCACTGATTTTCCGTAAATGTTTGGGTAGGAATCATAGGAAACGCAATTGGTCTGTGGATTCTTCCTAAGTAGAGCTGTGTGTGGCCATCTACACAACACCTACGTAGAATGCTGGATTGGTCAGAATGGACCAATAAGATTGCCAGATCTAAATCCAATCAATATTTTTTTCTTTGGGGCAATATGAGAACTCGCATATATGAGTATGATAAAAAAAATAACAGGAATTTTTTTAATTTTGCGAGCTTTATACATCCGTTGCTCAAAATTTTTGTTTTATCTTATTGGTACACATGTTCCTGATGTATACTTGCATTTTCAGCTGTTTTGAATATTTAGTTTATTGTTGACAGTTGAAAAAGCTATACATGTTTTTGAGTGCTTAGCGAATTTTTACTTTCGAAAAAGATGGATCAAAGAATTTACATTAAATTTTGCTTGAAAAATAGAATAAAGTGCAGCACCACATTCAAAATGTTAACAGTGGCTTTTGGTGAATCTACTATGAGTAAGACAAGAGTTTACAAGTGGTGTAAACGTCTCAAAGAGGATCGAGAAGACGACGACTGCTCTGGATGCCCTAGCACTTCAATTACTGGCTACAAATGGAAGAGGTAAAAAAAATGGTTCTGAAAAATTGTCGAATCATATTCAGAGGGGTTGCTGATGATGTCTGCATATCCTTTGGCTCATGCCAAGCAATTTTTTTGGATGTTTTGGGCATGAAACGTGTAGCAGCAAAGTTTGTTCCAAAATTGTTGAATTTCGACCATGTTGAATAGACATTGCTCAGGTGACAACACATTCTATTCCCGAGGCTGAAAAGAACCATGAAAGGATGACATTTTGCCACCATCGATGAGATAAAAACAGAATCGCTGAAGGAGCTGAACACCATAACGAAAAGTGAGTTCCAGAAGTGCTTCCAAGATTGTAAAAAGCACTGACACAAGTGTATTATATCTGAGGGGAATTTCTTTGAAGGAGACAAAGCTGATGTTGATGATTAAATAAAAATTCTTTAAGAAAAACAGAAATTTCCATTACTTTTTGATCACACCTCGTATATTACAGAATTGCCTGATGTGGAAACGTTGCAAGAAAGAATACTTTGAGCAGCGGAAGAAATAAAAAAACAACCCGGACATACTTCATAGAGTGCAGTAGAATTGGAGAAAATGTTGTAAAGCATGTGTGTTGGCAAGGAATACACATATTGAACAAACTCTCCAAACATTAAAAAGAAGTTCTCATTGATTTTCTGTTTTTGTCTTGCTTTAATTATTTCCAGAGTTTTATAATTCACAAAGAAAGGAAGCATAATCTTGTAACTTGGGTTTCTCAAGCTTTTATTTACCTTTATAAATAAGTGTTCTTATTAATAATTTGAGTAATATTGTAAATGTTTCCTCAGCTCCATATGCCATATGATATTTAGGTTATGATACAAGTCATGTGTAGCTTTCTGTTTATTTGTATATCGAAAGTGTTTGTTTGTTTGTTTGTTACCATAGCAACAGAAGCTGAAGAATTAAAGATTAACCTGTTAAATTTGCTGTGTTGCAATATTGTGCAAAATAAAATAGTAATTATCTCAAGAACAGAAACATTTATGGAAAAAATATATTAAGGAAAAACACTCAAAACAACGTGCTCTGTCATAGTTTAAAAGGATGATCATTGCCTTCCAACCTGTATACTCTATGGATTGCTATATTAAACATTTTAATTAAAACCTGCTTTTTCTTGTGGAATGAACCAGTTTTTCTAAATTTCTGCATAAAAATATTTTTTTTTAATATAGTGGGGTAGATTTTTGTGTTCTTATACTTTCAGTTTTATTTTTAAAAAATGCTTCAATAGACAAGAGATTGCTTCATGTAGCAATGTTGTTTTGGAATATTGTCGCTTGCATACATTCAAATACTGATCACCAAGAATTTGTTAATGAAAGCAATTTGGAGATACTTAAACAGTATACCAGCTGTAAATCTTATGGGCATTTTAATATTCTGACTAGCACATTATTTGAGTTTGCTTATACATAAACTATAAAGAATTGAGCTTTCTGGCCACTGCTTTTCCACTTTTAGTTAAAAAACCAGCTGCTGTAAAAGGTTACCTTTTGAACATCAATAATCGCGTTAACATTTGCAAACCTATAGCTACTTGAAAAGTAATGCACAGCATAACATCTAAACTGTCTGGAAATGATATGAAAGATCATTAGTTTTTTGTTAAATTGCATGTTAGAGAACACATTAATTAAAGCAATCTATTCTATAGATTATCCAGGCACTAGCCCTCTTGCAAATGCATCTGACTGCACTGTCTGAAAATATGCTATGTTAGGCAGAATTTCTGCGTATTCTCCTCATGTTGCCTTGTGATTTAAATTTGTTTTGCAATGTCAAGGATTCCCAACAAAACATCTCAGCAGCAATATCTGGTAAATTATACACCTGACAGCATCTACTATCCTCCAACATACACAGTGCATAAGTGGAGGGCTTTGAACAATTATTTGGGAATTGAATTACTCCTCAATAGCTATGACATGGCCCTCATATTTAAAGTATAAGCTCATATTTGAAATAAATTTATGGTTAAGACATTTCAAATTTGCATACTCTAAAATTGGATATTAAAGATAGCTCTCACTTAAATAATATTAGTTTCACTGCACATTTGATGGCTCTCAGGCTTTACTTTTGAAGGGAATACAACACATGTAACGTTACAAGAAAAATCTGACAATAATGTTCCAATTCTGTACTCGGAAGAGCATTAACAAAACACCTTATGTTTTCTGGGACCATGCTGTATTAAAATTTTCTTTAGTGCTGCAGTTTTGAATAGTTTGATTTCCTTAATAAAACTTTCGATTTCATTGTTTCCAAAAGTAAAAAGGAAAGCTCTCACTTTGTTGGTGTTTGACCAGTAATAGTTACAATGGTCTTCCATATTTACCACTAAGGGAATTTTCTACTACTTGCTATCATTTATCACAGTGTTTGCATTCATCACTATTTGTAAAACTTCTGTGATAAAAATTTGCATGCAGTAAAAAATTGTATTAAAAACGGACTAACAATGTAACTGCTTTTCCTTCTTTGCTTCTAGAAAAGATGAAATCAGCACTTTCAAAAATGACAAAGATGTTTTGCTGCATATACAGCTAATTGCAGGAGTAAAGTGCATTAATAATCTTCAGAAAACAATGCAGTGGCATTTTCCAACATCTGAAATATTCTTCGCTTACATATTTTGGAACATTTACAGGAAATGTGCCAGAATTAATCAGAAAATATTCAACTTCACACCACAGAAAGAAATTATAAATGCAGTTGGATGTTTCAGTCAACATCATGCTCCGAATTCAACATAGTGACTGTAATAAGCAATCCTTACTTTCAATTGCTATTCAAAACTTAATGGAACAATAAGGCATGATCATCAGACTTTGCAGTTTGTAAGCATAATACTGTCACTGCAAAGTGTGAACAAAATGACAGCTTTGCAGATATTACTTACTCTCTGAAACAAATTGATACATCCTGAACCATTCCATTCTTGTTTCTTTTTAAGCTACAAAAACTCCGCTCTCGTTACAATTCGCCTTAATAACATCCCATGCAGTGCAGTTATCTTTATCTCAAACAGCATTAAAAGTAAAAACAGAGATTCACAGCTATATTATTTAAGTATCAAAAACCTTTGAGGGGATTAATAACTGCATCAAACTGCTATAAGCATGGGATGGCAAGAGAAATGTGAAACATGAAAAGGAATAGACATGTTTTTGTAGCTCTGATGAACAAAGCTGGACCACGCTGTGCGAACTATAACATGTGGGAACCACTACGGTATCACATCCCATATCTCGGCCAGGAAGGGTGGCAACTTCTTGTTCTTCAGCTTGAGAGAGAAGCACATCTCAGAGTTCTGGTTACCCAGGGTGCGCAGTTCTGTGAGCACAGATAGGAGCTTGGCAAAAATTGTGCCTGAGCGTGGTCGCCGCCTATTGTCCACATATGCCTTCAATGCTTCCAAGTATATCTCCTGAATCTTCTCTACTTTCCACCCCTCAATGAGTGAAGGCCGTTCTGCAAAGAGAACAAGAAAGGCATTTTTAACATGGTGGCTGAATTAATGTATTATTACTAACATAATGATACAAGTTTGAAAATTACTATAATACTTTACAATGATAAATCTAAGTGTAAACCCATAACATTCGGAAACAAAAAACTTAATGCACCTCTACAATTATATACAGTGGAATCTTGTTAGCACGTTCCTCTTTAACATGTTTTCCCATTTATTACGTTGAATTATAAAAGTCCCGGCACAAACCACCAAATGTAATAAATAACATTTGCTTAGTGCGTTTTCCCGATCCCGCTTACTACGTTTGAAGTTTGACGTCCTCATTCGCTGTTTTGGCCAGTCCAGTGGGAGCAGGCGCTTAACACGTTCAAAGTTTGACATCCTCCATTTGTTACTTTGGTCAATCCTTGGTCACAGGGTGGATACAGGCAGCCAATCACATGCATGTATGTGTGACACGATTTATGTGGGCAGGATAGAGAATGCTTTACCTTGGCGTGGTAAACGCCAATGATAGTTTCTACTATTGAGTGTTGACCAAACATACATAGATTGTATTTTAACTTTTCATTTGCAATGAAAAAAAGAAAGTGTAGTAAATAACCAACACTGAAAAATTGAAAATCCTTGAAGTATACCACAATCCAAATATGAAACATGTGAATATAATGCGGAAGTTAAACATTCCTCCATCAACCTTAAACACAATTGTTAGCAAACCTAAATTGATTTAAACTGCTTTTAAAGAAGGGAAAAATGCTAAAACAAAAATTTCCTCTTGGAAAATAGGATCAGAAAAGGATCAGAACAAAATTTGTTGCATGGAAACACCTACCGTATTCAAATCGTATTGAATATGCCAAAGATACATTCGTCTATTTTACTCGTAACATGATGCACGCACATAATTTTGTTTTCTTTTTTTAGCGGAAATTGTTATCGTATGTGTAATACAACACACAGAAAAGCCACTATTGTCACTTCCATAATTCGCAATTTATTTTCTCAAAAACATTCATAACCTCAAAAATCCAAGTTGACCAACATAAAAGCTTGAATTATTTATTCTCAGGTTTTGTGTATCCAAATCCATTTGAACACATATTGAATTTAACATGGAAACACGGATCGTATTCAGTATAAAATTGTACTTGAAATCTATTTCAACTGCCCATGAAGACGTAGTAATTATTAGATTTTATTACATAACTATATTCTTAAATGGCAGATTTTGTATTTTCGTTAACATGTTTTCCCGCCTATGACGTCCAAATCCTTAGGTCCCTGCAAAAACGTACTAACGAGATTCTACTGTATCGAAAACAAAGTAGTAACTAGTGTTGATAAAGTACAGCTACTTGGTATTACTCTGGATAAAACTTTATGCTTTAACCAACATATTGATAAATTAGCAATAAAGGTTAGTAAAAATCTATTTCTACTAAAATGCTTAATGAAATATGTTCTAATAGCAACTATTAGGTTATTATTTCTCTCTTATACATTCACATATTTCATATGACATACAATTATGGGGCATTACTTCAAAAACAATCTTAAAACAATCTTTATTTTACAAAAATAGCAATTAGATATTTGTCAAACTTACAAAGGCTTGACTCATGTAGGGAAGCCTTTCGAGAGCAAAAAATAATTACGTTACTAAGCCTTAACTTCTATAAAACCATTTTGTATATGATTAAATACAAATTTCCTATGCAAACCCCTTCAAAACTTCTGACAGTTTTATTTATTTAAATTCATATCTAACCAATATGGAAAAATGTCCTTAGATAACAGCAGGTGTACTGTTAGTAGCACATTTATAAGGAAAAGGGAAAGTTAATATTGTTGCCTTATATAGCTAAGGTGACCTAAAGTGCCAGTTTTCGAAACAGTCAGTCTGCATTTTATGCTGCAAGGTGGAATATCTTCATTCTAGTGACTTTTTCTTGTCTATATAATGTCTCCAAGTGATTTCCTTGCTCCGTAACATTTGTATACTACAGAGTAGTACATGGTAACTGTGTGGGGTATGTTAAGTTTAGATCTAGTTATGGAAAACCCCCTCTGAAATTTTTTTCTGGGGACAGGCATGCCATAACCGCAATACAAGGATAAAAATAACCTTGCACTTACACATAGACTTAGCCTATTTGAAAAGCTGCCTAAACAGCTGCCAACTCAAGTAAACAACATCCTGTGATAATTATATTAAATTTGAATCTCTTTTACAAAATTATTTAATTAGCAAAAATTCATTAGTATATTTGTGCTATGTATTATTACTAGTATCAAACTGATTAAGCTATGCAATTATTACAATGTATATGTTAGATATTTTAAGATCAAGTAACTTGTTTAACATTTGTATATTTTTTATGATATGGACTGATGATTTGTCTATTTTCTGACCAATGCTCTATGTAAACTTAAGGTGATAATTATTGCTGGTGGTGGTGATGGGGGTGGTGGCGGTGGTAATTTAAAAGTGAGAAGTTGGGAACAGTGAAAAGAAACAATAACTTGAAAGATTGTTGAGTTGGCTAGTGGTCCTAAATTCACTTACTTAAAATTTGTTTTCAGAACATGTTTCAGAAGCAATTGCAATTCCTGACTGAGTCAATCATTCAAGTTGAAGCTGAAGCTTTAGAAACAGTACTGTAATAGGAATACTGATGCATCAATGTAATATCAGCATATAAAAGTGTAAAATATATTATATGATAAATGTAAAGGAAGCTAGCTAGCCATCAAACTTGTAATTTAGGTACCTGAAACCATGTGGCACCAGACGGAGATATCTGCAGGTTTGCCCAAAACACAGGGAATCAGCTAAATATGACCAACAGAGATGCTTGAGTGAAAGAGATGGGCAGAGATTGAAAAGAGATAAAGAGAGGCCGGAACAGAAACATGGAAGATATAAGAGCACATGTTCTCACATGAAGCCAATGTGATCAGCCAATCACAATAATGCTATAGGCCATGGCAGGAAAAATAGCATCTTTAGCTGGGTGTATAAACAAGGCGAATCTCCAGCACTTGCATGACTGCATAGATTTTCCTCAGGAGGTGAACTTCATGCCACTCAGATGGCCGAGTGTGTGAAGAACCTGTTAGCAATTTAGAAATAACTTAAGGTGGGAGGTACAGATTCATATATAGGCCCCCATAATCTAGTCAAATAATTGTGGGATAACACTCATGGTTATCTGCAAACAAAGTTGAAAAACTACAGATAAAGTGAACTTCAACTATTTCATTCCATCTCCTGTAACCACTCCTGAGATAAGAGTTTTAAGCACAGGCGAACACAGAAGTGTTGTAGGATGCTCTTTTATAGCAATTCACTACCCACAACAGATGGAAGATGATGAGGCAACTGGTGCAGAGGAGCAATTCTGTCGCAGTGCTTAACATTATTGCATGCTTAATGTGAATATTGAAATGAAGATATTAACATAGTGCACTGTGCATGTTAGAGAAACAGGATTTCATTATCATGAGTGTCTATCTACAACAGAGGTGATGTGAAACTCTGCAGCAGATATATTTGGGAGATCTAAGGACCAATAGAGATTACCAAAACTGATTAAGACTAGAAGATATTCAGAAAAAAAGTATTTTGGGGCAAAACTATACAGAACCTGATGAAAAATAGGCTTAGAAGGATCTGTTTTGACTGGAAGCAGAGTTAGGTATATAAAAGGTCTAAATTATAAAAATCTTATGTGTTACATTCACATGGCTTTCCCTATCATCTATTGCATATTATTCTTATCAATATTTATTTACCTATCTACTTCATTTTAATCCAGATAAATCTTTCCGGAAATAGCTGCATTACATACTTCAGTTTAAATACAAAGGGAATAGTGATAATCAAATGTTTTAGAGTTGGACTGTAAATGCTGGTCTTAAAATTCCATACTCTTTTCACGACATTACGAGAAACAAATAAAAATCAACAGGACTTTAAAACAATGGCAAAGTATTGAACAATTTGAACTATTAATAACAGACATCTTGGAAATGACTGATGCCACAAAAAAGTAATTTGAAATAAGTTGTGTGTTTTAGAGAGATCTTCATTTTTTGTGCAGTCCACTTTCGTCTATCACTTAATGTTTACCAATTATACAGATTATACAAAATTCCTTCCAAAAGAAGTGGACTTTACAGTCTATTCCCAAAACATTCAAGATATACATTTTATTTGTCATCAATAAATATCATCAATACACGGAATTTTAATCAAAATCATTAGAGCCATTTTTTTAAAAAATAGAACATTTCGAAAAATGTTCCGTGTAAAGGGTAGTTTGGGGTGGGGAGGTTTTCTTGAAAATCTTTGGAAGGAACTGAACATAAATACAAAGTTAGATATTTACCCGACTTTTTACTTTTGCATGCATGCACACAAGCGCGCGCATGCATGCACCTTTTGTTAAAAATGCTTTATTTGGATTCAGGAGGCCTCAAAACATATTTTCAGTGAAATCTTGGTATCAAATTTTTGGATGAAATGCAATACCTTCTCTACCTTTTAAGTACGTGGCAGAGAAAATAAAAAAACTCAGAAAGACATATGGAGAAATATAACTGATTTCCATATTATACTGCAATCATATATGTGGAAATGTTAATGACAAAGATATTTGCTGTAAAAAGAGAAAACAATTTAAGGTTATTAGGAAATTATTTTAAAAAAGTTAAAAAAAATCTGATGTGTTACATTCACATTACTTTCTATACTCTTGTACAAATTATTTTTACAAATGCTTATTCTCCATCTATTTCATGTTAATCGAAGTAAATATTTGCAGAAGACATCTTATTGCTAATATTCTTATAGGTGCAAGAGTAATATCTTTAAGTGATAGTCAAATATTTTAAGAGCTGGTTGCTATGTGGCACATTCCATTCTCTTTGCATGTCCAGGACATAAAAAGAACGAATAATTAATTCCCGTTTGAGAAAAAGTATTGGAAAATTTTTGTCTATCTCTTATGGTTTATCAGTTGTGGAAAAACCATTCACAATGAAGAGGACTTTTGCATATATTCCCATAAAATTCAAGATATACATTGATAGATCCATTTTTGAGAAAATCAAAATTTTTTAAAAACGTTCCATGTAAAGGGTGGCCTGTGGTGGGGGGATTTTTTTGAAAATCTTCATGTCGCATCTTTGAAATATATGTAACCTAAATACCAAGTTTGGGAAACATATGTTTCTGCTGAAATCTTGGTATCAAATTTTTGGGTGGAATACAATACTTCCCTTACTATACGTAGTAGAAATAGTAATAGAATAGGAATCATTAGCAGAAGAGAAAACAGTTGAGAGGATGATAAGTTAGAAAAAATTGTTATAACATATTGGCTGTAAAAACCCACCAATAACCCAGCATGATGTGTAACGGGATTGCTACAATAGGCAAGTAACTCCAGGTAGAGATTATATACTGTGTAGATAAACAAGGTTTAAATTAATGTCATTATTCCAGTTTTAGGATTTATCTTCTATAAAAGCATGTATTTTGAGTGTTTGTGAAATAAGCATTACATACTAAAATAATACTAATGCAATGAGATCTCTTGAGTTCTGTAAATTTGGTCAAATTCTTTTTAAGCCATTCTTTGGTTACAGAGTTGTTCACTGAAACGCTCAGTTGTAGTAAATGTTATAGTTTCACAAAATGTATACTAATGTCATTATAAACCGATCAATTGATTCCTGTTTTGAATATTGCAGAATGTATGATTGCTGATGAAAAACAGTGGAATACACCAGAAAGAAAATACACCCTGTTAATGTTGATTTCATTTGCAAAGCCACTATTTTACTTACTATTTGCTGTATTAAAACTAACTGCAAGGAAAATAGCCCAAGTGGGCCAGGCCTTTCCTCCTTATTGCCCACCCAAAACAAGGACTCACGCTCCTCAGGATATATGACAACACCCAGGGAGACGCCTGATAGGGGGCAGAGGGCCTACGGATCAGAAAGTGAGAGGCCAGGATGGTTGACCCAGGATGAGAGATGAATGATAGGATACGATGATGGAGTACTGGTGGAATGAAACTGGCGGAGAAAACCCACCCAGACAACACTTTGTCCACACAAATCCCACATGTGGGTCTCTGGGATTGAACCCAGGCTGCCTTGGTGCAGTCTTGCGAGCAGTCTAACCACTCGGCCATGGCACTGCCCATTTGCTGTATTACTGGCTTTAAACATGGAGCATGCATTGAATGAGTCTGTGAGATAAGCAGTAGAATAGTTAAAATGCATTAGTTAATAAAACCTATACATACTTGCCAACTTTTATGGTTTACCTGTGAAATATCAACGTAAAATTTTATGTATTTCAATTTCAGGAAGTTGGCAAGCATGCTAAAATAACATCCTTGACTGAATATTTCAATGTACTGTTACCTGAAAAGATAACAATGGCTGTGAGTAGGGCATACTCTGCATTGTCCACCTTCATGGCATACATTTGCCGGCAAAACCGTAGCATGTCCTCAATAGTCTCACCCATGCCTGCCAAACTATAGCTGTCTTTTGTGTAGGGTTGATTATTGGCAAACAGGATAGAGTCTGACTGAACGTCATACCTTCGTGCCATACGAAACATCATTACTTCACTGGAGCAAGCCTGCAAACAAGTAAATGTTATCATAAGTTTTCAGTTTAGTGTCCACATTTCAATCAGCATGGTCGCTGGACTGCAACTAATAAGTAATTGAACATTAAAATAGATTAGTAATCAAGGCAGAAGTTATATACATTGAAGTGAATCATAAATTTAAAACTCAACCACAAGAAGATCTCAATGGCAACTTACAATGTTGTAAGTACTTTAGTTCCTGGAAAATTGTTCTTGTGAAAGAACAATTATAGTTCAGCAATTTAGAAAAACCCCTTGGGAGGGGCAACTCACCTGGTCATGTATTCCCCCTCTCTAACTCCTTGGGAACACATGCCTCTCCTACTTTGCATCTGAGTTGCTGCTTAAGCATCCACATGCCATAATTTCACCTAGCCCGTGTTTTATTTTATTTTATTCTCATAAAATTGTTTATCATTTAATCACACCACTGTTGTAACTATCCAATTGTACAGGCAGGCCTCAAGACACAAGAGCATTGCAACAAAATGCTGTGTTTGTAGAGTGTTGTGACAGGGCGCACAAAGAGTAAGGTGCAGTGGGTGTGAAAACAAATGTTTGCATATAACTAGCAAAAGCATTTCACGTACATGCACTATTATCATGGGATATCTTCCAAAAGTTAATTCACACTTTTTAGAGTATTTCATAGCCTTCACTCCCCCATCTATCTCTTCAAAGGAAAAAAATTCCTCGCTGACTGATTTTCATAATACAAATTATTTCAATGAAGTGTTAGAAAGAAAAGTAGTGGCTTTATTTTTTTTACAAGCAAAGCAATCACACATCATCATCATCATCTCAAAACTGTGCTCTTTAACATACCTCTTACAGAACTGGAATAAGGATTTTAATTTTTGAGTTATCACGATGTAAACAAGATCCTATTAAATCTTCCTACACTACAAAATTGCTGTGTTCACAACAGTGACATGATACATGCTTCCCGCGTATCTGCCCACTTCCTCTTTAAGACGCCTCATTGGATAACTAAGTAGTTAAAGGCAAAAGAACAAGTAGAGTGAGGGCAATTTATCCCTCTTGAATACTCGACCAGTCCATAGACCGAGGGATTTTACTAAGTTGTTATACCATAAGTACCATTAATTGACCTAATAGTTGGTTGAACTATGAAGCACTTACAGCATTGTAAGTTGCCATTGGGGTATGTCATCTGAAAATAATTTGAGATCTCCTTGTGGTTTACAGGAAAAATGCAAGTCAGTTGGGGAATTTAATGTTGTGCTGGCATGTTACCATGGTAGCTCATTTGGTTAGAGCAACTGGACAGAAACAGCAAGATCTGTGGTTCAAATCCTGGGCTATGGCATTCAATTTTTCAGTCTGATTCTACCTTTCCAATAATCAGAACCATTAATATTTTCATAAAGGCACCAGGGTAGCTCAATGGTTTATTTTGCAACTGTCATGATGAAGGTCTGTGGTTCAATTCCTCGCTTTAGGGTACCTACTTGATTCAGAGTCGATGGTAGAAGCTGTAGGTCCTCTTGTTCCATTGCCATTCACCATTATCACCCTTTCATCGGAGGTAACGGACTCCGTCCTCTGGATGCCTCCAGTTAATAAATGTGGCCCATATATCACTTGGTAGAACAAGTTTTTCCCCAGGGGTCGTTGACTATATGGGGAGCGTTGTAAACCATCCAGCCAACCACAATTTTTAATAAACATCAAGAAATTTTATAGCATTCTGTAAAGTATGCTAGCTGCCATTTTTGTAACAGCACATTATATCTGAGAGCAGTCATCACTGTGGACTCTAATGATGGACACAGGTACACAAGAACCTCATTTATGTGGCCTCATTAATGCAGATCTCTGGTTTATCTGGATTCATTTTTTTTTTCGTTCTCCCTTTTTTAACACAAAGGTAGATGTACAGTTGTTATGTTGGCACTGCAAGTAGCAGAGTGATTACCGGTCCCATGCTTCCAGCTACCATTACTATGGTTAGTGTGGATCTGTTCCTTAGAAAGTTAAGGAGCTGTACTGGTATTGTTCTTTTGTTCCTATGTTTTGAGAATGTGTGAGTGAAATAATGCCAAATGTGGAAAAGCTGGCAAACTAATGGTTTACCTAGAACGTCAGCCAGAAATACCTCCAGCCAAACTGATGTTGAAACGTCTACACTATCGTGCTGCTCTCAAACCACACATGTTTGAAACAAATGAAACTTTGAAGAAGTAATTTTCTTGTATTGTTATTTTTACATTGTTATTTTTGCCCCACGTTGGGCGCCAATTTGAAGAAGGTTTGTTGCTGCTACGTATGGAAAGTCAGTTTGAAGATGATGTATTATATTTCGACTGTTGGGGAGCCGAACTTGAAGTAGTAGCAACCGCACGTATGGTAAAAGGTTTCCGGTAGCCTTCGCCCCAAATGTACTTTCCGGTGGCCTTTGCCTCAAATGTTTAAAAAATATTAACTTTGTAATTTTTGACTGTTTCTTTAAATATTATATATTTACGTTTGCCTTGGCTGCGTCAGAATTTATATTTTTTTTAGAGACATGAATGTCTTAGCAGAGAGCAGTGTGACTGAAGAATGTAGGCTTACACAGATTATAATTTTATTTCACTCCTTTTATTAATGCTTATACAATTTAAATAACATTTCACTGATATAGAGAGAGAGCGGTGAGATTTTGTTTTATTAATTACTTGCACTTTTAAACACGTAAACTATTTTTGTCTCACACAAAATACGTATTAAATTTCTTGAGGATGCATCTCGCGTCCGGTTAGGAACACTGTCTGCAACCAATGCATCCAGTTATGAGCGCTGTCTACAAGCAACTGACTTGATTTCTACCGCCCAAATTTGTAAATTTCTGTATTTCAAGTCTCTGATTGGCTATTCCTAATCCAATAGAATACTTTTATTTAACTTAAGCTTTTTTCTGCTTGTTTATTGGCTATTTTATAAACTGTCTCAAAAATTACATTATTGTTGCTACAATAATGACTAGTAGCATTATTAAACTTTCTTACTCATTATTGCCTCAAAGTTACCTCATTGTTAGAAACTTTTAACCTATTATTGTCACAGGTCCTACATTATTAAATTATGTAATACATTCACATAACATTATTGAACATGTATACAATAATATAAACATATACAATGACTGTAATATACACTTTTTATATCTTGTTACATACACATATTGCTTTAAGGTGGACTGTTATTGAATTTATATATTATATAATTAGACTGAAATCATTTAAGTGTTAAAAATACTGCCTCAAATTAAATAAATGTTAATAGAGTACAGACAATATAGAGTTTAAGTGCTGAAAAAGAGTTTCTTGTTAGTGCCAAAATTCATAAAATGTTTGTAGATTGTAGTACATATTAGAGTATTTGCATTTAGTAGAATATTTCTGGATTATCCAGATTTTTGTTAGTCTGGATTACCTCCGGTCCCACCTAGTCTAGATATATGAGGTTCTTGTGTACTTAGAGAGTCAACTAACTGATTACAGAAAACCTCACAAGCACGTTTACTTCTTGGTATAGCAGCTGAAGAAATGTGTGAGCACAATTGTTAACTATGTCGTACCTTAAGCAATGCTATTTGATCCTCTCTGAGCAGTTTATCAAAGCCTGGCAGACGCTTGGCAAACTCCACAATCAGCTGTACTGTCAGGATGGTGATCTCTGTGATGTGGCGGAACCTGAGGTCACTCTGATCTTCTCCGTCAGTTGGCTGATTCTGCAACATAAATATATCAATTATAGTAGCAGTTATTAGATATACTGGCACAGTTTAAAATAAGTAAGCATTTCAGAGAAAAGGAAATGTAAAAAATTACATTTACACTGCCATTATGTCTGAACACAAATAATAATTATTCTCAATTCAACAATTGTGTGCCAAATATTACCTCGGTAATCTCTAATTTCAAGTGAACACCACCTTTTTATTTATTTATCTATGGAAAGAGGTAATGCTTGAAAAAACCAGGATGTTTACATTTGATATAAACGTCCATGTTGTTGAAGACAGCTTTTAACATAAAAGATATGCAATGGTTTGGAAAAGAACCCATCAGTCACTTTATACTAAGGTGATTCAAATACAAACAGTATTTTTTTTATATGTTTATTGATTAAACATATACACAAATGAGACATTTTTTTGGAAGCTTGAATATTCCTTGTTCAAAAAAAGGTGGGGAACGTGTCATCAACCATTTGCGCACATGCTCCTCAATGTCTTCATTGGTTTCGAATCGTTGCCCTCCAAGCGATTTCTTCATGGATGCAAACAAAAAATAGTCCAGGGAGGACAAGTCTGGACTATAGGGAGGGTGTTCAAGGATTTCCCAGTGCAAGCCCTCCAATGTATCTCTTGTCAAATTCGCAGTGTGAGGCTTAGAAGGATGACATCTCTGATGGGCACATTATGTCTTTTGCTCCGGTAGGCAGCTTTTACTAACTTCAACAATTGGCAATATTAAGCCGCATTCACCATACGTTGATCATGCAGAATGAGTAAAACTCCTTTGTAGTCAAAAAACACAGTCTCAAACAGCACAGATGTTGTCATCAGTGAGACTTGACCTTGGACGTCGAGCATGATCTTCATTCTCTACAGTTTCACGGCCATCCCTAAATTCTCTGGCCCAAGTAAACACTCAATTCTGAGGCAGTGTAGTGTCCCCAAACTGTGCCTACCAATGAGTGAAAATCTCTTGAGGGTTTGACCCCTTCATTAGTTAAGAGCTTTATAATGCATTGCGCAAATGACATAGGAACCTCTTGTTCACTCATGGCTGTAGTGACGCCGAAATTTAGCGAAGCAACTAACCAAGCTGGTTCCCCCTCCCTAACACACCGACCTTCAGCCCCCAACTCCACCATCCCGCTCGGAACTGCCTGCACAGTACTCTTGCATAATTTCTGTTTATATTTGAATTACCCTCGTATGTACACTTTCTCAAATTAGTTTCCAATTTCTTTCCTCCTTTTCAAACTTTTGTGTCTACTTGTAACGGTACATCCCATTCTGTTGGCTTTTATCGTAGCTTGCTCTTCTTGTACAGTATTAAGGGATCAATTGTTCCTTCCTACTCGTTTCCTTCACAGCTCCACTACCAGGTAGAGTCTTCTCCAACTAGTATTAATTCCAAAATAAACAGGGGCGATTTGTCCATAAGAGCTGCAGCACTCCCACTTTAACACATAGCTAATTTTATTTATTTTTATTTTTACTCTTAGAGGATTGTTTGCATCTTTGACATATTTTGCTATTTTCTTTGACATCTCGAACTACACCCGTCACATTTAGCCTCCTCTTTCCAAGCAACTGCGCATACTTGCTAACTGAGCAATATATTTTGACTGTCTCTGGGATCTTGGCAAGTCGGCACTGCTGCAGTACACAGATTCTTGTATGAACTTTCGTGACAGTGAGAGGACAAACGGGAGTTGAGGAGTAGGGATACAAAAGCTACAATTTGAAAGAGCCCATGTAGCTGCATGCCTTTGCAGATCAGACAGGAAAGTCTTTCTTGCCCCCTGGCTCCATCCCTCGGCCACATCCTTAATGACTGTAACGCTACAGCAAATAGATTCTTTACCTTCTTAAAAGTAAATGGCAGATATCTGTTCAGAGTTTGGATGTTTTATAGCATTGTAGAATATAACCGATTTATTTAGCCAAATTCTGACATGATATTATATTTCTCACTAGAATGTCTTACAAATGATATGGCATTTACAACTCATTATGTTACTTTCCTTGCTTTTAAATGATTGTCATTTATGAGAAGATCCGCTTACCATGTTCCTGTGTTATGACTGAGTATTATTTTAGATATTTATGCATGACTTTTCTAAAATCTTTTGTCACAAATGATTACACAAGCAAGTTGAATGCTGTACATGCTAGCAGGGTTTGCAATACTTCTGCATGTTGCTATACTTTTTACTTTTATACCAAGTTCTTTTAAAACAACAAGCATTCTTCTTTTGTCTTGTTTGATACAGATTGCTCCGGACGCACTTCAGCCTTGGGCTTATTGTGCTACCTGTATCATTTTAAAGCCAATTCATTATGCCTGAACAATTTACCAAGGAGTGTAGCCTCATAACATATGGTTTCAAATTTTCCCAAAAGCAATATATCTCCTGTAAGTCAAAGCTTCAGAGGAGCAAATAATGTGCTGGGTTTCAGTTTCTTTCCTGCACAATGCGCAATCTAAGTTATCCTGAAACACTCCTATCATGTTAAGATGTTTTTGCAGTGAAGCACGTCCTGTGAGAAACACAATAAATGCTATCAGCTTAAGTCTGTTATATTTAAGTAAGCTTTCAGCTCTTTTCTTACATGATTTTCAAATAAATAATTTACCATATTTGTTTCTTGGAGTTTTAAGCCAAGTTTTACAATATTCTACTTTGGACCAGTTCTTAATAGCCTCTCTTGCTAAACATTGAGATGTCTCTAGAGCCGGTTCTAGCCCAATAATTTGTGAAGCTGCTCCTTGTCTTGCAAGTTCTGAGCTTTTTCATTTCCCTCTATGCCACTATGACCCGGCAACCAGATGAGGTGAACTTCATTCTGTTCTGCCAAGCTTGTTGGACAGTTTAAAACCAGTCCTGATGTCACCTTACGACTGTTTAGAGGCTTAAGTGCAGCCTGACTATCTGAGAACATTGACAGTAATACTGATGCGTGGAACTGAACATGTGGAGTATGTTGTTCAACTGCATCTGTGAGGTCAAAAACATGCATATAAACAGTTCACCTCAACAAATGCTGATCTGATGGTAAGACTGTTTATGTAAGTGTGAAGGTAGTATGTTCAAACCCAGCGGAGGGCGATAAATTTTTTTAGGGCGTAAAAATCCACAGCGTGGCTTCCTTCGGAAGGGAAGTAAAGCCAGTGGTCTCGTGTTATAGATTTACACAAAAGAACCTCAAGCCTGATAAAGAGGCCTCTGAGCAAAATTTCCAGTCTTTCACGCCCAATATAGAATGGGACGCTAAGAACCATAGTAGTTAAAGAGTGTCCATAAATAAAAAAACTAAATTTAAATCTAAACTTGAATTCAAGAATCCTCAGTTTGAATCTTGGTTGGAACGAATTGCTTGATGAGGTTTTTCCTTATTCATTTGAGCATCATTTCACCCATTTCATTGATTCACCATCTAATATGACCTACCTGCCTTAAGCATACTAGAAAAGGTTTGAGGATAGCAATCTTACCGTAATCCTTTTGAGGTCCTCTTCTGATGGCTGTTCATACTCATTTTGGAAGTAAACAAGCCTATGTATCAGTTCCTCCTGCTCAGGACTTACGGGTTTAACACCATTTACTGTTGGCAACTTTTCTGGTTGTTCAACCTGTAATATCAATAGTAATATATTAGTTAGTAAACCATAATACCATTTCCTTCAACTTAACAATGTACAAGCAAGTTTAAAATGCCATTTTCAGATATTTCATTTAAAATAGTATTTAATTTGAGTTCAACTCAGGCATCTTTAAATTAACACATAATAACACATGTATAAAATAAAAAGATCTTATTGCTGCATTCACATGACCTTCTCTACTCACTATTGTACAAACTATTCTTACAAAAGCTTATGCTTCCATTACACGTTTACACATTTCATTGTAGGTATAAGAAGAATACATAGGCTAAAGAGAGTCAGCCTTTTAAAAATTGTGTCATTATGTGATGACTTTGAAATTCCATGCTCTTTCCATGACCACAAGAAAAAAAATGAATAGTGGTTTTACTGATTGAAAAAAAGTTTCTTTTAAGTATTTCAAAACTCAAACCAATAACAAAGAATACCTTGGAAATAGTAACACCACAGAAGAATTTATTTGACAAAGTGGTAAAGAATTGTTCTTTCACACAAGCCATGTGTAGGACTAAGTTGGAAAGGTGGAATCAGACTGAAAATAGCCAGGATGTAAAGTTGAAGTACTTACAACATTGTAAGTGGCCAATGGGGAAAGTCATCTCAAATGGTGGTTTACTCGGAAAAATGCAAGTTAGTTGGGAAATTTAATTGTGTGCCGGCATGTTGCCATGGTTGGGCCAGAGCTGGCTGTAGGAATATCTCAATGTTTAGTAAGAGAGGCTATTAAGAACTGGTCAAAGTAGAACATCATAAAACCTGGCTTAAAACTCCAGGAAATAAACATGGTAAACTATTTATTAGAAAACCATGTAAGAAAAGAGCTGAAATATACTTAAATGTAACATATTTCAGCTAAGAACAATTATTGCATTTCTCACAGGACATGCTGCTGTGAAAAAGCATCTTAACACGATGGGAATGTTTCAGGGTAACTTAGATTCCAGATTATGCAAGAAACTGAAACAGCCCAGCACATAATATGCTCACAGGAGAATATTGCTTTTGGGAAAATGTTTTTAAAACCAGAAGAATTTGAAACCGTATCTGTTATGAAACTATATTCCTTGGTAAAGGGTGCAGGCATATAGAATTGACTTTAAAACAATGCAGGTAACTATTAGCTCAAGGCGTCTGGAGTAATGACAGAAATCTGCATCAAATAAGACAAGACAAGATGTTGCCATGTTAGCTCAGTTGGTTAAAGAAGGCCGGAAGATCCGGGGTTCAAATCCAAGCTATGGCATTTGAGATAAATTGTGTGTTTTTACGAGATCTACATTTTTTATGCAGTAAAGATTTTGTCTATCTCTTCCAATTTACCAAATACACAAAAGTCATTCAGAATGAAGAGCACTTCACAGGCTATTCCCAGAAAATTCAAGATATACATTTTATTTGCCATGCAAAGGGCAGTTTGAGCTGGAGGGATTTTCTTGAAAATCTTTGTGTCACATTCTTGGAAAATGCTGAACTTAAATAGGTACTTCAGGAAGGGACTTTTAATTTTTGAGTAATGCTGTTCACAGAGCCACAGACATACACCTTTTTCTGAAAATGCTTTTTATTTTGTATTCAGGGCGTCTCAAAACATGTATTTCTAGTGAAATCTTTGTATCAAATTTTTGGATGAAATACAATACCTCCTCTGTTTATTTGGTAAGCAGTAGAGAAAGTAAAAGGAGGGAAAATTCACAATTAACACTCAAATACAATAATGAGAAAATATATTAGATGAATGTCCATAATGTTCTGACTTGGCACAGTGTGAAAAACTCAACTAAAGCATAAAACAAAAACATCAGTTTCAGCATCACTTCAACTTTTTGTTCATTCGCCATCTTTTATGACATTTCACACCAAACACAGTGTACCAGAGATCTTTCATACTGGAAATCTGAACATAGTAGGGTACTGCAGTGCTTGTACTATAATTGGAAATTTGTTTACATGATCATAAGGGCGACTGTAGCTTGTGGCACATATAATCTGTGCTATTTTGCTTTTAAAAAGATGTGTATTAAAGAAAGTTGAAACCATCTTACCTTAGGATCAGGTTCTTTCATCATTACAACCTCTGGTGAGCCATTTGTTGTTGAGTTCGGTTTGTCTTTGTCTTTTTGTGCCTTTTTTTCTTTTCGTTTGACCGCACACTGGTATTCAGGTACAACACCTATCAAATGGAAAAGATAAGATTCTGTATTAAATATAATTTTTAAATTGTTGGCTCAGTCGCCAGTTCTTTCCTGCTTATAATCCCTAATGTATTATTTCCATTTAGTATCTCCAGTAATGTTTATATTTGAACTGAGTTCCTAAAAGTGTACACTTAGTCAATTTAAAATTACCCAATGTCTGAGAGACAAGAGCTCAATTTGGGTACTTCCATGAGCACTGGGAACAGCCAGGCTTTGTTCACAAGGCTACACATACTTTTATAGTAGTTATAATGGGGAATACAACTATAATCACGAAAGTCTTCCAATAAAATAATTCATATATGAGATTTCAAACAGACAGATGTTTCAACACTGAATATTTGTAACCAAACCACACTTTATTGATTTATAGTTCTCAAGTGAAGTATGAGTAAACCTTGTTACAATGTCTCACTTACTGCACCACTCTTAGTTCAGTGGTAGAGAGCTAGCTTACTGTTCCTGAGGTTGCGAGTTCAAATCTCTGTGAAGCTAACCAACTTTCTTTCTCTTTCATTTTAAATACATGAATAAAAATATAACATTTTTTCTTAATCTTTTATGTATGTGATATTTATTTAGTAGTCCGTCATTCAGGTAGATGGCAAGCATGACATTAATTTATCAGTCGGGAGGAGGTTTCATACTCAATTTAATTTTATAACCACAAATTTCACCATTATTGCAATTGTATTATAAGTAAAATGAAGTAACACAAGCAATATTATTTAACTGTATTACAGTAAAAGCACTTGTAAAGAATAAAAAGATAACAATCTAACTCGAGCTGTTTGCATAGAAGCCAAGTAGCTTAACCACTGCTCCATGAGTGGAGGTAGTCCAAAATTAGTGCCTTGTGGCTTGTATAATAGGGTTAGCCAAAGCAGCGCACAGAAGTTGAAGGTTGTGAACTGTGTGCTCACACGAAGGGATTTTGAAAACATTTAACTGCTCAGCCACATTTAGTTTGAATGAGTATACAGGCTTGTGCTATATTTGTCCAGGAAATGTACCCAACTGTTCTCCAAAACCTTAACAAACCAACTTTAGGAAAAGCCAGTGTACAATTTGAGAAGTGGGATTTAGAAAATTCAAAAGCAAACTTATTTTTTTTAAAGTAATTTTTTTATCCATTTCCCGTTCATGCTGTCATGGTGAAAAGCTGAACCTTTCTGCATTAATCTCCTATAGGTATGTGCATGAACTATATTAAATATATTTGTTATAGGCATGAATTGCTTATATTTGATAGTTTGATAATTAATTTGTTTACCAATTCACTACCAGGTTAATGACCTTGCTACTGGAGCCAATCTTCAACAGCTGGTAGTAATTAATTTTATTTTTGTGTAAATACTATTTCTATTATTTACTATCGCCAAAAAAATAGTATACAATATACATACATTAAGTGCATCGGAGAATCTATGAAGTATAAAATACTCAACTTCATCTTGTATTTTCAAACTTTTCCTCATTCTTCAATGATGCACTTACTGCACTTGTATTGTGATATACTATAGTTGCACAAGTGAGTTTATGACATAAACACTTGAGAGGTAAGCTTTACAGCCTTTTTTAATGGGATTTCCCATATTTCAGATGATGAAACATTTAAAGAGGATATCACTTCAAAAGTATGAGATGTACTCACATTCTGGCCTCATGCCAACGCTGAGGCACTTTTTGAGCCGACACTCTTGGCACTTCCGTCGCATATACATGTCAATCTCACAGTTGTTCCCATATTTGCACTGGTAGACTGCATTCTTTGTAATGCTTCTTCTAAAAAACCCTGTGGATGGAAATATTTACATATTAACCCTTATGCAGTATTAGAAAACTTGTAGATTGCTAATGGTAATGAAAACCTATGTGCGAAATGTCATTTAGGTAAACATATTTTAAGTTGCACTCATGTCAGATCAACAAACACCCTGCCTAAAAATAAGGAAACAAATAAACTGTCCTAAAAACATAGAAAATAGGAAACGTGTTCAGACAGGTTAGCTAGACATACTTGTAACATGTGAAGTGTCATTATTGTTTACGTAATATTATTAAAACTTGAAGATCTTATGTTGTGTTGCTTTTGTTTTGTTTGGTTACATAATTTTAACTGCCCCACGTATGGTAATCAATTTGCGATGTACTTGCAAATGTTTGTTTACATCAGTGTTGAAGCCATCTTGTGACGTCATTCATTTGTTTGGTTTGTAGCTCCATCTGGCGTAGCAATTTGCGGTTCTTAGTATCAGTTTTTGAAATAATTCATTTCAAATGTCCTCCGGCTAGCTATTATCTTATCTTGGGTCGAACATGTGTCTCAATACAGGTTGTGAAACGGAAAGGAATCGTTTATCCAAAAATTACACTGATGAAGAAATTTGTTTTATAATTTTTATTGTCGAACACGTTCACTATCACTTTTACATATTGATCTAGATACTCGCCAAACTGAAACTGTTATAATACTTCTTACTGATCACTTTTAATTCACGTATTTCAACTTTGTGTATAATTAACTTTATAATACTTTAGATTTTCGTAACTTGTGAATCTATAGCCGACGTATCTCATACAAATATTTTTGACGAACTGACGAACTTAAGACGACGTGTATTGCACTAAGAATTTTGATGAACTGCATAAATACGACGTGTAATGTATGAATGCTTTCGGCGAACTGAAGGACTGATTGACTGAAGACGACGTGTAGTGTATGAATGCTTTCGGTGAACTGAAGGACTGACTGAAGACGACGTGTAGTGTACACAGATTTTTGATGAACTGCAACAAGCTACCTCGAACCTACCCTATTTATACGCCTGCATCAAGATACGCCTAAAGATTATAACTGAGCTGCAATTGGCTAAGAAAACGCGCCAACATTAGCGTCTATTTTAATATCCAATGAAAACCACGAATACATATTGCTTTTAGGGAAACATTCCAGAAGCTTCTCAACGAAAAAAACGCGCGAACATTACGTAACTTCCTCGTTTCCAATAATGATAAACAGCTCACCCCCTCGCTGCATTATTGCGCTATTATTGACAGTTTCAGTAAAGCCGTATAAACTTATTTCCCAATAATAATTACAATTAATAAACATCTGAAATCAATGTCACATAAAAATGCATATTCATATTACAATCATTATTTACATTTAAGTAATTTGTGATACAAATTACTGCATCACATGTTATATACAATGATATGAACATCACAGGAACTTTCAAATCTACAAATTTATTAGTAATTCTTTAGGCTTTATTTTCCTTCCCCTTCTTACTTACTGCCATTGTTCTGCCTCCATAATTTAGAAATACTTTTCTGTTTTTCACTCTCTGAAGAAAGTGCACATTCAGAAATGTTTCTCATTGACAGTGATGGTGTGTATTCAGTCTTGCTAAGAGGGGCGCTGCGTTTGATTTAATTGGTCTCAAGAAGCCCTTCTGTGGTGTGTCTCCCAGAATGACAAGTATGAGCTAATCCAGCTTACAGCAAGGGCTCATCTTGAGATCTGAAGTAAACAAACTACTGCCTATGACTTTGATTTCAGTGTCTGGCAGAAAACATGGTGAGTTTCTCTTGAATTAACTAGATTTAAGCTCACAGGATTTTTGGCTATCTTACAGGCCACAATGCTTGGCATAGGCATTTATACAAGAGGAAATGTGGGAGGGAACCCGAAACCTCACAGCATATATTGTGCAAATCCGAAGGATTCACTATGCATAAATATGCATCCCTAAGCTCGTTTTCCTTGAAATCTAAGGATATAAGAAGGGCAGATATCAAGGAAATAGTTCATTTTATCTGGACCATCAGGCTTGATTAATGTTCAGGACAAGAGGCACAAAGAGCTTATGTACAGGCCTCTATTGAGGTTTCGTCATTATCATCATGGTGTGTATTCCATCTGAAGACCAGCCCCATTCCCTTGGCTATTGGTGGAATACGATTAGCCCAAGGATGTATCAGGTAAAGTAGTACAACTGTGATTTGACACACACTACGAGAATGAAGTAGCATTACATACACTGTCTCAAACCTGGTATATGCTTTTCCGTGACTGGAAAACCCGCTGCCCTGCCACAACAATAAACTTTCTCTAACTAGGGCTAAACTATTTAATTTGTTTAGCCTTTATACTATTTTCAGTACTCCACACAAGGTTATGCTTCAGAATCTTTCTATTTGCTAATGTTTCTATGATTTGAACTATTTCTTTTCAAATCTATGAAGCAATTATAGCGTGTATTTGGTTCCTTGGTTTCTAATACAGTGCCTTTTTTCTGACTCCTGGCCGACTGCTGCCGACCGAGTTGAATATTCACAGTCCCTGAACTCAAGCGCATAGATTTACATGCATACACCTTTATCACAGAAGGTGTTGGAAACGATTTCCTTGTGCTGCCACGCACTTCTCACAACTTTTAATAAAATTTACATTAACACGAATTAATTCTTCTTCTGAAATTGCAGTAATTTCTCTTCTGATATTGTCTTTCAGTTCTTTCAACGTTGTTCTGATACACTTTATTTTTTAAGTTCCCCCATAAATAAAAGTCGCATACTGTAAGGTCTGGGGAGCGCGGTGGCCATAGTCCTTTACTGATGACCCTAGCTTCAAAATTTTCCGCAATTAATTTCAACGAGAGGCGGCGCCGTGGCCGAGTGGTTAGACCGCTCACCTCTCACCGAGGCGGGCCGGGTTCAATCCCAGGGATTGAACCCGGATGGATCTGTGGTGGACTGGGCGGGTTTACTCCGGTTTCCCCCGCCGTTCATTCCACCAACTGCTCCATCATCACCTTTCCTTTCATCCATTTCACCATCATTTCGTTTCATCTACTTCCTTCCTCCCATACCAGGCATCGGGCTGATCACCCATCCTGGATATTCTGTCTGATCCATGAGTGTCTGCTCCTCGACGGGCCTCTGACCCCAGGCATCCGCCTGTAAGTCAGAGGTGTAAGTCCTACATAAGAGGAGGTTAAACAGATAAAGAAGAAGAATAATTTCAACGAGAGATCAGCTGTATGTGCTGTCGCAGAGTCTTGTTGAAAATATACCTGTATGCATTCAATGTCACACAAATATTCCAGGAATGGTTTTATTATTGTATCCCTGTATCTCTGTCCATTAACTGTATCCTCAAAGAATATAGGCCCTATACATAATTCGGTATACATTCACAGCACACCAAACACCAATTTTCAGGCCATGCAATGGCATTTCGTGTACAATATCGGGTTTTTCTGCACTCCAGTATCTGTTGTTTTGTGTCGATAAATTTAAAGAAAACCATGCTTCGTCTGTGAAAAAAATTAACTGCCATCGTTAACGTAACGTTACCCGACACCCAATTGCAGAAATTTGCTCTACTCACAGTATCACGTGGTTGCAGTTCCTGAACTACGGTTATCTTATAGGTTTTAATTTTAAAAGTTTAGTAGCTTTCCAAGCCGAGAATTGTTAAACTTCCGTTTCCTGTGATAAACTACTCAGAGATTTTTTTGGGCTAAGTTCTAACCTTTGTCATATCTCATCGAGTTTTTCTTCTGTAAGAACACGGAGAGTTACTTTGGGTTTCTTATCAAGAACAGAACCCGTTTCTCTAAATCGGTTTACAAGACTACAAACTGTCTCTCTGTGAGGCGCACGGATTCCAGAGAATCTGTCTATAAATAGCCGTGTCACTTGTTTACAAGGCTGTTCGCACGAAGGAATCATACATGAACACGAGATGTTCTAAAGTAAACGCACTTCTTGGCATTATAACAGGACTATCACACTTTAACCACCAAGAACAAAACACGAACTCGCGCTAGCAACGGTCGCACATGCACTGACGCGCGGAGTGGAGGGAGAACAGCGGGAACCAGAACCAGTTAGAAGCACTGTGCAGCTACATCTGCCAAGCTGCCGGCCAGGAGTCGAAAATAAGGGGCGGATTTCTGGACAGCCTGTTTTAAATCTTGGACTTGCTCGTACAGAGAGTTTATCATCTATTTTCTTCAACAACAGTGAGATGAGGTTGGAAATTTTGTATTCTTGTTGCTGAGGTTTCAATAGAATTTGTTTTCAAAATGGAGTATATAGAAGAATAACTGGAGCAAACTAGGACCGCAAATTCAAGAAGAATGTTGCCGAAGGAATTTATAAAATATTGTATCCTTTGCGAGAAAATGTGGTATTGAACCTGGAGCACAGAAACCACTGTCAAGACTTCAGCTTAAGAAGCTACTCATTACATTACTATGAAAATAAATGCTGTGATGCATACTTAAATACAACAAAACCAACCTTTGCACCCCTCACAAGTGAGAGCATTGTAATGGTATCCTGATGCTCTGTCGCCACACACAAGACATAGTTCCTCCTGCTGCCGTGGCGCTGGACCTTTCTTCTTCTTTGCATCGCAGCTGTCAACACTGTAGCCATTCAGACTGCTAGGCGGGGAAAGGTCTTCCCGACCTGTAACAAAACATAACCTTATTTGAGCACAAGATGCAGGCTATTAAATTTAATTTTATTACTAAGAACCCAGTAAATATTATCCTGTGTTGTCTTTTAAGAACTATGCAAACATAAAGTGTACTCAAATATTTCTCAACATTTTCGGGAAAAAATAAAAATAAAACTATAGCTAATGAGTTGATGGCTAGCCAGTGTAATTGTATGTGGCAGAGGGAGTATTCAAACCCTGAGAAATAGTATAGGTTAATATAAAAAGTTTTAATGCTCTATATTGTTTTGCATCTCAATCCACTTTCTGATCATCACTGCAAGACTAGGTTTAGAAACAAGTTTGCTTTATACAGGCGTGTATTTAAAGTAAGTGGCATTTTAATATTTTGCCGTTGTAGCGCTGCAGTCACGATTTTGAGCGTGCACGATCACTTTCTCTATTCATTAGGAAGCCAGATGCAGTTGTGAGCGATCGTCACTTCGTGTTTTCCTATTGTTAAGTGTTTCGAAATGTTCAAAACAACCGAACAACCTGCCAACTAAGAAGTCAGGTCAGTGATTCCTTTTTTGAATGCGAGAGCTGTTTATGAGGAAACAATAACGAGTGACAATGCCCAGCAACACACAGCCAAACAAACTCAAGATCTGATCGCATCATTTGGTTGGGAACAATTCGACCACCCTCACTACAGTCCGGATTTGGCACCAAGCGATTTTCATCTGTTTCTTCATCTGAAGAAATTCCTTGTGGAAAACATGTCAACGACGATGACAGCTGAAGTGCAGACTTGGCTTTCAGCACAGGCGGCATCATTCTTTGACGATGGCATACAAAATCTGGTTTCCGATTACAAGTGTCTGAATAATGGCGGTGACTTTGTGGAGAAGTAGTGTAAGGTGTAAGGTAATAAATGATAATTAAGTATTTGGAAAATGTTATTTTTTTAAAAAAATTATCGCTACCTGGTTTAAAAACACGCCTCGCACTTTGCATCTGATGTGGTACATTCAAATTACTTTCTCCACCAATGATAATTTGCATAGATATATTGGTTATATCTATCACATCGTAAACCTTCAAACATGATGGCGTATACTTGAGGCAATATTGCAACATGTAATACTTTTAAAATTATTTAAAACAAGTTGTGTGGTTTTACAAGATGTAGATTTCTCCTAACTGAGTTTCTGTCTATCTCTTATGGTTTACCAGTTATGCAAAATCATACAAAATTAAAATAATGGAAGTGTAAGTAAATCTCGTTAAAACACAATTTATGTCCATTGAACCATTTCCCAGATATTCCTTGTTATTTGTTTGAAATTTCCAATACTTACATAGCTTTTCTCAAATAGGATGAAAAAATGTCACTATATACAGTTATTAATTGTAATTGCAGTAGGATAGGAATGGCAGAACAAAATGTTGAGATTTGTTCTATGATTTCACTAAACAGTGTTACTTGCATGCTTTGAGTTTATTTTGTGTATTGTCTTTTTATTATTGCGGTTTTGCTTCAGAATTTCTGCTTTTTCTCTATCCTTTAGGTTGTATCAATTATATTTTTTTCTGTTTCTTTAAGCTATAATTTTAAAAAACGCGCATAAAATACCATATGTTTCAGTTATTTAAGTGACAAATAAAACGTATATCTTGAATTTTCAGGGAATGGCCTATGAAGTCCTCTTCATTCTGGATGAATTTTGTATAACATTGTATAACTGGTAAACGTTAAGCCATAGACGAAAACGTACTACAAAAGAATGTAGATCTCTTTAAAACACACAATGTATTTCAAATAACCATCAGCCATTTCCGAGATATCCGTTATTAATGGTTCGAATTGTTCAATACTTAACCATTCAAAGTCCTGTCGATTTTCAGTTGTTTCTCGCGATGTCATGGAAAGAGTATGGAGTTTTAAGGCCAGCGCATAGCGTCCAGTTCTAAAACGGTTGACTATCGCTGTTCCCGTTGTATCCATAACGAAGTATAACCGACAGAGGGTAGAGAAACTCATGTGAATGTAACACAGAATTTTTTTGGATACAGGGAGTTTCAAAACGTATATTCCCAGTGGAATCTCGGTGTCGAATTTTTGGGTGGAATACAATACTTCCTCTACTAGAACAGGTAACTGAGTAGAGAAAGTAAAATGGCTTTTCAATTCGTTGAAGAGAGACAATGTGCTCTACTGGTTGAACGCGTGCTTGAGCCAGTCGACACCGCGATATTAAGGGAACGTGAGCTTGACCTGCAGCACGGTTGCATGTGCAGAACAGCCTTGTTGCTCCATCGTAACTCTAGTTGCCGCAACGTTTAGCATGCAAGTGTGTTAAGCAAGCAAGCAACCAAACTCGTTTTGCGTTAGGGAAGCATTGCCAAGGTGTGTATGTGTATACATATATAAGTTACGATTTCTCTCTCATGGGGCCACACCCACGTCTCTCAGCGTGCCAAGTTTCCAACGCACATGACCTTGACATTACTCTTGTCGGAGATTTCAACAAATGATGCACACATTCCACAAAAGTGGAAACGCTAAGTCCTCCGTCTGTTAGCATAGCAACAGCTTCAAACATCTGGAGGTACCCGCTTCTGTTTCAATAGTACCCATGATGGGGGTTAAAGGTTATTTCTGAGTAGGTTTATCACCGAATGAAACATAAACGTTTGAACATGTATGGCTACACAAGCGAAGTTCAAATTTAAGAGCCCTTTTTACATAAAAAATATTCTGTGGGCGTAAGAGAAATAAGAACGAAATAACAGTCAAAATAATATTTGTAATACAAGCAAGGATACCGAAAACCAAAACACAGAACAAGATATGATTAAATACGAACGATGTAGAAGTCTGATGTGTGTGGATAAAGTAAGGTGTGATTATAAACGAGCGGAAGTTCACTCGGATAAGGCTAAAATTGAGGTAAAAGTGAGGCAGCACGTGTTTACAGCAAAGCAGTAAACTAGAAGAAAAAATATCTGATGTGATACATTCACATTACTTTCCCTATCCTCTATCGTTTATTAGTGGGTATACAAAGCACTTTTACTTAAGGTTATTACTTTCTCTAATACGTATAGTAAGTAGAAATATTGCATTTCACCTAAAAATTCGATATTGAGATTTCACGGAAATACATGTTTTGAAGCCCCATAATGCAAAAAAAAAAACATTTTTTAAAAAAAGGCCCGTGTGTATGTCTGAGAACAACGTAACTCAAAAACGAAAAGTCGGATAAACACCAAACTTGGTATTTAGGTTCAGTATCTTTAAAAGATGCAACACAAAGATTTTCAAGAAAATCCCCCCATTCCAGACTACACTTTACATGGAACATTTTTTGAAGTTTTCTTTTCTCTCAGAAATGGCACTAATGATTTTCATCAAAATATCATATTTTAAGACACTTTCATGGCAAATGAAAGGCATATCTAGAATTTTCTGGGAAAGTCCCGAAAAGTCGTCTTCATTCTGAATGAATTTTGCATAACTGGTAAACCGTAAGAGATAGACAAATTTTTACCACAAAACACACAATGTATGTCATATACATTTTTTTTGTGCAGTGAACCATATTTCCGACATATTCTTTGTTATTTGTTTGAATTTTCCAATACTTAATACTTTTTCTCAAATGGGAATTCGTTATTCCTTTTGTTTTTCTTTCTTTACTTTTTGTATGTCCAGGGCATGCAAAGAGAATGCAATGCTGCACATAGCAACCAGCTCTTAAAAGATTTGACTATCGCTTAAAGCCTACCATATTCCCTTGCATCTACAAGAAAATTAGCAATGAGATCGTTTCTGCAAATGTTTATCTCGATTAATATGAAATAGATGGAGAATAAGAGTTTGTACAAGAGTACAGAAAGTCATGTGAGTGTAACACATCAGATTTTTACTTTAATTCTGCCGTTGCTTCTGTGTTTTGAGGAGCATTTCTGATCGCAATCCAAAAGTTTAATCCGAAATTAAGGATTTGGAACATCTCAAACACGTGTTCATTATGTAGTGTTATTGGCCAATGTTGCCAGGTGTCCATACTGTGATACAAGGTTATTTTTAAAGTACCGTTTTAATAGTTTGCTGCTGCAGTCGCGATCTTGAGTATACGCGATCACTTCCTCCATTCATTAGGAAGCCAGCCATAGCTATGAACGACGTTATTTTGTGTTTCCCTGTTGTTAGAGCGTTTCGAAATTTTCAAAACAATCGAAAGACCCGCCGACTGTGAAGTCAAATCAGTGATTCATTTTTTTTTGAATGCGAGAAACGTTACGTCAGCAAACATGCATTGCCAACTGCGTGAGGTTTATGGGGAAACAATAATTAATGACAATGCCCTGCCACACACAGCCAAACAAACCCAAGATCTGATTGCATCATTTGGTTGCGAACAATTCGACCATCCTACCTACAGTCCGGATTTGGCACCAAGCTATTTTCATGTTTCTTCATTTGAAGAAATTCCTTGGTGGAAAACATTTCAATGACAATATGAAACAAGAAGTACAGACTTGACTTTCATCACAGACGGCATCATTCTTTGACGAAGACATACAAAAACTGGTTTCCCGTTACGACAAGTGCCTGAATAACGGCGGTAACCACGTGGAGAAGCAGTGTAAGGTAGTGAATGATAATCTTCTGCTATTTTTTTTTAAAAAATTATCGGTACTTGTAATTTTGCCCAGATGCGCTTGAGGTTCCTTTACGTGCCGTAAATCTAGACACGTACCGGCTTTACTTCCCTTCTGAAGGATGCCAAGTTGCAATTCTGGGCGATTACTCATTCCAAAGGTGGGTTTCTTTCCTCTACATTCAGCTTATTGAATTCATACACCCGGCTGATATACGAATCCGTCAGATTATTACTAATTCCGCAACAGAAGTTCGAGAAAGAAAATAAGTGGAGGAGGGCAAACAGGGAAGCAGAAGACGCCACCACGCATACGATGTGTTTGTACACCTACGTGTATCCTTGACATTACTGCGACACAAAAATGTTGCCTCCTTTCTGCTGGAGGATTTCTTTGAGTTGGAAAACATTCTCCTACACCAGCAGCTTCCTACCACACATCTGAACATATTTATTTGCTGCTTCTGTTTGAATCAGGTTATATTACTGGGGTAAGAATAGGTGCTCTTTCATCGACAGGGATTGAACTTGCCCTTCCAAACTGCGTGTAACTAAAATCCCAAAAATTCGACGATGTTGATAACGTGCGTAAAAGATCCACAGACCAACTCCTGATGTAGGTTATTGTGTCTGGCTCACATTCAAGAGGTCCTGAGTTCGAATCCCGTTTAGGTCGAATTACCAGGGTTTTCCGAGATTTTCCCTTATCCTGAGAATAGAATGTAGGGTAGCTCTGAGCTCTAAGGACCCCGGGTTCGTTTGAGCATCATTTCATTCATTTATCGTCCTATATGATATTCCACGTTAAAGGACATTAAACCTGGGGGGGTTACAAAATCCTAGTAGTCTTTTGTGCTAGTTATATGCAAACCGCTAGAAAAATACTTTGGCATGCTACATTGCACATATTAATAAACACAGAACTTTAATCTAACAATTTATTGTTTACTACCTCTGTGGTCGAGGGGTCAACATTCTGGCTTATCAACGCAAAGGGCTCGGGTTCAATTCCCAACTGGGTCGGTTAATTTTTCCCTAGCCAAAATCATTCTCTATGCCCCACATAGACTTTGTGGGTGTTTTAATAGTAAAAAAATGATAAAACCAGCGTTAACAAAAGCTAAAGTTCAGCGAGCAATAACACCATCAGTTGTCTCAAGTCAAAAGCCCCCGGTATGACCAAAGAAGTTAAAGATGGCTATACACGTGAAAACATTTTTTAAAAAATTGTTGATCCTTCCTGATATACTGAAATCTAAAGTACAAGAGATTATTTAACGTTCAACTTGAAATGCGACTGTCTTTTGTTGAATTGGGCTGAGGAGTGGCCACAAACTGAACTATTGTCTAAATCTGGCTCGAGTTGATCAAAATCAGAGGCGTAGCTAGCGCGGGGGGGGGGGGTGGTTGGAACGCCCCTTGCTAAAAAAATGTAAAAATTAATAACAAAAAAACTTCGTTAAAATAATAGCATGTTTCTAATTTGGCGTGAACGAGATACGAGGGCGACACTGAAAACTTTTGGAAAATCAAACAAGGATTAGTTTTCAAAATTTTAAATCATTTTATTGTTTTTCAAAATATTTCCCTTTAACACCAATATATTTTTCATTCGATGAAACCAGTCCCTTACAGCAATGATGCCACTCTTCCTGAGGAATTTCAGAAACCAGGGTTTTACGGTGTTCCACTGCTTCATCTGATGACGAAAACGGTGATGCTAAACATTTTATCTTTAATTTTTGAAAACAGAAATCATTAAGATGCTAGGTCAGGGCTGTATGGTGGATGATCCATGGTGCTGATCATTGAGACATTGAGATACTCAGTTGTTAGTTTTGCTGTACGCGACGATGCGCTGTCATGATGTAACATCATTCTTCCTTTTGGGCGTTTGTCACGAACTTTTTAAAAAAAAATACGGTAAACAGACAATTGTGTACTATCGGCAGTAACGGAACATCTATATTCTAATGCTATAGCAGTAATATGGGCGCGTTTTTGGTTCTGTTTGAAAGACCCATTGACTTTTTCTTTTCAGGATCATAACAATAAATCCAAGATTCATCACCAGTAACGATATTCTAAACCAAATTTGAAGTGCCGCCTTGGAATTTTTCCTAGAGATTTTCTGCACCAATCAATGCATTGTTGTTTTTGATCGAGAGTCAGTTTATGTGGAATCCATCGACAACAAAGCTTTCTCACGTCTGTTGATGTAAAATGTTTTGGATTTGACTCATATCAATGCCGAATATCGCCCAAACAAATTCATAAGATGTCCTCGATCTTCTTCAAGCAAAGCTCGAACAGTGGCAATATTTTCATAGTAACAGCAGTTCTTGGGCGTCCTTCACGAAATTCACCACTAAGAAAAAGCCGATCTGTTTTGAATTCATTCTACCAATTATAAATTGTTGCCTTAAATGGGGCTTCTTTGCCAAATGCATTACTAAGTCGATCTTCACATTGTTTAGGCGCTAATGACGATTTAAAATCCTAAAAGACCCTTGGCTCGAAAATGTTCACTAATCAAAATTCATTTTTGGCTGAAAATAAAACATTTAAATGATGACAATTAAAAAACTATTGGAGCAAATCGAACAAACTACACTGCATCAACTCACAAAACAATAGAAAGTAGCTGTCAAATATAAACAAATTTCATTTGTTTTTAGAAACAAGGTATTCTAAAAAAGTGCACTTCCTAATCGTATCACTGGTAGCGCTATGGATGTTTACACGGTATGTCTTGTACAACATGACCAAAGGTGACAGCAAGAGAAACTGTACTTTTAGATGGCATTGGTAGATACAACTAACTATGTTAAGATATTGGGGACAAGTTTTCATCCGATGCTAATTTTGAGTGATTTCAAAATGAATGCAACATCTCACAGTTTAAAACATAACTAGAAACCCTATTTGGTAGCTAAATAAAATGGCTGCAGTGGTGATATAAAATATTTCACAGTGGTGATTAATTTTCATGCCATAACACATTTGCCTCTTAGAATTTACTGCACCTTAATCTATGAACACAAAATTGATTTATTTAAATATTTCAATTCCAGATTAACTCATATTTATCATCTGAATCAATACAAATTGTTTAAAGAATGGATCCTGTATATAACGTCCCGCCTTAGCATTTTTGTGGCTATGCCAGTGATCAAAATATGGGTTATTTTGTGGTTCTTCATAACCGGGTGCACGGAATGTTAATTCTGCCCCTACTCCATCAAATCGCCACAAATTGTAATGTCGTTTCCACAAATGGTGTATTAGACTTCAAGCTGCCTGCATTACAAACGTACACGTGCCTTACCACTGCTAGATTTCTTGTATGAACTGTTTATTACTTTCTCTACTACATATACTAAGTAGGGGAAGCATTGCATTCCACCCAAAAATTCGATATCGAGATTTTACCGGAAATACGTGTTTTGAAGCGCTCTGAATCCAAATAAAAAAGCCTTTTTAGCGAAAGATCCTTATGTTGCCTGTGAACAGCATAACTCAATAACCAAGAGTCGGATAAATACCAACTTTCAAAGATGCGACGCGAAGATTTTCAAGAAACTTTGATTTTCTCAAAAATGGCTCTAACGATTTTGATTAAAATATCATATGTTTAAGATACCTTCATGGCAAATGAAATGTATATCTAGAATTTTCTGGGAACGTCCACAGATGTCCTCTTCATTCTGGATGACTTTTGCATAACTAGTAAACCGTAAGAGATAGATAAAATTTTACTACACAAAAAATGTAGATCTTGTTAAAACACACAATTTATGTCATATACATTTGTTTTGTCCACTGAACCATTTCCAAGATATTCCTTATTCGTTTGAATTTTCCAATACTTACACTTTTTCTCAAATGGGAATTCGTTATTCGTTTTTTTTGTCCTGGACATACAAAGAGAATGGAATACTCCGCATAACAATCAGCTCTTAAAACATTTGACTATCGCTTAAAGTCTACCATATTCCCCTTGCACCTACAAGAAAATTAGCGATAAGACAGTTTCTGCAAAATTTTATATCAATTAACATGAAGTAGATGGAGAATAAGCGTTTGTGAAAATATTTTGTACAAGAGTAGAGAAAGTCATGTGAGTGCAACACATCACATTTTTATTCTTATTTCTGATTCAGTATCTAGCTCAAATACCTGGAGGAGTTTTGAGTATATAAGTTTTAAGGAATAATAACTTAGAGTGAAAAAAAGTCTAATGCTATTTCGGTGTATGAAAGTCCGTATAGTGAAATAGCATTAATTGTGTACTTTAAGTTATTGAAGTGATGCTGGGAAAGTTATGATGTAAAGATCTGGTTTGGTTTTCTGTACCTTAGTAGCATCCTTCACAAGGACGGTGGTTATATATATTATGAGGTGAATAAAACACATTTAATTATGCTACTTTGCATTTATGTTTATTTTAAAGCTGTTACGTTTATGTAATTTCCCTATCAGCTGAAGCTTACTAATTATCACTTTTCTTATCGCTTCCCGATACAAATACTTTTATTCAGTTATTTCTTTCCGTATTCGCGATAGCCTCATTACTTCTCACTCAATATGATCTTCAAAAAGAAATTAAAAACCCTATTCCGCTAACATTAAATCTGCTAAAATCATAATCCATTATTTAAGGAACGATTATCAGAGATCAGAATATCATTATTTGAAAGATGCAACACAAAGATTTTCAAGAAAATTCCCCCTTTACATGGAACATTTTTCGAAATTTTTTATTTTCTAAACAATGGCTTTAGCGATTTTGATTAAAATGCAACATATTAGATACATTTACATGACAAATAAAATGTATATTTTTAATTTTCTAAGAAAAGCCTGTGAAGGCCTCTTTGTTCGGAAGGAATTTTGTATAATCGTGTACAACTGGTAAACGTTAAGCGATAGACGAAAACGTACTACACAACAAAGGTGTCGTCCTCCGTGGTGTAATGGTTACCATGCTAGCCTCTAGTTCCTGAGGTCGCGTGTTCTAACCCGGCGGAGGGCGATGGATTTTTTTCGGGCGTAAAAATCTTTAACATGGGCTTCCTTCAGAAGGGAAGTAAAGCCGTTGGTCCCGTGTCGTATATTTACGGCACGTAAAAGAGCCTCAAGCCTGATAAAGAGGTCTCTGAGCAAAATTACCGGTTTTTCACGCCCAATATAAAATGGGAGGCTAACGACTACAGCAGTTAAAGAGCGTCCATAAATAAAACGTAATCTCTAGATCTCTTTAAAACATACAATTTATTTAAAATAACTTTGTTTGTAACATCAGCCATTTCCCAAATATCCGTTATTAATGGTTCGAATAGTTCAATACTTTGTCATTATTTTAAAGTTCTGTCGGTTTTCAGTTGTTTCTCGCGATTGCATGCATACAGTATGCAATTTTAAGGCCAGCGTATAGTGTCCAATTATTAAACGTTTGACTATCGCTATTCCCTTTGTATCTATAACAACGAAATGTACCTATCTTCGGAAAGGTTTATCTCGATTAAAATGGCAGTACATAAGAAAATAAGCTTTCGTAAGAATAATTTGTATACCCACTAATAAGCGTTGGTGGGCAGGGAAAGTCATGTGAATGTTACTCATAAGATTTAAGAATCTTTTATGCCCACTTTACATTGTAAAGAGAGAGATCGCGAATCCTTTGACACTACAGGAAAATGCTGGGAGTTTACCAACTCTGCCTACAAACGGCACGCGTTTGATCGAGCGAACTGACATTTAAGGGCCGCGTGAACAGTACATCCAGAATGCAACACGGTAGGTTTATGTTTTGAGTAAAGTAGGCATTAAAAGCTTCACCGCATTTCTTGCCAAGATAATAGCTTCTTTCCTTGTACTCGGGCAGGGCACAGACCTACAAGCCCTTGAACTCCACTATTCACCATTTCGCAACTTCTGGGATAGTAGACTCGTGAGACCTTGAGAGCTTTCCTTATTATATATTGCAACCGAGTTCTGTCGGCTTTCTCATATACACGGCGAATAAATGTGAATGCGCTGAAAGAGATGTGGAAATTGTAGCCAAATAATTTGTGTAATAGAACATAAATTCAACTGGCAGTGCAGTGCCCTGAAATTGAGCTGTAAATTACATACATATACGATAGGACATTTATAAGCAGTTTGTATTGGTTGTACTAGACAGCCTTGGCCGCCCTACTGACAAGCCAAGTGGGTAACTTGGGAGAGAATGTCGCACTCTCTGGTATTACTCATTTGCTTTAAGTTTCTATTTTGCGATCCGGCATGCCTTTTTGGTATTCTATTCCTTTTATAACCAAGGTGGAAAAATTTAACCGGAAACCTCAAACATTTGCTCAATATTTATTTTGAAAATTCTCAATAAAATAAGAATTAAGACGTGCATTTAGAACGCACTTACCAGATGTTAGTATAATTGTCTAATCTCGTGGCGCTACAGCCCATGAGGGGCCTAGCCCCGTCAATACGACTGCCGGCCTCATCTACACCCAAGTACGCACGGCAGAAGTGATGTGGCCAACATCGCCATCCCCAAACAGAATGTTAGCCTCCGTGGCCGGAATCGCTGCCTATCGCAGCTCCTCACTTTCCTCACGATGCTAAGTGGGCACCGGTCCTATACCAGGGACTAAAAATCCGCACCTCCATGGGTACGCATCTACACTATAGTCCAGAGCGCAGAACTAGCAACAGTATAGCAATTGAAAATTATATTTCTTAATGTCTAATCAATATCATGAAGCTCCGTGAATCTAAAAATCGCTACGGTCTGAAATTTCACTAAAAGTCAACACTATCAAGGGGCTAATAGGGGAGGGGGAAAACATGTCTACCCACTATCGCACATTTTTACATAGCTCCTACAAACATAGCTTTTTTTCTGCAAAAGGTTTTGCAGAAACAGTTTCATAACACATTTCGTTATAGGTAGAAAGGGAAGAGCGATAGTCATTCATTCATTATCTGTTTACCCTCCTCTTATGTAGGACTTACACCCCCCAGGACTTACAAGCGGGTGCCTGGGGTCAGAGGCCCGTCGAGACACTCATGGATCAGACAGAGCATCCAGGATGGGTGATCAGCCCGAAGGAAGTAGATGAAACGAAATGTTGGTGAAATGGATGAAAGGAAAGGTGATGATGGAGCAGTTGGTGGAATGAATGGCGGGGGAAACCGGAGAACCCGGAGAAAACCCGCTTCGTCCACCACAAATCCCACATGCAGGTCCCTGGGATTGAACCCGGGCCGCCTCAGTGGGAGGCGAGCGGTCCAACCACTCGGCCACGGCGCCGCCCTAGAGCGATAGTTAAATGTTTAAAAACTGATCGTTATATACCGGCGTCGACGTTCCATGACATCGCGAGATACTGAATAATGACGACTTCAAAAAATTAAGTATGGATGATGCCCACTAAAACGCTATTTGAAATAAATTCTGTGTTTTAAAGATATACATATATTTATATATAATAAAAATTTTCGAACGTTTCGGATGGTGGACTTTTTTTTTAATCTCCCTGACGATCTTTGGACGATACTGAACCTAAATACCAGGTTGGGTATTTATCCGACTTTTCGTTTTTGAGTTATGCTATTCACACATACACACACATACTTTATTCTAAAAATGCCTTTTTGGGGATTCCATGGCCCCTCAAAACATGTATTTCCGGTGAAATCTCGGTATCGAATTTTTGGGTGTAATTCAATACTCTCTCTGCCGACCATGTATGTGGTGGAGAAAGTAAAAATGCCTTAAACTTTAAAATATACTTCAACGCTTGATTACATCTAAACCTATGAGTTCCAAAAATGTTAAAAGAATAGAGACTATCTTCAATTGCAACACTAGACGTCAGCGTTTTTGTTTTGGGGGGGAGGGAGGGCCCTATGCAGAGTAATTACGATTTTAGTGTTCTGATCTACGTGATGAATAGACATCGGATTTGTATGCACTAAAATATTTAAAATATGCCCTATAATTTCGAATATATGCACTAATCATGCACTAAAAATAACTTACGATGTACATTACCGAGCGAGGTGGCGCAGGCGGTAGCGCGTGTGACTTGCATTCGGGAGGTCGTGGATTCGATTTCCGGGACCCATGGGTTTTTTTCGGGAGTTTCCCCGGTCGCTAGACGAATTAGTTACATCCCATTTCTCCTCCATCCTTATTTCACTTCACCTTTCATCTACTTGATTGTTTTAGGGTTGCAAGTGTCGGCGGGAGTCTCGGCATTGCTTGACAGAGAAAAACGAAGCTCTCTGTAAAACTTTGTCCCCAGGAATGGAAGCGGTCTGGAGTCCCGGGTCCCGAGTGCAATATGCAAGCCTGCAGGGGAGTCAGTTGTACCAGCTGCCACGGAATTTCAATACCGAAAATGTAGGGACTTACCCTCCGTCCGGTGTGCCTCCTGATCCGGCCGCCCTCTGTCTCCTCTCACCTCATCCCTCCTCCCGGGGGCGCCCCGTTATGGGCTTAGGCACAAAAGATCTCCTTAGCTGAGGTGCTAAGCCCCCCTCCGCTCCTGGTCATAGGACATACATAGACACAGACATTTTTTCTTAAACGTCATTTTGATATCATTTTCTCCAAACGCTCGGGTGTAAGTTTATGACGCTTACGGGTTAACACAAGTCTGAATGCTGAGGAGGTTTTTTCCACGTGTACAGATTCTATTGGACAAAATTTGAAAGTACTTAATAACTATGGGGAAATTTCTTCAGGAAGAACTACATGTTCAACTTCAAGATATTTTACACAGAACACAGGGTTTCTCTCTATAACACTACACGATTAATCGCTTAATTTTACTGCATACTTTAAAGGAGAGCACTCTCAGGTTTACTGTGAACCTTCATAGGAGTGACTGCATAGTAAGGACTGCGTTGTTTTGTCACTAATGTGTTCAAATATTCATTTTAAAATGAAAAGTCTGATGTGTTACACTCACATTACTTAGTCTACTCTTGTACAAACTATCTTTACAAACGCTTATTCTCCATATACTTAATGTTAATCGATATAAACATTTGCAGAAACTATCTTATTGCTAATTTTCTTGCAAAGGGAATATGGTTGGCTTCAAGCGATAGTCAAATATTTTAAGAGCTGGTTGCTCTGTGGAGTATTCCATTCTCTTTGTATGTCCAGGACATAAAAAATGAATAACGAATTCCCATTAGAGATAACGTATAAGTATTGGAAAATTGAAACAAATAACAAGGAATATCTCGGAAATGGTTCACTCAAAAAAAAGTATATGACATAAATTGTGTGTTTTAATGAGCTCTACATTTTTTGTGTAGAGCAATTATGTATCCCTTACGGTTTACCAGTTCATTCAGAATGAAAATGACTTTTGAGGACATTCCCAGAAAATTCAGGACACACATGTTGTAATGAAAATATCTTGAACATATGATACTTTAATCAAAATCGTTAGAGCCATTTTTGAGAAAATAAAAATTTTCAAAAATGTTCCGTGTAAAGGGTATTCTGGGGTAGATTTTTCTTGAAAATCTTCGTGTAGCATCTTTGAAAGATACTGAACCTAAATACCAAGTTTGGTATTTATCCGACTTTTGTTTTTGAATTATGCTGTTCACAGACACGGTCCTTTTTCTGAAAGGGTTTTCTTTTTGATTCGGGGGGCCTCAAAACATGTATTTCCGGTGAAATCTCGGTATAGAATTTTTGGGTGGAATGCAATATTTCCCCTATTTACTATACGTAGTAGAGAAATTAAAAATGCATGCAAAAAACGATGAAATATGCAGCAACATCGGAGGTATACAATTATATGCGCTATATACAGAGTCACGTTGCAATACTTAATTCGATATCATCTGCAGACAAATCCGATGTCTAGTGGTGAGAAACAAGAAGCAAATTCTAAATGTTCGCAGAAAAACGTTTCATTGGATGTTCTAGTCTAATGCACAAGGATGGACGAGACTGCAGCTGGCTGCTATGTTCAATGTGATTGTAATTCTGGATGTGAACAAGTCAATATGCCTTACTCTTTCCAGTAATGTTCTGCTTACCTCGGGGTCTCATGCTGAGCGGGAAATGGGTTAATGACACGAACAAAACATAACAATGATGTTTCCGTTGCTTATTAAATTCCAGGAACGGAGGAAGCTTGGATGTAAATAGTTAACTTGCTGCACACGAACATTCAGCAATCCAGGAGATGGCCTGCAGATAACCGTCACAAGCAGGGGCACAAAAACCTAAACTTGGTGCTGTCCGAGTTCCAGGAATACCGGACGGACTCTTTGAGGTCTAGGCAAATCAACGACACTACAGTCCTGTCTAAACATGTTTACCCTGTGATTTCTCTCCTAAAGATGATGGAAATTCCATTTTATATTTCGTGTGCTCAAGTAATGTACTTTGGAACTTTCAGCATAACATTTTTGACGTATAGTAAGTAGGGGAAGTATTGTATTCCACCCAAAAATTAGATACCGAGATTTCACCGGATATATATGTTTTGAGGCACTCTGAATCCAAAAAAAGCATTTTTGGAAACATGTCCGTGTGTGTGTGTCTGTGAATAGCATAACTCAGCTACGAACAGTCGGATAAACACCAAACTTGGTATTTAGGTTCAGTATCTTCCAGAGATGCGACACGAAGGTTTACAAGAAAATCCCCCCACTCCAGATTACCCTTTACACGGAACATTTTTCGAAAATTTTAATTTTCTCAAAAATGCCTCTAACGATTTTGATTTAAAGTATCATATGTTTAAGACATTTTTATTGCAAATAAAATGTATATCTTGAATTTTCTGGGAATATCTCCCAAAAGTATTCTTCATTGTGAACGACTTTTGCATAACTGGGAAACTATAAGAGATAGACAAAATTTTACTACACAAAAAATGTAGATCGCGTTAAAATACACAATTTGTCATATACATTTTTTTTTGAGTGAACCATTTTCGACATATTGCTTGTTATTTCCTTAAATTTTCGAATACTTATACTTTTTCTTAAATGAGAATTCGTTATTCATTTTTTTTGTCCTGGTAATGCAAAGAGAATGGAATAACTCCACATAGCAACCAGCTCTTAAAATATTTGACTACCGCTTAAAGCCTACTAATTCCCCTTGCATCTACAAGGTTAGCAATAAGGTTAACATCTCGATATCTCGATTAACATGAAGCATATGGAAAATATGCGTTTGTAAAAATAGTTTGTACAAGAGTAGAGAAAGTCATGTTAGTGTAACACATATTTTTATACTATGTATAGTAAGTATTGTATTCCATAATTCGACGTCGAGATTTCACTGGAAATATATGTTTTGATGCCCCTGGTTGTAAAAAAAAGCATTTTAGAGAAAGATCCGTGGTGTGTGTGTGTGTGTGTGTGTGTGTGTGTAGCATGAACAGCATAACCCAAAAAAAAGAAACGTTGGATTAATACCAAATTTGGTGTTTTGTCGCGGTTTCGTTCGTGTTATTTTATTTGCTGAGCGCCTGTTATTGTTTTACTATTTTTGAATTTTGGGTTCTTTGTCCTCCGGCTAGCTATTATTACTCAGTCCAGCAAATCTCTTGAACAGGGTGTGTAAACGGAAGGGATTTGTTACTAAAAGATAACACTGATGAAAGAATTTGTTTTTACACTTTTATTGACGTCACACTTCATTAATTTCACATTAATTCTTGATACACGCCAGACTAAAACTGTTATATTTTCGAATGTAACTATCATTATTTATTTGCCGCACATTATTAATTCGAGTATTTCACATTTTGTAACTAACTTTACGACGCGAGAGATTCTGTAGAATTGCGTGACGTGTACTTCGTGAATGCTTCCATAGATCTACTTGACGTGTAACTCGTGAATGATTCTGTTGAACTGTGCGACGTGTAACTCGTGAATGATTCTATTAAACTGTGCGACGTGTAACGCGTGAATGATTCTATTAAACTGTGCGATACTTGTCTCTGGCTTTAGAATTTATACTCCCTCACCCCGATATGCCTAAATATTATAACAGAGCTGCTATTGGTTAATAAAGCGCGCCAACCTTAGCGTCAATTTTTATATCCAATCAAAATTACGAACACATATCCTCTAGGGAATATATTCCCTCCATTTCTAAAGAAAAGCGCGCTACTCTGACGTCATTTATTTGTCTCTTCTAATTAATAAACAACTCACCCCCTTGTTTCATTGTTACCCGCTCCTATTGTCAGTTTCAGTGAGGCCGTGTAAACTTATTCCCTAACAATGCTTATAATGAACAAACATCTCAAATCAATGTCATACAATAATGTTAATTTACACTACAATCACTCTGGCATTCACAGTGTTGTGATATAAAATACTGCCTCAGTTTAAGCTCAGTATCTTCCAAAGATACGCCACGACGATTTTCAAGAAAATTCCCCCACCTCAATTATCCTTAACGTGGAACATTTTTCGATTTTTTTGATTTTCTAAAAATTACGATTTTGATTAAAATACCATATATTAAGGGTATTTATTTGATAAATAAAAGGTGTATCTTGAATTTTCTGGGAATAGCTTCTGAAGTCTACTTAATTCGGAAGGAAATCTATATAATCTTGCATAACTGGTAAACGTTTAGCGATAGACGAAACCGTACTACACAAAAAAACGTAAAACAGGCAATTCATTTCAAACAACCATTTTTGTGGCATAAGCCATTTCCGAAATATCCGTTATTAATGGTTTGAATTGTTCAATACTTTGACACTTAGTTCTGTCGATTTTCAGTTCGTTCCATGGAAAGACCATAGGGCTTTTAAGGCCGGCGTACAGCGTCCAGTTGTTAAACATTTATTTGACTATCGCTGTTCTCTTTGTATCTATAACGAAATGTGTAATGTAGCTATTTCTGCAAAGTTTTATTTGAATTAAATGAAGCAGCTAGAAAAGAATGATTTAGTAAGCATACATAGTTTGAATACCCACTAATAAACGACAAAGGGTAGAGAAAGTCACGTGAATGTAATACATAGGTTTATTTAGGGGGCCTTAAAACATGCATTCCCGGTGAAACCTCGTCTACTTACTCTTAATAGGTGCTAAAGTAAAAATACATACATTTTTGACAGAAGTTTAAGAGAAAATTAAGTAACGTAGGAGTGTCTTTGTTTGGGTCAATAAGGTTAACAAGGACATCAGTAGCAATGAGAAGTAACGAAATCCTAGCAATAAAGGAAGCTGGATTAGGATGTAATTCCGTAACCCGGTCTTGTAATATGCACCGAGTTAGTTAAGACAAAAGCTAGTTGCTTGAGATGGCTGGATTAAGAGCGGCCCCACAAAACACTACCATTTCGCCGGAACGAGTTTCGGGTTTCTCGGCGCGTAAATAATCTTCCCCGGGGCGCGAGGGGGGGCGGTTAGAGGCGCCCAATTTCCCATCAAATCTTCAGAAACTGGGGCGCCGTGCGATCGCATCGAGATAAGCCTTGGTGTTTTGTGTCTTTTTATCAGCATTGCTGTTCTTGCGGCCCCGTAAAAACATCAACAGAAATTGTACCCGAAGGGAACAATGTTTATGAAAACCCATATCTTCTAATCTTAAAATCTGGTCGACAGAGAGGCATCTGGTATGCATAAACGCGAGCACCAACAAGATAGCTTATGGAGTCAATTACTGCATCATCATATTCCTCATTCTCCTCTCAAGCGTTATTTTGTTTTATCTATGCTTTCTTCTCCTTTCATTCAGTACTTAGAAGCATCACATACTATTAAGTTGTAGGGCTGAACCTACCCAAAATAGCTATTTCTGTAACAAGAGCGCAAATAAGGCTTTAGCGTAAGTCGAGTTTAGTTTTTACTAAAAGCTCTCTAAATTACATTAAAGTACATAAATAAATATAATATATGTACTGTATAAATATGAAAAAGTATAGTCTGTCATTTGTTGACATATTCTCACAGCCGGCTGAATTCTACGCTATGAACCGTACCAACGCCTCCTAGGAAGCGTTGTCATTTTCATTTCCATTTTACGAAACAAATATTTCATTTTTAAGAGTTTTTGATAAACAACAACTTATATTTATATTATTTGTTTTTAAATAATTCATTGCTTTTTGCAAAAATGCTGGTAAAGTTTATGATTAACATTAAAAAGCAATGTTGGGTTATATTTCTTGTTTTATGATAAAGTATTTTGTTTAAAACACTATTAATGTTGATTTGACTGATCACTGCCATCTGTATTGTATTTTGTTTATTACGCCGCTAAATTACCTACTATTTTTCAGCGCGTTAACAGTCCGACACAGCTGTTTTAGACAGCGTGTACTAAAAATAATGTATTTGATCAAATTCCACGTTTATTCACAACTAATCGCTAAACCGCTCTCCTTCATAAACACATTGCGATGCTTATATTGGGACATAATGCAGGGTGATTTATGAAGAACTAACACATTTATTTCTTGAATTGTTTCAAAACGAGTTATGCTAGCTACAACTTATTATACCTGAAATGCGGAGGAATTTTGGGAGATTAGTTACCTCTATAGCAAATGTTGAAAATGTCCTCCATCCTGCATAAGGCACAACTCAACGTCGCTACATGTTACTGGCCACTCGTTGGAGGACTCTGTTGTCAATAGCATATATTTCCGGTGAAATCTCGGTATCGAAATTTTGGGTGGAATGCAATACTTACCCTACTTACTATACGTAGTAGGGGAAGTAAAAATGTGACTATTGTTTCGGCTACTGTATCCTTCTGATACCTACAACGGAATGTGTAAACATGGAAGATAATCTGGATTAACAAGTAGATAGGAAAATGACGCTTTTGTAAGAATAGTTTGTAGAATAATGAGTAGAATGCAACTCATCAGACAGTTTATACGAATATCAACCTCGTGTTTTAGACCGTGAAATAAGAAATGTCATAATTTTTTCTCCAGTTTCGCCAAAGCATCACCTTAAAAGTTACATACAGAAACCAGTATTACTCAAGTTTCTTTTACCACAAACGAGTTCCTTTTCGAAAACCCGTCTAGCCAGATCCACTCAAATCGCTTTCTGAATCATTGCTTACTTAACTTCAACTGTTTCTAGATACAAAAACTTGCCGACGGCCTAGTATGGGTATATATGAGCCGGGGAGCGTGCGGGACTGCACCACTCGTTTTCTCTTGTTTCGCGTTAGCTGTACTGTCTTAAGCTGAATAATGCAAGTGCTCTTGCAAAATCTGGAAGAAAAGTTTCTACAATGAGATAACATAAATATTATCATTACCCAAACACTGCTGTTGATTTTATCACGATTTTAATGTTGAGCCTTTTATGTTTCAAAAATCTGATGTGTTACATTCACAAGCCTTCCTCCACCCTCTATCGCTTTTTAGTGGATATACACATTATTCTTTATTAAATTTATTTTCCTATCCTATCCTATCCATAGACACCGCTCTGAAGCGGCCGCGGGAACGATTTGGACTCAAGCTACTCTGAAATGGTCAAAAATCACATTTTTTTTGTTTCAGGTACTAATAAAATTGCTATTATTTCCAGTTTCAGAAAATATTTACTTTTGGGGAGTTAAGAGGTTTTTAGGACATTAAAATACCATTTAAATGCTAGTCTGCATTCCTTTAAAGCACGCAACGCCCCCTTTTAGAACCTTTTTCCGTCTTTCAACAACGAACGACTATATCATGCCCAGCGAGCAGTTCAGCTATTAACAAAAGAGGCCAGAACCAAGTGAAGGCACTCAGAAAAGCTGAAGCAATCCAGGAATGAAGGTGCAGATGATTATGATCCTGGAATGCACTGAAGTGTGTCAGAATTTTAATGTTCAAACTTTAAATTCAGTTTTCTCAAACCACATTTCTGGATACTTATGTACCTTTTTCTCAGAAAGTATGAGAGGTAGACAGCTGAAATTTTCAGTACATGTATACAACACATAGTTAAACTTTCTGAACCACAGTCATAATTTTGTAATGTATATTAGTGATATTAAGAAAGCAACAACATTGCAAATTTTCCACATTTTGACTTTTTTTGGCTTTGCAAACAATTTTTGTTCAATTTCTAGTGAATTGATATACATAACTAAATAATTGAGGTTCAGAAGATAGCTAATTATACTAAGAATAAGCATGCAAAAGTGTGATTCTGTATTGCAAGTAGTATCAGAGGAAAAGGTACATGAATTCACATGTTTTAAGAGTCAATTTTGTTATTTTTCTACTTAATGAAATAATTTTTACGGACTCAACTACATAAGCTATTAATGCAAACCACCAAAATTTCAGAAAGACCATTGTGAACTTTCGGAGCAGTGGTAATTTAACACACTTAAGGTGTAATTTCCATGTTGTCCCCTTCGGGAGTCTATTCATTTTTCTTTTTGTCTTAGGGTGTACATATCCTTTGGCGATGAAAAAATCATTGCTCGGAATGGTCGAGTATTTTTTTTGTTGATAATTACTGTAGATAGAATTTTAAACCCTGTACCTTCTCTTTGGTTCCGTATTTATTTATTTAATAATATAAGAGCTACACAGTTTCATACAATGCAGACACCCTTAACAACGAAATAGAGGTGAAACTGGTGATTACGAAGTTTCCGCACTCCCAGGCCATCGAGTTAACCTCTTTGGAAAATACATAATCGGCGACCATCGAGAAAAATAGTGTTCAGTAGTTAATTATAAAATATTGGTTCACTGATTTCTAATGTTAGCAATACATTATTTAGCATGCTCTGCTAACGAACTTCATTACAAAATAAGTACAAACAAAACAAAGCAAAGCTTTCTTACATGAGGGTTATCAAAATATTTTGGCATTGGTATTACATGCGCATCGTGTTAAACAGATTCGATTCTCTTTTGTTTTGCTGCGTCTTCTGTTTATTTAGTCATAAATCGTTTTTTGTTTTATTTTTTTGGAATGAAATATAGGCGCATTTGTCTTATTTTACTACATGCATTTTCTGTGAAGTAACTACAGTTTTCTACTCCATGGCAATTTTAACGCCTTATTCCCAAGTATTCTTTTATTACTTCAAGGTGTTCGTATTTTTAGTACATAAGCTTTGTAATTATTTTTTCGTCTTTTAGTAATTTATTAATTGAAATTAGGTGTTTTATAGCCAAATCCGTCAGAAAGAACAAGGCTTTTCAATGCTGAAGGAATTGTAAAAATAGATTGTGTGTTTTTTGAGATTATCCTACATAGACACACACATTTTCTCCCTTTCTAAAATTAGTATAGATGACAATGAAATTTCAGTACCTAAAGCACTCATCAGAACCTAGAGGATATTTGCGAAGGAAAGAATGCATCAGTGATAAGAAGGCATAAGAAGGGAAATTAACCTAGTGCGAATAAATAATAAAATAAATAACTGTCTCAGAATCAGTTTCAATGTGCAACAAATGTAGAAAATTAATCTGCCAACAATGACATGTCATTTATCCCAATGGGAGGGGGACAGAAACTAAGTAAGTAAAGGCAAAGGATAAAATGTCTTACATTCAGCATTTTTATGACAATCCATAAGCGAAACTTTGAACTATATGTTCTCGGGTGTCCATTTGTAACTCGGTGTTCTGGGTGATTTAGTAAGTGCCGTTTTGGTGACTTTGTTTTTCTGTTACGTAAGCACAGTAAAACATGATCCTAGATTAATTTATTTAAGTGGTGATGTTTTTCTTATCCCCCCACAAAAAAACAAACTAAAAAGTATATTACATAGTATTTAAATACATATTTAATCCTCAGCAAATTTCTTGAAGATTGGCGTTTCATTACATTAACAATAAATAATTACATACATTTTTACTTTCTCTTCCACTAGGTAGAGAAGGTAATGCATTCGATACCGAGATTTCACCGGAAATGTATGTTTTGAGGAGCCCTGAATACAAAAAACAAACAAAAGATCCGTATATACAATATATGATCAAAAGTATCCGGACACCCTCACAAACATGCGTTTTACATCTTAGGTGCTTTGTGCTGCCACCTGCTGCCTGGTACTCATTATCCGCGACCTCAGTAGTCATTAGACATCGTGAAACAGCAGAATGGGACGCTCCGTGGAACTCACGGACTTCGAACGTGGTGAGGTGATTGGGTGTCACTTGTGTCAGAAGTCTGTACGCGAGATTTTCACACTCCTAAATATCCCCAGGTCCACTGTTTCTGATGTGATAGTGAAGTGGAAATGTGAAGGGACATGTACAGCACAAAAGCGTACAGGCCGACCTCGTCTGTTGACTGACAGAGACCGCCGACATTTGAAGAGGTTCGTAAAGAGTAATAGGCAGACATCTATCCAGACCATCACACAGGAATTCCAAACTGCATCAGGATCCACTCCAAGTACTGACAGGCGTGAGGTGAGAAACCTTGGATTCCATGGTCGAGCGGCTGCTCATAAGCCACACCTCACGCAGGAAAATGCCAAACGACGACTCGCTTGGTGTAAGGACCGTCAACATTACACGATTGAACAGTGGCAAAACGTTGTGTGGAGTGACGAATCACGGTACACAATGTGGCAATCCGATGGCGCACCCCTTGTGTTTTGCGTGGCACGATCACAGCACATTGATATTTTAAGCATCTTCTTGCTTCCCACTGTTGAAGAGCAATTCGGTGATGGCGATTGCATCTTTCAACACGTTCGAGCACCTGTTCATACTGCACGGGCTGTGGCGGAGTGGTTACACGACAATAACATCCCTGCAATGGACTGGTCTGCACAGAGTCCTGACTTGAATCCTATAGAACACCTTTGATGTTTTGGAACGCCGACTTCGTGCCAGGCCTCACCGACCTACATCGATACCTCTCCTCAGTTCCGTACTCCGTGAAGAATGGCCTGCCATTCCCCTAGAAACCTTCCAGTACCTGACTGAAAGTATGCCTGCGAGAGTGAACGCTGTCATCAAGGCTAAGGGTGGGCCAACATCATATTGACTTCCTGCATTACGATGGAGGGCGCCACGAACTTGTACGTCATTTTCAGCCAGGTGTCCGGATACTTTTGATCACGTTGTGTCTTTGAGTAACATAACCCAAAACGAATCTCGGATAAACACCAAACTTGATATTTAAGCTCAGTATCTTCCAAAGATGAGACACAATATTTTCAAGAAAATCCCCCAACCCAACTACCCTTTACATAAAACACCATATATTAAGATACTTACATGGCAAATAAAATGTATATCTTGAATTTTCCGGGTATAGCTTGTGAAGTCCTCTTCATTTGGAAGGAAATTTATGCAGTCTTGCATAACTAATGAACTTTAAACGGTAGACAAAAACGTACTATACAAAAAATCTAGATCTCTTTATAACACACAATTTACTTCAAATAACTTTTCTTGTGGCTTCAGCCATTTCCAAGATATCCATTATTAATGGTTCGAATTGCTCAATACATGAGAAACTTCTTTCATTCTTTTTAAATACCGTACATTTTCAGTTGTTTTTCGCGGTATCATGGAAGCAGTATGGAATTTTAAGACCAGCGCATAGCGTCCAGCTCTAAAACATTTGACTATCACTGTTTCCTTTGTGTGTATAACGGAATGTATTATGCAGCTATTTCCGGAAAGGCTATTTCGACTAAAATGAAGTAGATAGGAAAACAAAATTTCATAACAATTTATGTACCCACTAATAAGCGATAGAGGTAGAGAAATTCATATGACTAACACCTCACAGACTTGGTTTCACATCTCCCTTTTTTTTTATTCAGCATGCCAAGCCGTAGTTTGAAGCTTTCAGTTTATTGTTCAGTCACATTATTGACAATTAAAGTTGACAGTACTAAGCCAGCGATGAAATGTTTTATTAACCAAAACATATGATATGCAAAGAGATTTTACTTTCAAGCATTTCATGTTTTAATCTTACTTAGAAATTTTAATCGAAATTAAAGTATCACAAAATTAGCTTTAAATGAAATCTGTATTGGGATGGAAACATAATTGACGAATGAGTATTAGATCAACCCTCAAATGTTTAAATCCCGTATGATGGCATGTTCGTGTCTCTGTGGACAACATAACCCAAAAAACGAAATTTCGGATAAATACCAAACTTGATATTTAAATTCAGTATCTTCCAAATAGGCAACATAAAGATTTTCAAGAAAATCCCGCGTTCCGAACTACCCCTTGCATGGAACGTTTTACGATTTTTTTTTTCAAAATAGCTCTTGCGATTTTGATTAAAATGTCATACATTTAATATAATTGCATGGCAAATAAAATGTATATATTGAATTTTCCGGAAGGAATTTTCAATTTTGTTTAACTCATAAACACTAAAACATAGACGGAAACATACTAAAAAAAATCTGATGTGTTACACTCACATGACTTTCTCTACTCTTGTACAAACTATTTTTACAGACGCTTATTCTCCATCTACTTCATGTTAATCGAGATAAACATTTGCAGAGTCTATCTTATTGCTAATTTTCTTGTAGATGTATGGGGAATATATATTTACAAGGGCAATATAGAAATACAGTAGCCTTTAAGCACATATATATCTCTTAATAGCTGGTTGCTAGGTGCAGCACTATTCCCTTTGCCTAAGATTAATACTCATTGCATATCCAAGACAAAAAATGAATAACGAATTCCCATTTGAGAAAATAAGTATTGAAAAATTTAAGGGAATAACAAGCAATATCCGGAAATGGTTCACTCAACAAAAAACAGTGTAGGTATATGACATAAATTGTGTATTTTGACGCGATCTACATTTTTTGTGTAGTAAAATTTTGTCTATCTCTTATGGTTTACCAGTTATGCAAAAGTCGTTCACAATGAAGAATACTTTTGGAGACATTCCCAGGAAATTCAAGATATACATTTTATTTGTCATAAAAATATCTTAAACGTATGATATTTTAATCAAAATCGTTATAGCCATTTTTGAGAAAATTAAAATTTTCGAAAAATCTTCCATGTAAAGGGTAATCTGGGGTGGGGGATTTTCTTGAAAACCTTCATGTCGCATCTCTGGAAGATACTGAACCTAAATACCAAGTTTGGTGTTTATCCGACTGTTCGTTTCTGAGTCATGCTGTTCACAGACACTCACACACACACACACACACACACACACACACACACAGAGAGAGAGAGAGAGAGAGAGAGAGAGAGAGAGACATGTTTCCAAAAATGCTTTTTTTTGGATTCAGGGGGTCTCAAAACCTATATTTCCGGTGAAATCTCGGTATCGAATTTTTGGGTGGAATGCAATACTTCCCCTACTTACTGTACGTAGTAGAGAAAGTAAAACAGTAACACTTTTAAAACACCCAATTTATCAAATAACTTTTTTGTGGTATCAGCCATTTCCGAAATGTCCGTTATTATTGGTTCCAATGTTTCAATATTTTGTTATTTTTAATGTTGTCGCTAATCAACTGTTTCTCGGAAAGTCATGGAATGAGTATGGCCCAGCAAGACCAACATTTGATACATTACATCTTATGTAAATTCCGGAGTTCTTCGATTCGAACCTGGGACCTCTTTTCTTTGTTTTATTTATAAATGACTTACCTTTATGTATAAATTACTCAGAACGTATTTTATTTGCTGATGATTTAAAATTATACTTGGGAATTGTAAACCATTTGGATGAGTCTAAACTTCAGGATGATATTAATAATGTATTTGAATGGAGTATTTTAAATGATCTTCCTTTTAATATCGATAAGTGCTGCGTATTAGCTATAGCTAGAGATAATAAAACATGAACAGCATGAATGGCACGTGCTTGAAAGTTCAATCGACGCATAAAGATCTAGGTTTAATTATAAGTGATAACCAGTCGTTTAATTACCACATTGATAGAATGGTTAACGATGCACATAAAAGTTTGGGATATTTATTTACCAATTCTAAAGATCTTAAATGTTGTTTTTCATTGATTTTATTGTATAATACTTCCGCTAGGTCTAAAGCCGAATATCTCTCACCAATTTGGATTCCATATTTTCAGATTCTTATACATAAAATCGAAATAATTCAGAAAAAGATTCTTATATTTCTTTATTGGAAGAAGTATAGCAGATCAGCATACAGTGATGTTATACAGTGCCAGGATCTTTTAGGTGAATTTAATATTGATAAACTGAGTGTTAGGAAAAGCAGTTACTGCTCGAATGTTACTTTATAAATTGGTTAACTATTATATAGATAATCCATTCTTTTTAGAACAATTAAACTTTAATGACAGGCATCTGAACCTAAGATTACGTATTCTTTTTATCTGTCAGATTCCTAGGTCTATAACATATAAAAATTGTATTTTATTGAGAATGTGTTTAATATATAACAAAATATCAGTGGAAAGTGTACTTGATTTTGCTCTCAAGTATTCTTCATTAAAAAAGATTGATAAAAGAATTCTATCTTAATTAGATATGGGAGTCACTGATTGCTTGGTTTATTTGTTTTTATTTTGTCTGTATGTACGTGGTTTTGTTTATATATATACTATGTGATCAAAAGTATCCGGACACCCCCCACTAACATGCGTTTTTCATCTTAGGTGCATTGTGCTGCCACCTACTGTCTGGTACTCAATATCCGCGACCTCAGTAGTCATTAGACGTGAAACAGCAGAATGGGACGCTCCGTGGAACTCGCGGACTTCGAACGTGGTCAGGTGATTGGGGTGTCACTTGTTTTCAGAAGTCTGTACGCTAGATTTCCATACTCCTAAACATCCCTAGGTCCACTGATTCTGATGTGATAGTGAAGTGAAAACGTGAAGGGACATGTACAGCACAAAAGCGTACAGGCCGGCCTCGTCTGTTGACTGACAGAGACCGCCGACATTTGAAGAGGGTCGTAAAGAGTAATAGGCACACATCTATCCAGACCATCACACAGGAATTCCAAACTGCATCAGGATCCACTCCAAGCACTATGACAGTTAGGCGTGAGGTGAGGTGGATTACATGGTCGAGCGGCTGCTCATAAGCCACATATCACGCAGGAAAATGCCAAACGACGCCTCGCTTGGTGTAAGGAGCGTCAAAAATACACGATTGAACAGTGGCTAAACGTTGTGTGGAGTGACGAATCACGGTACACAATGTGGCGATCCGATGACAGAGTGTGGATATGGCGAATATCCGGTGAACGTCATTTGCCAGCATGTGTAGTGACAACAGTGAAATTCGGAGGTGGTGGTGTTATGGTGTGGTCGTGTTTTTCCCGGGGGGGGGCCTTGCACCCCTTGTTGTTTTGCGTGTCACGATCACAGCGCAGATCTACATTGATATTTTAAGCACCTACTTGCGTCCCACTGTTCAAGAGGAATTCGAGGATGGCGAGTGCATGTTTCAACACGATCGAGCACGTGTTCATACTGCACGGGTTGTGGCGGAGTGGTTACACGACAATAGCATCCCTGTAAGGGACTGGCCTGCACAGAGTCCTGACTTGAATCCTATAGAACACCTTTGATGTTTTGGAACGCCGACTTCGTGCCAGGCCTCACCCACCTACATCGATACGTCTCCTGAGTTCCGCACTCCGGAAGAATGTGCTGCCATTCCTCAAGAAACCTTCCAGCACCTGATTGAAAGCATGCCTGCGAGAGTGAACGCTGTCATCAAGGCTAAGGGTGGGTCAACACCATATTGACTTCCAGCATTACCGATGGAGGGCGCCACGAACTAGTACGTCATTTTTAGCCAGGTGTCCGGATACTTTTGATCACGTAGTGTATGTATATAAAGGCTGACAGAAGTACTCAAATCTATGGATACCCAGCTTTAAATGTTAAATTAATCGATACAGCAGGTGGAACTATTTATTATTTTGCGACTCCACTGATGCATTATCGTGAGCTTCATATACAGTAAACGAATTATGTGAATAGGTGTGTATTATTCGACATGTGATTTCTCTTAAAAACGTTACGTTACCTTATGACACAAGTATTATTCAAACGCACCCTATGATACAGCAGTAAAACACAGTAAACAAGGGAATGTTGACGTTTATACCTTTAGAACTCCTAATTGGTGGCTGCTGTCATACACCACACAAGCAACTTCAGCTATAAGTGGCCAGTCCAATGGGGAGAAAAGGAAGGGAGATGTCTCTAGAGGAGAGAAAAATCATCTTGTGTATGCATGAACAAAATAAGACATGTAAAGAAATTGCAGAAGCTGCACACAGTGTGTGGTGTGTCATCCAACGCTATAAAATGAAGAATACCATTGACAATAAGCCTACTTCCGCCAAAACTTACTTCTAGAGATCAAAGACAAGTGGTGAAAATGGTGAAGCAAAATCCCAGAAGAGCAGCAACCGAAATTAGAGCACGTCTGGAAGAACGTCTTGGGAAGGTGGTTCATGAAAGAACAGTTCGTATGGCTCTGAATAGTACTGGGTACAATTCTAGAACATCAAGAAGAAAAGCTTATGTATGTAAAGTAAACCAGAAAAAAGCGTTTAGTATTTGCCAACGAGTATGTAACGAAGAACAATGAGATCTGGGATCGTGATCGTGATCAGATATAAGCAAGTTTAATGTATACCGAAGTGATGGCCGCTTAAAGGCGTGGAGACAGTAGAATAATGAGTGGGATCCTAAAAATATGGAAGCTACAGTCATACATGGGGGCGGCGCGTAATGATATGGGGATGTATGGCGTCAAGTGGTGTGTGCGAGCTAGCTTTTATTGATGGCAACATGATCAAGTGTGATCATAAGAACATACTACAAGATGAGGCAGCATTTTTAACACTTAAATGATTTCAGTCTAATTATATAATATATAAATTCAATAACAGCCCGCCTTATAGCAATATGTGTATGTAACAATATATAAAAAGTGTATATTATATTATTGTATATATGTAATAATGTTATCTGAATGTATTATGTAATTTAATAATGCGGGAGCTGTGAGAATAATAGGTTAAAAGTTGCTAACAATGAGGTATATAGTATATTTAGAGGTAACCTTGAAGCAATAATGAGTAAGAAAGTGTAATAATGCTACTAGTCATTTTTGGAGCAACAACAATGTAATTTTTGAGAGAGTTTATAAAATAGCCAATCAACAACCAGAAAAAAGCTTAAGTTAAATAAAAGTATTCTATTGGATTAGGAATAGCCAACCAGAGACTTGAAATACAGAAATTTACAAATTTAAGCGCTAGATATCAAGTCAGTTGCGTGTAGACAGAGCTCATAACTGGACAGTGTTACTAATCAGACGCCAGATGCACCCTCGAGAAACTTTATACATATTCGTGTGAAACGAAAAATAGTTTACGTATTAAAAAGTGCAAGTAATTAACAAAAGAATCTCACAGCTCTCTACACCAGTGAAGTGTTATTTAAATCGTGTCAAGCATTAATAAATGGAGTGAAGAAAAACTTAAAATCTGTGTAAGCCTACATTCTTCAGTCGCACCACTCCCTGCTAAGACATTCATTTCTCTAAAAATAAATACTGATGCAGGCGAGGCAAACATAAATATATAATATTTAAAGAAACAGTCAAATTACAAAGTTAATATTTTTAAATTTGGGACGAAGGCTACCGGGTACCATACGTGCGGTTGCAACTACTTCAACTTTGGCTCCCCAACAGTCGAAATAAAATACATCTTCAAACTGACTTTCCATAGTATCAAAATAAACAACTTCAAATTGGCTCCCAAAGCATAATACAAAATACCTTCTTCAAAGAACATCTGCAGAGAAGCGCTCAAAAACTACATCTTGGAAATAATTTTTATTTTCAACAAGACAATGATCTTAAGCACACTCAGAAGTTGCTAGATTATGGATCATCTACAACACACACCCCATACACTGAAAACACCACCTCAATCACCCGACTTGAACCCGATCGAGAGCATCTGGCAGGAATTAGCATCAGGAAACATCACATCACAAGCAAAACAAGACTGAAAGACATTATTCGGCGCGAATGGAGTAAAATTGATTTAGACTTAACTAGCAGGCACGTACATTCAATGCCAAGGCGTTTGGCAGCACTTACTCTCATGAAAGGCATGATAACTAAGTACTAGGGTGCTGTGTTTGTTTATTTGAATACTTATGTCCAACTTTTGGGAGAATATTATAGTTTAATGTGGTTTGGGAGGGAGAGTTATAGTGAGGTTTAGATGTATGCAGATGTGAATGTGTTATTGTTATTAATAGGAGGGGAATTTTGAGTTTATGTAGGTTGGAGGTGGAGTTAGAATAAAATGGAGGATGTGAGGGAAGTGAAATGTTGTGGGGTAAAGTGAGTATATTTAGTGATAGAAGAAAGAAGGTTTAGTGTTTGGTTAAAAGAGGTAAAGGTTTAATATATAGTGATAAAATTTAATATATATAAAAGAAACAATTTAAAAGGCAGATAATAGAAAATTAATACTGAGATTAACAAAATGTTATAAGGTAAATAAATAAACAAATAAACATAAATGTATAAATAAAGATATAAATGAATTAAATAAGATATTGAACTATTATAAATTAAATAATTACTATGAGAATAATGGAATGTTATAAATAGATAACTTTATAAATAAGTAAAATGTTAAATAAATATAAATAAAGTTATTAAAATGATTAGTAGTTTAGTAGAAGGTTTAGTGCTGGCTACCAGTACATTTTCGCTGGTTTCCAGTGAATATAGTTAAATAGGAGTAGATACTAGCTGGTTACCAGTTGCTAAGTTTGCTGGTTTGCTGGCAAGTGTAGATAAATATAGAATTTAATTAATTTTTTACGCCCTTACTCTAATCCAATAATTTCTATTTTTCTTTCTTTATTATTATATTATTATTTTGTAGACATTGTGTAGTTTGTAGTTATTTTATCTGAAAAAAAATTTGATGTAATCTAAAAGTAAATGTGTTTTTGAGAATAAATGCAAAGTTTGAATGTATGTCCCGGTGTAGTAACTAAGGTACCGGGATAGTACATTCGGATTTTATTTATTTATTTATTTATTTATTTATTTATTTTTGTTGAGAGAACATTTTACAGTTTTCATTACGAAAATGTATTTATGTTTAATTTAAGCACATACATGTGACATTTAAAATGAAATAAAGGTGTGTTAAGAATACAGAAGATATTTGTTTATTTTATTGTGCATGGTTTTTGTATTTAAATGTCCTCTTTTAGTAGCATAATGTTGATATTTGAATACTTCTGTCCGCCTCTGCATAGTCACTGGCTTTTAAACATCTGACTATGGTTCGATTTTCTCTATCTCCCTTGTATCTACAACGAAATGTGAAATGAAACAACTTCAAATGTTTGATTCGATTAACATGAAGCAGAAAAAGTCGAGCGAATATAACACATCAGACTTTTAAATTTATTCATGATAATAATTATAACCTCTCCTCGTCATTTCCTTCCTGTGTGTATTTTTATTTTAGTGGCATTTCTAATTGATTTATAGCTACTCGAACAAAAATATTTGCCTTCCCTTTCTAACGTTTTATGGAGGTCATTCCCCGTGTTTTGATACGAGGTATACGTTTGATTGGGCTGTGTTTAAGAAGACTTAAAGACATCATCTTTAAGGTAACATTCCCAACTACATGTTTATTTATGTCCACCTCTACAACTGGCTAGCATTATTTATGGCACAAGAGCCTTGGAGCGGACTTATTCGTATGAGGCTATCCTAAATGCGTTTCCATTTCTCGGTTAATGGTGAAGTTTTGTTTTGAAAGGAAGTAAGGTAGGGTCGACGTTCTCAGGCAAGCTGATAGCGAGGGCAGTGTGCGGCCTTGACTTCTACAACTGGACGGACGGACGGAGCACCAGTCTGCGCGATTCAGCACGCAATATTAATACAACAAAACCGGATATGGAGGAGAAAAAACAACTATACATTGTGCTACCTCGCACAGCACTTGCTGGCTCTTGTGCGGTGTTTCTGTACACCCCAAGACAACATTCAAACCAAGATTCTGCTAGAAATAAGACTGTTTCACTTGGAACGTCCACTATCCGGGTGAAGTTCTACATTGGATTGGCTAAAACCTACTTCGGGCAGATAATAGACTAGCAAGTTGTATACGCATAACTAGTAATGCGTTAAGGAATGAAGTACGACGAAAATAAAAAATCTGTTGTGTTACACTTTCTTGTAGATGCAAGAGGAATATGGTAGGTTTTAAGCGATAGTCAAATGTTTTAAGAGCTGGTTGCTATGTGGCGCATTCCATTCTCTTTGCATGTTCAGGACATAAAAAAATCTGATGTGTTACACTCACATGACTTTCTCTACTCTTGTACAATCTATTTTTACAAACGCCTATTCTCCATATGCTTCATATTAATCGAGATATCGGGATGTCAATCGTATTTGTAATTTTCTGTAGATGCAAGGGGAATATGGTAGCTTTTAAGCGATAGTCAAATATTTTATCGCTGGTTGCTATGTGGCGCATTCCATTCTCTTTGCATGTCCAGGACATAAAAAAAATCTGATGTGTTACACTCACATGACTTTCTCTACTCTTGTACAATCTATTTTTACAAACGCCTATTCTCCATATGCTTTATGTTAATCGAGATATCGAGATGTCAATCTTATTGCTAATTTTCTTGTAGATGCAAGGGGAATATGGTAGCTTTTAAGCGATGGTCAAATATTTTAACGCTGGTTGCTATGTGTCGAATTCCATTCTCTTTGCAAGTCCAGGACATAAAAAAATGAATAACGAATTTGAGAAAAAGTATAAGTATTGGAAAATTTAAGGGAATAACAAGCAATATCTCGAAAACGGTTCACTCAACAAAAGAAATGTATATAACATAAGTTGTGTATTTTAACGAGATCAACATTTTTTGTGTAGTAAAATTTTGTCTATCTCTTATGGTTTACCAGTTATGCAAAAGTCGTTCACAATGAAGAATACTTTTGGAGACATTCCCAGAAAATTCGAGATATACATTTCATTTCTCATGGCATTATCTTAAACATATGATATTTTAAACAAAATCGTTAGAGCCATTTCACACACACACAGACACACACACACACAGACACACACACACACAGACACACACACGGACATGTTTCCAAAAATGCTTTTTTTGGATTCAGGAGGTCTCAAAACATGTATTTCCGGTGAAATCTCGGTATCGAATTTTTGGGTGGAATGCAATACTTCCCCTACTTACTATACGTAGTAGAGAAAGTAAAAATGAATAACGAATTTGAGAAAAAGTATAAGTATTGGAAAATTTAAGGAAATAACAAGCAATATCTCCAAAACAGTTCACTCAACAAAAGAAATGTATATGATATAAGTTGTGTATTTTAACGCGATCTACACTTTTTGTGTAGTAACATTTTGTGTATCTCTTATGGTTTACCAGTTATGCAAAAGTTGTTCACAATAAAGAATACTTTTGGAGACATTCCCAGAAAATCCGAGATATACATTTCATTTCCCATGACATTATCTTAAACATATGATATTTTCATCAAAATCGTTAGAGCCATTTTTGAGAAAATTAAAATTTTCGAAAAATCTTCCATGTAAAGGGTAGTTTGGGGTGGGGGGATTTTCTTGAAAACCTTCGTGTCGCATCTCTGGAAGATACTGAACCTAAATACCAAGTTTGGTGCTTATCCGACTGTTCGTTTTTGAGTTATGCTGTTCACACACACACAGACACACACACAGACACACACACAGACACACACACACAGACACACAGACACACACACGGACATGTTTCCAAAAATGCTTTTTTTGGATTCAGGAGGTCTCAAAACATGTATTTCTGGTGAAATCTCGGTATCGAATTTTTGGGTGGAATGCAATACTTCCCCTACTTACTATACGTAGTAGAGAAAGTAAAAAATGAATAACGAATTTGAGAAAAAGTATAAGTATTGGAAAATTTAAGGGAATAACAAGCAATATCTCGAAAATGGTTCACTCAACAACAAAAATGTATATGACATAAATTGTGTATTTTAACGCAAACTACATTTTTTGTGTAGTAAAATTTTGTCTATCTCTTATGGTTTACCAGTTATGCAAAAGTCGTTCACAAAGAAGAATACTTTTGGAGACATTCCCAGAAAATTGGAGATATACATTTCATTTGTCATGAAAATATCTTAAACATATGATATTTTAATCAAAATCGTTAGAGCCATTTTTGAGAAAATTAAAATTTTCGAAAAATGTTCCATGTAAAGGGTAATTTGGGGTGGGGGAATTTTCTTGAAAACGTTCGTGTCGCATCTCTGGAAGATACTGAACCTAAATACCAAGTTTGGTGTTTATCCGACTGTTCGTTTCTAAGTTATGCTGTTCACAGACACACAGACAGACACACACACACACACACACACACGGACATGCTTCTAAAAATACTTTTTTGGATTAAGGGGGTCTCAAAACATGTATTTCCGGTGAAATCTCGGTATCGAATTTTTGGGAATACTTCCCCTACTTACTATACGTAGTAGAGAAAGTAAAAAGTATCGCGAGAGGTGGCGACTCGCATTAGGGCGATCCTCGGCGAACGTCCACTCTGGCCCATGAGATTTTCGTGGTTTCCCCCATTCGGCAGGAGAATGCTAGGGTGGTTGGTCTTCTACTACGACTTCCCTGTCTCCCATTTCCTGTACCCATCATCTTCCTTGTCATCTGTTTCAGGGTTGTAGGACCAGACAGCAGTGTTTGGCGGGTTGCGGCTGGGCGGGGGTTGTGCGCTCTTTAAAGGGTTATTCCCAGGATCTGCTCAGATAGAGCCCGCCTCCGAGTGCTCTCGGGTGGGCGCCCCTTTGGTGGACTCCCGCAGGTTAGGGCTTGTGGTTGGGACCGGAAGGAGTCGAGTGCGTTCAATCTGGAAACGCTAGGGACCCCGTCGGCATTCGGATCTGGACGCCATTCAGGTCTCTCCCCTCACCCCTCCCTCCCAGGGGTCAAGGTAGAAGTAAAAGGAGCGTTTTGGCCTACTTGCGGTGCTCTGCCCGGTTTTGGGGACCCCATGGTTCGTCCGTACCTTTACCTTAAATTAGGAACTACATGTTCTTAGGTGATTACTAATTACCAACGGTGTAACATCAGGGTAGACAGTGTATACCTTAGGTTTTGAGACAAACATTGTTTTAGCTGATTGTAGTTTTTAGGTCTCCTTCACATTTAAGTATTAGTATCTTTTATTGTGCACGAATAGCTTATGTAAAATTAGTATATATTGAAAAATATGATGCGTTACACTCACATGACTTTCTCTACTCTTGTACAAACTATTTTTACAAACCCTTATTCTCCGTCTACTTCATGTTAATCGAGATGTTAATCTTATTGCTAATTTTCTTGTAGATGCAAGGGGAATTGGTGGGCTTTAAGCGATAGTCAAATATTTTAAGAGCTGGTTGCTATGTGGCGCATTCCATTCTCTTTGTATTTCCAGGACAAAAACTAATGAATAACGAATTTGAGAAAAAGTATAAGTGTTGGAAAATTTAAGGGAATAACAAGCAATATCTCGAAAATGGTTCACTCAACAACAAAAAATGTATATGACAAACTGTGTATTTTTACGCGATCTACATTTTTTGTGTGGTAAAATTTTGTCTATCTCTTATGGTTTACCAGTTATGCAAAAGTATGATGAATACTTTTGGAGACATTCCCAGAAAATTCGAGATATACATTTCATTTGTCATGAAAATATCTTAAACATATGATATTTTAATCAAAATCGTTAGAGCCATTTTTGAGAGAATTAAAATTTTCGAAAAATGTTCCATGTAAAGGGTAACCTGGCGTGGGGGGATTTTCTTGAAAACCTTCGTGTCGCATCTCTGGAAGATACTGAACCTAAATACCAAGTTTGGTGTTATTCCGACTGTTCGTTTCTGAGTTATGCTGTTCACAGACACACACGGACATGTTTCCAAAAATGCTTTTTTTTTGGATTCAGGGGGTCTCAAAACATATATTTCCGGTGAAATCTCGGTATCGAATTTTTGGGTGGAATACAATACTTCCCCTACTTACTATACGTAGTAGAGAAAGTAAAAATAGATACTTCGCACTCTTGCACAAAGCTGTTCCATTAGACAAACATTTGCTTATGTGTCTACTCTTCTTCTCACAAAGCAAAGCGACAAAATAATATGCCGTTGCACTGCTATCTTCATTTTTCTTCCGCAACCTGGCTTCTAGAACCTCTTGGATAGACACGTTGCCATATGTCTACCTTCGGCAGTGCTCATGCTCTCTTTACCTCACTCCTTGTGCTCTTTGCCAATCTTAGACTGGCCAGGATAGACGTGAGTAGGATATATAGGAGAGAGCTGGGCCACTTTTTTGCGTTTATATGGGAAAGGATAGGGAAAACGAGGCTAGATGGGACGGTTCAAGGAGGAAAATGCGTTTATATGGGAGAGATAGGGAATACGAGGACTTACGCTAGGCTAGAGAGGGTTGAAGGAGGGAAATACGTTTATATGGAAGAAATAGTAGAGAGGTGCTAGGCTAGACGGAGGCTGAGGAGTAGAGTATGGTTTATATGAAAGGTATAGGAAAACGAGGAGGGGTGTTAGGCTAGACAGAGTTGAAGGGTAGAGTATGTCTTTTATATGAGAAGTATAGGAAAACGATGAGAGGTGTTAGACTAGACAGGGCTTGAAACGTAGTGCAGGGTTTATATGAGAGATATAGGAACAGGAGGAGGGGTGTTAGGCTAGACAGAGGTTGAGGAGTAGAGTATGGTTTTAGATGAGAGATATAGGAAAACGAGGAGAGGTGTTAGGCTAGGAGGGTTTAAGTATGCGTTTATAAGGAGAGACGAGAAAACGGAGAGAGATCCTATGTTAGTATACACAGGTGTTAAAGTTAGGTTAGATAGGAAACCAAGGAGTGATACTCAGCTAGAGGGGGGGCAGGAGGGAATGCGCTTTATGAGAGGTAGGGATACGGGGAATGGTGTTAGGCTAGACAGAGGTTGAGAGTAGAGTATGCGTTTATATGTATGAGAAGTATAGGAACAGGAAGAGGGGTGCTAGGCTAGACAGAGGTTGAGGAGTAGAGTATAGTTTATATGAGAGGTATAGGAAAACGAGGGAAGGTGTTAGGCTAGACAGAGGTTGAAAATAGAGTATGGTTTATATGAGTGGTATAGGAAAACGAGGAGAGGAGTTAGACTAGACAGAGGTCGAGGAGCAGAGTATGGTTTATGTGAGAGTCATAGGTAAACGAGAGAGGCGTTAGGCTAGAAAGAGCTAGAGGAGTAGAGTATGGTTTATATGAGAGGTATAGGAACAGGAGGAGAGGTGTTAGGCTAGACAGGTAGTGTAGCAGTAGGAATATGGACTTATATACAGGAGAGGTAGGGAATATGAGGTGCTAGACTTGAAAGCAACTTTAGACGTGAACTTAGTGGAAAACTGTTTCATGTCAATGTTAGAACGCTAATTCTAGACATGCCCATCACGTAACCTATTCAGGGAAAAGGTGACTCGTTCAGGGGTAAAAGGTGACTGCTCAGGGAAAAAGGAGGTCCACAAAGGGAAAAAGTTGACTAGCAACGGGAAAAAGGCGACCAGTAAAGGGAAAAATGTCACCAGCAAAGGGAAAAAGGCGACCACCAAAGGGAAAAAGGTGAGCCATAAAGGGAAAAAGGTGACCTGCAACGGGAAAAGCTAACCCACTAACACTAACAGGTAAGTAATTCAGCTAGTATTGCAAGAGACTGACTGGATCATAGCAGTGTATGATTTCATAGGTAATTCAGCTAGTATCGTATGTATTTAGGCTAATTCATCTAGTATCACTGGAGGATAGATTCCAGAGGCTAACTGCATCATGGCTCTGCATGATTTCACAGGTAATTCAGCTAGTATCGTAGGTATTTAGGCTAATTCAGCTAGTATCACAAGAGGATAGATTTTAGGGTTGGGTATAGCTTAGTGTCGTATTTCACAGGCAATTCAGAGGGTATCGTAGGTATTTAGGATAATTCAAGTAACATAGGTGTTTAGAGTAATTAAGCAAGCATTACAGGAGGGTAGGCTCCAGGGGTTGGTTATAACCTAGCTTCGTATTTCACAGATAGTTCAGGTAATATCGTAAGTATTTGAGGTAATCGACATAGCTTCACAGACGCTCGTAATAATTTCGATCAGAGATTTGTATCACAGCTATTTAAGGTAAATGCAGGTGATTCAGGTTGTATCAATGGTATTTGAGTCATTTTAACAGGTAATTCATCTAGTATCATTGGTATTTAAGGCAAACCAGATAGTATCACAGGTGCTCGTGCTAATTTAGAGCAGGAATTCGTATCTGAGCTAGTTAAGGTAATTTCACATGATTCGGGTGGTATCACAGGTATTTAAGTCATTTTCACAGGCAATTCAGCTAGTATCTTGAGCATTTAAGCTAATTCAGCTAGTATCACAGGAGGCTAGATTCCAGAGGCTAACTGCATCATAGCTATGCATGATTTCACAGCTAATTCAGCTAGTATCGTAGGTATTTAGGCTAATTCAGCTAGTATCACAGGAGGTTAGATTCCAGGGTTGGGTATAGCATAGTTTCATATTTCACAGGTAATTCAGAGGGTATCGTAGGTATTTAGGATAATTCAAGTAACATAGGTGTTTAGAGTAATTAAGCAAGCATTACAGGAGGGTAGGTTCCAGGGGTTGGTTATAGCCTAGTTTCGTATTTTACAGATAGTTCAGATAATATCGTAAGTATTTGGGTAATCAGCATAGTTTCACAGATGCTCGTGATAATTTTGATCAGAGATTTGTATCACAGCTATTTAAGGTAAGTGCAGGTGATTCAGGTTGTATCAATGGTATTTGTGTCATTTTAACAGGTAATTCAGATAGTGTCTAGGTATTTGGGCGATTCAAGCATCATAGGTGTTTAGAGTAACTCAGCTAGTATCACAGGAGGCTAGATTCAATGATCAGGGTTTCGTATCAGAGCTATTTAATGTAATTTCACTTGATTCGAGTAGTATCACAGGTATTTAAGTCATTTAACGGGCAATTCAACCAGTATCACAGGTACTCATGGTAATATAGAGAGTAATTAAATTATAAAACATTTCTCATCCAGCGTTACAACAATTTATATACTTTTTTCTAAATCTTACAAATTTTTATATGTTAAACAGTTATTGTACGATGCAGAGAGGGATAAACTGCATATTGGTTCACAAATTGAAAAGCTTTACGTCAACATACCTTTATTTTAGTTCGTTATAGATGTCTCTCCCCTTTTATCTAGGCTTGAGACTAGCACTAGGATTGCTCCTAATGGCAGGGTTACCACCTTCCCTTCCATCTTCTTCTTTCTTCATCAGGCGTCAGCTATCTGCATATACAGCACACAGATACCTTCTTTTTTAAGATTGTAGAATCACGAGAAATTCTTTATCTTTAACTTACATTCTTTTAAGCACTGTTTGTAATGGCGTAATGTCCATACGCATATGTCGTTATCCCATCCTCAGCAATAATTCTTTTATCATCAAACGGAGTCAATGCAATTTTATTCACTTGTACTGTAGCAAGGGCATGCTTTCGTGATAGGATCAGATTCATAGGTGTTCTGATGATTTCACTGGTTTTAAGACAGTCTGTATAGCTGTCAAACGAAATGTACTGCTTAATAGCGCTACGTTTTATACCTTTAATCTTTTTTATCATTGACCCTTGAATATCTAAGGCATACATCTTAGGACGTAGTCCAACAAAGCGTAGGATGATTTTGCTATTAGCCTCATCTTTAAATTTTCCCAATACCTTCTTGTTCTGAGTAGAGTAACATATATGGTTGGCAGGGTAATCAGCTGTATCGAGATGCTCAAGAAAACGTAGCTTGTCCTGGTACACATCTTCAGTTGTTACACGATGAATGAACGAATCAGTGTCCATATACATAAGCTTCAGGTTTTCAGCTCCATAATAAGACAACAAAACGTCGTAATGATAGTTATACATTAATGTCTTGGAGATGTCCAACACACTCATACCAATGTATATAGGCTTGTTGAATACAATCTGACGAGAGGCCATATGTACAGCAGCTAGATTATCAGCATATATCGTCCTGTCGATAAACGTAGGCTTGGCGATCAGCTTCTCTAGAGTTTTTTCATTGGTCACCAGTCGTATATCCATACGATTACGCAGGTTCTCCATAGTTTTTCCAAACATAGCGTTGTTAAAGAGTTTGTAGAGATCCTTCTCGAAATCATTCGCAGCTTGTTGTCGTAGCCTGTTGTTAAATTCCACATAAGGTTTCAACCACTGAGTCTGTCGGAATTGTAGCACACGATGGATTTTTGTTAGTCGTAGTCCATGACTAAGAGCTTGCTTCAAAGCCATGTAATGCACTACATACTTCTTTCGAGGTCCAAGATGAGGTATCAGTTTCTTTGTAGATGATTCCAATGGTTTCATACACTCTGGCAGGAAAGGTAGATCGTTGTGTAGATCGTGAAGTTCTGCAGGATACTCGATGTCGACTTCTAATATGTAGCCGTAAGGATCATCTTCTTGTAGTGTTTCTAAGTTGATTTCTTCAGGTGACACCCACTGAAATCCACCAAAAGGAAGGGCGTGACACATTGCCCACCCATATTGGTTATTTGCGTCCTCGTATGTGATAAATTGGGTTGGTCTCGTCGGATCAAACTTCTCCATATAAGTGTTATTAGCCTCAGCATACCGATGAGAAACTTGGCATAAACCTCCTCTTATACCTGATTCCACCATGAGTAATTGATCATAATCTTGTAACAGCTCTAACTTAATTCCAGTATACAGTAACATGGCGTCCCATGTAAGACCTGGAGAGGTAAAATAATGGGCAGGATCAACTTTGTGTGTTTTAAGGGTTTGCTCTCTGAACGTCTCAAAGACATCAGCTAGAAGAAGTACATCCGAAGTTAAGTAGAGATCGCTGTACTCTCCCAGGTTTCTCACATTGAACAGCTCCCATACATTTCTAGCACGATCGTAGTCAGTATCAGTAATTTCTTCTTCATTTAATCTATTGTAGAAGGAGTCCTTAGGAGGCAAGCAGGTCTCGTTCAGGGCATCCCATGACGTAACAAAATCATATGGAAATACACCCTTACGGGTCATCAACTTCAATTTGTCTTCTCCAAAGTACTTTAGCGTTTCAGGATACGAGGTTAGATTTTTTACCAACTTATCCAAGCTTGTACTGAGGAATCGGAAGCTATCCACAAATCGAAGCTTTATATCTCCTACATACTTGGTGAATGAGATATAGCTTTCTTCAGAGTTAGGAATTACCTCCACACGTTCACTTGTGCACCCCAGCTCCTTTACAATGAAATGCGAGTCATATCCGCTAAGGTTATGCATGAAGACTGGTATATATTTAGGTGTTTTACAGGCCAAATTACATTCATTATGAAGACTTCCACGATATTCACCGCTGATGTGATCATGGTCGCGTACTTTATAGTTCTCTTCTGTAAAGGGTTTTCCACACAAGTAGCATGCTGAAGAAGACTCAAAATCCTTTTGCTGTTGATCCGTAAGTTTCAGAGGCTTAGCAGATTTGTATATATTACCAATCATTTCTGCAAGAGATGTAAGGTACAGCATAAACGTCTGAGCAGCATCAGCACCACGATACACATAGGGTTGCTTAGGAAGACCAGTTTCGAGATGTTCAACACTGGATGTAGGCTTCACGTAAACACAGAAGCTCATTGGTGTGTGCTCTTGATAAGGGGTTGTATAGGAAGTTTCAGGATTGGGTATACACGTTTGGCATGGAGTGAGAATACTCTCAAAATCAGCATAGATGACATAAGGTACTTTCAGCATCCTCTCAACATTTTTAAACTGAACAATTGATTTCTCCTTGGTAGGCATAACTACCCTCGCAACACCATGTTGAATACAGAAGGCTACATGTTCTTGCAGTTTTTCCTGTCCACTTCGTCCATATCGATCATCAAAATGTGTAAAGCAGCGCTTACAAGTATAAACCCGTCCATTATGGTTAGTTTTCTGGCGTCGAACGAGTTTCTCAAAATTCTTTATATACACGTAGTGATGTTTTCCACTGATGTCATTCAATAGTAGCAGGTCGCGATGTTCAGGTAGTTCAATGTCAGCAACCTTTATTGGATACACTTCATGCTTCTCATCCAGCCCGAAAACGTTAATGGATATCTTGTTAAACTTCTCAAATTTAGGTATTTGAGAAAGTGGAGTAGGGTAGGAAACACAGCTGAAGTCGTACTTGTCTTGAAGTTCTTTGTATTTGCTGACGCGTTGAGGCTTGATGCTCACGAATTTGGCCAGTATAGAGTACATGAAACATTTCTCGTCGCTAAAGTTCTGGATGTTTATACATGCTTTCCTTGCTTCAACAGCTGACGGTAGTGGTATGTAGCTACTTCCTCGTAACGGGTTGTACTTGTTGATACGAAGTCGAACTCCTTCCACAGCAAGCAAAGCCCAGCTGCTACCCTTAAGCTGAGACTCCTCCATTTCAGTCACCAATTTCTTGAATTTCACTTCCATCGTTGAGTCCAGATCAGTTTCCAGGAAAACAGCTTGATTCCGTGTTTTAAATGTTTTGTCACAGGTTTCTCCAATACTGTTAACAAATCGACACTCAGCCAGCAGATTAATTTTAACACTCTTATGAATGCTAAGCTCTTTATGCACAGCATGGATTATACGTTGTTTTGCCTCTTGCAGATACATATTTAGGTCCTTAGCTGATTCGCATCGTATAAAATACGATTTCAATCGTCCTTCGAATGAAGTTTCGTATTCTTTCATATCGCAGTCCTCCATTGTTGACAGCAACTGATGTTTAGTTGGCTCCAATCTTCTTTTCTTCTGAGGGCTGCTTATTTCACATATATCTTCGTGTCGCTGTCCCTTATAACCATCTTTGAAGGTTACATTACAATGTTTACATTTGAAGAGCTTCTTACAGCTCATCTCGTGTCTTCTCTTGTCATAACCTCGGAGGAACTTCTTCCCACATTTTCCGCATGCATATCCAGTAGCGCTTGGAATAATATCCTTATACGCTGAGCTATTCATCTTTATTCTTGATGTAATAACGTATTAATCACTGATCAATGAAATGTAGACCTTGACACCACTTTAGAAAGCTGATTATTCTTGGAGAGAACACGATGTTAACACCTCAAGACTAATTAGCACAATGAAGTCCAATGCCCTAGATCACCATATTTATAGAGGGAGCACGAACCTTTTAGATCAATCATAAACTCGCTCCATAACCACCTGTATATGATCGCTCAACGTGTACTAACCCCCCAGCCATATAACCTCAAGTCTAGAGACAGGATGTTTATGACGTCACACCCAGAGACAGGATGTCTAGCAGCATCAAACACGTTTAAACTCGTCTCATAACTACCTGCTTATGCTGTCACACCAGCAAGAGAAGTATTCCCACACGCTCATTCAGACATATTTCAAATTCAAGCCCACCACCACCATCACCACCTATTGTACCAAGGTTAATTCAAGCTGTATTATCACAATACTTAAAAGTAAAAGCTTAAAAGGAAACCTAGAAGATTTTCCCCCTTATTTACTTAATTATTTCATGTTTTTATTCCCTTTTCAATTCTTCCTTTCCATCTTCTCACAGAAAGACCATTACATTTCACTACAATCATGAGAAAAACAATTTTTCCAGAGTTACACAGATTCTAAGCTTCTAAATCGAACCCGGTAATACTTTTAATAAATGTATTTTAGCTCCCCAATATCAGCATCTACCATTTAATCTTTACTCGAACCTGATATGATCCATAAGCTTGAAGATATATGAAATCACCCTTCGGGATTCGATCTGAGTACTTTAAAGTAATATTTGTCACGATAACGATATTTAAGGACTAGATACTCTTGTTTGCGTTTATCTTGACATGTCTATCTAAATTAAATTACGAGTTATTAAATGTTTGCAAGTAAATTTCATTGAATCGGTATTCGAACCCAGAACACCAGGAACAAACTAATTTATAATATTAGTCTGACATGTTAAACAAAGTTGTATGCAGTTACATCATCGATCTAAGTGATATATTCTAGTGTACAGAGGAAAATTAAGAAAGTCATTAAAAAATCGGGAATCGAACCAAGCACAACTGATTGGCAATTATATACAGCATTAATCACCCAGTACAGAACCTATCAATCACGCTTTGCTGCACTCCTCTACCTCACTTAGTTCCCGAGATAATGAAAATTTAAAAATTAAGGATCGAACCCAGGACGTCAGGTATCTAATTACACATTTGCAAGATACTACCTAATAACATAAACGCAATAAAGTTTATTTGGCGTCTTTATCTTAATTGGTTTAGGAGTTATTAAATTTATAAGTAAATTCCATCGAATCAGTATTCGAACCCAGAACACCAAGAACAAAATAATTTATAATATGAGTTTGGTATGCTTAAAGGTGCTGTATGTAGTTACAGCATCAATCTAACTGATATTTTCTAGAGTATAGAGTAAAATTAAGGAAGTCATTAAAAAATCGGGATTCGAACTAGAGACAACCGATTAAAAATTATATACAGTATTAATTACCCATTATAACAGCTATCAATCATGCTTTGGTCCATTCCTCTAGCTTTCTTAGTTTCCGAGATAATAAAGTTTTTAAAATTAAGGATCGAACCCAGGACACCAGGTACCAAAATATACATCCACAAGAAACTATCTAATGACATTAATGTAATAAAGTTTATTTGACGTCTTTATCTTAATTAGTCTCCGAGTTATTAGAAGATGAATTTGCATTCACTCCTAGGATTCGAACCCAGGCATCCCGGTCAACTTGGAACAAGGTCCTAATGACGCGGCGCATTCAAATGAATTGATTAGTTTTTATCCCAATGTTCTATCTCTTGTCATTCAGGAGATATAAGCGATTAAACAGTAGCAATATAATGGGCGGAGCTTGCCGGCATAGATCAAAAGAACTTTATCAGATGTCGGCATCTCTCTGTGGGCTCAAGTCGCTATTATATTGCTACTGTTTAATCGCTTATATCTCCTGAATGACAAGAGATAGAACATTGGGATAAAAACTAATCAATTCTTTTGAATGCGCCGCGTCATTAGGACCTTGTTCCAAGTTGACCGGGATGCCTGGGTTCGAATCCTAGGAGTGAATGCAAATTCATCTTCTAATAACTCGGAGACTAATTAAGATAAAGACGTCAAATAAACTTTATTACATTAATGTCATTAGATAGTTTCTTGTGGATGTATATTTTGGTACCTGGTGTCCTGGGTTCGATCCTTAATTTTAAAAACTTTATTATCTCGGAAACTAAGAAAGCTAGAGGAATGGACCAAAGCATGATTGATAGCTGTTATAATGGGTAATTAATACTGTATATAATTTTTAATCGGTTGTCTCTAGTTCGAATCCCGATTTTTTAATGACTTCCTTAATTTTACTCTATACTCTAGAAAATATCAGTTAGATTGATGCTGTAACTACATACAGCACCTTTAAGCATACCAAACTCATATTATAAATTATTTTGTTCTTGGTGTTCTGGGTTCGAATACTGATTCGATGGAATTTACTTATAAATTTAATAACTCCTAAACCAATTAAGATAAAGACGCCAAATAAACTTTATTGCGTTTATGTTATTAGGTAGTATCTTGCAAATGTGTAATTAGATACCTGACGTCCTGGGTTCGATCCTTAATTTTTAAATTTTCATTATCTCGGGAACTAAGTGAGGTAGAGGAGTGCAGCAAAGCGTGATTGATAGGTTCTGTACTGGGTGATTAATGCTGTATATAATTGCCAATCAGTTGTGCTTGGTTCGATTCCCGATTTTTTAATGACTTTCTTAATTTTCCTCTGTACACTAGAATATATCACTTAGATCGATGATGTAACTGCATACAACTTTGTTTAACATGTCAGACTAATATTATAAATTAGTTTGTTCCTGGTGTTCTGGGTTCGAATACCGATTCAATGAAATTTACTTGCAAACATTTAATAACTCGTAATTTAATTTAGATAGACATGTCAAGGTAAACGCAAACAAGAGTATCTAGTCCTTAAATATCGTTATCGTGACAAATATTACTTTAAAGTACTCAGATCGAATCCCGAAGGGTGATTTCATATATCTTCAAGCTTATGGATCATATCAGGTTCGAGTAAAGATTAAATGGTAGATGCTGATATTGGGGAGCTAAAATACATTTATTAAAAGTATTACCGGGTTCGATTTAGAAGCTTAGAATCTGTGTAACTCTGGAAAAATTGTTTTTCTCATGATTGTAGTGAAATGTAATGGTCTTTCTGTGAGAAGATGGAAAGGAAGAATTGAAAAGGGAATAAAAACATGAAATAATTAAGTAAATAAGGGGGAAAATCTTCTAGGTTTCCTTTTAAGCTTTTACTTTTAAGTATTGTGATAATACAGCTTGAATTAACCTTGGTACAATAGGTGGTGATGGTGGTGGTGGGCTTGAATTTGAAATATGTCTGAATGAGCGTGTGGGAATACTTCTCTTGCTGGTGTGACAGCATAAGCAGGTAGTTATGAGACGAGTTTAAACGTGTTTGATGCTGCTAGACATCCTGTCTCTGGGTGTGACGTCATAAACATCCTGTCTCTAGACTTGAGGTTATATGGCTGGGGGGTTAGTACACGTTGAGCGATCATATACAGGTGGTTATGGAGCGAGTTTATGATTGATCTAAAAGGTTCGTGCTCCCTCTATAAATATGGTGATCTAGGGCATTGGACTTCATTGTGCTAATTAGTCTTGAGGTGTTAACATCGTGTTCTCTCCAAGAATAATCAGCTTTCTAAAGTGGTGTCAAGGTCTACATTTCATTGATCAGTGATTAATACGTTATTACATCAAGAATAAAGATGAATAGCTCAGCGTATAAGGATATTATTCCAAGCGCTACTGGATATGCATGCGGAAAATGTGGGAAGAAGTTCCTCCGAGGTTATGACAAGAGAAGACACGAGATGAGCTGTAAGAAGCTCTTCAAATGTAAACATTGTAATGTAACCTTCAAAGATGGTTATAAGGGACAGCGACACGAAGATATATGTGAAATAAGCAGCCCTCAGAAGAAAAGAAGATTGGAGCCAACTAAACATCAGTTGCTGTCAACAATGGAGGACTGCGATATGAAAGAATACGAAACTTCATTCGAAGGACGATTGAAATCGTATTTTATACGATGCGAATCAGCTAAGGACCTAAATATGTATCTGCAAGAGGCAAAACAACGTATAATCCATGCTGTGCATAAAGAGCTTAGCATTCATAAGAGTGTTAAAATTAATCTGCTGGCTGAGTGTCGATTTGTTAACAGTATTGGAGAAACCTGTGACAAAACATTTAAAACACGGAATCAAGCTGTTTTCCTGGAAACTGATCTGGACTCAACGATGGAAGTGAAATTCAAGAAATTGGTGACTGAAATGGAGGAGTCTCAGCTTAAGGGTAGCAGCTGGGCTTTGCTTGCTGTGGAAGGAGTTCGACTTCGTATCAACAAGTACAACCCGTTACGAGGAAGTAGCTACATACCACTACCGTCAGCTGTTGAAGCAAGGAAAGCATGTATAAACATCCAGAACTTTAGCGACGAGAAATGTTTCATGTACTCTATACTGGCCAAATTCGTGAGCATCAAGCCTCAACGCGTCAGCAAATACAAAGAACTTCAAGACAAGTACGACTTCAGCTGTGTTTCCTACCCTACTCCACTTTCTCAAATACCTAAATTTGAGAAGTTTAACAAGATATCCATTAACGTTTTCGGGCTGGATGAGAAGCATGAAGTGTATCCAATAAAGGTTGCTGACATTGAACTACCTGAACATCGCGACCTGCTACTATTGAATGACATCAGTGGAAAACATCACTACGTGTATATAAAGAATTTTGAGAAACTCGTTCGACGCCAGAAAACTAACCATAATGGACGGGTTTATACTTGTAAGCGCTGCTTTACACATTTTGATGATCGATATGGACGAAGTGGACAGGAAAAACTGCAAGAACATGTAGCCTTCTGTATTCAACATGGTGTTGCGAGGGTAGTTATGCCTACCAAGGAGAAATCAATTGTTCAGTTTAAAAATGTTGAGAGGATGCTGAAAGTACCTTATGTCATCTATGCTGATTTTGAGAGTATTCTCACTCCATGCCAAACGTGTATACCCAATCCTGAAACTTCCTATACAACCCCTTATCAAGAGCACACACCAATGAGCTTCTGTGTTTACGTGAAGCCTACATCCAGTGTTGAACATCTCGAAACTGGTCTTCCTAAGCAACCCTATGTGTATCGTGGTGCTGATGCTGCTCAGACGTTTATGCTGTACCTTACATCTCTTGCAGAAATGATTGGTAATATATACAAATCTGCTAAGCCTCTGAAACTTACGGATCAACAGCAAAAGGATTTTGAGTCTTCTTCAGCATGCTACTTGTGTGGAAAACCCTTTACAGAAGAGAACTATAAAGTACGCGACCATGATCACATCAGCGGTGAATATCGTGGAAGTCTTCATAATGAATGTAATTTGGCCTGTAAAACACCTAAATATATACCAGTCTTCATGCATAACCTTAGCGGATATGACTCGCATTTCATTGTAAAGGAGCTGGGGTGCACAAGTGAACGTGTGGAGGTAATTCCTAACTCTGAAGAAAGCTATATCTCATTCACCAAGTATGTAGGAGATATAAAGCTTCGATTTGTGGATAGCTTCCGATTCCTCAGTACAAGCTTGGATAAGTTGGTAAAAAATCTAACCTCGTATCCTGAAACGCTAAAGTACTTTGGAGAAGACAAATTGAAGTTGATGACCCGTAAGGGTGTATTTCCATATGATTTTGTTACGTCATGGGATGCCCTGAACGAGACCTGCTTGCCTCCTAAGGACTCCTTCTACAATAGATTAAATGAAGAAGAAATTACTGATACTGACTACGATCGTGCTAGAAATGTATGGGAGCTGTTCAATGTGAGAAACCTGGGAGAGTACAGCGATCTCTACTTAACTTCGGATGTACTTCTTCTAGCTGATGTCTTTGAGACGTTCAGAGAGCAAACCCTTAAAACACACAAAGTTGATCCTGCCCATTATTTTACCTCTCCAGGTCTTACATGGGACGCCATGTTACTGTATACTGGAATTAAGTTAGAGCTGTTACAAGATTATGATCAATTACTCATGGTGGAATCAGGTATAAGAGGAGGTTTATGCCAAGTTTCTCATCGGTATGCTGAGGCTAATAACACTTATATGGAGAAGTTTGATCCGACGAGACCAACCCAATTTATCACATACGAGGACGCAAATAACCAATATGGGTGGGCAATGTGTCACGCCCTTCCTTTTGGTGGATTTCAGTGGGTGTCACCTGAAGAAATCAACTTAGAAACACTACAAGAAGATGATCCTTACGGCTACATATTAGAAGTCGACATCGAGTATCCTGCAGAACTTCACGATCTACACAACGATCTACCTTTCCTGCCAGAGTGTATGAAACCATTGGAATCATCTACAAAGAAACTGATACCTCATCTTGGACCTCGAAAGAAGTATGTAGTGCATTACATGGCTTTGAAGCAAGCTCTTAGTCATGGACTACGACTAACAAAAATCCATCGTGTGCTACAATTCCGACAGACTCAGTGGTTGAAACCTTATGTGGAATTTAACAACAGGCTACGACAACAAGCTGCGAATGATTTCGAGAAGGATCTCTACAAACTCTTTAACAACGCTATGTTTGGAAAAACTATGGAGAACCTGCGTAATCGTATGGATATACGACTGGTGACCAATGAAAAAACTCTAGAGAAGCTGATCGCCAAGCCTACGTTTATCGACAGGACGATATATGCTGATAATCTAGCTGCTGTACATATGGCCTCTCGTCAGATTGTATTCAACAAGCCTATATACATTGGTATGAGTGTGTTGGACATCTCCAAGACATTAATGTATAACTATCATTACGACGTTTTGTTGTCTTATTATGGAGCTGAAAACCTGAAGCTTATGTATATGGACACTGATTCGTTCATTCATCGTGTAACAACTGAAGATGTGTACCAGGACAAGCTACGTTTTCTTGAGCATCTCGATACAGCTGATTACCCTGCCAACCATATATGTTACTCTACTCAGAACAAGAAGGTATTGGGAAAATTTAAAGATGAGGCTAATAGCAAAATCATCCTACGCTTTGTTGGACTACGTCCTAAGATGTATGCCTTAGATATTCAAGGGTCAATGATAAAAAAGATTAAAGGTATAAAACGTAGCGCTATTAAGCAGTACATTTCGTTTGACAGCTATACAGACTGTCTTAAAACCAGTGAAATCATCAGAACACCTATGAATCTGATCCTATCACGAAAGCATGCCCTTGCTACAGTACAAGTGAATAAAATTGCATTGACTCCGTTTGATGATAAAAGAATTATTGCTGAGGATGGGATAACGACATATGCGTATGGACATTACGCCATTACAAACAGTGCTTAAAAGAATGTAAGTTAAAGATAAAGAATTTCTCGTGATTCTACAATCTTAAAAAAGAAGGTATCTGTGTGCTGTATATGCAGATAGCTGACGCCTGATGAAGAAAGAAGAAGATGGAAGGGAAGGTGGTAACCCTGCCATTAGGAGCAATCCTAGTGCTAGTCTCAAGCCTAGATAAAAGGGGAGAGACATCTATAACGAACTAAAATAAAGGTATGTTGACGTAAAGCTTTTCAATTTGTGAACCAATATGCAGTTTATCCCTCTCTGCATCGTACAATAACTGTTTAACATATAAAAATTTGTAAGATTTAGAAAAAAGTATATAAATTGTTGTAACGCTGGATGAGAAATGTTTTATAATTTAATTACTCTCTATATTACCATGAGTACCTGTGATACTGGTTGAATTGCCCGTTAAATGACTTAAATACCTGTGATACTACTCGAATCAAGTGAAATTACATTAAATAGCTCTGATACGAAACCCTGATCATTGAATCTAGCCTCCTGTGATACTAGCTGAGTTACTCTAAACACCTATGATGCTTGAATCGCCCAAATACCTAGACACTATCTGAATTACCTGTTAAAATGACACAAATACCATTGATACAACCTGAATCACCTGCACTTACCTTAAATAGCTGTGATACAAATCTCTGATCAAAATTATCACGAGCATCTGTGAAACTATGCTGATTACCCAAATACTTACGATATTATCTGAACTATCTGTAAAATACGAAACTAGGCTATAACCAACCCCTGGAACCTACCCTCCTGTAATGCTTGCTTAATTACTCTAAACACCTATGTTACTTGAATTATCCTAAATACCTACGATACCCTCTGAATTACCTGTGAAATATGAAACTATGCTATACCCAACCCTGGAATCTAACCTCCTGTGATACTAGCTGAATTAGCCTAAATACCTACGATACTAGCTGAATTAGCTGTGAAATCATGCATAGCTATGATGCAGTTAGCCTCTGGAATCTAGCCTCCTGTGATACTAGCTGAATTAGCTTAAATGCTCAAGATACTAGCTGAATTGCCTGTGAAAATGACTTAAATACCTGTGATACCACCCGAATCATGTGAAATTACCTTAACTAGCTCAGATACGAATTCCTGCTCTAAATTAGCACGAGCACCTGTGATACTATCTGGTTTGCCTTAAATACCAATGATACTAGATGAATTACCTGTTAAAATGACTCAAATACCATTGATACAACCTGAATCACCTGCATTTACCTTAAATAGCTGTGATACAAATCTCTGATCGAAATTATTACGAGCGTCTGTGAAGCTATGTCGATTACCTCAAATACTTACGATATTACCTGAACTATCTGTGAAATACGAAGCTAGGTTATAACCAACCCCTGGAGCCTACCCTCCTGTAATGCTTGCTTAATTACTCTAAACACCTATGTTACTTGAATTATCCTAAATACCTACGATACCCTCTGAATTGCCTGTGAAATACGACACTAAGCTATACCCAACCCTAAAATCTATCCTCTTGTGATACTAGCTGAATTAGCCTAAATACCTACGATACTAGCTGAATTACCTGTGAAATCATGCAGAGCCATGATGCAGTTAGCCTCTGGAATCTATCCTCCAGTGATACTAGATGAATTAGCCTAAATACATACGATACTAGCTGAATTACCTATGAAATCATACACTGCTATGATCCAGTCAGTCTCTTGCAATACTAGCTGAATTACTTACCTGTTAGTGTTAGTGGGTTAGCTTTTCCCGTTGCAGGTCACCTTTTTCCCTTTATGGCTCACCTTTTTCCCTTTGGTGGTCGCCTTTTTCCCTTTGCTGGTGACATTTTTCCCTTTACTGGTCGCCTTTTTCCCGTTGCTAGTCAACTTTTTCCCTTTGTGGACCTCCTTTTTCCCTGAGCAGTCACCTTTTACCCCTGAACGAGTCACCTTTTCCCTGAATAGGTTACGTGATGGGCATGTCTAGAATTAGCGTTCTAACATTGACATGAAACAGTTTTCCACTAAGTTCACGTCTAAAGTTGCTTTCAAGTCTAGCACCTCATATTCCCTACCTCTCCTGTATATAAGTCCATATTCCTACTGCTACACTACCTGTCTAGCCTAACACCTCTCCTCCTGTTCCTATACCTCTCATATAAACCATACTCTACTCCTCTAGCTCTTTCTAGCCTAACGCCTCTCTCGTTTACCTATGACTCTCACATAAACCATACTCTGCTCCTCGACCTCTGTCTAGTCTAACTCCTCTCCTCGTTTTCCTATACCACTCATATAAACCATACTCTATTTTCAACCTCTGTCTAGCCTAACACCTTCCCTCGTTTTCCTATACCTCTCATATAAACTATACTCTACTCCTCAACCTCTGTCTAGCCTAGCACCCCTCTTCCTGTTCCTATACTTCTCATACATATAAACGCATACTCTACTCTCAACCTCTGTCTAGCCTAACACCATTCCCCGTATCCCTACCTCTCATAAAGCGCATTCCCTCCTGCCCCCCCTCTAGCTGAGTATCACTCCTTGGTTTCCTATCTAACCTAACTTTAACACCTGTGTATACTAACATAGGATCTCTCTCCGTTTTCTCGTCTCTCCTTATAAACGCATACTTAAACCCTCCTAGCCTAACACCTCTCCTCGTTTTCCTATATCTCTCATCTAAAACCATACTCTACTCCTCAACCTCTGTCTAGCCTAACACCCCTCCTCCTGTTCCTATATCTCTCATATAAACCCTGCACTACGTTTCAAGCCCTGTCTAGTCTAACACCTCTCATCGTTTTCCTATACTTCTCATATAAAAGACATACTCTACCCTTCAACTCTGTCTAGCCTAACACCCCTCCTCGTTTTCCTATACCTTTCATATAAACCATACTCTACTCCTCAGCCTCCGTCTAGCCTAGCACCTCTCTACTATTTCTTCCATATAAACGTATTTCCCTCCTTCAACCCTCTCTAGCCTAGCGTAAGTCCTCGTATTCCCTATCTCTCCCATATAAACGCATTTTCCTCCTTGAACCGTCCCATCTAGCCTCGTTTTCCCTATCCTTTCCCATATAAACGCAAAAAAGTGGCCCAGCTCTCTCCTATATATCCTACTGACGTGTCTATAGTAGACCATCTCACACTGCTAACATCACTTTCCTTTCGCAGCCAGCTTCTAGCATCTATTGGATAGACTGCCCTCCTTCAGCAGTGCTCAGAACAGCGCTACGCACGCTCTCTTTACATCACTCCCCTTATGTTTGGTACCTATATTTGACTGGTCAGGGTAGACATGTCTATATCGACCATCTTATACTGCTACCTTCACTTTCCTTCCGCAGCCGGCTTCTAGCACATCTTGGATAGACACGTTGCCATATGCTTAACTTCAGCGCTGCTCAGAATGCTATTGCGCATGCTCTGTTTAATCCATTCCTCATGCTTGGTGCCAATCTTTGCCAGGGTAGAGATGTGTATATCGATCATCTCCGTGCAATAATGTTTCAGTACGTTTAACGCCCGTTCTTATTAAATATGGTATCGCAGGCGGTGGACACTGGTGATATATGCAATAGAGGTCTGCCGAAGCGAAATTCTTGGACCTGGCAAGGCAGAATCGAGCCCGAGAATCGCTTATACTGCAGCACCCGGCCCGGTCCGATTGTCTTTCTTTTAAATAAAAGTATTTTACTGTTATTGCCTATTATAATTTAGTAGTAGTAGTAGTCCAGAAGCACTGCTGCCTGCGGTGCGAAGGGATTCGAGTTCGGTTCCTGGTACTGGCGTGGAATTTTTTCACTTGCTGAAAGGACTGGTAAAAGATGCACTCAGGTCCTTGGAACCAATTAAGAAGCATGTTTACAGAAATAGTGGCAGCTGAGTCCTGGAGTCCGTGTGTAGTAAGCAGCAATATTATATACTATTTTATTGACCACATACCGCCCCCAAAACTGCACTCTGCCCAGGATGTCCTGGGTGTGGGTGGACGGAGGGAGGCGGAGTTTTCAACTGCCGTGCTTTGTAACCTTATTCGCAATTATTGTCCAAAGCGAGCATTTATTTATCGTTAATAGTGTTGGATGTGTGCATGCTGTGATAATTGTGCTATTCTGGGAACCTGAATATCGCGGATCCCAAAATAATGCGATAATTAATTTTTCCCTGTATTTATTTTCACTTTAAAAGGGAACATTTTTCGTTATTTTCTTTCTCAAAGGTGGCAATGATGATTTTTATTAAAACATCATATGTTTAAGAGATATTTAAATGACCAACTGCTTAAGTTGAATGTCATAAATTAATATTTTTCGTCTTCATTTTCAAGCCCGACAAACGTTTTTACAATTAAGCTCGAACCCGGCCGGGCCTTCGCCCGAGAGCTTCAATGAAATTATATTTGGGAATGAAGCGTTCCAGGCCTAAGTTCAGGGTACCTCGCCGGCATTTGCCAGTTATGAGGCCTGAGAAAAAAAAATTGGGGGGGGGGGATCCAGTCAGGGAGGACCGTTCTGCCGGGCTGGAACCGCGCACCTCCTGTTCACGAGTTCGTGCCTTAACGACCTCGGCTATCCGTGTCGGAACAATAACGGCATGTGTGTATATTGCCCAATGATATATCTTATACGGCATGTTATGGCGAGTTAATTTAGACAGTAGATCTTTTGACTGTGTTATTTTTGCTTTCCCTACTACGTACAGTAAGTAGAAGTATTGTATTCCACCCAAAAATTCGATACCGAGATTTCACCGGAAATATATGTTTTGAGACCCCCTGAATCCAAAAAAAAACAGGAAGCATCATTTCTAGAAAAAGGTTCATGCGTGTGTGTGTGTGTGTGTGTGTGTGTGTGTGTGTGTGTGAACAGCATAACTCAAAACCGAAAAGCTGGATAAATACCAAACTTGGTGTTGTTCAGTGTCTTCCAGAGATGCGACATGAAGATTTTCAAGAAAATCCCCTTATCTGCAACTACCCTTTACAGGGAACGTTTTCGAAATTTTCGATTTCCTAAAAAATAGCTCTAACGGTTTTGCCTAAAATACCATATATTAAAGGTATTTACACGACATATAAAAGGTATGTTTTGAATTTTCTGGGAATATCCTGTGAAGCCCTCTTCATTGGGAAGGAATTTTGTGTCATTATTTAAAAAATCTGATATGTTATGTTCACATTGCATTCCCTACCTTCTATCGTAGCATTTCGAAAAATGTTGCATGTAACAATTATTTTGGCGATTTTTTCAAAGATCTTCGTGTTGCATCTTCAGAAGGTACTGAGCCTAAATACCAAGTTTGGTATATTTATCCGACTTTTCGTTTTTGAGTTATGCTGTTCACAGACACACATACATACACACACACCTTTCTCTAAAAATGCTTGTTTTGTGTTCAGGGGCCTCAAACGTGTATTTCCGGTGAAATCTCGATATCGAAATTTGGGTGGAATATATAGGTACTGGTATAGAAAGTAAAAATTAAATTGAGTTTTATCCACTTTAACTACTATGGTTCTTTCTATATTGGACGTGAAAAACCGGTAATTTTGCTCATAGGCCTCTTCATCAGGCTTGAGGGTATTTTACGTGCCGTAAATCTAGGACCACCAGTTTAAAGTTTCCTTACGAAGGAAGCCATGCTAAGGATATTTACGCCCGAAAAATCGATCGTCCTCCGCCGGGTTTGAACCGGTGACCTCGGAAACTGGAAGATAGCAGGGTACGCCTACGGAGGACGACATATAAGACACAAATTATTCCTCATGTAATGTAAAGTAAAACGGGTAAATAGCATTTTGCATGGATGATGATAAATTAGTGTAAAAAGTGTTAAGTGCACTAATTAACGGTTAACAATCCATTTTAGTGTGTTATACTACTTTCGGTCAATATAACGGAAGGAAACACCGAATTTCAGCTAATTATGCTTGTCAGAGGTTCTGCAATGATTTTAATAAAGTAAAAAGGTAATATAACATGCTTTAACAGCGTTAAACTAGATAAATAAACCCAAGACGGTCTTCTTTGAAAGCTTCTAGTTTTACAAACATTTCCAGAAGATGGTGATAGGCGTAGCTCTACTTAGAATTGAGCTACTATTAGCTTGGAATTATTTATTCTAATATTTACATGGTCTAATTAAAACCCACTCAAGTTATTTTCTCTAGGTGAATTTATTTGTGACTTCTTTATACATGAATCTATTGGAAATAAAATAAAAATGAGCAACAGAAGGTCTAGTGAGATTTCTTGAGAAAACCACAAACAACCATCAATTAGTATAATACCACTATTTGAGGTAGAAAACGTTCTAATTCTTCAGCTGAATTAAGCTTTTCTGAAAATACTGCGTTTCTTTAAAATAGTTCTCAATTATTCTATGATAAATAATTATCAAGCTCCCAAGAAAGTCTTCTCTCCTTTGCTTGAAATAGTTTGCACGTTCGTTTCCATTTCTCCCATATTATCACAGAGTATGGCAAGGTGAAAAGGACAATCTTTCCTTTTATTCCCACATTAAAAGTAGTTCTTCCATCTGACTTAATGCAGTTATTAACTGAAAAAGTAAAAAGTGGCCTATCTCATCCCTAGTTTGGGACATGAATTCATAACTGCTCCCCTGACAATAGCCACCTCTCCACCCACAAGCAACGCTTTAGAGACTAATTATTAAATAGAAATGGCTTTTTCTCCAAGAATGCAGTAAAGGACTCTTATTGTGCTAAGTCGTATTTCTATAGTACACTTCAGATGTTTGAAAAGTTATCCTCAAGTAAAATGTCAGTAACACAAAACTCGCTATATAACACTAGTCTGCATGATATCGGATGACTGAAACCTAATAAATGATTCTGACTCACTTTTTTATTCTGATTTCAGAACTGCTTTTAGTTTTTTTCTATCACGTACAGTTTTTTCACAATTTCACTTCAAAAATATAGAGATATAAAGATATTGCTTCCGCCACTACACATAAAATTGGGCTTGATGAAGCAATTTGTAAGGGCTCTACCACAGGATGGACCCTGCTTCAAGTACCTTTCCAGGAAATTTCCCTTCATTACACAAGACAAATTAAAGGCTGGAATTTTTGTTGGTCCTCAAATAAAGAAATTGATGAAGGATGAAGATTTTGAGAAGACAATAAATGAGAGAGAAATAGAAGCATGGACCGCCTTCCGATCAGTTACTGAAAACTTCTTAAGATCCTAATTACAAGGCCATTGTCGAAACAATGTTGGAAAATTTCAAGAAGATGGGTTGTAACGTGAGTGTAAAGGTGCATTTTCTGCATTCACATATCGACTCTGGGACATTATAGGGAAGAGTAGGGTGGACGTTTTCACCAAGATATTAAGGAAATGGAGAGGAGGTACCAGGGGAGATGGAATGAAACTATGATGGCCGACTACTGTTGGATGTTGAAGAGGGACAGTCATCTTCAAGGATCTGCAAGGAAGTCAAAGAAGAGAAAGTTTGAAAAAAATTAAATGAAACACTTTGGCTTCTTGTTTTGTTAAAACGTAGTCATGAAATAAATTAGGGGAGTTCTTGAGAGTATTCTTAAAAGGTTTCTTGAATAAAAACTTACCTTGTGTGAAATGGTATTTGAATACTTTTCTACGCTCATTAGTAAAATTGTCAAAACATTACTTATTTTGTGTAAAAACCTGACGTGACAGAAAAAAAACGGAAGTTATTGCTGGAATCAGCATAAAAACTTGATTCAAGAACACCTACTTTTAAGAAATCATCTGACAAAAAGTTTGAAAATGCAGACTAGTGTAATTAACGTAAATGCAAGAAAATCACTAAGTAAAGACGTAAACGGTATGAAAATGACATATAATTCAAATAAATGTCCTAAAAATAGAAAACGGCATAAAGTGACCAAAAATGATGTATGAAATATGCATTTTCGTAATCTGGATTTCATGATAAGGATTTATGTACACATTAACAATACCTGTGACGTTCAAAGCTGGCATGTCATCTGACACAATCAGTTTAATTAAAGAACCTACTCGTATTATCCTCCAATTTGTTTACTTAGAACTCAAGAGCTTCAAGAGGAGAATATCTGTTTTTCTGTGGTTAAATCCGCGAGGAGTAAACTGTGGCGGCAGCCTGCTGCCGATGGTAATGAGGAGGATGTTCCTACCACGCATGAGGAAATCTCTGCACGACATCGCAGAAGTCGCTTGCCTCGGGTTACTGACCTCCCCTGTAAACATATACAAACCACGTGCTGCTAGCCAATCAATAGGCACGAGTACTCTCAGAGAGGGGCAACGTTGGGGGCCCACTGCCCTACACATTTCCCTCTAACCATTGCCCAAGGCGGTGCTCCTCCTACTCCATTGCAGGTGTTCGAGTTCTGTCGTCGTCGCGCGCAATCCCAGGATGACATCCCAAGAGAGATTATGATTACTGACGGTCTACTTCACAGTCCGAATAAAGGCGCCTCCATCTTCAGTAAGTTTCTCTTCGTGGAGGAAGTGTATTTAAAATCGTAATTTCAAGTTCAACATTCACCTTCGTTTTGAGCCTTTACAACCATCCTTCACTTACAGTTTTTAGTTTGAACGGTAGGTTGAGCTGCAAATGGGAATTATGTTTTTTTTCTTTCAAATAATACATTTTTGAGGCATCAGCAGTCATTTTAGTATCACATTTTGACTACGATAGAGATGGCTCCATGGTAACGTGTGAAGCTCGCATTTGGAAGGTCCCCGGTTCGATCCCCGTCGACCCCCACTCTTAACTTGGGTTTATCGTAGTCGCTAGGCGAATGCTAGGGTGGTTCCTCATCCGCCTACCACGATTTCCTTTCCCTCAGTTCCGTTTCATTTAGTTTCCTTCATGTTTCGGTGTGCTTTGAGGTTTTGTGTTGTGTGGCAATGCCGGACAGATGGACACTAGAGGCCTGCCTGACTGGGTGTATAGTGATTGTGTTAGTGCACTGTTAGTTATCCACGCGTCTCTGTGGCCTGTCTGCCTACGACCTGTAGCCTCCTGTGATCCATCCCTTCCTCCTGGGGATGTTGCCTCAATAGATGTCACGTTGGTCGCAGTGACCGGAGTGTCCTCCGTTGTATACTATACCCTGTCACATTTTGACAAGTTTCCCCTACACGTTCAGTAAGAAAAGTTCTGTACTTTCCCTTCTCACTGTTCACTATAGCTAAACTGAGCTAACTGGGAACCAAATCACATGCACACCAATCTACGTTGTTTATGAACTTATTCCTCTGAAGAGAAAATGTCATTACCTCACATGTGTGGAAATCTGCTGATCACATGGAGGGCGATGGATTTTTTTCGAGCGTAAAAATCCTTAGCATGACTTCCTTCGGAAGGGGAGTAAAGCCGTGGTCCCGAGTCGCAGATATACGTCACGTAAAAGAACCTCAAGCCTGATAAAGAGGCCTCTGAGCAAAATTACCGGTCTTCCACGTCCAATACAGAATGGGACGCTAAGGACCACAGCAGTTAAAGAGCGTCCATAAATAAAAAAACTCAATTTAATTTAACACCTATTCACAAAAGCAAGGCGGGATTAGATCTGTTTTGTGGTTTAAAAATCATTCAGACCGAGTGGTAGTCGCATTAAGGAGGTCGTAGCTTCAAGCTGTATTACTAGCGAGTCTGGTTTTTGCCACAGTATTCACCAAGAGCAATTCCCGGGTTATAATTTTGCTTTCCAGATTCACCTTGCATTCCCATGTTCGACACTTATCTTACTGCTTGGGCTTCTCTCTTCAATTGTGTGTCGTCTACAGAGAAACCTAAACATTTGCTTCTAACTCATAAAAGGAAGTAGAATACTGATTAGCCATATGTCTTCAGTCTCTTTTCACAGAAATAGATTATTCTTACTTAACTATTTTGTGGCAAATAACTACAGCACGTATGGTTGACTGCTCCTCTGTGAATGCTTCAGAAGAAACAAAACTAAGGAAGCACCATGGAAAACCTAATGAAGAGAATCATTTTAAGATGTCGGTTGGTTTATCCGTCCAATTTGAGGCAGTATTTTTAACATGAATAATTTCAATTAAATAACAGCCCACCTTGAAGTAATATGTGTATGTAATAATTTGTAAAATGTATGTAACATATGCTTATATTATTGTAAACATGTTCAATAATGTTATGAGAATGCATTACGTAATTTAATAATATAGGAGCTGTGAGAATAATAGGTTTAACGTTGCTAACAATGAGGTAACCTTGAGGCAATAATGAGTAAGGAAGTTTAAATGCTACTAGTCATTATTAGAGCAGCAATAATGTAAATTATGAGACAGTTTAAAAATAGCGAATCAACAACCAGAAAAAGCTTTATTTAAATGCAGGTATTCTATTGGAGTAGGATTAGCCAATCAGAGACTTGAAATACAGAAATTTACAAGTTTAGACGGTTGAAATCAATTCAGTTGCCTCCAAACAGTGCTCATAACCAGACGCGAGATGTGTCCTCGAGAAATTAATTATGTATTCGTGTGAGAAGTATTAAATAAAAGAATCTCACAGCTCTCGATATCAGTGAAGTCCTATTTAATTTGTGTCAAAGATTAATAAAAAGGAGTGAGTTAAAACTTAAAATCTGTGTAAGCCTACATTCTTAGTCGTACCAAAACCCTGCCTAAGAGAACCGTGTCTCTAACAAATACTGACGCAACCGAGGCAAACATAAACATAATATCTAAAGATAAGTCAAATTACAAAGTTAATATTTTTTTTTAAACTTGGGGCAAAGGCCACCTGAAAATACATTTGGGGCGAAGGCTACCGGAAACTGTTTACTATACTGCGGTTGCAACGAATCTTAAGTTCGGCTCCCCAACAGTTGAAATATAATACATCCATCTTCAAACAGACTTTCCACAAACAATCTACTTCAAATTGAATAAATATAGATACGGAGGGAAACATTTCAAGATATAATTAATCAAATGGTATAAGTAAAAGAAATATTAAGTTGTGAAGTATGGACCTTAAGACAAGAGGAGACTGGAAGTGGCGTAGATGAGATTTGCTTGTCACCTGGTAGTGACAATGAGACACACTTGAGGTAAACAAAGGCTAGAGGCAGCTTCAACCGCAACACTGAGCCTATGAGTAGAAAATAGATCCCATCTTTTCCTTACGTTATTACTTTTAAAATGCGCTAATGGATACGTTTAATGCTTTCATTACAATAATACCACACTTCACTGTTATTTGGTAATGAAAATCAATCCGTTCACTGAAACGGAGCAGTTATCCCATAACGAATGCACATGCTATGCAGGTGTTGCGCGGAGTAATACAAAAATGTGTTTCTTAGAGCGTATTCAGTTTAGGAGTTTGGAGTGTAAGAACTAGTAAAGTATTAACAGAAAGCGCTGCCCTGGTCTGTAAGCTGCAACGAGGCGGCCATCAAAATTCTTGCTGAATCACTCACTTGTTCTGCACCTCGCAAGAAGGTCCGCTAAACAAACAGGTAACTACGAGGAATTTTCCTTCTCCTCCTCCCCCGCACCGCGCTGCTGCAGCAACAAACTGGACAAGCTCCCAAAGCAACTAAGTCATGTTTTGCAAAATAAGAATCCTTTGACTTTAGACTCACCAGACCTTTTATTCTCATTAAAATCCTCAGGCCACGGTAACACCAGCCTTCCTAGCTGCTGGAAATAATAATGTGGTACGACAACCACAGATTCTCACATTAACCTGGCCCTGTCATTTTCTTTAATATATGTCTTGACATACTCTTCCTTTACACGTGGCAACTGCTATACGCCTGGAGTTCTTGGAGCGTTGGCGAAGAGGAACCTTATTGTCTCTTTGACTTTCGCCAGGTTTAATTTATTTCATTTACATTCACTAGTGATATCGGAGGCTAAGTGGAGGAATCATGCTCGGAGAGTACTGCACAGTAAAGAACAAGTCTGAATCGACGATGATACAAGTATGTTACAATATGATTACGTCATAAGTAAAACGTTTTTACACATTTTCTAGTTATTACGAGACATAAACGGTTTGCAGGTATATACACAATGTAGGTATGATAGTTTTAAAACATTATCAATAATAATAATAACAATAATCATCATCATCAGGATATAGGCTATGCAGCCTTATATGCTTGATTTTATCTTCAATCTTATATACCGTATTTATGCGAATCTAATACGCATCAATGACAGAAAATAGGAAATAGGTATTTTATTTAAGTTTATTTAATACAACAATGGATTTATCGTATATATAAACCATCAGATTATAGCATTGTAAGTGCCCTGTTGTTAGGTGACAAGCCTTAGCCTTAAACTCTTGTTTCGGAATATCAAGAACTTCAGCCTCCTCTTTAGCTTTCTTTCGTATAGTGCCATTAGTCACAAAGCCCATTCTTCCCCCTTTCACGTAGAAATTCCAACACTTTTCTTCATTTTCAGGATGTCTTCCTTTGCGAGGACCCGCAAATTTCCTCCTACCAGCTTTAGTAACAAATAATGCCAATTTCTGTTTTCGCCACAAGCAAACGTTGCTCTCTGATACATTGAACTTCCTTCCTGCCTTTCTATTACCATTTTTTTTCAGGATAAAGCATTACTTTAGTGTTTAAAGAAGCATCATAAGACGTTTTTCTTTGTTTGCCCTTGCCCTCCATATCGTAACTAAAAACGCTCAATAATAGACCAATGATAAATGAACAGCTAGCTTGTCGCCAGTTTCCGGATGCATGTTAACTCCAGCAATCGATTGTGACGTAATAAACGAAAAAATTGAATGAAGTTACTGGCGTTCTATGAACGGATTTGCACTCGAATCTAATGCGTACCACGATTTTGAGTATTACATTTGGTAAAGATTAGATTCCCGTAAATTATAACATACACACAGGTGTTTCAAATATAGGCGCCATAATTTCAGGTATACACTTCCCATATGTAGACAATAAAAAAAAAGTCCATTACAACACGTGTCCGGAAAGGTTTGGTTTCTGAATTACGGCCTATTATATGTATACATATAGTGTGAGTCTTCTCATCCTGCGGATTAGTAACTAGGGAGCCCTTCATTTTACAGACGATGCGAAATGCAGGTGCTGACATCGCATTCACCAGCCCGCTGATTAGGGCTACGGTAGTGCTCGTTGTTAACGTGCTCTAGTAGCGCAATGGTTAAAATGCTGAACAGCCATGGTGAAGGTCGGAATTTCAAATGACGTCTGCAATAAATAAGTAGTTTTTATTTATTTCTGTTCATGTTTTGAGAACGTTCTAGCAAATCCTGATTTCTTTCCGAATGCACCTTCTTGCCTATAAATACGAAATTTCATCCGTTCGTGCTCACTGTGGAACAATGTTATCGAATAGACGGTAGGTATCTGGACATGTTAGTATACGCACACACTGTTGCACTACGAGTGCAAGTCACTGCACCCACAGCGGTGCAAAGCAGTCATTTCGGCCGAAATTGATACGACGCGATGCAGTGGACAGTGTTTACAGCGTCGGGACTGCATAACTCTCAATCCGCAGGCTGAGAGGAAGGGATGAAGTGAAGGAACCACAGGTCGCAGGCAGACAGACCACAGGGATGCGCGGAAGCCCCTAACAGTTCCTGTCTCGAAGACCCGTCCTCAGCATTCCCTATTGACCAGGGAAAACCACGAAAAAATCCAATTTCATATCAACGGGAATCGAACCTGAGACCTCCCGAATGCGAGCCTGAGACGTTACCGTGGAGCCAACTCCCTTAGTATACTTCTCTATACTTCTCATTTCTTATCCTATCCGCACTTGTTCATCTCTTTACATTACATTAGAATATCATTTCTTCTACTTGTATCTTGTTTTTGTCCTTTGATTTAATAAACCATTTTTCGCTTCCATATTACAACGAAATGGCTGCCATTGTTTGGCGTAATTTCAATTTTGTATCTTTCCTGGTTTTCCAACCTAAGGCTCTTTTTATGGCTCCACATATGCCTGGAATTTAGATATTTTATTTTATATATCTTTATTCACTCGATAAGTTATATCACATCCTAAATAGTGGAAGAACGCGATTCATCTAGTGGATACGAGCCTAATTCCATATAGAAACACGATGCTTACGTAACGTTGTCACGCTGGTATCCTCGAATAACAGCAATTAAATGTTAGTATACAAGTGAGAAAGTAAGGTTTCTAACAGTTTGTATTATGGAGAAGTTATACATTCATTGAGTGGAAAAGATGACAACTACGTTTAAGATGAACAGCAACACAACGGGAATATCTTAAGTCAACAAACACTTCTTGTGTATGCTATTACTCAAAATTATTTGCTCCAAAGCACAAACGGGGAATACAAATTGAATATAAGAAGTGACAATACTACTTGTAAATAATGCAAAACTATGCTCTTCGTAATGAACATACCAGTTCAAAACTTAAATCAGCCTTTCCCTCGTCACGTATAATGTAAATGCAAAACAACACATTCCGCGCCGACGCTCTTATCACTTCAACTGGCGATATAAATCTTTTAAAGGGCAATAAAATTCTTACCGGTCGCCTGCCTGTTTCTTTCTAAAGCTTTCAATGATGCCTGCTTGCTTGTGAGACAAGTTACGCAAGACTCGCATCCAAGGGCGGGTACAGAATGGCGCCGTGCAACTATCCTCCGTTCTTTTACATCTTCGTTTCGAAATTACAGGAAGAAGTTCGCCTGCGGTCCAGAATGTATCATCTGGGAGTGGCTGGAATGACAAACATGGCCTTCTCACACAACATTATGCCAACAGAGTTGTGTTCATCTAACCTCCTCCTCCTCCTTCCTCTGTTGTCTTCGAATGGATGTATCAAAACTGACTGCTTAGAGTGAAAGTGAAGATACACAGGGGGAACGTGAGCGACAACACGTTATATGATCAGGGTTGCCAACCTTAAAATAGGAAACTATCTTACCAACACTTAAAACCCATACTTAGAAAAAGATCCGCATGTGTGTCTGTGAACAGCATAACTCAATGACGAAAATTCGGTTAGTTCACTATCCCCTAAAAAATGCGACATGAGGGTTTTCAAGAAAAATTTCCCACCCCAAATACCCTTTACATGGAACAGTTTTCGAAATTTTTATTTTTTACTTTCTCTACTACGTATAATAAGTAGGGGAAGTATTGTATTCCACCCAAAAATTCGATACCGAGATTTCACCGGAAATATATGTTTTGATACCCCCTGAATCCTAAAAAAAAAGCATTTTTGGAAACATGTCCGTGTGTGTGTGTCTGTGAACAGCATAACTCAAAAACGAACAGTCCGATAAACACCAAACATGGTATTTAGGTTCAGTAGCTTCCAGAGATGCGACACGAAGGTTTTCAACAAAATCCCCTCCCAGAGTACCCTTTACATGGAAGATTTTTCGAAAATTTTAATTTTCTCAAAAATGGCTCTAACGATTTTGATTAAAATATCATATGTTTAAGATATTTTATGACAAATAAAATGTATATCATGAATTTCCTGGGAATGTCTCCAAAAGTATTCTTTATTGTGAACGACTTTTGCATAACTGGTAAACCATAAGAGATAGACAAAATTTTACTACACAAAAAATGTAGATCCCGATAAAATACACAATTTATGTCATATACATTTTTTTTAGTTGAGTGAAGCATTTTCGAGATATTACTTGTTATTCCCTTAAATTTTTCAATACTTATTTTCTCAAATGGGAATTCGTTATTAATTGTTTTGTCTTGGATATGCAAAGAGTATTAATCTGTGGCAAAGAGAATGGTGCTGCACCTAGCAACCAGCTATTAAGAGATATGTATGTGCTTAAAGGCTACTGTATTTCGATACTGCCCTTGTAAATATATATTCCCCTTACATCTACAAGGAAATTAGTAATAAGATAGAGTCTGCAAATGTTTATCTCGATTAACATGAAGTAGATGGAGAATAAGCGTTTGTAAAAATAGTTTGTACAAGAGTAGAGAAAATCATGTGAGTGTAACACATCAGATTTTTTAAAAATGGCTCTAACGATTTTGATTAAAATACATATATTAGACATTTACATTACAAATAAAAACGAAATATATTGAAGTTTCTGGGAGTAGCTAGTAAAGTACTCTTCATTTGGAAGGAATTTTGTATAATCTTGTACAACTGGTAAGCGTTGAGCGAAAGACGAAAACGTAGTACACAAATAAAAATGTACATATCTTTACAGCACACAATTTATTTCAAATAACGTTTTTGATGCGTAAGCCATTTCCGAGATATCCGTTATTAATGGTTCGCATTGTTTAATACTCTGTCATTCTTTTCAAGTCCTGTCGACAATCATTTGTTTTTTGCGATGACATGGAAACAGTTTGGAATTTTAAGGCCATTATATAGCGTCCAGTTCTTAAACATTCGACTATCGCTGTTCCCTTTGTATCTATAACGAAATGTGTAATGTAGCTATTTCTGCAAAGGTTTATATGGGTCAAAATTAATTAGATAGAACAATAAGCTTCCGTAAGAATATCGGGTAGAGAAAATCATGTGAATGTAGGACATCAGGTTTTCATTCTTACGTGTTATGATACACAAGCTATACAGAAAGTGCTGCGTCGACGTTCAATGTTCTTCAATGAAAATTACACGCATTTGACAAGACAGGGCTTGCGTGTGTAAAATAATCTTCGAAACTAAGATACAACCCTAAAACTGACTCAACCGAAATGCACTACCGCAATTATTTATTATCACAGCCACGCCACAGTGGCGTATTAATGCAAAGCCATAACGGTCTGACTTTGCCTTAGAAGGGGAAATTCCATAACAAATACGCACCACACCAACATGGAGAAAACATAATAATGATGACTGAGTATTAAAAAATCTGATGTGTTACTCTCACATGACTTTCTCTACTCTTGTACAAAATATTTTTACAAACGCTTATTTTCCATATGCTTCATGTTAATCGAGATGTTAATCTTATTGCTAGTTTTCTGTAGATGCAAGGGGAATTGTTAGGCTTTAAGCGATAGTCAAATATTTTAAGAGCTGGTTGCTATGTGGAGTATTCCATTCTCGTTGCATTACCAGGACAAAAAAAAAAATGAATAACGAATTCCCATTTGAGAAAAAGTAAAGTATTTGAATATTTAAGGGAATAACAAGCAATATCTCGAAAATGGCTCACTCAACAAAAAAAAATGTATGTAACATAAATTGTGTATTTTAATGCGATCTACATTTTTTGTGTAGTAAAATTTTGTCTGTCTCTTATGGTTTACCAGTTATGCAAAAGTCGTTCATAATGAAGAACACTTTTGGAGACATTCCCAGAAAATTCGAGATATACATTTCATTTGTCATGAAAATACCTTAAACATATGATATTTTAATAAAAATCGTTAGAGCCATTTTTGAGAAAATTAAAATTTTCGAAAAATCTTCCATTTAAAGGGAATTCTATGGTGGAGGGATTTTCTTGAAAACCTTCGTGTCGCATCTCTGGAAGATACTGAACCTAAATACCAAGTTTGTGTTTATCCGACTGTTAGTTTGTGAGTTATGCTGTTCACAGACACACACGGACATGTTTCCAAAAATGCTTTTTTTGGATTCAGGGGGTCTCAAAACATGTATTTCCGGTGAAATCTCGGTATCGAATTTTTGGGTAGAATACAATACTTCCCCTACTTACTATACGTAGTAGAGAAATTAAAAATTAATTGCTCTGTAGTTATACCAACAGTTTTTTAAAATATTGTATCTTTTCCCAGTATAGTATGTCTTACGGGCGTTAAAATTCTCATGTTTCTGTGGCGTCCGGGAATCTCCCGAATGCTACGGTGTGTACCATTTATTCTTGCACACGTTGGCATCCTTGCATATGATTTACCAGAGTAATCGACTAAGTTGAAGTACTATGTTTGTTTATTTCACTGAATGGACACCATGTATTCTGCTATATACCCAAATACATGCGAGTTCCTTTAAGCTGCTTTTACAACAAACCTTTCTGCGTTATAAAAAAAGGCTATAATGATACATAGAAGATAAATCATTTCATGAAGCTCATCTGCGATGAATCGCATACTTCTGCGACAATTACTACACATCCAGATCGCGTCGCCCATCCCCACGAAATAAATGACACCATTAACCCGCTCACTTGTCTTTCATAACATCCATTTATACCAGCAGTGTTTCACGCTCAATAAGTGCGCAGACGGCGGTCCTTATCCCACACTTTGATGAATTCTTAAATGACTACACAAAGTATGCATAAAAGAAGATAAAGGTATGCACAATCGGGTAAAAATAAACTATCGACATACTTTCCAATGGTAATTTTATTGCAAAACGTATGTACCTTACATCAAACAGCATTTGTTTTATAAGCTACGTTAAAGCACTGCAATATAGTGCATCGGCGCTCTCCCAGGATGACCTGCCTAATCAAGACACTTTATTTGAATTATAAATCAATCCATTGGTAAACTGCCAAACTAAGATACAAGAGCACAAAACAATTGTTGGAAAAAAACTATTGAAAATGCAGGACATTTTTCTTACGCAAGGAAGGGTTGAGAAAACTCCCGCACTTTCTGAATGTAACTTCATAATCTCTGTATTTAGTTTAGTAAGTCAGATGTACGGTTTCTTCCCTGAATAGTAAGTATTTGAAAGCAATGTTGATAGGAGTAAGATGAAGCAAATATGATTGTAATTTATTGTCCGCTGTAATAATATTTGAGTTTTCTTGCTTTTGCACTATATGCAGGTTATTCAAAAAGAAGGAACAGACTTTAAACATTTATTTTTAATAAACGACAATAGATAGCGACACATCATTGAATAGAGGAAAGTTCAAAGTTTTAAGCCCCACCTATCAAACCGCTGTTTACGAGAAAATGGCGACGCCACAGGAAAAGTTGTTTTGTGTGCTGCGTTATGTAAAGAGTGAATCCATTGTTTCAATGCAGCGTGCATTTCGTTGTAAGTTCAAAAACGAGCCACCTCGTCAGTTACAATTGATATAATAAATTCGTATAAGATGGTTGCGTACGCAAACGGAAAAGCACTGGTCGTCCTTGTATAAAAAATGGTACTCATTTAGAACACATAAAATAAAATTTTGAACGTTTCTCTATTCAGTGATGTATCGCATGTGTTGCCATCTATTGTCGTTCATTAAAATAAATATTTAAAGTCTGTTCCTTCTTTTTGAATAACCCCGTATTTCTCCTTTAATCTTAGATTTGGTCTTTTTAAATCTTTCCTTTACTATAAAAATCTTTTGCCATCTTTCCTTTGTCGCCATAGCCGCTGACAACTTCCATCTTTCTCACAAGGCTGTAGTCCATTCTTGCTCTATCAGAATAATCCCAACATCTCTCAAGAATCTTACTTCTCATTCCCTGCATTTGAAATAAATATCTTCTTACTTTTTCTGTGCCCTCGTGAGAACATATTGCTTTTGAATTTTCATTTACTTCTGTCAGCAGAACATCAGAAGCTTATAAAATTTTGCGCAAGAACTGCAGTGGAGTTTTTCACCCCTTCGCCAGTAACAAGTTCATTATTCTGGATTAGCTCTTTGAACAAAAGTTCTCGGTTCGTTACCGTTTGGCGTAAGCGCGCAAAGCCCCTGCGGCTACTAAATTTCCGCTCAAACAGAACTGCTGGGGAGGGTTTTGAACCAAGTAACCGAAAACAAGCTTCGCGCATGGTTTATCGAGTAATCAACTGCCATGTTTGGGGATAAAGTCTATTCGGTGGAACAAATTATACGAGATTTCCGAGGAATTCTGCCTGGAGGCGAAAAAACTTGTGTCCTAGCGTCAAAATCACAAGGGCTTTAGTGCCTCGTCATGCATTCTATCATATAAAACGTCAATGCCTACCAGAGTGATGCTCAAGCCATCAGACATGCTGTTGAACGCTGCCTGAACTTTACTACACTAGTACTTTGTATCAGAAACTGATGCCTAGAAATTTTAAACCCAAGGAATGCAAGATTGAGTTATTTAAACGAAATATTGTAGCATGATGTTGAAATCTTAACAAATTAAACGCAAGAACTAGAGCTTTAGGTCTCGCTTTTACATAATAAGTATAAGACTTCGCGCCAAACTGATCCGTGAGCCTTTCAACGCTTTGAAGTCACCGAATGGAAACGAATTATGTGCCAACACTTGTCTGCACTAGACCAGCCATGCATAGTTGGTGTTATGCAGTAAATAATCTGCTATAAACTCCTTAAGTTTGACCACGTTCTTTTTAAAGGATCAACAGCCGAGAGCCTTTACGGGTTTACGCAATCCTTTGCCCAGGACACTTGTCACTTTCGTCGTAGATTCTTCAAGTCTGAATGGAGACAGACAAAATACTCTAAACCAAGGTGCTGATTTTTATGATCTGCTGTATGAATTCGTAGGTTAAACATTCATATTTCACAATATAATATGTTAGTATAATTTGCATATTCTTTTAAATCTTAGTATTACTTCATTATTTTGTAAAATTTAGAACCTTCATGTTTATAAAGTAGGTTTTATATTAATATTTTCTTGCTTTCATTAGCAATGAACCAAGCTTACAAGAAAACTACACACTGCACCCCAGAATGTAAAAAGTTTGAGGAAGAATTGTCTGAAGTTCCAGGGACATTTGGAACAGCCACTTCTTACTGCTGGAAAATAATCCATCGTAGCACTCTTCTTCTTCCACTACAAGGTTAAGCTACAAGACGTGTTTCGCCGCAAAGATATCTTCCCATTTGGCTCTTGGTCGTCCGATCGAATGTCGACCTTCTGGTTTGTATTGAAGTACTTGTTTGATGATCCTATTATTCTAGCCAGTTTACGTTGTTAATATTTTCTTCTAATTTAACTCTCTTCATGTGTTTATGCATTAGTAATATGATCCTTCCGTGTATGTCCTGAGAAATTGTATTACGAATGTTGCTATTCTTCTGTTAACAGTTCCGTTGCGGATCCAATTTTCACTTTTACATAATAATAGAGGGGCTGCCAGTACTTTATAAAGTAGGATAATTGTATCTTTTTTCTTGTTTTGATCCTTTAAAGTTATACATGTGTTTAAATTTATTCAGCTTACTCTACTTTCTATAACGTCAATAAGTTCTTGTAGCAAGTATAAGGCCACTAAATGTATCATGACACACCATGTGCTGTGGAGAGCTTCTTTTACCATACAAGCCTATATTGGAGGACAAGAGGATTCAACCTTTTATCAAATTTATTTTTATTTGCTCCATTTATATGCCGCTTTAACATCCAAGGTTTCATCGGCGACTTTGATTTTTGGGGACAATCCTCGTTAGAAACATGTTCACTTGTTTCTCATTTAGTTTTAATCTTAAGGTTTTCCTTCGGAGTTTAAACCGAACCACCCCGGTTTATATTTAGAGAGAAAAATCCTAATTGAAGAAAAATTCCCCTTTCAGCCGGAAGTCGTATCCGGCACATGTGCATTTAAAGTTAGAAGCTTAAAACCCACTAGTTCGCAAAGGCAAAGGTCAGAAAATATTGAGGTGTTGTAACGTATTGGACTGTCAGACTGGTGAATTACATAGCCTTTTTAGACTGAATTGTATTCATTATCACATGGAATACACTAAATCACAAAGTTTGTCTTCTTTTTCAAAACAATGATACACATCTCTAAATGACTTAAAAACGCTACTTTGGGCTTCAAAACGGTATCATTTCCAGAGTTTGGAAATGTTCCTGATGTTGCTTTTCCCTCCATTTATTTTATGTCACTTTAACTATGTGGTCATATCGCGTCGGATCTGTTGGGAAATCTAGTGAATCGGTGTGTGGCGGGTAGTTAGCCTTCTGGGTCTCATCCCTGTACCATACCATCTTACTTCGTCACATGTCCACAGAGGCATGTGTACACAACTGTACCTCTGATTCCACACATGCCGTCCAGCCTACCTGCTTTCATTACCTGTGGAAAATGGTGGAGCATTCGTTATTGCTATCTATTTTTCATGCTTTACTATTGTTTTAGACTTAAGTTGGAACTTCGGGTCGTGGTATTAAATATACAATCCGACATTTACCTTGGCGACTGAGGAAAACCACGAAAAAAAGGTCAGATAGGTCGGCTCACAGGATATGAACCCGGGACCTCCCGTATATACATATGTCTGATGTATTCTGCCTGTCTTTGGTCATGCATTAAAAAAAAACTCACTTATAGGTCATCTGCAATCGAACTGCATTGCGCAAGAAAACTCAAGAGCAATTATGAAAAATGCAAAACCTGCACAAAGCTATGGTAGAGTTTTAACAAGCTTAGAATGGAAGGCTGTTTCAGACCTGTACTCACCAACTAAGCTCTCCACGCACAAGTGAACAGTGTACTCACCTGAAACAAGAAAAAATACGTGTTGACAATAATTATAAAGTAAAAATGCTATAACATTTTGTAATTTGATAATAAGTAATTAACACTGCTTCTGTATTTCTAAAACTAGTATTTTACTAAACTGTACCATACACTCTTGTGTGGAATGTAGCACACACAAATTACTCTTCCTATTGACTAAGTTTACGAATATCAGGATAATTTCAGGGCAAAGAATGGGTTTTAACAGCATCTCTAATATAAATCAAAACACTATAGCATTTTTAGTAACATCAAGTTAATGTGATTTCTAACTAAATAAACAGTTCAACTCTGCTGTGAAAACTTAGGGTTTCATACCAAGATATCATATTCCCTTGGTTCAGTGATTTATATGTATGATTATTATTATGATTATTATTATTACTGTTATTATCGCTGGTTATTGTCACTTTACTCAAAACCTAAATTTACCCGGTACATACACTCTTCAAGGCGAGTGTTAACTCCCTCCTCTTTTTGAAAAATTAGTATTTTAGTGATATTCGAGCTTTATAAAGAAAAAAATCGGTTCAACAATAAAGACATTGTGTTTATATCGTCATTTAAGGACATATACATTAGTGACGAACACGTTTCTACGGTCTTTAGTGCGATTTTGCTGGGGATTTCAACGCCGGAGTAAGAACGAAACTTACGCATCGCATTGTACGTCATGTTATCATGTAATTCAAGCAGATGGTGGAAAAATAATAAGCCTGGATCACAATAGCCGAGAACGGTAACCAGAACGAGAACGACATAGTTAAAATACATGTATTGTAATATGAGCGTTCTAATTAGCGGGAAGCCTTCCCGGATCCTGGGAACGGAAAGAAAACTTGGACAAGTTTTTAACTTCTGTATAACCTCCTGTGACTGCACACAACCGTATAGGTTTTATTTTGTGTGCTGTATTATGTTGAATTGATTCGTTATTATGCGTATACTTCACTGTAATGACATTATTACACTGTTCTGCAATTTGTATGTCGCAATACAACCGCTTGTAGTTAAGCGACAAAGAACAAAAGTTGTAACTTTCTCGTTAACATTCCCGGGCACGGCACATGAGATCCATATTGTGCATATTAGACTCAAGTAGAAATTATTCAAGGCGGCTGTGGAGCGAAACAGCCGCTAGAGCTCTCTCTAGTCGCAAGCTGGGAAAATGAAACTGGAAGAAATTCTAGCAAATGTGCGTGCTGACCACAGATCAGAAAATTCTTACTCTATCGAATTTTGACGTTGGCTGTGTTGAAAGCAGGGAAAAAAATATCATTGGTCAGTTGCAAACAAATGACAACCCAATGCACTCAACGACTTTCCACTTTGTTATTGAGATGGTCATTCCCATTCTCAGTCTTGAAAATACAACTAAATTCAATAAAATTATGCTTTAACAACTTATAAAACCTGGTTTTATATTATTTAGTGATATGAAAAATTTGACACGCAAGGCAGATCTAATTATAACTCATTAGATGTTCTCTACCACACGTATCAGCGTCATAAACGCATCATATGAAGGAATATCCTCGAAAGAAATATCACATTGTTAGACTTTGCGCTCATTTTAAAGGTCTCAATCATGCTTGCTCCTGTCCAGCGTTTTTTATACGTACTTCAACTATGAAGAAGCCACAAGAATGTGTCTCGGTTAAATCTGATGGACAAATAAAAATAGTGAGAAAAGAAGGATGGCAAACGATGTTGAACGCCGTTTTTGTATGTCAAAAGCCGGGTGTCTGGGAGACTCTGTAACTTCTCTTACTTTCGCACACTTGACTTTTGATATTTTCGAACAACACTTAGATGGTCAAGGACGGGCTTCACCGGCCAGCGGAATGTATAACAACTGAACCAGAACATAAGGGAACACCACGTGAGGCGTCAAGACATAAAGAAACCACTACATAATATGTCGCCTGCAATATCTGCTCATACTGTGGTGCATTCAGTTGTTGCAGATTCCACAGCTTAGCACTTCTTTTATTTGTTTACACTTATGGCTAAATGTCAGATGACCATGCATACAAATGTGAAACGATCTCATTTTGCTAGGTTGCACAGAGGTCGGTTCCTCGACTATTGCATAACGCAGAATGAGATATCCGCAAGTCAACCGGAGAAGGTATCTAAAAATCTGATGTGTTACACTCACATGACTTTCTCTACTCTTGTACAAACTATTTTTACAAACGCTTATTCTCCATATGCTTCATGTTAATCGAGATGTTAATCTTATTGCTAATTTTCTTGTAGGTGCAAGGGGAATACGATAGGTTTTAAGCGATAGTCAAATCTTTTAAGCGCTGGTTGCTATGTGGAGCATTCCATTCTCTTTGTATGTCCAGGACATAAAAAAAATGAATAACGAATTCCCATTTGAGAAAAAGTATTGGAAAATTTAAGGGAATAACAAGCAATATCTCGAAAATGGTTCACTCAAAAAAAAAACAAATCTGATGTGTTACACTCACATGACTTTCCCTACTCTTGTACAATCTATTTTTACAAACGCCTATTCTCCATATGCTTCATATTAATCGAGATATCGAGATGTCAATTTTATTTGTAATTTTCTTGTAGATGCAAGGGGAATATGGTAGCTTTTAAGCGATAGTCAAATATTTTATCGCTGGTTGCTATGTGGCGCATTCCATTCTCTTTGCATGTACAGGACATAAAAAAATGAATAACGAATTTGAGAAAAAGTATAAGTATTGGAAAATTTAAGGAAATAACAAGCAATATCTCGAAAACGGTTCACTCAACAAAACAAATGTATATGATATAAGTTGTGTATTTTAACGCGATCTACATTTTTTGTGTAGTAAAATTTTGTCTATCTCTTATGGTTTACCAGTTATGCAAAAGTCATTCATAATGAAGAATACTTTTGGAGACATTCCCAGAAATTTCGAGATATACATTTCATTTCCCATGACATTATCTTAAACATATGATATTTTCATCAAAATCGTTAGAGCCATTTTTGAGAAAATTAAAATTTTCGAAAAATGTTCCATGTAAAGGGTAGTTTGGGGTGGGGGGATTTTCTTGAAAATCTTCGTGTCGCATCACTGGAAGATACTGAACGTAAATACCAAGTTTGGTGTTTATCCGACTGTTAGTTTTTGAGTTATGCTGTTCACAGACACACACACACACAGACACACACACACACACACACACACACGGACATGTTTCCAAAAATGCTTTTTTTGGATTCAGGAGGTCTCAAAACATGCATTTCCGGTGAAATCTCGGTATCGAATTTTTGGGTGGAATGCAATACTTCCCCTACTTACTATACGTAGTAGAGAAAGTAAAAATAAAATGTATATGACATAAATTGTGTATTTTAACGCGATCTACATTTTTTGTGTAGTAAAATTTTGTCTATCTCTTATGGTTTACCAGTTATGCAAAAGTCGTTCACAATGAAGAATACTTTTGGATACATTCCCAGAAAATTCGATATACATTTAATTTGTCATGAAAATATCTTAAACATGTGATATTTTAATCAAAATCGTTAGAGCCATTTTTGAGAAAATTAAAACTTTCCGAAAATGTTCCATGTAAAGGGTAATCTAGTGTGGGGAATTTTCTTGAAAACCTTCGTGTCGCATCTCTGGAAGATACTGAACCTAAATACAAAGTTTGGTGTTTATCCGAATGTTCGTTTCTGAGTTATGTTGTTCACAGACACACACACACACACACACACACACACACACATACACACACACGGACATGTTTCCAAAAATGCTTTTTATTTATTCAGGGGGTCTCAAAACATATATTTCCGTTGAAATCTCGGTATCGAATTTTTGGGTGGAATACAATACTTCCCCTACTTACTATAGTAGTAGAGAAAGTAAAAATATGCCCCTACAATTTCTTATTTTAAGTAAAGAATAATAGTGTGCTGCATTGACATGGCTTTCCCTACTCACTCTTCTACAAACTATTCTTACAGATATCTTAATCCCGATAGACTTTCATTACACGCTTTACATTTCGCTGTAGGCATAAGAATGCTAAAGCGATATTCAGTTTTTACTTGCTCTACCACGTACATAGTAGCGATACCGAGATTTCACTGGAAATACATGTTTTAAGGCCTCCTGAAACCCCCCACCCCAAAAGAGGAATTTTTAGAAATAGATACGTATGTGTGTCTCTGTGAGCAGTATAATTCAAAAGGAAAAGTTGGATAAACACCAAACTTAGTATTTAGGTTCAGTGCCTTCTGAAGATGCGACACGAAGATTTTCAAGAAAATCTCCCACACCAAACTACCCCTTACATGAAACATTCTTCGAAACCTTTTATTTTCTAAGAGATTGCTCTAGCGATTTTGATTAAAATATCATATATTAATGGTATTTATGACAAATAAAGTGTATATCTTTAATTTTCAGGGAATAACCTTTGAAGTTCTTTTTATTCGGAAGGAATTTTGCATAATCTTGTATAACTGGTAAACGTTAAGCGATAGACGAAAACGTACCACATAAGAAATGTAGATCTCTTTAAAACACACAATTTATTGTAAATAAGTTTTTACTGGCATCAGCCATTTCTGTGATATCCGTTATTAATGGCTCGAATTGTCCATCACTTGGTCATTCTTTAAAGTCCTGTCAATATTCAGTTGTTTCTCGCGATTGCATGGAAACAGTATGGAATTTTAAGGCTAGCTTATAGCATCCTCCAGTTCTTAAACATTTGACTGTCGCTGTTCCCTTTGGATCTATAACGAAATGTGTATTGTAGCTATTTCTGCAAAGACTTAATTGGATTAAAATGAAGTAGACAGAAAAAACAAGCTTTAGTAAGAATAGGTTGGAAAGGTAGAATCAGACGACTGAAAAATTCAATGCCATAGCCGGGATTTGAACCACGGATCTCCCGGTCTCCGTCCGATTGCTCTAACCACTGAGCTACCATGGCAACATGCCGGTAGGATATTAAGTTCCCCAACCGGGGAATTAGACTGGGAGATCCGTGGTTCAAATCCCGGCTATGGCATTCAATTTTTCAGTCGTCTGATTCTACCTTTCCAACCTTGTCCAACACAGGGCTTATGAGTAGGAACAATTAATTCCATTTAGTAAGAATAGTGTGTATACACATTAATAAGCGATAAGAGGATAGAGAAAGTTGTGTGAATGGAACACATAATTTTTTAAAAGGTAGTTCTCTGTGTAATGGCTTTCAAATTACACACTCTAGGCGTAACCACGAGAAAAAACGAATAGCGACTTAGTACTTGAAAAAATATATAAATATTCCAAAATTCAAACCAATAAGGACGAATATGTCGGAAATGGTTAATGCTACAAAAACTTTGACACAGGCTGTGTGTTTTAACGTATTTATATTTTGTGTGTATTAAAGTTTTGTCGTACGCTTTACAGTTATACAAAATTCGTTCAAATAAAGAGGACTTCAAAAGCTATCTACACAATATTCAAGATAGAGATTTTAATAGTCATGCAAATAGTTTTAATATATAAAGGGAAGCTTGGGATGGGGAAATTATCTTGAAAATCGTTGTTTCGCATCCTTGGAAGATGAATTTAAATAGCAAGTTTGTTCATCCAAGTTTTCGTTTTAGAGTTATGCTGTTCTCTCTCTCTCTCTCTCTCTCTCTCTCTCTCTCTCTCTCTCTTTTTCTCACGACCTTTTTTTTTAGGGAGTCTCAAAACGCGTATTTCCAGTGAAGTTTCGATATTGAATTCTTGAGTGGATTGCCAATCTTCCTCTACTACCAACTGTAAGTACGCAGTAGCGAAAGTAAAAATTGCAATGTAAATATTCATACCGAAGAAGACAAACTTTGCGGAACTATTTCTGTGCAAATACAACTCCGACCAGCTTACCACATGACGCGTTTTCCTGTCTCACGCAGCAGGAGCAAACACGACATAGCCATTAGCTATCCACAATCAACGGATGTCCTTCAACAATACCCCCATGTGCAAGTCACGTGTCCTGCCCTCCTGCCCTTGCTACATGCAGAATTGTTGGTGGTCTGTCTGTTCCTAAGACAGCGCCCTTCTACCTCCAGCACTCATTTGCTAATTTAGCAATGCTGTTAGGGTTCGAATAAACTTATAATTATAACTATAATCGCTCCACTCATGTGACCCAACTTGATGTAGAGGCCTGCAGGGCTTGAAAATAAAGACGAAAGAAATTAATTTATTACGTACAATCAAAATACGCATTTTATTTGTCACATAAATATATTTAAACATATGCTATTTTAATTAAAATCATTAGTGTCTTTTTGGGAAAAAAAACTTTTCCATGTAATGGAAAAATAAAGACGAAAAAATTAATTTGTTAGATGGGGGGGCTGCGATGTTGAGATACCCGGAAACGCAGAATTACCAAAAGAGTATTAATTATAGTAATAACAAATACTCTCTCTCTCTTTGACTAATTGCGAATAACATAACAGCACGGCAGCTGCAAACACCGCCTCCCTCCTCCCAGGAGATCCTGGACAGAGTGCAATAATAGGGGCGAAATGCGGTCAGTAAGACAGTATGACGTTCAACATGTCGTTTACTACATTCGGATTCCAGGATCTCAGCCGTCACCATTTCTGTTAAATGGCTTCTCATTTGGTCCGAAGAACCTGAATGCATATCTTATCAGGCACCCTTGCAGGGGAAGAATTCCCATGCCGGTACCGGAAATGGAACCCGAATCCCTTCACACAAAACGCAGCAGTATTTCGTGGACTGATAGTGGTGGTGGTGGTAGTAGTAAAATAATTTTATTTAAAACAAAATAGGTCCGGACCGGGTGGTACTGTATAACCTATTCTCGGGTTCGGTTCAGACCAGGCTGAGCCGTGCCAGGCCTAAAAACCTTGGCCCGTGCAGACCTCTAATTTGACCAGCCCGCGATACACAGACACCAAAGGAACCATAACATATGTATGTATATATAAATATATATAATTTCCGATTAATATGAAGTAGTAAATAGTATGAATAGTACAACTAAAGTTTAACTCTGTGTGGAGTCGTTCACCTCTCTTCATGATGAGCAGACAGTAAGGCGAAAAACGTGAAAGTGAAATAGTGAGGCATTCTACAGGTAAGCCGAAGCGACGAGGAACCAATAATCGTGTTGAACGTCATTTACTAATGCAGGTGACATCAACTGTTGTGAACTGCATTATACCTGTGTTTCCGAGTGGAACGTTGCCTGTGCGCGTAAATAACTAAAGGAAACGAGAGCATTGCGAGCACCAAGAAAAGAAGCAGACGTAAGCCAGAATTACAAAAACGCAGATGACTTTACAAACGTGTTATTCGTAGGAAAATGCACGAGTTTTTCTTTAATAACGAACTGCCATATAACAGTCTTAAATTCTGTCAACAAATGACTCTACCTTGCCTTCTTTTAACAGAACCATATTTAATAGATTATTGCTAGAAATTGGATTTAAGTTTCTGAAAAGAAATAAAGTGAACAAAAGTATTGACAAGGAGAATATCGCCGGATGAAGACCCAGATTTTGCACCGCTTCCCAACAGGGTTGCAATTACAAATTAACTTGAGCTTTATATTTAATTTCTATCCAGCTTTTATTTCGATGTTTATTATCATAGATAATTATTTTTTGTTCTAATAGTACACTGTTCTATTACATTATAAACACGATACATAAGTCCACGTTTGTTTGCGTTTGTTTCTCACAGCTATAGTTTATTTTAAACAAGAAGCAACTTGTGACAGTTACTGGAGGAGCATACTTCCGTATGGTTTCCATGGCAACATCCCCCGCTACTGCTCTAGCCAATAAGGTTCTACCACCCACCTTCCCTTCGCCCACAAGTTGAACTTAAAGAGGTAGCTAATTGTTTTACACTATATCTTAGCAAGTGCTTTCTTACTGCTTACTAGCTTTCAAATACAACCCGGCAACGCCGTTCTCCCACTTCCCTGCTATGAGTGAACTGTCACAAGTCATTCTTGTTTAAATGCTACTGTAACGCGAAGGGATACAAAATGTTTTGTTCACATCAAATCCGGTTCTAAGGCTGGAACGACTATAGTAATTTAATATATGTTCTTGTGAAACCTCTTTTAGTTTATTTTACAGCAATAGCACAGAGTATGCGTTTCCTACTTCATGTCATACTAACAATAATTTAGCAATGTTATTATTTTAAGTGAGCAGAACTCGTTTAAAGTACAAACTGTCTACAACTTTGTATCCATTTTGTTACGCCCACTGACATGATTGCAAATCGATTCATTACCATTTGTATCACCAAGATGCTTGTTTAGCTACCATCTCAACTAAGATGCGAGAATTTCTAGATTCCGCCCCCCCACCTCCTGCATGCATAATAAAAGTCTGTGCATGTACTTCACATTTATCACGGCTATTTTCTTCACAGGAACGGGCGATTAAGTGGAGCTTTCTGAGGAAAAAAAGAACGCATTAGGCGACATTCCTAGGGGCGCATTTATGAAAATAGATAGAAACCCGTACGCTGATTTGCATGTTCGCTTTTCAGTGCCTTCTGGACATGCTAAAAATGGATGTTTCTTTATCAATTTAGGTTAATAGCACCATTTCTCTTTTACGAGCGTTTGCAGCAGGTAAAATGTTTTAGTAAGAAGCAGAAATAAGCTGCAAAAACTTTTGAAGTTATCTGCAGTTGCATTTAAAGTATCAACTTTTCAAGTACAATTACTGAAGTGTTGAGGGGGGATGACGGGGTTGATGTCTACCTTTTTCATAATTACAAGTCCTATTTGTACCCAACACCAACCACTAGCTTCGTATATGGAACACTTAGGTCGGTGTTTAACGTGCTTTACTATCGCAAAAGTTTAACTTCGAACAAAGATAACCAACGACATTGTCGTTTCAAGAAGAAAGGAGATAACGAAGCAAACATAGAAAATACTATTACAAACTAAAGTTTTCGCTGATAAAGTTGTATTGAACTATGCAAATGAGAGAGAGAGATATTACTAGAAATATATACATGTTATGAAAGCTTGCTCTTAACATTTAAGCAGTGTTATACAAATACACAAACATAATCCTGGATAAATGATACTCAAAGGCTATAAGCTAATTTTCACGCACTCTAATGTAAATGTCAATTTAGTGGAATTTATTTTTGGGGCCTCGTTTCCTTGAATTCAACAATTTTTACTTTCTCCCACATAAGGTATTTTTTTCACCAAAAACTTCGACGAGATTTCACCGGAAATACATGTTTTGAGACCTCTGAATCCAAAAAATCATTTTTAGAAAAAGGTCTTGTGTGTATGTGTGTGTGAACAGCATAACTCAAAAACGAAAAGTCGGACAAACACCAGACTTCATATTTAAGTTCAGTACCTTCTAAAAAGTGACACGAAAATCACCCCCACCCCAAACTACCCTTTACATGGAAGATGTTTTTGAAATTATTTTCTAAAAAAATTGCTCTTACCATTTTGATTAAAATACAATACATGAAAGATATTTAATAACAAATAACATGTATATCTTTAATTTTCTGGGAATACCCTATGAAATACTCTTCATTCGGAAGGAATTTTGTATAATTTTGCATAACTGGTAAACGTTAAGCAACAGACGAAAACGTACTACACAAAAAATGTAGATCTCCTTAAAACACACAATTTACTTCAAATAACTTTTTTGTGGCATAAGCCATTTCCGAGATATCCGTTATTAATGGTTCGAATAGTCCAATACCTTGTCTTTCTTTTCATACTGTCGATTTTCAGTCGTTTTTCGTGATTGCGTAGAAAGAGAATGGAATTTTAAGGCCAGCATATAGCGTCTAGTTGTTAAACATTTGACTATCGCTTTGTATCTATAACGAAATGTGTAATGCTGCTATTTTTGCAAAGGTTTATCTCGATTATAATGACGTAGATAGAAAATTAAGCTTTCCTAATAGTAGTTTACATACCCACTAATAAACGATAGAGGGTAGAGAAGGCAATATGAATGAAAACATCAGAATTTGTTTTTTAATTTCATTCCTAGCGTTTGCTAACTTGGACATTAAAAATATGGTTTATATACAACAATATAGGTAAGTAATATTTTTCAAAGACTTATCAAGGATTAAAAAAGTTTATTGTTGAGTAGAGCAGTGCCATAAATCAACTGTAACTTTCTGGTTAAGAGGATTGTTACTTTACTTTTTAGAAGCGCTAAAAACATTCTCAACCAGCAGTAGTAGTATTGCTAGCACTAACAACACGGTCTCAGTTCTTGGTATCTTAAACAATAATTTCTTTCCCTCAACAAGATGAGGTTTTTACTTTGTTACAGAATACCAAATAGCTGGTAATAACTGGTTAGCGGCTTTAACAAGCTGTTAAAATTTAACCTGATGTTATAGAATAGATGTGATTGCCTCTATTCTGCACTCAGATGCGCTGTTTAAAGAAACGAAGTCACACTAACCCATTGAGGTTTACTCCGTTGAAATGCAACACTGCAATTATGTACGGATCCAAAACTTAAACCCACGAAGGTAGTTTTGCCTGGCAATCAGCAGGGGAATCATTTACTACAGAGGAGCTATGAAAGTGTGTGCTGTTACATCTGCAAATCTTAAAGGTATACTATGTGATGAAAAGTATCCAAACACCCCCACAAACATTTGTTTTTCATCTTGGGTGCATTGTGCTGCCACCTACTGCCTGGTACTCATTATCCGCGACCTAAGTAGTCATTAGACATCGTGAAACAGCAGAATGGGACACTCTGTGGAACTCCGGACTTCAAACCTGGTCAGGTGATTGAGTGTCACTTGTGTCAGAAGTCTGTACGCGAGATTTCCACACTCCTAAACATCCCTAGGTCCACTGTTTCTGATGTGATAGTGAAGTGAAAACGTGAAGGGACATCTACAGCACAAAAGCGTACAGACTGACCTCGACTGTTGACTGACAGAGATCGCCGACATTTGAAGAGGGTCGTAAAGAGTAATAGGCATACATCTATCCAGACCATCACACAGGAATTTCAAACTGCGTCAGGATCCACTCCAAGTACTACGACAGTTAGGCGTGAGGTGAGAAACCTTGGATTCCATGGTCGAGCGGCTGCTCATAAGCCACACATCACGCAGGAAAATGCCAAACGACGCCTCGCTTGGTGTAAGGAGCGTCAACATTACACAATTGAACAGTGGAAAAACGTTTTGTGGAGTGACGAATCACGGTACACAATGTGGCGATCCGATGGCAGGGTGTGGGTATGGCGAATCCCCGGTGAACGTCATCTGCCAGCGTGTGTGGTGCCAACAGTGAAATTCGGAGGTGGTGGTGTTATGATGTGGTCGTGTTTTTCCTGGAGAGGGCTTGCACCCCTTGTTGTTTTGCGTGGCACGATCACAGCGCAGACCTACATTGATATTTTAAGCACCTTCTTGCTTCCCACTGTTGAGGAGCAATTCGGGGATGGCGACTGCATCTTTCAACACGATCGAGCACCTGTTCTTACTGCACGGGCTGTGGCGGAGTGGTTACACAATAACATCCCTGCAATGGACTGGCGCTACCGATGCAGAGCGCTACGAACTTGTACGTCATTTTCAGCCAGGTGACCGATACGTTTGATGACGTAGTGAATGTTAACAGTTTTCGTGCCCAATTTACTGGCGTTTTTATAGCTATCATGAATGTTTTTGTTGGTATACCAATAACACAGGTCAAATTCCGTTAATTCGCACATGACTGAGTGATGTAATACAGGCATAATAGGTGGTTAGACCTTTCCTTTCATCCATTTCATCTTCATTTATCATCTTCTTCCTCTCTGTCATATTTGGCTACGGGCCGATCCCCCGTTCTGGGTTCCTCATTCTCTGATTCAATGTTCGTCTGCTCCTGACCCTAGACACGGTTGTAAGTCCTAGGGTGTAAACCGTACATACGGGGAGGATAAGCCGACCAAGTAAGTAAGCAAGCTATGTACCAACAAATAACATAATTTATAATAATTTCAGAGTCTCAACAGGGAAAAGACTTAACTAAAATGGTCTAAGAAACTAAATCTCACAAGTGTTCTGCCCGAAGACAAGTCCCACCCACTTGGGCTAGGCCGTTGGTGGAGCCATGAACCTGTCCAAGGGCGCACTGGGTAATGTGTCATTGCGGGGGCTTGCCACTATCTACCGCAGTACAATGAAATGACGCCCTTAACCTTAATTTGAACACAAGGCGTAAGTTTGCTTGCTACTGAAAAATCTCTCGCCCAGTCAGGACTCAAAACATGGTCCATTTGCATGCTAGCCAGGAGCAAATTTAAACAAATAAGATGATTCTCCCCCCCCCAAAAACTGAGATTCGTTTAACTTATTAAAACAATTTATTTTGGTTCCATTTATATGCCACCCTAGATAACATCTAAGGTCATCGGCAATGATGTTTGCCCATTTTACTATGGTGTTAATTTTTGGGTTTGTTTACTTTGAGTTTTCTATTTAAATATTAATGTCACACACACGCACATTTACACTCTCACTCATATTTCCAGGCTCTAGGGAGAGTGGAAAATAAACCTGGCTAGAGAAGGATTCCCATTCTCCAGACGGGAATTCAACCCGGGAGCTCCGGTTAGCACGCTAACCATCTTCTATCGTCTTTTGTTAAAAAAAGCTATACAAGTAGAGAGCAGATGATAATAATGAAAAGTAATTATTTGTTGCAAGACCTTGTTTGAAAAATCTGAAAAGAAAATTAAGAAAATTGTTTTTGAAGCGCTCTCTTGAGTACTCTGATTATACAAAATTCATTGCGAATGAAGACAATAGCAGCGTGACCGTATGCACTTATGAACGCGAAAATGGGAAAACTGACCTGTCTCATCCCTAGTTTGGGAAATTAATTCATATCTGCTCTCCTGACAATGGTCACCCCCCTCTCCCACAAGCAACCCTTTCCAGACTAACCATTAAATACAAATGTAATTTTTTTTATAAGAATTCGAGTAAAGGATTTACAAAGTTACTATTATTTCTCAGTGGAACAGTGAAATTTCTGATTATTCAAAAGTCATCCTTGTGCAAAATGTCAATAGCTAATATAAAACTTTTCATACAACCAATGTAAATTCACGAAAACGATTGAATAAAGACGTAAATGGCAAGAAAATTACAAAATGATAATCGAAAAACGTCATAAACATAGAAAATGGCATAAAATGGCCACAATTAATCTAATAATATGCATTTTCATAATCTGGGGCCTGTAATAAGGATTTATATACACGTTAGCAAAGTGTATGATGTAACAATTAAAATATGACATATCAGAATCTGAGACCTGATTATGATAAATGCATGGAATATAGATACATTTCTATGCACTGTTATTGAAAACATTATATATTATGTAAGCAAACACGCGGAAGCAAACCAGCAAAATACAGTTGTCAGAAACGAAATTTGCAATACGACATCCAACGGTTGGACTTACACACCAAGACAGATGGCGTGATCCAGGAGATGCTGGAAGGACATTTGCAGGAGTAGGCTCAAGAAAGATAGAAAAAAGCCAATCCCTGGTCTAAAGCGAACCAACTCGAAGTCGTAATGTCATCATAAATGCCCATCACCTTGCTGAGATTCATTTTCTGAACGCGGTTCTCCACGTAAGGAGAACGCGAAGAGAGTAGTGCAGTTTGGAGGGCAACACCCTGGCGACGTTACATAAGGCGGTATGGGGGTCAACACACCGCAGAAGCCCACGTCACGCCACCGTTCACCTTGACTCCTAGTCATCTAGGTTACCCAACACACTCACTATCACTGTCAAACGAGTGAATTTCCGACTTGACCACTTTTTATATCATCGCTGCTGGTTCACTAGAAAGTGCTTCCATCGTTTCATCTTCGTATCAACACAACAATGCTATTCTGATTTCTCTGACTTGAGGGTGGAAAAGAAACATAACATACACATAAGGTAAACAAAAAGAAAAAATCTGATGCGTTACACTCACATGACTTTCTCTACTCTTGTACAAAATATTTTTACAAACGCTTATTCTCCATATGCTTCATGTTAATCGAGATATGGAGATGTTAATCTTATTGCTAATTTTCTTGTAGGTGCAAGGGGAATTGATAGGCTTTAAGCGATAGTCAAATATTTTAAGCGCTGGTTGCTATGTGCCGCATTCCATTCTCTTTGCATGTCCAGGGCATAAAAAAATGAATAACGAATTTGAGAAAAAGTATAAGTATTGGAAACTTTAAGGGAATAACAAGCAATATCACGAAAACGGTTCACTCAACAAAAGAAATGTATATGACATAAATTGTGTATTTTAACGCGATCTACATTTTTTGTATAGTAAAATTTTCTCTATCTCTTATGGTTTACCAGTTATGCAAAAGTCGTTCACAATGAAGAATACTTTTGGAGACATTCCCAGAAAATTCGAGATATACATTTCATTTCTCATGCCAATATCTTAAACATATGATATTTTAATCAAAATCGTTAGAGCCATTTTTGAGAAAATTAAAATTTTCGAAAAATGTTCCATGTAAAGGGTAGTCTGGGGTAGGGGGATTTTCTTGAAAACCTTCGTGTCGCATCTCTGGAAGATACTGAACCTAAATACCTAGTTTGGTGTTTATCTGCCTGTTCGTTTCTGAGTTATGCTGTTCACAGACACACAGACAGACACACACACACACACACACACACACACACACACACACACACACACACACACACACAGACACACACACGGACATGTTTCTAAAAATGCTTTTTTTTTGGATTCAGGTAGTCTCAAAACATGTATTTCCGGTGAAATCTCGGTATCGAATTTTTAGGTGGAATACAATACTTCCCCTACTTACTATACGTAGTAGAGAAAGTAAAAAATGAATAACGAATTTGAAAAAAAGTATAAGTATTGGAAAATTTAAGGGAACAACAAGCAATATCTCGAAAATGGTTCACTCAACAAAACAAATGTATATGACATAAATTGTGTATTTTAACGCGATCTACATTTTTTGTGTAGTAAAATTTTGTCTATCTCTTATGGTTTACCAGTTATGCAAAAGTCGTTCACAATGAAGAATACTTTTGGAGACATTCCCAGAAAATTCGAGATATACATTTCATTTCTCATGCCAATATCTTAAACATATGATATTTTAATCAAAATCGTTAGAGCCATTTTTGAGAAAATTAAAATTTTCGAAAAATGTTCCATGTAAAGGGTAGTCTGGGGTGGGGGGATTTTCTTGAAAACCTTCGTGTCGCATCTCTGGAAGACACTGAACCTAAATACCAAGTTTGGTGTTTATCTGACTGTTCGTTTCTGAGTTATGGTGTTCACAGACACACACACACACACAGACACACACACGGACATGTTTCTAAAAATGCTTTTTTTTTGGATTCAGGGAGTCTCAAAACATATATTTCCGGTGAAATCTCGGTATCGAATTTTTGGGTGGAATACAATACTTCCCCTACTTACTATACGTAGTAGAGAAAGTAAAAAACTAGCACGGGCGCCTTGACTGAGCTACTTTAGGATGAAAAGCTAGAAAATATTAACTATAAATAAAGTAGACAGATATTATTACCAGTACCAAGTTTTCTATTCGAATAGCAACACTGTAAATAAACAAAACTGATGTTGATACATTAAATGTTAACATTTAGTTCATAAAGTAAACGAATTCAGCAGTTTGATGTCGACTTTTCATCAGCTGCTCTTTGTTTGCCAAAAGATATACCTTTTGTTAGCATTTTAATAATAGAAATAGTTTTACTGGTATCTTAAAAATTACATTGAGTTTTACTTATGGACGTTCTTTAACTACTATGAGCCTTAGCGCCCCATTTCATATTGGGCGTGAAATAATGGAAATTTTGGTCTGTTTATCAGGCTTGACCTTATTTTACGTGCCGTAAGTCTACGCCCGAAAAAAATCCATTGCCTCCGCCGGGTTTAAACCCGCGACCTCAGGAACTAGAGGCTAGCATGTTACCCCTAGACCCGGAGGACGACATTGGTATCACGTAAGAAAACAAGAGGTTTTTTTTTCATTTGAATTATAAATTCCGGCCAGAAAAATGAAGAATACAAATATAAAATGCAATACTCAAAGGCGAAAAAGTTCAAATGTGTGGATGTTTCCTGTGTCTATGTTTATTGCTGAAAACAAAAAGTGTGGGCTCATTCATTTTGTAAACTATTTACCCTAAATTGAAAGAAAAGGAGAACAACATAAGACATAGCCTTAAAGCGCAGGTGAAATTTCTGTAAAAACACCTTAATTGTTCAATAACTGGGCACAGAATTTTTCTCTTTTCGAGAAAAACTAAAAGGTTAATTTGTTTTTCCTTCTTTTGCTTGCGCTCTGCTATTTTCACCATAGGTTATGGGCGCTGCTTATGAAAACCTTTATAAATGGGTGCTGATTTCTTTATTTTGCCCTCAGGCTCATCACTTTCCGTATCAATTACTCATTTTATAGCTATTCTACAAAATGCTCCATAGAAAAGCATTTTCTGCCTACCTTCTGTTAAACCACGGTTAAAAGAGCAAGCTGATTTATTATGTTACCCATTCTATTACAGGTTCTTTGTAGAGGTCTACACCGGCTCGGGCCCGGGTTGGGGCTTAAATTTAAAAAATGTTTTCGGTTGAAAATAAAGACGAAAAAAAATTCCTGATGTGTTACACTCACATGACTTTCTCTACTCTTGTACAAACTATTTTTACAAACGCTTATTCTCCATATGCCTCATGTTAATCGAGATGTTAATCATTGATAACTTTCTTGTAGGTGCAAGGGGAATATGGTAGGCATTAAGTGATTGTCAAATATTTTAAGAGCTGGTTGCTATGTGGAGTATTCCATACTCTTTGCATTACCATGACAAAAAAAAGTGAATAACGAATTTGAGAAAAAGTGTAAGTATTGGAAAACTTAAGGGAATAACAAGCAATATCTCGAAAATGGTTCACTCAACAAAAAAATGTATATGACATAAATTGTGTATTTTAACACGATCTACATTTTTTATGTAGTAAAATTTTGCCTATCTCTTATGGTTTACCACTTATGCAAAAGTCGTTCACAATGAAGAATACTTTTGGAGACATTCCCAGAAAATTCAAGATAATCATTTTATTTGTCATGAAAATATCTTAAACATATGATATTTTAATCAAAATCATTAGAGCCATTTTTGAGAAAATTAAAATTTTCGAAAAATGTTCCATGTAAAGGGTAATCTGGGGTGGGGGGATTTTCTTGAAATTTTCGTGTCGCATCTCTGGAAGATACTGAACCACACACACACACACACACACAGACACACATGTTTCCAAAAATGCTCTTTTTTAATTCAGGGGGTCCCAAAACATATATTTCCGGTGAAATCTCGGTAGCGAATTTTTGGGTGGAATACAATACTTCCCCTACTTACTATTCATAGTAGAGAAAGTAAAAATTTATTTAAAACAAAATTCGACAGTTGGGCCTTATCTCTTCTCAGGCTCGGGCCAGGCTTAAGAATTTCGGTCGGTGCAGACCTCTACTTTGTATGAGCTGATGAGAAACAAAAGAACATTCACTTAACATTTTCAAAGTGCAACGTATAAAACGTGGGAAAAATTAAATGAACAGCGAAAATTCGGAAATAGGTAATGTTACAAACATGTATATTCGATAGGAGTACTTCACGGGATTTCACCCGAGTCAAAAGGAAGCCGGTGTACAAGCTTTCAGCCCTACCTCCTTGGCCTTCTTCTGGGTACTGATTAATATGGGCAAATATCACTCCGAATTAATCAGTACTCTGAAGAAGGCCGCTGAGATATGGCCGAAAGCTTGGACACGACTCGTGAAGCATTCTAAGAATCAACGCCGAAAAAATTTCAGAACCTTCATTTAAATTGTGTATTTAAGTGAAGGTCAGTAAGGTTTTTTTTAATTATTTTAGTAAAAATAATGAGCCATACAGACGCGCGCGGTCCCATACACAAATATGTTTGAAATGTGTATTTTTGGTGGTCGTCATGTCACTTCCTCTACCTTAGATAAGCAGCAAAGTGTAGATGATAAGTTACAATGGAGGTCACTGAGACGAACTGAAATAATGCGTTTTCAAGAGCATTGCTTTCTTCGTCGGAGTTGGACCAGGAGACGGAGTAAATAAACAAATCGGAGGCAGGTTGAGGTGTGGCCCGGCTTGTCAGACCGGTCGAGGTGTCACTGGGTTAGTAACCGACACCTGCCGGGCGGCCAATGGCCTACTGTCATCCATCCCTCACGGTAACCTTACCGAATTCTCCGTCTTGCATATCTTGTTACTGGAGGTTTGGACCAAGAGATTGGTGCGTGCATACTTAAACCTTTGCTTATTACAAAAAGCACAAGTAACAACTTATGCACCACTGAAAATATTTAAGGAAAAAATCGTGTAGTATTTTTTCTGCGCGTTTCAGATTTGACTCTACGATGCAAAACATAGCTCCATGCCTTCAAATTAATAAACAAAATCTTTATCAGTTACAAAATAACTGACCTTTTGCCTCACGACAAAAAAGGAGGAATTTCCCTTGGAAAACATGGGGAGGGGACAAATTACATCAAACAAAATTCGCCATAACGGGAACAAAAATTGCTGCAAGGAAAAGCCATCTAGAAATTGTTTCAATATTAGACATTTTGAAGTGTATTTCTTCTTATATTGATAATACACCCATTTTTATTTTGCTAATTTTTACAGATATCCTATTCGGTTAAAAACAATTTCTTTTTTATATTTTCAACGTTCAATGAGACTTCGAGAAACTTAACTGAGCGGACATATTTGAGAAAATAGTACAGTAAATGAACAATCCATCGGCAATATATGTTTTCAAAGGTATGTAGGTTTTTGATTAAACCATTACGTGGGAATCATCACTTTCTGCCCACCTCCATGGCGCAATACATAACGCACCTGCCCTCGCCCAATTTGCCCCTTATCCAACAAAGAAAAATCTGATGTGTTACACTCACATGACTTTCTCTACTCTTGTACAAACTATTTTTACAAACGCTTATTCTCCATATGCTTCAAGTTAATCGAGATGTCAATCTTATTGCTAGTTTTCTTGTAGATGCAAGGGGAATATGGTAGGCTTTAAGCGATAGTCAAATGTTTTAAGAGCTGGTTGCTATGTAGCGCATTCCATTCTCTTTGCATGTCCAGTACATAAAAAAATGAATAACCAATTCCAATATGATAAAAAGTATTGGAAAATTTAAGGGAATAACAAGCAATATCTCAAAAATGGTTCACTCAAAAAAAAATGTATATAAAATAAATTGTGTATTTTAACGCGATTACATTTTTTGTGTAGTAAAATTTTGTCTATCTCTTATGGTTTACCAGTTATGCAAAAGTCGTTCACAATGAAGAATACTTTTGGAGAAATTCCCAGAAAATTCAAGATATGCATTTTATTTGCCATGAAAGTATCTTAAACATATGATATTTTAATCAAAATCATTAGAGCCATTTTTAAGAAAATTAAATGTTGCATGTAAAGGGTAATCTGGGGTGGGGGGATTTTCTTGAAAACCTTCGTGTCGCATCTCTGGAAGATACTGAACCTAAATACCAAGTTTGGTGTTTATCCGACTGTTCGTTTCTGAGTTATGCTGTTCACAGACACACACACGGACAAGTTTCCAAAACTGCTTGGATTCAGGGGGTCTCAAAACATGTATTTCCGGTGAAATCTCGGTATCGAATTTTTGGGTGGAATACAATACTTCCCCTACTTACTATACGTAGTAGAGAAAGTAAACAACAGTAAATATCGGACAATAGCTTTTGTGGATCATTATATATGACTACAGTTTTGGAACGCTTAAATGTATGTGGAATTCAAGTCCTGCAACTCAACCACCAAAAGAAAGCAGTAAGGCGGTGCAAATACCACAATATCAGCATCACTAGCACCCCCATGCACCAACAGTCTTGCCCTGTATAGTTACAATGCTGTAGAACACACTTCATACGACTTGCGTTAACTTTCCTACAAGTAAACTATTCATGCAGAAGTGTATGCCAAGCTCGAGCATAAGGAGGTAGACATGCCAAAAATGTGGTCGAACTTCAGGCCGACGGTAACAGCAGCGAAGCGTATCGATGACGTCACCGATCTGCGCGCAGGTACACATGACAACGCTGCATTTTCCACGCTTGCCAATGACCTCTTCTGTTTTTGGCCAGCAGGTTGCCGGCATGTTTCGCTTTCCTTCGGCACAGAACCACGTGCATTCAACGTGTTATGTCATCATTTCGATTGTCACGTGGCGTTGCACAAATTTAGTACAAACGTTGCAGAATCACCAGTCGAGGAAGGGATGACGCCTGATGCCTTTTGAGTTGAATATGAACACAATTGTTACACTGTTGTGTTCTTCTGAGCTGCTGGTAAAATTTTGGTAAATGTCTTAAAACCGTGTAGTTCACAGTTTCAATATTTGCCTGCAGTACTTGTCATTTACAGAAACGATAAATATAAGAATGAAAGTTACCCTCAGTATTTGAAAGTAGATGCTGATGAAAACCCACTATTGCACGACTTTATAGTTGCATGCAATAATAAGGCACTTTCAACTGCGTTTATTTCTTGTTTTAATAAAAAGAATGCTAAATTGTAGAAAACATTTTCCTTTTCTGAAAGGCATTTTCCAATTGCTATTTTTTTTAGGATGGCGGCGCCGTGGCCGAGTGGTTAGACCGCTCGCCTCCCACCGAGGCGGCCCGGGTTCAATCCCAGGGACCTGCATGTGGGATTTGTGGTGGACGAAGCGGCGTCTGGGCGGGTTTTCTCCGGGTTCTCCGGTTTCCCCCGCCATTCATTCCACCAACTACTCCATCATCACCTTTCCTTTCATCCATTTCACCATCATTTCGTTTCATCTACTTCCTTCATCCCATACCAGGCATCGGGCTGATCACCCATCCTGGATGCTCTATCTGATCCATGAGTGTCTGCTCCTCGACGGGCCTCTGACCCCAGGCACCCGCTTGTAAGTCCTGGGGGGTGTAAGTCCTACACCCTCCTACATAAGAGGAGGGTAAACAGATAATGAATGAATGAATATTTTTTTAGGATATTAGAACGCAGCATTATAATCAATTAAATAAGAATACCCAAAAAGCTCAGTTGAGATTTTTTTAAAACTCGATAAACGCTTCACTTTTTAAAAATTAAAATGCTTTTGTTTTCCTATTAGTCTTATTGCCCTACATGACCAGAAATAAAGCTATTTGAGGTCACCTTTATCACTACCAAACAGCCAGCAGCATAGTCAGAAAATTAAGGGGGGTTATGTACAAGGATCCATTTTTAAACAATTTGTATTAATCAAACGATAAATATGAATTAATTCTGAGTGGAAATATTTAAATAAATCGATTTTATATTCACAGATTAAGGTGCAGCACTTGGAATTAAAATTAGAATAGGATGTTTTGCGTATTCTATACAGCAAATGTGTTGTGACATGAAAATTAATGGCCACTGTGAAGTATTCTATATTACCGCTGCAGGGCATTTTATTTCGCTACAAAATAGGGTTTTTGGTTATGTTCTAAATTGGGAGATATTGCACTCATTTTGAAACCATTCAACATTAGCACGGGAAGAAAACTTGCCCCCAGTTTCTTAACATCTAAGATATGGCTTCTGTCGCTGTCACCTTTGATCATATTGTCCAAGACATACGCAGAAATACAGTGTTATTAGGAAGTATGTTTTAGCCAAGGGGGGTTCCAACTCCGAAAACCCCTTCCTAGCTACGCCTCTGTAAACAACATATTTAAAGCAACGGCGTTGCAAGCAAACTTCTTTAAGAATTACCTATAGTGGAAGATAACGTCTGATGGAGTTCAAATAATGGATGAATGTTTCTCGCGCGGGGCAACAAATCAAAATAATATTTAACTCCTTTGCAATTCGTGATTAATAATCAGTGTTGCCACATCAGTGTCTCTGTAGCTCTAGCTTTGACCTCTTCAGCCACTCAGAGCTACATTTCATTCTTGGCAGCTGGTTAAATCTGAAGCTAATAGATTCAGTTATTCCGGCATCATTCACTTTGGCTTCGTGTCGTCCTCCGTAGTGTAGTAGTAACCTCTAACCATGCTAACCTCTAGCTCCCGAGGCCGCGGGTTCAAACCCGGCGGAGGGCGATGGATTTTTTCGGCATAAAAATCTTTAGTATGGTTTCCTACCGAAGGGAAGTAAAGCCGGTGATCCCGTGTCATAGATTTACAGCACGTAAAAGAACCTCAAGCCTAATAAAGAGGCCTCTGAGCAAACTTTCGTCTTGCACTCCCCCAATATAGAATGCGACGCTAAGAACCATAGTAGTTAAAGAACATCCATAAATAAAACTCAATTTAATTTACTGTGGCTTCGCGATCTAAAATGCTTTTCAAAATAAGAACCCCACGAAAGAGTCTTATGAAAGATCTAAAAAGAACTTCCGGGTACTTTTTCTAGAAAACCAGCCACTCTGGCATAGCAGGAGGTCAACATGAAACATTTTTAAATACAAGAGGCAGCCCATTGCTCTATGTTACAATTTTTAATTGCCGGACTTCGCATTTTTAGTAAAAAGTAATTTACTTACGTTATGTTTTACTCTGAACTTGTAACGTCAAACTTTTATTGCTCTGCAATAGCAAACAGTTGTTCACATCCTAAATAATAAAATTTTAAAAAGAAACTGAAAAAAAGTACTTTAACATCTCGATCTTGAAATCTTTTCTCAGATTTTCTTCCCCCCGAGTTACGGTATTGCTCGTTACAGTTTTAAACCCCCCCTCACATTTTATAAGACAAAGTGCTGATTTTCTCGCCAAATGTTTGTTACTGCCCTTGCTTAAAAATTAGTGTATGAAAAACACACTAAGTGCGGAATTATAGAGTCCGTTCTGAAATTCACAATATATTAAAATATTTCACACTAAATATTAGCAGAAGAACTGAGAATTTGGTACTTGCAGTTTTTGCAATAAGTAAACTTTGATTTAAGAAGCAAAATAGTGTTTACCTTTGTATTTACCAATTTTCGAAAAACAAATCAGCCCAGAATTTTCACACAAGAAATAAACGTAAAAATAATAAAATACCTACGTGATTAATGGGTCCATACAGATGTGAATTTTTACTTTCTCTACTACGTATAGTAAGTAGGGGAAGTGTTGTATTCCACCCAAAAATTCGATACCAAGATTTCACCGGAAATAGGTGTTTTGAGACCTCCTGAATCCAAAAAAAGCATTTTTGGAAACATGTCCGTGTGTGTGTGTGTGTCTATGAACAGCACAACTAAAAAACTAACAGTCGGATAAACACCAAACTTGATATTTACGTTCAGTATTTTCCAGAGATGCGACACGAAGATTTTCAAGAAAATCCCCCCACCCCAGACTACCTTTTACATGGAACATTTTTCGAAAATTTTAATTTTCTCAAAAATGGCTCTAACGATTTTGATGAAAATATCCTATGTTTAAGATAATGTCATGAGAAATGAAATGTATATCTCGAAATTTCTGGGAATGCCTCCAAAAGTATTCTTCATTATGAACGACTTTTGCATAACTGGTAAACCATAAGCGATAGACAAAATTTTACTACACAAAAAATGTAGATCGCGTTAAAATACACAACTTTTATCATATACATTTTTTTTTTGTTGAGTGAACCGTTTTCGAGATATTGCTTGTTATTTCCTTAAATTTTCCTTATACTTTTTCTCAAATTCGTTATTCATTTTTTTGTCCTGGACATGCAAAGAGAATGGAATGCGCCACATAGCAACCAGCGATAAAATATTTGACTATCGCTTAAAAGCTACCATATTCCCCTTGCATCTACAAGAAAATTACAAATAAGATTGACATCTCGATATCTCGATTAACATGAAGCATACGGAGAATAGGCGTTTGTAAAAATAGATTGTACAAGAGTAGAGAAAGTTATGTGAGTGTAACACATCAGATTTTTTATATTAATAGCGTTTGTGTTTTCTACCACGTTTAAAAAAACTGTAAGTACTTCCTAAAAAAGTTACTTTCGAGTTTAAAAACAAAACAGCGCCTCAATCTCAGGCAAAAGTTACTAATGCTATTAACATTCAATGGGATAACTTATTACACCAAGCTGTCCCAAGACTTCACAAGTAACTTACGTTCAACTGGAAGAAAACAAGTCGAAGCTTGAGAACGTCATTCAGAAAGTAATGCGAACAAAATAAAAACTGCAATGTCAAGAATGGGCAATTTATTTGAGAGGCGAACAATGCGAGAAGGCAGTTCACCCGGGGCAGCTCGTGAATGCAAACGTTTGGTTACCTCTCCGCCTCTTTACATAACAGATAAGGGTTCAGCTTCCTCGGAATGTTAATTTGAAATGGTAAACCTACACGCTTCCAGGCATTCGTGAGAAAGTACGCCTTGCCATTTTTTTCTAAAGCGGCCGTGTAAACCTAATGTCATTTGCAGGACGTATTATGGAGATCAGGAACTTCAGTGTATGTATTGTTGATAATGAGGATGAAGATATATCGCTATAAGAGAGTCCCTATATGGGGAAACGCGTTACTACACCTATTATTTACTTACTGTTTTTGAAGCAAGATTATATTGACAAAATTAATCATTTAATCACAGTAATGGGCGGGCTAAGGTGTACTCCACTCAAATAGCATTTGTTCCAAGTACGAGAATCAAAGTTACCCATGTTGGGGATAATGTTTCTATTCCATGATAATGTATGTGCAAGCTCAAGGAAACAATATGCCCCGGTACATGGTGCCTTATTTTATAAATACAGACAACCCAATCGTATGCATATTCAAAAGGACTTGTACATTTCTGAGCACACCCGAGGGAAGAAATCAAACTTTCTTTACTACGTGTAGTAAGTAGGGGAAGAATTGTATTCCACCAAAAATTCGATACCGAGATTTTATTGGAAATATATGTTTTGAGACCCCCTGAATCAAAAAAAAAGCATTTTTGGAAACATGTCTGTGTGTGTGTGTGTCTGTGAACAGCATAACTCAGAAACGAACAGTCGGATAAACACCAAACTTGGTATTTAGGTTCATCTTCCAGAGATGCGACACGAAGGTTTTCAAGAAAATCCCCCCACCCCAGATTACCCTTTACATGGAACATTTTTCGAAAATTTTAATTTTCTCAAAAATGGCTCTATCATGTGTTTAAGATAATTTCATGATAAACAAAATGCATATCTCGAATTTTCTGCGAATGTCTCCAAAAGTATTCTTCATTGTGAACGACTTTTGCATCACTGGTAAACCATATGAGATAGACAAAATTTTACTACACAAAAAATGTAGATCGCATTAAAATACACAATTTATGTCATATACATTTTTTTGTTGAGTGAACCATTTTCGAGATATTGCTTGTTATTCCCTTAAATTCTTCAATACTTTTTCTCAAATGGGAATGCGTTATTCATTTTTTTTGTCCTGGACATACAAAGAGAATGGAATGCGCCACATAGCAACCAGCTCTTAAAACATTTGACTATCGCTTAAACTCTACCAAATCCCCTTGCACCTACAAGAAAATTAGCAATAAGATTAACATCTCGATTAACATGAAGCATATGGAGAATAAGCGTTTGTAAAAATAGTTTGTACAAGAGTAGAAAAAGTCATGTGGGTGTAACACATCAGATTTTTATTATGTATATTTATTGTATGTATAATTGTATAAATTGTTAGATGAATGTATTTCTTAGTTTACTAACGCAACAGCTGTGAGGGTAAGAGCAAGCTGCCTTTAGTATCAAACAAAGTAATAAAATGGAAACCTAAGGGTGGCTAACAATAAGGTGTAACCTTGAGAGAGAGAGCAATAATTTAGAAAGCTAAGAAGATTAACATCAATCGATGGAAAAATACTGGTGTAACGTCCTAAAGTGTGTGAATATTCACGTGGGTGCAGAAAGCCAATCAAAATCATACTAAGAGTGTTCTGCTTGAGTAGGCTTAGCCAATCAGAAACTAGGAAGATTAGATTTGTAATTTTAAGCTGTGGATGCTAAGAGGTAGCGTACCCAAGCCGTTCACTTCAGTGTTTGTAGCTCAGAGTGGGCAGATGTGAGAATTTAGTGCAGTGGGAAAAAGCTAAATTTTGATCTTTAAAAATGTGGTTAGGAACATCTCACAGCTCCATACTTAGATACGTCAGTAAATTGTTATTTGATATATATATTATTCAACTGCCGTGAAGAAGTAATACAAAGTAAGAATTTACAACTATGATTGGTGTTATATGTGTAAAATTATTCTGCAGCCGTACCACCCCTATTTAGAGATACTTGCTCTACCAGATATCACTGACGCAGCCGAGGCATAATTAAATAAATTAAATAAAAAAAAACATAAAAAATTAAACTTTAAAGATTTATTACACATATAACTTTATTATTTTCACACATACAAATTGGCGGGCTACCGACGCAAGCTGCAGACACCAATCATGAAAGAAGACAACGCTACCACCTGGTGAGGGTATACATTTTCGTGATTCTTAACTTTAAAGTAATCGATTTCCCGATCGCAACTCTAAGCAACACTTGATATCGAAGAGGCGAGGGCGATGCCGGACCCCACGGAGGTTCGAACTGGCTACCTTCATGAACGTGTCCTGCGCAGCCGAGCATAGCGATGCCACGTGACCGTGACGGAAGGCGAGTCACGGCCGCCTGAACACACGAGGCAATAAAAAGCAAAAGTGTACGCACACAGAGAATGAGAAAAATCTCTATTCTGAGATTTACCATTGTTGGCATTACTGGGCGTTAGTCCCACGGGAACATACGCAAATGATGCCATCTGCGAAATGGCAAGGAAAACTCATTCCAGAGACATTGGCGATGTATTGACATACCTCTTCACCCAGTTTACTTTGTGCCTAACAGGAACATTAGTTTGGTGTTGCAAAACATGTAAGGCAGTGACCTTTATGCAACAGTTACAGAGTTACACGCAGTGTCAACAAGCACGCCCACCTGCCAAGGAACAGGGAAGATTGACTAAACCTTGAGCAGCGTTCAACTGTCTTCACCAGCCCGGATTCTAATGAGATGTCCTTTTTACTTTCTCTACTACGTACGATTTCATCGGAAATATATGTTTTGAGACCCACTGAATCCAAAAAAAGCAGTTTTGGAAACATGTCCGTGTGTGTATATCTGTGAACAGCATAACGATTTTGATTAAAATATCATATCCCTTAAATTTTCCAATACTTATACTTTTTCTCTCAAATGGAAATTCGTTATTCTGTTTTTTTTTTGTCCTGGTAATGCAAAGAGAATGGAATGCTCCAAACTGCAATCAACTCTTAAAATATTTGACTATCGCTTAAAGCTTACCAATTCCCCTTGTATCTAAAAGAAAATTAGCAATAAGATTAACATCTCGATTAACATGAAGCGTTTGTAAAAATATTTTGTACAAGAGTAGAGAAAGTCATGTGAGTGTAACACATCAGATTTTTTTAATCACCAAACTCCGGGTCCTGGTCATCGCGACCTGAAGAACGTCAATTCGGACATCAGTTTCGCTTCTGATGCCACAGATGGAAGAGGAGAAAATAAATTCAATAATTAAAGAAACTGAAATGCAATTTCTTCATAGTTGCTTTCAGCTGTCAAGTATCGTTTAAATTTAAATTTCGCCATATGTGCAGCACAGCCTTAAAAATACAAAATATATTAACCACTCGCGCTGAGTAAGCATGACTCCAGCTCACACACTTTTTGTTACTCTAACACAGTTGGCAACAAGTCTCCTGGAATACCTTAGCTTGCAGATAATAAAAATGTCAGCTGGAAATATACTGGCAGATACAGTATTGCGGTTTTCTCCTCTTTGGGTTCATATTGACACCGGGCAAGCAATTGCGTTTTTCATTTTTAGTGCTATCCAGATTTTATAAAAACCGCCAATACGTTCAATAGGAACGTATAAGCACTTTTATGCAATCTTAACATTATAAATACCATCGTGCATAATTGGTCCATTATGACACGCATGTCAAAAATAGCAATGACGTAATAACGGTATTCCAAGTTGCCTTGGCTTAAGAGAGAAGATGAAACCATTTTACTATATTTTTTTCTATGGGGAACGAAGAAGCAAAAACATCTGTACATCACTTCATTGAATCTATAATTACTTAATCATTCTGTGCTGATAACAGGCTACATCACAGCCCGTAACGCCTGTTAGCTTCTGTAACAAGAAGGAAATGGATGCGGGTGGCTGTTTTGCTTTTTCGGTTCAACACGCCAGGTAATGAATTGAATGCAGGGAAAGAAGCTAACGTGACATTTAGCAACATATGAAGACAATCTTAGTTTTGTCAGCTATGGATGCCGACTTACTTCATTATTTACTTCCTTCAATTTATAACGCTAAGATTGCATAAAATGTTGTATCCAACTCGTAAATAATCTTAATGTGGCACTCGTAAAAACTGTCACATTCACTGTTGTTTGTGCGACAAATATCCACTCTTGCCATAAGCACCAAGATTACCCAACCAAGCGGGATAGCAAAGGCTGTGACACACGTTCGGGTGGTCCCGGGTTCAAATACCGTGGGCCGACCAATCTGACTGGGATTTTTTTCGCGGTTTCCCTCAGTCGCCAAGGTAAATACTAGATTGGATATTAATACCACGATCCAAAGTTCCACCCTTAGTCTAAAACAAAAATAAAGCATGAAAAAAAAATCTGATGTGTTACACCAACATGACTTTCTCTACTCTTGTAAAAAACAAATTTCTACAAACGCTTATTCTCCATATGCTTCATGTTAATCGAGATATCGAGATGTTAATCTTATTGCTAATTTTCTTGTAAGTGCAAGGGGAATTGGTAGGCTTTAAGCGATAGTCAAATATTTTAAGAGCTGGTTGCTATGTGGAGTATTCCATTCTCTTTGCATTACCAGTACAAAAAAAAGAATAACGAATTCCTAATTAAGAAGAAGTATAACTATTGGAAAATTTAAGGAAAGACAAGCAATATCTCGAAAATGGTTCACTCAACAACAACAACAAAATGTATATGACATAAATTGTGTATTTTAACGCGATCTACATTTTTTTGTGTAGTAAAATTTTGTCTATCTCTTATGGTTTACCAGTTATGCAAAAGTCGTTCACAATGAAGAATACTTTTGGAGAAATTCGCAGAAAATTGGAGATATAAAAATTTCTTAAACTTATGGTATTTTATTCAAAATCGTTAGTCATTTTTGAGAAAATTCTCGAAAACTATACCAGGTAAAGGGTAATTTTGTGTGAGGGATTTTCTTGAAAACCTTCGTGTCGCACCTCTGGAAGATACTGAACCTAAATACCAAGTTTGATGTTTATCCGACTGTTCGTTTCTGAGTTATGCTGTTCACAGACAGACGCACAGACACACACACGGACGTGTTTCCAAAAATGCTTTTTTTTGGATTCAGGGGGTCTCAAAACATGTATTTCCGGTGAAATCTCGGTATCCAATTTTTGGGTGGAATACAATACTTCCCCTACTTACTATACGTAGTAGAGAAAGTAATAAATGGTAAAATGCCTACCTCTAACCACAGGTAAGACAGCGCGGCACGTGTGGAAGTAGAGGTACAGTTGCTGTACACATAATTCTGTGGACGTGTGACGAAGTAAGATGGTGTGGTACAAGAATAAGACCTAGAAGCCTAATTGTCGGCTATACACCGATCCACGAAGTATCCCGTAACAGATCCGTCGCGATATGACCACGTAAAATAACTCACCACATATATTACTTACTACTTAGTTGGTTTACCCTCATTGTATGTAGGACTTACATCTCCTACGACTTACAACTATGCTTATAGTCAGAGGCCTATCGATGAGCAGAGGAACATAAGATCAGAGAACGAAAGACCCGGAACGGGGATCGGCCCGTAGCTGAAGTAGGTTTGTTGCACTACGTATGGAAAGCCAGTTTGAAGAAGGTGTATTATATTTCGACTGTTGGGGAGCCCAACCTGAAGTAGTTGTAACCGCACGTATGGTAAAAACTTTCCGGTAGCCTTCGCCCCAAAAAATGTACTTTCCGGTGATCTTTACCCCAAATGTTTAAAAAATATTAAGTTTGTAATTGTGACTGTTTCTTTAAATATTATATATTTATGTTTGCCTCGGCTGCGTCAATATTTATACTTTTTTTTAGAGACATGAATATCTTATCAGGGAGTGATGCGACCGAAGAATGTAGACTTACACAGATTTTTAAGTTTTTCTTCACTCCATTTTATTAAAGCTTGACACGATTTAAATCACACTTCACTGATATAGAGAGCTGTGAGATTCTTTTGTTAATTAATTGCACTTTGTAACACGTAAACTATTTTTGTCTCACACGAATACGTATCAAGTTCCTTGAGGATGCATCTCGCGTCCGGTTAGGAACACTGTCTACAAGCAACTGACTTCTAAATTTGTAAATTTTGCTCCATTTTAGTTTCTGATTGGCTAATCCTACTCCAATAGAATACCTTCATTTAACTAAAGCTTTTTCTGGTTGTTGATTGGCTATTTTATAAACTGTCACTAAAATTACATTATTGCTTCCAAGAATCGCAAGTAACATTTAAACTTTCAAATTCATTATTGCCTCAAGGTTACCTCATTGTTACCTCTTTGTTAGCAAATTTTAACCTATTTCTCACAGCTCCTACATTATTAAATTACGTAATACATTCACATAACATTATTACACATGTATACGATAATATATAAACATTAATACAATGACTGTTACATACATTTTATGTTATTTATACACATATTGCTTTAAGGCGGGCTGTTATTGAACTTATATATTATATAATTAGACTGAAATCATTTAAGTGTTAAAAATACTGCCTCACAGCAACGTAAGAGAGTGAGGCCAGAACATATGAAATGAAGCCGAAATGGATTAAAGGAAAGGTGATGAAGCAATTGGTACATTCAACGGCGGGGGAAACCGGAGAACCCGAAGAAAAAACCGGCCAAACGCCGCTTCTCCATCACAAATCCCACATGCGGGTTCGAGCCTTGGTGAGAGGCGAGCGGTCTAACTACTCAGCCACGGCGACTGTATACATTATTACTAAAGCTAATGTGCCAACGAGGAGTCGTAGTAGAATACTCATTTGATATTAACTCTGAAAGCCAAGATAATCTGGAAGTGAATATACAACAGAATCTGAACAGAGAAACAAAATGAAGAAATGACGCAGTGCAAAAGTATATTTCTTAGCAAACGACAAGACGATAAAATGGTGTAAAGCCGCTTGTACACCATCAAATGTTTGTCAAATTCAATACTTTAACAAGACCTTTCAAGAGTTGTCACAACTTTACAACTTCTCTTGTCAAATTGCTTGCAATACTTTTAAACTCTTTGAAAGTCTTGAAAGTAAATAAGGACATGCTCTAATCGATCAAAGACTTGACACTGATTTGATGGCTTTAGCCAATGAAATGTGAGTACTCACAGTGCGTCACGAAATCTGCAACATGGCGGAAAGCGAAAAGTAAACAAAATGTCTACCCGGCCAAGGTATATTGTAAGCGAACTGCTTAGGTTATACATAAGCTAGTCATGTCCGTATGTCTAGGACTCCGTGAATTACAACAAGATGAAGCAGATGAAGGCGTACAGAGAAATAATTGCCAGGCAGATTTCCGAACTAAGTATACATTAATGCAATGTTATATAGTGTGGTTAACCTATCAGTTGGTGCTATTTTCATTGTGTTCCACAATCGTAATGCGATTTCATTGGATATAATACGTGAAATTGCTACATAATATTAGTATACAACAGTATTTCATTGCAAACTGTTATACCATGACGCAAGTAGTAAACTGCTTTGTGCGTGATAAATTATCTATTAATGTGTTCTGAAGGGTTTCAGTTTGAAAACAGACAACTTGTAAATACACATTTACGACATTGTCAAGTCTTGTCCAATCTTGTCACACTTTGAAAAATGTTTGACAATTTTTCTTGTAAGCTCGTGAATTGAAAAAAAAAAGTTTGATCATGTACAAGGGGCTTAATATTTGAAGAAGTCAAGACACGGAACGATCTCACGACAGAATAACTTCCTGGCATCGATACTGTGGATCAATGTTCTGCATTTCGTAGTTATTCTGTGCTGCTGAATACTGGAGAAATAATGTGGAAATCAAGCGAAGAAACAGATTATAGAAGGCAGTACTTGCCAAAGCAGGGTACATATTTGCTGAATCATCATTTGGTAAGAAGAGCGACCAGCCAAAGCACATCAAACGCTCTGAGATGCTTGTTACCATTTGAGCGCCATTTCACCGTCCGATATGACTTACGAGGTTAAGGACTTAAACTTCAAGCCAAAAAAAGTATTCAAGCAATTAAATATTATTAAGTGTATTTAGGTTAGGTTACACAATGGAGGGGGTATACTTCGCTCTGTGAAAGACATATATCTATTTACGGCCACCATTCCACAGGAGGAAGAGGTTAAGTGAAAGAACCATAGGAGGCTACAGGCCGCAGGCAGATATACCACAGAGACGCGCGGAAGTCCCTAACAATTCGAACTCAAGACCCGTCGCAATGCTGAGCTGCCTAGAGGACGGCAAACGACTAAGCAGCCCTCTAGTGTCCATGTGAAGTACTGTTTCCTTTGAGCAATCATCCGCGCCATCTCTCCGGCACCGCCATACGCCACGAAACCTACAAGTACACCTGAAGAATGAGTAGGAAAAGGAATGAAAGGGAAATAATGTAGAGGAATTTGCGGCAGAAGAGAAACCACCCCAGAATCCGCCTACCAACCAGGGAAAACCACGAAAAACCCAAAGTCCGATTGGGCGGTCAACGGGAATCGAACCCAGGACCACCCGAATGCGAACCGCACTTGTTATCTCTTTCGGTGAGGGTATATAACACTTGGTACAAACTGCTAGATCTTACTTACCTCGGAATATTATGATTTGCTGCGTTTTTAACCGCAATGAAACATAACTGCAGCATTATGCACACCTTGCTATACATGTAGCTGTCATCTGTCGCTCCTGGCCAGTTTCAGTTTAATAAGATTCTGTGTAGCTGCATCAGCTTGCACTTCCGGGGTCAACTTCATTATTTTAATAACGCAATATTCCAGGCCACCGCTTTCTATATTAATTTCAATTTCATTTCTCCACACTTTCTGTGCTTATGAAACTGACGTCGCAATTATAAATTAGCAGCATTTCAGATAACACTGCGCGAACTTCATGGATGCCACCGAAAACAGCGCTCGACAGTCTTGATTTTTTGCTAGATCTCCGGATACTGCTCAGTCATTCACCAAGAGCCCCTGCGACACGAGTAGACAGATTAATCACTATCAATGCTTTTCACAGGTTCAGATTTCGAAATTTTTAATCAAAACCGTTAGGGCCAGTTTTTTCGAGAACAAATTAAAACAAAAACATTTTTCTATGTAAAGGATACTAAATACCAAGTTTAGCATTTAACCAATTTTGGTTTTTGAGTTATGCTGTTCACAGACAGACAGACACACACACACACACACACACACACACACATTTTTTTAATGTGTACTCCACCCCGGGGGCCTCGAAAGTATTTTCTGTGAAATATCGGTATCGAATTTTTGAGTGGAATCCAATATTTTCTCTACTTATTATGGGTAAGCAGCAGAGAAAGTAAAAATTTGATGCGTTACTTCACATTACTTTCTGTCCCTCTGTCGTTTATTAGTGGGTATAAAACTATCCCTACTAAAGCTTATTACTTTCTCCACTACGTATAATACTAAGTAGGGGAAGTATTGCATTCCACCCGATACCGGGATTTCATCTGAACACATGTTTTAAGGCACCCTGAATCCAAATAAAGCATTTTTGGAAACATGTTCGTGTGTGTGTGTCTGTGAGCAGCATAGCTCAGAAACGAAAAGTCGGATAAATATCAAGCTTGGTATTTAGGTTCAGTACCTTTCAAAGATGGGACACTAAGATTTTCAAGAAAATCCCCTCACCAAAGACTATCCTTCACATGAAAGATTTTTCGACAATTTTTTATTTTCTAAAATATAACCTAATGATTTCGATTAAAATGCAGTATATTAAAGATATTTCCATGAGAAATAAAATGTATATCTTGAATTTTCTGGGAATAGCCAGTGAAGTCCACTCCACTTGAAAGAAATTTTGTATAATCTTGTATAACTGGCAAACGTCAAGTGATAGACCAAAACGTACTACAGAAAAAATGTAGATCTCTTTAAAAAGACAATTTATTTCAAATAAGTTTTGTTGTGGCATAAGCCACTTCTGAGATATCTGTTATTAAAGGTTCAAATTGTTCATTTCTTGTCAACATTCAGTTGCTTCCCGCGATTGTATGGAAGCAGTATAGAGTTTTAAAGCCAGCATATAGCGTCCAGTTCTTAAACATTTGACTATCGCTGTTCTCTTTGTGTTTATAACGAAATGTGTAATGTAGCTATTTCTGCGAAGGTTTATTTGAATTAAAATGTAGTGAACAGAAAACTGAGCTTTAGTAAGAATAGTTTGTATACCCATTAATAAAGGATAGAGGTAGAGAAAGCCATGTGAATGTAACACATTAGACTTTTTACTTTCTCTAATACGTATAGTAAGTAGGGGAAGTATTGTATTCCACCCAAAAATTCGATACGGAGATTTCACCGGAAATACATGTTTTGAGAGCCCCTGAATCCCAAAAAAAGCATTTTTGGAAACATGTCCGTGTGTGTGTCTGTCTGTCTATCTGTGAACAGCATAACTCAGAAACGAACAGTCGGATAAACACCAAACTTGGTATTTAGGTTTAGTATCTTCCAAAGATGCGACACGAAGGTTTTCAAGAAAATCCCCCACCCCCCAGATTACCCTTTACATGGAACATTTTTCGAAAATTTTAATTTTCTGAAAAATGGCTTTAACGATTTTAATTAAAATATCATATGTTTACGATATTTTCATGACAAATAAAATGTATATCTTGAATTTTCTGCGAATATCTCCATAAGCATTCTTCATTGTGAACGACTTTTGCATAACTGGTAAACCATAAGAGATAGACAAAATTTTACTACACAAAAAATGTAGATCGCGTTAAAATACACAATTTATGTTATATACATTTTTTGTTGTTGAGTGAAGCATTTTCGAGATATTGCTTGTTATTCCCTTAAATGTTTCAATACTTCTCAAATGGGAATTCGTTATTCATTTGTTTTTCTTGGATATGCAAAGAGTATTAATCTGTAGCAAAGGGAATGGTGCTGCACCTAGCAACCAGCTATTAAGAGATATGTATGTGCTTAAAGGCTACTGTATTTCTATAACATGAACTAGATGGAGAATAAGCGTTTGTAAAAATAGTTTGTACAAGAGTAGAGAAAGACATGTGAGTGTAACACATCAGATTTTTTCTACCTACATTATAATCGAGATAAACATTCGCAGAAATAGCTACATTACACCTTCCGTTATAAATACAAAGAGAACAGCGATAGTCAAATGTTTAAGAACTGTCGCAGGCCTTAAAATTCCAAACTGTTTCCATGCAATCACGAGATACAAGTGAAAATTGATAGGACTTTAAAATATGACAAAGACTTGAATAATTGAACCATTAATAAGGGATATCTCAAAAAATGGCTTAAACCAGAAAACAAAATTATTTGAGGTAAATTGTGTGCTTTGAAGCGATCTACAATGTTCGTGTTTTAGTCTAACGCTTAATGTTTCCCAGTTTTATACAAAGTTTCTTCCGAATGAAGAGGACTTCACAGAAAATTCCAGATATATAATATTGTATCTTCAATATATGGTATTGTAATCACAATCTTTAGAGCCATTTTTCACAAAATTAAAAATTTCGAAAGTGTTCCATGTAAAGAGTATTTGGGGGTGGGGGATTTTCTTGAAAATCGTGGCGCATCTTTGGAGACACTGAACTTATATATGCATTTGATATTTTTCTGACTTTTCTTTTGGGAGTTATGATGTTCACAAGCATACACATGGACGTTTTTCTAAAAATGTTTGGGGGGGGGGGTTAGTGGCATCACAGCATATATTTTCGCTGAAAACTCGGTATCGAATTTTGGGGGAATACAATACTTCCCCTACTCACCATACGTAGTAGAGAAAGTAAAAAATCTGATGTGTTACACTCACATGACTCTCTCTACTCTTGTACAAACTATTTTTACAAACTCTTATTCTCAATCTATTTCATATTAATCGAGATAAACATTTGCAGAAACGATCTTTTGACATGCAAAGAGAATTACATTTTACACATAGCGACCAGTTCAAAAAATATTTGACTATCGCTTAACGCGTACTATGTTCCCCTTGTTTTGTATTTACAAGGGCAATATAGAAATACAGTAGCCTTTAAGCATAGACATATCTCTTAATAGCTGGTTGCTAGGTGCAGCACCATTCTCTTTGCCACAGATTAATACTCTTTGCATATCCAAGACAAAAAAATCTGGTTACACTCACATAATTTTCTCTACTCTTGTACAAACTATTTTTACAAACTTTTACCTTCCATCAACTTCATGTTAACCGAGATGTTAATCTTATTACAAACTTTCCTGTAGGTGCAAGGGGAATTTGGTGGGCGTTAAGCGATAGTCAAATCTTTTAATGCTGTGATAATGTGGAGCGTTCCATTCTCTTTGCATGCCCAGTACATAAAAAAATCTGATGTGTTACACTCACATGACTTTCTCTACTCTTGTAAAAACTATTTTTTCAAAGGCTTATTCTCCATCTACTTCATGTTAATCGAGATAAACATTTGCAGACTCTATCTTATTGCTAATTTTCTTGTAGATGTAAGGGGAATATATATTTACAAGGGCAATATAGAAATACAGTACCTTTAAGCACATACATATCTCTTAATAGCTGGTTGCTAGGTGCAGCTCCATTCCCTTTGCCGCAGATTAATACTCTTTGCATATACAAGATAAAAAATGAATAACGAATTCCCATTTGAGAAAATAAGTATTGAAAAATTTAAGAGAATAACAAGAAATATCTCGAAAATGGTTCACTGAAAAAAAATGTATATGACATAAATTCTGTATTTTAGCGCGATCTACATTTTTTTGCGTAGTAAAATTTTGTCTATCTCTTATGGTTTACCAGTTATGCAAAAGTCGTTCACAATGAAGAATACTTTTGGAGACATTCCCAGAAAATTCAAGATATACATTTTGTCATGAAAATATCTTAAACATATGATATTTTAATCAAAATCGTTAGACATTTTTGAGAAAATTAAAATTTACGAAAAATGTTCCATGTAAAGGATAATCTGGGGAGGGTAGATTTTCTTGAAAACCTTTGTGTCGCATCTCTGGAAGATACTGAACCTAAATACCAAGTTTGGTGTTTATCCGACTGTTCATGTCTGAGTTATGCTGTTATGACAGACACACACACGGACATGTTTCCAAAAATGTTTGTTTTGGATTCAGGGGGTCTCAAAACATATATTATCGGTGAAATCTCGGTATCGAATTTTTGGGTGGAATACAATACTTCCCCTACTTACTATACGTAGTAGAGAAAGTAAAAATGCTGTTGGCGTATGCGAATTTTGCGGCTTATCACGTCAAAATTATGGAACCCAGTCTATATTACATAAATATATCCAAACCCTTTTGGACATTTCGTGTTACTGCTTCTGAAAGTAATTCAGACATCCAACCAAATCCCCCAGACTGAAATCGAGTAAGGAAGCTAGAGACACAAAAGCTAAAGAAGGCGTAGTTCCACTGCTAACCGGAAGAACATCGAAGCGCAAGAAGGTAGAAACAAATATATCGCGGTGGCGCAGAGGTGTTATCCACGTGCTCAAAGCCGGAAAATGTGCAAGCCCATTGAGGTGTCGGATTATTCCGACAGGCACTCGTTTTCTGCGAAACAATGCACAGGAACTGAGCTCAGCCATTCAGTTGCCCGTTCCGCTGACGATCACCACAATATGTGCGAGTCGCAGCAAACACGAACATGCCATGCCCTTTATCTTCTTTTGCTGTAGAATTTCAACCGAAATGTGTTTCATATTTAGTAAATTTACTGAATATTATGAAGCCTTAGACCAGGGACAGCCAAGTAAAGGCCCGTCAAGACATTTTGAACGGCCCGCCGTTCGCTAAAGATCCGATGTGAACATTATCATCGTTACAAACCCTTCCTCTTTCGAATCTGAAAACAGTAAGGGATGTATTCATTAATCAATTTTGCATTTCAGAGCCTGAGATTCATTAATACTCCTCATCCTCAGAAACAGAAATACAACACCACTGAGGACTTTGTGCTAAACTTTGAGCATTTCTCCTAATTTGACTGAATTTTGCAAATATGTCCGTTCAGACCGGTTTCCCAAAGTTCGCGAACTTACTCTCTAAATCTGGTGGGCACATTTGACTCCATAAGCATTTGTAAGCAAACTTTTCTGCCTTGAATGTTATTAAGAATAAATTAGTTCAACTATTAGAGATACATATTTGGCTAACACATTTTTCTGTGCACATAAAAAATTATACGTATATTCAAAACTTGCATTAGCTTTACAGGTCTTAAAAATTCATTGGAATGTTCCCATTAAATTGTGTAACAAATAGATTTATATAATTGTTCAGAGAGTTTTATTTTATAATAATAATAATAATAATAATAATAATAGCTGAATGTGTAAAATTACATGATCTTCCAAATAAAACAATAAATAATAATTAAATTTAATATGTGTTTTATTAATAACACGTTTTATATCCGCCTACAGTTACATTTACTTGAATACTTTATTGATACTTAATAACAATTTAGTTCACATTCAAAGTAGCTATTAATACGATTTTGGGGGCCTTTATGTGCCTTTAAAATGCTGTAAATTTAGTGGCCCAAGCTCATAATAGGTTGGCCACCCTTGCTTTAGACTGAAATATTATGCAATAAAGATTAAACCCTATTTTGCGGAATCATCCAGCAAAATGATGTTTCCACGCTAAAAAACCTCATTTGTTTATGCAGACACATAAAATTCCTGGTAGATTTTCCTCCTACGTGATGAGAGAGTCATACAAAATGTCTTTTGTTTACTTCCCATAATAAGAGAAGGCAGAAAACAAGCTCTTAACCAAATTAATCTTAAAGTTATCCCAAACCGTACAACCTTCAAATGCAAACGGACACGTTACTCAAGGCAAAACTGCGGATGTTATGAATTAACTTTCCATCTTCCTTGTCGTTCACCGAGTAAGTTCATCTTCTGTTTTCCTCAACCACACAGCATGCATCATACACTATGTGATCAAAAGTATTCGGACACCCCTATAAACATATGTTTTTCATCCTAGGTGCATTGTGCTGCCACCTACTGCGTGATACTCATCCGCGACCTCAGTAGTCATTAGACATCGTGAAACAGCAGAATGGGACGCTCCGTGGAACTCACGGACTTCGAACGTGGTCAGGTGATTGGATGTCACTTGTTTTCAGAAGTCTGTACGCTAGATTTCCACACTCCTAAACGTCCCTAGGTCCAATGTTTCTGATGTGATAGTGAAGTGAAAACGTGAAGGGACATTTACAGCAGAAAAGCGTACAGGCCGGCCTCGTCTGTTGACTGACAGAGACCGCCGACATTTGAAGAGGGTCGTAAAGAGTAATAGGCACACATCTATCCAGACCATCACACAGGAATTCCAAACTGCATCAGGATCCACTCCAACTACTATGACAGTTAGGCGTGAGGTGAGAAACCTTGAATTCCATGGTCGAGCGGCTGCTCATAAGCCACACATCACGCAGGAAAATGCAAAACGACACCTCGCTTGGTGTAAGGAGCGTCAACATTACACGATTGATCAGTGGCAAAACGTTGTGTGGAGTGACGAATCACGGTACACAATGTGGCGATCCAATGGCAGGGTGTGGGTATGGCGAATACCCGGTGAACGTCATCTGCCAGCGCGTGTAGTGCCAACAGTGAAATTCGGAGGTGGTGGTGTTATGTTGTGGTCTTGTTTTTCCTGGAGGGGGCTTACACCCCTTGTTGATTTGCCTGGCACGATCACTGCGCAGACCTACATTGATATTTTAAGCACCTCTTGCTTCCCACTGTTGAAGAGCAGTTCGGGGATGGCGATTGTATCTTTCAACACGATCGAGCACCTGTTCTTACTGCACGAGCTGTGGCGGAGTGGTTTCACGAAAATAACATCCCTGTAATGGACTGGCCTGCACAGAGTCCTGACTTGAATCCTATAGAACCATTCCCCAAGAAACCTTCCAGCACCTGATTAAAAGTATGCCTGCGAGAGTGAACGCTGTCATCAAGGCTAAGGGTGGGCCAACATTATATTGACTTCCAGCATTACCGATGGAGGGCGCCACGAACTTGTACGCCATTTTCAGCCACGTGTCCGGATACTTTTGATCACGTAGTGTATGTGTATTACAATTTTAATAATGTGCGTTGTACTTCATATTAGTGTGGACTGGACGGAGCCATACTGGAGGTACGAGAATAACCTCCATGCGTTTACGTGTCAGTCAATTTCGTGCCGCAGTAGAGTGGGAAGGTTTGTTCTGTTTACACTTTTCTAGAATGTCCAGCTCTGACCTAGCATTACAAACCTTGTAGATGGTAGGTATTTCCATAAAAGCTATACGTATTCCAATTACACAAGGAGCAGTATCTCGCTTAGGAAGACGTCAAAAGAGTTGAACAAATTTTCAGTCTCTATGATGAGCACATGAAAATGAACAGATTTGTGCTCCATTGCTGCAACACAACTGCTTCTTTAAGTCTGATTACTTCAGTGACATCCATGTGAATTACATTACACAAACTTTAATTGTTTTTTCCAACGATAGTGTTTGTTTATTCACTTCCCGCGGGAAGTTGAAATTGGTGCTTTACCGCAGATGTTAATAACATGTATTTAATCCAACTATTGATATGTATATTTATTGGTGCTGAATGTAATATATCTGATAGTTGAACTTTATCATTAAAATCTTACCGTCTTTACTTCCGTTTATTTGTTAACATTTACTTTCGATGGAATTCGTCTGGCATTTAAATATAACCCTTTCGACGCAAGCAGCCATGTCACCTTCAGTCTTGGTTAACATTAAAAAGCGTGACTAATCGATCGGTGTTCGCAGACGCTAGAACTGACAGTAATTAATTCTATTTTCGTGTATATATTTCTACTATCACTATCGTGGAATACACATTTGTTGAGTGCTTTGCAGAAACTCGGAAGTGTTTCCATCTTGATCAAGAATTTTTTTAAACAAATATATCTACGTCTTCAGTAATCTCAATTTCCAAGCTTCTCTATCCCCCATTGGTTCTCAGGAATGGTTTTTTTAAAATACTTTCTCTATCATCTATATCGCAGGTAGAGAAGGTATTGTATTCCACCCAAAAACTCAATACGGAGATTTCACCGGAAATATGAGTAAGCACTTTTAGAAAAAGGTCCGTCCGTGTGTGTGTGTGTGTGTGTGTGTGTGTGTGTGTCTATGAAGAGTAAACTCAAAAACGAAAAGTCGGATAAACATCAAATTGGTATTCAAATTCAGTACTTTCTGAGGATGCGACACGAAGCTTTTCCAGAAAATCCTTCGACCATAAACTACCTTTTACGCGGAACATTTTTCGAAATTTTTGATTTTGTAAAAAATAGCTCTAACGATTTTGATTAAAACACCATATATTAAAGACTTTTACATGACAAATAAAATGCATATCTTGAATTTTCTGGGAACAGCCTTTGAGGTTCTTTCATTCGGAAGGAACTCTGTACAATCTTGTATAACTAGTAAACGTTAAGAGATAGACGAACACAAGAAATGTATATCTCTTTAAAACACACAATTTATTCAAATAACTTTTTATGTGTCATCAGCCTTTTCCAAGATATCCCTTTTCATTACTTGGTTATTCTTTAAAGTCCTTTCAACATTCAGTTGCTTGTCGCGATTGAATGGAAACAAACAGTATGGAATTTTAAGGCAGGGTATAGCGTCCACTATCTTAAACATTTGACTATCGCTGTTCCCTTTGTATCTATAACGAAATGTGTAATGTAGCTGTTTCTGCAAACGTTTATTTGAATTAAAATGAAGTAAATAGAAAAATAAAGCTAAGTAAGAAATGTTTGTATGCTCACTAATAAAGATACAGGGTAGAGAAAGTCATGTGAATTTATCACATCAGATTTTTTCCCCTTTGCGTCTCCTTGCATTCTTTGCACATGATAATATCGTAAAAGTTGTTTTTCTTTAGTTTTGTTTATTACACATTTCATTTCATTTGTTCTCCAATTCCTTCAGTTCTAATTCTTTCCATCCTAGAAGTTCGATTTGCTCTTTTCCAAAAATCCAAAGTGTTTCTTCGATCTGCAAAGATCACTTCCACACTTTTATCTCAATTTACTACATTCGGACAATACTTCCGAGAGCTATTCTTGGGAAGTAACACAGAATTCATGAAGATTTCTAGTATACTACAGAGACGACAATATTTTAGGGGTAAATAGCCCTGGAACGATTTGTACCAAACTCATATCATCTTACGAGAAATCAGTTAAGAGTGTTGGACAGTATTCCATCGTCTAGACAACGCGTCATTTTGGCTGCCGCCCACGGACGCTGGTCGGTTCCAGAAAGTTTGAACATGTAGTTTCACACACTGTCCTTCAGCTGTAAAGTAACGGTCCCTCACCACTTTGCGGATTCAATTAGCACCTCTTACACTCTCGGGCTTAAGTCTGTTGTTCTGCTGCCTTAAAACGGGACACTACAGACATACATAACGCCACACTATTCATACGTTAAACGGCGCTATTTCTCCCTCTAGCGTCAAGTTGGAGAGTACGCTTACGGCAACATAATACGACTGTCAACGTGATTTATGGTATTTTCGATAGTGCCTGGATTTATAGCTTTGAACATTCATCTTGTTAAGTGCACCTCAGTATTGAGAAGGATTCAAAGTTTTTCCTCCGTGCTTTCTGTTGTTCTGTAAACCAAGCCTAGGAAAAACATCCAATTTCAACAATGTATTTTGTTTTCAAATCATAACGTAGTTCATAGATAAAGCTGAATACAGGTTTTACGATATTTTTTTCCCCGAATACGTATACTTATTATACCCAAACCGCAGTTATAGACTCTTAAGTAATACAATATCGAAGATTTTTACGATAATGATGACCGAAATTCGATGTTGCTCTACCCGAGGAGTCATACGATGCGTTGCCCACCTCCGAGGTGTGGGGGTAGCGTGTCTGTCTCACATTCTTATCCCGAAAAGACGAATTCCGGTAACTCTAAGCTCTAGGGACCCCTGGCCCATTAAAACATCATTTCAATAATTTCTTCATTCACCGTCCAGTATAACCTAACCGGTTAAAAGACGTACACTTCAAGCAAGGACAGAAGAAGATTAGATTGTTATACCTAATGTTTATATAATGGAAGTTATTTACGTAATTATGTAGAAATATCGAAACGAGTGCTGGAAAAAAAAAACTTCCCTGCAGCTACGTACAATATTTTGTTTCATACTATGTCGAAATACTTTATATATTGGTTAAATATTGCACTGCATATTATGTTGGACATGGACGCAGTCATATGTTTCATATACTCATTGCAGGGCCAACACTTAAGTTATTGATTAAACTGTTGAAGCGATGTTGGTGCTGAAGTACGGCAAATAACTGAACAGAAAAGTTCAATTTGACGTACTGGTTTGAAGACGGAAAAACATTAAATTCCGGGTAGTATGAAACAAAGAACTATAATAAATGTGTACCAAATGTAATAGAACTACTGTACTGCGTAAAACGCGAAAACAAATGATATGAACAAGCAAATATAATAAAACTTCTCCATCCTTTTAAAGTGAATACTTCTTCTTAAACCGATTACCCCCCTCTTTGTAGGACTTACATCGCCAAGGACTTAAAGTCAGTGCCTTGGGTCAGTAGCCTGTCGAGGAGCAAGCAAACACTGGATCATAGCATATTCAGGATGGTTGATCAGCACATTGTCTGGTATGGTGGTGAAGAAGAAAATGAAATGTAATGTAATTATGAAAGGGAAGATATTAAAATTCGTGAATCAAATTATCCAACCCAGCATTCGCACAGTAATAGAGGGAACCGCGAGAAAACCTCCGGTAAGATTGGTCGGTCCCGGGGGTTTGCGGGGCCACAGACATTAACGCTGAGCCATCCCGCTCGGTACGTTAAATTTCAAGCACAAAATCAATAAAATTAATTAAACACTAACGCTGAAAAATAAAAAGAAACACGATTACAGCTGTCTTTCCATACGTTCGTACATTTTAGTTGTGCCACAGTAATGATGATGGTAATGGTTATAATAACAATAAAATAAACTGCTTGTATTTGTTAAATTTCGCTATATCATCTCCATTTTCTCTTAAAATAGATAGAATAATCCCTATGTTTTTACTTTCTGCTTTCTATTTCATTTTATACTTGATTTATTCAAATTTGCTTGTCGTTGCGATTTCTGTGCACTGCAAATGACCAGTAGCACAGCGCATAACAAAGTTTTGGGTAGACATTTTCACAGAACACGTTTATACTAGTTGCATTGTTGATGAATATTTTCGATTAAACTCACATTTTCATTGTTTGCTTGCCGAGAGAGATTTCAGACTAGATCTTGAGCCTAATAATTAAAACAAAGTAATTTCTGATTGAAAACTGCTTTATTGTTTTTCAAAACATTCTCTTTTATGATCAATACACTTTTGCATCCCTTTGAACCATTTGTCAAAGCATTTATTCCAGTTTTCTTGAGACACCCCCAAAACATGGTTTTTGAAGGCATCAACGGCTCCTACTGCCAATGAAAATCGTTGTCCACGCAATTTATTCTTGATGTTCGGGAACAAAAAGAAGTAATTGGGTGCCAAATCAGGACTGTATGGCGGATGACCCATCAATTCGATTTTTTGAGCCTTCAAATACTCTGTGCGCTCGCATTGTCTTGATGAAGAACGATCCTACGGTTCTTGTTGGTTTTCCTTACTTCATCGAAGACTTCCGGCAAACAAATGGTTATGTACCATTCGGCATTGACCGTTTTACATTCCTCTAAAGGCACTGTTGCCACATGGCCAGTTTTGCTGAAAAAGCAGGCGACTATTTGCTTCGAAGTGCTTCGAGTGCGAACAATTTTTGTTGCATTTACTTCATCTTGAAACACCCATACATTCGACTGCTGTTTACGTTCCGGCTCATACGCATAGATTCATGATTCGTCACCTGTTACAATCTTATATACGTCTTTTGAGGCACCGCCATTGTATTTCTTGAGCATTTTTGTACACCAATCGACACGAGCATCTTTTTCAGATTGCGTCAAATTATGTGGGATCCAGCGAGGGCAAACCTTTTTCACGGCTAAATAATCATGCAATATTTTATATATGCTGGTGGAACTAATGCCTAGAGTTGCCTCAATCTCACAATATGTTGCATGACGATCTTTCATTATTAGTTTTTGCACAGCATCAATGTTTTCTGGCACAACAACTGATTTTGGACGACCTTCACGAAGTTCATCATTGAGCGAAAGACGGCCACGATTAAATTCGTTATACCAGCGTTTCACAGAGACAAAGAATGGAGCTTCGTCGCCAAATGTGGAAGTTAATTGATCGATGCACTCTTGCCTTGATAATTCACGTCGAAAGCCGTTGTAAATCATTGGACGAACATTTTCACGAGTTAATTCCATGCTTTTGTTGACACATAATTTTCAAGTTAGTGTAAACAAAACAAATGACACTCTATTGACAAAATGTTGAAGTAGATTATGGTAAAAAAACGTCAAACTTTCTATTGGGATCGTCAGATGGCACCTACAACATTCAGGGTTGCCAAGGCTCAAAATATAAATAGTGCCCCTTGTACTAAACAATCCTGCTTCTTCCTTACACACGAGGGCTGATCAATAAAAACTGAGACTGATTTTTTCCACAGATATTTATTACTCCATTTCAATGTTGACATGATCTTTTTCAAAGTAGTCCCCTCCTACTTGAATGCACTTTTTAAAGCGTCTCTGCCAGTCCTCGAACACATGGTGCAGGCCATTCTTTGTCACGTCTTTGACAATCGCCTCACTTTTCTTGAGCACTGCTTCAGTGCTCTCAAATCAAATGCCCCGAATCTTTGCCTTTAATGATTAGAATAAAAAGAAATCACTAGGAGCAAGATCGGGGCTATAAGGCGGATGCGGCACACAGTTAATGTTGAATTTAGCCAAGAGTCCTGGACTTGATTTGCGACGTGAGGCCGCGCGTTGTCGTGATGAAGTCGCCACCCAGTCCGATGAAGTTCTGGACGCTTCCTTGCAATGTGCTTCCTCAGTGTAGTAGCCAATACTGACTGTAGTACGCTGCTGTAACAGTAGTGTGAGGGGGAACTGCATGCTGGTAAATCATTCCATTACACCATTCCATTCCAAAACACCAGGCCCACCTTGCTTAGTACAGAGGACTCGCCCTTCTTTGAAGTCCTCGAACCATCTAAACACTGTTGATCGAGGTAGTGCATCCTCATCGTATGCTTGCTTCAGCTTTTCGAAAGTTTCAGAGGCTGTATGATTTAAACGAAAACAAAATTTTATTGTACTGTATTGCTCCTCTCGTGTCACCTCCATTTTGTGGTATGCATAATTCAAGTAGGGTCAACAATATACAGCATTAGTACCAACTTATCGATACGAGAGTGCTGCCGTCTATGGACAGTATACATGAAACACCGCTCTTTTCAAATATTCATGGTAGAGACAGGAAACTATCAAGGAAGCTACAGGAAAAAAATCAGCCTGTCTTTATAAGCCCTCGTATAAAGCATATCTACATTTTAAATACGACTTTCTGTTGCGGTGAGGTTTATAATTTCAGCTTGAGTCTTCCACCGACTCGCCAGGGCTCTTCGCCACAGTATCTACTCGTATAACAGGGAAGCATTTTCTTATGAACTTGACCTCTAAGTCATCTGCACTTTAGGTAAGAATTACTTTGGAATTTTCTTGCCACTTTTCTATCTTTCTGAGAATTATCAAGATTGGGTCCAGATATTTTAGATTTTAAATATGCCCACCCCCATTCCAAAGCTGAGAGTGATAATGAATGTTTTATAAAAATAGAACGGAGTCAAAGGTTCTACTGTCCATGTTAATATCACGAGAACACGCTATACTTAATTGTATTAATACACAGCTTTAAGGAGAATAGATACAAAATCAGATAATACCCGAATGGGATGGCTCAGGCGGTAACGTCTGTGGCCCGCATTCGGGAGGTCCCGGGTTCAAATGCCGTGGGCCGACCAATCTTACTGAGGGTTTTTCGTGGTTTCCCTCAGCTACAAGGGAAAATACCGTATTGGATATTTAATACCACGACCCAAAGTTTCACCTTAAGTCTTAAACAATAAGTAAAAATGAAAAATAGGTGGTAATAGTGAATGCTGTGCCATCTATCCACAGACGATGAAAGCAGGTAGACTGCACGGCACGAAGCAAAAGATCCGGCTGCTATGCGCTAGGGGCTCTGTAGATACATGACGAAGCAAGATGGCATGGTAACAGGGATGAGACCTAAAAGGCTAACTGTCCGCCTTCCTATATGAAAGCGGCAGCTAGACTGGACGGAACTCTAACGCCATCTGCACGGCACGAAACAGAAGATCCAGTTGATGTGCACTAGGGTCTCTGTTCGCACGTGACGAAGCAAGATGGCATGGTTACAGGGATAAGACCTAGAAGGCTAACTGTCTGCCTTTCTATATGAAAGCAGCAGTTAGACTGGACGGCACCCTAATGCCATCTGCACGGAGTAGACCCAGTTGCTGTGCACTAAGGTCTCTGTGTACACGTCGAAGCGGGTGGTTACAGGGATGAGACCTAGAAGGCTAACTTTCCGTCTGTCCATATGAGGACGGCGGTTGAAATGGACGACATCCTAATGCCATCTGCACGGGGCAGGGGATCCGGTTGCTATGCGCTATGGTCTCTGTGGACACGTCGAAGCGGATGGTTACAGGGATGAGACCTAGAAGGCTAACTTTCCGTCTGTCCATATGAGGGTGGCGGTTGGACTGGACAGCACTCTAATGCCATCTGCACGGCACGGGGCAGGGGATCAGGTTGCTATGCGCTATGGTCTCTGTGGACACGTCGAAGCGGATGGTTACAGAGATGAGACCTAGAAGGCTTTTCCGTCTGTCCATATGAGGGTGGCGGTTGGACTGGACAGCACTCTAATGCCATCTGCACGGCACGGGGGATCCGGTTGCTATGCGCTATGGTCTCTGTGGACACGTCGAAACGGATGGTTATAGGGATGAGACCTAGAAGCTTAACTGCCCGCCTTTCCATATGAGGGCGGCGGTTGGATTGGACGGCACCCTAATGCCATCTGCACGGCACGAGGCAGGGGATCCGGTTGCTACGCGCTAGGGTCTCTGTGGACACGTCGAAGCGGATGGTTACAGGGTTGAGACCTAGAAGGCTAAATGTCCGCCTTTCCATATGAGGGCGGCGGTTAGACTGGACAGCACTCTAATGCCATCTGCACGGTACGGGGGATCCGGTTGCTATGCGCTAGGGTTTCTGTGAACACGATGAAGCGAGTGGTTACAGGGATGAGACCTAGAAGGCTAACTGTCCGTAACACCTCGATTAAGAGTTGCTCAGTAGCAGATCCGCCGCGATATGAACCTGTAGTTAAAGCGACGTAGAATAAATAGAGTAATAATAATAATAATAATAATAATAATAATAATAATAATAATAATAATAATATCTCGAACTTTAGGGCAGACAGTGTACACCTTGCCCTCCATGACGCTACGCTACGTGCAAGTTTTCAGGACTGCAGAGTAGACATGAAAGAGTGGAAGACACGAGACATTATGACATTCTCTATTAAGAAATGCATACTTGTTAGAGATCTCAGTATGTAAACCAGATATCTAGAATACATGCTGACGCGTTCATCTCTTTCTGTAAAATATGGTTAACTGGTTACATTTGTGGTAAATAACACGCAAAATAAGAACTACTTTCCACCAGGGATTGGAAATTAACCGGTAAAAAACTTCATTTACAGTTTGCTCTTAACTAAAAACAAACTGTATTAATTCTTACGGTCTACGAACTCGGACCTGAGATTGCACAACATTTCTGCTCAATCGAATCTCGCCAAGTGAAAAACGCTTTCACCTGCAATGGTACGAGACTAAATATAAACATCAAAGCCCAGAAAGGGCGTTTACACTGAAAGAACTTTGCGTACTAAAATTCACATTTTATTTATAACAAACGTTGTGTAATTATTTTTTATGACAATACACTTCTAGATTTTAAGAAAATTAATAAATAGCGGACGGAAGAATGTCCCACCCACCTCAGTTAACGTAAGAAAGAAATACAGAGAAAGGAAACCATTACTGATCCCTTGTTATCTAAATGCCATTCTGATGCGCTAATGAAACTGTAATAGTTTTATCAACACAAACATGTTTTTTTGCTGCAACAATTTATAATCCCTATCGCACTCTTAAGGTTTTAAAAGTTCGTTCAAAGATAACTTATGAACTGACCTGGAAAAAATGTGATAAAACTACGGACAGCCATTTAGCAGGACAAGTGAAGGTTAAACTATGTCCCCAAGAAGCTCAAGGATGTGTTTCTAAGGACTGATACACCTCAAATGGGAAAGTAAGCACACGCTCAGAAATCATTATCGGAATATTCGCAAAATCGGATTTGTTCAAAATTACAAACTCTTCAATTAAAAGTAACCGATTTTAAAGCTAATTGTATGCAAGTACGCGGTTTTAATAGCTGTGAACAGATAAGTAGCTCAGTTGCGTAATATGACATAGCCCACCTCATATAATAATAATAATAATAATAATAATAATAATAATAATAATAATAATAATTTATTTGAGCACTAAGTTATTACATATTTAGACTGCCTTCTCTATTTGGCCCTGACCACTAAGATGAGCAGTCATTCTGAATTACAGTTACATGTTGATACATTTAGTAGTTCTTATATTTATTTATATTTACATTATTTTTCCTCTTTTAACCGTCCATATCCATTTATTTTTTACTTTCGCTAAGTATTTACCCATATTTTTACAGTTTTTTTTATCTAGAATTGTATGTATATCTTTATTCCTATTCATTCCATACCATAAACTATCTTTTCTCCAAATCTCTGTATCTTTGCATTCAAATATAATATGTTGTATATCTTCCCTTCCCCCGCATAATGGTCATTCACCTTGTGCATAGCCGTTTCGCTTCCCTTTTAGCCTCCATATTCTTGCCCTTAACCATGCTTTACCTCCTCTTTCTTCTTTATTTGTGTTGTCAACATATTTCTCTCTTTCCCAGTGTTTTTTTATATTAACATAAAAAATCAAAGATCTCTTCTCAGTTATCTGACTAAATAATTGTTGTATCTCGATGTCCTCAAATCTTCTTGTAATACTCTTCCAAAAACCTTTGTGATTTGCATCTCTTTTCCTCCAAACATCTCCCAAGCCATTATTCTCAAGGTTATTTCTTAGTTCATTTACCCAGCCCGTATTTTTTAAGCTAGTTTCTTGGTATGTTAGACATTGTTGTATACTATTCCTATACAGATTACACTGTCTTTTAGCTTTTTGTCTTGCATTACAACCCATAGAACTTCCTTGCTTTTATCCCATATTTCATTCAAAGACTTCTTAATAAAGAAACCTAATCCTCCTGACGCTCTCCCTTTCTTGGCTATCATTTCTCCTCTTTTTCCAACATAAATAAAACCCTTGATTTCTATATTATCCTCTTTCATCCAGGTTTCTACTACTGCCAAATAATCGAGCTTCCACAATAATTGCTGTAATGTACCGGTATCAGGATTGTCAAGCACTCAATCATCCATCATCTCTATTGACCTGAGATGTTATAAGTAGAGACAGGTAAAGTATGCAAAGTAATTTGCCACAATATGATTATTTGCCAAAATATGAAGAAACGAATCCCAAATTATTATGAAATAAATGTATTTTAAAGACAAAGCAGGCTTCGCTGTAGCGCGCGAGGCTTGCATTCGGGAGATTCTGGGTTCGATTCCCGTCAACCTGCCACTCTTTCTTGGGTTTTTCGTGGTTTTCCTTGGTCTGTGCGCAACTTGGGTATTAAATCCTTAAATAATTTATTTGTAGTCCTCACTGCGAAGAAATCAAAGCTCCAAAGTTGTATAGACGCCAGTAGATTAAAAAAAATCTGATGTGTTACACTCACATGACTTTCTCTACTCTTGTACAATCTATTTTTACAAACGCCTATTCTCCATATGCTTCATGTTAATCGAGATATCGAGATGTCAATCTTATTGGTAATTTTCTTGTAGATGCAAGGGGGATATGGTAGCTTTTAAGCGATAGTCAAATATTTTAACGCTGGTTGCTATGTGGCGGATTCCATTCTCTTTGCATGTCCAGGACATAAAAAAATGAATAACGAATTTGAGAAAAAGTATAAGTATTGGAAAATTTAAGGAAATAACAAGCAATATCTCGAAAACGGTTCACTCAACAAAAAAAATGTATATGACATAAGTTGTGTATTTTAACGCGATCTACATTTTTTGTGTAATAAAATTTTGTCTATCTCTTATGGTTTACCAGTTATTCAAAAGTCGTTCACAATGAAGAATACTTTTGGAGACATTCCCAGAAAATTCGAGATATACATTTGATTTCTCATGACATTATCTTAAACATATGATATTTTCATCAAAATCGTTAGAGCCATTTTTGAGAAAATTAAGATTTTCGAAAAATGTTCCATGTAAAGGGTAGTCTGGGGTGGGGGGATTTTCTTGAAAACCTTCGTGTCGCATCTCTGGAAGATACTGAACCTAAATACCAAGTTTGGTGTTTATCCGACTCTTCGTTTTTGAGTTATGCTGTTCACAGACACACAGACACACACACACACACACAGACACACACACGGACATGTTTCCAAAAATGATTTTTTTGGATTCAGGAGGCCTCAAAACATGTATTTCCGGTGAAATCTCGGTATCGAATTTTTGGGTGGAATGCAATACTTCCCCTACTTACTATACGTAGTAGAGAAAGTAAAAAACCGAACACATATTTTACTCAAAACGCCATCTTGGGCATTCGCACCTCCGCTAGCGTCCGTCCCACTTTTTAAATAGTTATTTTTGTCGCTGAGCACGCGCCGCATACGATCTTCTCTTTGGCTCCTTGAGGACTCGAAAGTCTGAGAAATTGTATGAACAACCACAGCGTGTTATATGTGCTTAGGGCAGGCATACTATTTATGCCCTGCAACCAAAGCACAAGTTGCTTAAATAGAACAGCAGAATCAGGTAAGTTCGGTTTATTCTTTTGCTCTGTTTACTCTTCTAGTAGGTATATTGAAAATTGGAGTACTTGGCTTAAAAGATAATTACTACCCCAAAAAGGTTTCATGACAACTTTGTTGCTTACGTAAATAAAAAACGTGTAAATCTATTTATGTATCTCAAAATTATTATCATAACCAGGCTAAGGATCCAGAAAAACTTAGGAGTGAAGTGAAGTGTATTGTGCATAGAGTAGGGTGGGGTGAGGTGGCGCATTAGGGTGTTGTTTACCTGTGAGGCCGTGTACAATCCGCTTCGTGACTAGAGGTAGAATACACTTGTATCTCTCATTCCGATGTGTCCTACTTCATTTTCTACCATAGTGTACCGTTTACACTAGCAAATAAGGCGGCGCATTGGTGTCTTTGCTTACTATGTTTACGGAACTCTGTAGTAAGATTACACATACAACTGTTGCTAACTTGTCCCGCATACTTAGCCTGATCATAATCATTGCATAACTCACAGCCACTTACATCTATAAGTATAATAATATCAAAACAGTTTGCCCTTGTGCATCAACACCTACCAGTGAATACATAATTCGAATTACTAAAGAGAATTGCATGAACATCGAAACGACATGGGATCGTCTCTCCCTCTCTGTAAATTACTGCTGAAAACATTCTCTCAGTTTAGGCATAAAACAGTTCAACATTAGCCTTCGGAAGTACCTAAGCCACGCGTGCGACCCTGATAACTAAACTCCAAAACTAAATGCTGTAGCTGACACATTTTAAGATAGATACAAAGAGACACGAAGAAACGATAAATTCCATTCAGTAAAATGTGCGTTATTTCAAACAAAAACCCTTCTAAAAAAAGAGGAACAATAAAATTACCGGTAGCGGAAGTTTCTTCTTTTAGAACGTTACTTCAAGGAAAAATGTTATTTCTGGATATTCAAGTTGCAAAAGGATAGAAGGCAGGAAGAAGGCAGCGTAGCGTGTGCGTCTTTCATGTCAATTCCTGTGATTGCTGGTGCATTTCGCTTTAATCAGACCATGGAACTCGCATTTCCCTTTCTTCTTGCTCCATTCTTTGGCTTCATTTTCGTAATTAAAAGAGAGGTGGCCCGTGACATAAGCGAGAAAGGATAACACCGAAAGCAATTAAAAACCTCGTTTGTTTTCTTTTCGTGTCATCCACTTCTATGGGAGAACAGGTACTCCTCGTTAGTGCATGACGTAATCAGGATGTAACATCGCACTAGCTGCCCAGAGTCATGAACACTAGTCGATATGTCTGAATCCTCTACAATACATGTTTCTTTACTGACTGACAAAGTGAGCAATAAACTTTGAGGCATACATCGTTAAATTTCAAGATTCTGAGAAAATGCTTCCCATTCCCCTCCTCAATGTCATCATCATAAACAGAATGGTTCAAGCTGTGGTTGACTCAGGAGAATGGCTATGTCCTTGAACTGCAAGCGTGCAGTGGACTAAGGAGCTTCTTGCCTATGATGCCAATAGCGTATCACCGGCAGGTCAGAAATATTTCAACAAGTACAATTCACATGCGTATGATCATAACTGTTTTGTGTGATGTATTACCTTATTGCGTCTCTAAAACTATAAAGACCTGATGTGAAGCATTCACATGACTTTCTCAACCCTCCATCGCTTCCTGGTGGCTATATAAATTATTCTTACGAGGGTTTATTACTACTACGTATAGTAAGTAGGGGAAGTATTGTATTCCACCCAAAATCTCGATACCGAGATTTCACCAGAAATACATGTTTTGAGACTCCCTGAATCCAAAAAAAAAGCATTTTTGGAATCACGTCCGTGTGTGTGTCTGTCTGTGAACAGCATAACTCAGAAACGAACAGTCGTATAAACACCAAACTTGGTATTTAGGTTCAGTATCTTCCAGAGATGTGACACGAAGGTTTTCAAGAAAATCCCCCACCCTAGATTACCCTTTACATGGAACATTTTCCAAAAGTTTAATTTTCTCAAAAATGGCTCTAACGATTTTGATTAAAATATCATATGTTTAAGATATTTTCATGACAAGTGAAATGTATATCTGGAATTTACTGGGAATGTCTCCAAAAGTATTCTTCATTGTGAACGACTTTTGCATAACTGGTAAACCATAAGAGTTAGACAAAAGTTTACTACACAAAAAAATGTAGATCGCGTTAAAATACACAATTTGTCATATACCTTTTTTTTGGTTGGGTGAACCATTTTCGATATATTGTTTGATATTCTCTTAAATTTTCCAATAGTTTTTCTCAAATGCAACCATCTCTTAAAATATTTGACTATCGCTTAAAGGCTACCAATTCCCCTTGCATCTACAAGAAAATTAGCAATAAGATTAACATCTCGATATCTCGATTAACATTAAGCATATGGAGAATAAGCGTTTGTAAAAATAGTTTGAACAAGAGTAGAGAAAGTCATGTGAGTATAACACAGCAGATTTATTTCCTATTTATTTCATTTTAATCGAGATAAACATTTGTATGGTATTTTAATCAAAATATTAAAACCATTTTATGAGAAAATCAAAAATAACAAATTGTCCAAGTAAAATTTTATTTTTCTAAACTTGCTTTTTTCTTTTTTTGGTTGGGATTCAGGGAGACTCAAAAAATGTATTTCCGGGGTAATCTCTATACCGAATTTTGGATGGGTTACGGGGTAGACAGAGTAAAAATAATTAAATCACAATTTCCATGTCCAATGGGGTGTGTGTGTAAATGCGTGTGCGCGCGCAAATCTTAGCTTCCCTTCTCTAGGTATATATCTTTAACCGTATAAACAGGTTTTCTATTCATTACGTATTTTACACATAAAATAATTGATGCAACTTGATGCAAAATTCCCAAAGCTTCCTTGTTCGCTCAGCATGCGTTGCACTAAATGATTGAAAATGTTGCAAGAAGTAGTCCACCGAAATGACAAGGCGAAGGGAGAACACGAGACCATATACCGGTTGGCGGCACTTCATAGGAACGCGTTGGAGGAGCCTACAACTTCCAAATCTGGTTGGGGAACTCCTCCGCTTGATGCAAGAAACCTGACACCGGACACCGGAAAACAAGGAAAGGCGTTAACATGCCATTAAAACACATCCTACACGTAAGTTCGGAAGACACCTGCCAACAAGATTCCTTCTGTTTGGGTTGCACAATGCTGTTTCCTGGTATTCGCCAAGTTCAGAGTGGCGACACCAGCATTTCCTAAAGTGGTGATCCACCAGCTTGCAGTGACCACGGCTACGTAAACGGAACATTCATATTGTTAAGGCCACGGACATACATACAGTAGAGCAGATACAAGATACAGACAGTTGCAATACAGTTTTTCAAAAAATAAATAAAAAAAATCTGATGTGTTACACTCACATGACTTTCTCTACTCTTGTACATACTATTTTTACAAACGCTTATTCTCCATATGCTTCATGTTAATCGAGATAATAATCTTATTGCTAATTTTCTTGTAGATGCAAGGGGAATATGGTAGGCTTTAAGCGATAGTCAAATATTTTAAGAGCTGGTTGCTATGTGGAGTATTCCATTCTCTTTGTATTACCAGGACAAAAAAAAATGAATAACGAATTTCCATTTGAGAAAAAGTATAAGTATTGGAAAATTTAAGGGAATAACAAGCAATATCTCGAAAATAGTTCACTCAATAAAAAGAAAATAAAAAAAATGTATATGACATAAATTGTGTATTTTAACGCGATCTACATTTTATGTGTAGTAAAATTTTGTCTATCTCTTATAGTTTACCAGTTATGCAAAAATCGTTCACAATGAAGAATACTTTTGGGGACATACCCAGAAAATTCGAGATATACATTTCATGTGTCATGAAAATATCTTAAACATATGATATTTTAATCCAAATCGTTAGAGACATTTTTGAGAAAATTAAAATTTTCGAATAATGTTCCATGTAAAGAGTAATCTGGGGTGGGGGGATTTTCTTGAAAAACCTTCGTGTCGCATCTCTGGAAGATACTGAACCTAAATACCAAGTTTGGTGTTTATCCGGCTGTTCGTTTCTGTGTTATGCTGTTCACAGACACACACACATACAGACATGTTTCTATAAATGTTTTTCTTGGATTCGGGGGGGCCGCAAAACATATATTTCCGGTGAAATCTCGGTATCGAATTTTTAGGTGGAATACAATACTTCCCCTACTTACTATACGTAGTAGAGAAAGTAAAAATCGTATATGTTACACTCGCATGACCTTTTCTACCCTGTAAAGCTTTTTAGCGGGTATATAAATTATTCTTGCAAAAGTTAATTTTTCCTATCTACTCCATTTTAGTCGAGATAAACCACTCCGGAAATATCTGCATTACACGTTTCGTTATAAATACAAAGGGAATAGCGACAGTTAAATGTTTTAGAATTGGACGCTATACGCTGCCTTAAAATTCCATATTCTTTCCATGTAATGGGCAGAAACAACTGAAAATCTCGGGATTTAAAAAGAATGACAAAGTATGAACAGATCGAAGCATTAATAACGGATATCTCGGAAATGGTTGATGCCACGAAAGGTTGTGTAAGATAAATTGTGTATTTTAAATAGATCTATATTTGTTGTGTATTGCATTTTCGTCTATCGCTGTAACGTTTACCAGTTATACAAGATTATACACAATTCCTTCATAATGAAAAGGACTTCACAGGCTATTCCAAGAAAAGTCAAGATATAAATCAAGATGTCTTATAAATACCTTTAATATATAGTGTTTTAACCAAAATCGTCAGAATCATTACTTAGAAAATAAAAAATGTCGAAAAATGCTCCATGCAAAGGCAAGTTTAGGGTGGGGAGATTGGAAAGTACTGATCCTAAAGACCAATTTTGGTATTTAGAACACCTTTCGTTTTTGAGTTATGCTACTCAAACACACACACACACGCACTAAAATGTAGGTCTCTAAAGTGTCTTTCTTTTATTCAGAGGGCCTCAAAACGTGTATTTCCGGTGAAATTTCGTATCGAATTTTTGGTTGGAATCAATACTTCCCTGACTTACTATACGTAATAGAGAAAGTAAAAATAATTGTTAAAATTTTTGCTCCGCGATGTGTAGATATCTGAAATAGCACAATTTTCGTAGTATTCAGCCATTCATCGCAGTAGTAATAATAGATAAATGTACGCCTCGAACAATTTAAGATAATAACTACAACAGCACGGTAGCTGCAAACTCCGTCTCCTCCCTCCGTTCACCATACACCACCACAAAACATCCTAGGAAGAGTGTAGTAATACAGGTAACATGTGGTCAATAAGCAAGTGTGCCATTAACATGCCGCTTCCAGGACCTCAGAGTCCACTATTTCTGTAAAGTGGTCCTAAATTAGTCTCAGGACCAGAATGAATCTCTTACCAAGCCTCTCAGCGAAGGAAAGAATCCCCATGCAGATTACGGAAATTGAAACCGTATCCCGCTGCACCGCTTCCAGATATAATAATTACAATAATCAATAAGTGCAAAATATTTTATTTGAAACAAAGTTAAACAATCGGGGCCGGGACGGGCGGTACAGTATCGTCTATTCTCGGGCTCGTTTCAGATCGGGGCGGGCCGGGCCGAACCGGGCTCAAGAATTCCGGCACGTGCAGACCTCTAGCAGACAGAGTCGGGCCAGGGTATTCTCGGGCTCGGACTTGCTTCAGATCGGTCCGGACCGGACCTAAGCTTTCCGTGTGGACCTCTAACAAAAATTAAATTGAGTTTTATTTATGGACGATCTTTAACTACTGTGGTCCTTAGCGTTCCATTCTATATTGACGTGAAAAACCGTAATTTTGCTCAGAGATCTCTTTATCAGGCTTGAGGTTCTTTTACGTGCCGTAAATCTACTTTACTTCCCTTCCGAAGCAAGCCATGCTAAGTATTTTTACGCCCGAAAAGACTTAGGCCGGGCCTAAGAATTCCGGTCCGTGTACACCTCTAACAGACAGAGCCGGGTCGGGCCTAAGAATTTCGATCCGCGTAGACCTCTAACACACCTAGCAGAGCCGGGCCGGGCCGGGCGAGGCCTAAAAATTTCATTCCGTGTAGGCCTCTTGACAGAACCGGCACGGGCCTAAGAATTTCAGTCCATGGAGAACTCTTAACAGACAGAGCCGGGCCGGGCCTAAGAATTTCGGTCCGTGTAGACCTCTGAAAGAAAGAGTCGGGACGAGCCTAAGAATTTCGGCCCGTGTAGGCGTCTAACAGATAGAACCGGGCCGGATCTAAGAATTTCAATCCGTGTAGACCTTTAACAGACAGAGTTGGGCCGGGCCTGTTTCGATCCGCGTAGGCCTCTGACAGAGCCGAGCTTAAGAATTTCGGTCCGTCTAGGCCTCTAATAGATAGGGCCGGGTCGGGCCTAAGAATTTCGACTCGTGTAGGTGTCTAACAATCAGAGCACGGCCGCGCCTAAGAATTTCGGTCCGTGTAGACCTCTAATAGACAGAACAGGACCGGACCTAGAATTTCGGTCCGTGTAGACTTCTGACAGAGCCAGACCGGGCCTAAGAAACTCGGTTCCTTGTAGACCTCTGACAGAGCCGAGCCGGGCCTGGCCTAAGAATTTCGGTCCGTGTAGACCTCTAAACAGACAGAGCCGGGTCGGGCCTAAGAATTTCGGCCCGTGTTTATCCTCTTAGCAGACAGAACCAGGCCGGGCTTAAAAATTTCGTTCCGTGTAGACCTCTAACAGACAGAGAATGCCCGGCCTAAGAATTTTGGTCCGTGTAGAACACTTAACAGACAGAGCCGGGCCGACCTAAAAATGTTGGTCCGTGTAGGCCTCTTAAAAGACAGAGCTGGGTCGGGCGTAAGAATTTCGTTCCGTTTAGACCTCTTAACAGACTGAGCCGGGCGGGACCTAAGAATTTCGGTCCGTGAGGACCTCTAACAGACTGAGCCGGGCCGGACCTAAGAATTTCAATCCGTGTAGACCTCTAACAGACAGAGTCGGGCCGGGCAGGACCTAAGAATTGGTCCGTTAGACCTCTTAACAGGCTGAGCCGGGCCGGAACTAAGAATTTCGATCCGTGTAGACCTCTAAGACAGAGCCGGGCCGGACCTAAGAATTTCGGTTCGTGTAGACCTCTAACAGACAGAGTCGGGCCGGGCGAAACCGGGTCACCGCACACTGGAAGTTGAGCCGTTATTTAATATCGTCATGATTTCTCTTTCAGTGGAAAAGTGACTCGCACTTGACCCACTTGCTCACTGCGTGTGCGTGAACAGACGCTCTTCTTCAAGGCTTGAAACATCACTGAAATACAAGATGCAACCAAACAATTCAACTCCTGAGCTTCATGCTCTGCTGTTACAAATAGAATTAGTGTCTCAGGGTCTTGAGCTAATGTCACCCAAGGACACTAGGAGGGAGGCGCCCATCCTACGGCTTCCCTGAACGGTTCAACAAGAACTGGAAGAATGTACAGGAGATATATTACTCTCTTCCGCTAATCGCTTTCCGATTATGGCCCAAACAATTGCATAGGGAGATTTGTCGGAAATGTGTATTTAACTCCTGAATTTTAAAATTGTATATGTGTATCAATCGCGCGCATTTATCTGCCTACATTAGATACTATTCACATAAAAGACCCATTCTTCGAACTATAACATTTCATTAAAGATACAAAGGGAATAGTGATAGTCAAATGTTTTAGAACTGGGCACTATACGTTGGCCTTAAAATCCCATTGTTTCCATGACATCGCGAGAAACAACTGAAAATCGACAGGACTTAAAAAGAAAGACAAAACATTGAACAATTCGAACCATTATAACGATATCTCGGAAATGGCTAATGCCACAAAAACGTTATTTGTAAATTACGAGTTTTAAGGAGATCTACATTTTTTGTGTAGTACCTTTCGGTCTATTGCTTAACGTTTACCAGTTATACAAGATTATACAAAATTCCTTCGCAAGTTATCCCTGAAAATTCAAGATCTATACTTTATTTGTCATGTGAATATGTTTAATGTATGGTATTCTAATCAAAATCGTTAGAACCATTTTTTTTTAGAAAATAACAAATTTAAAAAAAATGTTACATGTAAAGGATTAAGGTGGTTATTGAACCTAAATAACAAGTTTGGAATTTATCCAACTATTCTTTTGAGTTATGCTGTTAACACACACACACACACACACACACATACATGGACATTTCTATAAAAAGGATCCCTGAATCTAAATAAAACATTTTTGGAAAGATGTCCTTGTGTATATCTTGCCTGTGAACAGCATAACTCAAAAACGAAAAGTTGGATAAATACCGAACTTGGTATTTGAGTTTAGTATTTTCCAAGGATGCGAAACGAAGATTTTCAAGAAAATCCCCCCACCTCGAACTATCTTTTACATGGAAAATTTTTCGAAAATGTTGGCTTCCTAAAAAATGGCTCTTAACGATTTTGTTTAAAATACCATAGGAAAGATATTTACATGAGAAATAAAATGTATATCTTGAATTTTCTGGGAAAAGCCTAGAAGTGTTCTTAATTAGAAAGAAGTTGTATATAATCTTGTATAACTTGTAAATGTTAAGCAATAGACGAAAACTACCGGACAAAAAATGTATCTCTCATTAAAACAAACAATTTACTTAAAATAAGTACTTAAATTTTACAGCCCCATCGATTTTCAGGTTGTTTTCCGCGATTGCATGGAAAGAGTATGGAATTTGAAGGCCAGCATATAGCGTCCACTTCTTAAACATTTGACTATCACTGTTATCTTTGAATTTTTAACGAAATGTGTAAGGTAGCTATATTTGCAAAGGTTTATTTGGATTATATGCAGTAGATAGAAAAGTAAGCTTTAGTAAAAATAGTTTGTATAACCGCTAATAAAGATAGAGGGTAGAGAAAATCATGTGAATGCATCACATCAGATTATTTCACTATTGTATTCCACGCAATTCAATGAGAATAAAGAGGTCTTCACTGGCTACGGAAAATTCACGATCTACAAATTACTCATAATTCCAGTATCTTCACTCAAAATCGCTTGTCGTTTTTTACTTTCTCTACTACGTATAGTAAGTAGGGGAAGTATTGTATTCCACCCAAAACTTCGATACCGAGATTTCACCAGAAATACATGTTTTGAGACCCACTGAATCCAAAAAAAAGCATTTTTGGAAACATGTCCGTGCGTGTGTCTGTGTGCGTGTGTGTGCGTGTGTGTGAACAGCATAACTCACAAACGAACAGTCGGATAAACACCAAACTTGGTATTTAGGTTCAGATCTTCCAAGGATGTGACACGAAGGTTTTCAAGAAAATCCCCCACCACAGAGTACCCTTTACATGGAAGATTTTTCGAAAGTTTTAATTTTCTCAAAAACGGCTCTAACGATTTTGATTAAAATATCATATGTTAACATATTTTTATGACAAATTAAAATGTATATCTTGAATTTCCTGGGAATGTCTCCAAAAGTATTCTTCATTGTGAACGACTTTTGCATAACTGGTAAGCCATAAGAGATAGACAAAATTTTACTACACAAAAAATGTAGATCGCGTTAAAATACACAGTATATGTCATATACATTTTGTTGTTGAGTGAACCATTTTTGAGATATTACTTGTTATTCCCTTAAATTTTTCAATACTTATTTTCTCAAATGGGAATTCGTTATTCATTTTTTGTCTTGGATATGCAAAGAATATTCATCTGTGGGAAAGGGAATGGTGCTGCACCTAGCAACCAGCTATTAAGAGATATGTATGTGCTTAAAGGCTACTGTATTTCCAAATTGCCCTCGTAAATATATATTCCCCTTACATCTACAAGAAAATTAGCAATAAGATAGAGTCTGCAAATGTTTATCTCGATTAACATGAAGCATATGGAGAATAAGCGTTTGTATAAATAGTTTGTACAAGAGTAGAGAAAGTCATGTGAGTGTAACACATCAGATTTTTTAAAAATAGGCTTCGTTTTTTAGTTCTGCTGTCCTCTCTCTCCTGTTTAATTTTTGCCCGAAGCACACACTGTCTCTTAATGCTTACTATATCATTCCTGTTTCTCATGAGCTCTTTGCTAATTTATATCCAATTCGTTTTATAAACATTCAGTTGTCCTGATCAACAGTTTAGAAAGACAATGTCGTAAAATCTACCAACAATAAATTGTTTTCTGTTACACAAAGCATCTCCTATCAGTAACTGTAGGCGAATGTGTTACTGTCTATTTTGTGAATATAATTTTATGAATTAAAAATGTGTATCAATGTGCTACGGAAGTCTAGGCCTATTTCATAAAATGTCACAGCTGTTTGGCTGGCAGAGACATTATATAAAATGTGTAACAATTCACGGAATAACTCTCCAATAATGTACGGTATGTGCATAAAACTGTTAAATAAATTATCTTCTAACGCATAAGTTCTTAAGTTATGACCTTAATAGATAACCAACCAGAAGGCGACAATTCCATCGCACGCTCGCTTAGCACTTCCAGCCTGTAGTTAACCTGACCCGGCTAAGGTCAATCAGCCGCTCTGCCATACTGCCTAGTGGGTCTGCGTGTAAACAGCGCTGGTTGATAAAGATACTTTCTTTAACATTTGTTCGTAGAATACAAGCCTGGAAAATAGAATAGAATTCATGGGCAATCAATTATACAGAATTATGGAGCAGAAAGTAGTGGATCGCTCATTAAAAACTACCACGCAGTATTTGTTTGTAATTGTTATATAATCTAAACTGCACTGAATTCATAATCTGTGTACTAACGACAGTTCAATAAACAAAATCTGATGTGTAACACTCACATAACTTTCTCTACTCTTACAAACTATTTTTACAAACGCTTATTCTCCATATGCTTCATGTTAATCGAGATATCGAGATGCTAATCTTATTGCTAATTTTCATGTAGATGCAAGGGGAATTGCAAGGCTTTAAGCGATAGTCAAATATTTTAAGAGGTGGTTGCTACCTGCAGTATTCCAACCTCTTTGCATTACCAGGACAAAAAAAAATGAATAACGAATTCCCATGTGAGAAAAAGTATAAGTATTGGAAAATGTAAGGGAATAACAAGCAATAACTCGCAAATGGTTCATTCGACAAATATATATATGACATAGTGTGTATTTTAACGCGAGTTACATTTTTTGTGTAGTAAAATTTTGTTTATCGCTTATGGTTTACCAGTTATGCAAAAGTCGTTTACAATGAATACTTTTGGAGACATTCCCAGAAAATTCAAGATATACATTTTATTTGTCATGAAAGACATTGTTAGAGCCATTTTTGAAAAAATTAAAAATTTTGAAATATGTTCCATGTAAAGGGTAATCTGTGGTGGGGGGATTTTTTTTGAAAACCTTCGTGTCGCATCTCTGGAAGATACTGAAACTAAATACCAAGTTTGGTGTTTATCCGACTGTTCGTTTCTGAGTTATGTTGTTCAGAGACACACACACACGGACATGTTTCCAAAAATGCTTATTTTTGGATTCAGGGTGTCTCAAAACATGTATTTCTGGTGAAATCTCGGTATCGAATTTTTGGGTGGAATACAGTACTTCTCCTACTTACTATACGTAGTAGAGAAAGTAACAAGCAACAAAATTATGCTCAATTTGGTATAACATAATGGTTTCAAGGTGTATTGCTAATAATACCCATTTCCTATTTCTGGCAAGCACTGTGTTATATATCTGCCAAGAGAAACGACTGTGCCATTACAAAACGGATATGGGTCCCTAGTTGGCCGAGCCTATGTCGGTCACATAAAAATGATGTATACGTCATATATGAATGTACTGCACGTTACACTAGTGCTCTACTTTGCCTGTACTGGGGGGATTGCATCACGAAACCATTTTCAAACAAGCAAAAATAAAAAAAAAGTCTGGTGTGTTGCATTCACATAACTGTCTCTATTCACTTTACTGCAAACTATTCTTACAAAACTTATTCTTCTGTCTACTGTTTATTAATAAACTTTCAATTCACATTTACACATTTCGTTGTAGGATACACTAGATAAAGCGACAGCCAGATGTTTAAAGAGCGTGTGGTTGTGTAAATGGCTTTGTTGACTATAATCTTTGCATGACTACGAGAAAACAAAAGAATGAATAATCTGTCATTTGAGAAAAGTACTTGAAAATTCCAAACAAATAACAAAGAATATCTCGGAATTGGTTATACGGTTTACTGAAGTTGTTTTGTTTGTTGCTTCACGTATGGAAAGTCAGTTTGAAGATGTATTATATTTCGACTGTTGGGGAGCCGAACTTGAAGTAGTTGCAACCGCACGTATGCTACCCACTTTCCGGTAGCCTTCGCCCCAAGTTTAAACATTATTAACTTTGTAATTTGACTGTTTCTTTAAATGTATATTTATTTATGTTTGCCTCGGCTGCGTCAGTATTTTTGTTAGAGACATGTTTATCTTTGCAGGACTGTGGTGCGACTGAAGAACGTAGGCTTACACAGAAAGTTTTTCTTCACTCCATTTATTAATGCTTGACACGATTTAAATAACACTTCACTAATATAGACAGCTGTGAGATTCTTTTGTTAATTACTTACACTTTTTAACACGTAAACTATTTTTTTGTCTCACACGAATGCGTATTACATTTTTTTAGGACGTGTCTCGCGTCTGCCTACAACCAACGCGTCCAGTTATGAGCACTGTCTACTTGCAACTGACTTCTAGATTTGTAAATTTTGCTATATTTCAGTTTCTGATTGGTTATGCCTACTCCAATAGAATACCCTCATTTCACTAAAGCTTTTTCTGGTTGTTGATTGGCTATTTTTTTTAAACTGTCACAAAAATTACATTATTACTTCCAAGAATTACAAGTAGTATTGTTAAACTTCCGTATTCATTATTGCCTCAAGGTTACCTCATTGTTAGCAATTTTTAACCTATTATTCTCTCAGCCCCTACATTATTAAATTACGTAATACATTCACATAACATTATTAAACATGTATACAATAATATAAACATATACAATGGCTGTAATATGCACTTTTTATATATTGTTACATACACATATTGCTTTAAGGTGGGTTGTTATTGAATTTATATATTATATAATTAGACTGAAATCATTTAAGTGTTAAAAATACTGTCTCGTTACCAATGATACAAAAGACATTCAGAATAAACAGAACTTCACAGGATATTCCCAGAAAATTCATATGGACGTTTTGTGATGCAAATACGAGGGCTGATCAACAAAGACTGAGACTGATTTTTTCCTGTAGCTTCCGTGATAGTTTCGTATCTGTAACATAAATATTTGAAAAGAGCGGGTTTTTATGTATAATATTGGTAGGCGGCAGCACTCTCGTATTGGTACGTTGGTAGTAATGCTCTATTTTGTTGACCCTACGTGCATTTCGCATACCAGACAATGGAGGTGATACATTTTTTACATCGATTATCACCGGTGATGAGTCATGGCTGCATCATTATGATCCTGAAGGAAAACAAGCCAGCACAGTGTGGAAATCGCCAGGTTCTCCAACACCAAAAATGGCAAACGTTGTTCTATCTGCAGGGAAAGTGATGGTGATCACATTTTTTGACTGAAATGGAATGATTTACCAGCATGCAGTTACCCCTCACACTACTGTTACAGCAGCATACTACACATCAGTATTGGCTACACTGAGGAAGCTCATTGCAAAGAAACGACCAGAGCATTCTCGGACTGGGTGGCGATTTCATCATGACACGGCCTGACGTCGCAAATCAAGTCATGCAGTTTCTGGCTCGATTCAGCATTACCGTGTACCACATCCACCTTATAGCCCCGATCTTGCACCCTGTGACCTTTTTATTCCCATCACTAAAGGGGCATTCGATTTGAGAACTCTGAAGCAGTGTTCAAGAAAAGTGAGGCGATTCTCAAGGACCTGACAAATAATGGTCTGCAGCACGTGTTCAAGGACTGTCAGAGACGTTATAAAAAGTGCATTGATGTAGGAGGGGACTACTTTGAAAAATATCATGTTAACATTGAATTGGAGTAATAAACATCTGTGAAAAAAAATCAGTCTCAGTCTTTTTTATGAGCCCTCGTAGCTTAAACATGTGTTATTTTAGAGAGCCACTTTTGAGAAAATATAAAATTACACAAATTTTCCCACATTAACGATAGTTCAGGGTACGGAATTTTCTTGAAAAACTTCATATGGTATCGCTGGAAGATCCTGAAGTTAAATACCAACTTTGGGATTTAATCTACTTTTCGTTTTTGAGTTATGCTGTTCACATACATACACATGTACCTTCTCCTAAGAATGTGTTCTTCTTTTTAAGGCAGCCTCAAGACGTGTATTACCAGGAAACCTCGATATGAAATGTTTGGACGGAATGTAATACTTTCCTCTACTTACTATAGGTAAGCAGTATAGATATTAAAAATGGCTATACATAGTCCGTAAAACCACCGAGAGGTTCTCAAGATTAGTTCATTTACAAAGTGCAAGGAAAAAAGTTATCTCAAGAGTTGAACGTGTAAGGGTTTCCACCGTTGGTATTAATTTCTTTCGAAGATGATGAAGTACGAGAAGTTCTATTCTAGTTGTTAATTTGTGGTAGTAAAGCAAGTCCTAAGTTAGAAGAATAACTCATACTAATGAACTACTCTATTCCTCCTTGTCCGGGATATAAAATTTACAGGTTAGTGGCCTCTACTCCCCAGCATTGCTCACAATTTTACAACCATCGTTACAATTCTGTGTTCAACGGTGCGATCAAGATATTAGCTTTTTTCCTCGGAAAACTCTACAGCCCCTACTTCCTCATTGAGGTTCGAATCGTTTCAGCTACCTGCAGTTTATCTTTTCTCTAGCATTTCAATATCTAGAGCTTATACAGGGATATTTTTGTGTACGTAATATAAAGAAAGCCGTATTATAACCTTATTATACCCATAAGGCAAGCTGTAGAGAGATGGAGTTGACAACGCCAACAGGGTTATCTGATCCCCAACCTCCTGCTACGCTTTCTTCAACGTAATATACTGTTATTCAAAAAGAAGGAGCAGATTTTAAATATCAATTTCTAATGAACGACAATAGATAGCGACGCATACGATGCATCACTGGTGTGAGGGTATTCTTTGTTAAGTTTGTTAGCTCCACGTTGTGGTAGCCAATTTGCGATGGTATTAGTGTTAGGTTTGTTTGAAAAATGCTACTGTTTATCTGCCGCACGTATAAAAGACAATTTGTCGCGGTCACTTCGTGTTATCTTTTACTGAGCGCCTGTTATTGTATTTAATTTTTGGGTTCACTGTCCTCCGGCTAGCTATGATCTCTCGGTCAAGCACTTATCTTATACAGGTGTGTAAACGGAAAGGAGTTTTTATCCAAAGATAACACTGATGAAAGAATTTGTTTTACACTTTTTATTGTCTTAACACATTATTCACTTTCACCTATTAATCGTGACACTCGCCAAACTGAAACTGTTATAATAACTTCTTTACTGCACATTATTAATTCGCGTACTTCAACTTTTTATGTAATTAACTTTACGACACTTGAGATTTTTCATAACTTTGTTACGCGTAACCTGCGAATCGATAAACTATGCTATGTATTCACCATGACTGTTTCTGTTGAACTCAGCGACGTGTAATGCACAAATGTTTCCGATGGACTGGAGGAATCTGACTCTGACTTAGCGCTTTTTATTCTCCTACACCCCGATATGCCTAAAGATTATAACCGAGCTGCTATTGGTTAATAAAATGCGCCAACATTAGCGTCTATTTTTATATCCAATGAAAATTACGAAAACATATGCTCTGGGGAAAAATGTTCCAGCAAATTCTAAGAAAAACGCGCCACTCTGACGTCATTTGCTCGTCTCTAATAATGATAAACAGCTCACCCCCTCGCTACATTATTGCACGCTATTATTGTCAGTTTCAGTAAGGCCGTATAAACCCACTTCTCGACAATGCTTATAATCAACAAACATCTCAAGTCAATGTCACACAAAAATGCATATTCACACTACAATCACTCTGACATTTACATAATTTGTGATACAGATTACTACGTCACTGGATAGAGGAAGGTTCGAAGTTTTAAGCCCACGCTTATTAGTTCCATTCAATGCCTATAGTGGCGCTGTAGTTTGTTTACAAGAAAATGCCGACGCCACAGAAAAATACCTTTTGCTGCTGAAGTATGGAAAAAGTGAATTCATTGGTTCAGTGCAGCGTGCACTTCATTGTACGTTCAAGAAAGAGCCGCCCCGTTATAAACAGATTCGTCATTGCTACGATTGAAAGCATAAAATGAAACTTTGAACTTTCGCCTATCCAGTGATGTATAACATGTATCTCTATTGTCGTTCATTAAAAAGAAATATTTAAAATCTGCTCCTTCTTTTAGAATAACCCTGTATTAGCTATAAACAATGTTATACAGAAACAGTGCACGTATAGACGTGCGGAGCTTGCTCAGGTAAGTGCTGAACAAAACATTTCAGCAAAGCAGTTTTGTCTTGATGCTATAAACCATCGACTTCTGTTCAAAACTACTATTTAATAAATTGCTGTACAATATGCTTGACCCCGGCTCTGTTGTTATGAGAATGTCATCTCGCTCATTCCATTCGATCCTTTCAACTATGATGCTGTATAGCGTATTATTTTTTAGATGTTTCTGATTATCGTTAATAAATATGTACATCGAGGGAACTTCCTTCTTGGATTTTTACTTTTTCCATTACGTAGAGTAACTAGGGGAAGTATTGCATTCCATCCAAAAATTCGATATTGAGATTTCACCGGAAATACATGTTTTGAGGCGCCCTGAATAAATAAAAACATTTTTAGAAAACGGTCAGTGTGCTGTGAACAGCATAATCCAAAACGAAATGTCCGACAAATACCAAACTTTGTATTTAGGTTCAGTGTCTTTCAAAGATGCAGCACGAAGCTTTTCAAGAAAATCCCCCCACCCCAAACTACCCTTTACATGGAACATTTGTCGAAAATTTTGATTTTCTCAAAAATGGCTGTAACGATTTTTATTAAAATACCATATGTTTATGATACTTTCATGGCAAATGAAATGCATATCTTGTATTTTATGGGAATCTCCCCAAAAGTCATCTTCATTCTGAATGACTTTCGCAAAACTCGTAAATCTTAAGAGATAGACAAAATTTTACTACACAAAAAATGTAGAGCTCGTTAAAACACACAATTTATGTCATATACATTTTTTTTGGGTCCAAGTGAACCATTTCCGAGATAATCTTTGTTATTTGTTTGAATTTTCCAATACTTATACTTTTTCTCAAATGGGAATCGGTTATTCGTCTTATGTCCTGGACATACAAAGAGAATGGAATGCTCCACATAGTCACCAGCTCTTAAAAGATTTGACTATTGACTATCGCTTAAAGTCTACCATATCCCCCTTGCACCTACAAGAAAATTATCAATAAGATAGTTTCTGCAAATGTTTATATTGATTAACATGAAGTAAATGGAGAATAAGCGTTTGTAAAAATAGTTTGTACAAGAGTAGAGAAAGTCATGTGAGTGTAACACATCAGATTTTTTAGGAGTACTTTTGATCGGATTGGGTGTTTACCAACAAAGGCCACCACTTTTGTTTTCTCTGGTGATATAATTATACAGTAGGGAGAAATACTGTATATTACACGTATTGACAACGCTAATACATTCGTTCGTCAAAACAGAGGAATGTCTGTCTGTGTAGACTAGCAGCAAGGCAAATCAACAACCATTGAATGTATCTCTAAAAGGTTATGGAAATGTGCAAATCTATAACCACTAACTCTTTGTCTTCATTTTTCTTTCTTCCCTCCGGATAAAATAAGTTCTGCCGATAAATTAATTGTTTTAAATCGTGTTCTACATTCAGGACCACGTTTTAAAAGTTTAGGGGCCGGTTTCACCATCCGATGTTAAAAATACTCTAGCCTCTTGTATGTTAACTAGTTGTTCAAAGTTAAACATAAGGTTAAAACTTTTGCGTTTCATCAAGCTTTTACAGCAAATTGTTAGCTAACATGTTTTTAACGTCAAAGACAACTGCGAACGCCAGCTTTCGAGAAGGCGGTGGCCGAACTACACTGCTTCTAAACGTACTCCGATGCACTTTTGTCTACGTATTGCCGCGCTCTCTGTGTAACTAGCCCACAACTATTTACATTCATGGCAATGGCCCTGTGATGTTCCCGGTTGTTTGAGGTTACTCATGATGTCAACTGAAATAAATGTTTCACCGTTTGAAACGCGTTAATTAACATCTGGTTAATAAGTACAGACATATTGTCAGGTGCGAAAAAGCTGACGTTCTTACATTAAAGGATAAGATTGCAGCCTGGAATAAAATCCACACGTAATCTAATTGTAGCGAACGCGTTTCCCTCAAGTCCTGTAAACAAATACGACAATTTTAGCTAACAAAGTGCAGCACCAGAAACGTTAGGTGTGAAGAGCGTTTAAGACGCTTTAAAACTTGTGGTGGACATGCGTGTGTTATCGCTGATTAATCAAGCAGACCCGAAAAATACTGTTTGCTTCTTGAATCAATTGCTTTGGAAATCTGCTGGATAAACCCACAAATGGTAGCTTTGGAAATTCCAACATTATCACAAGTGAATGAAGAATGTTAGTAGCATAAAATCTAAATACCTAATTAACACTTAGCATAGGAGAAAGAGGCATGCTTCTGTTGGTAGTATTCTAACCTCTCGTATTTCCCATAAAACCATGCTCATGACCCCTTGGACAGCCTATATTGCTTTAAAAATTTCTCTTTTTAAAGGTTTTTTCAAATTTATTATGACATACGAATACTCTTCTGTTAGGAATGACATTCAAAAATGCCAATTGTAGCAAACTCCCCACAACGGCTTGGTTTGCGGCAGCCATTTTCCAATTTCTAACATTTGCTAAACGCCTTAACACAGGGGTATGGGGATGTTAAATTAACACCGATTTTAACAGATGTTAAAGTTAATATTGTTTGATGAAACAGAATTTATGTTAACTTCAGTGTTAAATCAGTTTAACAGTGTCTTAACATTTAGCATTTGTTGGTGAAACCGGCCCTAGCTGAAAGTAATTTGCGAAAACTGTTTTAATTACAAGCATCCTCTGTTTCTGATGTTCAGCCAAGTTTGTCGCAGCGAATGAAATTACGACATATAGTTATCTCCTGGCAGGTACGATATCTGGCAAGAATTGACTGCCTTAGCTGCAGCATGTATATTTTCTAAGCTGTTCTTTAAAAACGTCACAACAATGAAACAAAAGACTAATTATAACGGAGTTCCGCCTCGCTAATGAAAGTTGCCAATCAAATGAATTTTTCAATCGTGTATTTGAACGACAGTAATAACAAAAATAAGAAGAAATGACGTAACGCAGTGAAAGTGAAACAAGCGCCCGTCGTCCTACTGAACCAACCTACTTTTGCCTTTCGTCATTCTTCTCTATTTCATTTCATCTGATTCGGTTTCGTTTTTATAGCTCTGCAGTGGAAGGTTGAGCGGTTCTGGGGTTGATACAACTTGCAGTTGAGCGATTTCAGCGTTTGAGGCATCTACAGCGAGCGTTTGCTAATTTGGTCAGTTAGTTATAAACATAAAATCAGCAGTAATCTATTTCGGTATAAGTAAAAGAAAAAGAACACAATATAAAAAATCTGATGTGTTACACTCACATGACTTTCTCTACTCTTGTACAAACTATTTTTACAAACTCTTATTCTCCATCTATTTCATATTAATCCAGATAAACATTTGCAGAAACGATCTTTTGACATGCAAAGAGAATTACATTTTACACATAGCGACCAGTTCCAAAAATATTTGACTTATCGCTTAAGGCGTACTATGTTCCCCTTGTTTTGTAATTGCAAGGGCAATATAGAAATACAGTAGCCTTTAAGCATAGACATATTTCTGAATAGCTGGTTGCTATGTGCAGCACCATTCTCTTTGCCACAGATTAATACTCTTTGCATATCCAAGACAAAAAAAATGAATAACGAATTCCCATTTGAGAAAATAAGTATTGAAAAGTTTAAGGGAATGACAAGCAATATCTCGAAAATGGTTCACTCAACAACAAAAATGTATGACATAAATTGTGTATTTTAACGCGATCTACATTTTTTGTGCAGTAAAATTTTGTCTATGTTTTATGGTTTACCAGTTATGCAAAAGTCGTTCACAATGAAGAATACTTTTGGAAACACTTTCCAGAAAATTCAAGATATACATTTTAATTGTCATGAAATATCTTAAACATATGATATTTTAATCAAAATCGTTAGAGCCATTTTTGAGAAAATTAAAATTTTTCGAAAAATGTTCCATGTAAAGGGTAATTTGGGGTGGGGGATTTTCTTGAAAACCTTCGTGTCGCATCTATGGAAGATACTGAACCTAAATACCAAGTTTGGTGTTTATCCGACTATTCGTTTCTGAGTTATACTGTTCACAGACACAGACAGACACACACACACACACACACACACACACACACGAACATGTTTCCAAAAATGCTTTTTTGGGATTTAGGGGGTCTCAAAACATATATTTCCGGTGAAATCTCGGTATCGAATTTTTGGGTGGAATACAATACTTCCCCTACTTACAATACGTAGTAGAAAAAGTAAAAACTGCAATACGAAATGTTTAGAAGAGATAGAAAAATTTAAATATTTACGTTCCATTGGAGGAAAATCAGAAAATAGGTTTATTCAATTATTCAAGGGAACAACATACTCTGAAATGGCCAAAAATCACATTTTTGTTTGTTTGTTTTTGTTTTAGGCCCTAATAAAATGTCTATCATTTCCAGTTTCAGAAAATATATACTTTTGGGGGGTTAAGAGGTTTTTAAGACGTTTAAATACCATTTAAATGCTAGTCTGCATTATTTTAAATCTGTCATGCAACGCCCCTTTTTAGAACATTTTTGTATCTTTCAACAACGAACGACTATATCATGGCCAGCGAGCACTTCAGCAATTAACAAGAGAGACCAGGGCCAAGAGAAGGCAACCAAAAAAGCTGAAGAAATCCATGAATGAAGGTGCAGATGATTATGACCCTGAAATGTACTGAATTTTATGCTCAAATTTTAAATTCAGTTTTCTCAAAACAACATTTATTGATACTTATGTACCTTTTTCTCAGAAAGTATGAGAGATAGAGAGCTGAAATTTTCAGTACATGTATACAACACAGTTAAAACTTTCTGAACCACAATCATAATTTTATAATGCATATTAGTGATATTAAGAAAACAGCAACGTTGCAAAATTTTACACATATTTACATTTTTGACCTTGCAAATATTTTTTTTTTCAATTTCTAATGAATTGATATTAATTGAGGTTCAGAAGATAGCTGATTATACTACGAACAAGCATGCAAAAGTGTAATTTTGTATTTCAAGTAGTATCAGAGAGAAAGCTGCATGAATTCACATGTTTTAAGAGTAAATTTTATTATTTTTCTGCTGAATGAAATAATTTTTATGCACCCAACTACATAAGCTATCAATGTAAACAACCACTTGAAATAATTATCTTGATTTGTAGAAGAATTCATAAAAATTTCAGGAAAAACCATTGAGAACTTTAAGAACAGTGGTAACTTAACACACTTAAGTGTAAGTTCCATGTGTTCTGACTATCCTGTCCCCTAAACAAAACAAGACATGGTAGAATAAAACGATTAAATTTATAAAAGTTCTATTAGATAATGTAAATTTCTCGAAGGAAGTGAGGCATTGGCTAAGATTATTAAAACAAATGCAATGGCATTCTTAGAGCCATATCAGGAAAGGGAAAAACGGATCAAATACACAAATTAAGATTTCCCAACTCTTAATTATTGCATTCGACTGAAAAACAAAGTAAGATAAATGTATCTGGTTGTTCTACTACTAAAAGATCATCAGACAGGAGGAAGGAATATTGGTTGTCCCAATAAGTAACGGAAAGAACATAACATGTAAACTACTGTAGGAAATAAGATGCATTTTTCAATGTTTTGTGGCCGCTCTTAGTTTGACAGTATAGTGCAGATGGGCAAGATTGCCTACATCATTATCATTGTTTTTTTTCCTATTTATTTTACGTCACTTTAACTACATGGTCATATCACGACAGATCTGTTAAGGGATACGTCGTGGCACAGTTAACCTTGTAGGTCTCATCCCTGTACCATACCATCTTTCTTCGTCACGCGTCCACATAGGCCTTAGTGCTAGGCAGCTGTACCTCTACTTCTGTGCGTGACAGGCAGATGACGTTAGGGTGCCGTCCAGTCTACCAGCTTTCATTATCTGTGGATAGATGACAGGGCATTCGCTATTAACATCTATTTTCATTTTTACTATTGTTTTAGACTTAAGATGAAACTTTAGGTCGTGGTATTAAATATCCAATCAGGTTGAGGGAAACCACGAAAAACGCCCAGTCAGATTGGTTGGCCCACGGGATATTAACCCGGGACCTCCCGAATACGGGTCACAGAGGTTACCGCCTGAGCCATCCCGCTCGGTGTTATCATTGTTGCTGAGGAGAATATCGTTCTTCAGCGGATTCGTCATCTAAATAAGACGTTCTCTGTGTATTCCCACCTAAAGATGGTATATACCTACTGCCCCAATAACATTCACGACACTCGCGTTTCCAGAATATAGATAATCGTGTATGGCTTGTGACCTAAAGGGATTCCAAAACTTGAAATAGGTAACCGGTTCTTTAATGAACAAAACATTTGCAACCTATTGTATTCGGGGGCTTCAGATACACAATTTCAGATGGGGAATGCGGGATCAAAGGTTTCAAATGCTTATATATAAGCCTTAAGGCTTAGAAGTTCATAAAAATATGCATGCCACTGACCAGATGAAAGTGTGAAGCACAGCCATGCGGAAGCACGCAAACATGAATTGAGACTGAAGTGTTGCATAATAATTTAAAGCTAAATTGAGTGTACTCTTTTTTTTCATGATCAGGTTTATATAGATTATTAAAGATCCACGAAGGTTAATATTTTATACTCAGAATTTTCTGATTACCAAATTACAATTATTTAAACAAAGTTTAACTTCAATACTTTATGTATTTCTTGTCTGAAATTTACTTGTTTAAAATTCCGCTGTATACAGTGAAAATATACAGCTGTCAATTAACACTAGGCTGCTTCAGGGCAAGCCTCAATTAATTGAGATAGGTAGGGTCCATATTCTGGTCACTTTTTTAAATTCCTAATGTGTACAGTATGAGTTTTTCCTCCTGGCCCTACTCAGCCGGACGGGCAATGGCTGTACGAGCCCATTGTCTCCCGGGAGGGTTTTTGGTTAGTGGTAGGAGAACAGCCAATGCGTACCTTAGGCATTCCTGTTGCGCCGCGTTAAGGGAATACAGCCGGTCTCTTCTCCCATTCCCTCCTCAACCTTCACCACGTTTGCGTTTGTGCAGGGCCAGGTCGAAAAAATAGCACTATAATAAATCCTTATCACGATTCCGAAAATGCATATTTATTGGATGGTTTTACGCCATGATTCTGTCATTTTCTTGCCCTTTGCACCTTTATTTAGTTATTTTGTTGCAATTCCATTGAATATATAAAGATGTTTATATTATTGAAATTTTAGAAGAGGACAACTTTTCAATGAGAAATAACAGTAACCGAGCGGGATGCCTCAGGCGGTAAAGTCTGTGGCCCGCATTCGGGAGGTCCCGGGTTCAAATCCCGTGGACCGACCAATCTGAGGTTTTTTCGTGGTTTTCCTCAGTCGCCAAGGTAAATACCGGATTGGATATTTAATACCACGACCCAATGTTCCATCTTAAGTCTAAAACATTAGTAAAATGAAAAATAAATGGTAATAGTGAATGCTATGCCATCTATCTACAATGAAAGCAGTTAGACTGGACGGCATGAAACAGGAGTTACAGGGATGAGACCTTGAAGGCTAACTGTGAGGGCGGCGGTTAGACTGGACGGCACCCTAATGTCATCTGCACAGTAATAAGCAGGGGTTACAGAAATGAGACCTAGAAGGCTAACTGTCCATCACATATCGTTCTAAGACATATCCACCAACAGTTCCGTCGCGATATGACCAAGGAGTTAAAGCGACGTAAAATAAAATAGAATAAAAAAAATAACAGTAACTTTGTACGTGCTTTACTTGCATTCTTGGGAAAACATAATTTCTAATTAATAATAATTAGTTTGGAAAAACCTGCTTGTGGGCGAGGCGTGGATATTGTCGGGGGAGCAAGTAAAGTTACAGTCATGTCCATAACTAGGGATGAGACTGGTCAGTTTTTTGCGTTAATAAGTGTGTACAGATAGGTTGCTATTGTATAGGTTAATGCTACAGTTTTGTAAGACCTGCTTCAAACATTTTTTTCTCAGTTTTCTTTTCAGGTTCTACAAACATGGTCAACTCGAATAGCACTTAATGTATAACTTCTGTGCACCAATTTTAATGAATTGAATGAACCTTTGTTTAGGGTCTTTTTTTTTAATTATATGAATTTTAAAAAAGATTTAGTTGTTTTACAGGTCATTTTTCAAACATTTTTGTCATGAAAATCCGGACTTTAGTCATAAGGAAAATAACTGAGAATAGCACTGTATCTGACGCAGTGAAAAATTAAATTAAATTGAGTTTTATTTATGGACGCTCTTTAACTGCTGTGGTTCTTAGCGTCCCATTCTATATTGGGCGTGAAAGAGCGGTAATTTTGCTCAGAAGCCTCTTTATCAGGCTTGAAGCTCTTTTACGTGCCGTAAATCTACGACACGGGACCACCGGCTTTACTTTCCTTCCGAAAGAAGCCATGCTAAGGATTTTTGCGCCGGAAAAATCCATCGTCCTCCACCGGGTTTGAACTTAGTACCTCGGCAACTAGAGGTTAGCATGGTAACCACTATACCACGGAGGACGACGGCTGACGCAGTGGTTAGGCTAGGAATGAGACACGAAAGTTTAAAAAAAAACATTATAGTATAATACCAGAGAGAAAAACAATGAATGCCCTTTGAATATTAAATGTTAGATTTTATTAAAACAAGTTACGCTGAACCACACTACATTGCTGCTTTTTCTAACGTCAATAACCGTGCTCTTAACATTGTTTTCTTCAATGGCATTTCCAGTGTCCGTTACTTTGCTAATGTGCTTTTGTTAGATAGGTTATCTGTTAGAGGACAACAATTTATATGGCCTAATTTGTTTCATAGAAAGCCACAAATGAACCTTCAGTCTGTTCAGTGACAATGGATTTATTGAATACCACCAGAAGCTGAAAATACGCCTACTTATTCAGAAATGTGTAACGTGTCGACATTGGTGATCATTCACGTGGATTCCACGAGACTGCTGGCGTCAAAAGGAACAAGTGCAGTTTATCACCTTACTAGGACAGCGACGACAAAGGGTCCGCCCCACCTGCAGCGATGTGAAGGGAAAGCAAAAGCCGCGACACCGTTACTTCGGGAGACGATGTGTTACGTGAACAGCTTGCGAATTTATCGGTATTCCGGGGATGCGTGTGGTTCTATATTACTCACAGTAGTGGGTAAACAGAATCCTTCACAACCAGGGCAAAAATACACAATCCAGGGCTGGTGTTCACAATTAACATCTAAAAATGTGTTACATTCACATTACTTTCCCTATACGTACATATTAGGTACAGAAGGTATTGCATGCATTCCACCCAAAAATTCTATACTGAAATTTTGCGACCCCCTGAATAAAAAAAATTCTTATGTGTTACACTCACATGACTTTCTCTACTCTTGTACAAACTATTATTACAAACGCTTATTCTCCATATGCTTCATGTTAATCGAGATGTTAATCTTATTGCTAATTTTCTTGTAGATGCAAGGGGAATATGGTAGGCTTTAAGCGATAGTCAAATATTTTAAGAGCTGGTTGCTATGTGGAGTATTCCAAAATTTAAGGGAATAACAAGCAAATCTCGAAAATGGTTCACTCAACAAAAAAAAAGTATATAACATAAATTGTGTATTTTAATGCGATCTACATTTTTTGTGTAGTAAAATTTTGTCTATCGCTTATGGTTTACCAGTTATGCAAAAGTCGTTCACAATGAAGAATACTTTTGGAGACATTCCCAGAAAATTCGAGATATACATTTCATTTGTCATGAAAATATCTTAAACATATGATATTTTAATCAAAATCGTTAGAGCCATTTTTGAGAAAATTAAAATTTTCGAAAAATGTTCCATGTAAAGGGTACTCTGGGGTGGGGGGATTTTCTTGAAAACCTTCGTGTCGCATCTCTGGAAGATACCGAACCTAAATACCAAATTTGGTGTTTATCCGACTGTTCGTTTCTGAGTTATGCTGTTCACAGACACACACACACACGCACACACACACGCACACACACACACACACACACACACACACACACACACACAGGGACATGTTTCCAAAAATGCTTTTTTTGGATTCAGGGGGTCTCAAAAAAATATTTCCGGTGAAATCTCGGTATCGAATTTTTGGTTGGAATACAATACTTCCCGTACTTACTATACCTAGTAGGGAAAGTAAAAGAGCATTTTTAGAAAAAGATACGACACGAAGATATTCAAGAAATCTCCCCACCCCAACTACTCTTTATATGGAACACTTTTCGAAATCTTTTATTTTGTAGAAAATGCCTAACGATTTTTATTAAAATACCACATATTAAAGACCTTTACACGACAAAATGGATATTTGGGCATAGCCTGTGAAGTCCCCAGCAATTGGAAGGAATTTTCTATAGTCTTCTATAACTAGTAAACGTTCAGCGATAGACGAAAAGATATTACACCAAAAAATGTACCCAAATCTCTTTAAAACGCACAATTTATTTCAAATAACTATTTCTTGTGGCATTAGCCATTTCCGAGATATTCGTTATTAATGGCTCAATACTTACCAATTCCCTTAATTTTTCCAATACTTAGTGATGTGAGTGTAACACATCAGATTTTTCCATTTATACCCCGCCAATAGCTGCAATGATGGTAACGTATGCTCTTGTGGTTGGATTTATAGATTACTTTGGGTTTTGCACACAAACATTCATACTCTCATTCACACCGCCACACTATGAGCGGTGAATAAACTTGGCTGGAGAACAATTCCCGCCCCCAGCAGGAATCGAATCTGGAGCCTCTCGCACAGTAAGAAGGTGCTCTACCGACTAAGCTACGGGCCAGCCTTAATTAAAATTAAGAGCTATTTTTTAGAAAATAAAAAATATAGAAGTGTTTCCGGGTAAAGGGTAGTTTAGGTTGGAGGGATTTTCTTGAAAATCTTCGTGTCGTATCCTTGGAAGGTACTGAACTTCAATACCAAGTTTGGTATTTATCTAACAATTCGTTTTAGAGTTAAGACACACACACACACACACACACACACACCTCGAAATTTCGGGTGAAATGCAATGCTTCCTCTTAGGTAGGTGAACAAAGAAAGTAAAAACTGTATAATGAAAGTAGGTAACGTACTTCATCGCGTGATTTTATACACCTAGTATCACCATCATCGGTGGTAACACAGAACAAAAGACATGATGGCTCGCGGAAGAATACTGCGGTGCACAACAAATGGCTGCAGCGGTTCCTATTTTATCTGCTTGTCCAAGGTTAACCAGCAGGACTAACTTGGCGAAGTAACCTTGGACAGGCTCAAACAATGCTAATGCCGTCTAACTTTCTCATACTTACAGGGTAAGTGAACAATTTTTCGGTTCCTACCTGTTAGCGAAGACTTGGCCTCCAACTCCAGTTAGGTCACCTTGCTTTCTGTTAGGCTTCACGCTTCAAAATGCAGAACGTTTCAAAGCGTATTTTGTGGCTGTTGTCTTGCTCTTCATACAGAAATAGAAAGGTTACACTTCGAGAATCCAATCACTCAGTATTACAGGTGAAAGAACTCGGTTCCTTAGAGCACTAAAGGATCAAATGCATTTGGCAAGAAATTCAAATAACCATGCCAGTGATTTATACTAGTTCACAAAGAATATTACCCTCTATATAGTAGGTAGAGAAAGTATTGCAGTCCACTACGTCGTCCTCCGTGATGTAGTGGTTACCATGCTAGTAGCCTCTAGTTCCCGAGATCGCAGGTTCAAACCCGGCGGAGGGCACTGGATTTTTTCTTTTTCGGGCGTAACAATCCTTAGCATGGCTTCCTTCGGAAGGGAAAGCCGGTGGTCCCGTGTCGTAGATTTAAGGCACATAAAAGAACCTCAACCAGATAGAGGCCTCTGAGCAAAATTACGGTCTTTCACGCCCAATATAGAATGGAACGCTAAGGACCATAGTAGTTAAAGAGCGTCTATTAATAAAACAATCTGATGTGTTACACTCACATAACTTTCTCTACTCTTGTACAAACTATTTTTACAAAATCTTATTCTCCATCTATTTCATATTAATCCAGATAAATAATTGCAGAAACGATCTTTTTGACATGCAAAGAGAATTACATTTTACGCATAGCGACCAGTTCTAGAAATATTTGACTATCGCTTAAGGCGTACTATGTTACCCTTGTTTTGTATTTACAACGGCAATATAGAAATACGGTAGCCTTTAAGCATAGACATTACTCTTAATAGCTGGTTGCTATGTGCAGCACCATTCTCTTTGCCACAGATTAATGCTCTTTGCATATCCAAGACAAGAAAATGAATAACGAATTCCCATTTGAGAAAATAAGTATTGAAAAATTTAAGGAAATAACAAGCAATATCTCGAAAATGGTTAACTCAACAAAAAAGTGTATATGACAAATTGTGTATTTTAACGCGAAATATATTTTTTGTGTAGTAAAATTTTGACTATCTCTTATGGTTTACCAGTTATGTAAAAGTCGTTAACAATGAAGAATACTTTTGGAGACATTCCCAGAAAATTCAAGATATACATTTTATTTGTCATTAAAATATCTTAAACATGACATTTTAATCAAAGTCGTTAGAGCCATTTTTGAGAAAATTAACATTTTCGAAAAATCTTCCATGTAAAGGGTAATCTGAGGTGGGGGGGATTTTCTTGAAAACCTTTGTGTCGCATCTCAGGAAGATACTAAACCTAAATACCAAGTTTGGTGTTTATCCGACTGTTCGTTTCTGAGTTTCACAGACACACACACACACGGACATGTTTCCAAAAATGTTTTTTTTGGACTCAGGGTGTCTCAAAACATGTATTTCCGGTGAAATCTCGGTATAGAATTTTTGGGTGGAATACAATACTTCTACTTACTATACGTAGTAGAGAAAGTAAAAAATTAAAAAAATGTAGTCCACTATTCCACCTAAAAATTCGGTAACGAGATTTCACCGGGGAAATATGTTTTGAGGCCCCTTGAATAAATAAACAAAACACCGCTTTTAAAAAAAGGTTTGTGTGGGTGCGTGAACAGAAACGAAAACTCGGATAAATACCAAACTTGATATTTAATTTCAGAATCTTCCAAACGTACGACACAAATTATTAAAACTTATTATTTCCGGGCTTATTGGCCGTGGTCTAGACGTCAGTCGTTATTACCTAACACTTTTCCTCACACACCTCTCTTACAATTTGAAATTGACAACGACTGTTCAGTCACAGAGTAGACGTGAACAAGATCAAACATGTCCTCTAAGGATGTCTATGTAAGTGCGTAAGGAAACGTCAGGTAATAACGACATGACCTCTAGACCACGGCCAATAAGCCCGGAAATAATTAGTTTTAATAATGAAGACTCAGGCCGTGAAAGCCTACGCCATTATTTGTTAGAACACAAAGTTTCTGTAACAAAATCTACCACCCCAAATTACACTTTACATGGACAATTCTTCAAAATTTTTATTTCTATTTTGTTTAAAATGCTATATGTTTAAAATATTTACATGGCAGATAAAATATATGCTCTAATAAAGTCCTCTTCATTCAGAAGTAATTTTCTATAATATTGTGTTGTTATTAAACTTTTAGAGACACAAAAAACAAACAAAAACTAGCAAAAAAAAGGTAGATCCCTTTGAAATACACAATTTATTTCAAATTGTATTTGTGACATTAGCTATTTCCTAGATATCCGTTATTATTGTTTTTGAATTTTTCAATACATTATTATTTTTAATTTTTAGTGTTGTTGCCACTCAGTTGTTTCACGCGTTGTCGTGGAAAGAGAATGGAATGTATCCTCCTGGTATACTCACTTCCACTTATGCTGTCACCGCAGCTTTTGGAGGCATTCTACCGGCCTTTGGAGGTGGAGTAGTAATAGCAAGGAGGAGGTGCGTGTGCAAATTTGTTTACCTTTTCGCGCATGCAATGGCGTCCTGTTTTTCCTGCACAATTCTAGATTATTCACATATGAATATATAACTTAAAGCAATAGCTTTACTCCTCATCACTTATAATAACCATGTTTAAATACATAAGTGAATAAAACCCTGTTTGCACAATATCTTCACGAAAAATATTTTAATGGCAACATAAGGTAAAACTAAAATACATATTATTGTTCACTCTCTATGCGGCTAAATCAGATATTGTATAAGAATAGAGATTGGGCAGGTTATTAGAATAATATCTAGTAAATGTGTCCTCTTTCAGAGTAAAAACTATGATTTACTTCAGTTTTACATTATGCTGTCATTAAAAATAGTTTTACATGAGTACATTGTACAAACCAGTGTTTTTGTTTGAATTGGACGATTCCAATAATGTCCATTAAAATGTATAAAGTGTTTCAACTTTACATTATGTTGTCATTAAACAGTTTTTTTCGTGGAGATATTGAGCAAAACAACATAGTTATTATAAGTGATGGCGAGTAAAGCTACTTCTCAAAGTTATACATTCATATATGAATAATCTAGAACTGTGCACGTAAAAGAGAACACCACTGTATGCGCAAAAAGGTAAACAGATACACACACCTCCTTCTTGCTCCACCTGTGAAGGCCGGTAGTATGTCTCCCAAAGCTACGGTGGTGGCACAAATGGAAGCTAGTGTACCTTCAAAGAGATGTGCGATGAAACTATTTCTGCAAAGTTTTATTCAATTAACACGAAGTATATAGAAAATTAAGTTTTCGTAAGAATAGTTAATAGAAGCCATACAAAATAAACGAAGGCGGTCAGGGAAAGTCGAGTCAATGCAACACATTGGATTTTTTTCTGTAAAATTAATTTTTAGGAATCAAAGTTTACCACTAAGTGATCTTAAATACTCTTTTTATAATTATTTAGTTCAGTATAATATATACGCCGGTTTATGCGTGATTTTCTACACTAAAAGTAGAAACTCAAGCATCAGAGGATCTGTTGAAAAGGAACAAATATTTTATCGTGGACAACTGAATAAACGTGGTGTTTTCGACCAACTATTTAGTATTTTTAACGTTTTCTTGTAGCATGGGAAAACAGTGACCTACTTAAGTCCAGGGGTATTTACCTGTCCTTCTGTGTCAGCCAAAAAGGGGAAGAGATGGGATTGTTATTCGTACAGAAGAAAGGAAGAAGGAAGTTATGAACTTTTAAACGACGTCTTTTGTTCATAGCACTTGCCGCGCTGCTTTCAACCCTTCTCATCTCACCTCAGACCACACCTCGTTTTCCCTTTTAAATGAAATACGATATTTGTGATTTTTCCTTCAACTGTAAACTGGCAAGCATTTCTTTTCAGACAAGCAGATGTACAAATGTCATTTTTAAACAGCATTCCTCAATGTATCATTTGAGTAAACATTATAAGTTTTTCACTGTGCCTTTGTCGGTTAAGTGACAGGTATCATCACTTAGAAACAGGTGCATAATACAATTGGTAGACAACCGGTTTGAATCTCCATGAAACAGACATCTCAAGTATGTGGCACTGCATACGCTAAAACTTTTCGAAAATTGTAGCGTTACATCTATAAGAAATGAAGTAATCCTGCCCAAAAGCTCTAAGAAGAATATATGTTACATTCTTTCTCTACCCTCTATCGTTTATTAGTGGGTATGCAAAATATTCTTACGAAAGCTTATTTTTCTATCTACCTCATTATAATCGAGATAAATATTTGCAGAAATACCTACATTACACATTTCTTTAGGATACAAAGGGAACAGTGGTAGTCAAATGTTTAAGAACTGGATGCTATATGCTGGCCTTAAAATTCCATACTGTTTCCATGCAATCGCGAGAAACAACTGAAAACACTAGTCTGCATGATATCGGATGACTGAAAACTAATAAATGATTCTGACTCACCTTTTTATGCTGATTTCAGAACTGCTTTTAGTTTTTTTTTCTATCACGTACAGTTTTTTCACAATTTCACTTAAAAAATATAGAGATATAGATAAAGATGTTGCTTTCGCCACTGCACATAAAATTGGGCTACATGAAGCAATTTGTAAGGGCTCTACCACAGGATGGACCCTGCTTCAAGTACCTTTCCAAGAAATTTCCCTTCATTGCACGAGACAAATTAAAGGCTGGAATTTTTGTTGGTCTTCAAATAAAGAAATTGATGAAGGATGAAGATTTTGAGAAGACAATGAATGAGAGAGAACTAGAAGCATGGACCGCCTTCCGATAAGTTACTTAAAACCTCTTAGGCAATAACGAGGATCCTAATACACAAGGCCATTGTCGAAACAATGTTGGAACATTTCAAGAAAATGGGTAACATGAGTGTAAAGGTCATTTTCTGCATTCACATATCGACTACTTTCCAGAAAATGTGGGAATTATAGTGAAGAGCAGGGTGAACGTTTTCACCAAGATATTAAGGAAATGGAGAGGAGGTACCAGGGGAGATGGAATGAAGTTATGATGGCCGACTACTGTTGGATGTTGAGGAGGGACAGTCATCTTCAAGGATCTGCAAGGAAGCCAAAGAAGAGAAAGTTTGAACAAAATTAAATGAAACATTTTGGCTTCTTGTTTTGTGAAAATGTAGTAAATTAGGGGAGTTCTTGAGAGTATTCTTAAAATGTTTCTTGAATAAAAACTTACCTTGTGTGAATTGGTATTTGAATACTTTTCTACGTTCATTAGTAAAATTGTCAAAACATTACTTCTTATTTTGTGTAAAAACCTGACGTGATAGAAAAAACGGAAGTTATTTCTGGAATCAGCATAAAAACTTAATTCAAGAACACCTACTTTCAAGAAATCATCTGACAAAAAGTTTGAAAATGCAGACTAGTAAAATCGAGAGGAGTTTAAAAAATAATAAGTTTTTTTTTTGAGCGGTGCAAAACTGCGGCGGTCATCAGCACCACCCTCTGGTTACAAATTTATTCAAGTCAGTACATCGGTACACTAAAAACAAAACAAGTACGAGTCAACTCAGATTACAGAAGCAGCTCTGGTTATATAGATAATCACATTCTGGTACAAAACCAATACAGTCAGATCATTCCAGAGAGAAACACCAGGATTACAAAAATTAGAAATAGTAAATCAACAAATGCAAAAATTAAGTAATAGAAATCTCACAGAATATGGGAAATAAGAACTAACCTTGAGCAAATGTAAACGTACAATGCAATTCTACACAGTTATAAAAAAACCATATCACACGAGAAACTTCCTTCCTTAATAAACCAATTAATTCCAATAACAAACTGTCCATGCAAGGCACCAACCTCGACACCTAGTTCATGTAACACATGCCTCCCCGCCACTCCAGCACCAAAATCATCCGAGAACATCAACGTATCCTTAAACTCCTTCACCACACTCTCCTTCCAAACTCTCACGAAAACTCTTCCCTGTCAACTCGCCCTTTCCTCCACAGATGCGGACACAGAAAGTATAGTCACACTTCGAAATTGGACCTTAAGTCTATTTTATATAATCTTGCAGCCGCTCGACCATAGAATCCAAGATTTCTCACCTCACGCCTAACTGTCATAGTACTTGGAGTGGATCCTGATGCAGTTTGTAATTCCTGTGTGATGGTCTGGATAGATGTCTGCCTATTACTCTTTACGACCCTCTTCAAATGTCGGCGGTCTCTGTCAGTCAACAGACGAGGTCGGCCTGTACGCGTTTGTGCTGTACATGTCCCTTCACGTTTCCACTTCACTATCACATCAGAAACAGTGCACCTAGGGATGTTTAGGAGTGTGGAAATCTCGCGTACAGACTTCTGGCACAAGTGACACCCAATCACCTGACCACGTTCGAAGTCCGCGAGTTCCACGGAGCGTCCCAGTACCAGGCAATAGGTGGCAGCACAGTGCATCTAAGATGAAAAACGTATGTTTGTGGGGGTGTCCGGATACTTTTGATCACATAGTGTATATCCCCCCTTAAAATACAGCTGAAGGCTTTGTTAACGTTGGTTTTTAATACCTTTACTATGAAACACACACACATCCAGTCCATATTCATACTTCCAGACTCTGCGGAGTATAGAGAATGATTCTGGTTAAAGAAAAATTCCCCGCCCCAGCCGAGAATTGAACTCAGGACCCCTGCATTGAGAAGTCACAGACTGCTCGACCATCACAAAGGCCGTCGAAGTGGTTTCCTAATTCAGAGAATGCTTCAAAAATGCCTGAAATTTGATGTAACCTTCATCAGACTACGGTTTATAAAAGAGAGCGAACTGGTACACACAGAATGGAAAATGCAAGTAGCAAAATTGGAGAAAACCCAGAGAAACGAATGATGCCGGAATTTTTAAACACAATGAGCACGAAAAAAAAGGGAAGGACGAGAAGAACGAATAGAAGAAGAAAGAGATGATAATGTTCTTGATAGTGCCATTAAGGCCAGGTGAAAACATTCAGATGGCCTAAGGAAGACCATAATGGTTTCTTGGACGCTGTCATTAATCTATTACTAAATACAAATGACCACCAAAGTAGAACAGTGGCGTGCAAACAAAGGCTTTAATTCTAGTGCATATTAAACAATTATGATTTGTTGCATTCACACGACTTTCTCTACTTATCTTCTACAGACTACAGCTTATTCTTCCATCTACTTGATAATCGTAATAAACTTCCATTTCAAATATACACATTCGTTTTAGGTATACGAATGGGACAGTCAGATTTTCAAAAAGCTAACTGCTATATTATACTTTGAAATGTTATACTCCTTGCTTGCTCGCACGAAAGAAACCAATAGGGACTTACCAGTTGAAAAAATTCATGTGCTTAAAATTCATACAAAAAAAATTATCAAAAATTTGTCCATGTAATTTTGGGTGGATGGATTTTCTTGATATGGAAGATGCCGCACTTAAATACCAAGTTTGGTATTTAACAGACTCTTAGTTTTTGAGTTATACTGTTAAAACAGACATATACATTTTCGATCTTTTTTTAACTTTCTCTACTACGTGCAGTAAGAAGGGGAAGTATTGCATTCCACCCAAAAATCGATATCGAGATTTCATCGGAGAGACATAAATAAAAAAATCTGATGTGTTACACTCACATGACTTTCTGTACTCTTGTACAAACTATTTATACAAACGCTTATTCTCCATCTACTTCATGTTAATCGAGATAAACATTTGCAGAGTCTATCTTATTGCTAATTTTCTTGTAGATGTAAGGGGAATATATATTTACAAGGGCAATATAGAAATACAGTAGCCTTTAAGCATATACATATCTCTTAATAGCTGGTTGCTAGGTGCAGCACCATTCCCTTTGCCACAGATTAATACTCTTTGCATATCCAAGACAAAAAAATCTGATGTGTTACACTCACATGACTTTCTCTACTCTTGTACAAACTATTTTTACAAACGCTTATTCTCCATATGCTTCATGTTAATGGAGATATCGAGATGTCAATCTTATTGATAATTTTCTTGTAGATGCAAGGGGAATATGGTAGGTTTTAAGCGATAGTCAAATATTTTAACGCTGGTTGCTATGTGACGCATTCCATTCTCTTTGCATGTCCAGGACATAAAAAAAATGAATAACGAATTTGAGAAAAAGTATGAGTATTGGAAAATGTAAGGGAATAACAAGCAATATCTCGCAAACGGTTCACTCAACAAAAGAAATGTATATGACATAAATTGTGTATTTTAACGCGATCTACATTTTTCGTGTAGTAAAATTTTGTCTATCTCTTATGGTTTACCAGTTATGAAAAAGTCGTTCATAATGAAGAATACTTTTGGAGACATTCCCAGAAAATTCGAGATATACATTTTATTTGTCATGACAATATCTTAAATATATGATATTTTAATCAAAATCGTTAGAGCCGTTTTTGAGAAAATTAAAATTTTCGAAAAATGTTCCATGTAAAGGGTAGTCTGGGGTGGGGGGATTTTCTTGAAAACCTTCGTGTCGCATCTCTGGAAGATACTGAACCTAAATACCAAGTTTGGTGCTTATCCGATTGTTCGTTTTTGAGTTATGCTGTTCACAGACACACACACACACAGACACACAGACACACACACAGACACACACACGGACATGTTGCCAAAAATGCTTTTTTTGGATTCAGGAGGTCTCAAAACGTGTATTTCCGGTGGAATCTCGGTATCGAATTTTTGGGTGGAATGCAATACTTCCCCTACTTACTATACGTAGAAGAGAAAGTAAAAATGAATAACGAATTCCCATTTGAGAAAATAAGTATTGAAAAATTCGAGAGAATAACAAGCAATATCTCGAAAATGGTTCACTCAACAAAAAAAATGTATATGACATAAATTGTGTATTTTAACGCGATCTACATTTTATGTGTAGTAAAATTCTGTCTATCGCTTATGGTTTACCAGTTATGCAAAAGTCGTTCACAATAAAGAATACTTTTGGAGACATTCCCAGAAAATTCAAGATATACATTTTATTTGTCATGAAAATATCTAAAATATATGATATTTTAATCAAAATCGTTAGAGCCATTTTTGAGAAAATTAAAATTTTCGAAAAATGTTCCATGTAAAGGGTACTCTGGGGTGGGGGGATTTTCTTGAAAACCTTCGTGTCGCATCCTTGGAAGATACTGAACCTAAATACCAAGTTTGGTGTTTATCCGACTGTTCGTTTCTGAGTTATGCTGTTCACAGACAGACAGACACACACACGGACATGTTTCCAAAAATGCTTTTTTGGATTCAGGGGGTCTCAAAACATGTATTTCCGGTGAAATCTCGGTATCGAATTTTTGGGTGGAATACAATACTTCCCCTACTTACTATACGTAGCAGAGAAAGTAAAAAAAATCTGATGTGTTACACTCACATGACTTTCTCTACTCTTGTACAAACTATTTTTAAAAACGCTTATTCTCCATATGCTTCATGTTAATCGAGATATCGAGATGTTAATCTTATTGCTAATTTTCTTGTAGATGCAAGGGGGAATATGGTAGGTTTTAAGCGATAGTCAAATATTTTAACGCTGGTTGCTATGTGGCGCATTCCATTCTCTTTGCATGTCCAGGACATAAAAAAAAAGAATAACGAATTTGAGAAAGAGTATAAGTATTGGAAAATTTAAGGAAATAATAAGCAATATCTCGAAAACGGTTCACTCAACAAAAGAAATGTATATGACATAAGTTGTGTATTTTAACGCGATCTACATTTTTTGTGTAGTAAAATTTTGTCTATCTCTTATGGTTTACCAGTTATGCAAAAGTCGTTCACAATGAACAATACTTTTGGAGACATTCCCAGAAAATTCGAGATATACATTTCATTTCTCATGACATTATCTTAAACATATGATATTTTCATCAAAATCGTTAGAGCCATTTTTGAGAAAATTAAAATTTTCGAAAAATGTTCCATGTAAAGGGTAGTCTGGGGTGGGGGGATTTTCTTGAAAACCTTCGTGTCGCATCCTTGGAAGATACTGAACCTAAATACCAAGTTTGGTGTTTATCCGACTGTTCGTTTTTGAGTTATGCTGTTCACAGACACACACACACAGACACACACACACACACACACACACACACAGACACACACACGGACATGTTTCCAAAAATGCTTTTTTTGGATTCAGGAGGTCTCAAAACATGTATTTCCGGTGAAATCTCGGTATCGAATTTTTGGGTGGAATGCAATACTTCCCCTACTTACTATACGTAGTAGAGAAAGTAATATGTGTGTCTGCGAACAGCATAACTCAATAACTCAAAAACGAAAAGTCGGATAGATACCAAACATGGTATTTAGGTTCAGTATCTTTCAAATATGCGGCACGAAGGTTTTAAGGAAATCCCTCCACCCCAGACTACCCTTTACACGAAACATTTTTAAAAGAATTTGATTTTCTCAAATATGGCTAACGATTTTGATATATCTTAAACACACATATATATGTGTGTGTGTTTAAGATACCTTAATGGCAAATGAAATGCATATCTTGAATTTTCTGGGAATGTCCCCAAAATTCGTCTTCATTCTGAATGAATTTTGCATAACTGGTAAACCGTAAGAGATACGCAAAATTTTACTGCACACACATTTAGATCTCGTCAAAACACATAATTTATGTCATATACATGTTTCTTTTTTCGAGTGCACCATTTCCGAGATATTCCTCGTTATGTGTTTGAATTTTCCTATACTTATACTTTTTCCCAAATGGGAATTCGTTATTCCTTTTTTTATGTCCTGGACATACAAAGAGAATGAAATGCTCCACATAGCAACCAGCTCTTAAAGGATTTGACTATCGCTTAAAGCCTACCATATTCCCCTTTGTATCTACTAGAAAATTAGCAATAAGATAGTTTCTGTAAATTTTTATATCGATTAACAGAAGTACATGGAGAATAAGCGTTTGTAAAAATAGTTTGTAGAAGAGAAGAGAATGTCATGTGAGCGTAACACATCAGAATTTTTTTATTCAGAGAGTCTGAAAGCGTGTATTTCCGGTGAAATCTCGGTATTGAATTTTTTACCCTGGTTGGTGAGTCAAGTTCTTTTTTAGGAACGCTATTACTGATGCTGCTACCTGCATGCCCTCAAGCAAGGCGATGGGGGAAAAGGGCAACTTGTTGGGATTTCGCAGGGGTGGGCGGAACATTTCATCTCTGCAGCAGTCTTATTCTTCCGCATTGTTGTACACGAACTTTCAACAGAGCTGTAGACATCGAAGAAAACCTACAAACCATAATGAGAGTTACATATAGGATAGTTCTTGTCAGTTTCAGTTCTCATTCCCTTCTATAATGTGTGAGGTTCACCAAACAAGAGATAGGGGAGGGGTCAATGTAGATAAGCTCTCTGCATCCCTACTGCCCCAACCCAATACACCTAGACGCGCCTTAGGCAACGTATCCAATTATTAACCTAATTCATCCCATAATTACTAACTCCAAGACCACCGCCAGAATATCCCTTGGAAGAGTTTTAAACGTTATCAATCGTACCGTCCGGCCCAAGCAAACGAAATGCCTAGTTATTAAAGGATGACGTCTACACAGACATTGAAGTTTTCGCAATATTTAGAAATGCGCTTATCAAAACTGTGTAACAAAATAAACAAACACAAAACTTTACAGCATACAATCTTTAAAGAAAGAGTCTAAGTAACACTGAGGGGTACCGGGTTCGATTCCCGTCTGGGTGAAAAAGTCGATGAAAATAATGAAAATAAGCGTGCTATTTAATAAACGAAAAAAAAAAACCAGTAAAAACCCAACCATTAAATCAAAGTCTAAAACGAGTCTAGACTGCCTATGTGGTCAACGTCCTAAATGTCCTGGATTCGATTCCTGGCTGGGGCGGGAGGAATTGTTTTTCTTAATTACAAATATTCCATACTCTTCATAAAGGCTGGAAGTATAAATATGAGCGTATTTTCGAATGAATGTCAATAAAATAAAAGTTAATTATCCTACAGTCAACACCATCAGCTATTTCTAAAGTCAAAGCTCCCGATATGGGCAGAGAAGTTAAAGGGAATATATATATAAACACACAGATTGAACATAAAGGCTGATGAACAAAGGATAATATGCCCACCTCTGTAGTTTGGGGGTAACGTGTAGGCCTCAAATCCCAGAGGTCCCGAGTTCGAATCTCGGTTAGGGTGACTTATCAGATAAGTTTTTTCCGGCGTTTCCCTTATCCTGAGAAGAGGAATGTCGGGTAGCTCTTAAGTTCTAAGGTCGTCCTCCGTGGTGTAGTAATTAGCATGCTTAGCGACTAGTTCCCGAGGTCGCGGGTTCAAATCCGGCTGAGGGCGATGAATTTTTTTTTTCGGGCGTAAAAATCCTTAGCATGGTTTCCTTCGGAAGGGAAGTAAAGTAAATTTACGGCACGTAAAAGAACCTCAAGACTGATAAAGAGACCTCTGAGCAAATTAACCGGTCTTTCACGCCCAATGTAGAATGGGACGCTAAGGACCACAGCAGTTAAAGACCGTCCATAAATAAAACTCAATTTATTTTTTTCTTAAGCTCCAGGAACCCCTGGCCCATTTGAGCCTCATTTCAACCAATTCGTTCACCCTCTGTCAGATATGACCCACTCTGTTAAACGATGTTAATTAATAATCAAAGCAAGCAAAAAATATGACATTCTGATGGTAGTTCTTGATGGCCGAAAACCAAAAACAAAAGTGTAGTACTAAGCTATGCAATTACAACTTTTCTGAATATTAAGTATATTTTAGGCGGCGTTAGGTTGGCTTAATTTGTTTATTCTCCACTTAATATTGTAACTCATGGGAAAAAGTATTGTTAATTATGGTACAAACAGTTTAAGGGATAAATGCTTCATAAAACAGTAAATATCCGAGGAAAAAGCTTTTAAATGTTCTTTCAATATGGCTACATGTGCAGTAAGTAAATAATTGAACAATTATTAACCTAAGAAATGTCCTCCAGCACCAAATCACACTAAAAGTAATCATAAAACCGGATTAGACACAATATTTTAATGCTGAACTATAAAAATAAATGAATAAATAAACCCTTAATGTTGTTGGAGTGGATAGAATTTCGCGTCACACGTTGGAATGCTGTATCTACCTGTTTCGGAGGGTATATTTCACTGCACACTATCTTAACCTTTTGTGTAATGCCCTTGCAAAAAGTTAATGACGTTGACGAGGATTCTTGTCATTGTCGGCTATCTCACAAGAGATAGGTGGGTAAATTAAAATGGGAGAAATCGGCCTTGAGAGGCTCCAAGGTTGAATACTTCGAAGCTGCCACATGCCGAATGAAGACCGCATGGTGTATGCTAATTAATGCCCGATATAAATAAAGCTTCGCAAAGAAAACTGGAATTTTTTTGTAGTTTTCTTGTGAAGGTGAATAATATGAAAAGCTCATATGAACATACGTCCCATAGGGCAGGGATAAAACTGCATCCAAATTTCGTATATGATCAAGTATTACTCATGAATAGGAAGTATTGTGTTTGTTTCTCGAATAGACAGAATTGCGTAAACAATATTTTCTTCATGTTTTATATTGTCAACAAAAACAATAAACAAATCTTGTATTTTTCGGTCTTAAAATTGTTTTGTTTTCTGCAAGTCTTTGAGAATCGAATTGCGATTTTTAAGTATAAAAAGTACACTTGTTTATTTACATTCATTTAAATTCATCAGCATTATTTTAAAAATGTTCCAATTTCTATTGGCTGCGGTCCCATTATTTATGGCCCATAATTTTTCTGTCACAAGTGGAATAAAAGTGGTAGCGGTTCCTGAGTACACATTTGGGTGTTCAGAAAATTTTAGTCAGATAGCTTTGAAAATGTGAAAGGATCTGCTGCATATGAACAAATTGATATAACTGCAGTCATTTCCCAGCAATGATGATATTATTATTAATATTATTAAAAATGCATAAGTGGTAAGACGAAAGAAAGGATTGTCTTTGGGGATGTTTGCTGTCGATGTACATAATTTATTATAGGTTTTAAGGCAAGAACGAAGTAATGTATAATTAAATTGTAGTTGAGAGTATGGATGTCTGGAATAAGTGGGAAAAGTTTCCGTGTTCGTGCAGGTTACCTTACAGTGCCTATATTAGAGTTTGCCATAAACGTAAAATTGTAGTGATAATGTGGAAAAAAACAGTGCGGGAGAAGTTTGTGCAGCCTTCAAATGCGTACTATACGTATTTATTTGACCCATAAGGTGAATTACGTCACACCAGTCGCGCATGCGTAAAAGCTCCTTAAAACGTGCACAAGTCAGATGTGCTACCGACCCTGTTGCCATATTTCATTGAGTTTAGAGGAGTAGCACGGTAGATTCGAACGCCGTACATTTTAAATTACCACGTGTACGTTACGTTTAATAGCATTCAAAGGAAAAATAACCAATAAATCCGTCAGGTGTCAAAAGTTGGGCTGCTCACGTGCTCTTACACAGCAACCGCCACTGATTTTCACTCTTTATGGATCGACAATTTCTTTGTCGCAGGTGGAAAAAAGAGCTTTCCGGCCTGCTAAAGAGTTTTCTGGTAATTATATGTGGAAACGCTAACATGTTCCAGAAAAACTAGCTACTCCGGCCGAGAAAAGAGCCTGGGACCTCTGGGTTGAGAAGCTATTTACTGACCTTTGAACACAAAAGCAATTTGATTATAAATTTTAGGGAGAATTTAGTTTTAAGAAAGTTTATTTGGCAGAAAAATTGGAAAGCATGCTTGTGGTTTATTATCAAAGATGCATCACACATCAATATCACAATATAATAAGTAAAGGAAAGGGATTAAGTGTGTTATGCACACTGTTTATCGTTGACACTGTTTTCTACTTCTGCAAAATCGCGTAAAATTAATATCAATTTATTGTAAAATTACACAAACAGTAATATATGATTTAAAGTTAATGACGTCCATTAAATACGTATAGATTGGATAAATAATCTTTCATGAACATTTTCGTTTTCGTATTTTGCCAAGATGGATTTCCTGTTTTTACTCTCTCTACTAGTATAGTAAGTAGGGGAAGTATTGCATTCCACACAAAATTTCGATACAGAGATTTCACGGTAAATACATGTTTTGAAGTCCGTGTGTGCGTGCCTGTGAACAGCATAACTCAAGAACGAAAAGTCGAACAAATACCAAACTTGGTATTTAGGTTCAGTATCTTTAAAAGATGCGACAAGAAGATTTTCAAGAAAATCCCCACCCCAGATAAACCCTTTACATCCAACTTTTTTCGAAAATGTCGATTTTCTCAAAAATGGCTAACGATTTTGATTAAAATATCATATATTTAAGATATTTTCATGACAAATGAAATGTATATCTTAAATTTTCTGGGAATGTCCCCAAAAGTTTTCTTCATTCTGAATGGCTTTTTCATAACTGGTAAACCATAAGAGATAGACAAAATGTTTCCAAACAAAAAATGTAGATCTCGTTAAAACACACAATTTATATCATATGTAATTTTTTGTGGAGTCAACCATTTCCGAGATATTCCTCGTTATTTGTTTGAATTTTCCAATACTTTAAAACTTTTTCTCAAATGGGAATTCGTTATTCGTTTTTTATGTATTGGATATGCAAAGAGAATGAATTGCTCCACATAGCAACCAGCTCTTAAAAGATTTGACTGTCGCTTAAAGCCTACCATATTCCCCTTGCACCTACAAGTAAATTAGTAATAAGAATGTTTATCTCGATTAACATAAAATAGATGGAGAATATGCCGTTGTAAAATAGTTGGTACAGAAGTAGAGAAAGTCATGTGAGTGTAATACATTTTTTGTCAGTGTTTTCGTATTTTTACGGAAAGACATAAATTCTAAATGGCCTTGTCCTCGAGTCGGCACGTGCAGTTTGCCGAATGTTGCGACCTGCATGTAAAATTCCAGTCTCCTAGAAGCCAGGGCTAACCCGTTCACCTCCAGCCCTAAAACTCTTGATACCCTCAGCCTTGTTTGAGTTGTAGTATTCCCCGGAAACTAGTTGGGACCTCATGCTGAAGATAATGGCCATGAGACAGGAGTCAGTGAACCGTAAAGGTCGGCAGACACTAATGACCTTCCCGATACACCTCTTATCAGCAACTTTAAAGTGACAAACTGTGTTTCTGATACAAAGAATTAAACTTTCTGTACGTGTTAACGCTCTAAGAATGTTTTATTGGGAGCACAATGGCTCCTAAACGTCTAGTTCCATCAGAGGGGTTCTTATAAAACAAACGTAACTTGTGCATCTTTTGATCTAGTATATGTTTGTATTGCGAGACTCTTTCTCTGATTTCGTGAGCTGGACGCAATTTATAGTTTCAAGATGTTCTATTAACAAACACTACCACAAATTCAGATAAACAAAAACGGCAAATAACCTCAAAATTCCATTCTGAAATGTAATAAGATGCATTTTTACCCCAAATTTCACAATCATGTTGCTGAAACATGTACATATAGTTGCTTTTGTATTAGGGGATAAGCAATGACGTCCTTAAGTTCTATTAACCTACGTTTATGTAACTAAGTTTAAAAATATTTATAATTAAGAAGGTTAAAACACCAATCATAAATTATATAAATGTATAAATATACTGTTATACACATACATTCGCTATGTCAGTTTTCTCCAACTTTCTACCTCAGCCACCTCAACCACCTCAGCCATTTAGGCCGTGGTCCTGAAGGCATCGAAGATATCGACGTTTCGCCAAGGACTGTGCTTGACATCTTCAGGGTGATGGTGATCCGTGGCCCGCGGAAGTAAGATCTCACGGCCTACGAGCCCAGGAAATAGAAATCAGTTATCAAATTTGACCATGTTTCGGCAAAACTTTTAAGCACTTCACTGACAAAATTCAAACCGGAATGGACCTACTATTAGAAGGGAAAAGATTTTTATAAAAACGTGGCATAATGTCTTCGAAATTGCGATTTTAAATTCCTTTAACACTGCCACTAAAAAGTTATTTGAAATTAATTGTGTATTTTAAAGATCTCTACACTTTTTCTACAGTAAGTTTTGGCCTATCTCTTGTACTTTATCGGTTATACAAAATAAATTCCGAATGAAGAGGACTTCACAGCCTATTCCCAGAGAATTGTAGACATACATTTTATTTGTCATGTAAATATACTGTCGAATATGTGGAATCCTTAGAAGATACTCATCTTAAATACCAAATTTGATATTCATGCGATATTTCGTTTTAGAATATTACACACACACACACACACACACACACACACACACACACACACACACACACACACGGATCATTTTGTGGTGGAATGCAATACTTGGTATGGGGCAGAGAAAGTAATAATAATATAAAAAAATCTGATGTGTTACACTCACATGACTTTCTCTACTCTTGTACAAACTATTTTTACAAACGCTTATTCTCCATCTACTTCATGTTAATCGAGATAAACATTTGCAGACTCTATTTTATTGCTAATTTTCTTGTAGATGTAAGGGGAATATATATTTACAAGGGCAATATAGAAATACAGTAGTCTTTAAGCATAGACATTACTCTTAATAGCTGGTTGCTATGTGCAGCAACATTCTCTTTGCCAAGATTAATACTCTTGCATATCCAAGACAAAAAAATGAATAACGAATTCCCATTTGAGGAAATAAGTATTGAAAAATTTAAGGGAATAACAAGCAATATCTCGAAAATGGTTCACTCAACAACAAAAATGTATATGACATAAATTGTGTATTTTAACGCGATCTACGTTTTTTGTGTTTTAAAATTTTGTCTATCTCTTATGGTTTACCAGTTATGCAAAAGTCTTTCACAATGAAGAATACTTTTGGAGAAATTCCCAGAAAATTCAAGATATACACTTTATTTGTCATGAAAATATCTTAAACTTTGGATATTTTAATCAAAATCGTTAGAGCCTTTTTTGAGAAAATTAAAATTTTCGAAAAATATTCCATGTAAAGGGTAATTTGGGGTGGGGGGATTTTCTTGAAAACCTTCGTGTCGCATCTCTGGAAGATACTGAACCGCAATACCAAGTTTGGTGTTTATCCGACTGTTCGTTTTTGAGTTATGCTGTTTACAGACACACACATGGACATGTTTCCAACATGCTTTTTTTTTTTGGATTCAGGGGGTCTTAAGCACATATTTCCGGTGAAATCTCGGATCGAATTTTTGGGTGGAATACTTCCCCTACTTGCTATACGTAGTAGAGAAAGTAAAAAACAAAATATATTTGACCATACACGTTCACCTTCAGAGAGCAAACTGGATACACTAATACCAGAGAGAGGCCCACATGTCTGGCAGTAACACACATTTAATAATAACTATGCTGGAATTTAATTTTCTTGGACTTTCTAGATGCTGGTACTGTAAGAAACCCTTAACTTCCGTGGAGCGGGTTTGAAATCGTGATCTTAAAACTGTCATAGTCAACATTCTGCTGAGTGAATCACCACGGTGACGTTATTTTAGTCAACTTATTTTGCATTTTTGAAAGGGTAAAGTTTACACTCGATAGCAAGAATGAGAATCCATGTGTTAAACTGAGGCCACTTAGTATGTAAGAACCGTTGTGTATGTACCTACTCCAGCGTTAAAACAGCAACCCAATAACTAAGGGGAGGGATAAAATGTCTATTGTTACATCGGGGCATGAATTCAGGTTCCTCAGTAACGAAGGGGAGGGGGGAAGAGAAACAGCTAGTACGACCAGCTCGGAAAGCAGCCCATGCAAATTAAATAACAGTGATGGCACATGTTTTAATAAAGGAGAGAAACAAGCTGCAAATATGGTTCTAAAAATGTTATACCAAAATTCAAGAAAACAAACATCTGATGTGTTGCATTCACATGACTTTTCCACTAACTCTTCTATAAGCTATTCTGATGAAAGTTTATTCTATCTACTTCTTGTCATGTCTTATTGCATTCATTTTGTTTCTTTAATACTATCATTACGTAATAAACAACAATGAACGTGATGCTTTAGGCATCTCACCCGTGACATAGTCGTCCTCCGTGATGTGGTGGTTACCATGCTAGCCTATAGTTCCCGAGGTAGCGAGTTCAAAACCGGCGGAGGGGGCTGGGTTTTTTCGGGCGTAAAAATCCTTAGCATGGCTTCCTTCGGAAAGGAAGTAAAGGGGTGGTCGTATATTTACGGCACGTAAAAGAACCTCAAGCCTTATAAAGAGAAGTCTGAGAAAAATTGCCGGTCTTTCGCGCCCAATATAGAATGGGACGCTAAGAACCACAGCAGTTAAAGAACGTCCATAAATAGAAGTCCAATTAATTTTTAGGCATGGCATCATGGGAACGTTGTTTGACTTGTCTTTCTGCTAACAAAATTTGAAATCCCAACATAACTGAAAATATGGTTGAGGGCTCTAAGGCGCAAGGCGTAGCCGAGGGATATTTTTTAAAAGTAGAGCAACGACAGGGCGCAGCCGTAGGATCTATGCGTCTAAAACTTGAATAATTCACGTTGACAGTACTTCCTTCAAAATATCGCCAGATATATAAGAATGGTCGCATGAAAGAAAAGGCGGGTGGCCCGAGCGCACCTCGGGGCAGTCAGGGCCCTGACACGGTGATGGCTGTCTCCCGGACATTTCCACATCCTCTGCCAGCGAAATAAGCTGCCAGTTACCTTCCGCTTACTATCGGGGGTGCTCAGCGGAACCCCAACGCCTTTCCTCACTTCTCCCTTCAATTTCCTCTCCATAAATTCTCCTTCCTACACCCGTCCACTACCAAAAAAAAAGGTGCGTCGGCCCAATAATACCGCTACAGCAACACCTAACACACCAAAACGTTCCTCATTGCACAAGGATTAATCTGGATACCAAAATACCCCGATTTCGTACGTAAAACTCCTCAATTTAGCCCACAGTCCAATATTACAGTAGAACTGTTTGAAATAAACTTCCCTTATACATACCGTTATAGGTATAAGAAGGATACAGTAGACTAAACTACAGTCAGACTTTTACTTTCTCTACCAAATCTATCTACCAGGTAGAGAAGCTTGCGTAAGAATAGTCTGCATGCCCACTAATAAACGACAGTGAGTAGAGAAAATCATGTAAATGTAACATCAGATTATTTCTTTTGTATCTTCTTTACTTCGAGATAAACCTTTTCAGAAATAGGTACATTGCACATTTCGTTATAGATACAAAGGGAACAGCGATAGTCAAGTGCTTTGTACGCTATGTGCTGACCTTAAAACTCCATGTTATTACCACGCAATCGCGAGAAACAACCGAAAATCGAGAGAGAATAATAAAGTATTGAACAATTCGAAACATTAATAACGGATATCTCAGAAATGGCTTATGCTACAAAAAAGTTATTCGAAATAAACTGTCTGTTTTAAAGACACCTGTATCTTCTGTGTAATGTTTTCGTTTATCGCTTAACAAAATTCCTTCCGAATGAACGACTTCCCAGGCAATTTCCAGAAAATTAAAGATAAACATTTTGTGATGTAAATATATTTAATATGCATTTTAATCAAAATCGTGTCGAACCTTTGGAAGGTACTGAACCCAAATGCCAAGTTTGGTATTTATCCAATTTTTCGTTTTTAAGTTATGCTGTTCACACGCGCACCTTTTAAAGAAAACATTTTTTCTCTCTCGATTTAGTAGGCTTTCAATACATGAAAAATTCAAAGCAATAACAAAGAATATCTTGGAAATTGTTAATGGCACAAAAACTGTATTTCGCATATATTGTGTGCTTTAACGACATCTAAATTTTTTCTCTCGTACGATTTACAAATTACACAAAAGTAATTCAGAATGTAGAGGACTTCAGAGGCCATTTCCAAAAAAATTCAACATATACATTTTATTTGCCATATAAATGTCTTAAAACATATGGTACTTTAATCAAAATCGTTATGGGCCGTTTTTAAGAAAATCATAGATATCGAAAAGCTTTCCAATAAAGGGTAGTGTGCGTTGGGGAAAATTATCTTGAACATCTTCGTGTTACAACTTTGGGGGCTACTGAACTTAAATACTAACACTTCGTTTTGGAGTTATTCAGTTCACAGAGGAACACATTTCTTTTCTAAAAATGCTTCTTGTTTATTGAGAGGGCCTCAAAACATGTATCTCCGGTGAAATCTCGACATCTTATTTTTGGATGCACTACAGTACTTGTTCCTGAGTATTCATTATTCAGTAATGACAGTCGCTAGAAATTTACACTGCCTTTGCTACCGACTTGGTGTGAGTCAAGGAAAGCATAAGAACGTTTCCTTCCGTTATGCAAACAATTCCAACGGGTTTCGTCATGTTTTGAAAAACACAGCGCTGTGGAAATATGCAAATACGTTATTTCCGGAATTTATGATCGAAGACGATTATACTAGAACGAAAAGTGCTGACAATAATACTTTCGTGTAAATAGCTGCGTTCAGTTCTTTCCAAGTAGTAGCATTAATTTAAGTGAGGCAGTATACCGAAACCGGAAGGATACCAAAGTACATTTTTACTGCAAAATAATTTATTAGAGTATTTCAAAGATTGCGTGCTGAAAATTTCAAAAGTATACGTTTATTTCTGGGTTTTATGTGCCTTTATTGGGAAGTAATATTTTTGTTATAATATCTATTACTAGAATGAAAAAATTATGATGTATTACACTCACATGACTTTCTCTACTCTTGTACAAACTATTTTTTACAAACACTTATTCTCCATCTACATCATGTTAATCGAGATAAACGTTTGCAGACTCTACCTTATTGCTACTTTTCTTGTAGATATAAGGGGAATATGTATTTACAAGGGCAATATAGAAATACAGTAGCCTTTAAGCATAGACATATCTCTTAATAGCTCGTTGCTATGTGCAGCACCATTCTGTTTGCCACAGATTAATAATGTTTGCATGTCCAAGACAAAAAAATGAATAACGAATTCCCATTTGAGAAAATAAGTATTGAAAAATTTAAGGGAATAACAAGCAATATCTCGAAAATGGTTCACTCATCAAAAAAAATGTATATGTTATAAATTATGTATTTTAACGCGATCTACATTTTTTGTGCAGTAAAATTTTGTCTATCTCCTATGGTTTACTAGTTATGCAAAAGTCGTTCACAATGAAGAATACTTTTGGAGACATTTCCAGAAAATTCAAGATATACATTTTATTTGTCATGAAAATATCTTAAACATATGATATTTTAATCAAAATCGTTAGAGCCATTTTTGAGAAAATTAAAATTTTCGAAAAATGTTCCATGTAAAGGGTAATCTAGGGTAGGGGGATTTTTCTTGAAAACCTTCGTGTCGCATCTCTGGAAGATACTGAACCTAAATACCAAGTTTGGTGTTTATCCGACCGTTCGTTTCTGAGTTCTGCTGTTCACAGACACACACAGGAACATGTTTCCAAAAATGCTTTTTTTTTGGATTCAGGGGGTCTCAAAACAAGTATTTCCGGTGAAATCTCGGTATCGAATTTTTGGTTGGAATACAATACTTCCCCTACTTACTATACGTAGTAGAGAAAGTAATATCAAGGTATAATAACAAAGAGAATACAAAATACATGAAAAAACTCACTTCTTATAAAAAGTATTGCGTGGCTCTCCAGCTATTGCTGCTAATTTTGTGTATATACTTAATATTCTACGACAGTACATTAATCACCATATAAGGCAGTGTTTCCAATTTGTTTTAACTGGTGTACCCCACAACATTTGGAATATATTGCTTTAGTCAAAATTTTTATCCTTCTCAATTTATTTTAGGTGGCTTGTTAAACTTGTCCTTTTATTTTGGTTGATAATGCTTTTTCTTATATAATTCAAATTAGTGTTTTTATTCGTGATCTAACTTCAAAATGGGAAACATAAAGGTGTAACGAACAAGGAAACAAAATCGGATTTGCTACGCTCACATGACTTTCTCTACCCTCAATCGTTTATAGGTTAGAATTCAAACTATTCTTATGAACACTTATTTTTCTCTCTACTTCATTTTAATCGAGATTAAACCTTTGCAGAAATAGCTGCATTACAGATTTCGTTATAGATACAAAGCAAAGAGCCATAGTCAAATGTTTTAAAAACTGGACTTAAAATTCCATACTCTTTCCATGCAATCGCGAGAAACAACTGAAAATCGACAGGACTTTGAAAGAAAGACAAAAGTATTGAAAATTGGAGCCGTCAATAAGGATATCTCGGAAATGGCTGTCACAAAAACGTTACTTGAAATAAATTGTGTGTTTTAAAGATATCTAATTTTTTGTGAAGTACTTTTCGCATATTCCTTAACGTTTACCGAAGGCAGAGGGTTTCACAGGCTATTCCCAAAAAATTCAATATATTTTTTGGGTGGAATGCAATACCTTTTCCACCTACTAGGTACGTGATAGATAAAGTAAAAATATGAAAACATTACAGACCTTGAACTAAGCGTAATGAAATCTTTTAAATGAATTTTCTCTAATTTGGAACAGTATTGCTTTTTTCGTACACTGCCTCAAATATGCCATGTTGGGTGAGGAAGGAGCCTTACTACTTAAATATTTAGGATACCTCGTATTAGCTCATTTACAGCGTTTTATTAAGCAGTTGAAACCGAAATGCGAGAAGGATGAAGCATACCTGATATGGAGCCGCTGGTATCCGAAAGCGCTGCTCCAGGGTGATGTCGTCCAAGTCTTGCATGATGTGCGTTTAGATCCAGGTCCCAGAATTCGAGATCCACCTCGCCGATGTCCGAGGATCCAAGGGAGTGCGCGGGACTGATGACACCTCCCCCTGCTACTGTCCCCGATGACGAAGTGACCTCGGGAGAGCCCTCACCGTTGCTCGCCCTCATGTCACGGGTTCGTTTCATGAGGGCGGCAACACTCATCCGGGGGTCCCCATAGGTAGTCCCCAAGTATTGCATTCGAAACCTTGAAAGCGCGTCGAGCTCCAGCGTTCCTTTTATTGCTGCACCTGACCTTGATTCCTGACCTCTCCTCACCCTCACCCACTCACCACATGCACAAGCTTATGTCAAACTATATTCCACTTGGGGTATCCAAATTAGAGTCGATAACTAGACTTGAGAGGTATAAGCCGCAGCAATCGCTACACTACACTGCCCTCTGAGCCTTTAGGATGATAAATTTTAACGGAAAGACAGTTTACTTTCAAGACATCGCTTCATATCAGCAGCGTAGCGAGCTACTGAGGAGATTTCAATGCTGGTACAGCACGCTAGCCTTCCTCACCACATACACAAGATCTTCACCTTCAGGCGACAAGTCAATGTCGTAATCCGTTCAAGCTTTCACCGCTTTAAGAAACACGTGACAACCATGCTGGTCCATATAAACCTGCATACACACACACATTAGCTGTCTAGCCTAAGAGATTTCAAAGGCATTTAGGTATCTTTCACTTCCATGTCCGTTTTTATTTCTTTCCTGCCACTATCAATCCTGTTAAAGCACTAAGTCACTGAACACAGAAAGCAAAAGTCAAAATAGTCTTAGGGCGACCTTACTGCACCACTTGGTTTCTGAAGTAATGTGAAAATTTCTGCCAAAGCGCTGTTACTTCCACGAACACAGTATTGCCTTTGCCTTCGAAGGAGAGCCAAACAGCACGAAAGTAACAAGTGGTTACTGCCGATGTGCAAAAAAAGGAACCCGCCGCACGAAGATCGCCGACTGTAGCCGAATCGCGACAAAACACTTTTGCCGGTCAGTGCAAGCAAGCGGCAAGCAGGTAAGTGACTGGTTCACTACGAGTCGACCGTCAGGCAACAACTACGTGACGTCATAGAAGGCAACAGGTAGGTAGGTCCCTGGCCCGACAGTGAAAGTCCCCCACTCTTCCGTTCAGAGCCGCACTGGTCCAACATCTGCTCAGGGGATGGAAGAACCCCCAACCCTCACAATGTGGAGCAGCAACCCTTTACTTCAGTGGCGTACACGTGTCAGTCAATCAGTGTTGTTCATGTCCAGAGGTAATTTAATAATCTACGATGCCATTGACTACCAGGTCAAGTCAAGTCCTAATAGCGTGGTAACTTTACATCACGGCGCAAACCATAATTTTGTCGAAACCGTAGTAAATTGAATGCTCATATATATATATATATATATAACCATTTAATACAAGGATATTCACGCCCGCGCCGGAACATAATAATGATAATAAATACTGGACCAAACTTTCCAGTGTTTACTCTTGCTATTATTGAATACTCGTCCTGAAAGAAAGGCAAAAAATTAAAAAAAATCTGATGTGTTACACTCACATGACTTTTTCTACTCTCGTACAAACTATTTTTATAAACGCTTATTCTCCATATGCTTCATGTTCATCGAGATATTGAGATGTTAATCTTATTGGTAATTTTCTTGTAGATGCAAGGGGAACTGGTAGGCTTTAAGCGATAGTCAAATATTTTAAGCGCTGGTTGCTATGTGGAGTATTCCATTCTCTTTGCATTACCAGGACTAAAAAAATGAATAACGAATTTGAGAAAAAGTATAAGTATTGGAAAATATAAGGGAATAACAAGCAATATCTCGAAAATTTTTCACTCAACAAAAAAAATTTATATGACATAAATTGTGTATTTTAACGCGATCTACAGCTTTTGTGTAGTAAAATTTTGTCTATCTCTTATGGTTTACCAGTTATGCAAAAGTCGTTCACAATGAAGAATACTTTTGGAGACATTCCCAGAAAATTCAAGATCTACATTTTATTTGCCATGTAAATGTCTTTAGTATATGGTGTTTTAATTAAAATCGTTCAAGAAATGTTTTAGAAAATAGCAAATTTTGAAAAATATTCCATGTAAAGGGTAGTTCGGGGTGGGGGAAATTTCTTGAAAATCTTCGTGTCGCATCTTTGGAAGGTACTGAACCTAAATACCAGTTTGATATTTATTCGACTTTTCGTTTTTTATTTATTTGTACACACACACACACACATGGGCATTTTTCTAAAACCTTTTTCTTTTTATTTATTCACGAGACCTTAAAACACGTATTTGCGGTGAAATATCGATATCGAATTTTTGGGTGAAATGTAATGACTTCTCTACCTATTCGGTACGTGGTAGAGAAAGTAAAATTTTGTGTTTGTTTTCTACAGAACATGGCATTTTCCTAACACATTTATAGTTACATTTTTATTCATTAAATAAAAAAGGGTCCGGTTCATATATGGAGAATTTGGACAACTTAACACATCTCATAAGACCTGGAGCTTTAAAGGCGATGTTCAGTGAACAAAACCCTATGGGTTGTTATTTGGTCACTTCCTGAAGAAAATCACGGCATTAGTCACTTACGGAAAAGGACCTCCTTAAAGTACGAGGGAAGGAGATTGTATAATGCTGTTGTGGATATTATTATAATTATTATTGTGATTAAGATTCTTCTTCAGGCATTAGACCTCACGATCTGTTGCGTTTCAGTGGTCCATCTTCCCAAATCCTCTTTCCCCTTTCGGCTTATACTTTAAAATCTTGTTTGGTTCTTTCATTACCAATTCTGTTGATGTGGTCTTCCCATGTCTGTCCATAATTAGCTACTTTATCTTGTAATTTATATATTTCCAGACGATTACGAATGTCTTCATTGTATAATCTATCTTTCTGTGACTCCCAGACATCCTCTCAAAAATTTCATCCCTACTGTTTGTATCCTACTACTCACTACCATATAATCCACATGGTAGCGCTATCGTTTTGTAAAATGTCATATATGTATCCCTCCTAACCTTTTAACCCCACATGGTTGATAAGCCATGGAGTTTTCTTTAATTTAACCTTTTCATTCACATACGTTTTTACTTTCTCTACTACGTATAGTAAGTAGGGGAAGTATTGTATTCCACCCAAAAATTCCATACTGAGATTTCACCGGAAATACATGTTTTGAGACCCCCTGAATTAAAAAAAAGCATTTTTGGAAACATGTCCGTGTCTGTCTGCGAACAGTAAACACCAAACTTGGTATTTAGGTTCAGTACCTTCCAGAGATGCGACACGAAGGTTTTCAAGAAAATCCCCCACTCCAGATTGCCCTTTACATGGAACATTTTTCGAAAATTTTAATTTTCTCAAAAACGGCTCTAACGATTTTGATTAAAATATCATAAGATATTTTCATGACAAATGAAATGTATATCTCGAATTTTCTGGGAATGTCTCCAAAAGTATTCTTCATTGTGAACGACTTTTGCATAACTGGTAAACCATAAGAGATAGACAAAATTTTACTACACAAAAAATGTAGATGGCGTTAAAATACACAATTTATGTCATACACATTTTTTTGTTGTTGAGTGAACCATTTTCGAGATATTGCTTGTTATTCCCTTAAATTTTCCAATAGTTATACTTTTTCTCAAAGTCGTTATTCATTTGTTTTGTCCTGGTAATGCAAAGAGGATGGAATACTCCACATAGCAAGCAGCTATGAAAATATTTGACTATCGCTTAAATACTACCAATTCCCCTTGAATCTACAAGAAAATTAGCAATAGGATTAACATCTCGATTAACATGAAGTATATGGAGAATAAGCGTTTGTAAAAATAGTTTGTACAAGAGTAGAGAAAGCCATGTGAGTGTAACACATCAGATTCTTTTTTAATTTTTCTATACGCAGCCTTTAACATCTAAAGTCATATCGGCGGCTTTTTACCTTTGAAACAATTGCAAATCAGCAATGATGCTCATTCATCTGGTGGTGTTAATCTTCGGGATGGTATTACTTTTGGTTATTACATTAAATTCACACACACACTTCCAGACTCTAAAGAGGATGGGGAATAATCCTGGCTAAAGGAAAATCCTCACCTTCCAGCCGGGAATTGAACTCGGGACCTCTGGATTTGGAGGTTAATGTGCTAACCACCAGACCAGAGAGGCAGTCCAAGGCAATCTTACTTAAATCTTTAGCCAGGAATTCCATGCACATCACTTGTATTCAATTTCCATACAGCTACCCAAAGGAGGTTCTGAAGACATATACTAAACTGTTGCGGCTTAGTGTACCAATAACCTACTTTCTTTGTCCGAAATATCTGCCGTTATATGCCAAACCCGTTCGCCCTTGCGAAATCCTTCAAAGATATTTCTATTTACGTGTTTAAATTTCAGAACACAGGTTGTATACTTCAGAACTGATTTCATTTCTAGTATGCATTAATGCTGTTTTACTTTTCTTAAGAAAAGAATTCTTTCTGAGATACAGGTAAAGATAACATTACTTCTGATCACACTCAGTACATGTGTGTTTTAAACATTTTTGTATTGTTTGCAACTTTTTTATATTAACTGCTACTACTGCACTGGCAGTAGTGTAGCGTCATGGAGACAGTGTACACTTTGAGTTAAACATTCTGGTTTCTAGTCACACTTAAATATAATTAGTGTGCTTTACTGTAGATAAGTAACTTATGTATGTTTATACTGAGCTAGATGCCTCGGCGGTAACGTGTGAGGCCGCATTAGGGAGGTCGCGGATTCGATTCCCGTCGACAGCCCACCCTGACCAAGGATTTTTCTAGTTTTCCTTGATCAGTAAGCAAATGCTGGGGTGGTTTCTCATCTACCAAGATTTCCTTTCGTTTTCTTTTTCGTTCCGTTTCCTTCTCGTCTAGTATAGTAAGTAGGGGAAGTATTGTATTCCACCCAAAAATTCGATACCGAGATTTCACCGGAAATACATGTTTTGAGACCCCCTGAATCCAAAAAAAGCATTTTTGGAAACATGTCCATGTGTGTGTCTGTGTGTGTGTGTGTGTGTCTGTGAACAGCATAACTAAGAAACGAACAGTCGGATAAACACCAAGCTTGGTATTTAGGCTCAGTATCTTCCAAGGATGCGACACGAAGGTTTTCAAGAAAATCCCCTCACCCCAGAGTACCCTTTACATGGAACATTTTTCGAAAATTTTAATTTTCTCAAAAATGGCTCTAACGATTTTGATTAAAATTTCATATGTTTAAGATATTTTTATGACAAATAAAATGTATATCTTGAATTTTCTGGAAATGTCTCCAAAGTATTCTTTATTGCGAACGACTTTTGCATAACTGGTAAACCATAAGAGATAGACCTAATTTTACTACACAAAAATGTAGATCGCGTTAAAATACACAATTTATGTCATATGCATTTTTTTTGTTGAGTGAACCATTTTCGAGATATTGCTTGTTATTCCCTTAAATTTTTCAATACTTATTTTCTCAAATGGGAATTCGTTATTCATTTTTTGTCTTGGATATGCAAAGAGTATTAATCTGTGGCAAAGGGAATGGTGCTGCACCTAGCAACCAGCTATTAAGAGTAATGTCTATGCTTAAAGGCTACTGTATTTCCAAATTGCCCTTGTAAATATACACTCCCCTTACAGCTACAAGAAAATTAGCAATAAGATAGACTCTGCAAATGTTTATCTCGATTAACATGAAGTAGATGGAGAATAAGCGTTTGTATAAATAGTTTGTACAAGAGTAAAGAAAGTCATGTGAGTGTAACCATCAGATTTTTTATGTAGTACGTCTGCATCTGTTACTTAAGGTATACACTTATACAAGATTATACACATTCCTTTCGAATGAAGAGGACTTTAGAAGCTATTCCCAGAAAATTAAAGATAAACATTTTGTCATGTAAATATCTTTAATATAATAATCAAATTCATTGAAGCCATTTTTAGGAAATAAAGAGTTTTGAAAAATGCTCCGTGTAAAGGGGTAGTTTGGAGTGGAGGGATTTTCTTGAAAACCTTCGCGTCGCATATTTGAAGGTACTGAACCTAAATTCCGTTTTGAACTATGCTGCTCTGTCTCTCACTTGGACTTTTTCTACTAACGCTTCCTTTGGATTCGGTGGGCTTCAAAACATGTAAATCTCGGCATGGAATTTTTGGCTGGAATGCAGTACCTTCTCTACCAACTATGTACGTGGTCGAGAAAGTAAAAAAAGCCATCTTTGTGACAAACTGTATCTACTCCGGAATCTTTCTCAGAAAGACGAAACAGGGACAAGAAAAATCTAATTGTTATCTACGGTATAGAAGATTTAGAGGTTGTAGTAAATGTTTCACTGTCATTCCCTAATATTACTGCGGTGAGGAACCATGGAGAGTTCAGTAAAAGACTTTTAAAGCCAAAACTATGAAGCACAAAGGAAAAGAAGGTCATGTTTAAAGGCGGATATGCTCTTTATGTAGGAAGAAACATTATTTGCCCGAAACCTCTCTCGGATAAGCAATGAAACAATTAAAATGTGATGTGTTAATCAAGATATTACTCAGTATCAATGCAACTAGGTGTATACATACACGTGCTGAGAAAAAATGTCTACCCAATGTTTGTTACGCCACAGTACTTATCATTGGCGTCAAGGGTATTGCTGAATTATCTTAGATCACACAGAAGGTGACAAACAAGCGCGTTTCTCTCTTTAGCATAAGTAGCAGCATAGGACGTCCTCCAAGAAAACAGCAGACTGTCAGTCTCACAGTGTACATAAAGATAATTCTTTTGTTCGACAGTTCTCACCCTTTCAGATCTCAGGTAGAAAACTAACAATATGTCTCCTTAAATACCACCAAGGTTAAACAAGCTTTTGTGCCTTCCACAGCGACTTTATTAAGCAGCGACCTCTGGCAGTGGGGCTTTCAGTGACAGTTCTACTTCGAGAACATCTCTCAGTGGAGGGAACAAACAGAAGCAATGTGTGTGTGTTACACTCACAAGACATTCTCTGCTCTTGTACAAACTACTTTTACAAGCTCTTATTCTCCATCTATTTCATATTTATCTAGATAAACATTTGCAGAAACGATCTTTTGACATGGAAAGAGAATTACATTTTACACATAGCGACCAGTTCTAAAAAATTTGACTATCGCTTAAGACCTGCTATATTCCCCTAGTTTTGTATTTGCAAGGGCAATATAAGCACATACTTATCTCTTAATAGCTGGTTGCTATGTGCAGCACCATTCTGTTTGCCACAGATAAATACTCTTTGCATATCCAAGACAAAAAATGAATAACGAATTCCCATTTGAGAAAATAAGTATTGAAAATTTTAAGGGAATAACAAGCAATATCTCGAAAATGGTTCACTCAACAACAAAAAAAATGTATATGACATAAATTGTGTATTTTAACGCGATCTACATTTTTTCTGTAGTAAACTTTTGTCTATCTCTTACAGTTTATCAGTTATGCCAAAGTCGTTGACAATGAATACTTTAGAACACATTCCCAAAAAATTCAAGATATACATTTTATATGTCATGAAAATATCTTAAACATATGATAGTTTAATTAAAATCGTTCGAGCCTTTTTTCTGAAAATTAAAATTTTCGAAAAATGTTCCATGTAAAGGGTAATCTGGGGTGAGGGGATTTTCTAGAAAACCTTCGTGTCGCATCTCTGGAAGATACTGAATCTAAATACCAAGTTTGGTGTTTATCCGACTGTTCGTTTCTGAGTTATGCTGTTCACAGACACACGGACATGTTTCCAAAAATGATTTTTTTTTTTGGATTCAGGGGGGCTCAAAATATATATTTCCGGTGAAATCTCGGTATCGAATTTTTGGGTGGAATACAATACTACCTCTACTTACTATACGTAGTACAGAAAGTAAAAAGAGGAAATTAAAATAAAACACAATATTCTAAGATGTGTATATTTCATTCGGATATGTTAACGTGCAACAGCTAACATTTTGGCAGTGGTTATGTCAAAATAATACATAAACAAATAATATGTAACAGGATATGAGTTACATATTTCATTACTTTGGTACATATTTATGCTACCTACAACAAGTACAATGACCAAGCAGTTGAGCGTCCTTAAACACAAATAAAACAGAATGTTTAGAGAAAAGTGTGTGCGTCTGAACAGCATAACTCAAAAACGAAATGCCGGATACATACCAAACTTGGTATTTAAGTTCAGTATCTTCCATATATTTAAAATATCCACAGGACAAATAAAATGTACATCTTGAATTTTCTTGGAATCCCAGCCATGAGATATAGATAAAAGCTTACCACAAAAAAGAAGGGAAAAGGGGTAGATCTCTTTAAAACACATACTTTATTTAGAACAATTTTTCCTGTGGCATCAGCCATATCCGAGATATCTGCTATTATTGGTTTGAAATGTTCAATACTTTGTAACTGTTTTAAAGTCCTGCCGCTATTGTTTCTGGCGATGCTAAGCAAAGAGTATAACATTTTAAAGCCATGGGCAGCCGGTTCAAACACGTGACTATCGATCCGGTTTCACTCTTTTACCTATGGCGAAATGTACAATGAAACTATAGGTACATTATATGCATATGTTTATCTCGATCAACTTGAAGCAGATAGAAAAATAAGCTTGCGTAACAATTGTTTATAGAAGATATATATATATATATATATATATATATATATATATATATATATATATATATAAATGATACAGGGTAGAGAAAGCCATGCGAGCGAAACGTATAAGATTTTGTAACTACTACTGCATCTTAACTGGTTCAGTAGCTTTTTCTCGGTTATGGCTTCCTATTTACGACACAGAACTTGCAGAAAAATTAAAATAGGTTTAAAGTAAGTACATTTTATTTTTCGTAGCATAATCTCAAAATCGTATTTTAATAAAAATCACTATTTTTGAGAATACTGAAAAATTTCCGCCTGCATTTCTGGAAGATATCTGCCTTAAATACCACTTTCATACGATTTTAAGTTTTCTTATACTCTTTACACTACACGTGATTTTATATATACGTATGCCCCCCCCCCTTCCAGCGTCTCAAAATACTGGTGTCTGACGAAATGTTAGATCGAAAATGTAACTCTTCCTGCGTAGTTGGCGTGCAAAACAGAAAGTTACAAATATTTATGGATACTAATAACGAATTTCCAATAGTTTTAAACCAACTTACATGTATTTGAACTGTACGAAAATATCTCTTCAAAATTAAATTAACTTAAACATTCACTGAGATTAAAAAGACTGGAAATCCTTAAAAACGAACTGATTTTAGTGGAAATCCTCATCGGAGTTTCTCTGACAACGGGGAACTGACCACTGTTCCGACTGCACGCCACTGACAAAGCCCAACCCTTTGGAACCCTGGAGGGAGGGACCAGCTGACCCACAAGGACACGCGCATCTGTCCTCTTCATCTCCCAGGAAAGAAGACCTTTCACTTGGAGGAATATTTCAAGGACTCCATCACAAACATCACTGGGCTTTTACGAAGTGGACCTTCAGAGTGGCTGCTATGCGTTTAAGCGCCATATTGCTGGAATCCATTCATTTCGATTCTGCTTCGGAGATACAAGAGAAATAAATGATTTAGAACTGGTACGGCCCGAGTACGCAGAAAAATAGGATAATGGGCTACAATAAAAAATCAAAGCTGAAAACTCTAATAAACTACTGTTTCAGGCTCAGTGTATTCTCAATTTTTCTTGACGAATGTAGAGTGCAGTAACGAAGTTCAACTTAGAGATGACAAAGAAACAATCTAAATCGATTAGGTCTTACAGCTTCCTCGTGTACAAATAGTATTGATTAAAACGTTCCATGCTTTCCAAAAAACACTTAAATGTTTTATTATTCATTGACTGTTATATTTCATCAATATCCTCCTATTTCTCGTAGCCATACCACTAATGAAAATCACATTCTCGCTTTCGAACACATAACTAACAGCCTCAATTAATGCATCAATGTTACCTAGATATAATATAGACATGTTGCTTAATATGAAATACATTTTATATACACTATGTGATCAAAAGTATCCGGACACACCCACAAACATACGTTTTTCATCTTAGGTGCATTGAGCTGCCACCTACTGCTTGATACTCATTATCCGCGACCTCAGTAGTCATTAGACATCGTGAAACAGCTAAATGGAACGCTCCATGGAACTCACGGACTTCAAACGCGGTCAGGTGATTAGGTGTCACTTGTGTCAGAAGTCTGTAAACGAGATTTCCACACTCCTAAACAACCCTAGGTCCACTGTTTCTGATGTGATAGTGAAGTGGAAACACGAAGGGACATTTACAGCACAAAAGCGTACAGGCCGACCTGTAGACATTTGAAGAGGATCGTAAAGAGTAATAGGCAGACATCTATCCAGACCATCACACAGGAATTCCAAACTGCATCAGGATCCACTCCAAGTACTATGACAGTTAGGCGTGAGGTGAGAAACCTTGGATTCAATGGTCGAGCGGCTGCTCATAAGCCACACGTCACGCAGGAAAATGCCAAACGACGCCTCGCTTGGTGTAAGGAGCGTCAACATTACACGATTGAACAGTGGCAAAATGTTGTGTGGAGTGACGAATCACGGTACACAATGTGGTGATCCGATGGCAGGGTGTGGGTATGGCGAATGCGCGGTGAACGTCATCTGCCAGCGTGTGTAGTGTCAACAGTGAAATTTGGAGGTGGTGGTGTTATGATGTGGTCGTGTTTTTCCTGGAGGGGCTTGCACCCCTTGTTGTTTAGCGTGTCACGATTACAGCTCAGACCTACATTAATATTTTAAGCACCTTCTTGCTTCCCACTGTTGAAGAGGAATTCGGGAATGGCGATTGCATCTTTCAACACGATCGAGCACCTGTTCATACTGCATGGGCTCTGGCGGAGTGGTTACACGGCAATAACATCCCTGTTATGGACTGACCTGCACAGAGTCCTGACTTGAATCCTATAGAACACTTTTGGGATGTTTTGCAACGCCGACTTCGTGCCAGGCCTCACCGACCTACATCGATAGCTCCCCTCAGTTCCGCACTCCGTGAAGAATGGGCAGCCATTCCCCAAGAAACCTTCCAGCACCTGGAAACGTTCCATGCTTTCCAAAAAACACTTAAATGTTTTATTATTCATTGACTGTTATATTTCATCAATATCCTCCTATTTCTCGTAGCCATACAACTAATGAAAATCACATTCTCGCTTTCGAACACATAACTAACAGCCTCTATTAATGCATCAATATTACCTAGACATAATATAGACATGTTGCTTAATATGAAATACATTTTATATACACTATGTGATCAACCTGAAAGTATGCCTGCCAGAGTGAACGCTGTCATCAAGGCTAAGGGTGGGCCAACACCATATTGACTTCCAACATTACCTATGGAGGGCGCCACGAACTTGTACGTCATTTTGAGCCGGGTGTCCGGATACTTTTGATCACGTAGTGTATTTTGAAGAAAACAGCAGGCGAGAAGTTCACTCAGTTTCAGATATTGAACTCTTGAGAGTGAATGAAAATGCCATGAGAAGATGCCAGAAATGTGTGGATAGAGAAGGACAACCTTTTCAACATTCCTATCATAAGTTATGTGCTTATTATCATAGTAATTGTAACAGTAACTATGAGAACGTTAGCACGGTGGCCACAGTATGAGAGAAAATCGATATTATCCTGCTTTAAACTTTCTTTTTAACAGTGTTGGAAGGGCACGCTTATATTTTAAAAAGGGATAAAAAGCGTTCCGGAACAGTTTTTGGATATGCATTTAATATTATACTTATTTGTAATACACACATATTCTCACTATATTAAACCTGGAAATAACCATGACGAGGCGTGATTTTAAAGCAAGCACCGTTTTAATATTTTGCCGCTATAGTAGCGATTTTGAACATGCGCGATCACTTCCCTTATTCATTAGGAAGCCAGATGCAGCTGTGAGTAATCGCCACTTTGTGTATTCCTGTTGTTAGAGCGTTTATGTTACGCCTGCAAACATTCATCGCAAATTGTGTGAGATTTATGGGGAAACAATAACGGGTGACAGTGCCCGGCTACACACAACCATACAAACTCAAGATCTGTTAGCATCATTTGGTTGGGGAACAATTCGACCTCCATCCCTACAGTCCGGATTTGGCACCAAGTGATTTTCATCTGTAGAAAGTGCTCGGTGGAAAACATTTCAACGACGATGATGTGAAACAAGAAGTGCGGACTTGGCTTTCATCACAGGCGGCATCACTCTTTGACGAAGGCATACAAAAATGGTTTCCCGTTACAAATGCCTGAATAACGTCAGTGACTATGTGGAGAAGTAGTATAAGGTAATGAATGATAATAAAATATTTGGTAAATAATATTATTTTTTAAAAAAAATATCGGTATTTACTTTGAAAACATGGCTCGTATTAAAGCCACAAGATGGTTTTGCTTTAGCTTTAAACGTTTCCGAGATACGCTTTTTAAACATAGTGAAAAACAGCATTTCCTCTATAAAGGCCATGCACCTGCTGAACAAGAAGGCTGAACTATTTTATAAAATTAAGAATTTGCTCCCTAAAATGTTTTCTCTCCCATTTTAAATCTTATTCCAAGAACAACATTTGAAATGGAGATGAACCCTATAGTCCAGTCACCTTTTACTCTCTTGATGGATATTGCTGCTAAAGAACGTCTCTCATTGTCTGGTTTGTATTAGCTTTCAGTTTCCTGAACTATTGCCGATGGGAAAAGCGATTTAAGCGAATCGATTGGTGAGCATTGGGTAAAAAGCGTTTTTTAAAAAACTACAATTTTGGCTTCATAATTTATTAAACTCCGATTCTCTGGAAAAGATTTTGTGTAAATGTTTTCGCTAACAGAGTGATGGGTTACGTGAATAACGCTGAGCGGAGGGTGTGGTTGAGCATTTGAGGCTTTTTTCTCACATGTTTTTCCAAAATTTGTAGAAGTGCTTTGCAAAGTTTGCTGCAGATATGCTAATCAGTTTCTAATTATGCATTTTAGGTAAAAAAAATGTATACTATTTTATGAAAATAAATAAGCAGAATTTCGGGCCAGTTAGTATGAGCGAATTTTCCAGTGTATTTCTTGGTTGTAATACTTTACACATTTCTTCTTCTTCTTTCTCTGTTTACCCTCTCAGTTGTTAGAGCTTACACCCCCAAGGAATTACAAGCTGGTGCCTGCGGTCAGACGCCTGTCGGGGTGCACAGACTATGGATTGGAGAGAAAAACCAGGATAGTGATCAGCCCGAAGCCTGGTATGAGAGCGAGGAAGAAGGTGATATGAAATGAGGGCGAGAAGAAGTAAAGGAAAGGTGATAATGGAGCAATTGGTGGAATGAATGGTAGGGGAAACCGGAGAACCCGGAAAAAACCCGTCCAGACGCCACTTTGTCGACCACAAATCCCTGGGTGTTGGTAAGAGGCGAGCGGTCTAACCACTCCGCCACGGCATTGCTAGACATTTTTTTCAGTATTTAAAATGCTCCTTACGTTGCAAGTTTTAAGCCATCAGATCGAAACTTCGGAAATAATTTTCCCATAATATGTAAATAAAACTTGCTATGTAGTTATTAATGTCATCTCTAACGCTCCCCATATATAGCTTATGACATTCGGGGGTTACCCATTCCACCAAGAGATGACTGGGCCTATTTCTAATATGGAGGCTAAAAGAGGGCGGAGTTGATGATGAGGGTTGCAATGGAATGAGAGTATCTACAGCTTTTACCATGAACTCCGAACCACGCTGGGCCTTGGGGATACTCTACATGAGGAAGTCAGAGGTGAAGGTGTGAATAGGGCTGACTTAAAATCGCTATCCCAGAGCTGGGAATCGAACCCCGCCCTCAAAAACAGAGCTGCACTACCCCAGCGCCCTTGTAGTGTAAGGCAAAAGTGTTACGCTACAAGGTTCGCTCAAGTTGATAAGAGTACGTATATTCTCTGCAAAAACCAAAATCCACAGTTGAGCAAAAATTGCCTTTAAAAGTATATTTCTTAGAAAATTTATTTTCTAGCTCAACTAGGAGCATATATTTGAAATATTAAAAAATTACGAAAACTACGTTGTTTTAAAATGCATGATCCAGGAATGACAACCTAAGTTGCCAACCACACTTCTTTATACATGCATAAGAATTGGTAAAAAGTTCTAAAAGCTCTTCAAGAGTATTTTGGGTCTGGTTAAACCGGATGAAAACGAGGAACTGATTGCAGAGCAGGTGCGTATGTTGGAAGGTGATGTGTCGTATACCACAAGCATGTGCCTGAACTAATGACTTCACCTTGTCACGCCCAGCAAGGGTATACATAATGCTTCATGCTTTGCGCATCTAGATGTGACTCCAGAAAAAAACATTAGAAGGCAATGACTGTAGTGCATTTCCTCTAGTATGTCCGGAAGGACATTTCAACCACTAAACTGATATGAGATAGCAGTTTAAAAACCCTTTTGTTTGTTAGGAACAGCGAGCCAAAAAGGTACATATACACAAGGTTACTCTGCAGGATAGGATAAGACACGAAGCGGAGAGGGAACCCTCCCCCCGACGAGGCGCCGCCGGTAGGGAGGGTTGAGGTAAGAGGAGACACAGGGCGGCCGGACCAGGAGGCACGACAGGCAGAAGGAATGGTCTCTACCAGCTGCGCTCCCCCCTGTGGGCTTACATATTCGCTGGGGCCCCGGGACCACCAGACCGCTCGCAGTCCGGGGGACGAAGGTTTACTCAGAGCATCCTTTTCCCTTCCATTGCACAAACCGGGGCCTCCCGTCGACACTGGCAACCCTGAAAGAAACCACACGGATGAAGGGTGAAGTGAAATGAGAATGGAGATGAAATGAGAATGGAGATGAAATAGAGGGACAGGAAACTCGGGGGATGTAATGATTCTTTCCAGCATTCACCTGGAGAAACTCCCGAAAAAAACCCATGGGGCAAGAAGGTGGCCACGGGAATCGAACCCACGACCTCCCGAATGTGGGTCACAGACGTTACCGCCTGAGCCATCCCGCTTGATACTGTGCAGTAATTTCTGTAACATTCTGCTCAATGCCTTAGTTTGACACAGAAGTAAAGATTTTTGCCACTTTTCAGTCTGGAGTCCTTTCTCCCCCATTCTCTCTTACATTTGACTGATGACTGATAAGCACGAGGAAAGGGGTAGCAAATGGCAGATCTCTATCACGTACCAACTTAAAATCCCAAAAGAACAATAATTTAGTGTAAACAAAGAAGCTACACACAGTATGAAGGTACAGCTTTAGAAAACAATTGTCAGTTCATTTGCTTATCTATGGCACCAGTTTCTTTTTGTTACATCAATGACAGTTTTCTCAGGTAACTTTCAATAAACCGCGATTAGACTTTCTTCTTCTTTCTTTTAGAACATGTCCATAAACGCAAGTTTTACGTAGATTCACTAACACGATATTAGAACGGCAAAGCTCTAAAAAGAATAATCTTAGTTTACTTATAAGCACATATGACATTTAGAGAGCCCACACACGCTTATTGATAATAACTACTTTTACAGTGTTTTTAAACAGTGTGAACATGTTTTTTCATCTCTTTGAAAATGTTTTTATGTTGCAAAACGTTTTTAAAATGAATTATAAAAACCATCAAGGAAAATTGTATGTGTTGCATTCACATGACTTGCTCTACTCACTCTTCTACAAACTATTCTAATAAAATCGTATTTGTAAAGTATGTACCGATAATTTTTTTAAAAAATAACAGAAAATTAATTTCCAAGCACTTGATCATTGACTACCTTACACTACTTATCCACATAGTCACCGCCGTTATCCAGGCACTTGTAACGGGAAACTAGTTTTTGTATGCCTTCGTCAAAGAATGATGCCGCCTGCGATGAAAGCCATGTCTGCACTTCTTATTTCACAACATCATCATCGTCGCTGAAATGTTTCCCACCAAGGTATTTCTTCAGATGAAAATCACTTGGTGCCAAATCCGGACTGTAGGGATGGTGGTCGAATTGTTACCAACCAAATGATGCGATCAGATGTTGAGTTTGTTTGGCTGTGTGTGGCCGGACATTGTCACTCATTATTGTTACCCCATAAACCTCACATGGATGTTTGTTGGCGTAACATTTCTCGCATTCAAAAAACAAATCACTGAACTGACTTCACAGTCGTTCGATAGTTGTGAACATTTCGAAACGCTCTAACAACAGGAAAACACAAAATAACTGTCGCCCTTTCGAAACGCTCTAACAACAGGAAAACACAAAATGGCTGTCGCTCACAGCTACGTTTGGCTTACTAATGAATGGAGGAAGTGATTGCGTATAGTCAAAATGGCGACTGTAGCGGCAAAACATTAAAACGATACTTACATTTATACTTCGTTGTTAATATAAGGAGGGCAGAAGGATACAGTAGGCTAAAGCGACAGCCAGAATTTCAAAAAAGTGGATCGCTATATGATGGCTTTATAATTCCATACTCTTTGCATTAATGTGAGAAAAAATGAACACTGGCTTACCATTATAAAGTATATGTAAGTAGCTGAACCTTCAAACCAATAACAAAGAGTATCCCGGAAATGGTTAATGCCACAAAAAATTATTTGACACGTGTAAATTGTGTGCTTTTGTATAGTAACATTTTGTCTATCCCTTACAGTTTACCAATTATACAAAAGTCATTTAGAATGAAGAGGACTTTACAGATTATTCGCAGATAATTAAATATATACGTTTTATTTGCTATAAAATATCTTAAACTATAATATTTTAATAATAAACTGTAATAGCCTTTTTGAGAGAATAAAAACTACGGAATATCTTCGTGACACATACTTGGAATTTATTATGCTGCTCACAGAGATACACATATACGCAGCCATGTGCGAATCGTTTTTCTAAAGATACTTTTTTCTTTGCATCCAGAGAGCCTCAAGCTGTGTATATTCGGTGAAACCTAATCATCCAAATTAGTTTAGTGGGCGATGGATTTTTTTCGGGAGTAAAAATTGGAAGGGGCGGCGCCGTGGCGCCGTGGTTAGACCGCTCGCCTCCCACCGAGGCGGCCCGGGTTCAATCCCAGGGACCTGCATGTGGGATTTGTGGTGGACGAAGCGGCGTCTGGGCGGGTTTTCTCCGGGTTCTCCGGTTTCCCCCGCCATTCATTCCACCAACTGCTCCATCATCACCTTTCCTTTCATTCATTTCACCAACATTTCGTTTCATTCCTTCACCCCATACCAGGCATCGGGCTGATCACCCATCCTGGATGCTCTGTCTGATCCATGAGTGTCTGCTCCTCGACGGGCCTCTGACCCCAGGCACCCACCTGTAGGTCCTGGGGGGTGTAAGTCCTACATAAGAGGAGGGTAAACAGATAATGAATGAATGAAAAAATTGGAAGGGAAGTAAAGCCGGTGGTTCCGTGTATAGATTTACGGCACGTAAAAGAACCTCAAGCCTGATAGAGAGGCCTCTGAGCAAAATCTCCGATATTTCACGCTCAATATAGAATGGAACGCTAAGAACTATAACAGTTAAAAAGCGTCCATAAGTAAAACTCAGTTTAATTTAAATTCGGTGAAATCTGGTATCAAATTTTTGGGCGAAATGCAAAATATCTGCTTACTATAGGTAGGTAGAAGAGAAAATAAAGCGTGCATTTCTTCCCTTGCAATGTCAATTGCACATTTTAAAGTTCTACTGGAGTTACACTGAGGATCTGTACTTAAGAATAAAAAAATTGCAATTAATTTAAGAAAAATTCGCCCATAACTCCCGACATCCTGGAAGGACATGTGGTATTGATGCACTTCCTTGAGAAGAGCTGTTATACAAGAGATAATGACCATGTGGCTTACAGCTCCCGGGGATTAGTCCCTGCGGTTTTCTACCTGTCCCACATCTACACACATTCCCGCCAACCATTTCCTGCCTCAATAACCCATTCTTAGAAAAACCTTTTCCTAACGGGGCCTCACATAATCTCCTTTCATCCACCCGCAAAACCTGCGAGGTTGAATGAGTCCTCTTGAAGGATCACCAAGGCTGAGCATTGCCTTTCCTCTCACCACTCTCAAAATTCCCTTTATTGCAGATTTATACCAAACGTTCCACGCGAATGCCTGCTTAACACACCGGATTTCTAATTGATTAAGGTGAGATTGTAGGTCCAATTTTGAACAAAAATATCATTTTGTATTTTCTCTACTACGTATAGTAAGTAGGGGAAGTATTGCGTTTCACCCAAAAAGTTATTGCTAATTTTCTTGTAGGTGCAAGGGGAATATGGTAATGCTTCAAGCGATAATCAAATGTTTTAACAGCTGGTTGCTATGTGGAGCATTCCATTCTCCTTACATGTCCAGGACATAAAAAACGAATAACGAATTCCCATTTGAGAAAAAATAGAAGTATTGAAAAATTTAAACAAATAAAAAAGGAATATCTCGGAAATTGTTCGCTGAAAAAGTGTATATGGCATAAATTGTGTATTTTAAAGAGATCTACAATTTTTATGTAGCAACATTTTGTCTATCACCTACGGTTTACCAGTTATGCAAGTCATTCAGAATGAAGATGACTTTTGGGGACATTCCCAGAAAATTCAAGATATACACTTCATTTGCCATAAAAGTATCTTAAACATATGGTATTTTAATCAAAATTGTTAGAGCCATTTTTGAGGATCAAAGTTTTCAAAAAATGTTCCATGTAAAGGTAGTCTGGGGTGGGGGATTTTCTTGAAAATCTTCCTGTCGCATCTTGGAAAGATTCATTCATTCATTATCTGTTTACCCTCCTCTTATGTAGGACTTACACCCCCCAGGACTTACAAGCGGGTGCCTGGGGTCAGAGGCCCGTCGAGGAGCAGACACTCATGGATCAGACAGAACATCCAGGATGGGTGATCAGCCCGATGCCTGGTATGGGATGAAGGAAGTAGATGAAACGAAATGTTGTTGAAACGGATGAAAGGAAAGGTGATGGAACAGTTGGTGGAATGAATGGCGGGGGAAACCGGAGAACCCGGAGAAAACCCGCCCAGACGCCGCTTCGTCCACCACAAATCCCACATGCAGGTCCCTGGGATCGAACCCGGGCCGCCTCGGTGTAACCACTCGGCCACGGCGCCGCCCCTTTGAAAGATACTGAACCTAAATACCAAATTTGGTATTTATCCGACTTTTCGTTTTTGACCTATGCTGCTCACAGACAAACATCCATCCACACACACACACACACGGGGGGGGGCCTTTAAATTGAGAAACAGCTGTTGGCATTACTGCTCCTGAATTACAAGGTTTTTAAATGTTGGTTTTATCACATTCATTCCCAAATTCATATTTCTAGACTTTGGGAATGACTCGGGTTAAAGAATCATCCGGGAAACGAAGCCGGGACGTCTGGCTTGAAAAGCTAGAGGCAGTCTAAAGAACTTTTGTTCTCAAAGCTAACACAAACTTCCTGTTCCCTATATCCTCCACCTTCTGTCTTACTTCTTTCTAAAATCCAATTTCACCCAGTTACCGCTGCTTCTCTCCTATCTCCGCACTAATACCCTGTCATCCTTGATTAAGGCCATGGGCTAATAAGAAAAAAAATATCTGATATACGACGACAATCATTTCCCTAAATATCATAGTTTATTTTCATATCTTCTCTGCATAATCTTTAAGTTTAGCATCCTTTCCCCGACACTTATCTTTTCAGGATAAGGGAAAACTCCGGAAACAACCTTATCGGGGTAACTTACCCTAACCGAGATTTGAAATCGGGACCTCTTGAACTTGAAGCAGACACGCTACTTCCACACTAGAGAGGCGGGCAAGCAAACTCTTTTAATTCTTCTGTCTATTTGTGCTTATCAAGATAGATGTTTACCGAAATAGTTCAGTACCATTTTGTTACAGCTACACAAAAACATACGGGGATCGGTAGTTTACAAAGCAAGCTGCTATATGCTGGCTTTGATATTGCATACAGTTTACATGACATCAAGGGAAACAAAAGAGTGATAATTTAGCAGTTAAAAATGTTTGATTTAGTAATTCCAGAAAATTCATCAGTAAATATCTCGGAAATAACAAAAAGAAAACTTATTTTACGTAAATTCTAAATATTTTTTACCAGATCTGCATTTCTTTTAAGTAAGATTTTCTCTTTTACAGATGTTTAGTTGCAAAAAATATTTTGAATTTAATCAGAATGAAAAGAGCTTCGCAGACTGTTTAAAGAAAATTCAAAATATAGTTTTAAGCATGTCAATACCTCAAACATATGGCATTTTAATCAAAATCATTATATTCGTTTTAGATAAATAAAAAAGTCATGTCAAGTGCAGTATAGAGCAAGTATTGTTTCTTGAAAATCTTCATGTTGCATCTTTGAAAGATGCTCGATATAACACAATTTTGGAAGTTATCCAACTTTTCGTTTTTGGATTATGCTGTTCACAAATACCTATACACGGGGAGCTTTATCCAAATATATTTTAGGGTTACGTGGACCTCAAAACGCAGGAAAAGTAAATATAGGTGCTCAACATTTCGCGAATTTATAAATGTCAGTTAAGTCATTTAATATAATTTGTATGGAACTACATTTTTCCTGCAGTAGGTTTTGCCTGCGTTTAGAGACAGTTATATAAAATTTTACAGAGTCGTCTCCAACTACTTTAAACAAAACTTTGGGGGGGGGGAACAAAAAGGAAGATATTTCCAAGGAATGGTAGGGGTGGGGTGCATTTTCCGAAGATCCTTCTCCATCTGCGGAACGTGTCAGCTCAAGTATGAGGCTGGGTATCCATTGAGTTATGCTACTCACTTGTGTATAAATGCGCGCCCCCTCTGAGCATTTATTTATTACTTTTTTACTTTCTCTTCTGCTTACCTGTGAGTACAAGTACTATTGCATTCCACACAAAAATTCGATACCAAGATTTCACTGGAAATACGTGTTTTATGCTCCCTGAATCCAAAAACAGCATTTTTTAGAAAAAGGTCTGAGAGAGAAATAGAGAGAACAGCATAACTGAAAAACGAAATGTCGGATAGATACCAAACTTGGTATTTAGGTTCAATACCTTTCAAAGATGCGATGCGAAGATTTTCAAGAAAATCACCGCACCCCAAACCACCCTTTACACGGAACATTTTTCAAAGTTTTTGATTTTCTGAAGAATAGTTCTAACGACCTTGATTAAAATACCATATATTAAAGATGTTTACATGGTAAATAAAGTCAACACCTTCAATTTTCTGAGAATAGCCTATGAAGTCCTCTTAATTCGGAAGGAATTTTCCATAAGTTTGTACAACCGGTAAACCACAACATACAGTCAAAAAATTACCTCACAAATATGTAGATCTTTTTAAAACACAATTCATTTCAAATAATTTTTATTGTGGCATCAGCCATTTCCGAGATATTCGCTGTTATTGGTTTGAGTTTTTCAACACTTGGTCATTCTTTGAAATGCTGTTGCCATTCATCTGTTGCACGAGGTTACAGAAAGAGCAACCAGCATTTAAACATTTGACTTTCCGCCTCCTGAATCCCCTTTGTTCCTACAACGAAATATGTAATGAATCTAATTCTGCATATCTACAGAGAGAGCCAAACAACTACGAATCGGCTGCGCGGTGTTTTTCCTGTGCCGTCTGCCGCTGTCTCAAAAAGGCGCGGATGAAACCATACAATATTTCTAAAACTACTTTTAAAGGGTTTACTTAACAAGTTTATGAAAGGAGATGCTGAAACTGGCCACCGTCGTTGTTCATACATTTTTGACACCTCTTTAGAAAACTATCCATCACTCGCCGTAGTTCACGTTGAGAAATGCTGGCGGACATTTTCTTTTAATTCTTCCAAGGTGTGTGTCTTGTACACTTTATGTTTTAAGTTACTCTAGATATAGAAATCAAGGGGGCCACAAATCTCTACTAATAATTCTGTAATCAAACACACTTTCAGTTGTTCTCATAGAAATATTGGCCGTATGAGCTGTTACAGAGTCTTGTTGAAAAAATGCAAAATCACGCTCCCTGTCTGTTAATTCTCTAAAAACAGGAGCAAAATTGTATACACGTATGCTTGGGCTTCAACTGTCGACTCGAAACAAATTGTCCCTTCATTAAGTTGGTAAGTAAAGCTTTTAAAAGTAGTTTTAAAAATGTTGTATGGTTTCATCCGCGACTTTCTATGATAGCGCCGAGGACGCGCAGCTTTTTGGCTCTCTCTGTAGTTACCATATGCTCCGTATTTGGCGGAACTGTCCGCGACTTTATGTTAAAGGCCGAAAAGACAGAAGTCCGCGATTTTTACTATAATTGAACTTCTACAAATTTAAAGATTTTTTTGGAGGAGGACAAGGATGATGGTTTTGAGAATTTGTTGTCAATATGAAAGAGTTGCCTTCATTCATAATTGCATTTCTAGTGAGCAGATTCAGAGTTGCTAAAAATTGTGGGATATTATTTCTCCATTCCTGATCATAAGTCAAAGTTTTACTCTCGTGAGTACTCAGTGGACAGAAAATAGGAATGGGTTAAGAGCGAAATTAGTTAATACTATGCTGCAAATACAGTACAACATGAAAAACATAAGTTGTAGTGTGTTTCATAAGCTTAGTGTGAAGAATACCAAGTTCCTTTCTTCTGCTCCAGTTCCTGAGAAATACGATTGCTATAAGAAAACTTAAATGTTGATACTGAATACATTTAACACTTATTTGGTAATATATGCTTACTTAAGATAAAATACAATAAAGCAGTCCTACTAAAACTTTGGTATTAATTAAATGCACATTTTTCCTACATTATGTCTCCTGATTTATTTCATTTCCTTAATTTGATTAAACTAACGGTAAAAAAAAACTGATTTTGGATAATCAGATTATGGCAACGCTAGTTTGTAGAAGCTATGTTAAAATAAACAATAGTGGGTAGAGAAAGTCGTGTGAATGTAATATATCAGATTTTTTAACTATGTAAATTCCAGAGAGATACTGTAATCAACTTTTCCTCTACTCTAGTTGACAGGAAGGGAAAATAATGGGCAGGCTTTATACTAAATTTGCAGCAAGTTATGCAGTTGACCGTTGTGCTATCAGGAACCAGTTGGTTTTATCACGAAAGAAAACGAGATGTTAATGTCTAAACGATTTCAAAGCAGCCATCATAGCTGGTCGAAACATTAACATATCGTCTTTATTGTTCACCTCTAGAGATTTAAACACAAGAAAGTTGTATCGCCACACACAAAATCTCGGTAGGCAAGTTGCCTATTGATATTTATTCCTTGTATTGTAAAAACTTGGAATGGAGATATTTCGCTACAATCAAGAACATCTTCCAGGGATATCTGTATCTACGATTTTAGAGAGGATAATTCTGTGTTAATAGTAACAGTTGATTGTGATTCTTGTGAAATTACCCAAATTCAACTTGCATCAACTTTAACATGAACAATGTTCCCAATTCTGGGAGAGTTAACACTTGCTGTGTTTGTTGTTGGGAAATAAGACAATGGGGCCTTACGCAGCTAAATTCTTCTGAGGAAACAGCAGTTTATCGACTCCCCCAAATACCCTACTTAACCTGTAAAAAGTGAAATATCAGCACTGAACAATTTTCCCACGCCAATCCATTTGTCCCCATTTTGGTAAGCTCGTCTTTCTGTTCAAGTTTTACCTTGGATTATTATTACGTATTTTACGTAAATTCATCACACATACAAATAAAATCAGGCAAAACAATTTTAATGTGAAGAGATTATATGTTTAAAAGTATAAAATCATGAGGAATGGAGGACTTTTGCGCTGCCTAAAATTGGGATGTGTTGCATTCAAATAACTTTCACTAATCAGTATAATTTATTTTTATATATCTTCTGCAAACTATTGTTCCAAACGCTTATTTTTTCTGTCAATCGATAGTCTTCTTCCTTTCAAGTATTAGGCCCTATGACCTGTTACGATCTCAGCTGAATTTTCAACCTACGTTTTCTTGGACGACCTAAAGATCTCACTTTTGGATGATAGTGAAGCATGTTTTTTTGAAATTCTATCTGTAAGCATGCGAGACAATCCTTAGTCAAAATATTTAAAAAGTGGTCTTATATAAGGGCTTGGAAATTCATTGTTCTTTTCATAAATCGCAGGAAACAAAAGAATGTTGACTAAGCAATTAAACACACACACGGCTTGCGTCGTTACCCTGGGCATGGGTCCGTCTTTTGGGACCTTTTAGTTTCCCAAAAATATCAAAATTATTTCACATCGAAGAGAACTTAAAGGCTCATCTCAGAAAATCCAAAATATACATTTTATTGGACGTGCAAATACATTAGACATTTGGCATTTCAATCAAAATCGTTTGAGCCATTTTTCAATAAAAATGGGGTTTGGAGTTTTCTTTAAACTCTTTGTGTTGCATCTCTAGAATATGCTAGACTTAATACCATGTTTGATATTTATGTATACGACTTTTCGTTTTTAGGTTATGCTGATCACTCACAAACAAACAAACACACGCACATTTTTTAAGTGTTCAATGGACCTCAAAAAAGTATTTCTGAAGAAATTTCGATATTGAATTTGTTAACAGAATACAAAACTTGCTCTAGTTACCATAGGTATGTGATAGAGAAAGTGTCGGATCTAGTATCAAGAAAGGCATTTTTATTTCTGGGAATACTCTCACATTTCTCAAACAGCACCTTAATACGAAATAGTTTTCTTAAAAATTCCTGTAAGTATTTCTATTGAAATTTGTGATAAAACGCACGCAAATAGTACAAATTACAAATAGTAATCGGTGATTTAAATAACTAATAAATGTTATGGCTATGGCTTAATGAAGTATTTTATTTATTACGTGCAATTTACTCTGTCTGTCTGGCTCTCCCTCTAAATAATTGCGACAAAACTTATGTTCAAAAAGTCGAAAAACTAAATAGCTTCATAGTGACGGTTTCTATACGACATTTACATTATGTAGATGTAGATATCTGAAGATGAGTTAGAATTTATCTCTCGTGAGCACGATCTCCTTTGTGAACACAGCCAACTGTTATTTCAGCCTTCTACATACAAAAACCTGATGTGATACACCACATGACTTTGTCTACCCTCTATGTATATTACTGGTTGTACAAACTATTCTCATTAAAACTTATTTTTATATCTACTACATTTTAATCCAAATAAACCTTTGCAGAAATAGCTACATTACACATTTTATTATAGATACAAAGGGAACAGCAATTGTCAAATGTTTAAGAACTCGACGCTATACACTGGCCTTAAAATTCCACTGTTTCCATGCAATCGCGAGAAACAACTGAATGTTGACAGAACTTTAAAGACTGACCAAGTAATGAAGAATTCGAACCATTAATAACGGATATCTTAGAAATGCCTTATGCTACAAAAAACTTATTTGAAATAAATTGTGTGTTTTAAAGAGATCTACATTGTTTGTATGGTACCTTTTCGTCTATCGCTTAACGTTTACCAGTTATACAAGATTATACTTCCTTCCGAATGATGAGAACTTCACAGGCTATTCCCAAAAAAATTCAAGATATACATTTTATTTGTGATGTAAATGTCTTTAATATATGCTATTTTAAACAAAATCGTTAGAACCATTTTTTTAAATAAACATTTTCAAAAAATATTCTATGTAAAGGGTAATTGAAGCTGAGGGATTATTTTATATAACCGTGTCGCATCCTTGAAGATACTGAACTTAAATTTTGTGCTTATCTGACTTTTCGTTTTTGAGTTATGCTGTTCACAAACACACAGACGGTTGTTTTTCTAAAAATGCATTTCTTTTTTTATTCAAGTGGCCTCCAAAAATGTATTTCCGGTGAAATCTCAACACCAAAATTTTGGGTGGAATGCAATACCTTCTCTACATATAGGTACGTCGAAGAGAAAGTGACAAAGCATGCGGTAATACTAAATATAATTTTTGGCACACGATCCTAAAAGCTGTTCCTTACGGACTGAAAACACAACTTTGTAAATCGAATGGAATTTAATAAAGCAGACAGAAGATTTCTCATAAACATAAGCCAACACAATGCCTTCATTCAAACCATATTATAAAAATCTGATGTGTTACACTCACATGACTTTCTCTACTCTTGTACAAACTATTTTTACAAGCGCTTTTCTCCATCTACTTCATGTTAATCGAGATAAACATTTGCAGACTATCTTATTGCTAATTTTCTTGCAGATGTAGGGGAATATATATTTACAAGGGCAATTTGGAAATACAGTAGCCTTTAAGCACATGCATATCTCTTAATAGCTGGTTGCTAGGTGCAGCACCATTCCCTTTGCCACAGATTAATACTCTTTGCATATCCAAGACAAAAAAATCTGATGTGTTACACTCACATGACTTTCTCTACTCTTGTACAATCTAATTTTACAAACGCCTATTCTCCATATGCTTCATGTTAATCGAGATATCGAGATGTCAATCTTATTGGTAATTTTCTTGTAGATGCAAGGGGAATATGGTAGCTTTTAAGCGATAGTCAAATATTTTAACGCTGGTTGCTATGTGGCGCATTTCATTCTCTTTGCATGTCCAGGACATAAAAAAAATGAATAACGAATTTGAGAAAAAGTATAAGTATTGAAAAATTTAAGAAAATCACAAGCAATATCTCGAAAACGGTTCACTCAACAAAAAAATGTATATGACATAAATTGTGTATTTTAACGTGATCTACATTTTTTGTGAAGTAAAATTCTGTCTATCTCTTACGGTTTACCAGTTATGCAAAAGTCGTTCACAATAAAGAATACTTTTGGAGACATTCCCAGAAAATTCGAGATATACATTTCATTTCTCATGACATTATCTTAAACATATGATATTTTCATCAAAATCGTTAGAGCCATTTTTGAGAAAATTAAAATTTTCGAAAAATGTTCCATGTAAAGGGTAGTCTGGGGTGGGGGGATTTCCTTGAAAACCTTCGTGTCGCATCTCTGGAAGATACTGAACCTAAATACCAAGTTTGGTGTTTATCCGACTGTTCGTTTTTGAGTTATGCTGTTCACAGACACACAGACACACACACAGACACACACACACACACAGACACACACACAGACACACACACGGACATGTTTCCAAAAATGCTTTTTTTGGATTCAGGAGGTCTCAAAACATGTATTTCCAGTGAAATCTCGGTATCGAATTTTTGGGTGGAATGCAATACTTCCCCTACTTACTATACGTAGTAGAGAAAGTAAAAATGAATAACGAATTCCCATTTGAGAAAATAAGTATTGAAAAATTCGAGAGAATAACAAGCAATATCTCGAAAATGGTTCACTCAACAAAAAAAATGTATATGACATAAATTATGTATTTTATCGCGATCTACATTTTTTGTGTAGTAAAATTTTGTCCATCTCTTATGGTTTACCAGTTATGCAAAAGTCGTTCACAATGAAGAATACTTTTGGAGACATTCCCAGAAAATTCAAGATATACATTTTATTTGTCATGAAAATATCTTAAACATATGATATTTTAATCAAAATCGTTAGAGCCATTTTTGAGAAAATTAAAATTTTCGAAAAATCTTCCATGTAAAGGGTAATCTGGGGTGGGGGGATTTTCTTGAAAACCTTTGTGTCGCATCCTTGGAAGATACTGAACGTAAATACCAAGTTTGGTATTTATACAACTTTTCCTTTTTCAGTTATGCTGTTCGCAGACGGAGTTTTTCTAAAAATGCTTCTCTTTGCATTCAAAGAACATCAAAATATGTATTTCCAGTGAAATCTCTGTATCGAATTCTGGGGTGGAATGCATTACTTCCGCTACTTACTATACGTAGTAGAGAAAGCAAAAAAACATTAAATTAATGTAATATATATAGCAACAAAAATGTTCTGTGCCACGTGCGTTAAAGGATTTGGTACACTCATCTGATATCGCACACGGCACGTCCGTGAACATTCAGATTCGTACTTGATACATAAATAACTATTAAATAACGGTAACTCGCTTTCCTTTGACTCTGTTTCATAACGGACTGTATTGGAATCTCAAATCTGACATTTAGCGACATCGAATAAAAATAAGCCACACATGATGTATAATACAGCCATTTTTATCGATAATCGCTTAGTGTATTTGTGCAGTGTATGAAAGGCACAATTAAAAGCAACAACAGAGCTAAAAACTCTTGAATATTCTGAAAGAACAAACCACTGTTGTAGGTGTGTTCCGAATTGATGTTTAAAGTTTTCTGATTCCCAAAATGTAGTTAACCTTTGTCACATGGTATGGTTTCTCAGAAATAGCACACCTTTAGTTGCCCTGGCGCTATTTGAATTACTTACTTAGTATTATGTAGCTAAAATATATATTATGTATTATTCACATGACATTCTCTAACCACTCTTTTACAAAATATTCTTACAAAAGCTTATTCTTCTATCTGCTCTTGTTAAGCGAGATAAACATTTTCAGAAATTATTAATTACATATTTCTTTGCAGATACAAGGGGAATACAGGAGGCGTAGGTAAGTGATAAATCCATCGCTATGTGATGGCTTTGAGATTATGTTTTCTTTGCATGGCCTCCCCCCCCCAAAATAAAAATAATATATCCATAATGGTTACTGCCACAAGAATGGCATTTGACATAAATTGTGTACTTTCAGGAATATTTTTACTTTCTCTACTACGTATAGTAAGTAGGGGAAGTATTGTATTCCGCACAAAAATTCGATACTGAGATTTCACCGGAAATGCATGTTTTGAGACCCCCTGAATCCAAAAAAAGAATTTTTGGAAACATGTCCGTGTGTGTGTGTGTGAACAGCATAACTCAGGAACGAACAGTCCGATAAACACCAAACTTGGTATTTAGGTTCAGTATCTTTCAGAGATGCGACACGAAGGTTTTAAAGAAAATCCCCCCACCCCAGATTACCCTTTACATGGAACAATTTTCTCAAAAATGGCTCAAACGATTTTGATTAAAATATCATATGTTTAAGATATTTTCATGACAAATAAAATGTACATCTCGAATTTTCTGGGAATGTCTCCAAAAGTATTCTTCATTGTGAACGGCTTTTACATAACTGGTAAACCATAAGAGATAGACAAAATTTTGTTAAACAAAAAGTGTAGGTCGCGTTAAAATACACAATTTATGTCATATACATTTTTTGTTGTTGAGTGAACCATTTTCGAGATACTGCTTGTTATTCCTTTAAATTTTCCAATACTTATACTTTTTCTCAAATGGAAATTCGTTAAAGAGCATGGAATGCGCCATATAGCAACCAGCTCTTAAAAGATTTGACTATCGCTTAAAGCCTCGATTAACATGAAGTAGATGGAGAATAAGCGTTTGTAAAAATAGTTTGTACAAGAGTAGAGAAAGTTATGTGAGTGTAACACACAAGATTTTTTGTATAGCGGGATTTCTTCGGTTTACCAATTATACAAAAGTCACTCAGAATGAAGAGGTCTTCACAGGCTACTCACAGATACATATTTCGTCATGAAAATATTTTAAACACGTGTTATTTTAATAAAACTCCTTACAGGCGTTTTAAGAATATAAACAATAACGAATCATTTTCCATTTAAGAGTAGTTTGTGGGAGATTCTCCTTAGAAATAAAATCTTTGTGTCACATCCTCTGCAAATGCTGGGTTTGGTGTTAAGTCGAGATCGCGCCGGCCAACGTAGTGGTCCTCCTCATCCAATCTACCGTCCAGGAAACAGCTGGTCAAGAACTTGCCGAGCCCTAAGCTAAAAATGAGCCGGGCAGCCATCCTGTTGAAGCCACATAGGTAACCGCAAGCCAGAGGAACACCATCAAGCAACTAGTCAAAATGTAGATGAGGGAGTCTATCGTTCATTTGTGAGTAAACATTAGAAGATAGAAAAAAAAAGTTTGGAAAAGTTGCTTCATTTTAAAAGCATGTTATGATATCTTACACAAACCATGTTTCTATTTGAAATTTCAAAGTTGACCACGAGTGTCCCTAATTTCGGTTTGTTCCGGAGAATCGAAATACCACCAATCGATTATTCACAGAGGTTTTGGTTATCAAATTGTTTTTGCGAACAAGTACCTTACAGTTTTAGAGAAAAACGGCTGATACGACTAAGGGTGTTCTGGGACACCCGGTATATCTAATGTTATGACAGTAAACATACACTGGGATTACCAGTGTGTAATAACCCAAACACATATTTCAAGTTAATTTTGTTTTTCTTATAAACGTGCTTAACTGTATTGTACAGATTAATATAGAGCAGAGTTTCCTTAATTAATAAAATAAATTAAAAAGCAAGTGTAGAGAGAGAAGCGCTATTGCTGAATGGATATTGCTTGCAGAAAACAAACTTTAACGCACAGTATAAATTCCAGGAGCTCTTGGGACGTATGGAGGTCAAACATAATGAGCAAATGCCATCTTTACCATAAAACGTTTAATTGTCCTCTGTTAGTCATGGCCCTGAGACGAGGATAATAATTATTTTACTTCTCGTTAGGTACTAATACCATCTCATTCATGATCCAATGTTAGACAACGTTTGTACATAACATTACACTAGTCTGCATGATATCGGATGACTGAAAACTAATAAATGATTCTGACTCACTTTTTTATTCTGATTTCAGAACTGCTTTTACTTTTTTTCTATCACGTACAGTTTTTTTTCACAATTTCACTTCAAAAATATAGAGATAAAGATATTGCTTCCGCCACTACACATAAAATTGGGCTTGATGAAGCAATTTGTAAGGGCTCTACCCCAAGATGGAGCCTGCTTCAAGTACCTTTCCATGAAATTTCCCTTCATTACACAAGACAAATTAAAGGCTGGAATTTTTGTTGGTCCTCAAATAAAGAAATTGATGAAGATTTTGAGAAAACAATGAATGAGAGAGAAATAGAAGCATGGACCGCCTTCCGATCAGTTACTGAAAACTTCTTAGGCAATAACAAAGATCCTAATTACAAGCCCATTGTCGAAACAATGTTGGAAAATTTCAGGAAGATGGGTTGTGACATGAGTGTAAAGATGCATTTTCTGCATTCACATATCGACTACTTTCCAGAAAATCTGAGACATTATAGTGAAGAGGGGGGTGAACGTTTTCACCAAGATATTAAAGAAATGGAGAGGAGGTACCAGGAGAGATGGAATGAAACTATGATGGCCGACTACTGTTGGATGTTGAGGAGGGACAGTCATCTTCAAGGATCTGCAAGGAAGTCAAAGAAGAGAAAGTTTGAACAAAATTAAATGAAACACTTTGGTTTCTTGTTTTGTTAAAATGTAGTCATGAAATAAATTAGGGGAGTTCTTGAGAGTATTCTTAAAATGTTTCTTGAATAAAAACTTACCTTGTGTGAAATGGTATTTTAACACATTTCTACGCTCATTAGTAAAATTGTCAAAACATTACTTCTTATTTTGTGTAAAAACCTGACGTGATAGAAAAAAAGGAAGTTATTGCTGGATTCAGCATAAAAACGTGATTCAAGAACGTACTTTTAAGAAATTATCTGACAAAAAGTTTGAAAATGCAGTCTAGTGTTATTAATTAAAATTTTCCTCTGTGTAACGAATCAGGAATGTGCACTTTTCAAGAATAGTGTGTCTCTCGAAACCTTTAAGCACAGCTTTCTCGAAGATCGATATTCAGCCAATGCGCCACTGATCACGATAGCCGTGGCAATGAAGTTAGAGACTAGATGCATACCAGAATACAGGATTGGATGGAAGGTAGTAAAACTAAACCAGTAAACAGAGATGGAGAATGCGCCGAGGAAGTCCCTCTCTCTGTCTTACTTCTGATGAGAGTCAATGTGTAATATTCTTTTATCCTTAGTTAGTGGCTTTTTAATGCACTTTTTGCTTGTTTTGTCCATACTGGAAGTGAAACCACCATACACGCTACTGAAAACTATTGTACAGCGGCGTTACAACTCGTCTCACTGTGGGACGCGAGAAGTCACATTTCTGCTTTCCTGTTAATAAGATTGTCACATTCATATACATTTCTCTACGCACTATCCTCTATTTTATATAGTATTTACAAACTATACTTTCAAAAGCATCATCTTCTTTCTACTAAGATGCTGAGATAAAAGTTCGTATAAACAAGTTCATTACACAATTCGTTATAGGTATAAAGGAAATCGTGAGTCAAGTATTTAAAAAATCTGATGTGCTACACTCACATGACTTTCTCTACTCTTGTACGAACTATTTTTACAAACGTTTATTCTCCATATGCTTCATGTTAATCGAGATATCGAGATGTCAATCTTATTGCTAATTTCCTTGTAGATCCAAGGGGAATATGGTAGCTTTAAGCGATAGTCAAATATTTTAACGCTGGTTGCTATGTGGCGCATTCTATTCTGTTTGCATATCCAGGACTTAAAAAATTGAATAACGAATTTGAGAAAAAGTATGTATTGGAAAATTTAAGGAAATAACAAGCAATATCTCGAAAATGGTTCACTCAACTAAAAAAATGTATATGACATAAATTGTGTATTTTAACGCGATCTACATTTGTTGTGTAGTAAAATTTTGTCTATCTCTTATGGTTTACCAGTTATGCAAAAGTCGTTCACAGTAAAGAATACTTTTGGAGACATTCCCAGGAAATTCAAGATATACATTTTATTTGTCATAAAATATCTTAAACATATGATATTTTAATCAAAATCGTTAGAGCCATTTTTGAGAAAATTAAAATTTTCGAAAAATCTTCCATGTAAAGGGTACTCTGGGGTGGGGGGATTTTCTTGAAAACCTTCGTGTCGCATCCTTGGAAGATACTGAACCCAAATACCAAGTTTGGTGTTTATCCGACTGTTCGTTTCTGAGTTATGCTGTTCACAGACACACACACAGACACACAGACACACACACGGACATGTTTCCAAAAATGCTTTTTTTGGATTCAGGGGGTCTCAAAACATGTATTTCCGGTGAAATCTCGATATCGAAATTTTGGGTGGAATACAATACTTCCCCTACTTACTATACGTAGTAGAGAAAGTAAAACTGGTCGCAATATACTGACCTTGAAATTCTATACCTCGTTCCATGACATCGCTTAAAAAAGCCGAATAATGACATCACTTTAAAAAAATCTGATGCATTGCACTCACACGAGTTTCTCTACTCACTCCTGTACAAACTATTCTTATAAAAGTTTATTCTTCTATTTACTTTACGTTAATCGAGATAAACATTTGCAGTTATTCTCTTATTTCATATTACCTTGCAGGCAGAAGGGAATTAGGGGAATACAGTAGGATTTAAGTGATAGTCAAATCTTTTATGAATGGTCACTATGCAATGGTTTTGAAATTCTGTTCCCTTCGTACATTGCCCAGAGAAAAGAAAGAAAGAAAAAAGAAAACGAATAACGGTTTCCCACTTGACAAAAGTGTAAGTATTTGAAAATTCAAATACATAACAAGAAATATTTCGATAATGGTTAACAAAACAAAAAAACAACAAAAAAAGCGTGCGAAGATGATATTTTAGTCAAAATCGTTAGTCACAGAAAATCCAAATTTTCGAAATATTTTCCATTTAAAGGGTAGTTTGGGGTGGGGGCACGTTCTTGTAAATTTTCGTGTCGCATCCTTTGAAGATATTCATTTAGAAAAATAACCGCTCGAAAGATTATTTATATACACCTAATAAACGATAGAAGGTAGAGAAGGTCATGTGAATGTAACAACTAACCTTTCCTCCATTATATTGCATATCATTGGTGCATTTTATATTAGCACTTTACTTTTTGCAGGGAAAAACAGGCGAAGGTGGCGAAGTCTGTTCAGAACAGCCATACTGATATTAAATCTCTCAACGGCAGTGCTTTCTAATTAATGCAACAACTGCGATCTACAACGGGGGTTATTGGTAACTTGCACGCCACTGATATATTAAAGTAATAATTATGACAGCGATGATGAAACCATCTTCCTGGGCAGGTTATTCTCTCTTTCACACACGTACACACGCTTTCTGGACCATCCTCCTTGCCGCACTCTCCTCTGTCTCTTGTATGCAACCGGAATTGTTCAAGTAGCAGACACGAAAGCACCATAAACAAGTGAAGGTGCTTTCCACAAAAGTTACTGCATATCCGAATATTACTTGACATACGACGGAAATCAAGAGACTTCATAGACATAACTGGAGAGACAGTTCTCCCGATGAGATATCCTATGAAATTTTGTCTAAATTTCAGTAATACTTTTTTTACTTTCTCTATTACGTATAGTAAGTAGGGGAAGTATTGTATTCCACCCAAAAATTCGATACGAAGATTTCACCGGAAATACATGTTTTGATACCCCCTAAATCCAAAAAAGCATTTTTGGAAACATGTCCGTGTGTGTGTCTGTGAACAGCATAACTCAGAAACGAACAGTCGGATAAACACCAAACTTGGTATTTAGGTTCAGTATCTTCCAGAGATGCGACACGAAGGTTTTCAAGAAAATCCCCCATCCCAGATTACCCTTTACATGGAACATTTTTCGAAAGTTTTAATTTTCTCAAAAATGGCTCTAACGATTTTGATTAAAATATCATATGTTTAAGATATTTTCATGAAAATGAAATGTATATCTGAAATTTTCTGGGAATGTCTCCAAAAGTATTCTTCATTGTAAACGACTTTTGCATAACTGGTAAACCATAAGAGATAGACATAATTTTACTACACAAAATATGTGGATCGCGTTAAAATACGCAATTTATGCCGTATACTTTTTTTTTTGTTCAGTGAACCATTTTCGAGACATCGCTTGTTATTCCCTTCATTTTTTCAATACTTATTTTCTCAAATGGGAATTCGTTATTCATTTTTTTTTGTCTAGGTTATGCAAAGTGCTGCACATAGCAACGAGCTATTAAGAGTAAAGGCTACTGTATTTCTATATTGCCTTGTAAATATATATTCCTCTTACATCTACAAGAAAATTAGCAATAAGATAGAGTCTGCAAATGTTTATCTCGATTAACATGAAGTAAATGGAGAATAAGCGTTTGTAAAAATAGTTTGTACAAGAGTAGAGAAAGTCATGCGAGTGTAACACATCAGATTTTTTTTATAGGTTCTATGTATTGCTTCGGAAATTGAATTCATAAATAACATCTACAATTATAACAGTAATCCCTAGAAATAAGCCTAAAGTTGTTTAAAAACATTGAGTGACTAAATGTCGCACAAATGAGTTTTTAACGTGGGAAGTGTCTTTGATAACTATATTCAGATCAAATCTACTATCGCATTCATTGTTCTATTTTTTTATCATTATTTCTTTTTTGATGACTCCTATTTTGTTACCGTATATCTTTGTTCTGTCAAGATAAATCAACCATATAACGCCAAAGCCTGTTTGACCAATAAATGCTGCAAGTTGGGTCCTTACTCCAGGAAAATGCATTACTAAACTCTTGGTTGATTGGATTCTGATGCATACCAAAGGATCCGTTTGAAGCTGTTCACTTATGCCAGCATGAGCGAGCAGTGAAACCATTTCTCAGGTGCAGGCACGCGAGATCATAGAGGGACAAATTAAACCAACTGGAAGCTTGTAAATGCAGGAATGGGACACACTTCCGGTATATTCAACTGTGCTGCTTATATGGTAAAGTACATGACAAAATTAATTTTAAATGTGTTAATGCGCACCATTTAAGGCGAAATTATACTCATGTTAGGGCCTGACAGCGATATTTTCAAAATTATGCATCAAATTAAACTTCAAGCTGAAGAAGTTAAGGGCAACTTAAATGACGAAAATTACCAAAAAAATTACATTTTTAAAAATCTAATATATATTCACATGACTTTCTCTACACTCTACCTTTATAGTGGGTAAGTATACAGTTTATTTTTACAAAAGCTTATTTCTCCTTTTACTATATTTTAATTAAAATAAACTTTTGCAGAAATAGCTACACAATTAGTTATAGATACAAAGGGAACAGCGATAGTCAAATGTTTAAGAACTGGATGCTATACGCTGGCCTTAAAATTCCAAACTGTTTCCATGCAATCGCGAAAAACAACTGACATGATTAACAATAAGTAAATAAACAATTCGAAGCATTAATAACGGATAGCTCAGAAATGGCTTATGCCACAAAAAACCTATTTGTATGTTTTAAATAGTTCTACATTTTTTTGGGTAGTACGTTTTCGTCTATCCCTTAACGTTTACCTTTATGCAGGATTATACAAAATTCTTTCCGAATGAAGAGGACTTTATAAGCTATTCCCAGCAAATTCAAGATATACATTTTATTTGGCAATGAAATATCTTTAATATCTGGTATTTTAATAGAATCGTTAGAGCAATTTTTTAGAAAATCAAACATTTCAAAAAATATCCGATGGAAAGAATAGTTTGGGGTGGGGGGCTTTTGTTAAAAATCCTCGTGTCGCATCTTTGGAAGGTGCTGAACCTAAAAATGAAGTTTGGTATGTATCCGTCTTTTCATTTTTGAGCTATGCTGTTCACAGACACACACACTCGGACACTTTTCTAAAAATGCTTTATTTGGATTCACATGGCATCTCAAAACATGTATTTCCGTTGAAATCTCGGTATCGAATTTTTGGGTGGAATGCAATAGCTTCTCCACCTAATATATACATGGTAGGGAAAGTAAAAATGGTAGGTACTTCTGGCATTTTGTACTGTGAATTCTGTACTATTTCCCAGAAGAAAACAAATTCATAAACCCCCTACACATATCAATTGTTTTTAAAATAACCAACCATATTAACACCAAAGTAGATCCACACCTGATGATTTGTTTGTCAGCCTAAAATTTAGTCTAGCTATCTTCAATAGCTCTCAGGGTCATTGATACCACAAAATGACATTAAAAAAAATATGTGTTATGCTCACATGACTTTCTCTACTCTTGTACAAACTACTTTTACAGACGCTTATTCTCCATATGCTTCATGTTAATCGAGATGTCAATCTTATTGCTAACTTTCTTGTAGATGCAAGGGGAATTGGTAGGTTTTAAGCGATAGTCAAATGTTTTAAAAGCTGGTTGCTATGTCGCTTATTTCATTCTCTTTGCATGTCCAGGACATAAAAAAAAACAATAACGAATTCCCATTTGAGAAAAAGTATAAGTATTGGAAAACAAGGATATCTCGAAAATGGTTCACTCCACAAGAAAAAATGTATATGACACAAATTGCGTGTATTAACGACATCTACATTTTTTGTGTAGTAAAATTTGTCTACGGTTTAACAGTTATGCAAAATTCATTCAGAATGAAAACGACTTTTGGGGACATTGCCAGAAAATTCAAGATATATATTTCATTTGGCATGAAGGTATCTTAAGCATTCATTCATTCATTATCTGTTTGAACTCCTCATATGTAGTACTTACACCCCCCAGGACTTCCGGTGAAATCTCGGTATCGAATTTTTGGGTGGAATACAATACTTCCCCTACTTACTATACGTAGTAGAGAAATTAAAAATTGCATTACAGATTTCGTTATAGATACAAAGGGGATAGCCTGGGGTGCCTGGGGTCAGAGGCCCGTCGAGGAGCAGACACTCATGGATCAGATAGAACATCTAGAATGGGATGAAGGAAGTAGATGAAACGAAATGATGCTGAAATGGATTAAAGGAAAGGTGATGATGGAGCAGTTGGTGGAATGAATGGCGGGGGAAACCGGAGAACCCGGAGAAAACCCTCCAAGACGCCGCTTCGTCCACCACATGCAGGTCCCTGGGATTGAACCCGGGCCGCCTCGGCGGGAGGCGAGCGGTCTAACCACACGGCCACGGCGCCGCCCCTATGATATTTTAATCAAAATTGTTAGAGCCATTTTTGAGAAAATCAAACTTTTCGAAAAATGTTCCATGTAAAGAGTAGTCTGGGGTGGTAGGATTTTCTTGAAAATCTTCCTGTTGCATCTTTGAAAGATACTGAATTTAAATACGAAGTTTGGTGTTTATCGAACTTTTCGTTTTTCAGACACTCATCCACACAGACACACACAGGTAGACACACACCGAATGTTTGGGTAGAATGCAGTACTTCTCCTACTTACTATGCATAGTAGAGAAAGTAAAAAGCTGCTCAAAGCAAAAAAGAAGAAAACAAACTCGCACATATTTGTATAGAAAGAAACCTCATAGCTTAAGCAAACAGAAGCTGCCATACTTATCTGTACATATTTATAGAGCAAAGCTTCCCCTAAAAGTTGGAATAAAATTTACCACACGGCTCTAAAGCATATGAGTTATGATTTTTACTTTCTTTACCACGTACTTGTGAACAGTATAACTCAAAAACGAAAAGTCGGATAAGTACCTAACTTGGTATTTATGTTAAATACATTCGTAAAGAAGCGACAAGCACATTTCAAGAAAATTCCCCACCCCCAAACTACCCTTTATATGAAACATTTTTCGAATTTTTTTATTTTATAAAAAAACGGCTCTAACGATTTTGATTAAAATACCATATATTAAAGATATCTAGATGATAAATAAAATGTACTGCTTCAGTTCTCAGAATAGCCTGTGAAGTCCTCTTCATTCGGAAGGAATGTTGTACAATATGGTAAACGTTAAGCGATAGACGAAAACGTACTACACAAAAACTGTAATCCCTTTAATACACACACTTATTTCAAATAACCCCTCCCCAAACAGCCGTTTCCGTTATTAGTGACTCGAATTGTTGAATACATAGCTATTCTTTTAAAGTCCTATCAAAATTCAGTCGTTTCTTGCGATGTCATGGAAAGAATATGGAATTTTATGGTCAGCATACAGTGACCAGTTCTAAAACATTTGACTATCGCTATCCCCTTTGTATCTATAACGAAATCTGTAATGCAATTTTTAATTTCTCTACTACGTATAGTAAGTAGGGGAAGTATTGTATTCCACCCAAAAATTCGATACCGAGATTTCACCGGAAATATATGTTTTGAGACCCCCTGAATCCAAAAAAAGCATCTTTGGAAACATGTCCGTGTGTGTGTGTGTGTCTGTCTGTGAACAGTATAACTCAGAAACGAACAGTCGGATAAACACCAAACTTGGTATTTAGGTTCAGTATCTACCAGAGATGCGACACGAAGGTTTTCAAGAAAATCCCCCACCCCAGATTACAGTTTACATGGCACATTTTTCGAAAATTTTAATTTTCTCAGAAATGCCTCTAACGATTTTGATTAAAATATCATATATTTAAGATCCTTTCATGACAAATAAAATGTATATCCTGAATTTTCTGGGAATGTCTTCAAAAGTATTCTTCAATGTGAACGACTTTTGCATAACTGGTAAACCATAAGAGATAGACAAAATTTTACTACACAAAAAATGTAGATCGCGTTAAGATACACAATTTATGTCATAAACATTTTTTTTAATGAGTGAACCATTTTCGAGATATTGCTTGTTATTCCCTTAAATTTTCCAATACTTTTTCTCAAAAGGGAATTCGTCCTGGACATGCAAAGAGAATGGAATGCGCCACAAAGCAACCAGCTCCTGAAAGATTTGACTATCGCTTAAAGCCTACCATATTCCCCTTGCATCTCGATTAACATGAAGCATATGGAGAATAAGCGTTTGTAAAAATAGTTTGTACAAGAGTAGAGAAAGTCATGCGAGTGTAACACATCAGATTTTTTCCAGAAAGGTTTATCCTGATTAAAATGAAGTAGATAGGAAAATAAGCTTTCGTATACCTATTAATTACCGACAGAGGTAGAGAAACTCTTATGAATGTAACACATGAGATTTTTTTGCCTCCAAATCTTTTATAATAACAAAATCACGTATGGAGAAGCATTAGATGGTCATCAAAAAGATAAACTAAATTAATAAAATTCTAAGGAATGTTAGGGATACTTAATTTAATCCTGTGAAATAAACACATTAATTCCACAGAGCCACATTGTGTTGTTGAACCTCAGACGGCCCGTCATACGCATTTGCAGATTGCTACGTTAAGACTGGGCGTGCACGTTCTTTGTTAAAAAAGAATGGAAGAACAGAAGAAAGGAATTTCCCCCACCCTCCTCCCCTACCTGTCCTTGAATACCGTTATACCTAGTTTAGGGGGGAGGGGCCTGCATGTCAGTAAAGACCCTTTCTATTTTGGAGCAAAAGTGCCAACTTGCAAAAAATCTCGCTTTCTGTCACAAGTTGTAAAGCATGTCACACTGTACATAAAGTTGGAAAACGAGCTCTTGCAGGCCCCAAATTAATGTTTTGTTGGAGGAAAGAGACACGTTACAATTGGTTTTTCCCACCTAATCCATGCCAGACAAGCAATCAGTGGAGCATATCATGATCACGATATTCAGTATATAACATTCTTATTCGTACACTTCAATTTTCTAAGAAAATACTTTAATATTTATTAGAAAAGACAGTTAAATGAATATTTTTTCCATACATGTTGAGCAATATAACACGTGCTGTTTTAGGAATTAACTAAAGATTAACTTATGAACTTACAAACTAAATTAAATAAAATTGTAAAAGAAACATGACCATATTTGTACAACTTTTCTATTCGTACATTAGAAGTAATATTTTAATAACAAATACACCACTGATAATCTAATATTTTGTTGGGTACCCTTTGGCTTTAATAGCTGCCTCACACCTTCTCTTCATAGAAGTAACCAAGTTTTTGTATTCTTCTGGGTTAATTTTATTCCATTCTTCTTCCACAACACGTTTAAGCTCTTGTTTAGACTTTACTCTGCTTTTACGGACTCGTTTCTTCAGAATTGTCCACAGATGCCCGATTGGATTCCAGTCTGGACTCTGAGGAGGTTTTTGTAATAGTTTGGGTACATTCCATATCAACCAATTCATGTCCAGTCTTGCCTTGTGTTTACTATCGTTATCCTGCTGAAACCTATAACCAGGTGCCATGCCCATTTTCTCGGCGCTCTGCTTTACATTGTTCATTAAAATGTCAAAATACACATGTTTGTTCATAGTGTCATCAATAAACTGTATATTACCAACACTGTTGGATGACATGCAGGCCCAGAGCATAATGGAACCACCACCATGCTTAACTGTGGAAAGGGTGTTTCGGTAGTCATTGTCTGAATTTGCTTTTCTCCAGACCCAGTTTATCACATCTGACCCGAAGAGGTTTATCTTAGTCTCGTCTGACCATATCACGCTGCCCCACAGTTCTGATCCTTATGAATGTGATCTTTAGCAAATGCAACTCGTTTCTTCCTGTTTACTGCACTTACATAAGGCTTCTTGGTGTTCGGCCATGGTATCCATACTTCCATAAGACACGACGAACTGTTTGGTCAGACATCTTCTTTCCAGACACATTTCCTACTAATGGTAGTAATTGACAAACACTTAATTTTGGATTTTCTCGGATTCGGCTTACAATGTAACGTTCCTCTCGTGCATTCAGCTTACTTTCTTTAGTAAGCTCCTTTTGCTTACCCATTTTGATCACTACTGACAGAACGTATACAACTGTAACAGCAGCAACAGCAGCAGCAGCAGCAGCAGCAGCAGCCTAAGCGACCTTTGGAACACGAGCATGTTGAAGCTGTTTACGACGCGTGATCATTCTTAACAACTGTACAAATAGGAAACTTGTATAAAATTGGGGGCTGCTGCTTTAACATTGCTGTTTCATGCAATGGTGTAGGCTTTGAAATGCATTCTTTCATTGGAATTAGTTTGAATTAGATTCATCAACCACGTATAAATGACTCGCAGAAAAACACAAGTTTTTAAGCAAGTAGAGAGTGACTTTTTATTGAGAACCTAATGTGTACGAATAAGAATGTTATATACTGTACACTGGGGCAAAGATTAGTGGAACTTAACTTCCAGCGCGTCTCAGACGAGGTAGGAGATCTATCCTTCCTCTCCCGCGAAAACTGCTATATAAACCAACTTCTTTTTTCTTGGAAGATAACACCTTGGATGAAACTATAGGCTCTTTTCAAAGTAATTGAAACTCTAGTAATATTCTAGTCAGGACAATCGTAGAATAGAATAGAATCTTTATTCATCCACCGACTGCATACAGCAATATGAGACACGCCAGGAATAACAAAATTCACACAGTATTCCACAATCACATATCAAGTACACATCTGATCATAATATTCATACTAAAATGTATAAGAAGTACAATAAGAGATCTTTGCTCATGGCTAAGATTACAAGAAAAAATATTAAGCAAGTATCTGCGAATAATAGAGGCTATAACTAATGCTTAATTCCACATTAAGATAGTATCTTTATCTTTATAGGCTAAAAAACAAGGTCACTCTTGCTTGTGAGGAATTCTTCATTGCAGTAAAATGCTTTCTTAATGAGCCATTGTTTCAATTTAGCTTTAAATATTTTTCCTGTGCACCGCTTAGTTTGTGTTAGAAGTTCTTTAACTAATTTTAGACCAAAATAATTATGATTTACTCAAACGTACACATGTCTATTGATATTGTTCCTTAAGCTGGTTTCATGTTTGTGTATCTCGTTACGACATTGGTAATTGCCTACTTTTTCCTTCACATGCAAAAGGTTACAGTATATATATATATATATATATATATATATATATATATATATATATATACACACACACACACATGCTTGGTAATGTCATAATATACAGTTGTGAGAAAAATAATGTACATGATTCCCTCATCCTTGCTCCCATAATTATTCTAATGGCGTTTTTTTGCCAAAGGAATAATTTCTTTACATGGGGCTACTACCCCATAGTAGTAAACCCATCTCGGTGCCATTTTTTACTTTGAACACTAACTAGGTGCCGTCTTGTAAAATGTAAACAACCTAAGTCAGTTTCGTTTTTCCAAAATACAAACAACCTAACTCAATCCATTTTTCCAAAAAGTAAACAATCTCAGTCGGTCCTGTTTTCAAAAATGTAAACAACCTAACTCGGCCCCATATTCCAAAATGTAAACAATCTAACTCAATCCAGTTTTCCAAAATGTAAACAACTTAAGTCGCTCCTGTTTTCCAAAATGTGAACAACATTACTCCGTCAAGTCTTCCAAGGTGTAAATAACCTAACTCAGTCCCGTTTTCCAAAATGTAAACAACCTAACTCAATCCAGTTTTCCAAAATGTAAACAACCTAAGTCAGTCCTGTTTTCCAAAATATAAACAACATTAGTCGGTCCCGTCTTCCATAATGTAAACAACCTAAGTCGGTTCTGTTTTCAAAAATGTAAACAACCTAACTCAGTACCGTCTTTCAAAATGTAAACAACCTAACTCAGCCCTGTTTTCCAAAATGTAAATAACCTAACTCAATCTGTTTTCCAAATTGTAAACAAATCAACTCAGTCCCGTTTTCCAAAATGCAAGCAACATTACTCGGACTCATCTTCCATAATGTAAACAACCTAACTCAGTCCCGTTTTCCACAATGCAAATAAGCTAAGTCGGTCCTGTTTTCCAAAACCTAAACAACCTAACTCAGTCCCGTTTTCCACAATGTAAACAACGTAAGTCGGTCCTGTTTTCCAAAACGTAAACAACCTAACTCAGTCCCGTTTTCCACAATGTAAACCACCTAAGTCTGTTTTCCAAAATGTAAACAACCTAACTCAATCCCGTCTTTCAAAATGTAAACAACCTAACTCAGCCCTGTTTTCCAAAATGTAAACAACCTAATTCAGTCCTGTTTTCCAAAATGTAAATAACCTAACTCAGACCTGTTTTCCAAAGTGTAAACAAATCAACTCAGTCCCGTTTTCCAAAATGCAAACAACATTACTCGGACCCATCTTCCAAAATGTAAACAACCTAACTCAGTCCCGTTTTCCACAATGTAAACAACCTAAGTCGGTCCTGTTTTCCAAAACGTAAACAACCTAACTCAGTCCCGTTTTCCACAATGTAAACAACCTAAGTTGGTCCTGTTTTCCAAAATGTAAACAACCTAACTCAATCCCGTCTTTCAAAATGTAAACAACCTAACTCAGCCCTGTTTCCAAAATGTAAACAACCTAATTCAGCCCTGTTTTACAAAATGTAAATAACCTAACTCAGACCTGTTTTCCAAAGTGTAAACAAATCAACTCAGTCCCGTTTTCCAAAATGCAAACAACATTACTCGTTCCCATCTTCCAAAATGTAAACAATTTAACTCAGTCCCGTTTTCCACAATGTAAACAACCCAAGTCGGTCCTGTTTTCCAAAACGTAAACAACCTAACTCAGTCCCATTTTCCACAATGTAAACAACCTAAGTCGGTCCTGTTTTCCAAAATCTAAATAACCTAACTCAATCCCGTCTTTCAAAATGTAAACAACCTAACTCAGCCCTGTTTCCAAAATGTAAACAACCTAATTCAGCCCTGTTTTACAAAATGTAAATAACCTAACTCAGACCTGTTTTCCAAAGTGTAAACAAATCAACTCAGTCCCGTTTTCCAAAATGCAAACAACATTACTCGTTCCCATCTTCCAAAATGTAAACAATTTAACTCAGTCCCGTTTTCCACAATTTAAACAACCCAAGTCGGTCCTGTTTTCCAAAACGTAAACAACCTAACTCAGTCCCATTTTCCACAATGTAAACAACCTAAGTCGGTCCTGTTTTCCAAAATCTAAACAACCTAACTCAATCCCGTCTTTCAAAATGTAAACAACCTAACTCAGCCCTGTTTCCAAAATGTAAACAACCTAATTCAGTCCTGTTTTCCAAAATGTAAATAACCTAACTCAGACCTGTTTTCCAAAGTGTAAACAAATCAACTCAGTCCCGTTTTCCAAAATGCAAACAACATTACTCGAACCCATCTTCCAAAATGTAAACAACCTAACTCAGTCCCGTTTTCCACAATGTAAACAACCTAAGTCGGTCCTGTTTTCCAAAACGTAAACAACCTAACTCAGTCCCGTTTTCCACAATGTAAACAACCTAAGTTGGTCCTGTTTTCCAAAATGTAAACAACCTAACTCAATCCCGTCTTTCAAAATGTAAACAACCTAACTCAGCCCTGTTTCCAAAATGTAAACAACCTAATTCAGCCCTGTTTTACAAAATGTAAATAACCTAACTCAGACCTGTTTTCCAAAGTGTAAACAAATCAACTCAGTCCCGTTTTCCAAAATGCAAACAACATTACTCGTTCCCATCTTCCAAAATGTAAACAATTTAACTCAGTCCCGTTTTCCACAATGTAAACAACCCAAATCGGTCCTGTTTTCCAAAACGTAAACAACCTAACTCAGTCCCATTTTCCACAATGTAAATAACCTAAGTCGGTCCTGTTTTCCAAAATGTAAACAACCTAACTCAATCCCGTCTTTCAAAATGTAAACAACCTAACTCAGCCCTGTTTCCAAAATGTAAACAACCTAATTCAGCCCTGTTTTACAAAATGTAAATAACCTAACTCAGACCTGTTTTCCAAAGTGTAAACAAATCAACTCAGTCCCGTTTTCCAAAATGCAAACAACATTACTCGTTCCCATCTTCCAAAATGTAAACAATCTAACTCAGTCCCGTTTTCCAAAATGTAAACAACCTAAGTCGGTCCTCTAGTTCATAATGTATAATTCCCATTTTAAAAGACTTGGACCTCGGTTTCGTAGTCACCACCATATGATCGGCTTTTCTCGTTGCGGCTGCTCAAAGTATACTTTTAGTACACGCTCTCTATAACATCTGCGTGTCCGACTGTTAACGAGCCGAGAAAAAGTACCTTAGCGGCGTAATAAACAAAATCCATATGGCAGTATCACACCTTCCTTCACAACAGAAACACTGCTTACCTTACACCAGTCTTTAAATGGAACATATTCCTTCTCATATTGCTGCCGAGATTTTGCTGGCACCAGCTCCGATTCAATGTTTCTGACTCGGATTGAAATTTCCTCGTGATTTTCACTCTTATTTTTAGTCACAAGTTTGTTGTTTAGAAACGAGCGCTCAGAATATGCACTGTCATTTACATCCGCACCCGTATTGTTACGGTCAACGCTTCCTAGGAGGCGTTGGTACGGTTCATAGCGTAGGATTCAGGCGGCTGTGAGAATATATCAACAGATGACTGATTATGCCTTTTATATTTATGCATTACTTATATTACATTTATTTATTTAATGTAATTTAGATAGCCTTTACTGAAAAATATTGCATTTACCATGTACGCCAAGTCTTTAGCCGACTTTGGTACACGAATAACTACTTCCATCGTTTTCTGGCATATCCAATGTTGATGCAAATTCACTGTTTCTGATAACACTGCTGCCCAAAAGCTATTAAAGAAACAAAAGATTGCGATTTAAATTCTTGTGAGCTTTAAAGTTGGTACGCATATCGTAAAAGTGTTTAGGAACTGTATTAACCGTTAATAAGTGTTGTGTAAACGTTAATACAAGCAAAAGGCGTAGAGAAATTCCTAACTGCATGAGATACTTTCAGATATTCAAGGCATGAAACTGTCCTTCCTCATCCCCGCTCCTTCACTCATCAGGAATGGCTATTCGATTCTACCGAAGTCGACAAGTGGTGTCTGCAGTGCAAGGTCACACACAGCTCGTGAAAAGCAATGTAAGATTTTTTCGTAAACCACCACTGAGGCGTGCACGAAAAGAGGGGTTAAATCTGACTTCACACCTTCAGTACCTAAAACAGCTCGCGTGCCTTAGGCAGTTTGCGTTGATGGTTGCCGAAACCTGTGCATTCAGACAAAACTGAAGCTGCTACACCTCTTTTAGATTGCTATTCATGACATACACGGCATGACATCAATGGTGCCTCCCCTCGATAAAATACAGAACTCAGTGGTCACGTATCATATCGCAAAAACGAGTACAGATGCAGCAGCTATTTTCTCTGACTGGATGGGGATATATGACATACCTGGTTTAACCTAAAATAGAACATTAAAAACTATTTTGAAAAAAATTATTATTTCCGAAAGTAAGGTTTCTTGATCTATAAAAGGTCACGGTCGTAGCAGTTCTGTGGCGTTGCTAGGGTATCGGATCGATTTCCAGGATGGAATGAAAATATTTCCCTGATGGGAAATCTGGTAAGGGGTGCACTCAGCCTTGCGAGGTCCTTGAGGACCAATTGAGAAGCTACTTGATGGAGAATTTTAAAGAAGTATTTTATTAGCTCCACGTATGGTTGTATTTACGTTATTTGCACTACGCTTTGGGCGACAATTTGAAGTAGTTTGTATTGAAGGAGTTGTATTATATTTCAACTGTTGGGGAGCCAAACTTGCAGTAGTTGTAACCGCACGTATGGTACCCGGTAGCCTTTGCCCCAATTTTTAAAAATATTAACTTTGTAATTTGACTGTTTCTTTAAGTACTAAATATTTATGTTTGCCTCGGCTGCGTCAGTATTTATTTTAGAGACATGGATGTCTTGGCAGGGTTGTGGTGCAACAAGAATGTAGGCTTACACAGATTATAATTTTACTTCACTCCTTTTATTAATGCTTGACACGATTTAAATAACACTTCACTGATAGAGAGCTGTGAGATTCTTTTATTCATTACTTGCACTTTTTAACACGTAAACTATTTTCGTTTCACACGAATACGTATTATACTTCTCGAGGACGTGTCTCGCGTCCGGTTAGGAACACTGTTTATAGGCAACTGAATTGATTTCAACCGCCTAAACTTGTAAATTTATGTATTTCAAGTCTCTGATTGGTTATTCCTGCTCCAATAGAATACCTTCATTTAACTAAAGCTTTGTCTGGTTGTTGATTGGCTATTTTTACAAACTGTCACTAAACTTACATTATTGCTTTCAAGAATCACAAGTAACATTTAAACTTTCTAATTCATTATTGCCTCAAGGTTACCTCATTGTTAGCAACTTTTAACCTATTATTCTCACAGCTCTTACATTACTAAATTACGTAATATATTCACATAACATTATTACACACGAATACAATAATATAAACATATACAACGACTGTAATATACACTTTTTATATATTGTTAAATACACATATTACTTTAAGGCGGGCTGTTATTGAATTTATATTTTATATAATTAGACTGAAATCATAAGTGTTAAAAATACTGCCTCAATTTGCAGCTCCGGCTTCAGAAAGCGCGCCAAAACAGTCGGGGGAGCCGGCATGCTTTCCAAATGCCACCCCCATTACTACATTCTGCCCATGATGACCGGAGAATGCAGCGGCTGCGCTATAGACCTCGCCAAGGGTTTTAATAAGAGGTGAAAGGGACACCTGTCATCCCTATTTCCCGACCACTTAGCATTCATTAAGGTCTCCGTAATATCACCTGATCAAATGAGAGAGAGGGTGCATCTTCTACTTCTTAAGATAAACGAACTGAATGAAGGAAATTTTATAAAACCATCTTCTATCGCCCTTGAATCATCGGTGAAGAATTCTTTAAACTTCGCAAAGTCCGTGACTTGAACGCAAGCATTACAATAGAGCATGACGTCACGATAAAAGAATACATAACATGGGAGAATAAAAGATACAGATGAAAGCATTTTTTTAGCATCGTCATGGTATTATGCTCTCTGGCGCAAAAAATTAGACAATCACGCTCAAGACACGCAGTGCTGCCAAGTGCACAGCAGTCAGGCAGATTCTGCTTGTTAATTTTAAGATTTTGCTAACACAGGCTACTCCTCAGTACGTGGTTACCGATTCTGATGCTAAATGAATGCATTAAGTTTTGATAATTTTTAGGAAAAACCTCAGTTATTACTTTCTCTACCACTAAATAGGGGAAGTACTGTATTCCACCCAAAGAGCGTTTTTAGAAAGAGCTCCGTGTTTATGTGTGTCTGTGAACAGCATAACTCAAAAACGCAAAGTCGAATAAATACCAAGTTTGGCATTTAAGTTCAGTATCTTCCAAAAATGCGATACGGAGATTTTCAAGAAAGCCGCCACCCCATCTACCCTTTACATGGAACATTTTTCAAATTTTTGATTTTCTCAAAAATGTTGTTAAAATTGCTTGTTATTCCCTTAAATTTTCCAATACTTATACTTTTTTTCAAATGGGAATTCGTTATTCATTTTTTTATGTCCTGGTAATGTAAAGAGAATGGAATCCGCCACATAGCAACCAGCTCTTAAAATATTTGACTATCGCTTAAAGTCTACCAATTCCCCTTGCACCTACAAGAAAATTAGCAATAAGATTAACATCTCGATTAACATGAAGCATATGGAGAATAAGCGTTTGTAAAAATAGTTTATACAAGAGTAGAGAAAGTCATGTGAGTGTAACACATCAGATTTTTTTAATTTTTACTTTGCCCTCTCTAAATCCTTAAATGAATTGTCCTCGCTACCGCCCTTCTTTGTTTTTAATTATAGGTTCTATAGCGGACTCGTGCTTTCAGTAGGACACACTGTATTTTATCCCATTTTAATTTGTGGCCTACTTGTTAATTTGGATGATGGTGTTAACAACAACTATGCTGCCGAAGGTCACGTCTGCTATTCCAGCAGTTTATTTGTTGACTATGTTTTCGACCATGCTATTACGTATGTATCTCCGTCATAATTAATATCATCGGGACGTAGGAAACGTTTCCACAGGCGTCCCTTACTGCTGCCGCAAGGGAATCAAAAACTCACTACTACAATAAGTTTCGGCTATGTGCTCGTTAACGGCTCAATATTTAAGGAGAAGGGCTATGAAGTATGAGCCTGCATGACAATGTGAAGCAAGATGGTCGCTATTTATCTCTCCCAGTTAACAACATAATATCCAGCTCGATGCATTTCAAATAGGTCCCTCATTAAGGCCAGAGATATGGCTGACAGGTTGTGTGGATATACGGGCTCTAATGTAACCAATTGAGGGTTGTCCATAGCGCTGATCTGTTTAGTACCAATTAATTACAATATCCCGGCAGAAAGGAATCGGATGCAGTCCCCAAGCTATTCTCTATGCACATGCGCAGCAAGAGCAAGATGCACTGCAATGATACCCTGTTGTCTCCATAACATTGCAACCAGCTGTTGCTAATCGAATCTAAAATTCACTCTGGAAAAAAATTCTGATGTGTTGCATTCACATGACTTTCTCTACTCTTCTACAAACTATTGTTACAAAGGCTTATTCTTCTGTCTACGTCTTGTTAATCGAGATAAATTTCCCTTGCACACTTATACATTCGTTGTATGAATGAATGATTTATTGTCTACTTTGCATTTACATGCGATTTATACAATGTTTACAATGCAAAGTTGTTCATTATTTCTCTTTCTCTTACACGAGGGCAGTCCCAGAAGTACTCGACCTGACGTATATATGGTAGAAAGTACCAACCTTATAAAGCTTAAGTTTGAAGTTTGACGATGCTACGTTGTTTAGTAATTCTTTGGCAGCCATTAATAGTGAATCCCCTCAGTAAATATGTAAACATGGATAAAACTGGTCATCGTTATGTGATACAATACTTTCATTTGAAAGGTCTTAGTCCAACTAATGTTAAAGCTGAGCTAGGTTCTACTCTGGGGGAGTCGGCTCCTTCGTTTACAACAGTAAAATATTGGGTGGCAGAGTTTAAGCGAGGCCGTATGAGCTGCCAACACGAACATCGCAGTGGTCGACCAAATGAGGTGACCACGCCAGAAATTGTGAAGAAAATCCACAAAATGGTATTGGATGACCATCGACTGAAAGTGCGATAGCTAGCAGACATCGTAGGCATTTCAAAAAGTGCTGTACATCGCATACTAGCTGAAAATTTAGACATGAGAAAGCTGTGAGCAAGATGGGTGCCGCGTTTACTCACAATGGAACAAAAGCAGCATCGTGAGGATGTTTCAGTCGAGTGTTTGCGATGTTTCACTGCAATAAAACCGAGCTTTTGCGTCGATTCATAGCCATGGATGAAACATGGGCCATCACTTCACACCTGAGACGAAGGAACAGTCAAAACAGTGGACTGAAAGGGGAGGATCGGTTCCAGAGAAGGCCAGTATACAAAAGAAAATGAAGACGACTTCACAGCTACTCGGAGAAAATGCATATATTTCATTTGTCATGCAAATATCTTAAACATGAAGTATTTTAATCAAAAACGATAGGGCCATGTTTAGAAGAAAAAGAAGACGAAAATAGTTCCATGTAAATAATATTTGGTGTGGCAGGATTTCCTTGACAATCTTCTTGTGCAGGTTCGGAAGACGTTGAACTTAAATACCAAATTTGATATTTAAGTGACTTTTCATTTTTGAGTTATGCTGTTCACAGACAGAACTTTTTCTAAAAGTAATTTTAATTCATTTGTTTATTTATTCAGGAAGTCTCAAAACGTGTATTTCCGGTGAAAGTTCGGTATCGAATTTTTTTTTGGGGTGGAATGCAATAGTACTTCCTCTACTTTCTATAACTATAAGTTAAGTAATTTGTAGAACGGTTGTAAAAATTGTTCATTATTGACAAACTTGTAAACAAATCAATGTTCAACGCCTGGGTACAGGCCTGTAGCCAGATCTCTATTTATACCTGCCACTCCACGATACTATGCTTTTCTCCTTGAGTCTAAGAGTTCCACTTGTGTAATGCTTCCAGAGTGTGCGAGAGGTCGATCAGGCCCTTTCGACTTCAGTGAGCGGGACCTGATAGTGTTATCGAATGTTAAATTCTTATTGGATCTCCTCCTTTTTATTACTTTCTCTACTACGTATAGTAAGTAGGGGAAGTATTGCATTCCACCCAAAACTTCGATACCGAGATTTCACCGGAAATACATGTTTTGAGACCTCCTGAATCCAAGAAAAGCATTTTTGGAAACATGTCCGTGTGTGTGTGTGTGTGTGTGTGTGTGTGTGTCTGTGTGTGTGTGTTTGTGAACAGCATAACTCAAAAACGAACAGTCGGATAAACACCAAATTTGGTATTTAGGTTCAGTATCTTCCAGAGATGCGACACGAAGGTTTTCAAGAAAATCCCCCCACCCCACACTACCCTTTACATGGAACATTTTTTGAAAATTTTAATTTTCTCAAAAATGGCTCTAACGATTTTGATGAAAATATCATATGTTTAAGATAATGTCATGAGAAATGAAATGTATATCTCGAATTTTCTGGGAATGTCTCCAAAAGTATTCTTCATTGTGAACGACTTTTGCATAACTGGTAAACCATAAGAGATAGACAAAATTTTACTACACAAAAAATGTAGATCGCGTTAAAATACACAACTTATGTCATATACATTTCTTTTGTTGAGTGAACCGTTTTCGAGATATTGCTTGTTATTTCCTTAAAGTTTCCAATACTTATACCTTTTCTCAAATTCGTTATTCATTTTTTTTGTCCTGGACATGCAAAGAGAATTGAATGCGCCACATAGCAACCAGCGCTTAAAATATTTGACTATCGCTTAAAAGCTACCATGTTCCCCTTGCATCTACAAGAAAACTAGGAATAAGATTGACATCTCGATATCTCGATTAACATGAAGCATATGGAGAATAGGCGTTTGTAAAAATAGATTGTACAAGAGTAGAGAAAGTCATGTGAGTGTAACACATCAGATTTTTTTTCTTTGTGCCCTTCCTCCGCAAGTTTTGGGCTTAGTATAATTTTCCGCGTAGGAGTGAACGAATTACGCGATTCCTGGAAGCTCGAAGCCGTGAAATTTTCGCTTCGCTGTCAAGGACAAGGTAATTCATTGCAAAGATAGAGATTGTTGAACTCGACGCCATCTTGTTGTCATTGCTCAAGAACCGGAACAACTTGGACAAGACTTGTTCTCCATCACTTCCTTCACCGCCTTCCGAAATCTTCCCGCAGTGTGTTATGGGATTCCCTTCCGCTCGGCAATGTCTAATGTAACTTCACGTATTCTGCATCTGTAACATTCGTGCTCGAAGTAATGTTGATTGCCAGCATGACCTCAGTCTAATGGTGTGTGAATCGGAAGCATTTTCCCGGTGGGAGACTGGAGAAATACATTCCCTTATATCCGAATTGTTACAAGAGTAAACTGCTACGATTTGGCGTGAAATATGCGTCAAACATGGATGCCCCTCTTATTCACCAAAGGAGAACATTGTAAAGAAACTTATGTGCAGGCTAGAAAGGAATTACTTTAGCTGAGGATTTTTTTTTTCGTATATTCAAGTAGTAAACAATATGCCTAAATGATCATTGGGAACACAGCCTTATTCATGAACCCGTATGTAAGGCTCGCCAACATTTTAATTCGAGTCACTACATATACAACCACAGAAATTATCACACCACCTATTCACAAAATTTCAGCTTTCTGCTAGTGTTATGAGCCATTCTCATACATCTCATGTCATCATTATATTAAAATTGTAAATATATAGGTAGTTGAATTATATTCGAACCCACTCGCGTCCTCTCTCTACTGCGCGAGACAGCCGGCAGTCGCCGGGAAATTTACGCCGGCAGAGGCGGACTAAAATCCTTATAATAGATGCTGTAAATGTTGACCTTCTGCTCTCAAACAGGCAGCATATCTCGTGCAAATATTCTCGCCAATCTCCGAAGCTCAGCAGCAGGAATTCTTGTGATTTCTTGCACAATGTTTTCTCTAAGTTCCTGTAGTGTGCGAGGATTGGAGCGATACACTTTGTCTTTTAAAGAACCTCATAAATAAAAACCACAACACATTAGGTCAGGAGAACGAGCGGGCCAAAAATCAACACTAATTATTCTGTCATCAAACACCTCTCTTATTGCATGTAATGATTCGGCAGCCGTGTGTGCTGTTGCAGAATCTTGCTGGAACCAACCATACGATTTCTCTTCTTCTGCCAAGCGATTGCAAAACTGCCTCAGAATTAACCTCTGATACCGCTCTGCATTTATTGTTTCATCAAAGCATATGGGCCCTATTATTCTTCTAGCACTTATTGAACACTACACTCCAATTTTCTGATCATAATGAGGGGTTTCATTACAAGAATTCCTGCTGCTGAGCTTCGGAGAGTGAGCGAGAATATTTACACGAGATATGCTGCCTCTTTGAGAGCAGAAGGTTAACATTTCCAGCATCTATTATAAGGTAAGAATTTTAGTCCGCCTCTGCCGGGATAATTTTCCCGGCGACTGCCGGCTGTATCGCGCAGTAGAGAGAGGCCGCGAGTGGGTTCGAATATAATTTAACTACCCTATATAACTGTAACAGCTTTTTTGTATATATTTTAACGAATAAAAAAGTTTGCCTGACTGCCGCAATTACTTTTTTGCACCCCTAGAGCATGGTTTAGGTGCATTTTTACACTGTACGGCTGCATACACGTCAGTTTATGCCAGGTAAATGATCTCGGTTCTGTGGTCTCCTTCCTGTACCACCTGCTGAAAAGTGGCCAAGGCTACGAAGTCGACTGTGTGCCATGTTTTGTTGAGATTGATTCATATGAATGGTGAAACTTAGTCGTGGAAAGTATCTTGTTCTATATTTACTTGAAACTATAAAAAGATCCTAAGCGGTTTGGCTGATGTACGAAATTTAAACCTGAGGCCTCCCGCATGCGAGCTATTGGTACTAACCGCCTGAAACCAGGGCAGGAGGTAAACGAATTGCTATATCATGCACGGCCAGTTCTTCCAGTCTCCGAACTTATTTGTCTCCGATAAATATATAGTTACAATATATGAGAGCCAAACTTTAGTGAGGAAAACGGTGGGGCACATTGTGGCCGTTTAAAGGAAAAACTAGAAAAAAAATCAAATTACGGAATTATTTTTAAAATATTATTTGCTCAATAATTTAATAACCTATTGCTACATATCTCGAGGAGATTGTAATAGAAGTATGTACTCTTTGCTGTGTAGGTATTGGACGTTACATTGGCGCAATCCACTGAGTGATTGAGAAGCGGAGAGTGCTGTGTTTACATATAGTTGTCATATGTCCTGTGTTCGACTAAGTAATAGTAACTGGCATGGCGTCTTTACCTGGAAGTGTGCAGTTTAATATTATACTATGTTTAAGTAAAAGTCTTAAATTACAAAAAGAAAAACTATATGCTTCTTTAGGATTAAAATCTAATTCACAGTTACGTTCTTACGATTTAAATTAGTTCACAGGCACGTCCGGGATATGATTGTAACTTTTTCTGATGCTGAAATTAATCTTCCATTGAAAACACGAATACAAGTTAATGAATTTTTGCGAAATTCTGTTAGACAATAATGTCTTTAGGACCTGTCGCGGCCGATTATTTTTTCATATTTAGCTAATTCTGTGATGTTTTCTTCAGGATCTAGCTGAAGTAATTTCAAGTGCTTTGCTTCTTATTGGACAATTAAGCAAAGAAGCACAAGAAGCCAGCTATTAAGTTTTCAAAAGATATGGCGAAAGTTTTACAAGAAAAATGTGCCGAGACTAGACGAATCAAGATGTGCTTAATAGGCTCTTGGTTGCATCTGGTCCATACCTTTCAAGCATGGAAGAATTATGCACAACGAGAAAGATATATTTTGATAAAGAAGTGTTAGATGTGTAACTGCTACCAAGCATTAACTGTGGTTGTGAAAATGAGTCAAGCAGTGACAGTTCAGTTTCTGACTGAAAGCATGAATTTACAGTGTAATTATTTACACTGAAATAAGCTATTATTGTGTTTTATACATATGTTTCTACCAAATAGGTTACTAAAATAGCAAAATATTTTTGCCAACTTTTCCCCCTTTTGGCCCCACTTTGCGGCGATTCAACAGGTACAGTATAACTAACCTTCGCAATGCATGTAACAGGTACGTAGTTGCCGGTTATAAATGGAACTCAGGATAGAACTTGATGGCGGAGGGGCTAAAGTTAAAGGCACGTAACACGTAGGGGCTCCCAGACACAAGCCAGTCGGCCCCTTGTGCTTCCAATGCGATCCCTGGGAGAAAAGGATGCGGGGAGAGACTCGAAGGGCGTTGATCCGGGTGCCGACGGGCGCAAGCATGGACGGGTCCCTAAGGTTTCCAGATAGACTCCGGCCGGTCCCTGTCCACTAGCCCCAACCTCCAGGTCCTCGGAGCGGAGCACCATGCTGAGGAGAGACCTAACTGAGCGGTCCTACAGCGACGCCAGGGAAGAAACCTTTACAGAGCGCAAGCCACCGTCCAGCAGCAACCCGCAGAACACCGTCCCTGGTCCTACAGTCCTGAAGCAGATGATAGAGAAGAGGATGGGTACAGGAAAACAGAGGAAAGGGAGTCGTGGGGTCATGCCCGGGATCGATCCTGGGACCTCCAGAATGCGGACCACAGACGTAACCGCCTGAGCCATACTTAGCGCTTCGACCTACGCAGATCTTTTCTGCCTAGGTCCCTGACGGGATGCCCCCGGGAGGGAGGAGGTGAGAGGAGACAGAGGGCGTCCCTACCATTTCCAGATTTGAACCTTTAGGGTGGTCGCCCCTGGGGGGCCCGGAGACTGCTCGCAGTCCTAGGGACGAGGTTTCCTTAGAACATCCTTTTCCCCTGCCATCACATGCCGAGACCTCTCGCCGACACTTGCAGATGGAAGGTTAAGTGAAAAGAGAATGGAGATGAAGTGAGGGACAGGAAATTCGGGGGACGTAATGATCCTTCTCAGCATTCGCCCGGCGACCCGGAAAACCCCCAAAAAACCATGGGTCAGGAAGATTGGCCACGGGAATCGAACCCACGACCTCCCGAATGCGGGTCACAGACTTTACCCGCTGAGGTATCCCGCTCGTTAAATGGTATCTAACAATTCAAATATCACCAGATTTAATGACTTATAATAATGGAAAAAATTCAAATAACCTTCGGTAAAATATAACCAGTATAGCAGAACTCACAGCTACGCTCGCGTTATGTTAGTTGCCGAAGTTCTCTCACTGTCTTACCTTCTCATGTACTTCTCCTTCTCTCCCCCTCTGTCTCTCTTTATATTTTTCCCCCTTTTGAAATGTTAGTATAAATTAAACATAAGTAATCTGATACTTTGTTGTTACTTCCATGTCCTTTAACCGCGTTAAGTCATGTCATACGATGAATGATTTAAATTATGGTTAAACGAACCCACACTCCACAGAGCTTAAGAGTTTCTAGGCATCCGTCCTTTGAAGATATGGGAAAACCCCACAAAAATCCACAGGTAATTCATGCCAAACGAAATCCAAACTCAGTAAGCCTTGGATGTGTGCCAGACAGGCTACCTCCGCACCAAGGAGATGCGCTTACACGAAATTATTCCTGTTCCTTAAGCAGTGGTCGTCCTCAGTGGACTAGTAGTACCGTGCTAGCCTCTAGTTCCTAAGGTCGTGGGTTCAAACCCGGCAGAGGGCGATGGATTTTTTTTCGGGCGTAAAAATCGTTAGCACGGCTTCCTTCGGAAGGGAAGTTTTTTTTCAATTTCCAAGATTCGTTATGCGCTTACCAAATGTGTATTGCATACTATTTTTTGCACGATAGCTATTTATATTAATTGAATTATATTAAATGAAGTATTAGATATGAAGATAGATGTTACATTTTAGAAAGTGATTCGCCTATGTGTGTTGCTATGGGGACAAAATGTTTGTAAACAAGTGTTATTCGTGTCGCCATATTATATTATATTATATTATAGTTTTATACTTATGTTAGCAATTTGATTTATTTTTACTTCATTATGAAAAATGTAATAGACGACGTGGATATCGAAGAGGTTTGGACAAGTGGATATGGCCGAAGAAATCAAAACAGAGGTATAAGTTGACATATCTACTTAATTTTCTGCAAATGGTTAAAAGAAAAAGGTGTGGATATTAATCAGAAGAATGTATTGGTGCATACGGTTTAAGAAGTAGAAAACTAATGAATCGAGGAAGTTTGTGTTCGTAATTTTCGATGTTGAAAACTATTTCTTCTTCTTCCTGACAGGGATTACGCCAATCGGCCTGTTCCGACCTCTATCCATCTTCATCTAGGTCTTCCTGGGTCTCTTCTACCTATTGGTCTATAGTTGATTATGCTTTATGGGATCCTTGAATTATCCATTCTGTACAGACGTTCTTCCCAATTTCTCCTGTTTTCTATGAGTTTATCTTGTATAGCAAATATATTTAATTTTTCCCGTATTTCTTGGTTTCTAATTTTATCTAGTCTTATGTATCCTAATAACCGCTCGCCCCTCATCGAGGCGGCCCGGGTTCAATCCCAGGGACCCGCATGTGGGATTTGCGGTGGACAAAGCGGCGTCTGAGCGGGTTTTCTCCGGTTTCCCCCGCCATTCATTCCACCAACTGCTCCATCATCACCTTTCCTTTCATCCATTTCACCAACATTTCGTTTCATCTACTTCCTTCCTCCCATACCAGGCATCGGGCTGATCACCCATCCTGGATATTCTGTCTGATCCATGAGTGTGTGCTCCTCGACGGGCCTCTGACCCCAGGCACCCGCCTGTAAGACCTGGGGGGTGTAAGTCCTACATAACAGGAGGTTAAACTCAGAAAGAAGAAGAAGAAGAAGTGTATCCTAATACTGACCTTAGAAATTTCATTTCAGTAGCCTGTATGCGGCTATTTTTACTTTCTCTACTACGTATAGTAAGTAGGGGAAGTATTGTATTCCACCCAAAAATTCCATACCGAGATTTCACCGAAAATACATGTTTTGAGGCCCCCTGAATCCAAAAAAAGCATTTTTGGAAACATGTCCGTGTGTGTGTCTGTGAACAGCATAACTCAGTAACGAACAGTCGGATAAACACCAAACTTGGTATTTAGGTTCAGTATCTTCCAGAGATGCGACACGAAGGTTTTCAAGAAAATCCTCCCACCCCAGATTACCCTTTACATGGAACATTTTTCGAAAATTTTAATTTTCTCAAAAATGGCTCTAACGATTTTGATTAAAATATCATATGTTTAAGATATTTTCATGACAAATGAAATGTATATCTCGAATTTTCTGGGAATGTCTCCAAAAGTATTCTTCATTGTGAACGACTTTTGCATAACTGGTAAACCATAAGAGATAGACAAAATTTTATTACACAAAAAATGTAGATCGCGTTAAAATACGATACACAATTTATGTCATATACATTTTATTTGTTGAGTGAACCATTTTCAGGATATTGCTTGTTATTCCCTTAAATGTTCCAATATAAAATTACTTTTTCTCAAATTCGTTATTCATTTTTTTTATGTCTTGTACATACAAAGAGAATGGAATGCGCCACATAGCAACCAGCTCTTAAAAGATTTGACTATCGCTTAAATACAACCATATTCCCCTTGCATCTACAAGAAAATTAGCAATAAGATTAACATCTCGATTAACACGAAGCATGTGGAGAATAAGAGTTTATAAGAATAGTTTGTACAAGAGTAGAGAAAGTCATGTGAGTGTAGCACATCAGATTTTTTTGTCGTATTACCAAGGATTCGCAACCAAACAATAATACCGTACTTGAGCTGAGTGTCGACCCTTGTGTATTAGCACATACTCTTTTTAATATCTATATGGACGACCTCTTACGTAGCTGGAAAGGATGTGCACCAGTTGGAATACTAATAAGGGGAAGGAATTTAAATGTTTTAGCCTATGCAGATAATTTGGTAATTATACAAAACACAGAAGAGAATCTTCAGAAAGCAACTTATATGTTTCACCAGATATGTAAAGAATACAATTTTAAGATCTCTGCTCCTAAGACCAAGACAATGGCATTCGAAGGCAAACATCCAATAAGAACAAAAATTATTTTGGAGAACAATATCTTAGAACAAATCCAATATTTCAACTATCTGGGATATGAACTCTCATTTGATACTGACAGAGAAATATATCATAAAATTAGTAAATATCAGCTAATGTGCGGTACTATAAGAAGAATATAAAAAACAACAAGGTTGAAAACTATAATAAAGTTAAATGATGGAATTAATATTTGAACTTTCAGTAAGTTAATGTTTGTACTGTGATGGTTTTACTTCTCGCACTAGTGTCTTTGGTCATTTCTTTCAGCATTGAGATTACGTTTGTTTTCATAGCAACCACATTGCATGTGAAGACCTCAGCTTCCGACCCATAGCAACAATACTGATAAGTACCACGAATTAGTTACATCGTGCAAAAACAATAAAATGCAACTAAACACATAGCATTATATCAACCTAAGTAGTTTAGTACACAAATAATAATAATAATAATATGAAGAAGAAGAAACTAGTATAATAATTTAAGTATCCACAAATATCCACCCTATTCAAACCTCATAAACAGGACCGACACGGGTAGCCGAGCTCGATAAAGCGGACGGTCCGCAGTTCAAATCCAGCCAGGACCATTCTCCTTGACAGAAGTTTTTTCCAGAGTTTTTCTCAGTTCTCATAATTGGCAAATGTCGGGAAGGTACCTTAAACTTGGGCCTGGAACGTTTCCACCGGCTATGGTACCGCATGCAGTAAGAACGGCCATTAAATCCCCTCTCTAAAAAACACACTCCGTCGCAATTTGAAATTACCAGAAAAATTTTGCTTAACGTCTTTTCAAAACCTTACAAAATACAACAAAATATTTGTGACAATTTTCGCATACAGGAAGAAAATTTTCCTGCATGGAACATTTGTCATACTGAGAAAAAAAATTGAGAAACTTCTACCTAAGTATATTTTATTAAGAAAAGTGATTTTAAAGTTGTATCTCCGATTAGTAATGCAATTCACTATTAAAATGCATTTTACTCATAACACACAAAATTTATTTTTGCACACATTGAGAATTCCACCATCTTCGTCGCAACTGTAAAATTATAACTGACTAGCAGACCAAATAAAGAAGCGATAACACAGGGGAGACTTTCCACTGCACATTATTTGTAAAAACATCAGTTTTTGATTATCACACGAGTAAAAATAAGGCCTAGCAACTTTTATTGAAATCCATCTAACCCTCACTAATAAGGGAAAATGTTTCTCTCCAGGACACGAAAATAAGCCGAGAATCACATCTGCACCTCCAATGGAATTCCCCAAACCTGACATTTCTAGATCGTACTCATTCCTTGACCCCCGACCGCATAACAAAGAATAAGCTATAACAAAAGCAGCCTCTTTCTGCTTCCAACTTCTGAGAAAACGCCAACCCTTCTACCCTTTTCTTGGAAGACAGGGAACTTCTTAGGGCTCTCTGTTTGCTAGCAAAAGAAGGGAAAGCGTGGCAAATACTACAGTAGTTTCATAATCAGCAGTGGCGGACTACCGTTCGATGGCTACTACAGGCATCTCATCTACATCTACAATCCTAAAACAAAAATCTCATTCTTAAAATAACTAAATACATAAATGAATATACTATGAGTGCACCTAAAAATAGTCGAAATGGTGTTATGAAATTTAGTACATAATTACTTTCAACAAAGGCCACGAAGTAAAAAAAAAAACATATCTAATCCTTATTATCATAGAGATTTTTTTAAAAAAATTACATAACCGAAATTATAAGCATAATATTTTTTACAAGTTTTGTTAATTCCAAAATTTCGATCGGATGAATATTTAAGAAGTTAACGTGTGCGATTCGCATTCGGGAGGTCCGGGTTCAAACCGAAGGTTTTCCTTAAGTTGCTAGGCGAATGCTGGGTTGGATAATTTGATTCGCAAATTTTCCTATTATCTCTTTCATCACTACATTTCATTTATTGTGTCCACAACTCATTACCACAGGAAAGAGTCTAGTTCGGAAACAGGTACAATTTCATATACCAGGAAATGTTTTACTTAAGTTTGTTTTTATCAAATGTCCATAAAAATAGTTTTATTACCAGTGTTCAAAAATCGCATGGTGTGTACGTTGTACAAAGGTAGAGGGGGTATAGGGCGAGTAAGGAGAGTGGTGAGGAGAGAGAGGTGATTTAGAGGGCAGAGATTGCAATTAATCTAAACCAACGAGCAGAGCTGCAGTTTCTGCGGTTTAAACTCATGTTACTGGACGCACATGTGGCAACCCAAAATGACGAAACTGGGGACAATAATACGAATTATCTCAAAATAACAAGAAACTATTTTTAAAAAAATTCTGTTTAAACAAATACCATTAACACTGACATCTCTAAAACCCTGCAATTTATTTCAAATAACTTGTTTGGGGGGGCATCAGCCATTTCTGAGATATCCGCTCTTTAATTCTTTGATCTGTTCAATATTTTTATCATTTTCTGAAGCGCTGTCGCCATTCAGTTGTTTATCGCGATGTCGTGGAAGGAGTATGTAATTTAGGCCAGCATATAGCGACTCGCTTTTAAACATCTGACTATCTCTTCGGTTTCCTGCATCCACCTGCTACCTACAGTGAAATATGTGTTTTTGTTTTTATTAACTTTTCAGCAGCTATTATTATTGCCAATAGTTTATACTCATTGTCCATTAATTGATATAATTGCATGACTTGGAACATTTACTCAGGTTTTTGCCCAGAGGAGGTAGCGATAATACACACAAGCACACTCACATTTACAACCCGACTTTGGACATACCGAGAAACCTCCTTGTTTAAAGAAAAATTTCCCGAACCCAGCAGAAATCGAACCTAAGGTCTCTCGCACAGCAAGCAGATGCTCTACCAACTGAGCCACAGGACCAGTCGAAATGTGTGATGAAACCACTTCTGCAAACGTTTATCTCGATTAACTTGAAATGGATAAAACAATAAACTTTGGCAAGAATAGTTTGTAGTAGGTAAATAAAAATAAATTATAGTGGATGGAGAAAGTCATGTGAACGTAACACATCAGATTGTTTCTTTCTAAGCTTTGCGGCCATAGTTGCTATGATACATTTACTGAGTGAGTTCTAAAATGTAGTTGATTATTGAACAACGGTAACACAACACTAGAATTCACCACCAGATTTTGCAGAGCGAGAAACCTTCTTGGTTAAAGAAAAATTCTTTAAGTTTAGTCGGAAATCGAACCCGTAACCGCTTGCACAGCAGGCAAATGCTTGGTTGCATGCTGCACTAAAATGTGGCAATCAAATGACATTATCAGTATTTAAATTCATTATGAACTAGTGTTAGAACTGAAAATCACTCTTCGCTGTGGAACGCTCTACATGTTCTACAGTTCTTCCTTAAGCTGACAAAAGCGGGAATGTATGAGAAGCTGTGGAGAACATAATCGCATTGATTTTCATACAGATACAAGCTCTGCTACATAGTGTTTTAATTAAAAGAAAACACAGCTGTGGAACAACTTTCGCGGAGGGGAGAAGCTTGAAGTCAGCTGCATATTATTATATCACTGTATTCCCAAGCTAATTATATATATTAGGTTGTCTCATAAGTTCGTTCGTTTTTCGTTACGTTTCAGTCACTAAGAACGCCTGGGAACACACCTCACCCGCATCACAGCTGCGACAGCGTAGTTGCTGAACTTTCAGTTTACAAACTTTAAACACAAGATCGTTCAAAAGAGAAATAACTGTCATTTAGGTTTTGTAAACAAACTATTTATTTCCTGCAGTATACATCATTATTGTCGGCAATGTATTGCCATTTCTCTGGAAGCTTATAAATTCAATTTCTCCAAAATGTGGGTGTTTTCTGGTTGATGAACTTTCCGAGGTTCAGTCTGCAGTCCTCCAAGGAAGTTAGGCGTTTGCCATTCAGGAAATTCTGCAGGGAACGGAATAGATGAAAGTCGGCTGGAGAAATGTCTGGAGAATACACTCAAAATTACGAAACTTTTGAGAAGTTACCATAGAGATATGTGGTCAGGGTTGTTGTGACGAAAGACGACATCGTTTCGTAATTCCGCTTTTTCTCTTCAATGGCTGCCTTAAGACAATCCAACTGAGAACAGTATTTCTCGGAATTGATAGCCTCATTATTCGGGAGAAGTTCGTAATATAGGGTTCCTTTGCAATCCAACCAAATGTATAGCATAACCTTTCTCGGATGCAGCACTGGTGTAGGAACCGATAGTGATGGCTGCCCTTTTTTGTGTCATGATTTACACTTTCGGGTGCTGTTGTACACAATCCACTTCTCATCTCCAGTTACCAGCCGTTCCAGAAGAGGATCATTCTGATTGCGTCTCAATAAGAAGTCACAGATGGAAACGCGCTGAATCAAGTTCGCTTCACTCAGTTCCTGAGGAACCCATACATCGCGAATATTTACGTAACCCAGTTTTTTCAGGTTCCTGACTACAGTAGCACGAGCTAAATTGAGCTCCGGTATCAACACGCGAGTTGTCATTCATGGAGAAATTCCCAGATCGAAATCGACTAAACCACTTTTGACATGCCCGATTCGTTACTGCATCTTCCCCGTAGACAGCACAAATTTTCTGCCGGCATTATGAGGCGGTTTTACCCTTACGATAGTAAAACAGCATAAGATGTCGAAAATGTTCCTTTTTGCTTTCCGTAGTTTGTAAACACAAGTTCACGCCGTTCTATTCAACGGCAGTCACAAAAACACACTGACGTATCCAGTAGCGAGTCTGGTTGGCGACTTCTAAATCGTAGAGGTGGTTAGGCAGCTATGGCAACTTAAGTGTACAGAGGGTTCAGGGTTTTCAGGAGCTATTGCGAGCAAAACGAACGAACTTATGAGGCAACCCAATAGCATAATTAATAACTTATAGCAGAAACTATAGCAAGTTTTCCGTCGCGAGTTCCACAAAGTAAACGGAAGACAGAGTTTTATCGTATTGCGCCGATGGTTAATTTTTCCCATGACCCTTTTTCCAAGAAAGTCGTTAGAACCTTGAGGTGCACGAGGGGTTGCTAGTTACCTTCTTAATAGGTACTGGTATTGCGCCGAAGGTCAAGACGTTCGCAGACTTCATCTCGCTTTTTACACTGTGTTTACTAGTGAATATGTATTACATATACAGCAACTGCTGTGGTCCATGGCGTCCCATTCTATATTGGGGGTGAAAGACCGGTAATTTTGCTCAGAGGCCTCTCTATCAGGCTTGAGGTTCTTTTACGTGCCGTAAATATATGACACGGGACCACCGGCTTTACTGCCCTTCCGAAGGAAGCTATGCTAAGGATTTTTACGCCCAAGGATCCATCGCGCTCTGTCGGGTTTGAACCCACGACCTCGGCAACTAGAGGCTAACATGTAACCACTATACCACAGAGAACTCTACTGGATGGATGTAACCTCTATATTTTCGTTTCCTTAGCTATTGTTTTATTTGTAATGCCCCCTTTAATTTCTGTAGTATTATTGGGAGCTTTATAAGAAAACTAACTCCTTTTCTGTAGGTAAGTTTCTGCTGTGGGATTTTACTAATTTTCATTAGAAAACACACTTACATTCACTCTCAAATTCATGCATCCAGACTCTCAGACTCTGCGAAATGTAGGGAATGATTCTAATTAGAGAAAAATTCTACCGCCCCAGCTGGGAATCGAACCGGCTAAGTCTGTTTAGTCCCTAGCAACCACTACTACCACCGACTTCGCGAAGATCTCAATTGATGTAGAAGTTGATGCCATATTGTAGACGTTATTTTGTTGTATTGTTGTTTGCCCCACGTTTTGTGAGCCAATTTGAAGGTTTGTTGCTGCTACGTATGGTAAGTCAGTTTGAAGAAGATGTATTATATTTCGACTGTTGGGGAGCCGAACTTGTAGTAGTTGCAACCGCACATATAGTAAACAGTTTTCGATAGCATTCGCCCCAAATGTACTTTTAGGTGGCCTTTGCCCCAAGTTTAAAAATATATTAACTTTGTAATTTAACTGTTTCTTTAAATATTATATATTTATGTTTGCTTCGGCTGCGTCAGTATTATTGTTAGAGACACGTTTCTCTTAGCAGGGTTGTGGTGTGACTTAAGACGGTAGGCTTACACAGATTATAATTTACTTCACTCCTTTTATTAATGCTTGATACGATTTAAATAACACTTCACTGATATATATATATATATATATAGAGAGAGAGAGAGAGAGAGAGAGAGAGCGCTTTGAGATTCTTTTATTAATTATTTGCACTTTTTAACACGTAAACTATTTTTCGTCTCACACGAATACGTATTAAATCTCTTGAGGACACTTTTTGCGTCTGGTTTCAACCGCCTAAACTTGTAAATTTCTATATTTCACGTCTCCGATTGGCTATTCCTACTCCAATAGAATACCTGCATTTAACTAAAGCTTTTTCTGGTTGTTGATTGGCTATTTTTAAACTGTCTCAAAATTTACATTATTGCCTCCAAGAATTACAAGTAGTATTGTTAAACTTTCAAATTCATTATTGTCTCAAGGTTACCTCATTGTTAGCAACTTTTAACCTATTATTCTCACAGCTCCTACATTAATAAATTACGTAATATAGTCACATAACATTATTACACATGGATATAATAATACAAACATTTACCATGACTGTTACATACATTTTTATATGTTGTTACATACACATATTGCTTTAAGGCGGGCTGTTATTGAATTATATATATTATACAATTAGACTGAAATCATTTTAGTGTTAAAAATACTGCCTCAATGTTCACAATAAACCATTAATTTTATATCTAATTTTCATACCTATTACAACGTTTGAAATCTGTTAGTTATGACTTTGCACTGTGTAATACCGTAAGTAACACACAACTGATAAATGTAGACAACACAACAAAACACGCACAAACACAAGTTATCCGAGAACACAAGATTCGTTACGTCAAAAAGAAAAGTGGGGAAAGTGTTAGTGGGTGTGGATGGCACGCCACTGCTAGCTAGGGACCAATTGAGGTTAGTAGGTGACCCCAAGTGATCCATCACACGACTGCCTCAAAAGTTAAATTCCACTTTATCACTTTCGTTTTCACGTCCCCACCCACATAGGTACTACATTACGGATATGTATCTGGTTCCATTGTTGCTTTAGCCGACTCCATGTAGGGAGGCCGGGTTCGGAGCCACATCAGGTGTTCGGAAAGGCAACAACGTTTCATTCAACTTACGTGCTATCATTATAGATTTCAAGGTCTTATCATTATGGCTGAATTAGAATGTTTCAAAATAACACCTACTATGATGTTCATATTACGCACATATAAAAATGACACATTTTCATTTTCTAACATAACTCTTCTGCCCTTTTTACTTTCTCTGCCACCTAATTATACAAGGTAAGAGGAAGTATTGTATTGCATCCAAAAATCTGATGACATTTCAATGGAAATACATGTTTTGAGGTCCCCTGAATCCAAAAAAGCATTCTCTCTTTCTCTCTCTGTGATCAGCATAACAGGTATTTAAGTTCAGTATCTTCCAAATATCCTTTACGTGAATCATTTTTCAACATTTTTTATTTTCTCAAAAATGGCTCTAACAAATTTTATTCCTATACCATATAATTAAAATATTAACATGAAAAATAAAATGTATATCTTACAATTTTTAGGGAAAATTCTACGACGTCCTATTTATTTGAAAGCTTTTATGTATAACTGCTAAACTATAAGAGATAGACAAAAATGTACTACACAAAAAATGTAGATCTCTTTAAAACACACAATTTATTTTAAATAACTTTTTTGTGGCATCAGCCATTTCCGAGATATACGTTAATATTCGCTTGAATTTTGCAATACTTTTACAGTTGTTTCTCGCGATGTCATGGAATTTTAAGGTCAGCGTATAACTACTCGCTTGTAAACATCTGACTCGATTCTGTTTCATTTACCCCCCCTTGTACCCACAACGAAATGTGTAATTAAATTATTTCTGCACAGGTTTATCTGTTTAACGTGAAGTTGATAGAAAAATAAGTTATGCTAAGAATGGTTTGTACAAGCTATATAAAAATAAACGATAGAAGGTAGGTACACCAGTCTTGTGAATTAACATGTCAAAACGTTTTAGTTTAGTTTCATGACATTAGAGCTGTAATTTAGGATGTTATATTAATCATAAAATGGTGAGATGCAGTTGCAGTTGCACTTCCGACCATAATCAGCTACAAAAAGTCTGAATTTCGAAAATTTAGTTAACGATAAATTAAATATTTAAAAAATCTGATGTGTTACACTCACATGACTTTCTCTACTCTTGTACAATCTAATTTTACAAACGCCTATTCTCCATATGCTTCATATTAATCGAGATATCGAGATGTCAATCTTATTGGTAATTTTCTTGTAGATGCAAGGGGAATATGGTAGCTTTTAAGCGATAGTCAAACATTTTAACGCTGGTTGCTATGTGGCGCATTCCATTCTCTTTGCAAGTCCAGGACATAAAAAATCTGATGTGTTACACTCACATGACTTTCTCTACTCTATACAATCTATTTTTACTAACGCCTATTTTCCATATGCTTCATGTTAATTGAGATATCGAGATGTCAACCTTATTGGTAATTTTCTTGTAGATGCAAGAGGAATATGGTAGCTTTTAAGCGATAGTCAAACATTTTAACGCTGGTTGCTATGTGGCGCATTCCATTCTCTTTGCAAGTCCAGGACATAAAAAATCTGATGTGTTACACTCACATGACTTTCTCTACTCTATACAATCTATTTTTACTAACGCCTATTTTCCATATGCTTCATGTTAATTGAGATATCGAGATGTCAACCTTATTGGTAATTTTCTTGTAGATGCAAGGGGAATATGGTAGCTTTTAAGCGATAGTCAAATATTTTATCGCTGGTTGTTATGTGACGCATTCCATTCTCTTTGCATGTCCAGGACATAAAAAAATGAATAACGAATTTGAGAAAAAGTATAAGTATTGGAAAATTTAAGGAAATAACAAGCAATATCTCGAAAACGGTTCACTCAACAAAAGAAATGTATATGACATAAGTTGTGTATTTTAACGCGATCTACATTTTTTTGTGTAGTAAAATTTTGTCTATCTCTTATGGTTTACCAGTTATGCAAAAGTCGTTCACAATGAAGAATACTTTTGGAGACATTCCCAGAAAATTCGAGATATACATTTCATTTCTCATGACATTATCTTAAACATATGATATTTCAATCAAAATCGTTAGAGCCATTTTTGAGAAAATTAAAATTTTCGAAAAATCTTCCATGTAAAGGGTATCCTGGGGTGGGGGGATTTTCTTGAAAACCTTCGTGTCGCATCTCTGGAAGATACTGAACCTAAATACCAAGTTTTGTGTTTATCCGACTGTTCGTTTTTGAGTTATGCTGTTCACAGACACACACACACACAGACACACACACACACACAGACACACAGACACACACACAGACACACACACGGACATGTTTCCAAAAATGCTTTTTTTGGATTCAGGAGGTCTCAAAACATGTATTTCTGGTGAAATCTAGGTATCGAATTTTTGGGTGGAATGCAATACTTCCCCTACTTACTATACGTAGTAGAGAAAGTAAAAAAAGTCGTTTCAAGAAATATTTCATCATTTCTGTCATTATTCTTCATATATTAGGAACTTCAGCATTTAAACTTAGTGTACAAAGTAATAGTTACGCCGTTTGTCTGCTTGAATGCAAATATCATAAGAAAATTAGAATGATTTCTAACAGGCAAACATTAAAGTTTGCTTGTATTCAACACAGTTTCATCTATGGCATGTTTTCTCAGACCAAAAGGGTTTTCCACCTAAATATTGATATTCTGATTTCAACGGAAATACACGGTTTGAAGTCCCCTGAACTAAAAGAAAACATTTTGGCAAAAAGATCCATGTGTGTGTGTGTGTGTGTGTGTGTGTGTGTGTGTGTAAGTGGGAGAGTGAGAATGTGTGTATGAGTGTGAGAGAGAGAATGTAGGTAAGTGGGAGAGAGAGAGAGAGAGAATGTGTGTATAAATGAGACAGATAATGTGTATGTGTAAGGGGAGAGAGAGAGAGAGAGAGAGAGAGTGTGTGTGTGTCTGAAAAGCATAACTCAAAAATTAAATCCGATAATTACCAAATTTCGCATTTAAGTTTAACATCTTCCAAAGATGCCATACGAAGATTTTCAATAAAATCCTTCCACCCCAAACTATGTTTTACATGGGAAATGTTTAATTTTTTTTTTATTTTCTCAAAAATGACTAATGAGTTTGATTAAAATAACCACATGTTTAAGATACTTGAATGACAATGCTTATCTTGAATTTTCTAACAATAGCCGGAAGCCTTCTTCATTCGGGATGAATTTTAACTTGTAAACCTTAAGAAATGGACAAAAAGTTGCTGCAGAAACAAAACAAATAGCTGTAGAGCATATTCTTTGTTATTGGTTTGAATTTTGAAATGCTTTATAATTTGTTTCAAGTACTAAGTCGCTACTCTCGCCCCCCTCGTGGATTTTCAAAGTCATCATATATCATCCCGCTTTTTAAACATTTGGCTATGGCTTCTCTTATACCTATAGTGCAACAAAACGTATAATTAAAGCATTTCTGCAAACGTTTATCTCGATTAACAAGAAGTTGCAACCCATCAGACTTTTTGTGTGCGGTATTTGGAAAACATATGAAAAACATTGGGGTCATTAGTTCTAACTTTGTAAATAGTTTTCCATTACCGATGGGCTTTCCCTCAGCGGGTTTCCCACTGCATCTGACAAGTAGTTAACGAGCATTTCCGCGTTAAAATAGTGTACAGTAACAACGCTCATTTTAGCAACATCATTCTGTAGCCACTACATACAATAGAAACAAATTCTTAGTTACATTAACTTCGGGTAAGCACTGGCTTATTAAGCCGTTGTTAGCACGGCAGTAAAATCTGAATACGATGGATATCTTCCAAGTGGTTTTGTTTGTCACACTTTAATGTAGTTAATCTCAAAACATGTAAAAGCAGAAATCTCTAAAATAGGCCTATAGGGCTTGATTCAATTGGGTTTTGTTTCAAGAAAACTACGCCGTCTTTTGCTAAACATAAGCCTACTCTGTATTCACTCTTAGGTTGATCCGCGCCAAAATAAACCCACGTGACCAGTCTACCGCGGTACAACACAGTAGTAGTGCGCGCAGGAAAGTAGTCCCATGCTAATAATATCAATTTTAAAACGAATTTAACCTTAAATGGTATAATATTCTATACAAACACCTAAGAGATTAATAAACTTTGATTTATACCGTTTAATAGATCTACAAATCCCAACATGCAATTCATATATATATTCATGCATCTGGATATGCGCAGAATATTGTCTACAGCCAGAAATAAGCACTTTCTATTTATTATAAAGCATAAGCCGGGCAAACCATTGACTATTGGTGAAAAAACAACAGCGTTAAATGTTTATTATAAGTTATGTGAGAAATATCCGACACTTCCCGTGAAAGAAATGCGAAACTTAACCTCTGAGTTCACCGGTGTTTCAGTACAACTATAAACAGTGCTCGTAAAAAAAAAACCTGAAACGGAAAAGTGGTTACACCAAGGAAGAAACGAAAGCGTATGAAATATGCGAAGCAGGAATGTGACGATTTTGTGAAGAATGCAATTCGCGTAACAGTGCATAATTTCCTATTTAAACATGAGTCATCAAGAGCTGGTAAAGTGCCGCTTCCAGAGAGCAAATAAATGCAGGTTATCGCATACATATTACTTTCCTTTTCGCTCGTTTCTTTTAGAATTAAAATTAACTGTTGCATGTGCATACGTTTAGCTTGTAACTATAAATCTTATCTCCTTCACTCCCTAACAGAATATGCGAGTCACCGTTTAAGTTGTCGGAATAAGGGCGCTATTCTTTTTGCACTATGTACCGCGTGTATTTGCCACATGGTCATGAAAGTATGTCCATTTCTGACGCGAATAGCGGAAGGATACTTTATAACGGTGCACTGGTCCCTTGGGCTTTGTTTTGGCGCGGATCAAACTAAGAGTGAACACAATTTAGAAACGTTTAATTTATATGCATAAACTTTGTATTCTATACAGCAAGTAAAAACTACACTTGGATGCGATAAGAATGAAACACACACATACACAAAGCAGTTTGTTTACAAATTAATTGTCAACTATTTTAAAAACGCTAAAAGTCAATTACGGCTGCAAAGTCTCGAAATCGCGCCAGAATCCTGCAGTGAATACGTCACTGCTCGAAGTGGAGCGGAGCTGCACGTTTCCATCTCTTAAGTTCAACACGACTTTAAAGCAGCGCCATCCATTCCAGTCAATTAGTAGTAGCACTTCCTGTGGGTTCAATGGGATTAGATTTTAGAATCTTGCAGATATAAATGGTAGCCAATGTTTTGCATTAATAACATGACAATTTTTAATGACAAATCTCTTCGATATAGTTTTCGCTACTTAACTTTCTTTTTATGTTCCATTTATATGCCGCCTTTAACATCTAAGGTCACAATGGTGGTACTTTACCTTTGGAACACTTGCTCATTAGCAATGATATTCACCCGCTTACAGCGCAGACCTACATTGATATTTTAAGCACCTTCTTGCTTCCCACTGTTGAAGAGCAATTCGAGGATGGCGAGTGCATCTTTCAACACGATCGAGCACCTGTTCATACTGCACGGGCTGTGGCGGAGTGGTTACACGACAATAACATCCCTATAATGGACTGGCCCGCACAGAGTCCTGACTTGAATCCTATAGAACACCTTTGGGATGTTTTGGAACGCCGACTTCGTGCCAGGCCTCACCGACCTACATCGATACCTCTCCTCAGTTCCGCACTCCGTGAAGAATGGGCTACCATTCCCCAAGAAACCCTCCAGCACCTGATTGAAAGTATGCCTGCGAGAGTGAACGCTGTCATCAAGGCTAAGGGTGGGCCAACACCATATTGACTTCCAGCATTACCGATGGAGGGCACCACGAACTTGTACGTCATTTTCAGCGAGGTGCCCGGATACTTTTGATCACGTAGTGTATGTTGCTTACGGGATGATAGGTGCAACTTAAAATAGCCTGGTAACTAATGTATAAATACAATAAAATCCACCATAGTGCTCCTCTGCAAAACTGGACTTGAAAACTTTAATATGAACTACATGCTATTCTATAAATCTATTGTGGATCAGAAAACGTATGTCACTTACCCCTTACACCCCACTCTCTTTGAAGATTCTCTTAAGAAAATGTAGTACTCACCTGTAAAGAAAACAAAGATTTTTACATTACATTAAAGAACTGCAAACTAGTCTAAAAGTATAAAGAGTGCGGGAAAACAATATACAGAAAACTATGGAGCAGAAAGGCAATATCAAACCAAGCATACTGAGGATAGTACAAGGACTTTCAGATACAGTTGTAATAACAGAAACGCTGCATGAACATAACTGAAATCTGACTTTATGAAAGATCCTCATTTGTCATTCAAAATGAAATGTAACTCACACGACAAGTGGGTTAGGGTTATACAACGGAGGGGGATACCTCGCCTCTTAGACCTACATAGATACATTGCGGACACCACCCCCAGGAGGAAGGGGTGAAGTGAGGGATCAACAGGTGGCTACAGGCCACAGAGGCGCGCAGAAGCCCCTTGATGCAGTAATTTGTATCACAAATTATTTAAATGTAAAGAATGATTATAGTATGAATATGCATTTTTATGTGACATTGATTTGAGATGTTTGTTGATTGTAATTATTGTTGGGAAGTAAGTTTATACTGCCTCACTGAAACTGACAATAATAGCGTGCAATAATGCAGCGAGGGGGTGAGCTGTTTATCATTATTGGAAACGAGGAAGTTACGTAATGTTGGCGCGTTTTTCTTGTAGAAATTGCTGGAACATTTCCCTAGAGCATATGTATTCATAATTTTCATTGGATATAAAAATAGACGCTAATGTTGGCGCGTTTTATTAGCCAATTGCAACTCAGTTATAATCTTTAGGCATATCTGGATGTAGGAGTATAAAAAGGTAGGTTAGAGGTAAAGACCCCGTCAGTTCATCAAAATTCTTTGTATACTACACGTCGCATTCCCGTCTGTTCATCGAAAATATTTGTAAACTACACGTCGCCTCCAGTTCGTCGAAAGTATTTGTACGGCACACGTCGGATATCAATTTGCAGGTTACGCGTAACAGAGTTATGAAAAATCTCAAGTGTTATAAAGTTAATTATACAAAAAGTTGAAGTACGCGAATTAAGAATTATCAGTAATGAAATTATTATAACAGTTTCAGTTTGGCGAGTGTCAAGATCAATGTGTAAATGTGATAGTAAATGTGTTCGACAATAAAAGTGTAAAACAAATTCTTTCATCAGTGTTATTTTTGGATAAGAGACTCCCTTCCGTTTACACAACCTGTATAAAGAGAAGTGCTTGACCAAAAGATAATAGCTAGCCGGAGGACAGAGAACCAAAATTAAATAAAATAACAGTAGCATTCTTTCAAACAAAAACTAATACTGCCGCAAATTGCTAACACTAGATGGAGCTACAAACCTAAGAAATGAATTACGTCACAAGATGGATTCACCATGTTGAGTAAACACAAATACAAACATATACAAATAAATGTTACTTCAAATTGGCTCCCAAACGTGGGGCTCAACAAAATAAATAAATAAAAATAACACTAAACTACTACAAATTGGCTACCACAACGTGGGGCTACAATAATGTTAAATAAATAACATTAATAATATTACTTCACCCTATAAATTCAAAGCTCGAAGACCCGTCTCACTGTTGGGATGCCTAGAGAGAAATAAATACATACATAAAAATCTGAAATACTGCACCCTGGTATCTAGTTTCCTACACCGGAGCGTACATTACAATTTTATTAAAATTCATCCAAACATTTTACAAAACATCATTGTACAGATAAATCATAAAGGAAAGAAAGAACACAAAAAGAAAGGAAGAAACCCGTACTAACTCTAATAACTAACAATACTCCAGCTACCAATCAACTCTAAGCTATATACGATATACAAAACAAAATAAACAATAACCACAAAAATCTTAAAACTAAAACATTACGATTCGTTTACGTTGAACTTTTACCGCCAGATAATAGGTAGAGCAAGTATTGTATTCCACCCAAAAATTCGATATCGAGATTTCATCAGAAATACATGTTTTGAGACCCCCTGAATAAAAAGAACGCTTTTAGAAAGACGTCCTTGTGTGTGTGTGTGTGTGTGTGTGTGTGTGTGTGTGTCTGTGCGAACAGCATAACTCAAAAACGAAACGTCGGATAAATACCAAAGTTGGTATTTAGGTTTAGCACCTTCCAAAGATGCGGTACGAAGATTTTTAAAAAAAATTTCTCATCCGTAGCAACCCTTTACATGAAACATCTTTTCTAAAAAAATCTGATATGTTAAACTCACATGATTTTCTCTACTCTTGTAGAAACTATTTTTACAAACGCTTATTCTCCATTTGCTTCATGTTAATCTTATTGCTAATTGTCTTGTAGATGCAAGGGGAATTGGTAGGCTCTAAGCGATAGTCAAATGTTTTAAGAGCTGGTCGCTATGTGGAGTATTCCATTCTCTTTGCATTACCAGGAAAAAAAAAAGAATAACGATTCCCATTTGAGAAAAAGTATAAGTATAGGAAAATTTAAGGGAATAACAACCAATATCTCGAAAATGGTTCACTCAACAAAAAGAATGTACATGACATAAATTGTGTATTTTAATGCGATCTACATTTTTTGTGTAGTAAAATTTTGTCTATCTCCTATGGTTTACCAGTTATGCAAAGGTCGTTCACAATGAAGAATACTTTTGGAGACATTCCCAGAAAATTCGAGATATACAATTCATTTGCCATAAAAATGTCTTAAACTTATGGTATTTTATTCAAAATCGTTAGAGCCATTTTTGAGAAAATTAAAATTTTCGAAAAATTTTGTTCCAGGTAAAGGGTAATCTAGGGTGGGGTGATTTTCTTTAAAACCTTCGTGTCGCATCTCTGGAAGATACTGAACCCAAATACCAAGTTTGGTATTTATCCGACTGTGCGTTTCTGAATTATGCTGTTCACAGACACACATACGGACATGTTTCCAAAAATGCTTTTTTTTTTGGATTCAGGGGGTCTCAAAACATATATTTCCTGTGAAATCTCGGTATCGAATTTTTGGGTGGAATACAATACTTCCCCTACTTACTATACGTAGTAGAGAAAGTAAAAGTAGCTCTAACGACTTTGATTAAAACACCATACATTAAAGATATGCATATGATAAATAAAATGTATATCTTTAATTTTCTGGGAATAGCCTGTGAAGTGCTCTTCATTCGAAAGGAATTTTATATAATCTTGTAAACGTTAAGCGATAGACGAAAAGGTACTGCACAAAATATATAGATCTCCCTAAAACATATATTTCATTTCAAATAACATTTTTATAGCATCAGCCATTCGAAATATCCCTTATTAATGGTTCGAATTGTTCATTAGTTGGCTGTTCTCTTAAAGTCCTGTCTTCAATCAGTTGTTTCTCGCGATTGTATAGAAACAGTATGAATTTAAGGCCAGCATATAGCGTCCAGTTCTTAAACACTATGTTGTTCACTTTGTATATATAACGAAGTGTGTAATTAGCTATTTCTGCAAAAAGCTGATCTCGACTAACAGGAAATAGGCAGAAAAGTAAGATTTTGTAAGAATAGTGTTTAGAAAATATAAAATAAGCAATAGAAACTCATTTGGATGTAGCACATAAGATTCTTTTGTTAGAAATGACACAATCAGAATGATGCCAAACCTTGAAAACATTGGATACCCCAGCACAGCTACTATACAGCCGTCTCGACAGTTTGGGACTGAAATTTATGGTTGTACTGAAAACCTACGCCGGTTTTATTACTTCCCCATTGCCTTTTTGAATTATGACTGTTTAACAAGTGGAGTGAGAAGGGGAGAAGTTCCTTTCTTGACCTTAACTGCCGTGACCGGATTGGAAAAACCTTCGGTCTGTTATGCAACGTCAACAAAAGCTTCATGTGTTTGGCCAACTAGGAGAAAGTTGGGCACTCGGATGGTCCGGCTTGGAAATCTGAAAATGCCATTTTTGAGAAGTAACGTTTCACTTTCCGGACCTCATTTGAAGTATGGTCAACGGTTCATGATCCACATCTAAAGTCTCTTTCTCTGGCACGCCAAAAGTTTCTTCTCTAAAATTGATTTCTGAGGACAAATAATCGAGAAGGTGTCTGCCTTTAAATATTTAGGATCAACAATATCAGCAATTGATAGAGAGGCACAAATGAGAAAAAACAACATTAAAACTTATAACAAAGTCATTAGGTGTACTGAAAGACATTTCAATACAAATAAGAGGATAGACCTTGGCTTAAGACTATACGAACAGTATTTAAGCCCACATTAAACTATGCATGAGACGTGAGTAATTAAAAAGCAAGGGAAAATCAAGACTGGGGTTTGTGACTTTTTAAGGTCTTAATTGGGTATAACTAAAAAAACTTCTACTCTTGAACAAGAGAAGTTATTAAAGGAAAATAAAATCATTGTAGAAGAAATTAAAAGGTATCAGCGCAAGTGGAAAGAGCATGTTCAAAGGATAGAATCTTCGAGATTACCACGACAAGCACTGTTTTATAAACCTTTGGCATGAAGGGACTTTGGACGACCTCGCATGAGGTGGAGAGAGTAGTTTGATTAGCCTCAGAATAGGAAGACCTAATCGATGTTAAAGAAGAAGACGAAGAAATTAATTTCTAATCATCTTTTTACTTTATCTAGCACACAGATACCTAGTAGATGAAGTACTACATTCCACCGAAAAATTCAACATATAGGTTTCACCGGAAATACACACTTGGATATCTTGTGAATAGGATAAACTCAGAAAAATTCACTACCATCGCCGGGATTTGAACCATGGATCTTCCGGTTTCCATCCGGTTGCTCTAATCACTGAGCTACCACGTCAACATGCCGGTACGACATTAAATTCCCCAACTGATTCGCATTTTTCCCGGTAAACAAGGAGATTCCAAATTGTATTGAGATGACATACCCCAATGGTAGAATCAAACGAGTGAAAAATTCAATGGTTCAAATCCCAGCGATGATATTGAATTTTTCACTCATGTGATTCTGCCTTTCCAACCTTGTCCAATACACGGCTTGCGTGGAAGAACAATTAATCTTGGTTCGAATTAGATTCTGTTTAAAAATCAGAGACGAATGGTTTCTGACAAATCCCCTATCCCAGACAACCCTTTACAGGAAAACAATTTTCTTTATTTATTCTCTAAAAATGGCTTTAATTATTTTAGTTAAAGTATCACATATCTGATATAGTGGCATGACTAATAAAATGCATAGCTTGAATTATCTCTGAGTAGCCTGTGAGCTCTTCATTTTCAATGAATTTAACATAACTTGGAAATCATCACAGACAAAAGCCTTATTTCATTAAATAAAAACAAATGCAGATCTCGTTAAAGTAGTACTGTGTTATATTTTTTCGTAGCATTAGCCATTTCCCAAATATATCTTAGTACGTGTATTTACGTTTACCAACATTAATGGCGTCTCTGAGAGAATTCTTCCAATTACCTGCATCACTGAAGTTAATAGGCCCATATTACCTATTCTGAAACCACTTACTATTGTATTTACCTTGGTAATGTACAATACATACAAAAATTGCTGTTTGATTACAAGGATTACTTAGGAACTGGTTTATGTAGAAATCAAATTATGCGAATGTTGCACTGAAAATGCTGAAACTACATTAATAAACAACTGTAAGTATATAACGTTACGAAACGTTAGATTTGTCTACTATTGCATGATGCCTCTGTTTTACAGTGAAGATTTTGCTCCATTATATTTTTTAATGCATTGAAATAGCCTTGAACTTGCCCTGATATGCAGTTTAGTGATTCATATTATTATTATTATTATTATTATTATTATTATTATTATTATTTAGATATTCCCCTGAGAGAAGGAGGACAAGACTTTACAATTATATATTCGGAACATCAGGGAATGTAGTGGATTTAAATAGGCTGTTATGGTCGAACAGAATGAAAATTAATACAAAATGAGGATATACAGTGCTGTGGTGGAACCGATATTATCTTATGGGTCTGAATGTTGGCAACTATCGAGGAAAGATAAACGAGTAATTGGGTGTAATGTACTTCCTAAGGAGAGCATGTTAAAACTCTAAATTACAACATGCCAAATGCAGAAATCCGAAGACAATTTTTTACAAGAGGAAGGAAACTACATAGTTATTATGGTATGATCATGTGAAAAGGATCGTAGAAGAAAGATGGTCAAAAACAGCTCTGAATTATAATTGGGGGAACAGAAGTATAAGAGAAAGACTTGCAACGGAATGGAGAGAAGGAATTAGGACGGCTATGCTCGAAAGTGTTATTGGGGAAGATGGAGTGATACACATGGCGATTGCAATATGTGATGCAGCAAAGGCTGTAGGAACTGATGTGTTACACTCACATGACTTTCTCTACTCTTGTACAAACGATTTTTACAAACGCTTATTCTCCATATGCTTCATGTTAATCGAGATATCGAGATGTCAATCTTATTGCTAATTTTCTTGTAGATGCAAGGGGAATATGGTAGCTTTTAAGCGATAGTCAAATGTTTTAAGAGGTGGTTGCTATGTGACGCATTCCATTCTCTTTGTATCTCCAGGACATAAACAAAATGAATAACGAATTTGAGAAAAAGTATAACTATTGGAAAATTTAAGGGAATAACAAGCAATACCTCGAAAATGGTTCACTCAACAAAAAATGTTTATGATATAAATTGTGTATTTTAAGGCGATCTACATTTTTTGTGTAGTAAAATTTTGTCTATCTCTTATGGTTTACCAGTTATGCAAAAGTCGTTCACAATGAAGCATACTTTTGGAGACATTCCCAGAAAATTCGAGATATACATTTTATTTGTCATGAAAATATCTTAAACATATGATATTTTAATCAAAATCGTTTTGAGAAAATTAAAATTTTCGGTAAATGTTCCATGTAAAGGGTAATCTGGGGTGGGGGGATTTTCTTGAAAACCTTCGTGTCGCATCTCTGGAAGATACTGAACCTAAATACCAACTTTGGTGTTTATCCGATTGTTCGTTCTGAGTTATGCTGTTCACAGACACACAGACAGACACACACACACACACACACACACACGGCATGCTTTTTTGGATTCAGGGGGTCTCAAAAGATGTATTTCCGGTGAAATCTCGGTATCGAATTTTTGGGTGGAATACAATACTTCCTCTACTTACTATACGTAGTAGAGAAAGTAAAAATTAAGCTCAAAAGATTTGAATCACCCGAAATTGCAGTAGCTACTTACAAAGAAGGTATTTGCATTCTCTCCAAAGAAAAATGGCGTTCGCATTTGAAAACTGGTTTGGAAGGATGAGACCTTGCATAGAATACAATGGGGATTACTTAGACGCAATGATCAGATCTACATTTTTAAAGTTTTATTGCATTCGTTCTCAGAACTACTATCATAGTTTTTTTTAGAACAAAAAGCAAAATCCATGCACTGCATTCAAATATAACCCGTCATCATCAAGTTATTTTACGATGGTTTACTGGACGTATTCGACTGCGGTCGCTGTGATTCGAACTCATGACATTCGGAATGGATATGCAGTCCATTTTGCCTTGCCTTATCGATCGAATCCCTTAGGTTTAAGTGCTATCTTTTGCGTCATTTATTGTTGTAAATGCTTGTGTATGAATTATGACTTCGCAATTTATATAAAATTCAATTACCAATAGGACTTCAAAGTCTGTTTAGAGGAAATTCAACATATGCATTTTAGTAATCATTCCAATATTTCGATCATATAATAATTTAAAAGCTATCGGAGGAATATCTGAGAAAATAAAACGAAGTATTTCACCTAAGGGTTCTGTTCTTTTATTGGCATTGGGAAATTGCATGAAAAGCTTTGCTTTGCATCCTTAAAACGTGCTTGAGTTGCTATTGACACAAACACAAACACCAATTCTTTGCTATGTTTTAATGTCCATGGAACCTCTAAACTGTATTTCCCTTGAAAGCCTAATATGTATCAAATTTTTGAACAGAATCCAATGCTACTTCTACCCAAGTAATCGCAGCGGTAGAGAAAATAACAAAAACATAAGCAAATAAATTATTTTCAACAGCGTAATATATCTTTTAATAAATGCAGGGAATTTGCATATTAAATTAATTTAAGGATTTTTTTTCTAGAACCTTCAGCGAAATGTATTCTATGCATATTATGTGAATGTTGGTGAACAAATATTAATGAATCTTCTTGATATGCAACTGCTGAGTTGGGGAATTTACTACAAAGCTCCTTACAGAAAATGCATGCAAGGACATAAGAATTGCAGAGAGGGAAGTGAATAAGGGAGGGGGAGGGGAAGAGATGGCGCGAGTGTTGAGAACATTTCTGAAAGACTCTTTGGAAGTATCTTGGAGAGAAATTTGAGCATGTTCTTTCAGAGGGTGCTTTGCTGGAAATCACTTGGTGCCTAACATTCCTGCAGGCAGGCACGTTTTACTGCGGAAGGGAGAAATTTGGGTCAGCGTTTCGAATTTCCTTTCTTCTTCTAGTTTCCTTGTATTCAGCCAGCAGCCACCCTCTAGAGATAAAGGGAAGGCTATTCATTTGGCTAGGGCCGTAAAGCAATATTCCCACCGAAGAAGGAACGTTCCGTCCATCAGCATGCTTCTGCTTCCATTTTATTTTCTTCTTTATGACCACACATCCCTCTCTTCTCCGGCAAGTGGAATCCCCGAAATGGGGACATCCTCAGGCGAGCGAGATCCAAGCTCCAGCAGTTTCAGTATCATTCTCCACTTTAAGATCCTCATCGTCTTCTTACTCTTCTTCCATTTTCTTTTCTTTCCCTTCTATCTTCCTCTCATTCATTGTCTCATTTTATTACTCTCCTTACATCGACTTGTTATCGCGTTCCAAATATACAAAAGAAAATGGTGGCATGTTTGTATTTCATATACAAGTACAACATATATATGATTCGTCTAAAAAGTGTACTAATCTGGCATTTTTTTTAATTTCTCTACTACTGTAGAGAACCAAGCGAGATGGCTCCGCTGTAACGGGGCTCACTTTCGGGAGATCCTGGGTTCGAATCCCGAGGCCGTACACTCTCGCCATCGCTTTTTCGTGGTTTTTCCTTATTGCCAAGGCGAATGTGGTTTCTCTTCTATTACGAATTTCCTTTCCTTCATTTCCTATAATTTCGCTACCCCTTTCAGGTTCCGACCATGTTTCGGGACTGTGCAGTGTTGGACAGATGCCGCGGATGCTTGCTGATTGGAAAGTGCTTCTCGATTCTACCAGATGGCAGCCTTCTCTTAGCATTTCTATCGGCCAGCTTGTCCTGCGGTCTATAGCCTCCTGCGGCACCTTCACCTTATCCGCTCCTCTTAGAGGTGACAAGCACAGAAGATCCGCGTTGGGTCGAGAGTGCGGAGAGTGCGGAGTATCTCCTCCGTTCCCTGGTCATAGCATACAGCAACTAGAGGAAGTATTGCATTCCACCCAAAAATTCAATATCGAGATTTCATCGAAAATTTACATTTTGAGGCTTCCTGAATCCAAGAAAAGCATTTTTCGCATATCAATGTGTGTTTCTGAACGGCATAACTATAAAACGAAAAGTCAGTTAAATATCACACTTGATATTTAAGTTCAGCGTCTTCCAAGAATGAAACACGGAGATTTTCAAGAAAATCCCCCATCCCAAATTACCCAACTATCAACATGGAAAAAAGTTCGTTATTTTTTGTAAAAAATGGCTGTAACGATTTTGATTAAAATAGTGTGTTTAACATATCTGCAATGCAAATGAAATGCATATCTTGAATTTTTGACAATAGCACATATGTTTCAGGACCTCTGCGACAAACTCTGAGGAACTCAAGCAACCACCATCCTCCGACGCATCCTCCGGAGTTATTCACCCCTGTTTGAAGCGTATCTGATAGGATAGATTTGAGGGACACAGCAGTACACTTTGACTCTCTGTTTGCAACCGCTGAATCAAGTGACATCCCCTCTTTTTTGTTCCTTACGTTTGGTTAGGTTTGGTAGGTCTGAGACGCACAGCCCAATTTAACTCCGTGTTTGTGAACTACAGCTCCAGGCATACCACCTCGTGTTCTCCATTTTCCGCGATCGTCTTGTTTTCACCGATGAGGCCTGCGACGGATACTTCAACAGCAAGAACAGCCACATCTGGAATGTTGAGAACTCTCATGCAGTGTTCGTTAGACGTCCAAACAAAAGTATTCCTTAAACATCTGCGCTTGAATCGTTGGTGATCATCTGCTGGGACCTTTCATTTTGCCACCCCGTTTGAGTTAAACTGAGTTGTACGTCTAAGACCTAGTAAACCCAACCAGACGTAAGGGACAAGAAAGAGGTAATGTCACTTGATTCAGCGGATGTAAACAGAAAGTCAAAGTGTACTGGCTGTGCCTCTCAAATCTATCCCATCGGATACGCTTCAAACACAGATGAATAACTCCGTAACGATGCATCGGAGGATGGTGGTTGTTTGGCAAAAATGTTCCCCTCTGCGAGATCTATCGTTCCCCAGAGTTTGTCGTAGAGGTCCTGAAACCGTAAGAAACAGACTTAAAATCTCATTACCCAAAAATGCAGATCTCGTTAAAGCACACAATTTATAAACAATAAATTTTTCGTGGAGTTAACCATTTACAAGATATTCTTTGTTGCTGATTTGAATCTTCAAATACTTTACACTTTTATTAACGGCAAATCACTATTCCCCCCTTTATTTTTTGCGTTCATGCAAACAGATCGGAAGTTCAAAGCCATTACATAGCAACCAGCTTTGAAAAGATTTGACTATCGCTTTAGCTTACTGTATTCTTCTTGTACACGAAATGTGTAAATGATTAATGAAGGTGTATCTGTATTAAGAACAAGAAAAATAAGCTTTTGTATAAAGTGAGTAGAGAAAGTAATGCCACGTGGAACTCAAATATCCCAGCATAGTTCGATTTTCATCGTGTAGCTAGAATTTATCTTTTACACTTGTGATATCTGTATTGAATTTACTAATGTTAGGAAATGCCTGGCAGCTGCAAAGCTAGATCCCAAATAGTTTGGGAATCTGACACAATCTAGAATGTGTCTGAAGCAGACATTAAACATTCTTTAATTCAAAAACATTCAAACAGTTAATAAAAATAGTTCACATTTTAAACTAAACCCATTAAAATGCTCATCATCGTTGCTCTTTGACTAAACATAAAATATAGGATTTAAAGCATCGAACTCGTACTGCAATAAAGCTAATCATTTCCATGTGATTAGGTTTTTTTCCAATTAATTGTTTTTAATTGAAGCGTATATTTTACTTCGTGCTGAAGCAGATAGTAAATCTCGTTTCAATATATATATATATATATATATATATATATATTAGTTCCATTTATACCCCGCCTTTAACTACACTGGTCTTATCGGCGGCCTTTCCTTTGGAACTTATTGCCTATTAGCAATGGTGTTAACTCGTATTCTCTTGTCGTTCGTTTTCTTGCAGTTTTGAGTTTTAATCATTAGATCACACACACACACACACACACACACACACACACACACACAGTCATACCTCCAGACTCTGGGGAGCATAGGGAATAATCTTGGTAGAGAAAAATTCCCATCCCCAGCCGGGACACCTCGCACAGCAGGCAGGTGCTCTACCGACTGAGCCACGGGGCCAGCTGTGTTTCAATTTATTGGATGTAGTAAAAAGAAATCCATTGTTTTTGCATGAAATTGAAGGCTTATTTACCATAGTTAGAATTCTTCAATTTGGGTCAAATATACGCCGTTTTGTTCGATAAATTGTTGCCATTCTAAAGGTAATTTAATTATGCCTCTCTCATAGAAGTCCTCGTCCCTATTGGCAAAAAATTGAGACACTCTATTTTCACAAGCCTCTCTTGAAGCGAATTTTTCACCAGAAAAAGTGTTCGCCATGGACAGGAACAGATGGTAATCACTTGGTGCCAGGTCTGGACTATAAGGTGGATGCATAAGAACCTCCCAACCAAGCTCCCGGAGCTTCTGGCGAGCCACTATCAATGTGTGTGCCTGGCGTTGTCCTGATGGAACACAATTCCTCTCCTATTGGCCAAAGCTGGTCGTTTCTGGGCGATTGCTTCCTTAGACGGTCCAATTGTTGACAGTACAGTTCCGAGTTAAGAGTTTTGCCGTAGTGGAGCAGCTCATAGTAGATGATTCCCTGCCAATCCCACCAAACACACAGCAAAACCTTCCTGGCCGTCAATCCTGGCTTGGCCACCGTTTTAGCCGGCTCATAGCGATTCGACCACGACCGTTTTCGCTTGACGTTGTCGTAAGTGATCCACTCTTCATCACCAGTCACTAACCGCTTCAGAAATGGGTCGATTTTGGTGCGATTCAGCAGCGATTCGCAGATAGAAATTCGGTGCATCAGGTTTTTTTGCGTTAACTCGTGTGGCACCCATACATTGAGCTTCTTTTTGTATGCAGCCTTATTCAAATGGTTCCAAACGGTTTTTTGTGCAATCTTTAGCTCTTGGGCAATCGAAACAGTGCTTACATGACGGTCGAACTCGACAATTTTCATGATTTTATCGACAATTGGCCTTCCAGTGCGTGACGCATCTTTGACGTCGAAATTACAGGAACGGAATCGACGAAACCAAAATTGCGCGTGATTGGCTGTTATAGTATCAGGACCATAAACACTATTCACATTTTCAGCCGCCTGCTTGCGTTTTCGGCTTTATAGAAGAAAAACTGTAAAATATGGCGTATTTTCTCTTTGCTAGTGTCCATACTTGACGCGCGCTCAAACAAAACTGAGTCAACCAATTGCCAAACTGTTGCAACGTTTGTTTTAGTACGAAATCTCATCTTTCTAACGCCATCTAGTGTTACCCGATCGGACTTATACGACGCGAGATACAGATAACTAAAGACATCTATTGGAAAAATAATGGATTTCTTTTTACTACACCTGATAGTTGCTGCAGTGTGCTTGAAGTCCTTAGGCATGTTTCTTGTGTAGTTTACAGCATTTCAGAAATCCAGACTTGAAGCCTTGTTACTAGATTACCCTTGTATGAAACTGAATGCGGAATAATAATATCCCGTTAAGCTAAAAATGAGAACAACTGGGTCTGAACAAATTCATACCTAAGTAGCAATTAAAGTGTGCATTTCTAGGTTACAGTTTTCTCCAAATGTAAGCTGCATTTGAATTTCGCTTAACTGTACTGTATTACACTTTTAACACTGGAATCTATAAATGGGGTCTGAGGAAACCCACACTCATTTCATGTTCATTAGAGACCTGCACAGGCCGAAATTCTTCGGCCCGGCCCGGTCTTAACCGAGCCCGAACCCGGCCCGAGAATAGGTTATATTCTACATCCGGCCCGGCCCGATTGTCTTTGTTTTAAATAAAATTATTTTGCAGTTATTATTATTAACAGTCCAACAAGCACTGTGCCTACGGTACGAAAGCACTCGGGTTCGTTTTCCGGTACCGACAAGAGGAATGTTTTCCTTGCTGGGAGACCTGGAAAGGGATGCACTCAGATACTTGGGACCAACTGAGGAACCACTTTGCAGAAATGTTGACATGGCTTAGGTCCTGGAATCCGCATGTAGTAAGCGGCACGTTGACAACATACTGTCTTAGTGGCCACATGTCGCCCCTATTACTGAACTCATCCCAGGGTGTCCTGGGTGTGGGTGCACGGAGGGAGGCGACTTGCAGCTATCGTGCTGTTGTAACGTTATTCGCAATTGGTCGAAGCGAGCATTTAGTTATTATTACTAGTAATACTAAATTAAAATTAAATTCAGTTCATTTATGTATGCTCTTTTACTTCTACGGTTCTTAGCTCCCATTCTATATTGGGCGTGAAAGGTCGCAAATTTTGCTCAGAGGCCTCTTTATCAAGTTTAAGATTCTTTTACGTGCCGTAAATCTACAACATGGAACCACTGGCTTTAGTTTCCTTCCGAAGGAAGCCATGCTAGGGATATTTACACCCGAAAAAAATCCATCGCCCTCCACCCTTCCTCACGACCTCGGGGAATAGAAGCTAGCATGTGTCGCAGTTGTCAATATCTTGTGTTATCTTATTCGTTGGGCGCTTATTGTTTAATTATTTTTTAAACTTGGGTTCTTTGTCCTCCGGCTAGATATTATAACTCAGTCGAGCACGTCTCTCTAAGCAGGGTGTGTAAACGGAAAGGAGCTGTTGCTAAAAGATAACACTGATAAAAAAATGTATCTAGACTTTATTGCCGTTACACTTAATTAATAATTGACATATTTAATCTTTATACACGCCTGACTGAAACTGGGATATTTACGAATGTAACTACTGTCGTTTTAGTTGCCACGCACCAATTACTTCGCGTACTTTACATTTTTGTAACTAACTCTGCGACGTGCACCTCGTGAGAGATTCTTCAGAACTGTGCAACACTTCCTTATGGCTCGAGAATATATACTCCTTCACCTCGAATTGCCTAAACATTATAATATAGCTCCTATTGGTTACCAAATTGCGCCCACTTTAGCGACTGTTTTGGTCAGCCAATCACTACTATTAACATATATGCTCTAGGGAAGATATTCCCTCCATTTCTAAAAAAAGGCACGCTACTCTGATGTCATTTTGTTTATCTCTTCTTAGTGATAAACAACTCACCCCCTCGGTTTATTGTTACCCACTTCTATTGTCAGTTTCAGTGAGGCCGTGTAAACTTATTTCCTAACAATACTTATGGCTAACAAACATCTAAAATCCTGTATATACAATGATATTAATTTACACTACAATCACTCTGGCATTCACAGCAAGTTATGATATAAAATACTGCCTCACATGGTACCCCAATACCAGGAAGCAGAACTACTAGTATTACTGCTGCTCTGTGTGTGCACCATGCGATAATTGTGCTATTTCGGGCATCTCAACATAGCGGACCAAAAATGTGATAAATACATTTACCTAATAAATAAAATGCATATGCTGAACGTGAAAAATTAATTGTTCGTCATTATTTTCAAGTCCGATTCCGTGAAGACCTGTGCACACTGCATACGACTTACTTCATGTGCAATATCGACACATTACAATCTGGAGTTAGCTAGCTTTAGATCGCCTCATGGATGGTATTGTGCCAACTCCCAAAGTGTGGGTGTAGCGTGTCCATCTTCTAATCCAGAGGGGCAGACATCGGCTAAGCTGAGCTGTATGGATAAGGCTCTTTAGGGGGTGTAGGGGGTTCCCATACCAAGAGCAGATTAATATCGAGCTGCTAAGCTGTATGATTCCCGGGCTCGATTAAGTATTCCCTTCACACGCATTTCTTCATCGCCTCTGCAGACCCGAGTAATTATGAGGCGTTTTCTTCTCCTACTTTAAGGAGACAAGGTACTCTGAAATAGTAAAAAATCACATTTTTTGTTTCAGGCACTAATAAAATCTCTATTATTTTCAGTTTCAGAAAATATATAATTTTTGCGGGTTAAGACGTTTTTAAGACATTTAAATGTTAGTCTGCATTCCTTTGTACATTTTTGTATCTTTCAACAACGAACAATTACATCATGCCCAGCGAGCAGTTCAGCAATTAACAAAAGAGGCCAGGACCAAGAGAAGGCAATCAGAAAAGCTGAAGCAATCCAGTAATGAAGGTGCGGATGATTATGACCCTGGAATCTAATGAAGCCTGTCAGAATTTTAATGTTCAAACTTTAAATTCAGTTTTCTCAAAACAACGTTTTTGGATACTTATGTACCCTTTTCTCAGAAAGTATTAGAGGTTGAGAGCTGAAATTTTCAGTACATGTATATAACACATACTTAAACTTTTTCAACCACAATCATAATTTTATAATGTATATTAGTGATATTAAGAAAGCAACAAAATTACAAATTTTACACAGTTTTATTTTTCTGAGTTTGCCAATTTATGGGGAAGTGATATACATAGCTAAATAATTGAGGTTCAGAAGATAGCTGATTATACTAAGAACAAGCATGCAAAATTGTGATGCTGTATTGCAAGTAGCATCAGAGAAAAAGGTACATGAATTCACATGTTTTAAGAGTAAATTTAATTATTTTTCTGCTGAATGAAATCATTTTTACGGACTGAACTACATAAGCTACCAGTGCAAAGAACCACTTGAAGTAATTGTCATGATTTATAGAACAATTCATATAAATTTCAGGGAAAAACTTTAAGAGCAGTGGTAATTTAACACACTTAAGGTGTACTTTCAAAGTGTTCAGACTACCTTCTCCCCTTAACGGATTACCCTTCCTAAAGACTTGGAAAGGACTTGGTCCAGTAGCCTGTCAAGGAGAAGCAAACTCTGGATCATAGCATATCCAGAATGGGCGATCAGCCAAATGCCTGGTTTGGCGATTAAAAAGGAAATGAAATGTAGCAATAAAAGGGCTGCCAGGAAAATTCGCGGATCAAATTATCCAACACAACATTTTCCTAGCGACCGAGAAAAACCGCGAAAAAACTTTCGATCAGTTTGGTCGGCCCCGGGGGTTTGAACCCGGGACCTCCCGAATGCGAGTCGCTCGGCTACGTTAACTTCTTTCCCCCTCTCTCTCTCTCTCTCGTTTGCGTATTTGTACTGCTGCAACAAACTTATTTCATTTAAACTGGGCGCTTACTTACAACTGCCAAATCCATAAACCAGGGCCTATGGAACAGGAAAGTTGAAAGAAGTAAAGGATGACAATGAAACCAAGAAAAAACAATAACAAAGAAAAGCACTAAAATCAGTAAACATTGACAGCTATAAATTTCGCAGAGAAGGACCATATCTCGCGGTTCATGCTCTCTAATACGATATTCGCTTGAGAGGAAATCCGTCCCCAGAGACATAACATACCCTTCCAATTGAGATGCCTTTGGAATTTCCAGTCCTGGGACGGACGGACGACCTTGTCGTAAAACGGGTGGAAGAGGGAGGATTATACTGCTCACAGGGGAGGGAGGTGATAAAAATCTAGAGCTTTCTCCGAAGGGAACTGCGTCACGGCACGTTATGGTGAAGAAAACTTTCTTTACTTCCTGACTGTCTCTAGTTGTGCTTATAAACATACAAAAGGTTAGTGGGTCGTGGGGCAACCCCCAACCCTTTCTGACCTCAATTTCTATTGAAAACAGTTAAGATCCTGCTTCTCCGTTAGGGATAACTCGAGTAAGGAGGGCGATGTTTTGTTTTATGGCAAATGGAACTTCAAGTAAACAAGACAGCAATAAAAGTGTTTGTATTTGTATATCATCCTCGCCCACACAAGACGAGTACCACTTTCAGGATACATACTGGCACTTGCTGAACAAAACAGCTGACAAGTTGTGCATGGAATTTATGCTGAGGCTTCTGAGGAGATCAAAGAAATAGAAGTTAGCAGGAATGGAAATACTTTGTATATCATCTACACAAATGAGACTGTCGTTTCTTGGCCTGACAATATAACTTGCAATATCTTTACAAATAGGTAGGACAGTCTATTACCAGAACATTCAAGATATACACTTTATATGTTACGTAAATATCTTAAATATATGGTATTGTAAACAAAATCAATAGAGCCGTTTTTTTTAAAAATCTTATGTGTTACACTCACATGACTTTCTCTACTCTTGTACAAACGCTTATTCTCCATATGCTTCATGTTAATCGAGATATCGAGATGTCAATCTTATTGCTAATTTTCTTGTAGATGCAAGGGGAATATGGTAGCTTTAAGCGATAGTCAAATATTTTAACGCTGGTTGCTATGTGGCGCATTCTATTCTGTTTGCATATCCAGGAGTTAAAAAATTGAATAACGAATTTGAAAAAAGTATAAGTATTGGAAAATTTAAGGAAATAACAACCAATATCTCGAAAATGGTTCACTCAACTAAAAAAATGTATATGACATAAATTGTGTATTTTAACGCGATCTACATTTGTTGTGTAGTAAAATTTTGTCTATCTCTTGTGGTTTACGAGTTATGCAAAAGCCGTTCACAATGAAGAATACTTTTGGGGACATTCCCAGAAAATTCGAGATATACATTTCATTTGTCATGAAAGTATCTTAAACATATGATATTTTAATCACAATCCTTAGATCCATTTTTGAGAAAATTAAAATTTTCGAAAAGTGTTCCATGTAAAGGGTAATCTGGGGTGGGGGGATTTTCTTGAAAACCTTCGTGTCGCATCTCTGGAAGATACTGAACCTAAATACCAATTTGGTGTTTACCCGACTGTTCGTTTCTGAGTTATGCTGTTCACACACACACACACACACACACACACACACACACACACACACAGACCTTTTTCTAAAAATGCTCTTTTGGACGCTGATTCAGGGGCCTCAAAATCGCGATATTGAACTTTTGGGTAGAATGCAATACCGTAAAATATGCTCAGAGGAGTTGCATGTCTGAATTTGAAAATGATCCCTTCGTGACCATAGACGGCAGAAGCAATACTGTTGCTAAGTGAGGAAGTCCAAACAGGGACACAAAGTTCCTTATAATTTATGCAATAATGGAAAATTAGTAACAGTTGGGTTGGGATAGAAATGTAGACTCCAACTAAATAATTCAATGCCAGAGCCGGGATTTGAATCAGGATCTTCGGATCTTCTTTATGCCAGCACGATATTAAATTCTCCAACTCACGTGTTCCCCTGTAAACCATAAGGCGTTCTCAAATTCATTTTCAGATAACATATCTCAATGACGACTTACAATCCCGTAAGTACCCTTCCAACTATAGCCTATACATTGAATGCGAACAATTATCAATATAAACTGATATATCATGGATGTGATAATTCATTATACAGGCCCTTCTGCCCACTCTCAAAAACGTGCGGTCCTTCCGTTTTGTAGGAATGTCCTCTGCAACTTGCAGGTACTGCAGTCAAATGAATAAATAAAAAGTTTGTTGAAGAATGAAATTTAGTAACCATTGTTCCGCTCCATTTCTGAATCACCATATTGACATGTTTCCATTTAAATGGCTTCTAATGACATGGAGGGCCCCCCTCCAAACCGTGGCAGAGCACCACAACGCAAATAGGCCAGTGTGGCCCTTTATGCTTCTAACGTGACACCTGGGAGGGAAGGAATGAGGGAGAGACAGGAGATCAGGTCCGGACGATGATCTACGTAAGTATACACGGGGTGCTTAACGATTCCAGATTGAATAATCCAACGTCGGTCTCCCTGCCCACAGGCCCCGACCCCCTGAGGGCCCATACAGCCCAGGAATGCCGCTCCAGTAAGTAGGCGGGTCCGTCAGTAATCCAACCGACGCCAAACCTTCCCAAAACGCACCTTCACCGCCCAGCTACAACACACCGAACGCCGTCGGCAGGTCCTTCAAACCTGAAACAGATTATAGGAAATGATGGGGACAGGAACTGCGTGGTAGAAGGGGAACCATCATAGCAATCGCCTACAGACCCGGGGAAACCACGAAATCCTCCCGAAAGCAAGCATTAAGCGTTGCAGCGGTATCTTCTCCTTCGGATCATATGGAGTTACATTTGCACAAATAAATATTAATTTAGTACATATGGTCACAACAATAATAAATAAAACCTATTTTAAAACATTATTTTCTCGAATTAGCAGCATTGGATATTTTAAATAATACTAAATAATTTCTAAGCGTAATAGTGGAGGACAGCATAGTATTTTGTAATGCGAAACGAAACTGTGAAGTGAGCAAACTAGCATTTAACGATTTTGACTTCTAATAAATGCTTATATGTAGCTTCTCATATTAGCCGTTGGGTGTATGCGCCATCTACAAGCAGTAGGTAATGATTACGAACAACAACGAAACTGAAAACGTAGCCTTATAAGTTTTAATACACACAACCTACTTCGTAAAGATAACTTCCAAAAGGAGCATCTCGTGTTACATTTTAAGATAAAAGGTGTTTGCGCTTACCAACATTCTAATGTTTTCAAGTAATAGGATACAAATCTTGGAGGTTTTTGATTCTTAAACCTAAACAAATTAATATATTAAAGAGTGATACTGCTAGATCGAATGTAGGTATCGTAAAAGATATGCGTTTTGGGGATGTTTTCGTTATTATAGCGCATTTAATAGGTAGCCAATACAATACAGGCGTATTTCTATTTCAACATTTGAATTGTGCAGACTAAAAAGCGTTACCATATCAATAATAGTTACTAAACAACACATTTAAGATTGAGGCTAATAATATTGTAAGTTGTTTTCAAATTTCCTAAAATGTTCCGTTTCGAAATATCCAAATTGCACTGCGACCTACATAGACCTACTGTGGCTACCATCCCCAGAAGGAAGGGATAAAGTGAAAGAACCACAGGAGGCTATAGGCCACAATCAGACAGACCACAGAGACACGCGGAAGTCCCTAACAGTTCCAGGCTCAAAGACACGTCCCACTGCTGGAGCAATCAGAGAGGGTCGATTAAGCAGCCCTCTAATGCCCACGGTGAGTATTGTTTCCTTTGAGCAAGCATCCGCGCCATCTGTCCGGCACCGCCATACGCCACGAAACCTAGAAGCACACCTGAAAGATGAGAAGGAAACGGAATGAAAGCGAAATGGAGGAAAGAAAAGCGGATAGATGAGAAAACACCCCAGAGAAACCACGAAGAATCCAAGATCAGAGTGAGCGGTTGACGGGAATCGAACCCGGGACCTCCCAATTGCGAGCCTCACGCGTTACCGCGGAATCACTTCGCTCGGTGCACTGCTATGGAACACGTAACAAGCTGAACATTACAACTTGTATGTTGAACTATGTGTAGCGTTTCTATTTTACATCTAAATGGCGTATTATATTTCAAAACGGATTAAAATTGTCCAGCTTTTTCATATGAGGTAGGCATTAAGGGTAGATTAAGAGCCCTATCCCGGTAATGTCAAATCTGCTAAATTCTTGACCAGTTATCTCAGAAACAATTTAAAATATCTGACTCAAATTTCTACACGATCTAAATGAATGTCTTCTAATCTACTTTTATCCTACAAGTTTGTTTATTAAGAAAAATAGGATTTTTTTCTCAATTATACCATTTTAATTACAAATTATTAGCATTTATTTTTTTAATAAACGTAACTAAACATCTTATTAATACCAAATTAGATCCACGACAGAAGAATAGGTCTTTTTATCATCCCAAAATTTAAATGATATATCTTAAACAGATTATGAAAAAAAGGCATTTACAGGAAACGCTTTCCAATGCAAAAATGAAGACAAACTCGCAAATATTTACAAAGAAAGAAAACACGTGGCTTGAGCACACAGAAGCTGCCATACTTAACAGTAGTACCAATTTGTACAGCCAAACTTCCCATAAAACTGGGCTAATATTTGCCTCTCTACTCCAAAGTATGTAGAAGTTACCATTTTTACTTTCTCCACTACGTAGAGTAAGTAGGGGAAGTATTGCATTCCACCCAAAACTTCAGCAGCGAGATTTCACTGGAAATATATGTTTTGAGGTCCCTGAATAAAAAAAAACAGTTTTAGGAAAAGGTTCTGTGTGTGTCTATGTGTAAGCAGCATAACTCAAAAACGAAAAGTCGGATAAATAGGTACTAAAGTTGGTACTTAGGTTCAGTATCTTTCAAAGATGCGACATGAAGATTTTTCAAGAAAATTCCCCACCCCAAACTACCCTTTATATGGAACATTTTCGAGAATATTGATTTTCTCAAAAATGGCTCCAACGACTTTGATTAAAACATCATATGTTTAAGATATTTTCATTACAAATGAAATACATATCTTGAAATTCTGGGAATGTTCCCAAAAGTCCTCTACATTGTGAATGGCTTTTGCATAACTGGTAAACCATAAGCGATAGATAAAATTTGTGTACACCAAAAATGCAGATCTCGTTAAAACACACAATTTATGTCCTATCGATTTTTTTGTCGAGTGAACCATTTCCGAGATATTCCTTGTTATTTGTTTGAATTTTCCAATACTTCTACAATCCTTTGCATGCCTTACGTAAAAAACGTTAGCATGGTTTCCTTCGGAAGGGAAGTAAACTCGGTGGTCCCGTGTCGTAGATTTAAGGCACGTAAAAGAACCTCAAGCCTGATAAAGAGGCCTCTGAGCAAAATTACAGTCTTTCACGCCCAATGTAGAATGGGACGCTAAGGACCACAGCATTTAAAGAACGTCCTTAAATAAAACTTAATTAAAATTCACTATTTATACTTTTTCTGAAGTGGGAATTGGTTAGCCTTTTTTTTTTAATATCCTGTATATGCAAAGAGAATGGAATGTTCCATATAACAATCAGCTCTTAAAACATTTGACTACCGCTTAAAGCTCACCATATTCCCCTTGCACCTACAAGAAAATTAGAAATAAGAATAACGTTTTAAAAATAATTTGTACAAGAATAGAGAAAGTTATGTGAGTGCAACACATCAGATTTTTAAAATATAATTTTTAAATATAAATATTGGGACTAGGATGAAAAAATATATATCAAATTAAAGAGGAAATTTCAATTTATAAGCAAAAAAACTAAAAATGTAACTTTTGGCAATTCTTTCATTTAGTTTATCTTTAAGGGGAATGATCCACGAAAATGTTCACAAAATTCAAAGCGGAAACTCCACGCACATCCCTTGAAACTCGAAGCTTGTCATAATGCACAAACTGCACCTGAAGCTGGCGAGGGCCTAAAATACAATTTCCATGCAGACTGTAGCCAGAAAGATCTTCACGAACCAAGATCGAAACTACAAACTGTCTGAATCACCTCTTCAGCCTGAGGCATTATCTTGCATTCTTGTATACATGTGAACTTAAGGTTACAAGAAGATCGGACGTTCCTGTGATCTCCATCCAGGTTTTCCCCATTCTCACTCTGTTTCTTGCAATGTTTGCGGCAACTTCTTGTCGACCATCTGGTGTGACAAACCGCTGTCTCCTCCGGTGATCCGTCTTCGCTATCAAGGAAACAAACTGTCATGTTGTCCGCATATTCCTTTGTCAAGTGTGTTGCAATTTCCAGGCAGTGTGTGTCATCTTTCTGGCTAAAGGGCCAGCTCAGTACCCCTTCATGGGAAATGTAAACTGTTTAAGACTGAATTACATTAAAGCACGATCAAATATTTTGTCAAATTCGAAGCTTTACAAGATATTCCAATAGTTGTCACAACGTTTCTTGTCAAATTCCTTCCAATACAAGTCTTGAAAGCATATAAGGACATGCTCTAAACGACCAAAGATTTGCGTGTGTTTACAGTGTGTAACGAAATCTGCAACATGGCTGAAAGCGAAAAACAAACCATAATGGCTACCTGGGCAAGGGATGTATGCGAGCTGATTAGGTTATACGAAAGTTGGCCATAGATATCCACAACAAGATGAAGAAGAGGGCATAATTTAAAGAAATTGCCAAGCAGATTTCCGAAGTATATGATAACGCATTAATGCAATGTTACACAGTGTAGTTAACCTATCAATTCGTGTTATTTGCATTGTATCTCTGAATTTCAATCTGATTTCATACGGCAAAATCCTATGTAATTACGTGAAGAACAATATTACATTGCAAATTGTTATAGTGTAACGCTGATGGTAAATTACTTTGCACGTGATAAATTATTATCAATGTGTTTTGAAAGGATTCAGTTTACCAAAAAGACCACGTAAAAGACACATGGTTCACTCAACAAAAAAAATGTATATGACATAAATTGTGTATTTTAACGCGATCTACATTTCTTGTGTAGTAAAATTTTGTCTATCTCTTATGGTTTACCAGTTATGCAAAAGTCGTTCACAATGAAGAATACTTTTGGAGACATTCCTAGAAAATTCGAGATATACATTTCATTTGTCATGAAAATATCTTAAACATATGATATTTTAATCAAAATCGTTAGAGCCATTTTTGAGAAAATTAAAATTTTCGGAAAATATTCCATGTAAAGGGTAATCTGGGGTGGGAGATTTTCTTGAAAACCGTCGGGTCGCATCTCTAGAAGATACTGAACCTAAATACCAAGTTTGGTGTTTATCCGACTGTTCGTTTCTGAGTTATGTTGTTCACAGACACACACACACACACACACACACACACACACACACACACACACACACACACAGAGACATGTTTCCAAAAATGCTTTTTTTGGATTCAAGGGCTCTCAAAACATATATTTCCGGTGAAATCTCCGTATCGAATTTTTGGGTGGAATACAATACTTCCCCTACTTACTATACGTAGTAGAGAAAAAGACATCTCTTTTGAATTCGCTGGACCAATGATAAATGGTTGCCTTAAATGCGGCGTTTTTACCAAATGCATCTCTAAGCCGATCTTCGCTATGTTTAGGCGTTAAAGACGGTTTAAAAACATAAAAAATTATAACTCGTAAATCTTCTTTAGTCAAATTCATTTTTGGCTGAATACAACATCTCTTCATGGTGATAATTAACAAACTATTACAGCAAATCGATCAAACTACACGGCAAACAACTTGCAGAACATTAGAAAGTAGCTGTCAAATATAAACAAGTTTCATTTGGGTTTAGAAACATGGCATTCTAAAAATTTTCAGTGTCGCCCTCGTAGATTATTACTCTTCAGCTTATTAGGCCTTTTAAAAAGTTCAGGTGAAACTGGAAGAAAGCCAATTAAGTAAAGTATAATAAAGTTTCTAATTGTTACATTTTACACAAAGGGGACTTCGGCAGGCATAAATTACGTAGTACAGTTTAAACCCATTAAAACGCCTCTTCAGTGTCAAAACCTCGTAATAAGTGAGAGCGTTGTGTACGCACGACTATAACGAAACAAGTGCAGACTCATTTTGTCGTGCTTAAAAAAGAATTTTCATGTTTCACTTATGCTCTGCACCATCACAATTTAATTGTACACAACTCAAGGACAAGCTTACAAAAACAGCGAAACGTGACTGAGTGTACTCTTCGTTTTGGTAAAGAAACATCGTTAAGGCGTTAAGTACCAATTCTCACCACTAATAAGAGTAAAGACTAAAGCGTGTAATACACGGCATATCAATCTCATTGACGGGTGTACTTTCCTGGACATTTTAAATACGATTTCAGCTTTCCCGAGGAAACTCATTGATTATACAGAGAGAGCCAAAAAACTACGAACCGGCTGCGTGGTGTTTTTCGTGTCCGGCCTCAGCGCCCGTTGCTGTCTGCCGCTATCATAGAAAGGCGCGGATGAAACCATACAACATTTTTAGAACTACTTTTAAAGGCTTTACTCACCAACTTTATGAAAGGAGATGCTGGGCACCGTCGTTGTGCATACATTTTTGGCACCTCTTTAGGAAACTATCCATCACTCGCCGTAGTTCACGCTGAGAAATGCTGGCAATTTCCTGGCAGATATTTTGTTTTAATTCTTCCAGGGTGCATGGGTTTGTCTTGTACACTTTGTTTTAAGTTACCCCAGAGATAGAAATCGCAGGGGGTTAGGTCTGGGGACAGAGGGTGCCACAAATCTCTAATAATAATTCTGTCCTCAAACATACTTACATAAAGCTGTTAAGTAGAGCCTTGAAAAGTAGTTTTAAAAATGTTGTATGGTTTCATTCGCGCCTTTCTATGATAGCGGCAGACGGCAACGAGCGTCGAGGATGCGGAGGGGAAAAATACCGCGCAGCCGGTTCGTAGTCTTTTGGCTCTCCCTGTATTTCCAATCTCCGAGGCGCTACAACCATAATAGACTATCTCAAGATAAAAATCCACACTTATGATTTAATTCCTGCTGTGTAGCTAATGCAAGGTCTTCAATCTTTACTCTCCCCAGTGTATTTATTTTCTCTTTTTTATCCTTCTTTTAAACCCATTTATCAATGGTAATTGAGAAAAATTGAACTAAATTATAATCTTAAATATATATTGTGCACAACTGTTAGATAGGTATTATTTGATGTCTAGTACGACCTATTGCAGTTGGATAACTAATTAAGATTATGCTAATTTTTGCCCCCGATTACGAAAAGCTCCAACGATGTCCATGCTAATACCCCAGGTTCAATACTGATGCCATAAGGTTCATTGCTACACTCGTTTTAATAGCATTTCTGTCAAAAGGAATGGAGCGTCACTAAATGACATTCTGTTTAGTCAACTCTGGATTGAAGCAAACACATATCGACTGATTTTTCAACCAAGTCCAGATTCTCAGTTTCCCGGAAATAAATGTAGACAGCACATGACGTCCAGTCCGGGGTAAACCACAGCTTGTTTTTTGTAACAAGATTGATGGCTCTGCTGCAAGGTTAGAGGTTATATCTGGAAAGGTTTTAGTGTTCTACGAAAGTGAAGCCAGTGCGCCGAATACCACGTACCACCAAAACAGTTCACCTGTTTCGTGTAGAGGCAAGTGACGAAACACCAGCGCTTTCTCTTCGATGCTCCAGATTAGCACCCACATCCATCGATTCAACCTCAAGGTGAGGGAAATACTCAAAATCCTTGCAGTGTAGTCAAATTCAAGAGGTTCCTTCAAGTCATATCCGTTGAATTATTTTGAGCACCAGGTTAATGAACACTTCAAAACACCTAACACATATCTCAGGATGTAAATACATGCACATGTTTGGAGGCCTACACCTGCGAATCAAGGCTTCAAGCAGTGCATGTAGAGGGTTTAGAATTCACGAGTTACCTTCTGAAATATCAAATCTGTTATCGGAGGTTTTCATCTACTTCGAGGAATGCTTTTCCAATGGGACATTAATGGACCACAGTTAAGGTTTACGCAACGTACCGCAGGAAAATGTGTGTGGATTTTGAGAGCTTTTTGAAGCCGGGGGTGACTTTAACGCCCTCTAACCGGTTAGGTTATACCGGACGATGAATAACTGGAATGATGAAATAATGCTCAAATGATCCCGGGGTTCTTAGAGCTTAGTATTACTGACATTCATCTTCTTAGGATAAAGGAAAATCCCCCGGGTTCACCTCAACAGAGAAATTGGGATCTCTTGAGCCACTTAACCCTCAAACTAAGGAGATGAGCGTTGATGGTTTATTCAGTGGTTTTATTCTAAAATTTTAGAAGTATATTAATTCCAAGTTATACCACACTGCCGTGTTTTTTCGTTCCTGATTCTCTGTTCAGGGTGATACAGCTGTACTTCACAACATTATGTGTATTTCTTTACGATGGGATTTTTAGGATAATTTTTAGTTTCACTATCACTGCGTAATAGGTTGAGAAGGTATTGCATTCTACTCAAAAATTCGATATCACGATTTTGCCGGAAAATGCGTGTTTTTTGGTCCCCTGAATATAAAACACAAATCATTTTTGGAAAACGCGCGTGTGTGTGAACAGCGTAACTCAAAATTGATATTTACGTTCACATCTTCCAAGGATACGACATGGAGATTTTAAAGAAAATCCCCTCAACGCAAACAACCCTTCACATGGAAACATTTTCATTATTTTTTATTTTCTCAAAAATGCCTCTAATGATTTTGATTAAAATACCACGTGTTTAAAATATTTGCATAACAAACAAATGTACACCTGTAATTTCTGCGAATACCTATAGAGTCCTCTTCATGTTCGAAAATTTTACATAATTGGTAAACCAAAACCTTACTACATAAGAATGTAAATCTTATTAAAGCACACAATTTATGTCAAATAACATTTTTTTTTTCTTTTTCTTTTTCTGGGGGTAACCATTTCCGAGACATTCCCTCTTCTTGGTTTGAATTTTCAAATACTTATTTTCTCAACTAGAAAGTCACTATTCGTTTCTTTTCTCCTGAAAAGAATTTCAAATCCATCACATAGTGATAACGCTCTTTAAAAATCTGACTATCGCTTTACCTGTACCCTACGACGAAATGTGTAAATGTTAATTGAAAGTTTATCTGGATTAACAAGAAGTAAATAGAATATATAGTAAATATGTTATAAGAACAGTTTATAGAAGAGTGAGTAGAGAAAGCCATGAGAGTTGAGCACATCCGAAACTTTTTTTTACTTTTTCTACTACGTATAGTAAGTAGGGGAAGTATTGTATTCCACCCAAAAATTCGATACCGAGATTTCACGAGAAATATATGTTTTGAGATCCTTGAATGCAAAACAAGTCTTTTTGGAAACATGTCTGTGTGTGTGTGTGTGTGTGTGTGTGTCTTTGAACAGCATAACTCAGAAACGAACAGTCGGATAAACACCAAACTTTGTATTTAGGTTCAGTATCTTCCAGAGATGCGACACGAAGGTTTTCAAGAAAATCCCTCCACCCCAGATTACCCTTTACATGGAACATTTTTCGAAATTTTTAATGGCTCTAACGATTTTGATTAAAGTATCATATGTTTAAGGCATTTTTATGGCAAATAAAATGTATATCATGAATTTTCTGGGAATGTCTCCAAAAGTGTTCCTCATTGTGAACGACTTTTCCATAACTGGTAAACCATAGGAGATAGACAAAATGTTACTACACAAAAAATATAGATCGCGTTAAAATACAGAATTTATGTTATATACATTTTTTTTTTGTTGAGTGAACCATTTTCGAGATATTGTTTGTTATTCCTTTAAATTTTCCAATACTTATACCTTTTCTGAAATGGCAATTCGTTATTAAGTTTTGTTTGTCCTGGTAATGCAAAGAGAATGGAATACTCCACATAGCAACCAGCTGTTAAAACATTTGACTATCGCTTAAAGCCTAGCAATTCCCCTTGCATCTACAAGAAAATTAGCAATAAGATTGACATCTCGATATCTCGTTTAACATGAAGCATATGGAGAATAAGCATTTGTAAAAATAGTTTGTACAAGAGTAGAGAAAGTCATGTGAGTGTAATACATCAGATTTTTTTAAATTGTTTCTTTGTATAGCCCCCTTCGACTTCGTGTTCAGGGGGCTTTGACTTAAACAACTTGTTAACTGTAGACTCTTTAACTTTGAGTTTAATCACTTTTTACATGAAACACAACCACATTGATTCCCACATGCATGCTTCCAGACTCTGCGGAGGGTAGGGAGAGATTCTAATTAAAAAAAATCTGATGTGTTACACTCACATGACTTTCTCTACTCTTGTACAATCTAATTTTACAAACGCCTATTCTCCATATGCTTTATGTTAATCGAGATATCGAGATGTCAATCTTATTGCTAATTTTCTTGTAGATGCAAGCGGAATATGGTAGCTTTTAAGCGATAGTCAAATATTTTATCGCTGGTTGCTATGTGGCGCATTCCATTCTCTTTGCATGTCCAGTACATAAAAAAATGAATAACGAATTTGAGAAAAAGTATAAGTATTGGAAAATTTAAGGAAATAACAAGCAATATCTCGAAAACGGTTCACTCAACAAAAAAAATGTATATGATATAAGTTGTGTATTTTAACGCGATCTACATTTTTTGTGTAGTAAAATTTTGTCTATCTCTTATGGTTTACCAGTTATGCAAAAGTCGTTCATAATGAAGAATACTTTTGGAGACATTCCCAGAAATTTCGAGATATACATTTCATTTCTCATGACATTATCTTAAACATATGATATTTTCATCAAAATCGTTAGAGCCATTTTTGAGAAAATTAAAATTTTCGAAAAATGTTCCATGTAAAGGGTAGTCTGGGGTGGGGGGATTTTCTTGAAAACCTTCGTGTCGCATCTCTGGAAGATACTGAACCTAAATACCAAGTTTGGTGTTTATCCGACTGTTAGTTTTTGAGTTATGCTGTTCACAGACACACACACAGACACACACACAGACACACAGACACACACACAGACACACACACGGACATGTTTCCAAAAATGCTTTTTTTGGATTCAGGAGGTCTCAAAACATGTATTTCCGGTGAAATCTCGGTATCGAATTTTTGGGTGGAATGCAATACTTCCCCTACTATACGTAGTAGAGAAAGTAATAAATTCCTCCGCCGCAGTCGGGAGTCGAACAGGCTTCTCCCATTTTAATGGTAATATTGGCGGCCTTCTGCCTTTGAAACACATTAGCAATGCTGTTGCTCGTAAGAGTTGACATTGGATTTCTGACCTTTCTATGGGTTTTATACATTAGATCACACCACATTCACCTCTATTTACATTTTCAGACTCTGGGGAGGATGGGGAATAATCTTGGCTACTGAAAAGTCATCCCCAGCCGGAAATTATGGTGATAGTTAACAATGGTCGGCATTAAAAACCGAGATAAAAGCTTTCAAAGTCAGTTTCAGCTTACATATCACTGTAATTCGGGCTGTTGGAAGTTATGACTTTTATTAGCTCTGCCACGGAAGTGCAGAGCTAATAAATGCAAACATATACTAAAAAGTGAAGTAATGTGCACATTTATCGATGCTTAGAATGCAAAGAAAACATGCCGAAAATCAAACGTGCGTGCATTCTCTGAGCTACGCAATTGTTTCTTTCTGGTTGGGTATAAAGCCAAAAGTATGAAATCTGCTAAAGCAGGCTATACCGTTTCTTGTTTTTACTGTTGTACGGAGAAAACTCCCAACTACATCTGAGAGTCGTAAAAACGTCAGATAAATCACCATAAAACAGCCTTGCCAACACAAAAATCGCAGACGATTCATCACACAGTGTTTTGCAAAAATCTGCGAATATATCGTGCCAGGTTATCTTGGACATTTTCTGGACATGCTCAGATATACGCGGAAGTGAAGCTAAATGCGAGCACTGTGTAACATTACATTTGCTATCACTGCAGAAACTTGCAACTAATTTAAACCGGTACGTACAACAAATTGCGTTTCGTAAAGCAAACGTAATTGGGAAATAGCGTGCATTCCCAAACACTTGCAAGACCAGTTTTAACATTCGATAGGCAAAGCATAAGAATATCGCATTACAACAGCAGGAGGCTGTATATTGCATTAGGCTGCTTAACAAATCTAGGAGTTCTGCTACACTGAAGTTACGACACTTCTCACACATAGCTTGTCTTCCATTAGTGCATAAATAGAAGAAAGAAAATTTTACATTCACCTGCTCAATACGTTTTTTATAACAGACTAGCTGGCTTATTCGACGCTACACGATTTGTTTTATAAACTGAATGACAATTTATTATGCTTGTTTCAACCGGAGGTAAATGGGATATCTCTGTCTCTATCTAATACATCCATGTTGCCATTAGCTCCATCCTTTTCTACTCTCGCGCTGTCGCCAAGTTGCTAACAACATGTTATAAATATTCAACTGTTATGATTTTCAGTTTTGATTGTATTATCTATGAAACTGTGTCATTTTTAGAGCCTTTATACATTTCTATAGGCACAATTTACAAAGGGGACCAAGCGAGAGAAAATGTTGAGGGGGTTGGAGACAGTTTTTAAAAGAAGCCGGAATCCTGGAACTTCTTGCATTCATTGTGTATGACAAACAAAGATCACCCATCTATTATCTAACAGGCGCATGGCAAAGGCAGCTAGGTTAAAATCAGTTGTAAGGAAATGGGTACCTTTATACACTTGTGAAGTGTTATGTACGTTATTTATTTAAAATGTTACGTAAATATTTATAGTTATGGAAGAAGCTAGGAAGGCACAAAATGTTGGTAAATTAATTATGAATGTGTTATATTATTCAAGTAAAATGAGTGTTACGAAGGAAGTAAAAGAAACAGCTAAAGCTACCGTGGTTCAGAAGCAGTACTGTATAGGATAAAAAAGGAACGAATGAAATGACCTCTAAGGACGCTACCAAAAAGAAATAAAAAAAGGATGGGGGAAACAAAAACACGCAGATTAACACAATATGATGGAATCAGCAAAGCGGAGTGAGGTGCATAGTTCATTCTTTGCTGTTTGAAAACATTCCACCCACGCTGACTGTAACTTTGTCATGGGTAAACAGTGGTGCTACCCTACCAAATTATAGCTTTTATTATTTTATATCTCCATAATTATATGATAATATATATTTTTATGCCTGTAAAGTCATATTTCGAAGTACTAAAAATACAGAGGAGAGATATAGTGGAGGTGAAAATTAAATGTCTTTAAATAGCCTTAAATAGCAGTGCAGCTATTTGGTGATATATCATTCACAAGATAACTTTAGACTGGCAGACCGATCGTATTCATGCAAAAGGACGTGAAACATCGGCGAACATCTAACTTCTTTAAACCTCCACCCGACAGCCTTCCAAGTTCTGTAATGCCGCGTAGCCGATAAGTACCCTTTGGCGATGGAGCAATCATGGGCCGTAATGGTCGAGTATTTTTTTTTTAAAGATAATTAGGTGAAATGTTAAACCCTTATACCTTCTCTTAGGTCCCAGAGTTATTTAGTAACATATACATAGTTTTAACATAATACAGAAACCCTTAAAATATACAATGAGATAAAGGTTGAAGCTGGTGAATATAAAGATTCTGCATTCCCAGGTCATCAAGTTAACATCTTTGGAAAAGACATAGTCTGCGACCATCGACAAAAATAATCTTCTCGGTTGTTAATTATAAAATATAGGTTCACTGACTTCTAGTGCTAAAATTTTCTTTGTTTATAAAATTATTTAACATGCCCTACTAACGAACTTGATTACAACGTAAGTACAAATGAAATAAATTAAAACCTTCTTACATGAGGGTTACTAGAAGGTTTTGGCATCCAAAAAAACTTCAGTGCATCTATACAATAAGAATAAAGGTTATTCAGAGGTTTTACACTGTTTCGTTACACACATCTGCAGTATTTAATAAATGGCAATTAAAGAAATAAATGTAAGATACGATTCCCACATTAACAGAATCGATTGTCGCTTTTTAAGCTCTGTCTTCTGTTTGCTTGTTACATCATGGCCATCTATGTATATTGCTTGGAATAAAATATAACCGGCTTTTGTTTTTAAACGTATTCTCTGCGGAGTAAAAGTAACTAACCGGCTTTTGTTTCTTCACACATTCTCTGTGCAATACAGCAGCTATTTTATTTTCCGCATATTCTCAACGAAGGCTTTATTAATCATTTTTAGTCGTTTAGTAATTTACGAAATGAAATTAGAAGGTGTTTCATAGCCCATGTCCGCAAGAATTGGTAGGACTTTTCAACGTTGAAGGAATTATAAGAATTGGCTGAGTGGTTTTTGAGAAAGCCCCAATCACCCCCCCACACAAATTTCCTCACTATACATTAAAACATCACACCTCTTCCAAATAAATTGATCTTTCAAAATGCACATGACGAAGAGTTTTAAAATGTTACACTTACGAACAAATTCTCATACATATTCGACTAGCGAGAAAGAAATAAGAAATAAATAATAAAATAACTTCACTTTGCGCGTTTTAAGCAGTGTGAAATAAAACACTATACATATCGTGTGTAAACATGATGTATCAATGGCTGAGTGGGAGCAAATCGAGTAAAATGTCTCAGTTTGACACAACGATTCGAATTCCTACTGGTTCATTTCTCAAAAACGTTCTGTTATGATTAAATTCAACAATAACAATCTTGTAGGTCGTTTTGCAGAATCGAGGAAAAGTCTTTAAAAAGAGCTAAGAATGTGTATTGTTCAATAATATTTGCACAGTTGTATATTTTGAAAATATAAAATATTTAAATAATGAAACTAACCTGGTTTGATGGTAACAGCTGAGTAACGAAAAGGCGCATAGCAATGTAAATTGATACTATGATGGATCTCAAGTGTGTGGAGTCATTGTGAAGACCGTGACAATTAGCAAGGCACAGCCAAAAGAGATGTTAGGGCCTCAGCATGCAAGCTGTAACCCTGCTTCAAACAAATGGCATTTGCCATTTTTGAGATATCCACTGTTATTGCCTTGAATTAATTTTTCAATAATTTTCTCATTTTTTGAAGTGGCGTCACCATACAGTTGTTTCTCGCGATGTCATTTGAAGAGTTATGGCATTCCGAGGCCACCATATAGCAACCCGCTTTTAAACATTTGACCGTCGCTTCGGTCTTCTGTACCCACTAAGTGCAAGAATGGTTTGTAGTGTGTAGAAAAAGTCATGTGAATGTAAACACATCGGATTTTTAGAAAAAGATACGCTCACGTGTGTATGTGAGCGCGCGCGCGCGCGCGCCTGTGAACACCTAACTCAAAACGAAATGTGGCATAAATACCAAACGTTGTATTTCAGCTCAGTTATCTTATAAAGAAAGTACCCCCACTCCAAATTATCTTTACAATGGAAAATTGTTTATTTTTTTATTTTCTCAAAAATTGCGTTGCCAATTTTGAGTAAGATATTATTATTCGTTTAAGATATTTGCATAACAGATATTTTACTACAGAAAAACATCCGATATGATACATTCACATAACTTTCTCTACCCTCTTTCGTTTATTAGTGGGTACACAAATTATTTTTCTCAAGCTTATTTTTCTATCTACTATGTTTTAATCCAAATACACCTTTGCAGAAATACCTGCATTACACATTTTGTTATAGATACAAAGAGAACAGCGACAGTCAAAACAGCGTCGAACCTGGACGCTTTATACTGTCTTAAAATTCCATATTGTTCCCATGCAATTGCGAGAAACAACTGAATGTTGAAAGGGCTTTAGAAATGAACAATTTGAACCTTTAATAACGGATATCTCATAAACGGCAAAATCGTTAGAGCCATTTTTTAGAAAATCAAATCTTCCATGTAAAACGTAGTCTGGAACGGGGGGGGGTTCCTGATAATCTTCTTTGGAATGTATTAAATCTAAATACCAAGTTTTTTATTTATCCGACTCTTCGCACGTACACCTTTTTCTAAAAATACACTTTTTGGATTCAGGGGACCTCAAAGCATGCATTTCTGGTGAGATCTCGTCATCGAATTCTACGTAGTAGAAAAAGTAACAAAATTGAGTAAGAATAATTTGTATACCCACTAATAACAAGAGCGTAGAGAAAGTAATATGAATGTATCACATCAGACCTTCTTATTCCCATGGTGTTAACATTAGAGGTAACACTCGTGATTGGTATTCCGGAACACGTCCGACTGTTCATTCGTTTAGTATGCCGTGACCTGACAGTGACGGTGATTTGATTTTAAACAACACATTAAGAAATTAATTATCATTTATACAATTTCAAACATTTTATTCAAGAATAGTCTCAATACATCCAATTATTAAACTACCGTGGGATGACCGGTGATACTTTTTAACGTAGTTGTTTATAATTCAACATTGTAGATAAGGCTGGTGCTTTCCTATGAGCTTATTAAAGCAAACAAATGTCCCATTATGAACTCACCTGAAATTTAACGCTATGCGTACATTTACGGCATTTTTACTTTCTCTATTCCGCATAGTAAGTAGGGGAAGTATTGCGTTCCACTCAAAAATTCGATATCGAGATTTCGCCGGAAATACATGTTTTGAGGCCCCTGCATTCAAAACAAGCATTTTTAGAAAAAGGTCCGTGGGTTTGTGCGTCTGTGAACAGTATAATTCAGAAATGAAAAGTCGGATAAATACCAAACTCGGTATTTAGGTTCGGTATCTTTCAAAGATGCGACACGAAGACTTTCAAGAAAATCCTCCCACACCAGACTACCCTTTACAAGGAACATTTTTGGAAAATTTAATTTTCTCAAAAATGGCTCTAACGATTTTGATTAAAATATATGTTTAAGATATTTTCATGGCAAATGAAATGTATATCTTGAATTTTCTGGAAACGTCCAAAAGTCGTCTTCATTCTGAATGAATTTTGCATGTCTAACTGGTAAACAGTAACTAGACAAAATTTACTACACAAAAAAATTAGATCTCGTTAAAACACATAATTTATGTCATATACATTTTTTTTGTCGAGTGAACCATTTCCGAGGTATTCCTTGTTATTTGTTTGTACTTATACTTTTTCTCAAATGGAAATTCGTAATTCGTTTTTTTTAATATGTCCTGGACATACAAAGAGAATGGAATGTTCCACATAGCAACCAGCTCTTAAAACATTTGACTATCGCTTAAAGTCTATCATATTCCCCTTGCACCTACAAGAAAATTAGCAATAAGATAGTTTCTGCAAATGTTTGTCACGATTAACATGAAGTAGATGGAGAATAAGCGTTTGTAAAACTAGTTTGTACTAGAGTAGAGATAGTCATGTGAGTGTAACATATCAGAGGGAGTTGTAAGTTTAAATTTTTCTGACCACAATGAATCGCATTAAACTATGAGGAAAAAAAACAACGAAAAAGTAAAATTTTGTGAAAAAAATTGCGGAAAAATAGGTATTGAATTCATAATTGAAACAATAATACTATAATGAGATATTTGACCTTAAAACCCAGTTTGTTGCCGCGGAGGGCATATACACCTCACGCTTGCCAACTGTAAGGAGAATTCCCCAAATGTTGGCAACATTGCAGCTAGTGCGGCAACATGGTGTGGTCACGACTTTCTAGCTCTCGTGACTGCCATAGAGAGAAAGAGAGAGAAAGAGAGTTATTTGCCAGGTTGTCCAAGACCTCCACACAATACCAGCAACACTTTCTGCAAGCTATGTTGTAAGGAAAACATTGTCACTACCTGACTAAACTACACAAATCTGACAGAACTGGGAGTGGGGGTTTGTTTCCAACTAAACATTTTAACTTGCTTTAAGTTTTGATTTGGAGTGGCAGTTGTATGATGGAAATTATAACCATTTTGAACTGTGATCAGTTTACAACAAAATTAAGATGTAATTAAAGTTTAAGCTTGATGCGTGTTAATTTTACGGCGTGCCAGTAAAAGAAAGTGTTTAGAATTGAATATTATTTCACGCATTGATGCTGTGTTTGACCTAGACTTAAATCTTGTGATAAAACAAACGAGTTATGTTTTCCTCTCCAAAACGGGACATTCCTGATAGTTTGGCAGAGTTCAGAGAGTAAGCTTTTACTTTCTCTACTATGCCTAGTAAGTAGGATTGCATTCCGCCCAAAATTGGATATCGAGATTTCACCGGAAATGCATGTTTTGAGGCCTCCCGAATCCACACACACGCACACACAATTTTTTTAGAAAAACGTCCGTGCCTGTGAACAGCATAACTTAAAAACGAAAAGTCGGATAAACACCAAACTTGGTATTTAGGTTCAGTATCTTCCAGAGATACGACACGAAGATTTTCAAGAGAATCCCCACTCCAGACTACCCTTTACGTGGAACATTTTTCGAAAATTTTAATTTCTCAAAACTGGCTCTTAATGATTTTGAGTAAAATATCATATGTTTAAGATGCTTTCATGGCAAATGAAATGTATATCTTGAATTTTCTGGGAATGTCTCCAAAAGTCCTCTTCATTCTGAATGAATTTTGTATAACTGGTAAACCGTAAGAGATACACATAATTCTACTACACAAAAAAATGTAGATCTCGTTAAAACGCACAATTTATGTCATATACTTTTTACTTTCTCTACTACGTATAGTAAGTAGTACATGGAACATTTTTCGAAAATTTTTATTTTCTCAAAAATGGCTCTAACGATTTGATTAAAATATCATATATTTAAGACACTTTCATGTCAAATAAAATGTATATCTTGAATTTTCTGGGAATGTCTCCAAAAGTATTCTTCATTGTGAACGACTTTTGCATAACTGGTAAACCATAAGAGATAGACAAAATTTTACTACACAAAAAATGTAGATCGCATGAAAATACACAATATATGTCATATACATTTTTTGTTTTGAGTGAACCATTTTCGATATATTGCTTGTTATTTCCTTAAATTTTCCAATACTTATACTTTTTCTCAAATGGGAATTCGTTATTCATTTTTTTTTGGTCAGGGTAATGCAAAGAGAATGGAATACTCCACATAGCAACCAGCTCTTAAAATATTTGACTATCGCTTAAAGCCTACCAATTCCCCTTGCATTTACAAGAAAATTAGCAATAAAATTAAAATCTCGATATTTCGATTAACATGAAGCATATGGAGAATAGGCGTTTGTAAAAATAGTTTATACAAGAGTAGAGTAAGTCATGTGAGTGTAACACGTCAGGCTTTTTTCTTTGGGGAGAGGTCTTCAAATATGTATACAAACAAAATTATATACCGAGAACGACTTCATCAATTTCTGTGCTCTGATAGAACATAATATGATTTATATATTTAAAAAATAATGGATGACTGTGAAAAGGGTAGTTTCGTCTTCTGAATATACACGATCAAGTAATGATTCTAAAAACACACTGTATATTATTTAGGGGTCCTGACAGTGGAAATTGGGGATAAGTCAATGAATTATTATTATTATTATTATTATTGCTTCTTAAAAATAATTAAAGGTTTCCCTAAAATGTGACTGGGGAATGTATTTAAATGTACTTTATTATTTCAGTATGTGGCTTTGTACACGTTCCAAGGACGTCTCTAACACTCATTGTTAGGCAAAACTGCCCTTTTCAGCATGACAATGAGCAGAATCATAATAGACTTTGCAACGGTTTTCTAACCAGTAAAGTGGAGTCAATGAGGTGGCGGAAAGATTTAGGGTCCATCGTGCCTATTTTGGGAGCGAAAGTAGGTCAAAGGGGCGGACTCCGACCTTGAACAGAATCAGGCATACTGGTGACATCCCTCGCTAAAATAAATCACATCGTGTTTTTGTCCCCTGTTTCACAATAGCCCACTCCCCCACGATTCTGCACACCGCCGAAAAACACCAGGAAAGAAAATCTCGTGTGTATCAGTCACAAGAGTATTTTATAGTGATTTTATGGCCTATGCATTTCTACCACGTACGTATTAAGTAGAAGAAGTATTGCACTACAACCAAAAATCGATACCAAGAAACCGGAAACACATTAAAGAAAGACATTTCTAGAAAAGATCCTGTAGGCGTGTCCATCTGTCTGTGTGTGTGTGCCTATGGACAGAATAATTCAAAAGCGAAAAGTCGGATAAACACCAAATGTGGACACGAAGATCAAGTAAATTCCCGAACCCAAACTACTCTTTATATGGCAAACTGTTCGTTATTTTTGATTTTATCAAAAATGGCTCAAACAGTTTTTATCAAAATACCACCTATATTTAAGTTACCTATATGACAAATAAAATGCATATTTGAATTTTTTGGGAATATCTTGTGAAGTCTACTTCATTAGGAAGGAATTTTGTATAATTTTGCATAACTGGTAAACCATAAAAGATACACGAAAATTTACTACACAAAAATGTAAATCTTTTTAAAAACAATTTATTCAAAATAACGTTTTCGTAGCATCAGCCGTTTCCGAGATACCCGTTAGTATTGCTTTGAATTTTTAATGCTTTGTAACTTTTTAAAGTGCCTTCGCTATTCACTTGTTTCTTGCGATGTTATGGAAAGAATATAGAACTTGAACACCAGCATATATCGAGCCGCTTTCTGTTTCCTTCATCCCTCTTCTACCTAGAATGAAAGGTGTAACAAAACTACTTCTGTAAATGTTTCTCTTGATTAACATGAAGTAGATAGAAAAATAAGCTTTCGTAAGAATAGTTTGCAGAATATACATAACCATAAACGATAGTGAGTACAGAACTCACGTGAATGTAAAAATATGATTTTTTTCTATCCATTACACGTTAACTGCAACAAATATTTGCAAGAAATGGTTTCAATGCGGTACGTCTCTTTGTATGCAGTGAGGTGAGTCAACTTTTATAAAGCAGGTCGATACTGCCATAAGAGTACACTAGCAAGTGTTGTTGGCAGAACTAAGTATAAAAATCTGTGTGTTACATTCACATGCCTCTGTTGTTTATTTGTGGGTATACAAATTATTCTTACGAAAGTTCATTTTCCTATCTACTTAATAAACCTTTCCGGAAATAGCTACATTACAGATTTCATTATGGACACAAAGAGAACAGCGATAGTCAAATGTTTAAGAGCTGGCCGCTATACGCTGGCCTTAAAATTCCATACTCTTTCCATGACATTGCGAAAAACAGCTGAAAATCGACAAGGATGGCTAAGTACTGAACAATTCGAACCATTAATAACGGATGTCGGAAATATGGAAATGTCTGATGCCACAAAAAAGTTATTGAAACAAATTGTGCTATAAAGAGATCTAAATTTTTTTGTACAGTACTTTTCCAGTTATGCAAGATTATATAAATTTCCTTCGGAATGAAGAGGACTTCACAAGCTATTCCCAGAAAATTAAGGTATAATTTTATTTGTCTTATAAATATCTTTAACATACAGTATTTTAATCAAAATCGTTAGAGCCATTTTTCGAAAATAAAAAAAAAATCGAAAAATGTTCCACATAAAGGGTAGTTTGGGGTGAGTGGTTTTCTTTAAAATCTTCGTGTCGCATCTTTGGAAGCTACTGAACCTAAATATCAAGTCTGGTGTTTATCCGAATTTTCGTTTTGAATTATGCTATTCATAGACACACACACAGACAGACTTTTTCTAAAAGTGCTCTTTTTGGATTAGGAAGTCCCAAATCATGCATTATCTCGGCATGGAATCTTTTAGTGGAATACAATACTTCCTCTACAGCAAGCAATAGATAAAGTTAATGACCATTCATCAAACATTTTAAACTTTGATTGGCATGGGTAGAAAATCATAGGTAGTTTATATAGGGCGGCAAATAAATAAAATACTCCCAGTAATACATTTTACAAATGTTACCGCATAATTTCCTCCCAAAATGAACACTCCTGAAATTCTACTCTATACCTACATTTACAATGTTTTTTTTTTTTTTACTCGGGGTGTTTTCAGTATATTCTTTATTTTAATTACTGTTTCCGATACATTATTGCCTCTACTCTAGGTAGAAAAGGTGGGCAATCTGCTATATGCGAAATATGTTTGTCTCGAGTCGAGATACGAACAAATGTCCGCTAGCTACAACAGCTGCGGCCAAGGCTGTATCCGTGGCTAGTGAGTCAATGTCAGCAAAAAGCATTGTGGATGGAGGCTGTTGCGTCCAGAAGTCTGCAACAGTTCGTGACCAAGTTCACAGTTGACTGAGCAACATCGAATTCAGCGTGCAACAACCACGCATGTCTCGACAGTCAAGTCTCTCTTGTCTTCTTTCAGAACAAGTGATTGTGTTGCGACGAAATGGGTTTCTGGATCTCTCCACCTCCTCCAATATATTTAGCAGTAAATACTTCGTTCTTAGAGCGCTGTTTTGCAGTAGGATTACCAAATGCCCCGCATTCTGCTAAATGTTTCTTTCGACGTTAGGTTTTTTTACTTTCTCTACTACGTATAGTAAGTAGGGGAAGTATTGTATTCCACCCAAAAATTCGATACCGAGATTTCACCGGAACTACACGTTTTGAGGCCTCCTGAATCCAAAAAAAAGTATTTTTGGAAACATGTCCGTGTGTGTGTGTCTGTGAACAGCATAACTCAGAAACGAACAGTCGGATAAACTCCAAACTTGGTATTTAGGTTCAGTATCTTCCAGAGATATGACACGAAGGTTTTCAAGAACATTTCCCGCTCCAAACTAACCTTTACATGGGACAATTTTCGAAAACGTTTATTTTCCAAACCACGCTTCTAAGGATTTTTATTTAAGTATCATACATTAAAGATATTTGCGTGACAAATAAAATGTATATCTTGAATTTTCTGGAAAAAGCCAGTGAAGTCCACTTCATTCGGAAGGAATTTTGTATAACTGGTTAAGCGAGAGACGAAAACGTACTACAAAAACAATGTAGATATTGAGGCAGTATTTTATATCACAAAACTGTGAATGCTAGAGTGATTGTAGTGTAAATTAACATTATTGTATGACAATGATTTGAGATGTTTGTTAATTATAAGGATTGTTAGGAAATAAGTTTATACGGCCTCACTGAAACTGACAATAGGAGCGGGTAACAATGAGCGAGAGGGTGAGTTGTTTATCAATTAGAAGAGACAAACAAATGACGTCAGAGTAGCGCGTTTTTCTTTAGAAATGGAGGGAATATCTTCCCTAGAGCATATGTGTTCGTAATTTTGATTGGATATAAAAATAGACGCTAATGTTGGCGCGTTTTATTAACCAATAGCAGCTCTCTTATAATGTTTAGGCATATCGGGTGAGGGAGTATAAATTCTGAAGTCAAATGCAAGTAACGCGCAGTTCAACAGAATCATTCACGAGTTACACGTCGCGGAGTTCTACAGAATCTCTCGCGCCGTAAAGTTAGTTATAAAATGTGAAATACGCGAATTAATAATATGCGGCAAATAAGTGATTATAGTTACATTCGAAAATATGACAGTTTCAGTCAAGCGTGTTTCAAGAGTAATTATGTGAAATTAATAACGTGTGACGGCAATAAAAGCGTAAAAACAAATTCTTTTATCAGTGTTATCTTTTAGTAACAACTCCTTTCCGTTTACCAGATTTGCTCGACTGAATAATAATACCTAGCCGGAGGACAAAGAACCCAAAATTCAAAATAGTAAAACAATAGCAGGCGCTCAGCAAATAAGATAACACGAACGATACCGCGACAATATTTTTAAAACAAAATTTATTTCAAATAACTTTTTTTCTGGCATCAGCCATTTCCGAGATATCCTTTATTACTGGTTCGAATTGTTCAATACTTCGCCATTATTTTAAATTCCTGTCGATCTTCAGTTATTTCTCACGATGTCATGGAAACAGTATGGAATTTTAAGGCAGCGCGTAGCGTACAGTACTAAAACATTTGACTATCGCCATTCCCTTTGTATCTATAACGAAATGTGTAATACAGCTATTTCGGAAAGGTTTATATCGATTAAAATGAAGCAGAAAGGAAAATACACTTTGGTAAGAATAATTTGTGTACGCACTAATAAGCAATAGAGGGTAGAGAAAGTCATGTGAATGTAACACATCAGGTATTTATTTATTAATATCTACTAGCGATTCAATGCGTGCACACTTAAGTACGAGTTGCAAATTTTTAATTTCCTTAAAGTCAACAAATAGTCGTGAATAATGGGATCGGCAGTTCGCCACCAAGGTTAATATTGGTGAACTTACTACTGGAACCACTATGTTCAACAACTGTTAATAATTAATTTCTATTATTCATTATCGTCGAAGTATTCAATACATATGCGTTAGCGCATTGACTCGACTTCGTCTCGTATTTTCAAACTCTTCGTCGTGGTAGAATAGTTCGCTCATACTAGACACAGGGCCTTACGAGTTTCGGCCATTTGCTTTGTTTCGGTTGTGACTAGCGTCACCTTGGTTTTATCTCCTTTGCATGAACCTTGACGGTTTGTGAAAATTGTATACCGACCCGGTATACATGTATGAAAACCGTGAGAAACATAGCAAGGTTGATTTTAATCTTCATTTCTACCGAATGCGAGCCTTAATTAAATCTCCCGCTTGCATGTAGCTAACGTTTATAATATGTTTAAACACATAGCAATGCTCACTGATTTTACAAACGTTGCTATGGATTCTTAGAATATTCATGTTAATCTTAAGTTTGGCCTCATTACCGAGCGGGACGGCTCAGGCGGTAACGTCTATGGCCCGTATTCGGGAGATTGTGGGTTCGATTCCTGTGGCCGACCTTCTTGACCCTGGGATTTTTTCGGAGGTTTCCCCGGGTCGAAAGGCGAATGCTGGGAAGATCATTAAACCCCAGAATTTCCTGTCCCTCCATTTCATCTCTATTCTCATTTCACTTCACCTTTCATCTGCTTCGTTTCTTACAGGGTTGCCAGTGTCGGCAGGAGGTCTCGGCAGGAGAAAAGGATGCTCTGAGTTAACCTTCAGACTCCGGGTCCACCAGAGGATCTGTAGGTCCACAAGGGAGAGGGGTATCAGCTACACCAGCTACCACCCGAGGAGTTGAAATCTGTATTTGGTAGGGACTCTGCCCTCTGCCTATCGTACCACTTGGTCCGGCCGCCCTCTATCTCCTCTCACATCATCCCTACCTCCCGGGGGCGCCCCGTCAGGGGCCTAGTATAAAAGATTAGCGTAGGTCGAGGTCGAAGTCCCCCTCCGCTTCTAGTCCTATCTTATCCTTGGATTTTAATACTTGAAAAATGTAACAACGTATACCGATTCAATAACTGTTGGCAAATAATCTGCATATTTAAAGGGATTATGCGACGGGCTCTTCCAGCATCTAACCAAGTTGCACAAATAACTCTAAATACTAGAGTTACAGAAACCAAATTTTGCTGTTATAATCTAAAATATCATGCGGATATTATACACTGATATGGGAAATATTACTTTATTGGTTTATTAATTATTAAAATGTATATCTAAGTGATGCTTTCCTTAGATGAGAAAATATTTCACGCATTCAAGAGGTTCCGAACTCGAATATCGGTTGGTGAGTTAGCCAGATAAGGTTTTTTTTTTCCGGAGTTTTCCCTTTCATGTTAATCGAGATATCGAGATGTTAATCTTATTACTAATTTTCTTGTAGATGCAAGGGGAATATGGTAGGTTATAAGCGATAGTCAAATATGTTAATAACGAATTTAAGAAAAAGTATAAGTATTGGAAAATTTAAGGGAATAACAAGCAATATCTCGAAAATGGTTCACTCTACAAAAAAAAATGTATACGACATAAATTGTGTATTTTAACGCGATCTACATTTTTTGTGTAGTAAAATTTTGTCTATCTCTTATGGTTTACCAGTTATGGAAAAGTCGTTCACAATGAGGAACACTTTTGGAGACATTCCCAGAAAATTCATGATATACATTTTATTTGCCATAAAAATGCCTTAAACATATGATACTTTAATCAAAATCGTTAGAGCCATTAAAATTTCGAAAAATGTTCCATGTAAAGAGTAATCTGGGGTGGGGGGAATTTCTTGAAAACCTTCGTGTCACATCTCTGGAAGATACTGAACATAAATACCAAGTTTGGTGTTTATCCGACTGTTCGTTTCTGAGTTATGCTGTTCACAGACACACACACACACACATTTCCAAAAATGCTTTATATGCATTCAGTGCACCTCAAAACATGTATTTCCGGTGAAATCTCGGTATCGAATTTTTGGGTGGAATGCTATACTTCCCCTACTTACTATACGTAGAAGAGAAAGTAAAAATATATTTCAATATTTATGCATCTTTTTTCTGAAACTATTAATCTAAGAGGATTAAAATTTTGCACAATTTATTTCATACACGAAATCGCAAAGGAAACACTGTCCAATTAATGGCTTCTAGTTAATAATTGTAGTTTTCTGAAATGTTTATTTTCAGGCAAAGTTATATAAAGTTAATTTCTTTTTATTTACTTTCCGACAATTTTTAGATAACAGTATAAAATATGTATGTGTAAAGTTTATCTTTCCAGTTATCCCTATTTCACTTCCAAAACACGCCTAGGGATATTCGAGTTTGCTGTACATTAGACGTTGTGGCTCCGATTCAGAATGTTTGCTGAAATGTACGAGAAATGCTGTGATACATTATCTGTGGTTTAACAATATAAACCCGTATTATTTGAGCTTTATTTAGCGGCGAACTATTTACCCAAGAGATTCATCCACCTGCTTGCCTGCACGCCACGCGCGAGTGAAATGACCTGCCCAGTAGCGACATCTGTGACGGAGTTGACAACTCACGTTCGCAACTCTCCGGAGCGCCATGAGATGGCAGCACGGGTAAAGTTTCTCACAGCGTGGAACAAATGCAGCTAACGTGTTCGAGTTTTCTAACAATCAATAACGGCACCTACTACATTGATTTCTACGTACACGTGGGTACCCTGAGTGTGTCCGAAACCATCACATTCAGTCACATAAACAAAGACGGTGTCAACTCTGCTTAAAAACATGGATGCTTTAACTAGAAATCAGCACATAGTTACCTTAGATTTAGGCCAGTTTGGACAAAGAAAACACGAGCCAACTTCAACAGCATGCTTGTATAGGCAAAAGGAATTCCTATGCTGTCATGTGGGTGTTTTCCTTCAACATTTGCTAGTTGTATGAATGATTTATTGTCTACTTTGTATTTACATGTAATTTATACAATGGAGTTGCTTATTATTTCTCTTCCTCTTATATTTAACATTTTGTTGTATATATAATGGAGAAGTATAATTTTCCACTATTTACTTTTTACTTTCTCTACTACGTATAGTAAGTAGGGGAAGTATTGTATTCCACCCAAAAATTCGATACCGAGATTTCACCGGAAATACATGTTTTGAGACTCCCTGAATCCAAAAAAAGCATTTTTGGAAACGTCCGGATGTGTGTCTGTGAACAGCATAACTCAGAAACGAACAGTCGGATAAACACCAAACTTGGTATTTAGGTTCAGTATCTTCCAGAGATGCGACACGAAGGTTTTCAAGAAAATCTCCCCACTCCAGATTACCCTTTACATGGAACATTTTTCGAAAATTTTAATTTTCTCAAAATGGCTCTAAAGATTTTGATTAAAATATCATATGTTTAAGATATTTTCAGGACAAATGAAATGTATATCTCGAATTTTCTGGGAATGTCTTCAAAAGTATTCTTCATTGTGAACGACATTTGCATAACTGGTAAACCATAAGAAATAGACAAACATTTACTACATAAAAATGTAGATCGCGTTAAAATACACAAATATGACATATACATCTTTTTTGTTGAGTGAACCAATTTCGAGATATTGCTTGTTATTCCCTTAAATTTTCCAATAATTATACTTTTTCTCAAATTCGTTATTCAATTTTTTTTGTCCTGGTAATGCAAAGAGAATGGAATACTCCACATAGCAACCAGCTCTTAAAATATTTGACTATCGCTTAAAACCTATCATATTCCCCTTGCATCTACAAGAAAATTAGCAATAAGATTAACATCTCGATTAACATGAAGCATATGGAGAATGAGCGTTTGTAAAAATAGTTTGTACAAGTGTAGAGTAAGTCATGTGAGTGTAACACATCAGAGTGTTTGCCTTGTTACCCTTTTTCTATATTTTCTCCAATTTGCATCACATCTCTTTTAACCACTTTAATCTAATTTTTCCCAAATATTTTCCTGCTTTCCCCGTATATTCGTTTGATCTTGTATTAAAAATGTTCCTAACTTTTAGCTCTATTGGCAATTTTTTCCACTTCTCTGGTACTAAATTCTCTTTTCCTTTATCTGTGTCCTTGCGTTCCAGAATATGCCAATTGTCACGTAATCCATTAACATTTAGTACATCTCTCCCTCTTCTTCTCCCTCTTAGACCACTTAAATTCATTATACTTGTCCTCGCCCATGATACCCCATTATGGCCTCTTTCTAGCATACTCCAATTATCTTTCTTTTCCCCATTCCGTTTTTAAATATCTATAATTTATTAATGACATTTTTCCCTTGAAACTACTCATAATTTCTTCCTTTTCAGTATCCACCACTCTTGTTCCAGAAACGCTTACTTTTGTTGTTTTTTTCTGCAAATGTTTCCCCCATTCCTATTTCTTCCAACGTTGTCTGTATGTTGTGCATGCAAGTTTATTTTTTCCTCCATGTTTTCCTGTACAACCAAGCATTGCTTTAGTATCTCATTTTCCTCCAATAGCTTTATTCTGAACCCAGTATTTGATTGTCCTTTCTACCATCATTTTCTAGTTAGAATCTCGCCTAAGTGAAAACAAGGATTTTAATGTTTTGTGACATGCCTTATTTTACAAGGCTATGAAGATGAGAAATTTAAATCGGCAAGTAACTGTTTAGATTAGTCTTACTGCCGCTAACCATGACAAAGGGAGTATTGCATTCGACCTTAAAATTCTATACATATGTTCAACCAGAAATACAAGACTTGAGGTCCCCTGGAATTAAAGAAAGAATTTTTAAAGAAAATATTCAAATGCATTGTCTAAACGCTTGTCTGACCCAAAATGGAAACGTCATATGAACATAATACTTCCTATTTAATTCGTACATTTTTAAATCAACTGCATGATCTTCAACCAGATCTTCATGAAATTCTATCACCCCCCAAAAAAATCCTTAAATTGAAACAATCTTGTTAATTTTATTGTCTTAAAATGACTATCAATTGTTACTACAATGTTATAAGCTGACCTATCTTGACTTTTCTGCCAAAACAGCCACTGAGATCTTCAAAAACGTAACTGTCGTCAAACACTCAATGTGTTATTAGCAATGTTTTGAAACGTTTCCTACTGTAGAGTTAAATTTTACGAACTTAAGTCCCTCTGGTGTGGCATCCATGAACATTTAAGAAAACGAGGGATTCTTTTTCTTCTCTAAGCAAACGGACAGTGGTAAACAGTTGAATGTTGTCTATACTGGTTAATTTGAAATTATCTTTGGCATATGCATATTTTTCTATAAGATTGTGAATCAATTCCAGATAAGCTGCCCAGAAAATAATGCATTTTACGACTATAAATGCTCATTCAAAGATTAATGAATTTGTTATCGACTGTACATCATTATGCCCAAAAGTTAAATTGGAACTAAGTTTGGTACCTTTTTTGTGTTTCTTCCTGCAAGTTTATAATTATTAGAAACAAAGGAATCCAAAACCCAGAGTGGCATAGTTTTTACTTTCTCTACTACGTATAGTAAGTAGGGGAAGCATTGTATTCCACCCAAAAATTCGATACCGAGATTTCACCGGAAATATATGTTTTGAGACCCCCTGAATCCAAAAAAAACATTTTTGGAAACATGTCCGTGTGTGTGTCTTTGTGTCTGTGTGTGTGACTATGAACAGCATAACTCAGAAACGAACAGTAGGATAAACACCAAAGTTGGTATTTAGGTTCAGTATCTTCCAGAGATGCGACACGAAGGTTTTCAAGAAAATCCCCCCACCCCAAATTACCCTTTACATGGAACATTTTTCGAAAATTTTAATTTTCTCAAAAATGGCTCTAACGATTTTGATTAAAATATCATATGTTTAAGATATTTTCATGACAAATAAAATGTATATCTTGAATTTTCTGGGAATGTCTCCAAAAGTATTCTTCATTGTGAACGACTTTTGTATAACTGGTAAACCATAAGAGATAGACAAAATTTTACTACATAAAAATATAGATCGCGTTAAAATATACAATTTACGTCATATACATTTTTTTTTTGTTGAGTGAACCATTTTCGAGATATTGCTTGTTATTCCCTTAAATTTTTCAATACTTATTTTCTCAAATGGGAGTTCGTTATTCATTTTTTTTGTCTTGGATATGCAAAGAGTATTAATCTGTGGGAAAGGGAATGGTGCTGCACCTAGCAACCAGCTATTAAGAGATATGTATGTGCTTAAAGGCTACTGTATTTCTATATTGCCCTTGTAAATATATATTCCCCTTACATCTACAAGAAAATTAGCAATAAGATAGAGTCTGCAAATGTTTATCTCGATTCACATGAAGTAGATGGAGAATAAAAGTTTGTAAAAATAGTTTGTACAAGAGTAGAGAAAGCCATGTGAGTGTAACATCTCCTGTTGCGTTTCACTCCGGGTATTTGTACAGTACATTTAATCGATACAAACTCGACATTTCAACTCGACTATCTGCAAACTTCCTGGAACTGTTCTATTTCTTTCTTGCCTCGGTAATAAAAGTACCGCAGTGTAAATACCTTTATTTCTTTAATTTGTTATTTGAACTTCACAGCAGAAAACAAGGAATACAACAAACTCCAAATGCCAGTAAAAACGAACTCTAAGGTCTTTCGTCTCTAAATTCTGTGTGATGACAGAATCCTAATTAAAACTCAAAATAAACATCCCCTTTTCTAAAAAAATGTTTACATTTTGTTTAGTAAATCCCCGTTTTGTGTGGAGTAACAGGAAGCTGCAGCAGATAAACTAAACCTAATCACTGCTCGCCCACCGTGCTTTAGTATTATAAATGTATCCCGGATCACAAGCAGATCAATACATTCCGTGTCACAGGAACAATTGGATCAGTTTTATTATGATATGCAGTACATAGGAACACAATATAGAAAACAACCGTGGTGCTGTGGTAGCGCGTCTATCTCACATTCAAGGGATCCCGACTTGAATCTCGGTTAAGGTGATTCACTCGTTTAAGGTTTCACATAAGAAGACGAATGTTGGGTAACTCTAAGCCAGCGGTTTCCAAACTGTGGGTAACGACCCTCAAGGGGGCCGCGGTAATCTATCTGGGGGGTCGCAGTGGATATTTAGAATTATTAATAAACCCCTTTTATTGTTAATTATTATTATAACAATGCGGAAAACGGAATTTAGTCACCTATTACATATTATATTTACACAGAATCATGTTTTGTATTTAAGAAGCATATTAATACAATTTCACATTAAATACACATTTACAGTTTTATGTAAATCATTAATTATTACACTGCACATCAAGATGATTAGTGATAGTTATGAGCCTTTTGCTATTAATTAATTGTTCAATGTCTGGCTGTATATTAGTTGCACACATTATTAAGCCACTTTCTAAATGCAGTCTATTCCTAGATTTAGCCTTGATACTCATCATTGACAAAAATCCAATTTCGCAGAGATATGAGATGCAGAATGGAATAAGCAAGTCTGGTGTGGCAGACACCAGCGTATTCTGTTCTTCTTGCTAGACAGAACTGATACACACTTCCTTCTGGAAAGTCAGTTTAAACTTTGGTCTAAAGAAAGCTCAATTAATTTATCCCTTAACTTCGCGCGAAAACTTGCAAATTAATAATTTCATTATCGAAAAGGTGGTCATGCGTGCAAGACGTTTGGTAACCGCTGCTCTAAGCTTTGAGGACCCCGGGCTCGTTTGAGCATCATTTCTCCCTTTTCATTCCTTTCATCGATATGACCTACCCGGTTAAAGGACGTTAAATTGTAAGACAGAAAAAAAAATCACAGCTGTATGCAAGGTCTTAAATTTCAAGTGCCCAAGTTCAGTAGCAAAATTATGCGGCATCGGTAAGCTTTTTTAATATGGAGATTCTGAGAAATAGCCCTAAAAAGTGTAAATCTTTAGAAAGCTTTCCTATAAACTATCCGTAAATTTCGTACTGATATTTATCAAATTTGGAAATACAAACAAGTGTACTCAAAACTTTTAAGTGTTCAGTTAGAGAATGCTCTCTCCTCTCCCGATAGAGATTGTCCCTTAAACGTTTCTTTAAAAATCTAATTACTCGGCCCCATTAGTCACGTGACAGATATACAACCTATATTCAGCCTCCGCTTGTATACGGCCTGAAATGCGGGGATCTCAAATTTCCTAGAAGTAAGAAAGCAGTTATTTTTCAATAATAGTTCTTAAACAAATGCTAAAAAAATCTGATGTGTTACACTCACTTGACTTTCTCTACTCTTGTACAATCTATTTTTACAAACGCCTATTCTCCATATGCTTCATGTTAATCGAGATATCGAGATGTCAATCTTATTGCTAATTTTCTTGTAGATGCAAGGGGAATATGGTAGGCCTTAAGCGATAGTCAAATATTTTAACGCTGGTTGCTATGTGGCGCATTCCATTCTCTTTGCATGTCCAGGACATATAAAAAATGAATAATGACTTTGAGAAGAAGTATAAGTATTGGAAAATTTAAGGAAATAACAAGCAATATCTCAAAAACGGTTCACTCAACAAAAGAAATGTATATGACATAAGTTGTGTATTTTAACGCGATCTACATTTTTTGTGTAGTAAAATTTTGTCTATCTCTTATGGTTTACCAGTTATGCAAAAGTCGTTCACAGTGAAGAATACTTTTGGAGACATTCCCAGAAAATTCGAGATATACATTTCATTTCTCATGACATTATCTTAAACATATGATATTTTCATCAAAATCGTTAGAGCCATTTTTGAGAAAATTAAAATTTTCGAAAAATCTTCCATGTAAAGGGTAGTCTGGGGTGGGGGGATTTTCTTGAAAACCTTCGTGTCGCATCTCTGGAAGATACTGTACCTAAATACCAAGTTTAGTGTTTATCCGACTCTTCGTTTATGAGTTATGCTGTTCACAGACACACAGACACACACACACACACAGACACAGACACACACACACACACACACACACACAGACACACACACGGACATGTTTCCAAAAATGCTTTTTTTGGATTCAGGAGGTCTCAAAACATGTATTTCCGGTGAAATCTCGGTATCGAATTTTTGGGTGGAATGCAATACTTCCCCTACTTACTATACGTAGTAGAGAAAGTAAAAACAACCGTCTTCCGTACGAGTACGTCTTCTAGTATTTTACGTTAACAGCAAAATATGTACCGTTGGTGCATTATTACTCTGACATCGGGTTCTTTCGCGTCAAATCGTGATTCTTCGTTCCGATACGAATATTGTTAAACGGGAATGCCCCCTCCTTTCCACCCTTAAGGCCAGTCTATTAACAACATACATTACATTTAAACACTTGGTATAATACTGTTCACTAAGCCTACGTTAAAACGAATACACTCCTCATCATGATCAATTGCGAACTGTCTTCTATGTTTTCTGATGCTAAATGCTATCTCGCACGTGTATCGCAAGACCTCAGTAGCATTATTAAATGTGATTGGCCGGGAGATTTCTAGTGGGCGTTGCCTTCTATTGGAGCCAGAAAGCAGGGACGGTTCCAAGGTCCCCGCATCATTATAGATTCATTACCTGTAACTCTTGTATAGTAACGCAACGTAATGTCTACGATCAGAGCATTACTTCTCGAACCGGTTATAAAAATACTTCGATTGCGTTAGTGCAAAGTTGGAGGACCATTATTTTGGAACTGTGTGAAAGGAGCTTTCTTCACTAGGTATGATAAGTAGGGGAAGTATTGTATTCCACCCAAAAATTCGATACCGAGATTTCGCCGGAAGTATATGTTTTGATGGCCCCCAAATAAAGCATTTTTAGAAAATGGTCCGTGTGTGTGCCTGTGAACGGCATAACTCCGAAATGTGCATAAATACCAAACCTGGTATTTAGGTTCAGTACCTCCAAAGATGCGACATGAAGACTTTCAATAACATCCCCCACCCCAACTAACCTTCGTAAGGAACATTTTTCGAAAATTTTATTTTCTCTAGCATTTTGATTAAAATATCATATATTAAAGAAATGTACATGCCAAAAAATGTATAATTAGAATTTTCTGGGAATAACTTGTGAAGTCCTCTTCATTTGAAAGGAAATTTATATAATTTTTATAACTGGTAAACGTTAAGATACACACGAAAACGTACTACACAAAAAAGGCAGATCTCCTTAAAACACAAAAATTCTTTCAAATAACTTTTTTGTGGCATCAGCCATTTCCGAGATATCCGTTATTAATGGTTCGAATTGTTCAATACTTAGTCATTCTTTTTAAGTCCTGTCGATTTTCAGTTGTTTCTCGCGATTACATGGAAACAGTATTGTATTATAAGGTCAGCATATAGCGTCCAGTTCTAAAACATTTGACTATTACTATTCCTTTTGTATCCATAACGAAATGTGTAATGCAGCTATACCCGGAAAGGTTTTTCTAGGTTAAAATGAAGTAGATAGAAAAATAAACTTCCTTAAGAATAATTTGTATACCCACTAATAAGCAATAGAGGGTAGAAAAAGTCATATGAATGTAACAAATCACATTTTTTGTCTAGCCAAGGTTGTTTCCTATCTTCCCCTGAGCATGGAAGTAAGAATTGTGTGTGCCATTTAATGTATAAAATTCAAAGAAAAATCAATCCAATGACAAGTATACGCGTTAACACCATTGCCGATTGGCAATATGCCCCAAAGGTAACAGGCCGCCAATATGACCATTGCAATTAAAGGCGGGGTATAAATGGTACAATAAAAATACGTAGATAAAAACGAGCATTTTTAAAATGTGATTTTGGTTGCACGGTAGCCCATTCGTTAAGATAAGTTATTTGCCTAAACTCTGAAATAAAATTAACACACATTTGTTTCATTTAAAAGTTTACTTATAGGTACAAAATAAATAAACACTGCTCATTACACACTTAACTCGTTAATGATTGGAAAATAAGGAAAAAAACTGATGTGATACATTCACATGACTTTCTCTACCCTCCATAGTTTATTAGTGAGTGTACAAACTACTCTTACTAACCTTTTTTTGTATCAACTATATTTTAATCCAAATAAACCATTGCAGAAATAGCTACATTACACATTTTGTTATAAATACAAAGGGAGTGATAGTCAAATGTTTTAGAACTGGACGCAATATGCTGCCTTAAATTCCATACTGTTTACACGACATCGCGAGAAACAACTGAATGTTGACAGGACCTTCAAGAGAATAGCCAAGTAACGAACAATTCAAACCATTATTAATGTATATGTCAGAAATGGCTTATGCCATATAAAAGCTAATTTCAAATAAATTGTGTGTTTTAAAGAGATCTACATTTTCTATGTAGGCTATTACCAGAAAATTCAAGATATAATTTTATTTGTCATGTAAATATCTTTAATATGGTTGTCGCAGTTTATGGATCCCCAAGCGGCGGCCTTTGTACAGTAGCCAAACACTTGTCCCCTACCTCCCCTAACCGCAAGCACTCATAAACATTAGTGACAACCATATACACATGTGCGTTGTTGCCAAAGTTTAAAATAGTATTTGAAAGCAAAACTTTGCCGCTGATTTCCACATGTACAAAACACAATCATGCAGTTTGTCTTGCTTACTTTACACACAAATGCAGTAAATAACTATGCATCGCATAATAATTACATTTCTGTTAGGAACGCTTTAGTATATGACTCAGGAAGAGCTGAACTTACATTACGCTACAAGAATGGAAATGCATGTTAACATATCCGAGAGACACTTAGAAACGCGTCCCAAATAAACTGTAGGTTGTTGGACTATCATTAAACAATTAAAATGCATTAATACGAATTTATTTTTAAAGGAACGTTTACTCCCAAACAAAATTATCATTTTTATTGTTATTTACCCTAATAGCTAATTTTTATAAGTACGGGCTGTATATTTGCAGTTCGGCTTATTGTAATTATTACTGTGCTATGGTAAAAGTATTCTTTATTTTGTCTGTCTCACAACCACAGAATGTAGAAAAACCAAGTTCCAGAAGATGTAAACAAAAACACTATATATGTAAAAGTTAAAAAAGAAGCAACAGGTGAAAAAAGCAAAACGAACGCAAGTTTTTTGTGTCACTCTGGGGAGATAGGTGTTTTTTTCGTACTTTTGAAATTTATAATAAATTTGCTTCACAGCGATGTTTTATTAATATAAACTTAAATAAAAAGAAACTGGATATTGTTCAAGATCCGTGAGATTTATTAGCATAGCAGCTTGTGTTATATAATGCAGGACAAGTAAGAATACGGAAGACAAAAGAAAGAAAATAAAAAATCTTATGTGTTAAATTCACATGATTATCTCTACTCACTCTTCTATAACTACTTTTACGAAAGCTTATTCTTCTACCTACTGCTTCTTAAACGAGATAAACTTTCATTGCATATTTGTAATTATAAGGGCACACAGGCTAAAGCGATAGTCAGATTTTTAAAAACAGATGAATATACCATGACTTTAAAATTCCATGCTCTTAGCATGACCACGAGAAAAATACAAATAGGGTGCGGCTGGAGGGGTGGCAACTTGGTTCAATTCCCAAGGTCTCCACATCTTAATTAAATTATTAAACGCTAATAACTATTAAACACTGCCAAATTTACAAAACTGCACTACGTAAAACACTATATAGCTTCACTGAAGATACAGATACAAATTTAACTAAAAGACGGCAGAAAAGCACGCGAACAGCCACAGCTGCTAAAACGTACTGAAATCGAAGAAACAACACAAATGACATTGCAACAACGCTTTGCTTGGTGGAGCTAAAGAAAGGACCACGTATTGTATAGTTGGGGGCTGGGAAGACCCTACTAATCGTTTACAGATGGGTTTATGGTCAGGCCTCAAAGCTTTCCGTTCACTTTGTAGCCGGTTGGGGAAAGGATGTCCGAGACAGGTTTACATAGTATTTTAATAAAAATCATTACAGCCATTTTTAGAAAATCTAAAATTTCGAAAGTTATGCAGTTCACAGACACACGCAAACACACAAACACAGAGGCGTGCGCGCGGAACGTTTTCTAAAAATTTTTTTGGGGGGGGGATTCAAGGGGTTTCAAAACTGCGCTTCCGGTGAAATCTCGGTATCGAGTTTTTGGGTGGAATGCAATACATACCTTCTCTAACTACTATATGCGTGGTAGAGAAATTAACAAAGTTCTTTGCACCATTCTAGGGAATTTGAGGTATATTCTTCCGTAGCCTGGCTTCTGAGGTTCTTGGGAATGAAGGAAGGTGGGGGACAACGCAGGGATGTGCCAGAGAAATAATTACATAATGACTGCGGTAAACGCACCATGGGACAGATGTTTACCACCTCTTAGCTTTATCCTAGCCTACGTTTCTATTGGTATACTCAACGCTTAACTGAGCTGTCTTGCGTTGTATCTAACCAAGAAGGCGCTCTTCTAGGTTGGCCTGCACGTAGCTGCGTTCGGCACAAACACCTACATTGAGGATCTACACTCCAGGACCAGGGCGTTTACCATAGCTCCCGTACGTGCACACCATGTTTTGTTTCACTTCACGTAATATTTCAATGTGGATAGAATTTGAATGATTATTAAACATGTAAATAAAAATCTGATGTGTTATACTCACATGACTTCCTCTACTCTTGTACAAACAATTTTTACAAACTCCTATGCTCCATCTACTTCATGTTAGAGATAAACGTTTGCATAGACTTACTGGTAATTTTCTAGTAGGTGCAAGGGGAATATGGTAGGCTTTAAGTGACAGTCAAATCTTTTAAGAGCTGGTTGCTATGTAGAGTATTCCATTCTCTTTGCATATCCAAGACATTAAAAACGACTAATGAATTCCCATTGGAGAAAAAGTATAAGTATTGGAAAATTTAAACGAATAACAAGGAATATCTTGGAAATGGTTCGCTCGATAAAAAAAATGTATGTGGCATAAATTGTGTCTCTTTAAAACACAAGATCTGCATTTCTTGTGTAGTAACATTTTATCTATCTCTTACAGTATACCAGTTATGCAAAATTCATTTAGAATGAACACGGCTTTTGGGGAATTTCCAGAAAATTCAACATATACATTTCATTTGCCTTTAAAGTATCTTAAACATATGATATTTTAATCAAAATTGTTAAGAGGCATTTCTGAGAAAAACAAAATTTTCGAAAAATGTTCCATTTAAAGGGTACTCCGGGGTGGGGAGATTTTATTGAAAATTTTTGCGTAGCATTTTTGAAAGATACTGAACCTAAATACGAAGTTTGGTATTTATCCGACTTTTCGATTTGAGTTATGCTGTTCACAGACATACACACGCACCTTTTTACTTTCTCTACTACGTATAGTAAGTAGGGGAAGTATTGTATTCCACCCAAAAATTCGATACCGAGATTTCACCGGAAATACATGTTTTGAGACCCCCTGAATCCAAAAAAAAGCATTTTTGGAAACATGTCCGTGTGTGTGCCTGTGTGTGTGTGTGTGTATGTATGTGTGTGTGTGTCTGTCTGTCTGTGAACAGTATAACTCAGAAACGAACACTCGGATAAACACCAAACTTGGTATTTAGGTTCAGTATCTTCCAGGGATGCGACACGAAGGTTTTCAAGAAAATCCCCCCACCCCAGATTACCCTTTACATGGAACATTTTTCGAAAATTTTAATTTTTTCAAAAATGGCTCTAACGATTTTGATTAAAATATCATATGTTTAAGATATTTTTATGACAAATAAAATGTATATATTGAATTTCCTGGGAATGTCTCCAAAAGTACTCTTCATTGTGAACGACTTTTGCATAACTAGTAAACCATACGAGATAGACAAAATTTTACTACACAAAAAATGTAGATCACGTTAAAATACACAATTTATGTCATATACATTTTTTTTGTTCAGTGAACCATTTTCGAAATATTACTTGTTATTCCCTTACATTTTTCAATACTTATTTTCTCAAATGGGAATTCGTTATTCATTTTTTTGTCTTGGATATGCAAAGAGTATTAATCTGTGGCAAAGGGAATGGTGCTGCACCTAGCAACCAACTATTAAGAGATATGTATGTGCTTAAAGGCTACTGTATTTCCAAATTGCCCTTGTAAATATATATTCCCCTTACATCTACAAGAAAATTAGCAATAAGATAGACTCTACAAATGTTTATCTCATTTAACATGAAGCATATGAGAATAAGCGTTTTTAAAAATAGTTTGTACAAGATTAGAGAAAGTCATGTGAGTGTAACACATCAGATTTTTTTATCAACATGCATTTCCGGTGAAATCTCGATATCGGATGTTTTGGTGGAATGCAATACTTCTCCTACTTACTATACTAGTAGAAAAGCTAAAAATACTAAAATAATTATATAACAATATGATTGAAATATTTTATACGTTTGAACCATTATTAAGGTAACATAATTTAAAAACTTCTCTTTTCTTATGTTTGCATACTCGTGATAACACTGCGTTGGAAATAGGTTTAGAAACAACTTATAAGGAGAATCTGTTAGCATTGTTTCTAAACTCCGAAACAAATTCACTCTGCATACATACTTTCCAGATACCAAGAAGGGCAAGGAAGTCACGTTGCGGCATAAGGCAAATGTAGTCCATAGAGACCATCAACTCCCTAAATAGCAGCATTTTCTTCGTATGGTCATCTTCAATACGGCGGAGAAGACGGTCGTCGTTATGACGAATTTGGTAGGAAAGACATCCCTGCAATTCAAGTTATACATACTCTGTCTCAGACAAGAACGATCCTGATGTAAACATGGTGGAGCCACTGTTTTGACTTACATGTGTATACATAAGCTTTGCAACATTATCTGTAGCAGCACTAACTTTTTGACAAATCGAGTAAGACATTGCCAGTAACTTATTAAATCTATGTATTAAAGAATTACTATTATAGCGTAGTACCATAAGGTCACGATGCGCGATCATTTGCCTCTCGCCACATTTTAAGGTTTGCCTCAGCTGTGTTTCATTTCGAAAAGCATGCTCCAGGATGATAATCTGACTGCGTTTACATTGCATACAAGTGTTCGGGCTTGCGATGTATGCGGGAGGTGTAGGAAATATTCTTAAATATCAGAATCGACTCTGCACGATAAACAATAACTTCTGTACCAGCACTCACCTCGAAAACTACTTTGTTCCGACAACTGATTCATTAGTAATACAAATATAACCTGCAATTTATTTAACAATAAGTTAATAGTGTATAACTGCTCCTGTTATTGGTTTAATATACATCCCTAGGTTTAAGTACATGTATCTGTTGTAAGCATTCCTTTCAGAATTCATGAGCTTAGAACACATCTGTGGTGTATGTGCAGGATACAGAGAAGTGAATCTAAACATTTGTAGACTGTTCTCTCTCCGGAACTAATGCGTGCTAAACAGTGCTTAGAAGTCTCAGCCGCTAAGGTAAATACTGAATTGGATATTTAATACCACGACTCAGCGCTCCACCTAAAGTCTAAAACAATAGTAACAATAAAAAAAAGTCTGATGTGTTACACTCACATGACTTTTTCTACTCTTGTACAAACTATTTTACAAACGCTTATTCTCCATATGCTTCATGTTAATCGAGATAAACATTTGCAGACTCTATATTATTGCTAATTTTCTTGTAGATGTAAGGGGAAAATATATTTACAAGGGTAATATAGAAAAACAGTAGCCTTTAAGCACAAACATATCCCTTAATAGCTGGTTGCTAGGTGCAGCACCATTCCCTTTGCCACAGATTAATACTCTTTGCATATCCAAGACAACAAAATGAATAACGAATTCCATTTTAGAAAATAAGTATTGAAAAATTTAAGGGAATGACAAGCAATATCTCGAAAATGGTTCACTCAACAAAAAAATGTATATGACATAAATTGTGTATTTTAACGCGATCTACATTTTTTGTGTAGTAAAACTTTGTCTATCTCTTATGCTTTACCAGTTATGCAAAAGTCGTTCACAATGGAGAATACTTTTGGAGACATTCTCAGAAAATTCAAGATATACATTTTATTTGTCATGAAAATATCTTAAACATATGACATTTTAATCAAAATCGTTAGAGCCATTTTTGAGAAAATTAAACTTTTCGAAAAATGTTCCATGTAAAGGGTAATCTGGGGTGGGGGGATTTTCGTGAAAACCTTCGTGTCGCATCTCTGGAAGATACTGAACCTAAATACCAAGTTTGGTGTTTATCCGACTGTTCGTTTCTGAGTTATGCTGTTCACAGACACACACAGACAGACACACAGACACACACACATGGATATGTTTCCAAAAATGCTTTTTTTGGGTTCAGGGTGTCTCAAAACATGTATTTCCGGTGAAACCTCTGTATCGAATTTTTGGGTGGAATACAATACTTCCCCTACTTACTATACGTAGTAGAGAAAGTAAAAAATAGTGGTAATAGCAAATGCTGTGCCATCTATCCACAGGCAATGAAAGCAGGTAGCTGGACGGCATTCTAATGCCATCTGCACGACACGAAACAGAAGATCCAGTTGCTATGCACTAAGGTCTCTGTGGACACGTGACGAAACAAGATGATATGGTTACAGGGATGAGACCTAGAAGGCTAACTGGCCGATTTTCTATATGAAAGCAGCAGTTAGACTGAACGGCACCCTAATACCATCTGCACGGCACATGCCAGGGGATCCAGTTGCTAAGCACTAGGGTCTCTGTGGACACGACAAAGTGGGTGGTTACAGGGATGAGACCTAGAAGGCTAACTGTCCGCCACACCTCGAGTTATCCACTAACAGATCCGTCCGATATGACCCTGTAGTTAAAGAGACAGAAAATAAATACAGTAATAAAAAAACTACTAACAGTGCTATACTTCATAGACGCGGTGTATCAAAACAAATAAAAGCAACCACCCGTGAGGTTCCCTCCACCAATCAGCGGCTTAAGAGCCTTCAGTCTCACTGTGTCTATTTCTCTCTCTCTCCCTCTCTTTATTCCCTCCCATATGTTTACAAGATCATTCTTGATCGAGACAGATATACTACAGCAGAGGTGGCGAAAACGTGACTCGCGAGTTATTTTGACTCGCAGGCGCACGTTCCCTCTCTGCAACCGTCCGTTTGATTTTCACATGCTACTGAGTGATGCAGTGCATGTTGCATATTTGGTGACTCGCGGAAGGAAGGCGTTTTCGCCACCCTTGTACTACAGAATGCGCCAAAAATATCCTGACAGTTTCGAATACGAAATAAAGAAATATTTTACTGCCTGCATTTAACACGTCTCTGCAGTTCATGTGTTAGCATTATGATTGTCTTGAATATGACAACTAGGTAGGTACTTTCCGTTATATTCGCTATAGGAGAGATGATGGTAAAGGCATCTCTGCAGTTTCAAGTATCTTGCACTGAAAGAAATAAGGTCCAACTGATGCCACTCAGATTAATTTTTGCCTTTTTACTATAAAGCGGGCTTTCACCCAGTTCGTGAAGATTGGTAAAGCCTAGTATCCACTATTCCATTCATATGCCGTATAACTGATATTGACAAATAACGTTTAGCAATGCCTTGGATATGGACCAATCAAGCTCGTTTACCTTATAATATGCTTGCAAGGATGCCATTTTTTCCGATAAAAAGTCAATTCGTAACTGAACCATAATAGTATCAAGATCAGTAGTATCAAAGACTCTTCACGACTCTTCCAGCAGCAAGAAAGCATCTTCACTGAAGCCATATCTGCAGGTAAATTAAAAGTACAATTCATCAATTTGGAGAAAATACGAAATCCTACTACCTCAGCAGCCACTTTGTCCAGTCCACTTGTTTCCATTACCTAAAACAGCAGATTCCTTCAAGTTTCAACTTTGAAAATTGTGTTTTTAATTAAATCGTGTCAATTTCCAAATAAATTATGTTCGTGAAAAGATATGTCTTTATTGCGTTCTAATTCTAGCTTATCCTAATTTTGAAGTTAGCTATTTTCTCATTTCTGCTGTTGGTAGCATTAGTTGGTATTCCGTATTCTTTCGTTAAATCTGATAGCTATTAGTTATTTAATCTATTACATTTTATTCATGGAATACTCTTATCAAACATCTAGGTTGATGTTCATGTAAGACATGCTCGCTCGTTTATCTTAAAGAGATACAGCCAGACGAAGTCATGAAAACCAAAAGAAACCTAATACTTGTGACCAAATTCAAACTTGAAAATTGTGTTTAGATTATTCAATCTAACACAGACTCCAAAATTGATCACATAACAACAAACGTTTTCCTCCAAAGTCATCGCTTATGCGGGAACCATGGTATCAATAGATCGCGACCAAATGCCCGCGATACCTTGCATAGCGAACCTGAACCCAGTAGCCCAGAACATGAAGGCACCTGCCCACACGTGCAGACCGGGGCGTTGACCCCAGCGGTGTAGGTGGAGGACGACCTTGACGTCATAATGCAATAACCTCAACTTGTCACCTTCATTTGTCTTACGCGATGCCGATCCGGTTCTTTTAGTCGCCCAAATGCGCTAATCACCCGCGAGGTTTTTCCATGAACAAACAAACAACGAGAATTCGTTTCCCTGTAGTACTGTACAGAAACAACACTGCCGGATCAAATCAATATGAGATGGAACGGTTCCTATATATTTATATCGATCCTAATTCCTACTGCTCATAAAGAGCAGCAACTAAGGAAAGCAAGAGCAGGGAAAAACGAGTCATGTGTAAACATCAGCACAAGTAGGGAGGTAATTCTTCAGCCCAGTGATCAATAACCATACATGATTTGGGCTACGTCCTGAATGTAGAAAAAATACAACGCTGAAAAAAATTTAAAATTCTGATGTTACATTCACATGACTTTCTTCTCTACCCTCTATTACTGCGTATACAATTATTCTAAAATTTATTTTCCTATCTACTTCATATTACTCCAGATAAATCTTTCCGGAAATAGCTGTATTACACATATCATTATAGATACAAAGGAAATAGCGACAGTCAGATGTTTTAGAATTGGACGTTCCACGCCGGCCTTAAAGTTCCATACTGTTTATCGTGAGAAACAGTTCAAAAAACCCACAGGTCTTTAAAAAGAATGGCTAAGTATTGAACAATTCGAAACGCTAATAACGAATATCTCGGAAATGGCTGATGCCACAAAAAATGTTACAATTTGAAATAACCTGTGTGTTTTAAAGGATTTCTATATTTCTTGTGTAGTACGTTTTCGTCTATCGTTTACCAGTTATACAAGATTATACAAAATTCTTTCCGAATGAAGTGAACTTCGCAGGCTACTCCCAGAAAACTCAATATATTCATTTTATTTGTCATGTAAATGTCTGTAATATACGTATTTTAATCAAAATCGTTACAGAAAGGTTTGAGAAAGCTCGAATGTTTCGAAAAATCTTCCGTGTAAAGCGTAGTTTGTGGGGAAATGTTCTTGAAAATCTTGGTGTCGCATCTTTGGAACGTACTGAACTTAAATACCAAGTTTGTTGTTTATCCGGCCTTTCGTTTTTTAGTTATGCTGTTCACACACACACGGACCTTTATCTAAACTTTTTTTGATTCAGAGGATCTCAAAACATGTACTTTCGATGAAATCTCGGTATCGAATTTTTGGATGGAATGCAATACCTAGGTACGTGATAGAGAAAGTAAAAGGAAAGAAAGGAAAAAAAAAGAAAGAAAAAAGGAATACTTACAGATGCTAAGCCTTTATAACAAACAGTATATAACTATCTGAGGACTTAAAACTACATGTTTATATCTTTACAATGTTAATAGCAATAACTACCTATGTAAATAAGACTTAGACTTGCTTAAGACTTCCTCTGTCGTATAGAAACTGACCTCGAGACAGAATTTCTTTACTTCTTTTCACTTTCTCTACCACATTACATAATAGGTACAGCATTATGTGCATTGCAACAAAAAATGCATAAGTGAGTATGTGGGTACGTGTGAACAACACAACTCAAAAACCGAAAGTCGCATCAATACCAAACTTGGTATTTAAGTTTAGTATCTCTCAAGGATACCACACAAAGATTTTAAAGAAAATCCCCCTCACCCTAACTACCGTTTACATGGAAGATTTTTCGATTTTTTTTATTTACTGAAAAATGGCTCTAACGGTTTTGATTAAAATACCACATACTAAAGGTATTTACGTGATAAATAGAATTTATATCTTGAATATTCTAGAATAGTCTGTGAAGTGTTCTTCATTCTACAGAATTTTGTATAACTGGTAAAGGTTAAGTGATAAACGAAAATGACCAAACAAAACATGTAGCTCCGTTTAAAGCCCAATTTATTTCAAATAATTTGTTGTGGCATAAGCCATTTCCGAGATATCAGTCACTAATGGTTCGAATTGTTCAATAGTTTGTCATTATTTTTGTCCTGTCGATCTTCAGTTGTCTCTCGTGGTGTCAGGGAAAGAATATGGAATTTTAAGGCCAGTTTTATAGCCTCCAGTTCTTAAACATTTTAACTGTTTGGTTATTCCCTTTGTAACAGTGTGTAATGTACATCTTTCTGTGTATGCTTATTTTAAATCCTCACCTTTTTTTACTTTCTCTACTACGTACAGTAAGTAGGGGAAGTATTGTATTCCACCCAAAAATTCGATACCGAGATTTCACCGGAAATACATGTTTTGAGACCCTCTGAATCCAAAAAAAGCATTTTTGGAAACATGTCCGTGTGTGTGTCTGTGTGTCTGTCCGTGAACAGCATAACTCAGAAACGAACAGTCGGATAAACACCAAACTTGGTATTTAGGTTCAGTATCTTTCAGAGATGCGACACGAAGGTTTCCCCCACCCCAGATTACGCTTTATGGAACATTTTTCGAAAAGTTTAATTTTCTCAAAAATGGCTCTAACGATTTTGATTAAAATATCATAGGTTTAAGATATTTTCATGACAAATAAAATGTATATCTTGAATTTTCTGGGAATGTCTCCAAAAGTGTTCTTCATTGTGAACGACTTTTGCATAACTGGTAAACCATAAGAGATAGACCAAATTTTACTACGCAAAAAATGTAGATCGCGTTAAAATACACAATTTATGTCATATACATTTTTTTTGTTGAGTGAACCATTTTCGAGATATTGCTTGTTATTCCCTTAAATTTTTCAATACTTATTTTCTAAAATGGGAATTCGTTATTCATTTTCTTGTCTTGGATATGCAAAGAGTTATAATCTGTGGCAAAGTGAATGATGCTGCACCTAGCAACCAGCTATTAAGAGATAAGAATGTGCTTAAAGGCTACTGTATTTCTATATTGCCCTTGCAAATATATATTCCCCTTAGATCTACAAGAAAATTAGCGATAAGATAGAGTCTGCAAATGTTTATCTCGATTAACATGAAGTAGATGGAGAATAAGCGTTTGTAAAAATAGTTTGTACAAGAGTAGAGAAAGTCATGTGAGTGTAACACATCAGATTTTTTTATCTCCTCCGGTAATTTGTTATAAAGATTGGTCTTGTTCTTGGTATAGGTTTGACCTTGCATAGTTCAACCCTATGGGCCTGAGCGTGAACATTCGTGTTCATTTCGTACCAGGCAGATGGCCACGCACGGCATGTTTAGGTACGTCATAAATACCCCGCTAATGCATCAGCAGATACAGGTTGTTTTTATACTTCTAAAAAACAAAACACACAGCGTGATGGACCTTTAAGCTAACCCCCTCCCCTCCCTGCCAAAGTTAAAGAGGCGGCATTGAGCAAATTAACACGACCTTGACTTTGCGGCTCCATCATATGCTTGTTTCTAGAAGTCGAGAAGTATCTAAAAAAATCTGATGTGTTACACTCACATGACTTTCTCTACTCCTGTACAAACTATTTTTACAAACGCTTATCCTCCATATGCTTCATGTTCATCGAGATGTTAATCTTATTGCTGATTTTCTTGTAGGTGCAAGGGGAATATGGTAGTATTTAAGCTATAATCAAACGTTTTAAGAGCTGGTTGCTATGTAGCGCATTCCATTCTCTTTGCATTACCAGGACAAAAAATAAATTGAATACTGAATTCCCATTTGAGAAAAAGTATAAGTATTGAAAAATTTAAGGGAATAACAAGCAATATCTCGAAAATGGTTCACTCAACAACAACAAAATGTATATGATATAAATTGTGTATTTTAACGCGATCTACATTTTTTGTGTAGTAAAATTTTGTCTATCTCTTATGGTTTACCAGTTATGCAAAAGTCGTTCATAATGAAGAATACTTTTGGAGACATTCCCAGAAATTTCGAGATATACATTTCATTTCTCATGACATTATCTTAAACATATGATATTTTCATCAAAATCGTTAGAGCCATTTTTGAGAAAATTAAAATTTTCGAAAAATGTTCCATGTAAAGGGTAGTCTGGGGTGGGGGGATTTTCTTGAAAATCTTCGTGTCGCATCCCTGGAAGATACTGAACGTAAATATCAAGTTTGATGTTTATCCGACTGTTCGTTTTTGAGTTATGCTGATCACAGACACACAGGCACACACACACACACAGACACACATACGGACATGTATCCAAAAATGCTTTTTTGGGATTCAGGAGGTCTCAAAACACGTATTTCCGGTGAAATCTCGGTATCGAAATTTTGGGTGGAATGCAATACTTCCCATACTTACTATACGTAGTAGAGAAAGTAAAAAGTATCATACCAGTGTTACAGTAACTTCTCGAAATCTACTAAGGTCGGAAATACGAGAGGCGCACCAAATGAACCGTTTTGTTCAGCTGACAGGGATTGCACTGACGGTAGTAAAGCACTGTTTATTTTTCCGCACAATAAACCTACGAAACTGTTAACTGATTTAGGTGTTTTTCCACATTTGACAATGACTATACTGAGCGCGCTCCGCACCCGTAAACATCTCCATGCTGACGAGATTATTATCGCACTGTAGCTTGTCTAAAGTACTCTAATGGGTATATAGTACATTAACTGAGGATATGGCGGAACCATTTAAACGCATTAGACTTTGCCACTACCCTCTACAGCACTGACGGCATACTTTTTTAAAATTAATTTATAATGACATGTAGGATGTAGAATGTTTATCGGAGGGGGACACCTCGCGCACTGCGACGAGCTTGATCTATTGTGGCTACAATAGAGGAGGAAAGGGTGAGGTGAAGGAGCCGTAGGGGGTCTGAGGTCCGCAGGCAGACAGGCCCAGACACACCCAGAAGTCCCTAATACTTCCAGTTTGGCTACGCAGCGACCTTAACGGGCGGGACAACGCACCCTGGCTTTCACGGGGTGAAATCTTTAGAATGCGCAAGCAACTACACCATCTGCCCGACACCGCCAGCACCGCAGGACCGGGAGACACATCTGAAACGTGAAAGGGAGAGATGAAATGATAGGAAATGGAGCACCTCAGCATTCGCCTACGCGACCAGGGGAAAACCAGAAAAAAACCGATGGTCAGAATGGGCGGTCACCGGGAGTCGAACGCGGGCATCGCCGCCTGAGCCATCCCGCTCGGTATAATGACCTATGTGTGTGTCTGTGTGTGTGAATATATACAGGATGTTTCAGAAATACTTTTACAAACTTCGGGTATGGGTTCCTTACAACACAAGAAGGAAAAAAGTTCATATAAACATATGTGCCATAATCCTTTGTTTTCTCGTTAGGAGGTGTTCAACACAGTGGTACACTTATAACACACAAAACTAATAATAAATGCTCGAAATGCCCTCCTCTTGCTTCTATGCATGCCTGTACTCGTCGAATCATGGAATGTCGCACCCTGTCAAAAACTCCGGGATGGTGTCGAACGGTTTCGCAGGCTTCCATGACAAGTCGATGAAGCGTTTCTGCATCCGGGATGGCTGCTCCATAAACCAATGATTTAAGATGCCCCCAGAGGTAAATACCACAGGATTGAGGTCGGGAGAACGTGCAGGCCATGGAACTGGTCCTCCTCTGCCTATCCATCGGTCATGGTAGATACCAGTCAGTGCATCTCGAACAATGCGACTAAAGTGTGCCGGAGCCAGGCATTTATCACATTTATCAGCAAGGCGACGATAAACTGCGGCAAAGGTTGGATGACTCGGTTGTCTTCGGTCTGGAAGCTCCATCTGATAGAGCCGTGCAGCCTAGCGTCCATTACCATTCGCGCGACCATACATAAAAATCATGTCCGCCTGTTTACGAAATGAATATCCAGCAATGGTGGAACGAAACACGTGCAGTTAACTCACTACATGTACACAATTGAAACGTTGAAGACAGACTAATGACAAATGACAAACGTAAACAAGTCTCCATGGCAACACTTCGCCATCTACGGTATGTAGTACAATGGGTCAACGCCTTCTATGAATGCATACAGAAATGAATTTTTGAGGTTGGATCCCGAAGGCCGTTGAACTCACACTTTCATTGTGACAGGAATAACGCGAAAACCAAGGATTATGAGACATATGTTCATATGAACTCTTTTTCCTACTTTTGGTGTGAGGAACCCATACCCGAAGTTTGTAAAAGTATTTCTGAAACACCAGGTATATATATTACCATTTTCATTGGCATCTTCCTTGTAGCGATATTTCCGCCTGATTAAGAATACATAAAAAGGAACTCTGTAATAATTATAGTTTAGGAATTATTAATAATTAATTAACATTCAATTTGATAAATTTCCATAATTTTAAAGCCATAGGATTAAAAACTGTATCAATCGAAAGCACTTCAGAGGCTGTAAATATGTTTTAAGTTTCAATAATATTGTTAAATAAATAAAGGCGTAATTACATAAGAAAAACTGCAAGATTTAGGCCAAAATAAAGGTAGTTTCGTTTTAGACTGTCCATTATGTTTTCCGAGTATGGGTACCATAAATATCAAAACCTTCTTTTGTACTTCGTGGATTGAGGCAAGCTTTAAGGGTAAACAGACGCTATGAGGCAGCGGACATTTGTTACAGTTAGGATTTGAATTTTAAACCAGGGAACCAATAAACGTAGAGAATAAGAACGAGAACCAATGGAAACATAGGAAGACGCAGTGACATGTATAACATTTGGAGGCGAGCTTGGTTTTAGGACAGTACCGCGCAAATATGTAACTATAAAGTGATGTAGGTAGAAAACTTTATATAATGTGCTAACTGTATTCTTCGATATAATTAGTTATAACGATATAACGAGTTGATGTTAGTCAAGTGACTATTTCAAGTTTGCGCGAATCTAAAGAACGGTGACAGAGCACCGAGATATTAAATAACTAGTCGGAGCAAACTTTAGTGTTGTAAGAGACAATAATGGGAAGACAGTGCTAACAAAATCACGCGAGTTAGAGAATATCAATGAATCTTGCAGGATTTCTAGCATAAGAATGAGAAAAGTGAAAACAGTGTTTCTTTCAAGACAATATCCTGGTGCCAGCACTCCCTGACAACAACTGTAGGGAATTTCAGGCCGATTCGCCGACAGTTGAACCTGAGATCGACGAGAAGTGCTTCCTGACTTTATATCACCTACACGACGCAGAGACGAGAACGACGATTAACGCAACGAAGTAGCGGGCAAAACGCTAAATCCTTAAAACTGGCACTTATTCTCTCACTCACAAAAATAAACCGAGATAACCTATGACGTGCAAGGGACAGGGAATCGATGATCACACGCCTAGACCTTGGAATATAAGTTACCGGGCCGGTGAACTCGGGCGCTAGTATACACGCACACAATACATACATCCATATGCAAGGCTGAGGCAGGCATTCTGACTGGCTATAAACGTGATCACGATAAGCCTGTGACGTAACTCTACGACGCTCTCAGAATCACGAAAAATTGTAAACTTATGAGTTGTTCAGACATGAAGGGCAACGGCTATCGTTTCTTCGGTGTAAGGAACCCAGTTGTCTCCCTAGCTTGAAAACGTGAACTTTTTTTTTTCGAAAAATGAGGAAAATTAAACGTGCCCGAACTAATTGCTAGCACCGAGCGGGATGGTTCAGGCGGTAACGTCTGTGGCCCGCATTCGGGAGTTCCCGGGTTCCAATCCCGTGGGCCGACCCAAAGTTCCACCTTAAGTCTAAAACAAAACTAACAATGAAAAATAGGTGGTAACAGCGAATGTTGTGCCATCTATCTACATACAATCAAAGCAGGTAGAGTGGACGGCACCCTAATGCCATACACACGTCACAAGCAAAAGATCCGGTTGCTATGCACTAGGGTCTCTGTGGACACGTAACGTAGTATGGTTATAGGGATGAGACCTAGAAGGCTAACTGTCTTTCTATGTGAAAGCGGTTAGACTGGACGGCACCCTAATGCCATCTGCGCGGCACGAAGCTAAAGATCCAGTTGCCATGCACTAAGGTCTCTGTGGACGCGTGACGAAGCGAGTGAGATGAGACCTAGAAGGCTAACTGTCCCCACACATCGATCTAAGAGTTATTCACTAACAGATCCGTCGCGATGTGACCCAGTAGTTAAAACGACGTAAATTAATATAATAATAATAATAATAATAATAATAATAATAGTTGCTAGCGAAGCAGTATGTTGCAACAGTTCGTCCAGAAAGGGAACAACAGACCTTTCAATCTCCATACCTGCAAAACAAAGTGCTGTTATTGAAATTCTAATAATTATATTGGTCATAATAAATATTATTATTACTATTATTATTATTACTAAAAATAACAGGCTACGACAACAAACAAGCCAAAACTCAAAATATTTTACTTATCGCTGTGAAAAGTGTTACATACAAGTTTTTAGGCATAGATTTTCCGACTATAGTTTTTATTTGTTAAATTCTGATATAAATACGAAAGAAGCAACCCTAACTAGTTTGCCTTTATTTGCCCCCATCCACCAAAACAGTCATGAATTACGTAATATATATTTCTGGTCACCATAGGAAACTGCGTAGCTCTGAATGCAAAACTAAAGTAGGTAAACTTCGTGTTTTCAGTTCTCTTTCTTCTTATACTGAATTAAAAGATAGTATAAAATATCAAGACTTTCGGGTGTTTTCAGTTTCCAGCAATTTTGAATTTTGGACAAACTCTAAACTATGCACAACAAAGTCAAAGTTTTTAATGCATATCATGACGCTGGTATTTTTAAATTTTTCTATCGCTTTACTTAAAAATCTGATGTTTTACACTCACACGACTTTCTCTACGCTTATTCTCCATATCCTTCATGTTAATCGAGATATCGAGATGTTAACCTTATTGCTAATTTTCTTGTAGAAGCAAAGGGAATTGCTAAGCTTTAAGCGAAAGTCAAAAACATTTTAAGAGCTGGTTGCTATGTCGAGTATTCCATTCTCTTTGCATTACCAGGACAGAAAAAAAATGAATAACGAATTTGAGAAAAAGTACAAGTACTGGAAAATTTAAGGGAATAACAAGCAATATCTCGAAAATGGTTCACTCAACAACAAAAAATGTATATGACATAAACTGTATATTTTAACGCGATCTACATTTTTTGTATAGTAAAATTTTGTCTATCTCTTATGGTTTACCAGTTATGCAAAAGTCGTTCACAATGAAGAATACTTTTGGAGGCATTCCCAGAAAATTCAAGATATAAATTTTATTTGTCATGAAAATACCTTAAACATATGATATTTTAATCAAAATCGTTAGAGCCATTTTTGAGAAAATTAAAATTTTCGAAAAATGTTCCATGTAAAGGGTAATCTGGGGTGGGGGGATTTTCTTGAAAACCTTCGTGTCGCATCTCTGGAAGATACTGAACCTAAATACCAAGTTTGGTGTTTATCCGACTGTTCGTTTCGAGTTAGCTGTTCACAGACACACACACATGGACATGTTTCCAAAAATGCTTTTTTTGGATTCAGGGGGTCTCAAAACTTGTATTTCCTGTGATATCTCGGTATCAAATTTTTGGCTGGAATACAATACTTCCCCTACTTACTATACGTAGCAGAGAAAGTAAAAATGTAGTTTATAATTACTAACATGAATAGATTTGCTGCTTCTAGATGTTTTAACGGGATATTTTGTCCATTTATTGTTATTTATTTTATATAAAAATTAATGATAATGAAGAGAGCGCCACAGTCGATTTATTTGTCAAGTTAATGGCTCAAATGTATTATTTTAAAATTAAAATCAGTAGTGTTATTTTAGAGAAGAGGTGGTTTAAGGGGACAAGGTATTCTGAAATGATCAAAAACAGCATTTTTTTTGTTTTAGGCACTAATTAAACCTGTATTATTTCCAGTTTCAGAAAATATATACTTTTTGGGGGTTAAGAGGTTTAAAAGATATTTAAATGCTAGCCTGCATTCCTTTAAAACTGTCATGCAACGACCCTTTTTAGAACATTTTTGTATCTTTCAACAATGAACGACTATATCATGCCCAGTGAGCAGTTTAGCAATTAACAAAAGAGGCCAGGACCAAGAGAAGCCAATTAGAAAACCTTAAGCAATCCAGGAATGAAGGTGCAGATGATTATGATGCTAGAATGTACTGAAGTGTGTCAGAATTTTAATGTTCAAACTTTAAATTTAGTTTTCTCAAAACAACATTTTTGGATAGTGTGTATCTTTTCCTCAGAAAGTATGAGAGATAGAGAGCTGAACTTTTCAATACATGTATACAACACGTAGTTAAACTTTCTGAACCACATCATAATTTTATGATGTATACAAGTAATATCAAGAAAGCAACAACATTGCGAATTTTCCACATTTGTACTTTTTTGACTTTGCAATTTTTTTTTAATTCTAATGAACTGATATATATATATATATATATATATAACTAAATCATTATACTAAGAACAAGCATGCAAAAGTCTGATTCTGTATTGCGAGTAGTATCAGAGAAAAAGGTACATGAATTCACATGTTTTAAAAAATAAATTTTATTATTTTTCTGCTGAATAAAATAATTTTTACAGGCTCAACTACATAAGCTATCAATGCAAACAACAATTTTAAATAATTGTCCTGATTTATAGAATAATTTAAAAAAAATTAGGAAATACCACAGGGAAGTTTAAGAGCAGTGGTAATTTAACACACTTAAGTGTAATTTCCATGTATTCAGACTACCTTGTCCCCTTAAATTAGATAGAAAAATAGTCTGGGCCCAAATTTTCAGAAAAGATAGTTAAAATAGGACAGTTTTTATAATTCACAAAAAAGTGGAATTAGTGTGTCAAAAATAGTTGAAGCACAAACGTAACTGCATTGTAGATTTTTAAAATGATTTTGTAATTTAAGAAGAAATGTACACTTATGTAAACTGTAGTGAAAGTAGAAATGTGCACTAATTTAAGCACCAATAATTTTTTAAAAAATCATTGACTGTTGTTCTACTTTCCGTTTTATGGCATTTACAAACCAATGAAAGATCCGAATTATCAATATGGTAAATTATGCAAACTTCAACAAAGATACGAAACAATTGAATGTTCACTTGTCGGTGATATCGTCACAAAATAGGACTTTAGCTACACATTTACATACTTTGCTCGAGCGCTTTGCAAGGTAATGTGTTGACAGTTTTAGGCTTGCGGCACAAACAGGAAATGCCTAAGGCCCAAACAGTGACTCACAAAGAGCAAATGACAATAACGCAAGGGACTTTAATGGTGGCAGAGATGCCACCTTTCTTCGAGTTCATTGCCCTCAATTTGTTTCGAAAAGAAGAACCGGAGCATTAACGTATAATTTCAAACAAAGGCGAAAAGCCTCCAGCAGTTTGGTTTTAACAGGCCATAAACGTTGCTTAGATACATTTTCACACTTCGAAGAAAGACGTTAACGATAAACTGCCAGTTAGCTAAGTGCCATTTTAAATCCCCTCTTTCTCACTTCCGAGCCAATATTCAGTCAGTTTTAAAGAGATCTTTATGAACACAGTCAGTCGCTTTAGCAAAAGTTAAGCCTGTCAAAGACCGCGTAAAGAGGTTACAATATGCGAGAGGTTACTGAAGTGCAACGTTGACTTTTTGCCACCATTATGGCATACGTCACTAGAATCTGGTGATATTCGAGTTGTTAGGTTTCATTCATAACCGGCAACTCCTCCGCAAATACGCATCTGTTAAATGTATTGGGAAGGTTAGTTATATTGTATCCGTTACGTTGACGCCTTGTTTTTATATTCGCAGGTGTTCAAACTTTGCACGACGTCAGCTGACCCACCGATTATAATATTAATTATATTACTATTTAATTATTAGTAGGTTAGGTTATAAGGTAATTAGTTTAAATTAATTATTAGATCTTACGTTTGCAGTTAGCTAGAAATTTGAATTGTTTTTGCAATTTTTGTTATTAGCGTTTGTATGGGGTTTTATTTTTAGACGCAGGATATCTACATAAAAGAAAACCAAGAAATTTAATTGTTTAGTTTAGTACTTCGAAATCATACTAATACGTAACTATAGTTTGTTCTTCATACTATTACAGTACAGTAATTTGCAACCTTTAATATCATACACATTTTATATAACAAAAAATATCTGATGTGTTACACTCACATGACTTTCTCTACTCTTGTACAAACTATTTTTACGAACGCTTATTCTCCATATGCTTCATGTTAATCGAGATATCGAGATGTTAATGTTATTGCTAATTTTCTTGTAGCTACAAGGGGAATTGATAGGTTTTAAGCGATAGTCAAATATTTTAAGAGCTGGTTGCTATGTGAAGTATTCCATTCTGTTTGCATTACCAGGACAAGAAAAAAAGTGAATAATGAATTCCCATTTGAGAAAAAGTATAAATATTGGAAAACTTAAGGGAATAACAAGCAATATCTCGAAAATGGTTCACTCAACAAAAAAAACGTATATGACATAAATTGTGTATTTTAACACGATCTACATTTTTTGTGTAGTAAAACTTTGTCTATCTCTTATGGTTTACCAGTTATGCAAAAGTCGTTCACAATGAAGAATACTTTTGGAGACATTCCCAGAACATTCTAGATAAACATTTCATTTGTCATGAAAATATCTTAAACATGTGATATTTTAATCAAAATCGTTAGAGCAATTTTTGAGAAAATTACAATTTTCGAAAAATGTTGCATGTAAAGAGTAATCTGGGGTGGGGGGATTTTCTTGAAAACCTTCGTGTCGCATCTCTGGAAGATACTGAACCTAAATACCAAGTTTGGTGTTTATCCGACTGTTCGTTTCTGAGTTATGCTGTTCACAGACACACACACACACACACACACACACACACACACGGACATGTTTCCAAAAATACTTTTTTTTATTCAGGGGGTCTCAACATATTTCCGGTGAAATCTCGGTATCGAATTTTTTGGTGGAATACAATACTTCCCCTATTTACTATACGTAGTAGAGAAAGTAAACATTAAATTGACCCTAATAGACATCATCCAAACAAAACACGACTATTGGCATTTACTTTCCCCCATAATATCAAGCAACTTTTATCAAAGTCATTTACAACGCGTAGCTTTGGAGATATTGTGCAGAATCAAATTAAATGGTCCATTCTGTATGCAACATAAAATTTTGTTTAAATTGTTGGAAATTTAACACATAACTCACACACCAAATACGAGAAAGCACAATTTCTGACAGCAATGAAAAAATGTTGATCTGCATTAAAACCCTGTTGGTAGTATTAATTACAAACGTAGTAGGATCGGGATGATCTGGCACTTTGGTGGGGCACTTAAAGGCTGGTATTTATGGAAGCGCAATACAACATTAAGTTGGTCTATGTGCCCGCAGTGTGGAAGACTACGAGTAATACATTCTCTAGGGACACATCAGTGCATACGGAATTCGATGCGATAGCGGTTGATACATGGGAACCGTTTAGAGTATTCGTTTCAAGACACGCTTCCATTTATGGTATTACTTTACTGTGTATAATAACTAGGAAGTATTGTATTCCACTAAGAATTCATTACCGAAATTTCACAGGAAATATATGCTTTGAGGCCCCCTGAATATAAAAAATAGCCATTTTAAAAAAGGTGCGCGCGCATGTGCTGTGTGTTTGTATGTGGTGAGAGAGAGAGAGAGAGAGAAAGAGAGAGAGTCAGTCTTGAACAGCACAACAAAAAAATCTGATGTGTTACACTCACATGACTTTCTCTACTCTTGTACAAACTATTTTTACAAACGCTTATTCTCCATATACTTCATGTTAATCGAGATAAACATTTGCAGACTCCATCTTATTGCTAATTTTCTTGTACATGTATGGGGAAAATATATTTACAAGGGCAACGTAGAAAAACAGTAGCCTTTAAGCACATACATATCTCTTAATAGCTGGTTGCTAGGTGCAGCACCATTCCCTTTGCCACAGATTATAACTCTTTACATATCCAAGGCAAAAAAATGAATAACGAATTCCCATTTGAGAAAATAAGTATTGAAAAATTTAAGGGAATAACAAGTAATATCTCGAAAATGGTTCACTCAACAAAAATGTATATGACATAAATTGTGTATTTTAACGCGATTTACATTTTTGGTATAGTAAACTTTTGTCTATCTCTTATGGTTTACGAGTTATGCAAACGTCGTTTACAATAAAGAATACTTTTGGAGACATTCCCAGGAAATTCAAGATATACATTTTATTTGGCATAAAAATATCTTAAACATATGATATTTTAATCAAAATCGTTAGAGCCATTTTTGAGAAAATTAAAATTTTCGAAAAATCTTCCATGTAAAGGGTAGTCTGGGGTGGGGGATTTTCTTGAAAACCTTCATGTCGCATCTCCGGAAGATAATGAACCTAAATACCAAGTTTGATGTTTATCCGACTGTTCGTTTCTTAGTTATGCTGTTCACAGACAGACACACAGACACACGGACATGTTTCCAAAAATGCTTTTTTTGGATTCAGGGGGTCACAAAACATGTATTTCCGGTGAAATCTCGGTATCGAATTTTTGGGTGGAATACAATACTTCCCCTACTTACTATACGTAGTAGAGAAAGTAAAAACGAAAAGTTCGGGTAAGTACCAAACTTGGTACTTAGGTTCAGTATCTTCAAAGGATGCGACACGAAGGTTTTCAAGAAAATACCCCCACTTCAAACCACCCTTTACATGGAACACTTTTCGAAATATCTGAATTTTTAAAAAACGGCTCTAACAATTTTGATTAAAATACAACATAGTAAAAATATTTACATGACAAATAAAATGTACAATTGTACAACTGCTAAATGTTAAGCGATAGACGAAAACGTACTACATAAAAAATGTGAATCTCTTTAAAGCACACAAATTACTTCAAATAAGTTTTTTTTTTTTGTGGCACAAGCCATTACTGGGATATCCGTCATTAAAGATTCGATTTTTTTTAAATTAAATTATATCCTGTGTTTAACTATTGGTCTTGTCGGCGGCCTTTCCTTTGGAACTTATTACCTATTGTCAATGGTGTTTACTCGTGTAACCATTAGATCATACAATATTTCACAGACTCTGGGGAGATAAGGAATAATCTTGGCTAGAGAAAAATTCCCATTCCCAGCCGGGAATCGAACCGGGGCCCCAGCACAACAGGCAAGTGCTCTACCGACTGAGCTAGCCAGCTGATTCAAACTGCTCACTATTGGTTATGCTTTAAAGCGCTTTTAGATTCAGTTGTTTCTCGCGATTGTATGGAATTTTAAGACCAGCATATAGCGTCCAATTGTTAAACATTTGACTATCGCTGTTCTCTTTGTATCTATAACGAAATGTGTAATGTAGCTATTTCTACAAAGTTTATTTGGATTAAAATGCAGTAGATATAAAAATAAGCTTTAGCAAAAATAGTTTGTACACCCACTAATAAATGAAAGAGGGTAGAGAAAGTCATGCGAATGTATCGCTTCAGATTTTTTATTTCAAAATGGACCGCAATATGCAAGCAATGTAAGCAGAGTTACAGTTCATTTGACACATTGTATACCCTAAATGAGAGGGACATGCCCCTGAAAATCTGATATAGTTTTTATGTTATACTCTTTATATTCCTCTTCTTCTTCTTTATCTGTTTAACCTCCTCTTATGTAGGACTTACACCCCCCAGGACTTACAGGCGGGTGCCTGGGGTCAGAGGCCCGTCGAGGAGCAGACACTAATGGATCAGATAGAATATCCAGGATGGGTGATCAGCCCGATGCCTGGTATGGGAGGAAGGAAGTAGATGAAACGAAATGATGGTGAAATGGATGAAAGGAAAGGTGATGATGCAGCAGTTTGTGGAATGAATGGCGGGGGAAACCGGAGAACCCGGAGAAAACCCGCCAGACGCCGCTTTGTCCACCACAAATCCCACATGCGGGTTCCTGGGATTGAACCCGGCCCGCCTCGGTGAGAGGCGAGCGGTCTAACCACTCGGCCACGGCGCCGCCTATACTCTTTATATTCACTTTTGGAAATGGGCAAGGGTAAAGAAAATTATACGGTGTATTTAAAATAAGCCTAAACGCCATTTTACCAAAACTGAATTATGAACGACTCCAACAAAACTACTGCGGTGTTTCCCCCATTTTGTCCACCTCCCCCCCCATCATAACAAAACACCATGATCAAAAGTTAGTATAGTTTATTCAACGGAGGGTGACGCCTCGTGGAAGGGATGAGGTAAGAGGACCATAGGAGGCTACTACAGGCCGGAGGCAGACAGGCCACAAAGACGCGCGGAAGTTCCTAACATTTCCAAGCTCTCAAACCCGTTCCAATATTGGAGTCGCCGAGAGAGAGAGAGAGAGCGACGGAGCATCCACCAATTAAACAGCTCTCTGGTGTCCACGGGGAATACTCTTTCCATTGAGCATGCATCCGCGCCATCTGCCGGAACGGCCATACGCCACGAAACCTAGAAGCACTCCTGAAAGATGAGAAAAGAGTTAGGCATACAGGTTTCTCAGTTGTCCGTGTAATATGCATGGACTATCTATTGCTCTTCTATTCTAGAGATGTGTTTCGACATAACATGTTTGTAATCACAAACATTTGGGTTCTTTTCTTTCAAGATATATCATTAAAATATATTTTCTACTACGTCAGGAGATTTTCATTACGTCTCTAATCTGAGAATTTAAAATATCCTATTTTTATATAACTGGTTCAGTCTCAGCAATACTATTCGTGATCTATAGATTAGAATTCCTGATACTATAATAGAAAAAGTACACTCTGTGATCAAAAGTATCCGGACACCCCACAAACATACGTTTTTCATCTTAGGTGCATTGTGCTGCCACCTACTGCCGGGTACTCATTATCCGCGACCTCAGTAATCATTACACATCGTGAAACAGCAGAATGGGACGCTCCGTGGAACTCACGAACTTCGGAGGTGGTCACGTGAATGGGTGCCACTTGTGTCAGAAGTCTGTACGCGAGATTTCCACACTCCTAAACATCCCTAGGTCCACTGTTTCTAATTTGAAAGTGAAGTGGTAACGTAGAGGGACATGCACAGCACAAAAGCGTAAGTTCGACCTCGTCTGTTGAGTGACAGAGGCCGCCGACATTTGAAGAGGGTCGTAAACTGTAATAGGCAACATCTATCCAGACCATCACACAGGAAGTCCAAAGTGCATCAAGATCCACTCCAAATACTATGACAGTTAGGCGTGAGGTGAGAAACCTTGGATTCCATGGTCGAGTGGCTGCTCATAAGCCACACATCGCAGGAAAATGTCAAACGACGCCTCGCTTGGTGTAAGGAGCGTCAACATTACACGATTGAACAGTGGCAAAACGTTGTGTGGAGTGACGAATCAAGGTACATAATGTGGCGATCCGATGGCAGGGTGTGGGTATGGCGAATGCCCGGTGAACGCCATCTGCCAGCGTGTGTAGTGCCAACAGTGAAATTCGGAGGTGGTGGTCTTATGGTGTGGTCGTGTTTTTCCTGGAGGGGGCTTGCACCCCTTGTTGTTTTGCGTGGCACCATCACAGCGCTGACCTACATTGATATTTTAAGCACCTTCTTGCTTCCCACTGTTGAAGAGCAATTCGGGGATGGCGATTGCATCTTTCAACACGATCGAGCACCTGTTCTTACTGCACGGGCTGTGGAGGAGTGGTTACACGACAATTACATCCCTGTAATGGACTGGCCTGCACAGAGTCCTGACTTGAATCCTATACAACACCTTTAGGATGTTTTGGAACGCCGACTTCGTGCCAGGCCTCACCGAGCTACTTCGATACCTCTCCTCAGTTCCGCACTCCGTGAAGAATGGGCTGCCATTCCCCAAGAAACCTTCCAGCACCTGATTGAAAGTATGCCTGCGAGAGTGAACGCTGGCATCAAGGCTAAGGGTGGGCCAACACCATATTGACTTCCAGCATTACCGATGGAGGGCGCCACGAACTTGTACGCCATTTTCAGCCAGGTGTCCGGATACTTTTGATCATGTAGTGTACATTTTAATAAAGCTTATTTATTTGCGATGCAATTAATCCAAATTTAGCGCCTTTTCAAAGATTTTTAAATATGGTATGTATCTAAAGTATTCCTGCTGTTTTTATACCTCTTGTCTTTAGTAGCTGCTTTGGTACAACATCAACTAAAAGATTGTGTACATTCGCTTGACTTTCACTAACCTCTAATCGTTTATTAGTGCGTATGCAAATTATTCTTACGAAAACTTATTTTTCTATCTACTTCATTTTAATCGAGACAAGCCCTTCCAGAAATAGCTGCAGTACATATTTCGTTATAGATAAAAAAGGAATAGCGATAGTCAAATGTTTAAGAACTGAACGCTACATGCTGGCCTTAAAATTCCACAAACTTTCGATGCAATCATTGAATGTCGTCAGGAGTTAAAGCAATAATGAAGTATTGAACAATTCGAAGCAATAATTCCAATATCTCAGAAATGGCTTATGCTACAAAAAATTATTCGAAATAAATTGTGTATTTTAAGACATCTGCATTTTTTCTGTGTAGCGAGTTTTCGTCCTTCGCGCAACGTTTACGATTTATACAAACTTTTATAAAATTCCTTTCGAATGAAATGGACTCACAGGTTATTCACAGAAAATTCAAGAAATAGGCGCGTTTAATTTGTCATGTAAATACGTTTAATATATGGCACTTTGGTATTTATTCGCTGGCCTGAAAATATGCTGGCTTTAAAATTCCATACAGTTTCCATGCAATCGCGAGAAGCAACTGAGAATCCATGGCACCGAAACGATGACAAGTACTGAACAATTCGAACCCTTAATAATGCATATCTCAGAAACTGCTTATGCCCCCTAAAAAACTTATTTCAAGTAAATTGTGTGTTTTAAAGAGATATACATATTTGGTGTGCTATGTTTTCGTCTATCACTTAATGTTTACTTATTACACAAGATTATAAAAATCCCATCCAAATGAAGAAGACTTCGTAAGCTATTCCCAGAAAATTCAAGATATACATTTTATTTGTCATGACAGTATTTTTCATATAGGGCATTATAATCAAAATCGTTAGAGCCACCTTTTTAGAAGATCAAAATTTTCGAAAAATGTCACATGTAAAGGGTAGTTTGGTGTGGGGAATTTTGTTGAAAATCTTCGTGTCGCATCCTGGAAGATACTTTACTCAAATAGCAAGTTTGGTATTTTCCCGAGTTTTCGTTTTTGATTTACGCTATTCATAGATAAGGTATACATATGGATCTTTTTCTAAAAATGCTTTTGGATTCAGGGAGTCGTGTATTTCCGGTGAAATTTTGATATGGAATTTCGAATTTTTGGGTGGAATGCAATACCTTCTCTGCGTGCTATGTGGGGTAGAGAGCGTAAAAACGCAAGTGAAGTCTATTTAATAAGTATATGTGGAATACATTGATTTGTCAGGTACGGAAACGCTCAAGAGCTGGTATATGCAATGGGAAAACGATTTTATCTGTACACAAGATGATCAAAGAGGCACAGAGGCTCGAAATTGAAGAGCAGAAAATCTATATTCGACACCAAGCTGCAATGCAGAAAAAAAGGAGTTCTAATATCCCACATAGTGAAAAAAAGAAAACACGTCGAGTGCATTGCGCCTGTCCGGAAAGGCAACCTGCAGCGCTTCATATTCCTTACTACGCAGTTGTAATTGTTTGGTTTGACCTTCTCGCAAGTTTTCGTGACTGGAAACGGCGAGTGGAATGCCCGCTCAAATTTTCCACACAGGTCTTGTTTCGCGTCCGCCAACATTGGGAAGACAATTGATTTATCGAGAAGATGGGAGATGTTCGCACCTGTGTAGAACGCTGGCTGTACAAACACAATCTGTAATAGTGTTCAGTTGAAAGATGAAATACTCCAAAACTCATCCCACTTTTTGAAAAAGACTTCTTTTCCAGTTCTTGCATAAAATTAAGATCTGAGGTAGATCTTTCCTGAAGCTAGGCAATATTTGATCCTGCCAATTTTAAAAGCCCGTGCACGCAAATGAACAATATACGAAAATAGTACCCCTTCGTGGCAATGTACTCAGTTGCTTTATAAAGTCTATTTTTTTAATTTGTGTTGTTCTTTGCATTTTGAAAGCTCTCAAAAGAAGGAACTTATTCTACGTATCCGGGAAAAAAGTAATGTACTGCTTCTTTTTACATTCTTTTAAGTAATTTTAACATTTCCTTCCTTGGAGTAGAAAGTATATGTGATTACCAATATCTTATGGAAAAATTGGGAAGTATATTAACTCCTTTAAATTGCCGTTTTGGGTGCCGTATTGAAATGCACCTTGATGCTAATGAGTTAATGGCGTAGAAAATGAAAAAAATCTGATGTGTTACACTCACATGACTTTCTCTACTCTTGTACAAAATATTTTTACAAACGCTTATTCTCCATGTGCTTCATGTTAATCGAGATGTTAATCTTATTGCTAATTTTCTTGTAGATGCAAGGGGAATATGGTAGGCTTTAAGCGATAGTCAAATATTTTAAGAGCTGGTTGCTATGTGGAGCAATCCATTCTCTTTGCATTACCAGGAGAAAAAAAATGAATAACGAATTCCCATTTAAGAAAAAGTATAAGTATTGGAAAATTTAAGGGAATAACAAGCAATATCTCGAAAATGGTTCACTCAACAAAAACAATGTATATGACATAAATTGTGTATTTTATCGCGATCTACATTTTTTGTGTAGTAAAATTTTGTCTATCTCTTATCGTTTACCAGTTATGCAAAAGTCGTTCACAATGAAGAATACTTTTGGAGACATTCCCAGAAAATTCGAGATATACATTTCATTTGTCATGAAAATATGTCAAATGGGAATTCGTTATTCATTTTTTTATTTGTCCTGATAATGCAAAGAGAATGGAATACTTTACATAGCAACCAGCTCTTAAAATATTTGACTATCCCTTAAAGCCTACCAATTCTTCTTGCATCTACAAGAAAATTAGCAATAAGATTAACATCTCGATTAACATGAAGCATATGGAGAATAAGCATTTGTAAAAATAGTTTGTACAAGAATAGGGAAAGTCATGTGAGTGTAACACATCAGATGTTTTCAACATTAGTTGCCATTTTTCAGTTTTTTTACTTTCTCTATTACGTATGGTAAGTAGGGGAAGTATTGCATTCCACCCAAAAATTCGATACCGAGATTTCACCGGAAATACATGTTTTGTGACCTCCTGAATCCAAAAAATCATTTTTGGAAACATCTCCGTGTGTGTGTCTGTGTGTGTGTGTCTGTGTGTCTGTGAACAGCATAACTCAAAAACGAACAGTCGGATAAACACCAAACTTGGTATTTAGGTTCAGTATCTTCCAGAGATGCGACACGAAGGTTTTCAAGAAAATCCCCCCACTCCAGACTACCCTTTACATGGAACATTTTTCGAAAATTTTAATTTTCTCAAAAATGGCTCTAACGATTTTGATTAAAATATCATATGTTTAAGATATTTTCATGACAAATGAAATGTATATCTCGAATTTTCTGGGAATGTCTCCAAAAGTATTCTTCATTGTGAACGACTTTTGCATAACTGGTAAACCGTAAGAGATAGACAGAATTTTACTACACAAAAAATGTAGATCACGTTAAAATACACAACTTATGTCAAATACATTTCTTTTGTTGAGTGTACCGTTTTCGAGATATTGCTTGTTATTCCCTTAAATTTTCGAATACTTATACTTTTTCTCAAATTCATTATTCATTTTTTATGTCCTGGGCATGCAAAGGGAATGGAATGCGCCACATAGCAACCAGCGTTAAAATATTTGACTATCGCTTAAAGCCTACCAATTCCCCTTGCATCTACAAGAAAATTACCAATAAGATTAACATCTCGATATCTCGATTAACATGAAGCATATGGAGAATAGGCGTTTGTAAAATTAGATTGTACAAGAGTAGAGAAAGTCATGTGAGTAACACATCAGATTTTTTTGTTACAATTCCTTCGGTTTTCAGCACCTGAAATAAAAATGAGTAAAAATCAAAACGAACTTGATAAAACATTATGAATATAAATTTCCACAGCTGATCTACCATCTAACACCTAACAAATTGTATGGTTGTTTATTATTATTATTATTATTATTATTATTATGTTCGGTATAAGTGTTTCAAATTAGGCCGTTTCGTCTTGGATACCCTGTATATTGTTCACATATATGCATGGCGGGAACCATGGGGTGTACTCGACAGAATATGTTGCGATTGTGCCCAACGCTCGATATTGGGCGCTCAATCCCCTCCCTAACATAGAAACCGGGCTTACCTAGGAAGATAAACTGCTTCCAAAGTGCTTCTGCTCCCTGAATTGTGTGTAGTGATACACACATGATGCAAAATTTGTTCAAAAGGTCGGTACCAAGGTTGTCGGCACATCGGTCGATGCCCTTGTTTCTTATCTGCTCTCGGTTCATTACAAGGTCAGGTCACCAGCGCTTCCCACGCCGGGCGCCGGCCGGGGGGAAAAAAAAGGAAAAAAAAAAAAGAAGCAAAGTTGGCTCTAGGTCAAGAGCGGACTGCCACTTTGCGCAATACCAGTGTTGCCAATCGATGCCACAACAGCATCCATGGTACTACCGCGGAAAAGAGGTCAGATCCTGGAGAGCTTTTCTCTTACTGCACAGCGCTCTCAAGGCAACGTGAAAACCACAACAGGTGTGCCAACTTGGCGTTCATTTCCACCAACGCTTCGCTCGAACCTGTTATTTTAAACATCTCTCATATCCCTGCAGCCATAAATTGATCGAGTTTTAAAACCCTTAATTTTGCCACTTCCTCACAGTTTACAATACAAAAGATGGAGCCTTTTTAATTCCTTGAATGTATTTATTACTTTTTCTACCACGTATCCAATTGCTAGAGAAAGTATTGCATTCCACTCAAACATTCAATGCCCAGATTTCGCCAGAAATCCACGTCTGTTTGTGAACAGTATTGAATAGTATACGCTTCCGTTTATCGCTTAACGTTTACTAGATAGGCAAGATTATGCAAAGTTCCTTCCGAATGAAGCGCAGAAAATTCAAGATACACATTTTATTTGTCATGTAAATATCTTTAATATATGGTATTTTTATCAAAATCGATACAGCTATTTTTAAGAACATTTCCATTTCGAAAAATGTTCCATACAAAGGGTAGTTTGGGGTAGTGGATTTTCTTGAACATCTTCGTGTCGCATCTTTGGAGGGTATTGAAACTAAATACCAAGTCTGGTATTTAACCGACATTTCATTTTTTATTTATGCTGTTCACAGACACACACACACATACACACACATCGTGCTTTTTCTACAAATGCTTTTTTTTATTTAGAGGGCGTCAAAACATGTAATTCCGGTGATATCTCGGTATCGAATTTTTGGGTGGAATGCAATACTTCCCCTACTTACTATACGTAGTAGAGAAAGTAAAAATGAATAACGAATTCCCATTTGAGAACATAAGTATTGAAAAATTTAAGGGAATAACAAGCAATATCTCGAAAATGGTTCACTCAACAACAAAAATGTATATGACATAAATTGTGTATTTTAACGCGATCAACATTTTTTGTGTAGTAAAATTTTGTCTATCTCTTATGGTTTAGCAGTTATGCAAAAGTCGTTCACAATGAAGAATACTTTTGGAGACATTCCCAGAATATTCAAGATATATATTTTATTTGTCATGAAAATATGTTAAACGTATGATATTTTAATCAAAATCGTTAGAGCTATTTCTGAGAAAATTAAAATATTCGAAAAATCTTCAATGTAAAGGGTAATCTGGGTTGGGGGGGTTTTCTTGAAAACCTTCGTGTTGCATCTCTGGAAGATGCTGAACCTAAATACCAAGTTTGGTGTTTATCCGACTGTTCGTTTCTGATTTATGCTGTTCACAGACACACAGACAGACACACACACGGACATGTTTCCAAAAATGCTTTTTTTTGGATTCAGGGGGTCTCAAAACATGTATTTCCGGTGAAATCTCGGTATCGAATTTTTGGGTGGAATACAATACTTCCCCTACTTACTATACGTAGTAGAGAAAGTAAAAAGAAAGACATCCTTTAATGGGGAAAGAACAAAAAAGAATCAAATTATGCACACTATATGATGAGATAATGAAGTGACGGGTAATATGATAAGCAAGAGATGGAAATAGAGATTGGCAGTTATTTCAGCTTGAAAACAAGGAGAAACTTTAACAGAGCAGAGAGCAGCGGTTTTGTTTTTTTTGTCTTCAACACAGTAATGCTTCTGTGTAATCAAATAAAAGCAGTATAGAACAGGACGCAAAAAGTACAAGAAAACATAGTACCGTCTTACACATACAAGTGGTAGATAAATGAATAACACCCATTTCAAAAATTTAAAAAAATGCTAGATTCACATATCATGCTCTACCCACTGTTCTACGCTTAAGGCCATTGTCAAACCCATCGCTAAGTGATGGCGTTCTTTTGTATGAACGAAAAAAAAATATATTAGATACAGTTAAAAAGAATTCCGATGTGTAAAATTCATATGACTTCCTCCACTCACTTTTCTACAACTTATTCTTCAGTCCACTTGTTGTTAATCGAAACAGTTTCATTGTAAATTTACACATTTAAAGCGATAGAATTTTAAAAAGCTTGAAATTCCATTCTCTTTGCATGACCACTGGAAAAAATCGAATAGCGACGTACCACTAGAAAAGGTGTAAATATTTGAAAACTCAAACCAAAACAAAGAATATTTCGAAAATAGTCGATGTCAAAAACCTTTTTTTTATTTTGACATAAATTATGTGCTTTAACGAGATCTACATCTTTGCAGTAATTATACAAACGTCAATCAGGATGAAGAAGCCCTCACAGGCTCCCAAGAAATTCAAAACGTACATTTTATTTGTCATGCAAATGTCTTACACATACGGTATTTTAATCAAAATCGTTACAACCATTTTTGAGAAAATAAAAAAAAAATTAAATAACGAAAGTTCTTTCATATAAAGGTAGTTTGGGGTGGGGAATTTTGTTTGAAAATCTTCGTGTCGTATCCTTGGTAGATTGACTTCTTGTTTTTAATTATGCTACTCACAGACACTATTCTAAAATGTTATTTGGATTCAGGGAGCCTCAAAACATGTATTTCCATTAAAATATCGGTATGGAATATTTTTGGGTGGAATGGAATAGTGCATCTACTTGCTATAGATAAGTACCAGAGAAAGAAAGAAGGAAAAGACTATGCCTAGGGCTGGAAAAATAGAAACGAAGGGCAGAAAGATAGGGGAAGTTAAGATTTCTCCTCGCACAGACTATAGCGTCATTGCAAACATTGAAGATGGCACGCTCCTCAGCGTGGCATGCTGCACAACTGTGTTCCAGTTCTACGTGTCTGCTTTAATTTGAAATGAGCATCAGCCGTGAAGAGTACCAATAACATTTTGCCACTCTGCTTCTGATGAGTAAACATCAGGAAAGCTCCTTTCACAACCCTTTACGAAAGGAGTACTGCGTTCGACCCAAGAATACACCAAATGCACCAAAGATAACATGTTTTCAAGCTCGACAAACTACAACAAAAACATACAAGTCCAAGTGTATGACATGCGATGTACCAACTTTTGAAACTATCGACCATATGAAAATGGGAAGGATGAATACTTTTATGGAATTCTTCACGACCCAATTTCTGGGGAAAATATCTTGTTACTCTGAAAACGGAGTTTCTTGAGTTTGCTTAAGGGCTGAAGGTAAAAATTTGGCAAAAATGATAAAAAATCCAAACTTTGTCTTTTCAATTTATTGTTATGTTCGATTCTCCAAGAACGTTTTCGTGTAAATATTTTTGTTATCGGAGTGAAAATGAGTTACGTGACGACAACATTTCTAGAAGTGTTTTTTGCAAAATTTGTTGCAAATATGTTTCTAAATTATGTATTTTACGTAAAAGTGTACACTATTTAATAAAAAAATTCTGATGTAATACATTCACATGACTTTCTCCTCTATCGTTTATTAGTGGATATACAAAATATTCTCACTAAATTTTGTTTTTCTGTCTACTACATTTTAATCTAAATAAACCTTTGCCTAAATAGCTATATTACACATTTCGTTATAGATACAAAGAGAAAAGCCATAGTCAAATGTTTAAAAAATGGACGCTATATGCTGTCTTAAAATTCTACGCTGTTTCCATGCAATCGCGAGAAACAACTAAATGCTGACTGGACTTAGGAGAATGACAAAAACAAATTAACAATTGGAACCTTTAATAAAGGGTAGCTCAGAAATGGCTTATGCCACAAAACAACTTATTTGAAATAAATTGTGTGTAGTAATTGTAGCACGTTTTCGTCTATCGCTTAACGTTTACCAGTTATACGAGATTACACAAAATTTCTTGCAAATGAAGTGGACTTCACAGGCTATTTAGGAAAATTCAAGATATACATTTTTGTAACGTATACATATTGAATATATGGTATTTTAATAAAAATCGTTTCAGTCATTTATTAGAAAATCAAACATTTCTAAAAATCTTCCATGTAAAGGGTAGTTTGGGGTGGGCAGATTTTCTTGAACATCTTCGTGTTGCATCTCTGGAAGGTACTGAACCTAAATACCAAGTTTGGTATTTACCACGTTTCGTTTTTGAGTTATGCTGTTTACAGGCACATATAGACAGATTTTAGGCCAGTTTTTATGGGTAAATTTTCACGGTGCAGTTCTCCGTTGTAATATTTTAGACATTTTTCAGCATTTAAAATGCTGCTCATTATGCAACTTTAAAGTTTTCAAAGTGAATCTTTGGGAATGGTTTTACAATGCACGCGAAAAGGTGCATCAATTGTGATCAAGTGACTAATACTTGCTATGTTGATATTAAGATAAAGTAAAAACGTTACGTCACCAAGCTCACCCAAGTTTGATATGCACATATTTTTACTTTCTCTACTACGTATAGTAAGTAGGGGAAGTATTGCATTCCACCCAAAAATTCAATACCGAGATTTCACTGGAAATACATGTTTTGAGACCTCCAGAAACGTTTGTGTGCATTTTTGGAAACGTGTGTGTGTGTGTGTGTCTGTGTGTGTGTGTGTGTGTGTGTGTGTGTGTGTGTGTGTGTGTGTGTGTGTGAATAGCATAACTCAGAAACGAACAGTCGGATAAATACCAAACTTGGTATTTAGGTTCAGCATCTTCCAGAGATGCGACACGAAGGTTTTCAAGAAAATCCCCCCACCCCAGATTAACCTTTACATGGAACATTTTTCGAAAATTTTAATTTTCTCAAAAATGGCTCTAACGATTTTGATGAAAATATCATATGCTTAAGATATTGACATGAGAAATAAAATGTATATCTCGAATTTTCTGGGAATGTCTCCAAAAGTATTCTTCATTGTGGACGACTTTTGCATAACTGGTAAACCATAAGAGATAGACAAAATTTTACTACACAAAAAATGTAGATCGCGTTGAAATACACAATTTATGTCATATACATTTTTTTTTGTTGAGTGAACCATTTTCGAGATAATGCTTGTTATTCCCTTAAAATTTTCAGCACTTTTATTCTCAAATGGGAATTCGTTATTCATTTTTTTGTCTTGGATATGCAAAGAGTATTAATCTTTGGGAAAGGGAATGGTGCTGCACCTAGGAACCAGCTATTAAGAGATATGTGTGTGCTTAAAGGCTACTGTATTTCCAAATTGCCCTTGTAAATATATTTTCCCCTTACATCTACAAGAAAATAAGCAATAAAATAGACTATGCAAATGTTTATCTCGATTAACATGAAGTAGATGGAGAATAAGCGTTTGTATAAATAGTTTGTACAAGAGTAGAGAAAGTCATGTGAGTGTAACACATCAGATTTTTTTGGAATAACTGCACAAAATTAATTTTAAAACCAATTAATTTAAAAGTATATTTCTTAGCAAACTTTACTCGATAGGAGTAAATTTTGTAAAATAACTTAAATTTGTGTTTTAAAACGCATAATCCAGGAACGTCTTAACATATATGCAGCAAAGTTTGCAACCACACTTCTTTATATATATATATGTATATATACAAAATGTAGTAACAAATTCAAAACACTCAATAAGATACTTTGGGTTTCGGAAAATTCACCGATACGTGCCCTTTAAACGTCACCAGTTTGAGGTAATGGCATGACAAAGTAACCTTGTAAAGTTTATTTATTTCGCTGGAATATCTATAACGGTAAACTACAGAAGCATAAATTTCCTGCCAATAAATTTTAAACAACACAATCCATGTAGAATGGCATTAACGTGTCTGAAGTATTCCTTGCTCTAGATTTTACGTAATTATGCAAAGAGCCTATTCTTTCATTTATGATGAGCTTATCACTGTCGTAGGTCCATTTGTTTCATAAGCAATTAAAATCATGAGCTTTAAGAAAGGATATAAACTAAGAAAGACCGAAAGTAGCATAGGGAAGGAACGGAGCTGGAAGTAGTGAAGACAATTGACTATCTAGGAGTAAGGCTCAATAGTCAAGGGATTGGGGAGAACAGAAGAAAAAAGTACTAGCAAAGGCGAAACAAGCAATACAAGTAATCAGAGCATGTGTGAACAAAATACCAGAAATGAATTGCTTGGCTAGAAAAGATATATAACACAGTGGTGGAAGCAAGGGTGTTATACGCAGCAGAGATATGGAAGATGGAAAAAGGATGGGAAAATGTAGATGCTATACATTGGAATTTTTGCAAAATAAGAAATTAGAACAAGAGTGGAGGATATTGAAAAGCAAGAAATTATAAGTACTTTCAAGGATAAAAGGTAATTAATAGATTATAAATATTTTAAAAGGGAATGGGAAAAAGAAAGATACATCGAAGTATGCCACAAGGGGTAGGCCAGAGTGGGGTATGCATGGGCGAGGACAGGTGTAATGGATTTAAGTGGTCTATCAGGGATAAGAAGGGGGGAGAGATGTACTAAATGTAATGAATTACATGACAATTGACATATTCTGGAATTCGAGGACACGGATAAAGAAAGATAGAATTTAATACTACAGAAATGGTAAAATTTACCAACAGAGCTAAAAGTTAGGAAGATTTTTAAAACCACATCAAATGAATATATGGAGAAAGCAGGAAAATATTTATGAAAAATTAGGTTAAAGTGGTTAAAAGAAACGTGAAACAAATTGGAGAAGATACGGAAGAAGGTTAACAAGGCAGAAAAATAAATAGTGGAAAATTATACTTCCTCATTATATATACAGTAGAATGCTAAATATTAGGGTAAGAGAAATAATAAGCAACTCCATTGTATAAATTGCATGTAAGTACAAACTAGACAACAAATCATTCATAAATCATAAACAATTGACTGCTGTATCAGTCCACTGCGAAAAGTGTTTGTATCCAGGCATTTAGCGTAATTACCAAACAATGCATACAAAAACATATCCTTAAAATATTTGTGGAACGTTCCATTTATACCACAGCTTTAACTGCAGTGTGCACATCGGCACCTTTCAAACATATTGCCTGTCAGCAATGGCGTTAACTCGTGTACAGCTGTCTTTGGGTTTGGGTTTTACACATTATATAGAGCTAGGACAAGTATCCAGGAATCAATGTAACTACCATCCTACCTAGTAACGGACATTCCATGTGAAATGAACGACAAAAAACTCGCATTTTTTGTTTGCGCTGTAATTTTGCTTATTAATAAGGGATGCTAAGGAAAGCACATTTATCAAATATTAGCATTTAAAACACAACGGTTGTCACGTTATTGAACGATGTATGTATCGTATTAATTCATTTTATCGCATTAAGTGTGCATACCTCCGGAACCCTTTATTTCAGAATATTGTACCAAATATCACTTTGTAGATGAAAGTCGGAATTTCATTACAACATATATCAATTATTTTTATAATATTTACAAAAATCTATAAATAATTTTTACTTATTTTAAGCGTCTTTGGATTTTTATAAAACCAAATAATAGATTGAGAACAATCCATAGTGTCATTAAGAGAGGTCGGCAATTTTGGTAAACTGGTTATGTTTGGATGTTCGTAGTTATAACACGAAAAAGTGAATAAACAATAATACATTTATGTAGTTGATGCACGATGATCATCAAGCGCTCTGTGAATCTGAGGAAATACTCAGAACCGCATACTGCTTAGTAGATAGATACTTTATTTGTACATTTTTTCATACACAATATTTTTACTTTCTCTACTACGTATAGGCGGCGCCGTGGCCGAGTGGTTAGACCGCTCGCCTCCCACCGAGGCGGCCCGGCGACCTGCATGTGGGATTTGTGGTGGACGAAGCGGCGTCTGGGCGGGTTTTCGCCGGGTTCTCCGGTTTTCATTCATTCCACCAACTGCTCCATCATCACCTTTCCTTTCATCCAACATTTCGTTTCATCTACTTCTCACCCATCCCGGATGCTCTGTCTGATCCATGAGTGACTGCTCCTCGACGGACCTCTGACCCCAGGCACCCGCTTGTAAGTCCTGGGGATGTAAGTCCTACATAAGATAAGATAAACAGATAATGAATGAATGACAAATAAAATGTATATCTTAAATTTTCTGGGAATGTGAGCGACTTTTTTTTTTGTCTTGGATATGTAAAGAGTATTAATCTGTGGCAAAGAGAATGGTGCTGCACATAGCAACCAGCTATTAAGAGATTCATCTATTAAAGGTTACTGTATTTATATATTGTCCTTGCAAATACAAAACAAGGGGAACATAGTACGCCTTAAGCGATAGTCAAATATTTTTAGAGCTGGTCGCTATGTGTAAAATGTAATTCTCTTTGAATGTCAAAAGATCGTTTCTGCAAATGTTTATCTCGATTAATATGAAATAGATGGAGAATAAGCGTTTGTAAAAATAGTTTGTACAAGGGTAGAGAAAGTCATGTGAGTGTAACAGGTCAGATTTTTTACAATATTTCACTTATAAACTAACTTAACCTATTGTACAAATTTTCTTGCCAGCTATACTACTTTTGTCTGGCACCCTGGCCTTCTGGCTCATCTAAACGTCCCTTGCTGTCTTTAATCCCTATTACCCATCCACTCCCTCCTCCGTTTGCCCTTCTGTCTTTCTTATCACTTACTTTTCTAATCCATTTCCCTTTTACTTTCTTTAGAAACTCCCCCATATTCTTATTTTTCTTTTCTTGTTAACATTTTAATTGCTACTATTTTTCCATCCATTTTTACTTTCTCTACTACGTATAGTAAGTAGGAGAAGTACTGTATTCCACCCAAAAATTCGATACCGAGATTTCACCGGAAATGCATGTTTTGAGACCCCTGAATAAAAAAAGCATTTTTGGAAACATGTCCGTGTGTGTGTCTGTGAACAGAATAACTCAGAAACGAACAGTCGGATAAACACCAAACTTGGTATTTAGGTTCAGTATCTTCCAGAGATGCGACACGAAGGTTTTCAAGTAAATCCCCCCACCCCAGATTACCCTTTACATGGAACATTTTTCGCAAATTTTAATTTTCTCAAAAACGTCTCTAACGATTTTGATTTAAATATCATATGTTTAAGATATTTTCATGACAAATGAAATGTACATCTCGAATTTTCTGGGAATGTCTCCAAAAGTATTCTTCATTGTGAACGACTTTTGCATAACTGGTAAACCATAAGAGATGGACAAAATTTTACTACACAAAAAATGTAGATCGCGTTAAAATACAGAACTTATGTCATATACATTTTTTTTTTTTTTTGGGGGTTTTTGTTGAGTGAACCATTTTCGAGATATTGCTTGTTATTCCCTTACATTTTGCAATACTTATACTTTTTCTCAAATTCGTTATTTTTTTTTATTTGTGTCCTGGTAATGCAAAGAGAATGGAATATTCCACATAGCAACCAGCTCTTAAAATATTTGACTATCGCTTAAAACCTACTATATTCCCCTTGCATGTACAAGAAAATTAGCAATAAGATTAACAGTTCAATATCTCAATTAACATGAAGCATATGGGGAATAAGCGTTTGTAAAAATAGTTTGTACAAGAGTAGAGAAAGTCATGTGAGTGTAACATATCAGATTTTTTTACCATTTATCCTCCCATACTTCTCTTCTCCATTCTGCCAATTCTTTGCATTCTATCATATAATGCTCTGTGCTTTCACTACCTCCACATAATTCACAAATTCCTTTTTTTCTACCTCTTAGCCCTCTCAGATAAAACGATCCTGTTCTCATCCAGGCAAACGCTTCTTTTTATTCTCTATTGTAATAATCCACATACTCTTCTCTTCCCCATTTCCTTTTTACTTATCTATAAACCCCTAGTGATTTTTTATTCTCTAAGTTTCCCCAGATCTCTTGTCTTTCTATGCCCTCTACTCTATTTCTTACTGTTATCCACAAGTCATTACTATTTCTTTCTCCTGCTCTCCAAATATCTCCCATTCCTATCTTCTTCATCAGTTTTTCTACCTCTATCCAGCAGCTTTTTTATTGTTCATACTCTATTGTTGTTCCATGCAAATCTTTAAAATTTCCCCTTCATCTTTCTCAGGTATCTAAACCAAAATTTCAATATCCTTTCTTGTTCTTCCTAACTCCACTAATGCTACTTCCCCTGGTGCTGATCTTGGTAACTCCAATAGCTCTTTACAAAACATTCTATAGCTCTGATCTATTTTTTTGTTTAATTCAGACCCCCCCCCATTTCTACTGCATATAGCATTCTTGCTTCTACCAATGCTTTATACATTCTTTCTATCCATTTAGTTGGCATTTCTAATTTGTATTTGCATATCCTTACTCCTATCAATCCCGCCTTTCCTTTAGGCATAACCTTCCTACTATGCGCTCCCCATTCACCATTTCTGCTCATTCTCACCTCCAAATAATCAAACTCCTTGACAACTTCTAAGTTTAAACCTCCCATCCGCCATTTTTCTTCTTTTTTTAGTTTAGTTCCTCTTTTAAATACTATAACCTTTGATTTATGTATATTTATTAATTAATTCCCCATACTTCGCAGAATTCATGTATTTCGTTGATTACTTTCTGCAACACAATTACCGTTATAGTCCCAACCATAAGATCATCTGCGTATAGTAAACCTGGTACCTCTCTATTTACTATTATGGGACAGTATGCATTTCTTTCACTCTTTCCAATATGTCATCTATAAATATATTAAATAATATAGGACACAATTTGCATCCTTGTCTTAATCCCATTTTTTTGTTCCGTCATTTCTGTAGTTCCATTATTTTTACAACTTATACAAAATTTTATGTTTTTATAATTTGTTTATTTCTTTTATAAAATTTTCGCTTACCCCTTTCTTGCTTAATTTATAAATTAGCTCTCTGTTTATTGTATCAAAATCAGCAAAAACATGTATATCCTTCCTGCTTTCACTGCTCAAATACTTATCTATTATAGTGTTTATTATAAATATATTATCTATTGTTTGTTTACCTTTCCTAAATCTGCTTTATATTCAGACAATTTTCATTCCCCTTCTATCCAATTTCTTAATCTGTCAGCCAATATACCTGTATATACTTTCCCTAATATTGATAGTAAACTTATTCCCTTATAGTTTTCTGGTCTATTTGCTCCTCCCTTCCTTTCGTAGATTGGTGCCGTCATACTTATTTTCTAACATTCTGGCATATTATTTTTTCTTTAATTTTATTTATTAATTTTGTCATCATTTTTAAACCGTTTTGTTTCTCCCCATACATTTTCCAAAATTTTCCTAGTATTTATCTATTCCTACTGCCTTGCCTTTTTTATATTTCTTATTTGCTGGTAAACTTCCTTCTCCGTGATTTTACCATCTAATTTTTCATTAAATATTCCTCCTAGTTCTGCTTCTTTTGTGTTTAACTTTACTCGCTTCCCTTCTCCTATTAGCCTTCTAAAAGCCCTATCCATTCGCTCGGTGTACTTCGTTTTTCTCCTCTCTTTTCTTAGTCATCATCCTCACTGTTTCCCATACTTTTTACTATCCTTACTCTCTATTTCTGCCTTTAATTTCCTTTCTATATTTCCCTGCCATTCTTTCCTATTAGTCTCAAGCAAACCTTTATATTCTCCCTTAAGTTTCACCAGACTTTGTCTATCCCTTTCTTTCTCTGATCTCCTCCATCTAATGAGTTCTTTAAATTCCTTCCTTTTTTTGCTTTACATTCTACGTCAAACCACCCTTTAATTTCTTGACCTTTTCCGTGCCTTCCTTCCATCCCTGCTCCTGCTCTTGTTAGTAATAATTTCAATAACTCTAATACTTTTTCTGGGTTCCCCTCATCCATAGCCATTTTTATGCCACATTCGACAATCTGACTTGCCTTTGAATTTAATTCTTTTAAAATGTCCTCTTTTAATTCCTCCCTTCATTTACACACTTTTATTATTTTTATTCTAGTTATTTCCTTATCCTTTAGCTTCTGTTCTAAAACATTTATTTCCATCATTAATGGGAAATGCTTACTACCTACTACTTCATTTATTATTTTAAATGTAGTGATTCTGTCCTCCAGTTCCTCACTACATACCATATAATCTACTACACTTTATCCGTTTGCGTTTACGAATGTAAACTCCCCTTCCTCGTCTCCCTCTATTACTCCATTACATATTAACATGTTATTTTAGTAAGCGTTCTCATTGTTTAACCATGCACAGCAGCTTGCTTGACCTTCAGTTCAAAACAAACGTACGAGAGCGACCAAGAACGGTAAAGTAATTTACTTCTTTAATTATTTTAGACGAAACTTAATCAGTAACAATTACGTAAAATATATGTTTGATTGTGTTTAAATTACGGAACCTCACCATATATAATAAAATCATTTTTCTTAACCCATAGCCACCTACACTTGAAAAAGAAATAAAAATGTCTTCACTTAAATACAAAAAACAACATGTTTACTTATCAGTATGAAATTAAAGTTTAGAGAAGCAAAATAAAGCTATACTTTTGTCATTTTTAAAGTGCTGTCACATTCCGTTGTTTCCCGTGATGTCATTCAAAGATTATAGAATTACAAGGCCAGCATAAAACGACCTGCTTTTAAACATGTGGCTGTCGCTTCGGTTTCCTGTAACCCCTCTTGTACCTACTACAAATGTGTAAGCATTTATCTCAACATGGAGTATAGGGAAAAGTAAACTTTTGTGAGAGTTGATTCAGAATCTATATGAAAATAAACGGCACCGGGTAGAGAAAGTCACGTAAATTTAATACATAAGATATTTTTAAGTTTATTCAAGCGTCTCCGGTGGGCTGACATTTTGTTCACAGGGGTTCTTTGAGGATATGTTCATTTCAAACACACACTCCTCATTGTACTTTGGGGTCGAACTTTCAACCTAGGGCGCAGAAAATCAGAACAAAACCACACCTCCATCTGAATAATTAACGAACACTTTTCGCATAACGATACCTGAACGACAAAGTGGATAAGACATTTTATGATCACATAGATGTTTTCTATAATGCGCGAAATTTTCAGCTCATATAGCATTTGCACACTGCACTGTATATGTTAATATACGTTCTTATAGGCAACAAAGGTACAAGCATCTTATTTTGTTAATGGCCTAGTATTAATTCGCTTGTTCCTTCAATTATCTGCTCCACGGAAGAACTGTTCGAAAATGTCATGAAACGATATACTCTGCATTTACGAGGCTCGAGTTGCATGTTTAATTGGTAATGCACAACTGAAATTTTGATAAGGCTTGGAACGTGGTTCCTTACTGCCTACACGCAAACCCAGAGGTCACAGAACTGTTTGGTTTTAGACTATGGCTTTTTACTATTTAATCAATGCCAGGCACCGAATGCTCTGTGACGTCAGCAAGCAAATCTCTTCTTGCTCCCAGCTCCCACCACCCAGCTTAAGAACTTATAGCCGATGCAGCCTTAGAACCGGTCTTGATGTAAACAAAACATTGTGTATCCCTCCGTGTTAACCTTGTCTTCCTAACAGCTTGAGAAACAAACACAAACAAACGCCACGTGGATCATGTCTCGTGCTTTAATGCAAGAGAACGATGTACTACTCAAATAATAATAATAAATAAATAAAAATAATAAACTGTGAAATAAACCTTAATGAAATTAGATAGAGGATAATTAAAATCAAAATCAGGTTACTCTGCAGCTGCCACACTATCGGGAAGCGGTTAAAATCTGGGTCTCCAGCACACGATATCTTCTGTCAATAATTGTATTCAGTTAATTTTATACAAACAAATTTTATCCAATTTGTAACAATTTGTTGACAGAATGTAAGACTATGTCTAACGTTATCGGTTCGTTATTAAAAGACAAACTCGTGCACTTCTCTACGAATAGAACTTTTGGTAAAGTAAACTGCGTTTTGTAATTCTAGCTTACGTCTGTTTCTTTACTTCTTTGGTGTTCGCAAGGATCTTTATGCATATGTAACGCTCCACTCTGAAACACCCGTATAAACTGCAGTTTTAACAAGGTTATTCAAAACGACGGTTGGATTCTCCTGCATTAGTTTGTTAAAAATCTGATGTGTTACACTCGCATGACGTTTTCTACTCTTGTACTAATTATTTTTACGAACGCTTATTCTCCATATGCTTCATGTTAATCGAGATATAGAGATGTTAATCTTATTGCTAATTTTCTTGTAAATGCAAGGGGAATTGGTAGGCTTTAAGCGATAGCCAAACATTTTAAGAGCTGGTTGCTATGTGGAGTATTCCATTCTCTTTGCATTACCAGGACAAAAAAAATGAATAACGAATTTGAGAAAAAGTATTGGAAAATTTAAGGGAATAATAAGCAATATCTCGAAAATGGTTCACTCAACAAAAAAATGTATACGACATAATTGTGTATTTTAACGCATTCTACATTTTTTGTGCAGTAAAATTTTGTCTATCTCTTATGGTTTACCAGTTGTGGAAAAGTCGTTCACAATGCTTTTTTTGGATTCAGGGGGTCTCAAAACATGTATTTCCAGTGAAATCTCGGTATCGAATTTTTGGGTGGAATACAATACTTCTACTTACTATACGTAGTAGAGAAAGTAAAAAACATTCAACACAATTCGTTTCTCGCCGCTTCTAACGGCTTACATTTAGAATGCTTCACTATTTCACCTTTATTGTCACCGAGCTAAGCAGCCACGTTTATCGTCTTAATGACTGCTTATCGGTATCGTAAGAATGCAGAATAAAACTCTTCTTGAAACTCCACAGATAATAGCGCATATTTAAAGCACTGTATATTATGGTGTGCTTTGGTTTCCCGCGTATCGGGACAGTTAATGACGTCATGTATTTACATCAAGTTTGGTTCTAAGAGTAGAGCGATAAAGAAGTGTAGGGCAGATGAGTCCAGGCGAAATTATGTTAGTGAAGGGCTAGCGGTGCATGGGCAGTGTATGTTGTACCTACTTGGTTGTAAGGCAAAGTCTGACATACCCTTTCCGCCGCACACCTTACCTACAAATCTCCAAAATGACGTTACATCACACGACTGTGGTACGTCATACGTAAAGTTGACTGACTCCGGTTTATATGCTGCTTGTAGCGATTATTCTTTGTACCTAAATATCCAAACCGAGACTGGAATTTTGTCATTCTGTCTTCATATTTCTGATATTCTGTCCAGGACAAGCCTCACACAGGCATTTTACTTTCTTTAACGCTAGAGAAAGTTCTTTGGGGGGATTAATGGACATACGTTCCGATATTTTGTACCACACAATGAGAGGCCAAATATTAGATGACAATTATTTTAAAATACTAATATACGCACATTTAAATGTATGCCTACATACAAAATAATCATGATGATTAGTAAAGCCATTTCCAGTCAATATCATAAGGCGCAAGAAAACTTCTATGTTTCAAAAAATATAATGCATTAATCCCCAAACTTTGGAAGTTTCTATTTATATAACATAATAGGGTAACTATTTATTTTTTAATAAATGTGCTTATGTATCCAAAAGAGATAGAAATGCATATTTAAACTAGAACAATTTTATCTTTCCATTTAGGTAATCTAGCAAACAAAACTTAAATTTTCAGCAAATAAGCTGCAAAATTTAAGCTATTTGGGTTATACGGTTTTAGAACTAAGCGGTTGAAGTGCAACGCATTTAAACGCACAGAAAAGCATCTTAAAGCTTCAACATACCTTGAATATGCATAGAGAATGGTTACAAAATACTGTTATAAAACTGCCATAAAACTTGCGAAACATTCCGTTTTAGGTTTCCATGCATTTTACAAAAAAATAAACTGAATTTTCAAACAAATAACTTGTTTCACGAGTGCCTCTCCTTACATGAGGAAGATAGCATTGACCTAAAGATATCGAGATTTCACCATTTTACAGGCTAAATATTTTAAAGTCATCTGGACTAAACATAACTAAAAAAAATCTGATGTGTTACACTCACATGACTTTCTCTACTCTTGTACAATCTATTTTTACAAACGCCTATTCTCCATATGCTTCATATTAATCGAGATATCGAGATGTCAATCTTATTTGTAATTTTCTTGTAGATGCAAGGGGAATATGGTAGCTTTTAAGCGATAGTCAAATATTTTATCGCTGGTTGCTATGTGGCGCATTCCATTCTCTTTGCATGTCCAGGACATAAAAAAATGAATAACGAATTTGAGAAAAAGTATAAGTATTGGAAAATTTAAGGAAATAACAAGCAATATCTCGAAAACGGTTCACTCAACAAAAAAAATGTATATGATATAAGTTGTGTATTTTAACGCGATCTACATTTTTTGTGTAGTAAAATTTTGTCTATCTCTTATGGTTTACCAGTTATGCAAACGTCGTTCATAATGAAGAATACTTTTGGAGACATTCCCAGAAATTTCGAGATATACATTTCATTTCTCATGACATTATCTTAAACATATGATATTTTCATCAAAATCGTTAGAGCCATTTTTGAGAAAATTAAAATTTTCGAAAAATGCTCCATGTAAAGGGTAGTCTGGGGTGGGGGGATTTTCTTGAAAATCTTCGTGTCGCATCTCTGGAAGATACTGAACGTAAATACCAAGTTTGGTGTTTATCCGACTGTTAGTTTTTGAGTTATGCTGTTCACAGACACACACACACACACAGACACACACACACACAGACACACAGACACACACACAGACACACACACGGACATGTTTCCAAAAATGCTTTTTTTGGATTCAGGAGGTCTCAAAACATGTATTTCCGGTGAAATCTCGGTATCGAATTTTTGGGTGGAATGCAATACTTCCCCTACTTACTATACGTAGTAGAGAAAGTAAAAAACAACAAACAATTCTCATGTGACATTCACATGAGTTTATATACTCTATCGTTTATTAGTGGGTATACAAACTAATCCTACTAAAGCTTATTTTTCTATCTACTTCATTTTAATCCAAACAACCTTTGGAGAAATGGCTATCTATAACATTTCATTATAGATACAAAGGGAATAGCAATAGTGAAAGTTTAAGAACTGGACACTATATGCTGCCTTTGAAATTCCATACTGTTTCCATGATATCGCGAGAAACAGTTCTATGTACACAGTAGTTTAAAAGATTAACCAAGTAATGAACGATTCCAACCATCAATAACGAATATCTCAGAAATGGCTTATGCCACAAAAAAGTTAATTGACATAAATTGTGTGCTTTTAAGAGCTCTACAACTTTTGTCAAGTACATCTAAGTCTATCGCTTGACGTTTAGCAGTTATACAAGATTATATAAATTTTCTTCCGAATAAAGAGGATTTCAAAAGCTATTTTCAGAACATTCAAGATATATAACTCAAAAACATAAAGTCTGATAAATATCAAACTTGGTATTTAGGTTCAGTACCTTGCAAACACGTGACACAAAGATTTTCAAGGAAATCACCCACCTCAAACTACCTTTTCAATGGAACATTTTACGAATTTTTTTATTTTATAAAAAGTGGCTAAGGATTTTGATTAAAATACCATATATTAAACACAAATAAAATCTATATCTTGAATTTTCTGTGAATGGCCTGTGAAGTCCACTACATTCAATGGAATTTTGTATAATCTTATAAAACTAATAAACGTTAAGCGATAGACCAAAACGTACTACACAAAAACTAAAAATCTCTTTCAAAAAACACAAAATTTATTTAACATAACCTTTTTCGTGGCATCAGCAATTTCCGAGATATCCGTTATTAATGGTACGAATTGTTCAACACAGTCATTATTTCAAGTCCTGTCGATTTTCAATTGTTTCTCGCGATGTCATGGAAAGCATATGGAATTTTAAGGTCAGAATATAGGTTCTTATACATTTCTATCGCTGTTCTCTTTGTATCTCTAACAAAATGTGTAAGGTACTATTTCCTAAGTAGATAGGAGAATAAACGTTTGTAAGAATAGTTTGTATCCTCACTAATAAGCGATAGAGGGTAGAGAAAGTCATGTGAATTTAACATGTCATACTCTAAAATGCCGTCGCTAGTTAGTTGTTTCTTGCGATGTCATGGGAAGGGTAAGGAATTTTAAGACCAGCATATAGCGTCGTGGTTTTAAACATCTGAATGTCGGTTCAGGCTTCTCTATTCACCTTGTATCTACAACGAAATCCGTGATCAAATACTTCTGCAAATGTTTATCTCGATTTACATGAAGTTAACAGAAAAAAATCTGATGTGATATACGCAAACCTCTTTCTCTACGTTCTAACTTTGTGGGTATACAATCTATTCTTATTAAAGCTTATTTTTCTATTACATTTTAAACCAAATAGTCCTTGGCAAAAATAGCTGCATTACATATTTCGTTATTGATACAAAGAGAACAGCGATAGTCAAATGTTTAAGAACTGGACGCTATACGTGCCCTTAAAATTCCATACCGTTTCCAGGCAATCCCGAGAAATGACTGACAATCAATGGGATTTAAATAGAATGACAAGTATTGAACACGTCGAATCTTTAATAGCGGATATCTCAGAAACGGCTTATGCCACAAAAAAGGCTTATTTGAAATAAATTGTGGGTTTTAAAGAGATCCACATTTTTTGTGTGGTACGTTTTCGTCTATCGCTTAACAATTCTACAAAATTCTTTACGAAGCAAGAGGACTTCCTAGGCTATTCCCGAAAATTCAAAATATACATTTTATTTATCATGTAAATATGTTTCATATTTCGTATTTTAGTCAAAATCGTTAGCCATTTTTTTAGAAAATCAATAATTTCGAAAAATGTTACATGTAAAGGATAGTTGGGGTGGGGGCATTTTCTTGAAAATCTTTGTGGAAGACATTGAACTTAAATACCAAGTTTGCTATTTATCTGACTTTTCCTTTTTGAGTTATGCTATTCACAGACACACAGAAACACACACACTAACATGTATCCAAATATGCTTTATTTGGATTCAAGGGCTTCAAAACATGTATTTCCGGTGATATCTCGGCATAGAATTTTTTGGTGCAATGCAATACCTCCTCCACCTACTAAGTACGTGGTAGAGAACGTAAAAAGCTTTCGAAAGAACAGTTTGTAGAAGGCATAATAAACTATAGTGGATAGAAAGAATCATGTGAATGTAACACATAAGATATTTGCTTTAATGGTAGTAGGTAAGAGCACGTCTCCTTAGTGAAGCATTCAATTTCATGGTAGCAAAACACAAAATCCCTCAACGTGTGATCTAATCTAAATTGTTGTGGCAGACGAATCTATTGGCAGAGCAACACGTTGAGATGTCATTTTTACCGTGAGAAAATGCTGGCGCTATGTATATACCGGACATGACGTGGCAACATCTGGCGAGTGACCTTGACCCAGTGAGTCTCCCCCGGCCCCACGCTCACCCTCCCACGGAAACACGTGGCGGGTGAACATCCCTCCAGTCAGTCAGTCACGCCTCGCCCTGGAATGCGGACACAGAACTGCATCGTTTTACTTTCTACGGGAACGGCACATCTCTGTTAGAACAAGCGAACATCAATCAAGGACGCAAATGATAAAATATACACCTTGATGCCCACAAGCTTTAGCCATAATCACTAAAGTGGAAACTAACGTCGGTCGATTTTTTTCGCTGTCTTCTCTGTATTTAATACAGCAAATAGCGAATAAAACTATTTCATACACCTAAAGAAGGATTTTAAATAAATGAAAACCGGATCCTTACTTGCCCGGGCAATAAACATATTTTTTCGCCTTCAGATTTAAGAACGCTGCGATCAAAATACAATATAATCTTTCTCAACCTGGAGGTTATTTCAGAACGCAAAGTATAACACATACCTATCCATATGAGAAGGGAAAAAACTGTGTTTCACTCACATGACTTTCTCTGCGAATTCTTCAATAAACTGTTCTTGCAAAAGCTTATTCTTCTGTCTATATCATGTTTTAAGAGATAAATATTTGTATACATGGCTTTATTACATATTTCCTTGTGCGTACAATGGGAATAGGGGAATACAGTAAGCTTAACGATAGTAAAATGTTTTAAGAGATGGAGGCTAAGTGATGGCTTTGATATTCCATTATCTTTATAGCCAGGAGAAAATATCCGAATGATTTCTCATTTCAGAAAAATATAAGTATATGAAAATTAATAGCAATGATAAGGAATACACACACACGCACGCACGCACGCACACACAAATTTACTTGACACGAACAGTGTGCTTAAACAATTCCTACATTTTTTGTGTAATAAGATTCTGTCTCTCACTTAGGTTTGCCAGTTATGCAAACGTCCTTCCGATTTGAGAGGTCTTCAGAGGCTATTCCCAGAAAATTCAGGATATACATTTCATTTGTCATGAAAATGCCTTAAGCGTATGGTATCTTACTCAAAATTGTTAAGTGCCATTTTTAAGAAAATATAAATTTCCAACAAATGTTACATGTAAAGGTTAGTTAGCATAAAATTGGCGCAGTTGCTTACTGGACTTAGGAGAAACGCGTTCATTCCAATTAAATTACTCGTGGAGTTTGTCCCAAACTGCAATCTTATTCTTTAATGTAAGACCGTCGGCTTTTTCGCACTTCATAATACGTCTACACTTATTAACCAGATGTTAATTATCGGGTTTCAAACGGTGAAACGTATATTTCAGTTGGAATCGCGATTCTAACCTCAAACAATAGGGAACATCACATGGCAATTGCCACGAGTGTAAACAATTCTCTGCTACTGATAGGAAATCCGCCACCGCCTGCTAGACTAGCGTTCGCAGATATCTTTGGCGTTAACAAAATGTTAGCTAACAATTTACTGTAAAAGCTCGATGAAATGCAAAAGTTTGAACATTATGTTAAACTTTGAACTTGCTAACTAACAAGATGTTAGAGTATTTTTAACATCGGTTGGTGAAACTGGCCCTAAATGTTATAAATATTTTAAGTAGGGAGCGGCATCAATGTTGTCACAAAAATGGCTTCACATACATAACAGTTGAGTTTAAAGTAGTATACCCAGGTGGATTTGCACGTCTCTCGAGACTACTAGAAGAATGTCATGCAATAAACTAATAATATGTACATCTATTGCTTTCACTGGGCTGTTGTTAGTTTGTGGTACATAACTATTTAGCTAAGTGTACACTTTATTTGATACTGATCTGAAATGTCTCCTCAGTGTTCGATACTTTGTGCATTTAGGTAAAGAAGGGAGCATGGAAAATTTGCAAACAGCCAGAGTTTAACTATTTTCCATAGTTGATGTAAAGGTTCTTTATTCAGCCATGAATGGGGATAGGAAATACCAGAAAGTAAGTACGAAGTTATTTTCCTTTGGAATATTCTGGAGCAGTGTTTCTCAACGGGTATTGTGTGGTGAGATTCCTAAGTGCTGCGGCACTTCCGAGACATCGTGATATCGTGCTAACATTAATTAAAGAAGAGAAAAATATCCAAAGTTTATTTTACAGTCAATAAACTTGGATCTTGCAGCAAAATATTTGGGTTATTAACAGCAAGTTCGTGCTTGTCTATTGGTTATGCAAAAAACAGCTAATTTTTAGGGGGGTAGTGCCGAGAAGTCCAAACTGTACAAGCAGTACCCTTTCTATGCTAACACGCAAAGCGTCGAAATTTAATTTGAAGCGTTCACTGTGAATGACACCGAGAGGTAATGAAGAATTTGGGACACTTCATAACTAATGCTCACACAGCCATACACAGAAAAGTCAGCAGATTTTTCGCGTGGCATTAGTTGAGGCCGTGTTTTTAACGCTTAAATGATTTCAGTCAAATTATATAATAAGTAAATTCAATAACAGCCCAACTTGAAGCAATGTGTGTATGTAATAATTTGTAAAATGTATGTAACAGTCATTGCATATGCTTATATTATTGTAAACATGTTCAAAAATGTTATGTTAATGCATTACGTAATTTAATAATGTAGGAGCTGTGAGAATAATACGCTAAAAGTTGCTAACAATGAGATAACAATGTGGTAACCTTGAGTCAATAATGAGTAAGAAAATTAACAGTACTACTTGTGATTCTTAGAGCAACAATAATGTAATTTAGTGACAGTTTATAAAATAGCCAATCAACAACCAGAAAAAGCTTTAGTTAAATGAAGGTATTCTATTAGAGTAGAATTAGCCAATCAGAGACTTGAAATACAGAAATTTACAAGTTTAGACGGTTGAAATCAATTCAGTTGCCTCCAAACAGTGCTCATAACCAGACGTGTTGCTTCTAGAGAGTGATCATAACCAGACGCGAGATGTGTCCTCGAGAAATTAATTACATATTCGTGTGAGACGAAAATAGTATACGTGTTAAAAAGTGCAAGTATTAAATAAAAGAATCTCACAGCTCTCGATATCAGTGAAGTGCTATTTAATTTGTGGCAAGGATTAATAATGAGTGAATTAAAACTTATAATCTGTGTAAGCCTACATTCTTAGTCGTATCATTACCCTGCCAAGACTTCCATGTCTCTAACAATAATACTGACGCAGCCGAGGCAAACATAAATATTAAATATTTAAAGAAACAGTTTAATTACAAAGTTAATATTTTTTTAAACTTGGGGCAAAGGCCACCTGGAAATACATTTGGAGCGAAGGCTACCGGAAACTGTTTACTATACGTGCGGTTGCAATGAATTTTAAGTTCGGCTCCCCCAAGTTGAAATATAATACAACTCCTAACAAACCACCTACTTCAAATTTCGCTCCCAAAGCGTGGTGCAAATACTCCTATAACAAACAAACATTCTCAAATTGGCGCAAAACGTGGGGCAAATAACGTAAAAATAACAAGTTACAATACAAATCTTACATCAAATTGACGTCCACGCGTGGTGCAAACAACGTAAAGAACAATTCTACGTAATTGGCGCCATACGTGGGGCAAACAACAACGAAAATACTCCTTTCTCATAGTGAAATGCATTGCAAATTGTTGAACAGAGTTTGTTGTTTCTTATGTTAATTGTAGGAAAAAGCAAGGCTTTAACATGTTTTACAGCAGTTAGAAATGTGACCAGTGACCTGGTTGCAGAGCTCCGCGCTTCTCACCATGGACTGTTTAACTATCTGGCTCCTCCTTGACCGCTGCCATGATCCTCGCTGCAAGCTCTGCTTCTGTATTCACTGAAATCTCGTAGGCAGGTGATTTCACGTGTCCCCACAGACAAGTGGCTTGTGCTGTGCAATATTTTTACACCCATAACAATGCATTTCTGATGCATGTTCGCTGAATTAAAATACTCGTATGAATGTTGCCACACGAAACATCTGCAGTCATTTTGTGGAAACCGTGATTGTACCTAACTATTCTCACCGCGCGAGACAGTCCGCGGTAAATGCAAGGCTCGCATATAGGGAGGTCCCGGGTTCAATTCCCGGCGAACGCCCACTCTGACCATGGCTTTTTCATGGTTTCCCCGGATCGGTAGACTAATAATGGGCTGGTTCCTCTTCTACCATGACTTTGCTGTCTCTCATTTCCTGTACCCATAATTTCCTTCATCTTAAGGTTGAAGGACCAGGTGACGGTGTTAGGCGTGTTGCGGCTGGGCAGTGGATGTTCACTTTGTGAAAGTTTCTCCCTAGTGTAGTTCGAACCGCGCGCTGGATGCTCTCGAAGCAGGCTCGTGGGCTTGAGCGACTACGTTCGATGTGCAAATGTTAGGGACCCCGTCCACGCTTGCGCAAGTCGTCTCTCGAACTGGTCGCTTTTCGGGTCTCTCCCCTCGTCCCTCTCTCCCAGCACCAAGAGACATATGTCCTACGTGTGGTGCTCTACCCCGTCGGCACTTTTGAAGCAGTATATTTTACCTGCTTCTGATGTGATCGTTGTTATCTCTTAGCTCGTTCTGTTGTCTCGTGCGCCAGCTGCTCCAGTGGTAGAGCTATGAGTACTTTCTCAGGGTATGCGCGAGTGTAATGTGAAGGACAACACCAGTTTAAATTGACTGAGAAATTTAATGTAATCTAATAATTGAGCTACTGAAGCGAGTTGCCAACCGTTTCAAGATAAAGAATGTGGATTACGAATCGGAGCACTCGAAACTATAACAATTGAATTATTATACCTGCTAACTTCGGCAGTATCAATTTTACGGTTTGACATAACTCTTTCCGCAATAAAAGAAACTAGAAGCGTAATTTACCATGAATCGCTAAAATGTTGCTCTGAAGGATCCCTCGCGATAGCCGCTAAATCTTTCTCACACAAGCGCATCCCTGGGCGCTTAAAATAGATACAAATAATCACAAGTATCTAGAGTGACGAATGTAGCCACAAGTGTGTGCACGAAGAATGTCAATAGTAAGTACCGGTGACGGTACCAGAGTAACTCTCTGATTTAAATTACACGCATTCTTATTACTTAAGCTCCGCCTAAATTAGAACCACTCCTCATTATTTTACGCCGGGGTGAACCCTATGTGTGTCTCTGTTAACTTGTTACTAGGGAGGCCTGGCTAAAATCTCAGAAATACCTTTCAGAATTGACCTACATGAGCCTGCAAACGTACTGAACTTAAACCTAAACTGCCTTCTAAGAATCTTTATGCCTAACACGTTCTATCCTCGCTGTTGCTAATTACTTCCTAACATGACTTGCTAATTACCTTCTTTCTGGACAAATTTTTCAACTCAAGCAACATTATACGTTGATTTAATACACGGAAATTATTTATTGTAATTATTTCTTTATCTTATTATCATTTCTTTACTAATTGCTTATATCTTATAATTGTGGTATCTCCCGGTACGGAGACGCCTCCGTAGTACGTACTACTGTTACCTACTATTTTCAAAACAGCGGCCAAAAACCGCTTCGGAGGCAACTTTCAGTGCGAAACCAAATCACAGGAAAGTCTGAAGAATTTTTCTTTTCTATTTCCTAGTTCTCTTAAGAGCAAATGGCTTGAAAATTGCACATATTCCTTTAGGTAATGACGGCAGTGTTGGCCTCAAATATGCCGGAATACGGGCGTTACGATTGCCAAACTGTAAGCATTATTAATGATAGGCGTGAAAACTCAAGTTTACCGCATTATGCTATCTGCCGCAGGAACTCACTACAAATGATAGTCCACAGAGGAACAGCAATGAAGCTAGAATTGGTCCTCGAATTTGAAGAAGGCAATTTAGCGATGTTTTTACTTTCTCTACTACGTATAGTAAGTAGGGGAAGTATTGCATTCCACCCAAAAATTCGATACCGAGATTTCACCGGAAATACATGTTTTGAGACCTCCTGAATCCAAAAAAAGCATTTTTGGAAACATGTCCGTGTGTGTGTCTGTGTGTGTGTCTGTGTGTCTGTGTGTGTGTGTGTCTGTGAACAGCATAACTCAAAAACGAACAGTCGGATAAGCACCAAACTTGGTATTTAGGTTCAGTATCTTCCAGAGATGCGACACGAAGGTTTTCAAGAAAATCCCCCCACCCCAGACTACCCTTTACATGGAAGATTTTTTCGAAAATTTTAATTTTCTCAAAAATGGCTCTAACGATTTTGATGAAAATATAATATGTTTAAGATAATGTCATGAGAAATGAAATGTATATCTCGAATTTTCTGGGAATGTCTCCAAAAGTATTCTTCATTGTGAACGACTTTTGCATAACTGGTAAACCATAAGAGATAGACAAAATTTTACTACACAAAAAATGTAGATCGCGTTAAAATACACAACTTATGTCATATACATTTCTTTTGTTGAGTGAACCGTTTTCGAGATATTGCTTGTTATTCCCTTAAATTTTCCAATACTTATACTTTTTCTCACATTCGTTATTCATTTTTTTTATGTCCTGGACATGCAAAGAGAATGGAATACGCCACATAGCAACCAGCGTTAAAATATTTGACTATCGCTTAAAAGCTACCATATTTCCCTTGCATCTACAAGAAAATTACCAATAAGATTGACATCTCGATATCTCGATTAACATGAACCATATGGAGAATAAGCGTTTGTAAAATTAGATTGTACAAGAGTAGAGAAAGTCATGTGAGTGTAACACATCAGATTTTTTTTATGTGGGATGTTTCTTGTAAACCCCACATTTTGCATCAATTTGCGGTAGGTTTTTGGTTACGTAAATATTATTAAGGTTACGTAATGAAGATACACTTTGATGTATCTTCAAACTTTATAGTGAAGATGATGCTTGTGTTTACGTAATATTATTATAGTTATTTGCCTCGGCTGCTTTCAGTCGCACTATAGAAACTCGAGTTCTTGCAGGGTTGTGATAAGACTCAAATTATAAGACGCCACACAATTTACTTTTTAATTTTTTACTTCTTTTTATTTCACGTTATATTTGCACATTTTATAAACACAACACTTTATAAAATAAAACTGTGAGCACTTAATACATTTTTGGCGGAGAACACAAATTTTATCATTTTATACTTTACAACATTTTTTACCACGACTTTCACGTCTGCTCTCTACAGCTTCATGTCCGCGACCATTACGTCTGCTGTTCACTACATCTTGCCCGAGACTTTCACGTCTGCTCTGTTTCATATCTTGCCCGAGACTGACTAGATTCAACGGTACAAACCTTTAGCGTCTGTAATGCCATTCTCTTATTGGCTAAATCTAGTCCAATAGAATTTAAGTATTCAAACTAAAAAATCTTACTTTTGATTGGCTAATTCCAAACTGTAAGCGAAATTACGTTATTACCGATCTTTTTCATAACCAGTACTTTTAAAACTCCAAACACATTATTGTCACCAAAATTACATTATTGCCTCATTATTAACATCCTAAAACATAGTATTCTCACAGTTTTTGCACTATTAGAGTATATAAACATTTACATATCACTAATAAATACGTTTACAACAAAAATAAGTACTTACAATGACTTTACATACAATTTATATAATAATTATATACATATTGTTTTCTAGGTGGGCTGTTATTGAATTTAATTAATAAAAATACAATTAATATCATTTAGGCATTAAAATACTGCCTCAAGTTTTGGAATACATTAAGGCAAATGATGTTTTAGTCTCTTGACAACCACTGGTGAGAGGTTATCGGAAAGGTGGGATTTGTTGTTCCCAGAATTGTTTAAAGTCCGTAGATTACATATCGGACTTTGGAGTACAATGGAAAAGAACAGGTTACTTTAATGCGTCATAACGAAACCGTCGCGGCTATATTTAGCAGCGCTTTCAGGTTCTCTGAGAACCAGAAACAGCCCCTAATGTTTATTCCGTAAAAAAGTTTTTTCATCCAATATAGTACCAATGGTTCGATTACAGACATGAACGCGGCAAGAGCATACTTTATTAAAAAAGAAGTACCTACTAGTGCATTTCAGTTTCCTCTTCATGATGTAGTCAAAGAACTGCACGCAATCTAAGGGTACTGCAGTCTATATTATTGTTTATACTGTTTTCGTATTTCATGTGCTGTAATATCCGTTACAGAATTATATTCTACGTTACGCCAACACATTACTTAAAACGCTGTTTTAAAACATCTATTATAATAAGAAGAGAAACAAAAAGTAATCGAAATGTGAGGAATTTGAACTTCCAACCAATCGACAAAACAAAATTGCGCGTTTCTTATAAAGAAACAATTATCATCACTGCCTTTAAAATTATCTATAGCAGCGTTTAAGATTTATGCTGGTAGTGAACCAAGAATTCAGTTTGACTGCAAACGTTTCAAATTTATTTTTTCCCAAAACATAATGATGGGACAATACCACAATTTCTCGATACTCGATACCGATACTGATTTTTGAACACCGATAATCGATACTCACTTAATAAAAAACGTAAACGCGATAGTTTGTTCACTGAATTATGTTCTTATTAGTAGTTTATTGTGTATAAACGCATGTAACCAATTTTGTATTGTATGCTAGTTCCGAAATTTTCCTGCAAGTTCTCCAATTGACACTAATTGTTTTATCTTGATAATGCCACAGTTTATATATCGGTATTGTCAGTCAAGACTAATAATAATTTCTTCCCTTTTTATGTAACTACACTATGTGATCAAAAGTATCCGGACACTACACAAACATACGTTTTTCAGCTTAGGTGCGTTGTGCTGCCACCTACTGCCTGGTACTCATTATCCGCGACCTCAATATTCATTAGACATCGTGAAACTGCAGAATGGGACGTTCCGTGGAACTCACGGACTTCGAACATGGTCAGGTGATTGAGTGTCACTTGTGTCAGAAGTCTGTACGCGAGATTTCCACACTCCTAAACATCCCTAGGTCCACTGTTTCTGATGTGATAGTGAAGTAGAAACGTGAAGGGGCAAGTACAGCACAAAAGCGTACAGGCCGACCTCGTCTGTTGACTGACAGAGACCGCCGACATTTGAAGAGGATCTATAAAGAGTAATAGGCAAACATCTACCCAGACCATCACACAGGAACTACATCAGGATCCACTCCAAGTACTATGACAGTTAGGTGTGAGGTGAGAAAACCTTGGATTACATGGTCGAGCGGCTGCTCATAAGCCACACATTACGCAGGAAAATGCCAAACGACGCCTCGCTAGAGCGTCAACATTACACGATTGAACAGTGGCAAAACGTTGTGTGGAGTGACGAATCACGGTACACAATGTGGGGATCCGATGACAGGTGTGGGTATGGCGAATGCCCGGTGAACGTCATTTGCCAGCGTGTGTAGTGATAACAGTGAAATTCGGAGATGGTGGTGTTATGGTGTGGTCGTGTTTTTCCTAGAGGCTTGCACCCCTTGTTGTTTTGCGTGGCACGATCACAGCGCAGACCTACATTGGTATTTTAAGCACCTTCTTGCTTTACACTGTTGAAAAGCAATTCGGGATGGCGATTACATCTTTCAACACGATCGAGTACCTGTTCATACTGCACGGGCTGTGGCAGAGTGGTTACACGAAAATAACATCCCTGTAATGGATTGGCCTGCACAGAGTCCTGACTTGAATCCTATAGAACACCTTTAGGATGTTTTGGAACGCCGACTTCGTGCCAGGCCTCACCGACCTACATCGATACCTCTGCTTAGTTCCGCACTCCGTGAAGAATGGGCTGCCATTCCCCAAGAAACCTTCCAGCACCTGATTGAAAGTATGCCTGCGAGAGTGAACGCTGTCATCAAGGCTAAGGGTGGGCCAACACCATATCGACTTCCAGCATTACCGATGGAGGGGGCCACGAACTTGTACGTCATTTTCAGCCAGGTGTCCGGATACTTTTGATCACGTAGTGTATGTTTTGTGCTGAAAACTTATCCATAGAAAAAACATATTACTAGCAATCCTTTATTCTGCAATCTTGAAAATATAAACTAATATATAGGTATTTTACATGAAACTCAATTAAAAATAATGTGTGTGTGTGTTTGTTACACATTCTACCACTATTCACAACTACCGCATAACATGTATTTTTTTCATCCAGTAATAGGTAATTAGTAAGTTTGTGGATTAAGCCTCTACACTACCCACAATCATACATTAGCGTATACATGTTTGACTTGCGTAAACACAAACTAACAGATGGTAGGAAACAACAAATATCTCCATGCGCTGTATTATCTCTTGTCTTAAGCTCTTATTTGTTTCTGCTGTATTCACAGATGTTGGCCACCAGAGTAGGCAAATGTAATGGCTGAGAGTGAGTGATGCAGTAATTTGTATCACAAATTATTTAAATGCAAAGAATGATTATAGTATAAATATGCATTTTTGTGTGACATTGATTTGAGATGTTTGTTGATTGTAAATGTTGTTGAGAAGTAAGTTTATACGGCCTTACTGAAACTGACAATAATAGCGTGCAATAATGCAGCGAAGGGGTGAGCTGTTTATCATTATTAGAAACGAGGAAGTTACGTAATATTGGCACGTTTTACTTTAGAATTTGCTGGAACATTTTTCCTAGAGCATATGTGTTCATAATTTTCATTGGATATAAAAATAGACGCTAATGTTGGCGCGTTTTATTAGCCAATAGTAACTCAGTTATAATCTTTAGGCATATCGGGGTGTAGGAGTATAAAAAAAGTAGGTTAGAGGTAAAGTCCGTCAGTTCGTCGAAAATATTTGTACGGTACGTCGGATATCAATTCATAGGTTACGCGTAGCAGAGTTATGAAAAATCTCAAGTGTTATAAAGTTAATTATACAAAAAGTTGAAGTACGCGAATTAAGAGTGATCAGTAATGAAGTTATTATAACAGTTTCAGTTTGGCGAGTGTCAAGATCAATGTGTAAATGTGATAGTAAATGTGTTCGACAATAAAAGTGTAAAACAAATTCTTTCATCAGTGTTATCTTTGGATAAGAGACTCCCTTCCGTTTACACAACCTGTATAAAGAGAAGTGCTTGACCAAAAGATCATAGCTAGCCGGAGGACAGTGAACAAAAATTAAATAAAATAACAGTAGCATTCTTTCAAACGAACACTAATACTGCCGCAAATTGCTAACACCAGATGGAGCTAACAAAGCTAACAAATGAATCACGTCACAAGATGGATTCACCACGTGGAGTAAACAAATATACACAAACATTATAAATAATACCGTCGCAAAGTGGCTCCCAAACGTGGGGCTAACAAAACAACCATAATGTTACTTCAAATTGGCTCCCAAACGTGAGGCTCAACAATTAAATAAACAACAAAAGTTAACATAGCATGAGTCACCAAGCCAGACTGTTGCAGAAACGTGATTTAGTGCGTCAGCTAAATCAGCTTCATTCGCAACTCAGTTAATGTTACATACACACCTCTTACTCCTTCCCCCCATTGTTTTGCATGTTTTCATTTACAGAAGTCTCGACTACTTTCATTCCATATCTAGCATAAAATTAAAGACAACAACTTTCAATAATGCAAAACTTAAAAGTTTAAAGGTACCGAAGGTTTATCTCAAAGTATTAGGTCCACTTCGATAAGTGTCGAGGTCCCATCCCTACCAAAATATTATTATTTCATAAGGATAATTCCATGTAAGGGGGATTCCTCCTGCTTCCTATGGATATATGTGGAAAAAATAAAAATATTGCTGTTGACAATCACAAAAGCCACTATTTGAGTGTTTCCTAAATCCTAAAAGAAGAACAGCGACATTCGCTTGTGACATAGCCTGGCTTCTGACATAGGACACAATTGTGTTACAATTCTGCACGACTGCAGAAAATAATTAACCTTGAAACGTTTATAAAATGCGTATTTAAGCTCTACTCACGTGACAGTCGTGATTTGATGGGCATGCTTAATACAAAATGTCATCCCTTTGTAAATCGATGTAGACATTTCACCATCAAACAATTCCGAAGAACAATTTAAGCCTTTTATCAAAGTCTGGCTCTGCCAGAATACAGATTGACGTGGTTATGGAATTATTTATATCACATTATTACAATATGAGTTACTGCGCTTTAATGTGGTGGATTTTGGTCAAGATTTACAGAATAAGTCCATAAGAAACTAGGAGTAAAGAAGTTGCAGCAGCAAGCAAGGGCTTTCTCCATGACGAAACTGAAGTACTTATATTTTTAACAAAAGATTTCTTTTCATGGCGCAGCTAAACACACAACTAGAATAATTAGCTAAATTGAGCATCACAAGAAATTGTGTACAAAATAATGTTTCTTCCTCCTAGTTTCATAGATGCTAGTCTGTAAAGCTACTGCGGATGATATTTTCCACGATATCCACAGATATACGGAGTCTATGTACCTAAATAGTCATAGTGCTTATTTACAGTACTTACAAGGTTTAATTATTGCTAGTTTTACCACTGGCACCTTCACTCACCTGAAACAAAAGAAGTAAGCATTACATTGCAATCTTATGAATAAGAAACCGCTGTGTTCAATGTAATTCAAAACCATGAAAATAAACATAGGTATATTTTTTTCACTGACATAACTTATGCACAGGAGAATGGATCCTTAGGAAGTATTCAAAATATTGGGCACTTGCAAGGGGTGGCCAACCTATTCTGAGCTGAAGTATAGTATATATGTATGCCGATATATAAAACATAATAATTTAAGAGTCATTCAGATATTATTATTCACCTTTATTTTGAAAACACGTCACAAAATCCTACACATTTTTAAAAATTATGATAAAACGAAACAGACTGAATTATAATAAAAAGGTAAACTATTTAAAATACAAACCAATAACAAGCAGTAACTCGGAAACGATTAACTCAAAAAAGGGCATGACATAAATTGTATACTTTAATGAGACATACACTGTTTGGGTAGTAAGATATCTCTCTCTCTCTCTCTCTCATAATTTACCAAATTACAAAAGTGTTTCAGAACGATGAGGACTTCAGAGAAATTTATATCTTCAAGATGTATATTTCATTTGCCATGAAAATATCTTAAACATATGGTATTTTAATAAAAAAATCTGATGTGTTACAGTCACATGACTTTCTCTACTCTTGTACAAGCTATTTTTACAAACACTTATTCTCCATCTACTTCATGTTAATCGAGATAAACATTTGCAGACTCTATCTTATTGCTAATTTTCTTGTAGATGTAAGGGAAATATATATTTACAAGGGCAATATAGAAATACAGTAGCCTTTAAGCACATACTGCTAGGTGCAGCACCATTCCCTTTGCCACAGATTATAACTCTTTGCATATCCAAGACAAAAAAAAATGAATAACGAATTCCCATTTTAGAAAATAAGTATTGAAAAATTTAAGGGAATAACAAGCAATATCTCGAAAATGGTTCACTCAACAAAAAAATGTATATAACATAAAATGTGTATTTTAACGCGATTTACCAGTTATGCAAAAGTTGTTCACAATGTAGAATACTTTTGGAGACATTCCCAGAAAATTCAAGATATAAATTTTATTTGTCATGAAAATATCTTAAACCTATGATATTTTAATCAAAATCGTTAGAGCCATTTTTGGGAAAATTAAACTTTTCGAAAAATCTTCCATGTAAAGGGTAATCTGGGGTGGGGGGATTTTCTTGAAAACCTTCGTGTCGTATCTCTGGAAGATACTGAACCTAAATACCAAGTTTGGTGTTTATCCGACTGTTCATTTCTGAGTTATGCTGTTCACAGACAGATACACAGACAGACACACAGACACACACACGGACATGTTTCCAAAATGCTTTTTTTTTATTCAGGGGGTCTCAAAACATGTATTTCCGGTGAAATCTCGGTATCGAATTTTTGGATGGATTGCAAAACTTCCTCTACTTACTATAGGTAGGCAGTAGATAGAGCAAAAATGGCAAGAAGATGTAATGAGACAACCAAATAACAATATACGTCGCTAAAATTGCTTTAAAATATAGACCAGAGGGACCCGAGGCCATGGAAGACCTATGAGGAGACGGACCCACCAATGAAAACATTCTGAAGATCGGAACAGGTCCCAGCCCACACCTTGTAGTATGAAGAAAAAGTTGTAGTAGTAGTAGTAGCAGCAGTAGTAGTAACACAATAAGAAGACTGCTTAAACAAGTGATGGTGAAGGCTCCACTGCCCCTTTATTCAGGCCAAATACCCAACATTTTCCTCCTCCCAGAAAACAATGTGTACATGTAAATAACATCTTCCTATTCTCAGGCTTTTGAGACAATATACGTCAAAGTGCGCATAAAACTGTTTGTTGGACCGGTTTTGTGAAACAAGTGGGAACCGGTTCCAATCAGAAGAGCAGGGATGCTATCAAGGCGACGTAAAACTGATTTTAGCTCTTGGTATTTGGAAGTAAACGTTCCGCAAGGAATGCAGTAGCACCATCTAAATCCACTTTAAATTCGACTTGTAAACATTGCCTCACGAGAGAGTCGTCCATTAACAAGGGCCTACCAGCAAATTCAAGGACATCCTTAATCAAGAAAGCTAATTTTAAAAGCAAAACGGTATTCCCCACCACTTCCACCTCGTCGAACACACACACACGTGTCGCTGAAAAACGTTAAAATGAAACACTTCTTAAATCGAATGTACATATTGTATACAAACATCACAGCCGACTGTTCTTTGTTACAAAAAGGTTAATTACTCCACTCACCTTTAATTTCCTTTCCCACAGACGTGTTTTCTGAAAACTCCATTAATCAAACCCTTCTTATACCGTATCTACAATGAACGTAATAATACAAATTATTCACTAGCAAGGGTTGGATGCGTGGTGTTTAATTAGTAAAGACAGTTGGTCGATATGCTAGGGGGTGAGAAAAGGGGAAGAGGGTAAAAACATATTGCTTCCAACTTATTGCTGACTGCCCCATAGGTTGCGTCTCGTGTGGGCGGTTAGGGAAATAAAACAGGCTGGGAAAAATGCAATACGTTCAAACATAATTAGCTGCAAGATGGTCTTATATATGGAAAAGCAGTGGCGGCCGCTGAGGTATTCTACTGGCGGTGGCCCCCCCCCAAAGTGAAAACAAATCCTTAAAATATTATATGTTTACCAACTTCGTGCAGTAGCATTGAACGTATTAGGCAATTGACAAGAATTGAATGTATTTCATTTTAGATCATATATGTCCAATATCAGTTATCGGTCTTATACAATGGGCATCTCCCTCAAATAACATGCAAGGAAAATTAAAAGTAATAGCACTGCTTTCTCACAGCCACAAATCCAGTTGTTCTTTTTATACATTTCCGGATTGATTTACGACATCGACTTTTGTTTGCTGCTGCAGATTCAGATTCGGGAATGGCCTACCCAATGTTTTAACCTCATGTTTTTCACGGGATGTCCTGCTGTTAAATTGAGTTTTTAATATTCCACTTGCTTTGTTCATGTTTTTAACTTTCACACACAACTGAATATTGTGGCAGTAATTTGTATCACAATAATGTAAATGCCAGAGTGATTGTAGTGTAAATAAGCATTATTGTATGACATTGATTTGAGATGTTTGTTAATTATAAGCATTGTTAGGAAATAGTTTACACGGCCTCACTGAAACTGACAATAGGAGCGGATAACAATGTGCGAGGGGGTGAGTTGAATATTAATTAGAAGAGACAAACAAATGACGTCAGATTGGCGCGTTTTTCTTAGAAATAGCGGGAATATTTTCCCTAGAGCATATGTTTTCGTAATTTTTGATTGGATATAAAAATAGACCCTAATGTTGGCGCGTTTTAATAACCAATAGCAGCTCGGTTATAATCTTTAGGCATATCGGGGTGTGGGAGTATAAAAAGCTAAAGTCAGAGGCAGATTTCGTCAGTCCAACAGAAGCATTCGCGTGTAATACGTTCATCAGTTCAACGTAAGTATTCGTGAGTTATACGTCGCGTAGTTCAACGGAAGCATACATAAAGTACACGTTACGCAATTCTCGCGTCTTAAAGTTTGTTATAAATGTGAAACACGCGAATTAATAATGTGCAGTAAATAAGTGATTATAGTGATATTAGAAAATATAACAGTTTCAGTCTGGCGTGTATCACGAGTCAATATGTGAACTTAATTAATTGTGACGGTAATAAAAGTGTAAAAACAAATTCTTTTATCAGTGTTATCTTTGAGTAACAAAATCCTTTCCGCTTACACACCCTGTTTAAGAGATTTGCTCGACTGAATAATAATAGCTAGCCGGAGGACAATGAACCCAAAATGCAAAATAATAAAACAATAACAGGTGCCCAGCAATAAGATAACACGAAGTGACTGCGACAAATTGGCTTCTATACGTGGTGCAGATAAACATGAAGTATCCTCCAACTATAAACAAATATCCCACTTCAATATTCACTTAAAGAAAGCACTCTACACTGTTTTAGTTATCTGACTTCACAGCGAAGTACTACATCTTTGGCCTGACTGTTACTACACGAACAGACAAAACTACTTGACAATTGTTTTGGAAACAGGTGCGCAATACATGGTGAATACGCGAGGTTTTTGTTCTGCGTAAGATACCACATATTCAATCATAGCCAATAACTCTGCTGCTATGAAATATACAAATATTGAAGTAATGCCCCACCCCACCCCAGAGTAACCTTTACATTGAACATTTTTCGAAAATTTTAATTTTGTCAAAAATGACTAACGATTTTGATTAAAATATCATAAGTTTAAGATATTTTCATGACAAATAAAATGTATATCTTGAATTTTCTGGGAATGTCTCCAAAAGTATTCTCCATTGTGAACGACTTTTGCATAACTGGTAAACCATAAGAGATAGACAAAATTTTACTACACAAAAAATGTAGATCGCGTTAAAATACACAATTTATGTCATATACATTTTTTTGTTGAGTGAACCATTTTCGAGATATTGCTTGTTATTCCCTTAAATTTTTCAATACTTATTTTTTAAAATGGGAATTCGTTATTCATTTTTTTGTCTTGGATATGCAAAGAGTTATAATCTGTGGCAAAGGGAATGGTGCCGCACCTAGCAACCAGCCATTAAGAGATATGTATGTGCTTAAAGGCTACTGTTTTTCTATATTGCCCTTGTAAATATATATTCCCCTTACATCTACAAGAAAATTAGCAATAAGATAGAGTCTGCAAATGTTTATCTCGATTAACATGAAGTAGATGGAGAATAAGCGTTTGTAAAAATAGTTTGTACAAGAGTAGAGAAAGTCATGTGAGTGTAACACATCAGATTTTTTTGTCTTGGATATGCATGGAGTATTAATCTGTGGCAAAGAGAATGGTGCTGCACATAGCAACCAGCTTAAAGACTACTGTATTTCTATATTGCCCTTAAAAATACAAAAAAAGGGGAACATAGCACGCCTTAAGCAATAGACAAATATTTTTAGAACTGGTCGCTATGTGGAAAATGTAATTCTCTTTGCATGTCAAGAACATACAAAAAGAACAACGAATTCTCAGTTGAAAAAAGTGTAAGTATTGGAAAATTCAAAGAAATAACAAGAAATATCTCGAAAATGGTTCACTTTACAAAAAAAAAGTATTTATAATATATATTGTGAGTTTTAACGAGATCTACATTTTTTATGTAGTAAATTTTTGTCTATCTCTAGCGGTTTACCAGTTATGCAAAAGTCGTTCAGAATGAAGAGGACTTTTGGAGACATCCCCAGAAAATTCAAGATATAATTTTTATTTGCCATAAAAATGTCTTAAACATATGACACTTTAATCAAAATCATTAGAGCCGTTTTTGAGAAAATAAAAAATTTCGAAAAATGTTTATGTAAGGGGTGGTTTGGAGTGGGGAGGATTTTCTTGAAATCTTTCATGTCGCATCCCTGGAACATATTGAACCTAAATACTAAGTTTGGTGTTTATCGGGCTTTTCGTTTTTGCTCGATTAGCATGAAGTGGATGGAAATTCAAATTTAAATTGAATTTTATTTATGGACACTCTTTAACTACTATGGTTCTTAGTGTCCCATTCCATATTGGACGAGAAAGACCGGTAATTTTGCTCAGAGGCCTCTTTATCAGACGACACGGGACCACCGGCTTTACTTCCCTTCCGAAGGAAGACTCGCTAAGGATTTTTACGCCCGAAAAAAAAATACATCGTCCTCCGCCGGGTTTGAAACCGCGACCTAAGGAACTAGAGACTAGCACGGTACCACTAGTCCAAGGGAAGAAACAGTAAAATTAGTTTGTACAAGAGTTGAGAAAGTCATATGAGTGTAACACATCAGATTTTTAAAAATCTGACTATCGCTTTAATGTACTGTATTCTTTTTATACCTTAAACGAAATGTGTAAATGTGTACTTAATTAAAGCTTATTTCGATTAACAATAAGTAGATAAAAGAGTAAGCTTTTGTAGAAGAGTGAGTATAGAAAGTCATGTGAATATAACGCATCAGATTTCTGTTTTTATCTACTCAGTATTCACTCTTAGATTGATCCGCGGCAAAACAAACCCACGTGGTCAGTGCACCGTGATGCAACACGGTAGCAATGCGCGCAGGAAAGTAGTCCCATGCTAAGAATCTGAATTTTGGAATAAATTTATCCTTAAATAGTATAATATTCTCTATAAATACCTAAGGTTTTATTTAACGCTGATTTATACCGTAAAACAGAGCTACAAGTCCCATGACGCAATTCGTATAAGTCGCCTGACATCCGGGACAACACCTTACCTTCGATTTCCCTTCCATCACTGTAGTGTAGCTAGTGCATGGTAGGGGAGACGATGTAGATCCCTTTCGGATGATCGTCACCCGGTGTGGCGGAGGCGGGGCCACACCGAAAAAAAAAAAAAAAAAAAAAAAAAAATAGGCGCAGAATATTGTTTACAGCCAGAAACCAGCAGTTGTGTTTAGTATCATGGCGGACAGTGAATTTGCTCTTGTGTTTTCGTCGAATTACGTAAAGCATTATCCGCGCAAACCATTAACTAGTGGTAAAAAAAAATAATATTGAATCTTTATTATAAGTCATGTAAGAAATATCCAATACTTTCCACAAAAGAAATGGTGAAATTAACTTCTTAGTTCACCGGTGTTTCGAGTAGGAGTATAAACAGTGCTTGTGCAGAAAAATCTGAAACGGGAAAAGTGGTTACACCCTAAAAAACAAAACAAACAAAAGTATATGGAATACGCGATGCAAGAATGTAGGGATTTTGAGAAGAATGCAATTCGTGTAACAGTGCACAATTTCTTTTTTACAATAAGCCGCCAACAGTTAATAAAGTGCCAATTCCAGAGAGCGAATTAATGAAGTTATCGCATACCTATTACTTTATTTTTCGCTCATTTATTTTAGAATTAACTATTATTATATGTGCAAATGTTTATTTTGTTGCAGTATCAATCTTATCACCTTTAACCCTTAACAGAATATGCTAGTCACCGTTTCAGTTGTCGAAATAAGGACTCTGTTCGTTTGTGCACTACGTGCCGCTTGTACTGGCCACATGGTCTGAAAGTGTGACAGTATTTCTAGTGCGAATGACGGAAGGATACATTATAGCGGTGCACTGGTCACCTGGGTTTGTTTTGACGCAGATCAAGCTAAGATTGAATACAGAGTAGAGACGACGTTTCACTCTATTTTTTGAAAATATTAGCATCTGCAACTGTTCAAATCCTAACAGTAAAATTTGTGTGCAAGTCGCAATGCGGATTACCTTAATTCAAGCTATAACCCACTTAATCCTTAGCCAGGCAAATACAAATACCATGACCATACATCTCCAGGTAACAGCTGCCCATGGTCGGCCTTGGTTTTACTTTTCATTAAAAAAAAAAACGCAAATAAAACAAAACAGGGGAAGGAGAACAAGACGGAAGGGAAGCCTAGATGGTAATAAAAAGAAGGAGGAAGAGAAGAAGCATGTGGCCTCGTTTTCTCCCTTAAAAAACACCTGCCTGACCTTGGGGGAGATGGTCGGTCGTATTTTCTGTTCAATAAAAATAAAAACTGGGAGGTACAAAGCGACTCCCTCTCGTTACGTCCTCCAGCTGTCACTCCCACCTTAAGTTGTGCGCGCGCAGTACAAAATCAGCCTGTGTTCGGCGGACCCATGCGCATGCGTAATAGCTTTGACAATTACTCGCCTTATAACACTAGTCTGCATGATATCGGATGACTGAAAACTAACAAGTGATTCTGACTCACTTTTTTATGCTGATTTCAAGAACTGCTTTTAGTTTTTTTCTATCACGTACAGGTTTTTTTCACAATTTCACTTCAAAAATATAGAGATATAAAGCTATTGCTTCCGCTACTACACATAAAATGGGCTTGATGAAGCAATTTGTAAGGGCTCTACCACAGGATGGACCCTGCTTCAAGTACCTTTCCAAGAAATTTCCCTTCATTACACAAGACAAATTAAAGGCTGGAATTTTTTGTTGGTCCTCAAATAAAGAAATTGATGAAGGATGAAGATTTTGAGAAGACAATGAATGAGAGAGAAATAGAAGCATAGACCGCCTTCCGATCAGTTACTTAAAACCTCTTAGGCAATAACAAAGATCCTAATTACAAGGCCATTGTCGAAACAATGTTGGAAAATTTCAAGAACATGGGTTGTAACATGAGTGTAAAGGTGTATTTTCTTCATTCATATATCGACTACTTTCCAGAAAATCTGGGACGCTATAGTGAAGAGCAGGGTGAACGTTTTCACCAAGATATTAAGGAAATGGAGAGGAGGTACCAGGGGAGATGGAATGAAACTACGATGGCCGACTACTGTTGGATGTTGAGGAGGGACAGTCATCTTCAAGGATCTGCAAGGAAGCCAAAGAAGAGAAAGTTTGAAAAAAATTAAATGAAACACTTTGGTTTCTTGTTTTGTTAAAACGTAGTCATGAAGTAAATTAGGGGAGTTCTTGGAGAGTATTCTTAAAATGTTTCTTCAATAAAAACTTACCTTGTGTGAAATGGTATTTTAATACTTTTCTACGCTCATTAGTAAAATTTTCAAAACATTACTTATTATTTTGTGTAAAAACCTGACGTGATAGAAAAAAACTGAAGTTATTTCTGGAATCAGCATAAAAACTTGATTCAAGAACATCTACTTTTAAGAAATCATCTGACAAAAAGTTTAAAAATGCAGACTAGTGTAATTAATGAACATTGTTTTTTTACAAATCTTGTAGCAGACTGTCTCTGTGTCGAGTGGTCAGCGTTCTGGCTTCTCAATCCAGAGGTCCCGGGTTCGATTCACGGCTGCAGCGGGTAATTTTTCTCTAACCAGAAACATTCCCTACCCTCCGCAGTGTCTGAATAGTAAATGTGAGTGTGTTTAAAATCAGCGTTAACGAAACCTATAGGACGGCAAGTAAAACCATAATCTCCCACCTCCGTGGTGTGAGCGTAGCGTGTCTGCCTCACATTCAAGAGGTCCCGAGTTTGAATCTCGCATAGGGTGAAATACCAGCATGTTTCCTTTCTTATTCTGAAAAGATGAATATCGGGTAACTTTAAGCTCTTAGGTAAGTGCAAAAACTAAAAGCATATGAACGCTGGCCAATGCTCGCGCAGAGCGCTGTTGCCAAATGTAGTAGGCGTGTACCGGCGGTAACTCTGAACATCAGAACACATTAAAAATCCTTACAAGATTAAAATATTACCTTGATGGTGTTAACCCATGATAAACATTGCATCAATGGAACAGCAAGCGGTTCAGATGTGTCCTCTTCGTCTTTCTTTCTTTCTTGACAGAGCATGAATCTCGTCACGTTTGTTAATCAAAAACTCACTGCCCCAACTTCGATGGGCATTGAAGTAGCATTCGTGTGTATTTGTGTCCCCACGTGGTGGATAATGTTTCTCACGTAATGTTGCTTACCTCACGCGTGGAACCATCTTGTGTGACGTCATTCGTCGGTCGCCTGCTAACCCATCTGGCGTAGCCATCTATATGAATTAGTTTTAAGGTTATGTATATTGTCTTCCGGCCAGCTATTTAGGTAGGCATTTAATTCTTGCAGGGTGTGAAGCGGAAAAGGAATCTTTTATCCAAAAATTACTAGTGAAGAAATGTTTTTATACTGTTTTATTGTCGAACACGTGCACTAACACTTTCACAAATTTATCTTGATAATCGCCATACTGAAACTGTTTATAATAACTTCTCACTTTTAACTCACGTACTTCAATTTTTGTATATAAGTGACTTTGTAATATTTTAGATCTTTAATGATTTTTACTGCGTGTAATTTGGCGAACTGAGCGGCCAACGCGTAATGTACGGACGAAGTGTAATGCTTCGTAAATTCTGCCGAACTGGAGACGATGTGTAATGTATCGGGAATCTTGTTGCACACTGGGGGACCCGCTAACTCGACCTGACTTATTTATAGGCTTACCCCAAGCTACACCTAAAGATTATAACTGAATTACCATTGGCTAATAAAACGCGCCAACATTAGCGTCTATTTTACTATCCAATGAAAACCACTAATACATATTACTTTTATAGAATCTTCTGGAAGCTTTTTTTACTGAAAAGGCGCGAAACATGACGTAACTTCCTGGTTCCCGGTAACGATAAACAACTCACTCCCTTGCTAAAGTATTATGTTATTGTTAACAGTTTCAGTAGAGCCGAAAATTATTATTTACCATTAATAATTACAATTATTAAACCTCTGAAATCAATGTTACATAAAAATACATATTCATATTATTATCGTTAACCACATCTGAGTAATTTGTAATACAAATTACCGTCACATATGCCCCACTAGAAATATAATTATAAACATTTATAACCTGTTTAGAAATTTTATAATTTTGTTTTTAGTCTCCTAAATCTTGTAACACACGCTATTCACTTTCACTTAACACTTCACACGTATTTAACACACGACATATGTTTTATCTCGCCACTACTTACTGGCTCTGGTTTGATTTGTTTTGACATTAATCTGACGTTACAAACAAAATTTTTTTTTTTTTTTTTATAGCATATACTTTACCCTAAATTATTTAACTAGTGTTACAAAAAATGGTTTACTTTCTTATATTGTTACCAAAAATCTATCATTCAAGAATTTTTGTAATTTTAAACATTTACCAAAAATATTTACCCTGTACACAAATATTTATATCTCAATGTTTCACATTCTGTTTGCTACATAAGTATTTGTTTTGAATTATTTTGGCCATTTTTGTTATTTTGAATTTTATTTTAACAATACTCTTGTAATAGTATTTATGTACTTTACTTTAATATAACATCTTAAGTTTCAATCTTTGCATTCTTAATTTTTAAATGTTGTTACAGTTACAAAAAAATATTATTTTTTTTTCTTTTAAATATTTATTTCTTTTAATTTTTCTATATATTTTTTTTTTTTTTTTTTTTTTTATTAAATTTCTGTTTTCTCATGACATATACATTTAGTTAACCCTCTTACGTTCCAATACATTTCTCTGCAAGTCGTCTTTAACTATCCGGCATTTACTTTACATCTCATTGCTATTTACCCTCCTGGATCAAATTGTGTGTGGCTAAACATTACTCGTAGCCGTAACCTAACCTTCAAATTGTTCATGAATAACCTCTTGTATTCATATGACATTTCGTTCCCTGATAATATTTGAAAACAATCTACAGTTTCTTGAACAACATATCTTTTAACAACTTTCATTTTTAATTCATCTGCTATCTCTTTAATTTGAGAATACTCTGACAAATTTGTACTAAACTGTACTGGACTGGAGTTTTCATTTTGAACATCTTGATACAATTTATTTCTTTGCATTACTGTCTCATTCTGTATTTCTGATATTTCCCCTCTGAAATTAACCTGCGCCTCATTTACATCTACATTCCTAACCTCTTTTATCTCTCTTAACTCACTTGAAATACTACTCACTTGATTTCCTAACTCTGTGCATTCTACATTAACCTCACTTTCTTTGTTACCTATTTCCTTGCTCATGTCTAGCTTTTTCTTTGAAATTTCTCCTATCTCACTTACTATTACTTCCTCATTTTCATCTTTCATTTCTGGCATGCTACTACCTAGCTTCGTAACTTTCTTTTCAATTTCTTCACTGCTTTGATCTACTTTTTGCTCTAATATCTCATTACTCCTACCAATATTTTCAATTGATTTCCTGTTTTGTTCAAAGCTTTTACCAATATCTTCCCTCAATTTCTCATTATTCTGAGTTAGTTTTTGTTCTAAACTCCTATCAATATCTTCTCTCAATTCCCTATTATTCTTTTCCATATTCTGAGTTAGTTTTTCTAATTTCTCACTATTCTGAGTTAGTTTTTGTTCTAATTTCTCAATATTTTCCTTCATTTCCCTACTATTCTCATTATTCTTCTGCATATCTTCCCTTAATTCCCTATGCATATTTCTCAGCATTTCCATCATTATCATACTAGTATCAAGATTAACATTTCCTGCTATCCTATTCTCACTTTCTACACTAACATTTTCATCTTCAAATCCCAAAAAATCTGGGCTATTCCCTGTACTTTGTATTGGATCACAGCTAACTGTTACACTATCTCCCTCCATAATTATTTCTTCTGTATTATTGGTAGCCATTGTTTTTATTATCCTACCGCTCCTCATTAACATTTATTTACCTTTTTGATGCTGTCTGATGCTGTAGTTTTGATGTCCAGCGTTCTGCCCCATTCTCCTAGGTTTGTATGTCGCTTCTGCGTTGTTTCGTGATGAATCTACGTTGTCTCGATGTTTTTGTAGTTGATTTACCCTGCTGTCTTGGAATCTGCATCTTGTAGATCGTTCCACTGCTGCATTCGCCTTTTCCTGGTTAATTCTGCTACTTTTCCTAGTCGTCTAGCCTTCCTTTCCTAGTTGTCGCCCCACGTTGGGCGCCAATTTGAAGTAGCATTCGTGTGTATTTGTGTCCCCACGTGGTGGATAATGTTTCTCACGTAATGTTGCTTACCTCACGCGTGGAACCATCTTGTGTGACGTCATTCGTCGGTCGCCTGCTAACCCATCTGGCGTAGCCATCTATATGAATTAGTTTTAAGGTTATGTATATTGTCTTCCGGCCAGCTATTTAGGTAGGCATTTAATTCTTGCAGGGTGTGAAGCGGAAAAGGAATCTTTTATCCAAAAATTACTAGTGAAGAAATGTTTTTATACTGTTTTATTGTCGAACACGTGCACTAACACTTTCACAAATTTATCTTGATAATCGCCATACTGAAACTGTTTATAATAACTTCTCACTTTTAACTCACGTACTTCAATTTTTGTATATAAGTGACTTTGTAATATTTTAGATCTTTAATGATTTTTACTGCGTGTAATTTGGCGAACTGAGCGGCCAACGCGTAATGTACGGACGAAGTGTAATGCTTCGTAAATTCTGCCGAACTGGAGACGATGTGTAATGTATCGGGAATCTTGTTGCACACTGGGGGACCCGCTAACTCGACCTGACTTATTTATAGGCTTACCCCAAGCTACACCTAAAGATTATAACTGAATTACCATTGGCTAATAAAACGCGCCAACATTAGCGTCTATTTTACTATCCAATGAAAACCACTAATACATATTACTTTTATAGAATCTTCTGGAAGCTTTTTTTACTGAAAAGGCGCGAAACATGACGTAACTTCCTGGTTCCCGGTAACGATAAACAACTCACTCCCTTGCTAAAGTATTATGTTATTGTTAACAGTTTCAGTAGAGCCGAAAATTATTATTTACCATTAATAATTACAATTATTAAACCTCTGAAATCAATGTTACATAAAAATACATATTCATATTATTATCGTTAACCACATCTGAGTAATTTGTAATACAAATTACCGTCACAGCATTTTCGCACACTCGTGTTACAAACAGGGGAAACGGGAATTATAATAATTTAATTTATATATTAACAATATTTCAGCTCGAATTTGAAGCACAAGTTAACATATGGTCACTTTAATAATAAAATAGCATGCAAGTACTCTCAAAACGAACTGAACCTTAGGTAACTCATTCCTTTTCAAACTGCATGGCTCGTAGGTAAAAATGTTACACACCGGGGTGAGGCCAAAAGGTTTGCAGCTAAAATATTAAATTTAGTTACCTCGGCATAAACACTGGGGGACTTAGACAGAGGCAACCAGAAAGATACCAAGAACTTGCTGCACAAAACTAAAGCGGGCGTGGAATATTTACAACATTAGAATTCACATTTTAGTCAGGTTTATTATAAATCAAGGTGCCCTATATGGTACACAAAAAGGTTACACACACACCCATCACACATACACCCGTTCCCTCCGAAGATTTACATTAGAGTTACGCTTCTCTAGCTACAACTAGACCCACCTATAAAACACACACACACACGCACACACAGCTCTTCCCACAATTGCCTTCACCCCCAACTAGGAAATGGAATTATTGCGCCAGACAATAATTAACACACAAACACAACAATTAGCTCAATAATACTATATACATCAATAATGTGTCCGGCGCGACAACACACACACATACACATACATTACATCATTTGAAATAAACCTTGTGACGAAGAAATGGTTTGTGTTTTTCAGGCTTTTCAATGTTGAATGACGATTGAAGATAAAAGTTGCATAGCTCGCGTTTTAAATATCACATAGACAGGATTTTTCTGTACAACCATGATCGGAGAATAAAATTCTGTCTAATTATAATATTGTCATCTATCTTTTTAAAATATTTATCCGAGCGTAATTAATGAAGTTCATGTTCTCAGTTCAGGCGCATAAGATGCGTGTACCACATTCGGCAACCCTAGTAGGAGGGGCCTTGATATACCTTTTAACCTTTGCACTTACTCTACATGATACATAGATCTCGGGCTCATTTGAGTATCATTTCACCCGTTTGACTCATCGCCCTATATGACCTACAAGTTAAAGGAATGTTACCAAGCACAGTAATTATTTCCTAAGTCAAAGCTCCCCATATGACCAAAAACGTTAAAGCGACAACACAAATGGAACCATAAAAAGTAAATAAAATCTTGTAGCATACTGAAATGAAAATTTGATTAAGTACCTCTATAACCTAATATTTTCTTTGTTAAAGTTTGCTGCTAGGGGGAATTTAAGAGGCAACTTCTTTCAATGCTTTCTTTTCTAAGTAATGCTTCAAAACTTCTGATGTGTTACATTCACATGACTTTCTCTACCCTGTATATTTATTAGTGTGAAAAATTATTTTTACAAAAGCTTATTTTTCTATCTACTTTATTTAATGACATAAATCTTTGCAGAGATAGTTACATGACACGCTTTGTTATGCATATAAAAGCAATAACGACAGTGAAATATTTAAGAACTGGACGCTCTACGTATGCTCTTTCCATGCAATCGCGAGAAACAACTGGATATCGAAAGGACTTCAAAACAGTTAAAAAGGTATTGAACAATGCGAACCATTAATAACGTATATCTAGGGAATGGCTGATGCCCCGCCCCCCAAGAAAAGTTATTGGACATAAATTGTTTAAGATCTCCATTTTTTGTGTAGTATCTTTTCGCCTATCGTTCAACGTGTACCAGTTATACAAGATTATATAGAATTCCTTCTGGGTGAAGAGGAGAAAATTCATGGTATACCTTTTATTTTTCATGCAAATATATTTAATATATAGTATTTTAATCAAAATCGTTAACTATTTTTCAGTAAATCAAAACGTTGAAAAATCTTCCATGTAAAGGGTAGCTTGAGGGGGGTGGGTGTCTTGAAAATCTTCGTGTCACATCTTTGAAAGGTACTGAACTTAAATACAAAGTTTAGTATTTATCCGATTTTTCATTTTTTAGTTATTCTGTTCATAGACACACTCATGGAATTTCTTCTAAAGCTTTTTTATTTATGGGGCCTCAAATATATTTCCGGTGAAGCCTCAATATTGAATTTTTGGGTGGAATGCAATTCCTTCTCTACCTACTAAGTACGTGGTAGATAAAGTAAAAATGTTTGGGAACGAAATATCAGAGAATAGATACCTTTGGGAAAGAACCGCCAGATATCGCAACACGCCGTACATGTCAAAATTCAGTGATATTCTTTTACATGATTGGAGAAAAGCTCTCTGCAAAAGTGGTTCAGCTTTGGGCGAATATACTCTAGGGCCAACTGGGCTGCCCACTGCAGAGAAAACTCTGGAAATATGTATCATCTTTGCACATGGCTCTACTGCTTATAAGGCAAAACCGAGCTGCGCTCTCAAAGTCTGTCGCCAAACCTACTCGCTGTCTCAGCTTTCATCTCGTCATCGCTGTTTCTGATAGAATGACACCTCTGCAATTCTGGTTTCGTCACACGTCAATCTGCCAGTGTCCGTGCTTCAGTTTCATCGGCCAAGCTACTGACTTATGACTCATAATTGAAGGCAGTAAGTCTGAACTTTCGATTAAAGGCGTGTAAAATACGTGCTCTAAAAGTAACTTGCAATGTGGATGATTGTTAGAGCGATATCCATTCTCTTTCATTCTGAATTATGCTAATAGTAATTGTAATCGCATGTAAAACATTATGTGGGGTCATGCATATTCAGCATTCTGAATTTCCACTATCTAACCATAAAGCGGCATTCCAAAAATCAATTCCAAGCCGAACTTCTTCGCTTGGGATTGATTTTGTAGTCTTACACGATCTGTCTCTACTCTGTATTCGCTCTTAGGTTGAATTGCGTCAAAACAAACCCCCAGGTGACCAGTGTACCGCTATAATGTATCCTTCCGCCATTCGCACTAGAAATACTGTCACACTTTCAGACCACGTGGCGAGTACAAGCAAAAGTGCAAAAAAGAACAAGAGTCCTTATTTCAACAACTGAAACGGTGACTAGCATATTCTGTTAAGGGTTAAAGGTGATAAGATTGATAGTTACAACAAAATAAACGTTTGCACATATAATAATAGTTAATTCTAAAATAAATGAGCGAAAAATAAAGTAACAGGTATGCGATAACCTAATTTATTCGCTCTCTGGAAGCGGCACTTTATTAACTGTTGGCGGCTCATTTTAAAAAAGAAATTGTGCACTGTTACGCGAATTGCATTCTTCTCAAGATCACTACATTCTTGCATCGCGTATTTCATATGCTTTCTTTTTTTCCCCGGGTGTAAACACTTTTCTCGTTTCAGATTTTTCTGCACAAGCACTGTTTATACTTGTACTCGAAACACCAGTGAACTCAGAAGTTAATTTCACCATTTCTTTCGCGGAAAGTGTTGGGTACTTCTCACATAACTTATAATAAACATTCAACACTAGTCGATGGTTTGCGCGGCTAATGCTTTACGTAATTCGACGAAAACACAAGAGCAAATTCACCGTTCTCCATGATACTAAACACAACTGCTCGTTTCTGGCTGTAAACAATATTCTGCGCCTACCCGGGTGTCAGGTGACTCATACGAATTGCGTCATGGGACTTGTAGTTCTATTTTACGGTATAAATCAGCGTTAAATAAAACCTTAGGTATTTGTATAGAATATTATACTATTTAAGGATAAATTCATTCTAAAATTCAGAGATTAGCATGGGACTACTTTCCTGCGCGCATTGCTACTGTGTTGCACCACGGTGCACTGACCACGTGGGTTTGTTTTGCCGCGGATCAACCTAAGAATGAATATACCTAGTTATAGTCGTCTTGAGTTTTCCATTTGCCTTCGTTAAATTCTGCTATTGCGTAATCATTTTATATACCGGGATTGTTGTTTTCAGCTCTAATACTATTTCAATTTAAAAGCAAAATGAAATAGGAATATTGAACTAAGAAAGTGTTTGATACAATAAGTTTTTTTGCGACAAATGTTACCGACCTATTATGGCTTCCAAGATAAAATAAGTTTCTTTCGTAAAAGTATGGTACTCAGTTATGGCTTGGCAATGAACAATTTGGTAGGAAAACATTCAACTGTGCGACCCATCACAGCTGCAACTTGAACTACCGTTACGTCTCAGTCATCTCTAAAGGGCCATTCACAATGAAAATTAAGAATTAACATAATTATGCATAAACTTAACGCATTACATTGTAATTTGGGTGTACGAACTATTCTTGGGAAAGTTTATTTTTTCCTCTACCTAATATTAATTCAGATAACCTTTGCAGAAACAGCCCCAATACACATTTTATTATAGTTACAATGGGAACAGGGCTGGACCCGTAGCTCAGTCGGTAGAGCACACGCCTTCTGTGCGAGGGGTCCCGAGTTCGATTCCCGTCTGGGAGTGGAGATTTTTCTCTAGACAAGATTATGGCCTCTCCTTCCCAGAGTCTGCAAGTATGAATGTTTGTGTGATCTAATGAATAAAACGAAAAGTTTACCAGAAATCCAACGACAAGCGAATACGAATTAACACAACTGCCAGTAGGCAATAATATGTTCCAAAGGAAGGGCCGCCAATAAGAGCATTGTAGTTAAAGGCGGGTATAAATGGAACTTAAAATAAAAAGAGAAGAAGGATGTAGGCTAAAAGTATATTCATATGATGACTTTCAAATTCGATGCCCTTTGCATGTCGAAGTTTTTGAAAATTCAAACCGAATATCTCGGAAACGGTTAACGCCACAATAAATTATTTTACATAACCTCTTGATTTAACGATATTTACATTTTTTGTGTAGCAAGCTTTTGCCTATCCTAAATGTTTAAAAGGTATACCAAATGGATTCAGAATGACTTCATAGGCAATAACTAGAAAATTTAAGATCTAATTTTATTTGACATGCAAATGTCTTAAATATGTGATATTTTAATCAAAATGGTTAGGGTAATTTTTGAGAAAAAGACTCCAACATTTTTCCATATAAAGGGTAGTTTGTAGTGGAGTGGTTTTGTTGAAAATTTTCATCACGCTCCTTTAGAAGATACTAAATTCAAATATCAAGTTTGGTATTTACCCAATATTTCGTTTTTAAGTTGCCGGTGAAGTTTCCAGGTGGAGCAAAATAGCTACTTCCTCTTATTATAGGTAAGCAGCAGAAAGAAAATCAGATATGTTGCACTCACATGACTTTCTCTACTCTTGTACAAACTATTTTAACCAACACTTATTCTCCATCTACTTCATGTTAATCAAAATAAACATTTGCAGAAAATCGTATTGCTAATTTTCTTGTAGGTGCAAGGGGAATATGATAGGCTTTAAGGATAGTCAAATATTTTAAGAGCTGGTTGCTATGTGGAACATTCCATTCTGCTTGCATGTCCAGGACATAAAAAAACGAATTCTCGTTTGAGAAAAAGTGTAAGTATTGGAAAATTCAAACAAATAACAAGGAATATCCCGAAAATTGTTCACTCGAAAAAAAGAATGCGCATGACATAAACTGTGTTTTAAAGCGATCTACATTTTTTTGTGCAGTAAAATTTTGTGTATCCCCTACGGTTTACCAGTTACGGAAGGTCATTCAGAATGAACAGGACTTTTGAAGACCTTCCCAGAAAATTCGAGATATACATTTCATTTGCCATGAAAATATCTTAAACATATGATATTTTAATCAAAATCGTGAGAGCCATTTTTTAGAAAATCAAAATTTTCGAAAAATGTTCCATGTAAAGCGTAGTCTGGGATGCAGTGATTTTCTTGAAAATCTTCGTGTCCCATACTTGGAAGATACTAAACTGATATTTTTCTTGGTATGCACAAGAATAGGAGTTTATACATTAATTTATTTGTCGTAAGGGTCTTTTAAAAATATTAATAATTTTAAAAACTGCAATTAAAGTTAAGAATAAGTAGGAGGCAATTAAAATTGTGATTACATTTTCATTGTAAAAATAAACATATTTCAATTTTATAAATAAAAGCATTTAACAAACTTTATAAAATTAAAATTAAATCCACTTTCAAATTATTTTTCATTAATTATTGAGTAAGTATATGTTTAGAATTATTAAATCATTCAAAAATTATAAATCATTAATCATAAAGGTAAAGCAAAGTATTAAAATTATAAATATAAATAAATTGTTATAACAAGTTTGGTACCTATCCGACTTTTCGTTTATGAGTTATGCTGTTTACAAACAGACACACACAAGGACAGGTTCCTTAAAATGCCTTATTTGGATTCAGGGGGCCTCAAAACATGTATTTTCGGTGAAATCTCGGTATCGAATTTTTGGGTGGAATGCAATACTTCCCCTACTTAGTATACGTAGTAGAGAAAGTAATAAGTCCAGAAGTCAGCTTTGCAAGACGTTTTAGAAAAAAAAAAACCTCTGTTTGCCGCAGAACGGTTCGGTTTGCTTTGTGCTCCCATGTCTGGAGCAGAGTAATTTTTTGCACCATCCATGTCACTTTCCCATGGACGGGTCAATATGCACACAGGAAGGGACGTGGGAGCTGCAGTTTTTCGATCCCCTAAAAGCGACAAAGGGGACCCAAGTATTAAGTTGCCCAGGAAATGATGTTACTGCCCTCTACGCAACAGTTTCACTAGACAACAGCTAAATAATGCCAAACGTCTAAACCAAGACAAACGAAATGTTGAACACTTTCCAAAGACTACGTCATGCTAGTTAAAACAGACGCTACTGTTGAATGTCTACCAGCTTACCTCGTACAAAGATAAAATACGTTAGTAACAGGTGAGAAGTGTAATAAAGCTGGATTTGGGCTGCATAATCTACACAATAATGCTTCTATTAGTGCACGGTTCACCTATGTTGTAATATTGTTAGGACGGTAATGAGGGAATTCATTGTTACAACAAAACAATTAGAGAAGAAGAAACAATACAATACTTAACCCAAGTACCACGATGTCTGTATAAAATATCAATAACAACATATAATTATATGTTTTAAATACTATGGCAAAAATCTGATGTGTTACACTCACATGACCTTCTCAACTCTTGTACAAACTATTTTTACAAAAGCTTATTCTCCATATGCTTCATGTTAATCGAGATGTTAATCTTATTGCTAATTTTCTTGTAGATGTAAGGGGAATTGCTAGGCTTTAACGATAGTCAAATATTTTAAGAGCTGGTTGCTATGTGGAGTATTCCATTCTCTTTGCATTACCAGGACAAAAAAAAATGAATAACGAATTTGAGAAAAAAGTATAAGTATTGGAAAATTTAAGGCAATAACAAGCAATATCTCGAAAATAGTTCACTCAACAAAAAAAATGTATATGACATAAATTGTGTATATTAACGCGATCTACATTTTTTGTGTAGTAAAATTTTGTCTATCTCTCATGGTTTACCAGTTTACCAAAAGTCGTTCACAATGAAGAATACTTTTGGAGACATTCCCAGAAAATTCAAGATATACATTTTATTTGTCATAAAAATATCTTACACCTATGATATTTTAATCAAAATCGTTAGAGCCATTTTTGAGAAAATTAAAAATTTCGAAAAATGTTCCAAGTAAAGGTTACTCTGGGGTGGGGGGATTTTGTTGAAAACCTTCGTGTCGCATCTCTGGAAGATACTGAACCTAAATACCAAGTTTGGTGTTTATCCGACTGTTCGTTTCTGAGTTATGGTGTTCACAGACAGACACACAGACACATACACGGACATGTTTCCAAAAATGCTTTTTTTGGATTCAGGGGATCTCAAAACATGTATTTCCGGTGAAATCTCGGTATCGAATTTTTGTGTGGAATACAATACTTCCCCTACTTAGTTACTATACGTAGTAGAGAAAGTAAAAAATGAATGACGGATTTGAGAATAAGTATTGTAAAATTTAAGGGAATAACAAGCAATATCTCGAAAATGGTTCAGTCAACAACAAAAATGTATATGACATAAATTGTGTATTTTCACACGATCTACATTGTTTGTGTAGTAAAAGTTTGTCTATCTCTTATGGTTTACCAGTTATGCAAAAGTCGTTCACAATGATGAATACTTTTGGAGACATCCCTAGAAAATTCGAGATGTACATTTCATTTGTCATGAAAACATCTTGAACATACGATATTTTAATCAATATCGTTAGAGCCATTTTTGAGAAAATTAAAATTTTCGAAAAATGTTCTATGTAAAGGGTAATCTGCGGTCGGGGGATTTTCTCTAAAGCCTTCGTGTCGCATCTCTGGAAGATACTGAATCTAAATACCAAGTTTGGTGTTTATCCGACTGTTCGTTTTTGAGTTATGCTGTTCACAGACACACACACGGACATGTTTCCAAAAATTCTTTGTTTTGGATTCAGGGGGTCTCAAAACATATATTTCCGGTGAAATCTCGGCATCGAATTTTTGTGTGGAATAAAATACTTCCGCTACTTACTATACGTAGTTGAGAAAGTAAAAATAAGCATGTATTGAAAAATAGAAGCAAATCAACGCTGGTTTTTTTTAACCTTTATTGAATATAAGACTCCCTTCATAGAGAATTTCAAAATTTCATTAATTACAACAATATATACCTTACACATATTGTGGTCCTCCGTAGTTTAGTGGTTACCATACTAGTCTCTTAGTTCCCGAGGTCGCAGGTTCAAACCGACGGAGGGCGATGGATTTTTTTCGGGTGTAAAAATCGTTGGTATGACTTCCTTCGGAAGGGAAGTAAAGCTGGTGGTCCCGTATCGTAGATTTACGACACATAAAAGAACCTCAAACCTGATAGAGGAGCCTCTGAGCAAAATTACCAGTCTTTCGCGCCAAATATGGAATGGGACCACAGCAGTTAGACAGCGTCCATAAATAAAAAAAAGTTAGGAATATCTGCCCATGGTTAGAAAACAATGACTAATTTATCACACAAAACGAATAATACGGTAACTTGTAAAAATACTGAACTTCTGATAATTTATTCAAAGCTAAATAGCTGTTAAGATTTGGTGACTAGAAAAAATCCTCCGACAAGGCAGTCTGAAAGCTTGCCTAGTGTACAGTTATGCTGTAGTTACCAAGTGGTTTTCTTGCTTGGGGTGGATAATATCTGATGAAAGTTGCAACATTCTTCTGGAGGGGGTTTACGAAATGCACCCGCAGGTTCATGCAGGGTCATCGCGAGAGACGGTATCTCCAACTCTTCTGTGGACACATCCGTTATCGATTACAGAATGTCAACGATCTATTTAAACACGATTATGTATATGAAATGCGCCGCGACGTTCCCGCTGGATACGGAAGTGCGTGCGCATCCCATTTTCAGAATTTTAATTAGCCCGAAAAGAATGGGAGAGGAGGGGGTTTGGCGGATATGGTAGGCATAAAGAGTCTTTGCGCAACGCGCACCGGGTCAAAAAACTCTCGTTGTCAACATCCTCTGTAGCGATCGTTTATGATTTTAAGCTCCTCTATAGTCCAAATTTTGATAGTATTTTAGGACATCAGCTAATCCATGGCTCAGGCTTACGGTAACCAGGAAGTGTACAATGGTAAAACTTACATTTTTAATTTTTGGGCCTAAAAATCTACAATCCCTACCGAGTATTTTAATACAGGATTTGCTGTTTGAAATAATACTTAACGCATTTAAGTGGCAGGAGATGATGGACAGGATAATATTTGCCCTATAAATCAATAAGGTTAGTCAGTTCATTTATTACTTTCACTACCACACACATAGTAGGTGGAGAAGGTATTGCATTCCACTCAAAAATCCCATACCGAGATTTCACCCGAAATATATATTCCGAGGCCCCTTGAACAGAAAAAGCATCTTTAGAAAACGAAAAGTTGGATAAACATCAAATTTGGTACTTAGATTCAGTACCTTGCAAAGATGCGACACGAAGATTTTCAAGAAAATCCCCCCACTCCAAACTACCTTTTATATGGAATATTTTTCGAAATTTGCAATTTTCTAAAAAATGGCTGTAATGATTTTCAGTAAAACACCATGTATTAAAGATATTTACATTACAAATAAAATGTATATCTGGAATTCTAAAGTCCACTTCATTCGGAAGGAATTTTGTATAATCTTGTATAAATGGTAAAGGTTAAGCAATGGACTACAAAAAAATATAGATCTCTTTAAAACACACAATTTATTTTGGACAAGTTATTTTGAGGCATAAGCTACTTCTGAGATATCTGTTATTATGGTTCGAATTGTCCATTACTTGATCATTCTCTTAAAGTCAACATTCAGTTATTTCTCGCAATTGCATGGAAACAGTACGATATTTTAAGGCCAATGTATAGCGTCTTAAACATTTGCCGCTGTTCTTTTTGTATCCATAACGAAATATGTAATGTAGCTATTTCCGCAAAGGTTTATTTGGATTAAAATGAAGTAGATAGAAAAATAAGCTTTAGTAAGAATAGTTTGTATATCCACTAATAAAGATAGAGGGTATCACATTAGAGTTTTGTATTATGGTACATTTGATAGCAAAATATTTGTGAATATTTCATTTCTTTTATATTCAAATTTATGATGGGTTCTTTATCAACGGCTTTTCTAAACGTTCCTGCAACTTCGGTTAATTCTTCCTTTGGATTTTCTACATACTGGAATGCGGCATAGTTTTTCTGAAGTACTGTCTTGATACAATATCTGAAAACATCGGTTCGTTGCTAATGAGCATATTAATGTGGAGCAAAAAATTGGTGCAAAATATGAAAGTAAAGCATTGTTTAAAAGCAAAACATAAATCTTACAAAATACGAATATTTCTATGAAATATGGGCAACTTTACCAAAATAGTATGAAATATGATTCCTTTTTTTATCACATGAATTGAATTACACACACTACAAGAATTCTTGTTTTCCCGTAATAGTTTACAATATTTCTTTGTCTCTATTAACGGACGGTTTAGCTTTAGTTCCAGGAAAACCCGTCTTTGAGGATTGCGTTGTACTATAACGCGTATTTGTATTCTGAGGAGTTGGGAGTAGTCGAAGAAGTCTTCAGTAATTGGAGCATCGCATGTGCTTCCACGTGTTCCCTGGGAGATGGGATGAAGGGGAGACTAGAAGGGCAACCAAATCCGAACGACGATGTGCGCTAGCAAGGCGGGGTCGCCTTAGAACTTCAACATGGCACCAATTCTGATGCCGACTAGCCCTGCCTCAGCCACCTGCAACTTGGGGTTCCCGGGAATAGATGAGAGATACTCCCAGCAAGGAAGGGGCCCCTGTAGTCCCACCAAACACCAGGGAGAAATATTTTTAAAGCGCAAATTCCACGGTCCTGCCGAAACATACCAGCCTCCGTCGCTGATTCTAGATTCCTGAAACAGATGAAAGTTAATGATGGGGACAGGAAATTCGTGGTAGAACGTGAACCACCCCAGCATTCGCCTGCCGTTCTGGGGAAACTACAAAACATCCCATGGTCAGATTGGCCGGGCCGGCGGGAATCGAACCCGGGATTCGCAATACATGTTGCTGCGGAGCCATCTCGCTCGATTGTATTCTGAGAAATTATTATTATTATTATTATTATTATTATTATTATTATTATTATTATTATTATTACAAGGGTTGATCAACAAAGATTGAGACCGATTTTTTTTCACAGAATTTATTACTCCATTTCAATGTTTACGTGATCTTTTCCAAAGCAATCCCCCTCCTACTTCAATGCACCTTTTATAGCGTCTCTGCCAGTTCTGGAACACATGGTATAGGCCGTTCTTTGAGAGGTCCTTGAGTATCGCCTCACTTTTCTTGAGCACTGCTTCAGAGCTCTCAAATCGAATGCCCTGGGACTTTACCTTTAATGGTGGAAATGAAAAAAATTACAAGGTGTAAGATCGGGCTATAAGGCGTATGCGGTACTCAGGTTATGTTCCATTTAGCCAAAAACTACATGATTTGATTTGCGACGTGAGATCGCGCGTTGTCATGATGAAGTCGCCACCCAGTCCGACGAAGTTCCTGTCGTTTCCTTGCAATGTGCTTCCTCAGTTAGCCAATACTGACATGTAGCATGCTGCTTTAACAGTAGTATGAGGGGGATGGAATCATTTTGTGGTATGCGAAATGCAGACAGGGTCTGCAAAACAGAACATTACTACCAGGCTACCAATACGAAGGTGCTGCCGCCCATCTTTTCAAATATTCATGGTACAAACAGGAAACTATCAAGTAAGCGAAGAAAAAATAAATCCTAGAAGAAAATTTAGATCTCCGTAATCATGCACTCAACAGGTAATTCCAAACAGCTATTTGCATCATATTTCAGCCCGTCAGAATACAAGGTTGGGCGTCTTGTTCTACTGAAACGAACCCTGTGTTCCCAGAAAGGACAACCATAATGCATTGAGTCATCCACCCTAAAGTAGCCTTTCTGATTCACGGTGCACTGACCACTTCACTATCGCATTAGACAAGATGTGATAGCGGGACGTTTGCAGAGACATGCCGGCGGATACTACTAATACAGCGCGCAAAAGGGGCCTAAAGCAAATTGAGGAGAATGTAGACAGAGGAATGTAACAGCAGGTTTAATGGTTTATGCTTACACTTAACGAGCTGTAGAGATATCAGGCGCAATAACTTGATCCTTTAAATGCAAGGCTTTAAAAGGTTTCATATGTGTATTAGCACCGTGGTTGCTCTCACTGAAAATACATTTCATAATTTTAAATTAGCTAGGATATCTAAAAGAGAAAAAAATTAGAAATTAGATTATAAAAAAATCACATGACATCCTCTACTCTTGTACAAACTATTTTTACAAACGCTTATTCTCCATATGCTTCATGTTAATCGAGATGTTAATCTTATTGCTAATTTTCTTGTAGATGCAAGGGGAATTGGTAGGCTTTAATCGATAGTCAAATATTTTAAGAGCTGGTTGCTATGTGGAGTATTCCATTCTCTTTGTATGTCCAGGACATAAAATAAAATGAATAACGAATTTGAGAAAAAGTATAAGAATTGGAAAATTTAAGGGAATAACAAGCAATATCTCGAAAACTGTTCACTCAACAAAAGAAATGTATATGACATAAATTGTGTATTTTAACGCGATCTACATTTTTTGTGTAGTAAACTTCTGTCTATCTCCTATGGTTTACCAGTTATGCAAAGTCGTTCACAATAAAGAATACTTTTGGAGACATTCCCAGTAAATTCGAGATATACATTTCATTTCTCATGACAATATGTTAAACATATAATATTTTAATGAAAATCGTTAGAGCCATTTTTGAGAAAATTCAAATTTTCGAAACATTTTCCATGTAAAGGGTAGTCTGGGGTGGGAGGATTTTCTTGAAAACCTTCGTGTCGCATCTCTGGAAGATACTGAACCTAAATACCAAGTTTGGTGTTTATCTGACTGTTCGTTTCTGAGTTATGCTGTTCACAGACACACACACACACACACACAGACATGTTTCCAAAAATGCTTTTTTTGGATTCAGGGAGTCTCAAAACATGTATTTCCGGTGAAAAATCGGTATCGAATTTTTGGGTGGAATACAATACTTCCCCTACTTACTATACGTAGTAGCGAAAGTAAAAATATGAATGTTCAAAATTCAATTTTTTAATTTATCAACAGAAACAATTGGAATGGTATGGACCTGCTAAAAGAATAGAAGATGAATATTACCCAAAAGAATAATGGAGGACGCCACCAGGAAGGAGGAGAAAAGGAAGTCCGCATAGCATGTGGATTCAAGGAATTAGAGGGGCAATGATGGGTTGGGAGTTTGAGCAAGATTTATGGTACAATAAGTAAGGATGGAGAAAAGAGATAAGATGATGTTGAAAACTGTAATCTTGGGTGCCGGAAAAGTGTTTGTACATAGTAAAACTGGAAATATATTATTACTATTATTATTATTATTATTATTACTACTATTATTATTAAAAGGATAAAAGCTTATAAACTCACAATTTGGTGCTTAAATCGGCATCGTGACAGAACAGATATGAAGATTTCTGAAACCTTCACATTTGTGTTAATTTCCCATACATTTTCTTAAGGTTTTGAATAAAACTTTTACTATCAAGTGTGGCATAATAACATCAAAAATAAAATTGATGTGTTTAGGAAAAATGAAGATCAAGTTAAAATATACAATTTATATTAATAATTACTCCCGGAAATTTTGCATGAACTTTTAAATCTTTCCATATGTCACTTAATATTAGCCGCAACCGAGCGGGATGGCTCAGGCGGTAACATCCGAGAGATCCCAGGTTCAATCCCCGAGGAAGCCCACTCTGACCTATAGTCTTTTTCGGGGATTTTTCCGGGTCGAATGCTGGAGTGGTTTCTTTCATCCCCCGAATTTCCTGTCTCTCCATTTCGTTAAATTAATCATTTCAATCATCCTTAACCTCGTGGGGGGATTTTCTTGAAAACCTTCAAGTCGCATCTCTGGAAGATACTGAACCTAAATACCAAGTTTGTGTTTATCAGACTGTTCGTTTCTGAGTTATGCTGTTCACAGACACACACACACACACACACACACACACACACACACACACACACACACACACACACACACAGACGGACATGTTTACAAAAATGCTTTTTTTGGATTCAGGGGGTCTCAAAACATATATTTCCGGTGAAATTTCGGTATCGAATTTTTGGGGGGAATACAATACTTCCCCTACTTACTATACGCGGTAGAGAAAATAAAAAGGTTGAAGTGTTACATTCACATGCATTTCTCTATCCACTATCTTTTATTTTTATAGTTTATACAAACTGTTTTTATGTAAGCTTATTTTTCTATCCACTTAATGTTAATCAAGATAAACTTTTGAAGTAGTTTCATTACACATTTTGTTGGAAGTAAGAGGAAGATAGAGGAAACCGAATCAATAGCCAGATGTTGAAACAGTGGCTGTATGCTGGCCTTTCTATGATATTACGAGAAACCACTGAATAGCGGCAGCGCTTTAAAAAAATCTGTGACACATTGACATAACTTTCTCTACCCTCTATCGGTTATTAGTGGGTATACAAACTCGTCTTACTAAAGCTTATTTTTATATTTACTTCATTTTAATCCAAATAAACATTTGCAGAAATAGCTACATTACACATTTTGTTATAGATACAAAGCGATAATCAAGTGTATAAGAATGGACGCTGTACGCTGGCCTTAAAATTTGAGGCAGTATTTTACAACACTGTAAATGCCAGAGTGATTGTAGTGTAAATTAGCATTATTGTATGACAATGATTTGAGATGTTTGTTAATTATAAGCATTGTTAGGAAATAAGTTTACACGACCTCACTGAAACTGACAATAGGAGCGGGTAACAATGAAACGAGGGGGTGAGTTGTTTATTAATTAGATGAGACAAACAAATGACGTCAGAGTAGCGCGCTTTTCTTTAGAAATGGAGGGAACATCTTCCCTAGAGCATATGTGTTCGCAATTTTGATTGGATATAGAAATAGACGCTAATGTTGGCGCGTTTTATTAACCAATAGCAGCTCGATTATAATCTTTAGGCATATCGGGGTGAGGGAGTATAAACTCTGAAGCCAAAGACAATTATTGCTCAGTTCATCAGAATCATTCACGGGTTACACGTCGCACAGTTCAAGAGAATCATGCATGAGTTACACGTCGCACAGTTCAACAGAATCATTCACGAGTTACACGTCGCGCAGTTCAACAGAATCATTCACGAGTTACACGTCGCGCAGTTCAACAGAATCATTCACGAGTTACACGTCGCGCAGTTCAACAGAATCATTCACGGGTTACACGTCGCGCAGTTCAACAGAATCATTCACGGGTTACACGTCGCGCAGTTCAACAGAATCATTCACGGGTTAGCGTCGCGCAGTTCAACAGAATCATTCACGGGTTACACGTCGCGCACTTCAACAGAATCATTCACGGGTTACACGTCGCGCAGTTCATCAGAATCATTCACGGGTTACACGTCGCACAGTTCAACAGAATCATACACGGGTTACACGTCGCGCAGTTTAACAGAATCATTCACGAGTTACACGTCGCGCAGTTCAACAGAATCATTCACGGGTTACACGTTGCGCAGTTTAACAGAATCATTCACGGGTTAGCGTCGCGCAGTTCAACAGAATCATTAACGGGTTACACGTCGCGCACTTCAACAGAATCATTCACGGGTTACACGTCGCGCAGTTCAACAGAATCATTAACGGGTTACACGTCGCGCACTTCAACAGAATCATTCACGGGTTACACGTCGCGCACTTCAACAGAATCATTCACGGGTTACACGTCGCGCAGTTTAACAGTATCATTCACGAGTTACACGTCGCGCAGTTCAACAGAATCATTCACGGGTTACACGTCGCGCAGTTTAACAGAATCATTCACGAGTTACACGTCGCGCAGTTCAACAGAATCATTCACCAAGTACACGTTACGCAATTCTACATAATCTCTCGCGTCGTAAAGTTAATTAAAAAAATGTGAAATACGCGAATTAATAATGTGCGGCAAATAAGTGATTATAGTGACATTCGAAAATATAACAGTTTCAGTCGGGCGTGTATCAAGAGTAAATATGTTAAATTAATTAAGTGTGACGGCAATAAAATAAATCTAACATGTATTGCTGATTTTCATTAAATATACTGTTGTGACTACAAATTATGTCTTTTTTTATTCCATTGTTTCAATAAATCCTAAGCATGAGGTGTGTTCAAAAACTTTTGAGCGGTAGTGTATATATTACACAAAACCCCTTCCGAATGACGAGGACTTCACAGACTATTCCCAGAAAATTCAAAATATAGATACATTTTATTTGTCATGTAAATATCTTAAATATACAGTATTTTAGTCAAAATCGTTAGTCATTTTTTAAAAATAAAAAATATCGAAAATATTCAGTGTAAGGGTTAGTTTGGGGTGGAAGGATTTTATTTTGGAAATGTTCGCGTTCCATCTTTGGAAAATTCTGAATTTAAATACTAAGTTTGGTATTTATTGAACTTTTTTGAGTTTTTGAGTTATGCTGTTCACATATATACACACACGAGCACGAGAGAGGACCTTTCTCTAAAAATTCTTTTTAGGGTGTGTTCAGGGACCCCAAAACATGTAATTCCGATGAAATAAAGACAACGAATACAATACTGGGTGGAATACAATACTTCCCTCTAGTTACTGTACGAACGTAGCAGAGAAGGTAAATAAATATAGGCATTTACCATATGTTATATTTATCTAAAGTTAGTGCGCGTGGCATAAAGAGTTTAGCATCCTGGCTATAGAACAGGGCGTTTTCTACTACAGGGAGAGCCAAAAAACTAGAAACCGCCTGCGCGTTGTTTTTCCTGTCCCAGTCCTCGGAGCTCGTTGCCGTCTGCCGCTATCATAGAAAGGCACGGATGAAACTATACAACATTTCTAAAACTACTTTTAAAGGCTTTGCTTACCAACTTTATGAAAGTAGATGCTGAAACTGGCCACTGTCGTTGTCCACACATTTTTGGCACCTCTTTAGGAAACTATCCTTCACTCGCCGTAGGGCCAATTTTTTCGACTCAACAGTTGACGCCCATAGATATGTGAATACAATTTTGCCCCCCCCCCTTGTTTTAGAGAATTAACAGACAGGGAGCGTGATTTTGCCGTTTTTCAACAAGACTCTGCAACAGCTTATACAGCCAATATTTCGATGAGAACAATTGAAAGCGCGTTTGAGGACAGAATTATTAGTAGAGATTTGTGGTCCCCTCGGTCCCCCGACCTAATCCCCTCCGATTTCTATCTCTTGGGTAACTTAAAACATAAAGTGCACAAGACAAACCCACAACCCTGGAAGAATTAAAACAAAATATCCGCCAGGAAATTGCCAGCATTTCTCAACGTGAACTACGGCGAGTATGGATAGAGAGGTGCCAAAAATGTATGGACAACGACGGCGGCCAGTTTCAGCATCTACTTTCATAAAGTTGGTAAGTAAATCCTTTAAAAGTAGCTTTAAAAATGCTGTATGGTTTCATCCGCGCCTTTCTATGATAGCGGCAGACGGCAACGAGCCCCGAGGACGCAGACAGGAAAAACATCGCGCAGCCGGTTCGTAGTATTTTGGTTCACCGTGTAGTACATAATCTAAATTCATGCAGCTGGTTAGCAAAGACTCTTAGCACTTGTATTTTAGTATATACTGATCTTCTACTTCGCCATTTATGCTTCTAATCTCAGGAAGCACATTTTAAGATTGTATTATAGTTTCTATATTTTCTACTAAATAAATCACAAGCCGGTAAGGTCCTAATACTTGTAAATATATCTAAATACTACAGAACGCTTTATGCCTTTCGTCCTGTTACGTTTTAACCCGTGTTCTTTTATTTCTGCATTAACCTGTGTTCTGTATTTTATCCCTTCTACGTTGGGCACGCTTCTCAAGAGTGTGGGTGATATAATGGCACACCGCTTCCGGTCAGCTATCAGTCGGCGCCGTTTGAGCAGGGATATTAGATGGCTAATGCCTTTATATCGCCTCTGTCACCCTCTCTTGCTAAAACTAAAATCGCAGAGTCTCCAAATGTGTACAAACGCCTACGGTTACGTGAAATTTCATTCATCCTGCTCGAGATTCGAGGCGGCTAAACCTTGAAAGCCGAGCTTTGCGGTTAACACATTGCAACATGCAACAATGGAAAAGGTGTTACTCGCTAACTTGGCAACATGAATAACCTGTTTCTATTGCACGTGCGTCCTTTCAAGCGGGCAAATTCTTAAAGGAATTCTTCGTTCTCGTCTTGCTTTTCTTAGAAAGGTTATTCATTTCGTTTCCAAGCCTCTCTTCGTTGTTCCATTATTCCTGGCTTCTTTTTACATCGATTCTTAACTTTTCGTTCTAACAACATTCTTTCTACCTTGGGTTTTTCCTCTGGAAGTTATGCTTTATTTATTTCTGCCTTGAATGTGTTTAATTTGTTGAAAAGCGTGGAAGCAGAATTAGAATTCCCCATGAATTGTTAGAAATTATTATTGTTTTTAACGTATAACTAATATCTACTTAAGAAAAAACTGTACCTTTTAAACCCAAATGTTAATTAACTTTTGCGTGAGAAAGATTGGGTTTAATTAAGAAAAAATCTTATGTGACACATTCACATGATTTTCACTAACCTCTATCGTTTATTAGTGGATACACAAACTAATCTTACTAAAACTTGTTTTTCTACTTCATTTTAATCCAAATAAACTTTGCAGAAATAGCTACATTACACATTTCGTTATAGATACAAAGGGAATAGCGATAGTCGAATGTTTAAGAAATGGACTCTATACGCTGGCCTGAAAATTCCACGTTTAAATGGAATCGCGAGAAACAACTGTATGTAGACTTTGACCAATTCGAACCTTTAATAACGGATATCTTAGAAATGGCTTATACCACAAAACAAATTATAGCGGTAGACCGCAACAAGCGCCGAGGAAGCGGACAGGAAAAACACCGCGCAGCCGGTTCGTAGTCTTTTGGCTCTCCCTGTATTATAATCAATGCATCAGTTGGTGAGTAAATGGTCGGCGTGTAAAGTATGAACACCTGCTAATATAAACACAGGGCGCCAACGTAACAAATACAATATAACTAACCTTCCCAATACATTTAACAAGTGCGAATTTGCTGTTGTGAATGAAACCCGAATATCTAGTGACTTATCCCATAGTGGTGGAAACATTTTTAGAGTCTCTCGTATATTGTAACCTCTTTAAGAGGGAACAGGGCGCATTTTTACGCTCTTCTTAATGACAGAAACCATGCTGCCCATTAGTGTCATTTGGAATGAAAACCGCACCGCACAAAAGCTTTCTGAACCCCAGAAGCCAATTTCAAAGCATACTTTTGGCGTCGCTCCGCTTAATACACTCAACATAGTATCTGATTTCGTTACTCAAAGTGTGGAGATTCCGCAGAGACCATTAAATAAATAAACAAACATGCAAATGAAAGCTGCGATTTGGCTGTCACGGTGGCTACTACACTGGCTGGTGTGGTCTCTGTGAAAACAAGAGCCGAGCGCCTTGGAGGTGACGTGAATGTGTGTGTGCAGTATGGCTATGTGCCAGATTCATACGTCATTCCCAGACGGCCATTCCTCATTTCTTAAACTCTCTTCGTGACAGAGTTACTGCATTCTCCAAGTGTAGCGTCTAAATTTTGGTCGAATCCGCAGAGATTTTCTGACCACAAACAAGCAAAATTGTGTTGAGTTTACAGGAACTTATATATTCCTAATACATAAACAAATAATAATAATAATAATAATAATAATAATAAATACTGCAGGGTTTGGGCCTTCCCAAAGTTTTAAAATTGGTTATCTCGACCTTCTGACCTCCTTTCTTCCTCTGGGTTTGTATTTATATATGCTGACTAGAATAAGGGAAGCATTTGTCCTACATAGATGGTCGTTCCATTGTTTTCTGTATTGTTCTATTACTTCTGAAATATTGGTTACATTTAATTCTTCCCAAATGTTATAGTTTCTCTGATGTTCCAGAAGCAAATATCCAACCAGAGGCGTTGGTAACTTCATTTATTTTTGTTTGGGGGGGGGTGTCCAGGTCTCAGCTCCATAAAACATGCTTGGTAGGGCCATCATGTTAGAAAAGTATTACTAATAATAACATATATAACATTTTTACAATGTACAAACACTTTACCGGCACCCAAGACTACAGTTTTTAACATCTTATCTCTTTTCTCCATTCTTGCTTGTTGTGCCGTAAATCTTCCTCAATTTCACAATCCATCATTGCCTCTCTAACTCCTTGAATCCACGTGCTTTCTTTTCTCCTCCTTCCCGGTGGTGTCCATTCCATTATTCTTTTGGGTAATCTTTCATCTTCCATTCTTTTAGCATGCCCATACCATTCTAATTGTTTCTGTTCAATAAAATCTAAAATTAAATTATGAACATTTATATTTTTATTTTCTCTTTTAGATATCCTAACAGATCTCCTCCAATAATTCATTTGTATTACCATTAATTTTATTTTTAACTGACAATTCAGAGTTCACACTGATTAAAAAACTCTGATGTGTTACACTCACATGACTTTCTCTACTCTTGTACAAACTATTTTTACAAACGCTTATTCTCCATATGCTTCATGTTAATCGAGATGTTCCCCTTCTAGATGCAAGGGGAATTGGTAGATTTTAAGCGATAGTCAAATATTTTAAGAACTGGTTGCTATGTGGAGTATTCCATTCTCTTTGCATTACCAGGACAAAAAAAATGAATAACGAATTTGAGAAAAAGTATAAGTATTGGAAAATTTAAGGAAATAACAAGCAATATCTCGAAAATGGTTCACTCAACAAAAAATATGTTTGTGACATAAATTGTGTATTTTAACGCGATCTACATTTTTTGTGTAGTAAAATTTTGTCTATCTCTTATGGTTTACCAGTTATGCAAAAGTCGTTCACAATGAAGAATACTTTTGGAGACATTCCCAGAAAATTCGAGATATACATTTCATTTGTCATGAAAATATCTTAAACATATGATATTTTAATCAAAATCGTTAGTCATTTTTGAGAAAAATAAAATTTTCGAAAAATGTTCCATGTAAAGGGTAATCTGGGGTGGGGGGATTTTCTTGAAAACCTTCGTGTCGCATCTCTGGAAGATACTGAACCTAAATACCAAGTTTGGTGTTTATCCGACTGTTCATTTCTGAGTTATGCTGTTCACAGACACACTCACGGACATGTTTCCAAAAATGCTTTTATTGGATTCAGGGGGTCTCAAAACATGTATCTTCTGTGAAATCTCGGTATCGACAGGCCATTGAAAAAAAAATTAAAAACCCAAGGAAGACGGCATGGGGATAATTAAAAACACGCTAGAATACAAATACCTGGGAGTAAGGATTAGACAAGACGGTAAACAAGAAAAGAAAATACATTCAAACATAGACTCAGGAAAGTATGTTATATATACCTTGAATGATATATTATGTATTATTAATAATAATATAGAATAGCATTAAAAAGTCTGCATTTTCAGTATGCAGGGCATAACTCAAAGCACCTTTCCAGATCAAAACGTAAAGGTTTACTTTACCTGGAAACAAAACAGTTTGTTGTTTTCTAAAAAGCAGTTTCATTACATACTTCGTCATAGGTGCAAGAGGCATACAGGAGACTGAAGCGATAGTTAAATATTTAAACAGGGGTGACTCTATGCTGGCTTGGAAATTCCATGTTTGCAGGACATTACGAAAAACGAAATAATGGCAACAGCGGTTTAAACAATGTAATGTATTTGTGGTATTATTTGACACATTGACATAAATTAAACACATAACGAATAACTCGAAAAAAATGGTTTGATCTAAATTATGTGCTTTAATAAGTACTACATTTTTGGTGTAGTAAGTATTTTTCTACCTCTTATGGTCTACTAAGTATACAAAGAGATAATTCATTTAGAATTAAGACTTCATAGATATCCGCAGAAAATCAAGATATACATGTTACCAGTCATGTACACATCTTGAATATAATTTGATTATAATCATTAAGGGCCATTTTCGGAAAAAATAAAAGCCAACGAAGCATTCTCCATGTAAAGAATAGGGATGGGATGATGACATTTACTTGAAAATCTTCGTATCACATCGTTGAAAGAGACCGAACTTAACACTAAACTAGATGATTATCCCCCTTTTTGTGCTGTGCCGCTCGGAAGTCGCGCGTACGTTTTCCTTAAAGTTCCTTTTGGAGTTCAATCAACCTCAAAATATGTGTTTTTGTGTGGAATACAACACTATCTCTACCTACCATAGTGGTGCCCAATGATTTTAGAACTGATTAAACTAAAATAAGTGAATAATGTTGATGATTATGGCACGAGTGCCATGTTAAGATTATCCACGAGTTGGATCAACATTTTATGCAATGTTTGCATTATAAATTGTGGGAAATAAATCACGAAACAATTCGACATCCGTAGCTGACGTCCGTGATGTTAGCTTCTCCCCTGCATTTCATTTGTCGTTACCTGGCGGGTTGAACCGAAAGCAATGCATTCTCTTCTGCGAAAGAAGTGAGCAGGTGGTAAGGACTGTGATGTAGCCTATTATCAGCCACAGGCATACTGTAAATACATTCAGTTCTTAATTATTCTATATTTAATATTGTACAGAGTTTTTGCATCTTCGTTGCTAAGAGTATCACAAAATGGTTTCATCTTCTCTCTGTAAGCCCGGAAACTTGGAATACCGGTATTAGTCATTGCGACTATTGGCACTCGTGCCATAATGAGCCAATTATGCAGCAATCTGTTTATAATGGTAAACAAATTGAGTTTTATTTATGGGCGCTCTTTAACTACTAAGGTCCTTGGCGTCGCATTCTATATTGTGCGTGAAAGACCGGAAATTTTGCTCAGAGACACCTCTTTATCAGGCTTGAGGTTCTTTTACGTGCCGTAAATATACGACACGGAACCATCGGCTTTACTTCCCTTCCGAAGGAAGCCAGGCTGAAGATTTTTATGCTCGAAAAAGATACACCACCCTCCGCCGGATTCGAACGCGCGACCTCGGGAACTAGAGACTAGCATGGAATCCCTAGACCACGGGGGACGACGTTTATACTGACTGTTTAAATGTTTCCATGTTACCCGTTTACATAAATTAAGAAGGAACCTGAAACGTGTCCAAAGCAATCAATAGACGAGATCGCCTGTGTAGTAGGCAACAAGTTAAACTTGTCTGTTGATAAGGTTGCATCTTACCAGGAAAAACTACCGAAGTGTGTGCTTTTCCTTTAACGTTCTACACTAGATTGATGTAGCTCTACAAATCCGACTACAAGTTTTTACCTTGTCAGAACTAGCGGGGAACCGTGCACATGCGCAATGCGGCCGACACCGGAAGGCAGGTATTAATGATCGTGACCACGTGAAGAACAGTCTGCATGCAAACAGCCCTACAAATGTTCACTCCGGTACCGATCGCTGCAATGACCAGGTACACCAGCTTTCATCGCACTACGATTATGGGTTTTCTGTTAAATAGTTTTCCTTCATCTTACACTTTCTTTTATACGAATTCCTCCTTATTGCTTATCATTAAATGTTATTATCACTGTCTCACCTTTTCTCGCCTTTTAAAATATCTTTCGACTATAGGATGTAACAACTTACGAAACAGTTCTGGATTCAGAAGTTGGTAATACTTGGCTAGTATGAAACAATTTGAAGGAAAATTTAATGCTGAGTGTAGAAACTAAATTAGGAAAACCAGAGAATTAAACCTTATGAAGACATAAGTTTTTGTGTATTTTGCTCTTGGAATACATTTAGAGTGACATGCGGTAATTATTCCTCATATGAAAATGTTACACATATTTGTGTTACATTATGAATATTTCCTTGGTCAAAATATATTAACTTATCATAGAAAATCAATTTTAAAATACGAACAAGTAGATGGTCTAGTTAGTGACGTAAATCGGCGTCATTCTTAGACGAAAACCAAACTAAAGATGATAATATGCTGAGGCTAAAAGGCGAAAATAACACAGGTTTGAATTTTAAAAATTTTACGAGGGCAGTCCCAGAAGTACCAGACCAGATGTATAGATAGTGGTTGTTGTTTCAAACAAATGACTCTGGTAGAAAGTACCACCCTTATAAAGCTTAAGTTAGTAATTGTTTGGATCCATTAACACTGAACTCTCTCAGAAAAATTGTAAACATAGATAAAACTGGCCATCGTTATGTGATACAATACTTTCATTTGAAAGGTCTTAGTCCAACTAATATTAAAGCTGAGCTAGATTCTATCTGGGGGAGTCTGCTCCTTCGTTTACAACAGTAAAATATTGGGTGGCAGAGTTTAAGCGAGGCCGTACGAGCTGCCAAGACGAACATCGCAATGGTCGACCAAATGAGGTGACCACGCCAGAAATTGTGAAGAAAATCCACAAAATGGTATTGGATGACCGTCGACTGAAAGTGCGCTAGCTAGCAGCAGATATCGTAAGCATTTCAAAAAGTGCTGTACATCGCATACTGACTGAAAATGTAGACATGAGAAAGTTATGCGCAAGATGGTGTCGCGTTTACTCACAATGGAACAAAAGCAGCGTCGTGAAGATGTTTCAGTCGAATGTTTCGCTGCAATAAAGCCGAGTTTTTGTGCCGATTCATAATCATGGATGCAACATAGGTCCATCACTTCACACTTGAGTCGAAGGAACAGTCAAAACAGTGGATTGAAAGGGGAGAATCGGTTCCAAATAAGGCGAAGGCAGTTCCATCTGCAGGCAAGGTCATGGCGTCAGTTTTTGGGGATGCGCGTGGAATAATTTTCATTGGTTATCTTCAAAAAGGAAAAGCAATCAATGCTGTGTATTATGCAAACTTATTGCAGCGTTTGAATGATGAAATCAAGCAAAAACGGCCGCATTTGGTGGAAAAGAAACTTTTGTTTCATCAAGACAATGCACCAGTTCACACATCCATTATCACCATGGTCAAAATCAATGTGTTAAAGTTCGAATTGCTTCCTCATGCACCCTATTCGCCAGATTTAGCCCCCTCTGATTATTTTCTGTTTTCAAAGTTGAAGAAATAGCTTGGTGCTAAAAAATTTGCCAACAGTGAAGAGCTGGAGTCTGCAATAGATGGCTATTTTGCAGAACTCGATGGTTCTCAGTATAAACAGGGTATCGAAGCTATTGAACACTGCAGGGAAAAGTGTATCGAGCTGAAAGGAGACTATGTAGAGAAATAAAGATGATTTTTTTTCCCCAAATTTTTGTGTTTTCTTTGTTAGGTCAGGTACTTCTGGAACAGCCTTCTAGTTTAGGTATTATTCATGTTCCCAAATTGGTTTTACCGTAAGCTGACAACCCAATCGCTCCTACATCCAAAAATCGCAATTTAACTTTAAGAATTAATTAATTAAAAATAACAATTTTACAACATGTTCCTTAATATGAGGTTTTGTCATACATGGTTATAAATTGGATGCTGTAATTAATGTAATTGTATTTAAAGCCATTTACTGATTTTAATGAGCCAGTAAATTGTGGTATTCAACATAATAAAGCAATATAAAATAATGCACATACATTAGGTCCCTGATCTAAGTAGGTCTCTTAGACTAAACAATACGTATTCTACTGGGTTTTAATGATACAATTCTCTCCTACTATTATTTTCTTTTCAATAGGTGGGTGTATTGCCTTGCTCAAAATCTGCACGCATCTTAGAACGGAGGAGCTCGAGATTTCTGTGGACTCTAAAATGTACACGTTCTTTCCTTTAAAGGTTGGTGCACTTTCCACTTTTACAATAGGAAAATCATGGTTAAGCGGTTACAACTTAAACAAGCTTCTGCTATACATGCGTATGGCACAGTGACAATGAGAAAGTTTAACATTTCAACTACGCTAGGGCATCAATTCAACTCGACGAAGCTACAAAATTTCATTTGCTTTAAAATATCGTCAAAAATACTTGTTTATACACACCAACTGGCAAAATATTGCAATTTTGCACAGTAAACGCTACTAGCAAGACGGATTAAAATTGCTGCACACAATTGGGCTAATGCTAATTCGAAGTAAAATTCATCTGAATGAAAAGACATAAAGCAATCTCTATATAAACCTACCAAGCAGATACAGGGCAACAGAGGAGGAACAGAACAGGGACACCGAGCGGGATGGCTCAGACGGTAGAGTCTGTGACCCGCATTCAGGGATTCAAATCCCGTGGGCCGACCAATCTGGATGGCTTTTTCGTGTTTTCCCTCACTCGTTAAGGCAAATGCCGGGTTGGAATAAAATACCACTACCCAAAGTTCCACCTTAAGTATAAAACAATAGTAAAACTGAAAAATCGTTGGTAATAGCGAATGCTGTGCCATCTATCCATAGACAATGAAACCAGGTAGACTGGACATCTGCACGGCACGAAGCAGAAGATCCAGCTGCTATGCGCTAGGTTCACTGTGGACACGTGACGAAGCAAGATGGCATGGTTACAGGGATGAGACCTAGAAGGCTACTGTCCGCCAAGATAAGAGTTATCCACTAACAGATCCGTCGCTATATGACCCTGTAGTTAAAGCGACATAAAATAAATAGTTTTTTTATTGTAATAAAAAAAAAGAGATAACAGGGATGGCACCCATCACGCCACCCTGCTCAAAATCTATTGAGAAAAAATCTGATGTGTTACACTCAGATGACTTTCTCTACTCTTGTACAAACTATTTTTACAAACGCTTATTCTCTATATGCTTCATGTTAATCGAGATGTTAATCTTATTGCTAATTTTCTTGTAGGTGCGAGGGGAATTGGTAGGCTTTAAGCGATAGTCAAATATTTTAAGAGCTGGTTGCTATGTGGCGCATTCCATTCTCTTTGGTTGTCCAGTACATAAAAAAATTCTGATGTGTTACACTCAGATGACTTTCTCTACTCTTGTACAAACTATTTTTACAAACGCTTCTTCTCTATATGCTTCATGTTAATCGAGATGTTAATCTTATTGCTAATTTTCTTGTAGGTGCGAGGGGAATTGGTAGGCTTTAAGCGATAGTCAAATATTTTAAGAGCTGGTTGCTATGTGGCGCATTCCATTCTCTTTGGTTGTCCAGTACATAAAAAAATTCTGATGTGTTACACTCAGATGACTTTCTCTACTCTTGTACAAACTATTTTTACAAACGCTTATTCTCCATATGCTTCATGTTAATCGAGATGTTAGTCTTATTGCTAATTTTCTTGTAGGTGCGAGGGGAATTGGTAGGCTTTAAGCGATAGTCAAATATTTTAAGAGCTGGTTGCTATGTGGCGCATTCCATTCTCTTTGGTTGTCCAGTACATAAAAAAATTCTGATGTGTTACACTCAGATGACTTTCTCTACTCTTGTACAAACTATTTTTACAAATGCTTATTCTCCATATGCTTCATGTTAATCGAGATGTTAGTCTTATTGCTAATTTTCTTGTACATGCAAGGGGAATATGGTAGGCTTTAAGCGATAGTCAAATATTTTAAGAGCTGGTTGCTATGTGGCGCATTCCATTCTCTTTGGTTGTCCAGTACATAAAAAAATTCTGATGTGTTACACTCACACGATTTTCTCTACTCTTGTACAAACTATTTTTACAAATGCTTATTCTCCATCTACTTCATGTTAATCGAGATAAACATTTCCAGACTCTATCTTATTGCTAATTTTCTTGTAGATGTAAGGGGAATATATATTTACAAGGACAATATAGAAATACAGTAGCCTTTAAACATAGACATTACTCTTAATAGCTGGTTGCTATGTGCAGCACCATTCTCTTTACCACAGATTAATACTCTTTGCATATCCAAGACAAAAAAATGAATAACGAGTTCTCATTTGAGAAAAATATTGAAAAATTTAAGGGAATAACAAGCAATATCCCGAAAATGATTCACTCAACACAAAAAATGTATATGATATAAATTGTGTATTTTATCGCGATCTACATTTTTGTGTAGTAAAATTTTGTCTATCTCTTATGGTTTACCGGTTATGCAAAAGTCGTTCACAATGAAGAATACTTTTGAAGACATTCCCAGAAAATTCAAGATATACATTTTATTTGTCATGAAAATATCTTAAACATATGATATTTTAATCAAAATCGTTAGAGCCATTTTTGAGAAAATTAAAATTTTCGAAAAATGTTCCATGCAAAGGGTAACCTGGGGTGGGGGGATTTTCTTGAAAACCTTCGTGTCGCATCTCTGGAAGATACTGAACCTAAATACCAAGTTTGGTGTTTATCCGACTGTTCGTTTCTGAGTTATCCTGTTCACAGACACAGACACACACACACACACACGGACATGTTTCCAAAAATACTTTTTTTGGATTCAGGGGATCTCAAAACATGTATTTCCGGTGAAATCTCGGTATCGAATTTTTGGGTGGAATAAAATACTTCCCCTACTTACTATACGTAGTAGAGAAAGTAAAAATTCAAGAGATTAATGAAGTTCTTTATGTATCGTGCGATAACTTGGATGTCGCATCGAGGTGAGGAATCCAACTGGAGAGGAATCGAGAGTATGAAATGTACGGACAAGATAAGTAATGCATCTTTCAGAAAGTGGCGCAAGGAAGAACGCTGAAAATGATCAAGAAGAGGAAGATAAACTGTAAACTACTACATTGAAAAGAAACTGATTGCTTAGAGATGCACTGGCAGCAATGATGAATGGGGGAAAAGGTAGCAGAAAAGGATGCCAGATGATAGACAAGGTTAATATATTATATTATTCATACGCGAGGAGGGATGAATTGGGAAGGCATTGAAGCACCTGCCCTGCGTGAGTGACTGGCTGATTGAATAAAAAGATGTATCCTAGTAAATGAATACTGACGATGAAACTTCTATTGCATTTTGTGATACGTTGTTGCTTATGTTACAAAAAATGTGCAGCACCAATAGGAGAAGAACAGAATGGAGAAATAAAATTCTGAAACTGGATGGTACAAACTAAACTGCAAACAATAAAACAAGGCTAAGAAAAAACAACTGCATAGTTAGGTTATGGTTCATACCTCATAAAGGCATTTTAAGCCCCTAAACAGTAGAAGTCTGCATGGGACCAAATTTATAGACCCAAACCGGGCCCAGCTCGAGCCCGAGAATACCACCCGACCCGGTCCGATTGTCTAATTTTGCTTTTTTGCAGTTATTCACTACATTATTATTATTCCTAAAAGCGCAGTATGAAGAGACTAGGATTGATTCCTGATACCGGCATGGGGATTTTCCCCCTTCTGGTGGACCTGGTAAGGGATGCTCAGGTCTTTGGGACCAATTGAGGAGCCACTTACAGAAATAGTGGTGGCTGAGGTCCTGGAATCCTCATGTAGTAAGCGGTATATTGACAGCATACTGCCTTATTGACCGCATGTCGCCACTATTACTGCGCTCACCCTAGGATGTCTTGGGTGAGGGTAGATGGACGGAGATGGAGCTTACAGCTGTTGTAAAGCTATCCGTAATAGCCCAAAGCGAACATTTATTTATGTGCCAAATTGACCCTCACCTGGAGAAATCTAATATAGGCGACTACGGGCTGCACTAAAGGAAGGTTGACGTCTACGTTCCGTGGTACGTCGGCGAATGTGGTCGTCGACTGCGCAGGCTCCGGTTCAGTCCTAGCTCTGCTCACCGAAGCTGAAGTTAGTCTTTCTTCGACGGTGAGGAATTTCACGAGGAAAACGGCAGGCCAACGTTTAGGCAGAAGGCATTGCGGACAGTGTTTCTATATTGCTTTTGGTTTAACTTATTCAAAATTATCTTTAATATTTATTAACCTGGAAAGATTGATCGTGCGAAATATAGACTTATTGGTGTTCCTAATCTGAAATATATCGATAAATGTGAGAGCAGGAAGCAGGTATGTAATAATTGTAATTTAATTCAATGGACTGAAGGAAGAATAAGGGTTTCTGAAATTGCAGTTATGTATTTTATAGAAGTGTAAACTTATTAAATGAAATAAATTCGGCTTATTAATTAATTTATGTAATATATTGTCAAGTAGTAATCTACCATCATTCCCACTTTAATCCACTTCCTATTGGGACAGAAACACATGTTTTAGTTATTATCACTAATGCTACTGAGATAGATGAGTGCATGCTGCGATAATTGTGCCATTCCGGGCATCTCAACATAGCGGACCAAAACATGTGATCAATTAATTTTATTACCATATACATTGAAAAATCTTTCGTTATTTTTTATTTTCTCAAAATTACGCTAATTATTAATAAAATAATGTATGTTTAAGGTATAGACATGACAAATAAAATGCTATGCTGAAATGATAAATTAATACTATCCCCTCTGTTATTTAACATATAGGATTATTAAAAAAGAAGGAACAGATTTTAAATATTTATTTCTAATGAACGACAATAGATAGCGACAAATACGACACATTGAATAGAGGAAAATTCAAAGTTTTAAGCCCCACCTATTAGTTCCCTTCAGTGCCTACAGCAGCGCTGTTTGTTTACGAGAAAATGGCGACGCCACACAAAAGTCGTTTTGTGTGCTGCATTATGCAAAGAGTGAATCCATTGTAAGTTCAAGTTACTTGCCATAAAAAATTTACAATTGATTCGATAAATTCGTAGAAGATGGTTGCCTATGCAAACGGAAAAGCACTGGTCGTTCTCACATAACAAATGGTGCTCATTTTGAACACACAAAATAAAATTTTGAACTTTTCTCTAATCAGTGATATAGCGCATGTGTCGCCATTTTGTGGTTCATTAGAAATAAACATTTAAAGTCTGTGCCTTCTTTTTGAATAGTCCTGTACATTTAAATAAAATTACAGAGCTTTGGCTAGAGCATAATCCTAGAGCAGTAAAAATTAATGTTATATTAAGCAATAACGAGGTAAGTAAGTCTATACGGATGATTTTTATTAATGGCCACTTCTAAAGATTACATCTGAAGGTCATTTACAAGTTTAAACAGAATTGTGGAAGTATATAATATGAAAATATCCGTTGAAAAACCACAATCAGTAGGAATAAAAGGAAAATAATGGAGGAGAATAAAAATTGCCATAAATATAGATATGGAGGAAAACATTTTTTCTAGATATAATAAGTGTTAACTGGAATAATTTAAAGAAACTTGAGTAAAATTAAAACCAGCTTTAAAATTTGGTTGTGAAGTATGGACTATAAGGCAAGAGGAGGCTGGAAGTGGCGAAGATGAGATTTGCCCGTCGCCTGATAAAGAGTAACAATAAGAGACAGAAGTTGTTAGAGAAAAATTAAAAAATCTGATGTGTTACACTCACATGACTTTCTGTACTCTTGTACAAAGTATTTTTACAAATGCTTATTCTCCATATGCTTCATGTTAATCGAGATATCGAGATGTTAATCTTATTGCTAATTTTCTTGTAGATGCAAGGGGAATATGGTAGGCTTTAAGCGATAGTCAAATATTTTAACGCTGTTTGCTATGTGGCGCATTCCATTCTCTTTGCATGTCCAGGACATAAAAAAAAATGAATAACCAATTTGGGAAAAAGTATAAGTATTGGAAAATTTAAGGGAATAACAAGCAATATCTCGAAAACGGTCCACTCAACAAAAAAAATGTATATGACATGAATTGTGCATTTTAACGCGATCTACATTTTTTGTGTAGTAAAATTTTCTCTATCTCTTATGGTTTACCGGTTATGCAAAAGTCGTTCACAATGAAGAACACGTTTGGAGACATTCCCAGAAAATTCAAGATATACATTTTATTTGTCATGAAAATATCTTAAACATATGATATTTTAATCAAAATCGTTAGAGCCGTTTTTGAGAAAATTAAAATTTTCGAAAAATCTTCCATGTAAAGGGTATCCTGGGGTGGGGGATTTTATTGAAAACCTTCGTGTCGCATCCCTGGAAGATATTGAACCTAAATACCAAGTTTGGTGTTTATCCGACTGTTCGTTTCTGAGCTATGCTGTTCACACACAGACAGACAGACAAACAGACACACACACGGACATGTTTCCAAAAATGCTTTTTTTTTATTCAGGGGGTCTCAAAACATGTATTTTCGGTGAAATCTCGGTATCGAATTTTTGGGTGGAATACAATACTTCCCCTACTTACTATACGTAGTAGAGAAAGTAAAATGAAAAGTATAGCTGAGGAATTCAAGGAATACCAGAAAACATAAGGAAAGGATGGGGCCGAATAGGTTACTAAAAAATCTGATGTGTTACACTCACATGACTTTCCCTACTTTTGTACAAAGTATTTTTACAAACGCTTATTCTCCATCTAGTTCATGTTAATCGAGATACACATTTGCAAACTCTATCTTATTGCTAATTTTCTTGTAGATGTAAGGGGAAAATATATTTACAAGGGCAATATAGAAAAACAGAAGCCTTTAAGCACATACATATCTCTTAAAAGCTGGTTGCTAGGTGCAGCACTATTCCCTTTGCCACAGATTATAACTCGTTGCATATCCAAGACAAAAAAATCTGATGTGTTACACTCACATGACTTTCTCTACTCTTATACAAACTATTTTTACAAACGCTTATTCTCCATATGCTTCATGTTAATCGAGATATCGAGATGTCAATCTTATTACTAATTTTCTTGTAGATGCAAGGGGAATATGCTAGGTTTTAAGCGATAGTCAAATATTTTAAGAGCTGGTTGCTATGTGGCGCATTCCATTCTCTTTGCACGTCCAGGACATAAAAAAAAATCTGATGTGTTACACTCACATGACTTTCTCTACTCTTGTACAAACTATTTTTACAAACGTTTATTCTCCATATGCTTCATGTTAATCGAGATGTCAATCTTATTGCTAATTTTCTTGCCGATGCAAGGGGAACATGGTAGGTTATAAGCGATAGTCAAATCTTTTAAGCGCTGGTTGCTATGTGTCGCATTCTATTCTGTTTGCATATCCAGGACATAAAAAATCTGATGTGTTACACACACATGACTTTCTCTACTCTTGTACAATCTAATTTTACAAACGCCTATTCTCCATATGCTTCATGTTATCGAGATATGGAGATGTCAATCTTATTGGTAATTTTCTTGTAGATGCAAGGGAAATATGGTAGCTTTTAAGCGATAGTCAAATATTTTAACGCTGGTTGCTATGTGCCGCATTCCATTCTCTTAGCATGTCCAAGACATAAAAAAATGAATAACGCATTTGAGAAAAAGTATAAGTATTGGAAAATTTAAGGAAATAACAAGCAATATCTCGAAAGCGGTTCACTCTACAAAAGAAATGTATATGACATAAGTTGTGTATTTTAACGCGATCTACATTCTTTGTGTAGTAAAATTTTGTCTATCTCTTATGGTTTACCAGTTATGCAAAAGTCGTTCACAATGAAGAATTCTTTTGGAGACATTCCCAGAAAATTGAAGATATACATATTATTTGTCATAAAAATATCTTAAACATATGATATTTTAATCAAAATCGTTGGAGCCATTTTTGAAAAAATTAAAATTTTCGAAAAGTCTTCCATGTAAAGGGTAGTCTGGGGTGGGGGGATTTTCTTGAAAACCTTCGTGTCGCATCTCTAGAAGATACTGAACCTAAATACCAAGTTTTGTGCTTATCCGACTGTTCGTTTTTGAGTTATGCTGTTCACAGACACACACACAGACACACACACACACACAGACACACACACACACACACACACAGACACACACACGGACATGTTTCCAAAAATGCTTTTTTTTGGATTTAGAGGGTCTCAAAACATGTATTTCCGGTGAAATCTCGGTATCGAATTTTTGGGTGGAATGCAATACTTCCCCTACTTACTATACGTAGTAGAGAAAGTAAAAAGGATACAGTTACAAACCCCACGGCATAAGAGATCAAGGCAGATCGAGAGCAAGATGAAAGGATTAGTTCTAAGCTGGGAAACGCATTTGTTTACCAAACTTTGATTAGGAGAAGAAGATAACTAAATATGAAAATCTGCATAGACAAATAGATTTAACTATGTCGAAGAACGAGGAAGAACAGCAGTTGTGGAAATCACACCTTGAAATTCATAACTCTTGTCACGGAAGTTCCTTGCTGAGACTGTGTTTCTCATCCTCCATTAATTTAAAGTGTTATGTAATCTGGTTTGTAGGCCATTACTGCACTACGTAGCACATTTCTGCCACACGGTTCCTGCACACCAATACAAGACGTGTCCACACGTGTCTGTGGCAAGGTGACCGACAACGGTGGTACATTCTAAGGACACGGAATGGATGACGCCAAGGTTTTTCACGGGCTTGCTAGAGTGTCTGGGAGGTAAAATGTATGTCCATTGCTGCCAGTAATAGAGAAGTTTAGTGTGGCTGTGGTGGCGGACCTGTTTACAGACGGCTGGTCCATTCTCCCATAACGACCGTCCCGCATTGGCAGCAAATGGGGCGAAACGAAACTCCGCAGCATAAATCCTCCAGGCAGGGTACTCCCGGATCGTTTCCCATCTCTATTATTTGGAATGTTTTCTGCTTCTAGCTGAGAGCGATTCGCCATCTCTCTCTTGCCTGCTTCTTCCAAAACACTGCACAGCATTTTAGAAATTCTCTAGTACCTGCAATATTTCTAATTCCGCCTTCCGGAAAGTAACTGCTTAGTTCGTCAAATTACAAGGATATAAAGACGTACTGCCTACTGTAACAATTAATTTAATACTTAAAATCGCTCCCTATGTAGCTTGTAAACCTAAATTTACTCAAATCCTTAAGTGGATATGTTTATATGTATACTATAGATCGGAGCTATGAATGAAATAACATGCGTATGACTAGTGAACGGAAAAAGATAGTAATTTACGTAACAAGTTAATAATTTTTATGATTATGGCACGAGTAAATGATTGGCGCACCTGCTGTGGTTCGTGGTACAAATTCCACGAGTATCATTAAGATCATCCACGAATTGGATACATTTGTGAAGTCTTAGCATTATAAATTGTACGAAATACCATGAAATAATTAGGCATCCATAACTGGAAAGTCTTCATATATTCGTAAATGAGATGTTAGTTTTTCTCCCTGGATTTAATTTGTTATTACCTGGCGTGTTGAAACGATAAACAAGACAACCGTTTGCATGCATTCCCTTCTTGGGAGAGAAGTGAGCAGGTGTTGCGGACTGCGATGTAGCCGGTTATCAGTACGGCATGGTAAGTAATTATAAATTCAGATGTTAAATATTCTATATTTAAGTAAAATGAATCAATTAATACAGACAAAGTACCTAGCATTTCAATGTTTATATAGTTTATCTGAAGCTTTTCTTAATACACATCTATTGAATATATAAACAAAACGTACTATGATATCATTCTGTATACAGTATTAAGTATAATAAAAATTACATTCTCTGATCATTTTTTAAAATTCAGTATTTTAAAAAAAACCTTTTAGACTTTGATACAATTTTTACTTTCTCTACTACGTATAGTAAGTAGGGGAAGTATTGCATTCGACCCAAAAATTCGATACCGAGATTTCACCGGAAATACATGTTTTGAGACTCCCTGAATCCAAAAAAAGCATTTTTGGAAACATGTCCGTGTGTGTGTCTGTGTGTGTGTCTGTGTGTCTGTGTGTGTGTCTGTGTGTGTGTGTGTCTGTGAACAGCATAGCTCAGAAACGAACAGTCGGATAAACACCAAACTTTGTATTTAGGTTCAGTATCTTCCAGAGATGCGACACGAAGGTTTTCAAGAAAATCCCCCCACCCCAGACTACCCTTTACATGGAACATTTTTCGAAAATTTTAATTTTCTCAAAAATGGCTCTAACGATTTTGATTAAAATATCATATGTTTAAGGTATTTTCATGACAAATGAAATGTATATCTCGAATTTTCTGGGAATGTCTCCAAAAGTGTTCTTCATTCTGAACGACTTTTGCATAACTGGTAAACCATAAGAGATAGACAAAATTTTACTGCACAAAAAATGTAGATCGCGTTACAATACACAATTTATGTCATATACATTTTTGTTGTTGAGTGAACCGTTTTCGAGATATTGCTTGTTATTCCCTTAAATTTTCCAATACTTATACTTTTTCTCAAATTCGTTACTCATTTTTTTATGTCCTGGACATGCAAAGAGAATGGAATGCGCCACATAGCAACAGCGCTTAAATATTTGACTATCGCTTAAAACCTACCATATTCCCCTTGCATCTACATGAAAATTAGCAATAATATTGACATCTCGATTAACATGAAGCATATGGAGAATAAGCGTTTGTAAAAATAGTTTGTACAAGAGTAGAGAAAGTCATGTGAGTGTAACACATCAGATTTTTTGTTAAGTAATGCATAGACTGTTATATTTATAAACAATTTATATGTAACATATATGATCAAAATGCGACGCAAGAGGAGCAGCTTGAATGGTACAAACAGTTGTTTTGAGAAACAGCCAATCGGGTGTAACCAATTAGCAGGCAACGCACGGGTAATTTATAATATATGACCTTTCAAAATGACCAGACATATCCCCGCGTGGGGAAAAATTGGGGCATGGTTTTAAGGACCATTTTTGCGATAAAAGCTCAGTAACATGATAAACGTAAATCTCCAATGGGGTCTTTGGCAGTTCAGCAATTCAGAAGTGGATGAAATACCGCCTGGAAACGTCCCAAGATGTTAAACTTATAGTCGATAACGATACTGTTTCAGGGCGTATTGCAACAGAGATAGCCCATCAAGTTTCTTACTATTTTTATGTGCCAGGTTTATAACATCAGCACCAATAAACAATACACATTTAATATGAATCTGCTGGCTCGCCCTGACATCTAAGTTTTCGGCCCACGGTAATTAATTTCCCAGTTTATGCTTAGGAAGCCACACAAATCCTGGCCAGCTGAATTTCTTCCGTGACACTGCCAAGGCTGACGCCCCAAAATGTCTTCCTTTCAAATATGATATTTACTTCTCTACTATAAGAGAGGAAGTAATTGCCCTCCACCCTAAATTTCGATACCGAGATTTCACTGTAAATACATATTTTGAGGTTCACTGAATAAAAAAATTCACATAACTTTCTCTAACCTCTATAGTTTATTAGTGGGTGTACAAATCATTCTAACGAAAGTTTATTTTCTATCTGCTTCATTTTAGTCGAGATAAACATTTGCAGAGATAGCTACATTACACATTTCGTTATACATACAAAGGGAACAACGATTTAAGAACTGAACGGTGTATGCTGGCCTTAAAATTCCATACTCTTTCCATGCAATCGCGAGAAACAGCTGAAAATCAACGGAACCTAAAAAAGAATGGTTAAGTATTGAGCAATTCGAACCACTAATGACGAATATCTCGGAAATTGCTGATGACACAAACAAAGGGTTATTCGAAATAAATTGTGTGTTTTAAATAGATCTACATTTTTGTGCAGTCAAATTTTGTCTGTCTCTTACGGTTTACCTGTTATACCAAGTCATCCAGATTGAAGAGGAGTGCAGGGGTTATTCCCAGAAAATCCAAGATATACATTTCGTTTGTAATGAAAATATCCTAAATATATGGTATTTTAATCAAAATAATTTGAGCCATTTTTTAGAAAATCAATTTTTTTCCATGTAAAGGGCAGTCTGGAGTGGGGAAGTTTTCTTGAAAATCTTCGTGTCGATTCTTGGAAGATGAAGTTAAATGCCAAGTTTGGTATTTAACCGACTTTTCTTTTTGAATTGTGCTATTCGCAGACACACACACAGAGACCTTTTTCTAATTTTTCTTTTTGGGGGGGTTCATTAGATCTCAAAACATACATTTACAGTGAAATCTCGACATCGAATTTTTGGATGGAATACAATGCCTATTTCCCCTACTTACGATACGTAGTAGAGAACTATCGTTTTAGCCTACTGCCTTTTTCTTATACCTACAACGAAATGTGTAAATACGTAACAAAAGTTACGTTAAAAGCAGCACTGCCTATAATCCCTGAAGAGAAGAAGAAGAAGTACGGGGTGTTTCAGTGGAATGTCCCACTTTTTAATTAGCTATAACACTGCATCTTTATCATGACTTTTAAATTGTACGTACATTGCAATAATGCAAGAAATCAGGAGTTTCAGTAGATGCCAACAGATGGCAGACTGCCGTCGATTCGATACATATCGATGTTCCCTGTGTTGTCACATAACCTTTAAAATGGAGTACACAATTCAACAGCGTGCATTTATAGTGAACGATTATTGGCTCACCAATTCTGTTACCACCACACAAAGATATTGTTACATAACGGGGTGAGGGGCAAAAGGTTTCGAACAAATTATTACATTTTAATCGCCCCAACATGCACATAGGGGAGCGTAGCTACGGATACTGCGAGAGGACCAGGATCTTGATGTTCACATTCCAATGCAGGCGTGGGGTATTTATAACAAAATACACAAATTTCACATTATTCTCATTACCCGTTGTTTATTTAATAAATAAATGGTGTCTGTACATCAAACACACGGAAATAAAGAATTGAGGGGAGATGCTCCATGCACGACCTACATTTACACTCTTTCATACAAACTCACAGACTCAGTTGGCTGACGCTCGCACACAAACAGAAAAGTAACGCTAAACTATTCCCCCCTCTCCAACCCTCACTAGGCACGCTAGCTAGAGCTGGCGAGTTGCCATGCCAGACGGAACTTCAAACACAAAGCCGAAAGAAATGGCAAAATTACCGCAACAATGCTGTCGCCAATGCAACGAAATAATGTGTCTGGCATGACAATACCTACTAATACGCCACATCATTACCGACGTGAGTATGGTGTTCGTGATGGTTCTGAGAAAGGCAATTCTAAGGTTAGTGGAGAAGTTGGAACGAACTGGTTTATTAGTCAGTGAAAAAGGCAAGATCATCCGCTGTCATTAGTGCCACAGCGTTCTGGGGATGTTCGCGAGCGATTGCTTCGCTCCCCACAAAAGTCTTTACGCCGTCTGTCAAAGAGACCGGCTATTAGGTAACGATGTGCCAAAGAGCAGCAAAGCACGTAAAACTCTGGCCATACAAAGCGACAGCAGTACACGAGCTGAAAGAAGCCGACAAAATGAAGCGTGTGCGATACTGCAGTTGGTTCCCCAACTTTGTGGAAACAAACCAAGACATATTGAAAGTGACGTGGTTTACCGATGAAGCTTGGTTTCATCTCGCAGGCTACGTAAATTCTCAAAACACAAGGATATGGGCATCAGGAAATCCTCATGTGTACCATGAGAAACAGTTGGAGTGTGGTGTGCAATATCCGGTCACAATTGGGCAATTTTCTTCTACGAAACTGTAAGGACGTGTATAACATTTTCGCCGAATTCGTGGAGCAGCTATATGACAACGAACTTACCAGGGATATTTTCAACAGGATGGTGCCACATGCCACACCTCTAATGAATCCATGGCACACATCAGCAGCTTCTTCGAGAACCGTGTTATCTCTAAAGGTTTGTGGCCTCCAAAATCACCAGACTTGACAGCAGATTTTTACTTTATCTATTACGTACAGTAAGTAGGGGAAGTAGGTATTGTATTCCACCCAAAAATTAGATACCGAGATTTCACCGGAAATACATGTTTTGAGACCCCCTGAATCCATAAAAAAGCATTTTTGGAAACATGTCCGTGTGTGTGTCTGTCTGTGTGTCTGTGAACAGCATAATTCAGAAACGAACAGTCAGATAAACACCAAATTTGGTACTTAGGTTCAGTATCTTCCAGAGATGCGACACGAAGGTTTTCAAGAAAATCCCCCCACTCCAGAGTACCCTTTACATGGAACATTTTTCGAAAATTTTAATGTTCTCAAAAATGGCTCTAACGATTTTGATTAAAATATCATATGTTTAAGATATTTTCATGACAAATAAAATGTACATCTTGAATTTTCTGGGAATGTCTTCAAAAATATTCTTCATTGTGAACGACTTTTGCATAATTGGTAAACCATAAGAGATAGACATAATTTTACTACACAAAAAATATAGATTGCGTTAAAATACGCAATTTATGTCCTATACATTTTTTTGTTGAGTGAACCATTTTCGAGATATTGCTTGTTATTCCCTTAAATTTTCAAATACTTATACTTTTTCTCAAATGGGAATTCGTTATTCATTTTTTTTGTCTTGGGTATGCAAAGAATATTAATCTGTGGCAAAGAGAAAGGTGCTACATATAGCAACCAGCTATTAAGAGTAATGTCTATACTTAAAGGCTACTGTATTTCTATATTGCCCTTGTAAATATATATTCCCCTTACATCTACAAGAAAATTAGCAATAAGATAGAGTCTGCACACGTTTATCTCGATTAACATGAAGCATATGGAGAATAAGCGTTTGTACAAGAGTAGAGAAAGTCATGTGAGTATAATACATCAGATTTCTTTTGTGCGGCCATCTCAAGGAAAGAGTCTACAGAAACAGAACACGAACCATCCAGGATCTCCGGGCAAACATCACAGCCGAAATAAGAAACATCGACGTAGACATGCCCAGACGTGTATCTGAAAACATGGTGAAACGGGCAAGAATGTGTCTCCAGGAGTAGGGGGGACACTTCCAGCACATATTGTAACTGTCGTTATTTCTCCCAGAGATAACCTCTCATTTACAATTGGGTACATTTATTTTGTATTTAGTCAAAGAGTTGACCTAATTAAAAATGTGACATCCCACTGAAACAAGCTGTAGGTTACGTCTATTGACAAGCAGTAGATAGAAGAATAAGCATTTGTAAGAATAGTTTATAGAAGAGGAGTAGAGAAAGTCATACAACATATTAGACTGATTCCATATTTCTAATTTTAGCTTTCAGACAGCCAGTGTGAAACAGCAATAACCAACCAAACCACACTCATTAAAGAACAAGAAAGTATCAACACTTGTGATATTACTGATGAAAATAGTGTGGATGTTATATTATTAATTTAGAAAAGAAGGAAAACAAAAGAAGGGTATAAAAACTTGTGCTGCAACGCTTAGCCATAATTACATCTTAAAACGTTCAACCACTTCTGCGCTATCGGAGTTGTTCGTGCAGGGCTTTATGCTGCTGATTTATCACCATCAGCATGCAACCAATGTGGTCAAAAGCCACAACCTCAAGTGCCATTTGTAATTAATGGAAATCCTTGCATCGTGCTGCTTTCAATAGAATCACTATTTAAAGCAACATTCATCATTAATTAGAGAGGGAGCAGCAAATACAGAAGCTGCTGGAAGAAATCAGAAAAATGTACTATTGTTATTCCTTCACTGATGCCTAGGCTAAAATCCTCTTCTCATCAAAAGATTTTTTCGTCCGACGAACCTATTTCCTCTTGCCCGTTATTCTACTATCTTTCTTCTAAATCAAATACTGTACTGTTTAAACTAGTTAACGCTATCGACTTTTTCTCCTAAGCTATACTAATACTATAAAGAACAACCATTTGTGCCTGTATGTGTGTGTGTGTGCGCGAGCGCGCGCGCGCTCGAAAACCCTCAACCGATTTTGATAATTTCTTTTTGGTCAACCACACTATAAACGCTGATAACATGTGAAGTAACAGAACCGTTATGGTAACCATAATACTTCAGCTACTCGTGATCTTACTCGGCGGCACCCACAGCTTTTCCCTACCTTTTAACATCTTCAAAGCAGCAATCCACTGGGAACCAGTTCCCACATAAACAATAAAATGTGTATTTAATATAAAATAAATTCTGTTCATTGTAATTTTAATATTCCAAACAATCGAGTTCGTTTTCTTTGCTTCAATATGTGTTGCTTTCACGTTACCTGCAAAAAATCAATAGACACTATATGGGCTCAACAGTACTGCCATCCGTTGCACCACTCGCAAACACACACAGTTAGAATATGAGTTAGTGGCTCTTCAACAGAGATGCACGTTTTTACAGATGCGACTTCTGTGAACAACTCTCGTATTATGTAAAACCACTCTTGTCGTTTAAACTCAGTATGCACGTTCTCATATCATTGTTTTACGCCCTCCTACAACCATACGTCAGAATTTCCCTCACACAACCTTCTACATCCTTTATCAATATACAGGTACCCCTTTAGGTATACAGTTATCTTTTTCCATCTGCGTGGAAGTTACAATCGGCAACGGCGCATATCAGAAGTCCTTGTATTCACGGCTACCTCTAACATTCCGTTTCTTCCCGAAAGTCCAGAAACGTCTAGAACCGGAAGGAAGTTGCACTGAGGAACCCTTCTCCAAAGAGTCCAACTATAAGAAGAGCGCTATGGCACATAGTGACATTCAGTTGAAACTTTGCAAGAAGTGAACGGAAACAAGTGAAGAACGAAGCGATTATAAAGATTTGTATTGTTGATTTTACTACGCAAAAAATGGCATATAAAATTTTAATACGCTTCAATTTAGTCAGGAGTGGGATGAAATAAAAGAAATATTCGCTAGGCTTCTCAGCATAATGGAGATGAAATGGCGAAGAAAATAGGTCACAACGTTACCCTATTCAAATAAAAAGTTATTGCTAATTCCATTTTACGCTAATCTTGCGTTTGTCGAAAAAAGGTTACAAATTATGTAATAAGAATTCAGTGGAATGCAAACTGCAGAAACAACACTTAATATAGAAGAAACGCATCATAAATTTTCAAACCTATTTCATAGGTGATAAGATAACCCAAAGTGAGCTTCAACCTAGAAAATGTTGAATGTTCACAGCTAACAACCAAAGTTTATTTAATAAGTTTTAGAAGTTTTTAGTATCTACCTTTTATAGTTTGTATACATTTCAATAATAAGATGACCTCCAGACTTATACGAAAATTAAAGATATTGATTTTATTCGTCATGCAGACATCCCAAATGGGTGATATTTTAACCGAAAATGTTTGAAGAGTTTCGGAGAAAATACAGTTTTGAGTGTTCCTTTTGGAATTATGCTGCTCTCTTCCTTCCCTTCTCCCTCACTCTCTCTCTCTCTCTGTCACACACACACACACAATTTTCGACTTCCCAAAATTGATATTATAACCAATATCTTGTTTTAAATAATTAAATTTGAGAGTTCCCTTTGATAGTAGGGATTTACATGTACATTTCCGATGCAATGGCAACACTAAATTTTGAAATAAAATGCGACCACTTGGCAAGCTATCGCGTCCCCGGGCTGCGTAAGGAACTGGGATTATGTTAAATAAATCCCAGCAATCAGGCCGTACAGCTTTTATTACTTTCTCTACTACGTATAGTAAGTAGGGGAAGTATTGCATTCCACCCAAAAATTCGATACCGAGATTTCACCGGAAATACATGTTTTGAGACCTCCTGAATCCAAAAAAAGCATTTTTGGAAACATGTCCGTGTGTGTGTCTGTGTGTCTGTGTGTGTGTGTGTCTGTGAACAGCATAACTCAAAAACGAACAGTCGGATAAGCACAAAACTTGGTATTTAGGTTCAGTATCTTCTAGAGATGCGACACGAAGGTTTTCAAGAAAATCCCCCCACCCCAGACTACCCTTTACATGGAAGACTTTTCGAAAATTTTAATTTTTTCAAAAATGGCTCCAACGATTTTGATTAAAATATCATATGTTTAAGATATTTTTATGACAAATAATATGTATATCTTCAATTTTCTGGGAATGTCTCCAAAAGAATTCTTCATTGTGAACGACTTTTGCATAACTGGTAAACCATAAGAGATAGACAAAATTTTACTACACAAAGAATGTAGATCGCGTTAAAATACACAACTTATGTCATATACATTTCTTTTGTAGAGTGAACCGCTTTCGAGATATTGCTTGTTATTTCCTTAAATTTTCCAATACTTATACTTTTTCTCAAATGCGTTATTCATTTTTTTATGTCTTGGACATGCTAAGAGAATGGAATGCGGCACATAGCAACCAGCGTTAAAATATTTGACTATCGCTTAAAAGCTACCATATTTCCCTTGCATCTACAAGAAAATTACCAATAAGATTGACATCTCGATATTTCGATTAACATGAAGCATATGGAGAATAAGCGTTTGTAAAATTAGATTGTACAAGAGTAGAGAAAGTCATGTGAGTGTAACAAACAGAATTTTTTTAAATAAAGCACTCACTATACCGTGTTTACCTGGCCATCAGTGACCCATGGCCTGTTGCTTTCATTCGGCATATTGGCATAATTGTGAACTTGAAACCAACTGCTTAAGAATCCCTCTGCATGCTGATGATACATGGAATGAAACAATAATTGGAAAAGGACATTTGGGAAGCAAATGTTCCAGACGTAAGTTTAGGCTACCTCCCCAATATTTGTCAGTTATGAGGACTGAGGAAGGTCTGGGAAACCATCAGTCAGGTAGGACGGTCCTGGCGGGATTTGAATCGCAGAATTTCCGTTCAAGAGCGCGTGTCTTAATATACGGCTATGCGTATCGATCTAAACCGGCTCTAATGTATTTGTTTATGCCAAGCAAATACTACTTCCATTTTGTGAACTAGAAAAATTGTATCCATATAAGTTTGATGGCAGCCAGCCAGATATTTGAAAACCGGATCTTTCCCAGTGCCAACAAGCATGTTTCTTGGACTATGCTTCATCACCAGTCAGAAGTAAATAGTTTGGAGGGAAATGATCAGCGGTATTTTTCTCACTGCAGTTCTATTACAAATATTTCTGCACGTGTGAGTTTATTCAAGATGAACGCTTGCTCTGAATGTCTCTTAAGCTTTAGACTCAACATCTCAATATGCATTAGAACTATGCAGCTAAGCCATCGTTACTTAAAAATTTAAAATATTGAATACCGCAATAACCGAGAATTAAGCATGCCTCGATTAGCAGGTCTTCGCTGGTAGATATAGTTTTTACATCTTACTCTCAATCTCAACTCCCGTTGACTTCATCGGCGCTGAAAAAATATCCTTCACAAATGTTTATATACCTTACGCTGTTATATTCAGGTCTTCGTATCAGAAATTCAATTCTATTCTGGATTCTCTCTCTCTCTCTCTCTCTCTCTCTAATATACAATTGGCATTTAAGTTTAGTATCTTCCAAAGATGCAACACAAAGATTTTCAAGAAAATTCCCCACCCGAAACTACCCTTTACATGTAGCATTTTTCGAAAATTTTCATGTTTTAAAAAAATGGCGCCAACAATTTTGATTAAAATACCATAATTGAAAGATATTTACATGAAAATAAAATGTATACCTTGAATTTTCTGGGATTAGCCTGCAAAGTGCTCTTCATTAGGAATAAATTTTGTATAATCTTGTATAACTGGTAAACGTTAAGCGATAGACGAAAACGTACTACACAAGAAATGCAGATCTCTTTAACACACGCAATTTATTTCAAATAAGCCATTTCTGGGTTATCCATTATTAAAAGTTCAAATTATTCATTTCTTGGTCATTCTCTTAAAAGTCATTTCAACAACCAGTTCTTTCTCGTGATTGCATGAAAACAGTATGGAATTTTGTCACATATAGCATCCAGTTCTAAAAGATTTGACTATCGCTTAAAGCCTACCATACTCCACTTGCGCATCAAGAAAATTAGCAATAAGATAGTTTCTGCAAATGTTTATCTCGATTAACACGAAGTAGATGGAGAATACGCGTTTGTAAAAATAGTTTGTACAAGAGCAGAGAAAGTCATGTGAGTGCAACATATCAGATTTTTACTTTCTCTACTACTTACAGCAAGTAGGGAAAGTATTGTATTCCACCCAAAAATTCGATACCGAGACTTCACCAGGAATATATGTTTTGAGACCTCCTGAATCCAAAAAAAGCATTTTTGGAAACATATCCGTGTGTGTATCTGTGAACAGCATAACTCAGAAACGAATAGTCGGATAAACACGAAACTTGGTATTTAGGTTCAGTATGTTCCAGAGATGCGACACGAAGGTTTTCAAGAAAATCCCCCCACCTCAGATTACCCTTTACATGGAACATTTTTCGAAAATTTTAATTTTCTCAAAAATGGGTCTAACATTTTGATTAAAATATCATGTGTTTAAGATATTTTCATAACAAATAAAATGTATATCTTGAATTTTCTGGGAATGTCTCCAAAAGTATTCTTCATTGTGAACGACTTTTGCATAACTGGTAAACCATAAGAGATAGACAAAATTTTACTCCACAAAAAATGTAGATCGCGTTAAAATACACAATTTATGTCATATACAATTTTTTTGTTGAGTGAACTATTTTCGAGATATTGCTTGTTATTCCCTTAAATTTTTCAATACTTATTTTCTCAAATGGGAATTCGTTATTCATTTTTTGTCTTGGATATGCAAAATCTGTGGCAAAGAGAATGGTGCTGCACATAGCAACCAGCTATTTAGATATATGTCGTAGCTTAAAGGCTACTGTATCTCCCTGTATCTCCCTTGCAAATATAAAACAAGGGGAACATAGTAGCCTTAAGCGATAGTCAAATATTTTTAGAACTGGTCGCTATGTGTAAAATGTAATTCTCTTTGCATGTCAAAAGATCGTTTCTGCAAATGTTTATCTCGATTAATATGAAATAGATGGAGAGTAAGAGTTTGTAAAAGTAGTTTGTACAAGAGTAGAGAAAGTCATGTGAGTGTAACACATCAGATTTTTTTTATTAAGCTCCCTGTTTTGTCCGACCTTCCCCTACTTTCTATACATAGGTAATAACGTAACAGGCATACATGACACTTAATTGCACACAGATACACCTTGTTCTAAACACTGCAGAATATCTGGTTAAGGCCCATCTAGATGGTGTAATTCGGAGCTCGAACATCGTTGCGATGATTTGCAATCTTTCTCATTTTAATGCAATAAAAGAAATGCTGAATAACCCTCAGATGCTTGCGGTTCACTTAGGTCGTCGTCGTCGTCATCATCATCACCACCACCCCCGCCATCAATTATCACTTGGCTAAGCTGCCCCTTTCCTTTCCGCAAAGCCAAAATCTTCACGGGGGCGTCTAAAGGCTGGTTCACAACCGCCCGAGAACGGTAACCAGAACGGAAACGAGAACGGGAATGCATATCGATCACATAGTGAAAGTCGATTTTGTGCATTGGGATTTCATTTGTTTTTAACTAACCAATAACATTTTTTCACCTACTTCCAATTTAGCCAAGCCAAAGTCAAAATTCAATAGAGTAAACATTATCTAAATGCATACTCATTTCATTTCCGATCCCTCTACTTATGCCAAGCTTTGATTCCTTTATTTAATGGCATACATTTAAATTGTTTATTGTTCTTTTTTCATTTCCACCGGTTTTAGCTGTTCTTTGTAGCTTTTGCCATTTTTTTAGGTAATAGCCAGTTTTGAGTTGCATATAAATAAACTACAAATGACCCCTTCGCCAGAGGAACCAACGCTGATTAGATTTGCGGGTGTCGGGATGAGGTTAGGAAGCACATTTACTACTAATTCCTTCCAGTTTCATGTTTACGGCTAGCGACTATAGATAGCACTAATGGCTGTTTCATATCAAGGCCGCCTAGAATAATCTCTAGACTGAAGAGTCTAATATGTACAATATGGATCTAATATGGGGCCCGGGAACACTTCCCGTCGGTTGTGAACACTCCCATTTGAATACATGTATTTAAACTTTCTCGTTCTCGTTCTGGTTACCGTTCTCGTTGGTTGTGAACCAGCCTTAACGCATTACAGCTACCTTCACTGCACATAATGTTAATGAGATGATATCCTGTCTGAGACAGACGCTCTGCTTGGCATAGTCTCTTTGTTTTCACCAGTTCCAGCGAGGATCGCGTGTCCGACGTCTTCCTGGCCTCGAGCCATGGACATACATTTAAATAAACAGGCGAGGAAAAGAGAAAGCTGCAGGGCCCCCTATAGCAAGGTCGCTAAGAGCACGATGTGCTGGACCGTTATGCCCTCCAAAAGTTTGACAGACGTTACACAGGGAATGGAGGTCAAGGGATATATACACACACACTTTTGCTCGTCTAACAAGGGATTTAGTGCAAGTTGCAACAGAGTTGTGGTCCAAAAACTCCATCGTCAATACTAACTACATTGCAGCAATAGTATTTGCTAAGCCTACTTATTTCGTGAATGGATTATTGCACATTAAGCAATCCTAACTCTTAATGTACTTACACAGATGCTTTCATGTGCGGCCATGACTTCCCTTCATTTTCGTTTCTATAACGACTAATACCGTTGAAATGTACATACTTCGATGTGCAGATATTTCAGCACGAAGAAGGTGCTTTGTTGGAGTTGTTTATTTATTTAGCTCCACGTACGAACGCCAATTTGAAGTAGAATTCTTCTTTACGTTGTTTGCTGCTACGTGTGAAAAGCCGATTTGAAGTAGTTTGTATTGAAGCAGTTGTATTATATTTCAACTGTTGGGGAGCCGAACTTGTAGTAGCTGCAACCGCACCGTAGCCTTTGCCCCAATTTTTAAAAATATTAACTTTGTAATTTGACTGTTTCTTTAAGTATTAATTATTTATGTTTGCCTCGGCTGCGCCAGTATTATTGTTAGAGACATGGAAGTTTTGGCAGGGGGTGATGCGACAAGAATGTAGGCTTACGCAGATTTTAAGTTTTAATTCACTTCTTTTTATTAATCCTTGACACAAATTAAATAACACTTCACTGATATCAAGAGCTGTGAGATTCTTTTTATTAATTGATTACACTTTTTACCACATAAAACTATTTTTCGTCTCACACGAATACATATTAAATCTCTCGAGGAGCATCTTGCATCCGGTTGTTATCACTGTCTGCAGGCAACTGACTAGATTTCAACCGTCTAAACTTGTAAATTTCTGTATTTCAAGTCTCTGATTGGCTAATCCCACTCCAATAGAATACCTGCATTTAACTAAACCTTTTTCTGGTTGTTGATTGGTCATTTTTAAACTATCACTAAAATTACATTATTGCTTGCAAGAATCACAAATAAGATTTAAACTCTCAAACTCATTATTGCCTCAAGGTTACCTCATTGTTAGCAACGTTTAACTTATTATTCTCACAGCTCCTACATTATTAAATTACTTAATATATTCACATAACATTATTACACATGTTTACAATAATATAAGCATATGCAATGACTGTTACATACATTTTACAAATTATTACATACTCATATTGCTTCAAAGCGGGCCGTTATTGAATTTACACATTATAAAACCAGACTGAAATCATTCAAGTGATAAAAATACTGCCTCAAGCATCAGCATCATACGCGGAGAGAATTTTGAGTGTTTTCTATCTACAGATATATACATAATAACATTGTAACCAAACTTTTCTAGTAATGTTCGATTTGGCTGAATATTGGTGTAAGTAATGAGATAATCTGAAGCAAGAAACCGCACTTCTTAAATTCTTGTCTGGATATATGTATGTTACCTTTTCAAGTAAAAATGCCCAAATCGATTGTCATGAAACCTGGTATATTATACGAGTCCACTTAGAAAATAGACTATTACAACTTTATTTCTTGCCTTTTACTTTTTCTACTACGTAAGGGGAAGTATTGTACTCCACCCAAAAATTCGATACGAAGATTTCGAAGGAGATACATGTTTTAAGGCCCCTGAATAATAAAAAAAAACATTGTTAGAGAAAGAATCGCGCGTATGTGTTAGACTGTCTATGTGTGTCTGTGAGCAGCATAACTCAAAAACGGAAAGTCAGATATATACCAAACTTGGTATTTAGGTTCAATACCTTCCAAAGATGCAACACAAAGATTTTCAAGTAAATCCCCCACCCCAAACTACCCTTTGCTTGAAGCATTTTTCGAAGTTTTTTATTTTCTAAAAATTAAGCCTTAGTAAAAATAGTTTGTATACCCATTAATAAATGACAGAGGGATAGAGAAAGTCATGTGAATGTATTACATCAGATTTTTTTTAAATGGGAGATAATTATAGTACCCAAGTATTATATTTGACAAGATTTGTTATTTACAGGATTTTCACGGTATGAACATTTAAGAAGTTATATATACAGGCTAGTATTATTATTCGTGTGCATACGCCGGTAACCTCCAGAAAAAATATAGTTCCCATCACCTAATAAGCATAGTTTGTTTATTGCTAAACCTTTTATTAAGGTTTTAACTTTAACTGATTTAATTAACCCTTAGTAGAAACAGTTTTATTACAGCTTTTCAAAACAATCATTTAACACCTAAGGGTAAGTGAGAGAGACAGAGAGAGAGAGAGAGCGGGGTGACGAAGGAGGGCGAGAGTGAAAGACTGGAAGATGGAAGAAAGTGGGTGAGGAAGAAGGGTGCGAAAGGAGGAGATTGGGAGGAGAGAAATACCAAAATACATGGAAGTATGAAGGGGATAAGGAAGAGACATAACGCGAGCAATGGGGTTAGCGTATCTACCTCACATTTAAAAGGTCCTGATTTCGAATCCCGACTTAAGTGATTACCTAGTTAAGATTTTTTTTCCCGGGGTTTTCCTTATCTTCAGAAGGTGGTCGGGTAATTGTCAGCTCTGGGAACCCCGGACTCATTTGAGTATGTTTGCTACAAATTATTATTATTATTATTATTATTATTATTATTATTATTAAATGTGACCTATGATAAAGGATGTTAAACTCACAAAAAGAACAAATCTGATGTGTTATATTCACATGACATTCTCTACCCCTCTATCATTTATTAATGGGTTCACAAATTATTTTTACGAAAGTTTATTTTCTCTATCTACATTTTAATCCAGAGAAACCTTTCCGGAAACAGCTACATTACACATTTCATTATAGATACAAAGGGAACAGCGACAGTCAAATGTTTAAGAACTGGACGCTATATGCTGGCCTTAAAATTCCATACTGTTTCCATGCAATCGCGAAAAATAACTGAAGATCAGCAGGATTTAAAAAGAATGATAAAAGTATTTCTGGAAAATGGGTTAGTTATTTGAAATAAATGGTGTGTTTTAAAGAGAACTACATTGAAGTCTGTTGCTTAACGTTTACCAGTTATACATTGTATAAATTTCCTTTCGAATAAAGTGGGCTTCACAGGCTATTCCCAGAAAACTCAAGATATACGTTTTATTTCCCATGTAAATATCTTTAATGTACATTTTAATCAAAATCTTAAACATGCCTCACCTTTGAAGCGTATTGAATTTAAACACCAAGTTTGGTATTTATCCGAGCTTTCGGTTTTGAGTTATGCTGTTCACAGACAGACACATACACATACAGACTTTTTCTAAAAATGCTTTTTAATCAGGGACCTCAAAACATATATTTCCGGTGAAATCTCGGTATCGAATTTTGGGCGGAATGCAATACCTTCTCTGCCTACTGTGCACGTGGTAGAGAAAGTTAAAACGCGAGCATGGCTGCGAGTTGTGCTAGATTACACAAGAAGTAAGTTTACATTTACTGTTATTTTATCTCTTTTACATATATCGTCAAGCCTATCGAATATTTTGTACGTTGAAAGGTCTCGTATTCGCGTTCTATGAATGCGGGAAGGGACAAACAGTATGTGGACCTGCGTATCCGCAAATGTAAAGGAATGCCTACTGTTTCAAATCGCGCGGCGCAAGGAGCATACAACTTAGAGCAACGGGGTAGGAAGACGGTGACTGCATACTTGCACTGCATGTTATTCCCCAAGCTCAAGATCTTCGAGGTAACGTGATGTGTGATTTCTGTTCCCTGAATGTAAAATATCACCATAGACGTGCAGCCATCGATTACGGCCATAACTTCACAGACGTTCCCATAACCGAGACACGTCGTGTCAGTCCTAACCCAACATTAATGTCTATGCTGATGAGGTGTTGCAAATGTTCCACAAAGGACGTCGTGATGAAGCATACACACCGTACTTTACGGCTTAGAAGCCAACACTTGTGGTTAATGGGAGGAGGGAACATAACATGTCGCTGAAACAGCTGTAAAAAAGTGTGCGCGGCTAACTTTATAGCTGTTGGGAGAGGTTTGGGAAGCAAAACAATGCCTATAGCAAAAAAGAACAGGTTTCGCACATCCCAGTCTAAATGCGTAGCCTACTACGTATTAACATAACGAGCTTCCTTTTCCCATTTGCGGCGTATACAGACCAAATGCTGCTGAATTAAAATGAGTCACCACTGGCAGGCGATATTATCTTATTCCACGGCACGTTAATACTGTGCTATTTCTGAAAAGTTTGGCTTAAGAAACTCGTATGTTCAGTGACACATGTTTGGTAATCCTTGAGACTTCGGGGTACTGACCTTGTTCACTCTACACGCAGGAGAAAAAAATTCTGATGTGCTATACTCAGATGACTTTCGCTACCATCTATCGTTTATTAGTGGCTATAAAAATTACTCTTACAAAAGATTAATTTCTTTACCGCGTACCTAGTAGGTAGAAAAGGTATTGCAGTCCACCCAAAAAATTCGCTACAGAGATTTCACCGGGAGTACATGTTTTAAGGCCCCTGAATCCTAATTTTTAGAAAACGGCCCGTGTGTGTGTCTCTGTCTGTCTGTGAACAGCATAACTCAAAAACAAAAAGTCGGATAAATACCAAACTTGGCGTTTAAGTTCAGTATCTTCCAAGTATGCGACACGAAGATTATCAAGAAAATCCCTCCACCCCAACTACCCTTTACATGGAACATTTTTCGAATATTTTAATTCGTCTAAAAACGGCTCTAACGATTTTGATTAAAATATCATATATTAAAGATACACTACGTGATCAAAATTATCCGGACACCTGGCTGAAAATGACGTACAAGTTCGTGGCCCCTCCATCGGTAATGCTGGAAGTCAATATGCTGTTGGCCCACCCTTAGCCTTGATGATAGCGCTCACTCTCGCAGGCATACTTTCAATCAGGTGCTCGAAGGTTTCTTGGAGAATGGCAGCTCATTCTTCACGGAGTGCGGAACTGAGGAGAGGTATCGATGTAGGTCGGTGAGGCATGGCACGAAGTCAGCGTTCCAAAACATCCCAAAGGCGTTCTATAGGATTCAAGTCAGGCCTCTGTGCAGGCCAGTCCATTACAGGGATGTTATTGTCGTGTAACCACTCCGCCACATCCCGTGTAGTATGAACAGGTGCTCGATCGTGTTGAAAGATGCAATCGCCATCCCCGAATTGCTCTTCAACAGTAGGAAGCAAGAAGGTACTTAAAATATCAATGTAGGTCTGCGCTGTGATCGTGCCATGCAAAACAACAAGGGTTGCAAGCCCCCTCCAGGAAAAACACGACCACACCATAACAACACCACCTCCGAATTTCACTGTTGGCACTACACACGCTGGCAGATGACGTTCACCGGGCATTCGCCATACCCACACCCTGCCATCGGATTGCCACATTGTGTACCGTGATTCGTCACTCCACACAACGTTTTGCCACTGTTCAATTGTGTAATGTTCACGCTCCTTACACCAAGCGAGGCGTCGTTTCGCATTTTCCTGCATGATGTGTGACATATGAGCAGCCGCTCGACCATGGAATCCAAGGTTTCTCACCTCAAGCCTAACTGTCATAGTACTTGGAGTGGATCCTGAGGCAGTTTGGAATTCCTGTGTGATGGTCTGGATAGATGTCTGCCTATTACTCTTTATAGACCCTCTTCAAATGTCGGCGGTCTCTGTCAGTCAACAGACGAGGTCGGCCTGTACGCTTTTGTGCTGTACATGTCCCTTCACGTTTCCACTTCACTATCACATCAGAAACAGTGGACCTAGGGATGTTTAGGAGTGTGGAAATCTCGCGTACAGACTTCTGACACAAGTGACACCCAATCACCTGACCACGTTCGAAGTCCGTGAGTTCCACGGAGCGTCCCATTCTGCTGTTTCACGATGTCTAATGACTACTGAGGTCGCGGATAATGAGTACGAGGCTGTAGGTGACAGCACAATGCACCTAAGATGAAAAACGTATGTTTCTGGGGGTGTCCGGATACTTTTGATCACATAATGTATTTACATGACATATAAAATATATACCTTTGAAGTCCTCTTCATTCCGAAGAAGTTTTGTATAATCTTGAATAACTGGTAAACGTTAAGCGATAGACGAAAACGCATTACACATTAAATGGGACCTCTTTAACATATTCTGAATGTAATGATCATTACGATGCAACATTTCCGAGTATGTATATGATGCGAATTCTCCCCGATTCCAAGTTCAAATAGAGGCTACGTCCACTAAAAAGCTTCTAGCCGAAGAGAGTTAATTATGATAGTGAAGGCTTGCGTTGCTCACGCGAAAGGCAATTACCCCAGATGCCGTTTTGGAACATATATTCACCTAGCCATAGAGACTGATATGATAGTGATGATGGTGGAAGTGAATTTCTTGGCGTTTGTTAAGAGAGCAGTAATTGTAATATGTATTTTAAATGTAGTGTTGCATATGTATCGTTTATAATACGCTGCAAATTCGCGTGCGCATGGGTGAATGTAAGCTAGGGAGAAAGGAAAGAAAGGGGATTATCGTCTGGGCGCTTGGCAATATTCGTAACAGACGAAGAATCGCGACTTGATACGAGAGAACCCGAGTCATCAAATAACAATGGACCTACGTATCTTACTTTAGCGGTTATCCTGGAACGGTTGGAAGTGTTACTGAAACCATTTTTCCTTCATAATTCGCTTCTACGCTGAAAGCTTTTCGCTGATTAAATTCTACTACTCGATGAAATATAATCCGCAACTCCCCCTTGTTATTAGGTTTCTCTGAAATTTATAATGCAGCCCACGCTGTCTAAAACCTTTATAGGCTAACAACGACTGTTTGTTTTAAAACCAAACATTCACATAACTTTCACTGCCCCTATCGTTTACTTTTGCCTAGACACTATAAAGTATTCCTACGAAAGCTTACCTCTCCTCTACTTTTTATTACTGGAAATAAACCTTTGCAGAAATAGTTTACTTACACATTTCGTTGTAGGTACAAAAGGGATACAGAAAGCATAATGTCTCTATATGCTGGCCTTGAAATTCCATATTCTTTCCATGACATCGCGAGAAACAACTACACAGCGGCAGGACATAAAAAAAATTAAGTACTGAAAAATTCAAACAATAATAACGGATAACTCGGATATGGTTGATGCCACAGAAAAAAATACTTGGAATAAATTGTACTTTTTAAACAGATCTAGACTTTTTATGCAATAAGACTTTTTGTCTATATCTTATGGTTGACCAGTTATACAAAATTATATAAAAATCATTCCACATAAGATGATTCCACAGGTTATTCCCAGAAAATTGTTTTGTGATATAAATATGTATTTCAACCAGCGAGCTGGCAACGCAGTAATATATGCGACTCGCATTCGGGAGATTCCGGGTTCAAAGCCCCGGAGCTGACTAATCTGACCGAAGGATTTTTTGCGGTTTTCCTGGTCGCTAGGCGAGCTGAGTTGCATAATTTGATCTGCGAATTTTCATATCATCTCTTTCAACACTATACTTCATTTCCTTCTTCACTGCCATGCCATACCAGGCATTGGGCTGATCACCCATCCTGGATATGCTGTGAGACAAAGTTTGCTTGCCGTTTGACAGGCTGCTGACCTCAAGGCATTGCTTTATAGATAACACCTTGGGGGTGTAAGTCCTAGAAACAGGAGAGTAATTCGTTAAAGTAGAAGAATAAATTTTTAAATGTGTGATATTTTTATCAAAACCGTTGTCATATTTGAGAAAATTAAAATTTTCGAACAGTATCCAGTATCTCTTTGGAAGATACTGAACTGAAATAACAAGTTTGGTATTTATCCGGCATTTCGTTTTTCAGTTATGCTGTTTAGACACACAGACACGGGCATTTTCTTACCCAAAAAAACAACAACAACAGCAACACAACACAAACCCTTCTTTATTCGCGGGAACTAAAAGCATATATTTCCGGTGAAATCTCGACATCGAATTTTTGTCGAGACTTTTGGGTGGAATACAATATTTCCTCTACTTACTGTAAATGCGTAGTAGTTAAAGTAATAAATAACTTCTAGTAAAGGATACAGTTTCACATACAGAATGTATCTTTATTGGTGTCATATATTTGATGGACGTGTTCCTGATATTAAAACAGTAAAAAAAAAAAAAAAAAAAAAAAAATTCATATGTACCATCAACCGTTTCGTTGTTATAGGTCAAAGAAGATGTATTCCATGAGTGAACAGACGGATATGCACTAAACGTATGGCCGTGCAGACGGCAATGCAGCACGAGCACGTGAACTTTATGCAGAAAGGCATCCTGACAGGCAGTTACCGTGTGCAAGAACATTCGTACGAATTCACCAACGCTTGAGAGAGAATGGCGCATTTGAGAGGAGTACTAGGGATGTTGGGAGACCAAGAGCGTCACGAGGCACTGAGCTTGAAGAACGAGTTCGTGCTGTGGACGCAGACCCATCACAAAGCACAAGACGTGTGGCTGTAAGGGAAAGAGTTAGTCATGTGACTATCTGGAGAATTCTGCATGAAAATCTTCAGCACCCGTATCACCTTCAACGTGTGCAAGAATTAAATGAGGCGGACTTTGAGCCAAGAAGATGTTTCTGTCAACGCATGTTACAGCAGTGCGCTGTGTTCATCAATTTCCTAGCGTGTATCTTATTCACGTATGAGGCTGGTTTTACTCGCGACGGCATCTTCAATTTTCGTAACACTCATAACTGGGCATTTGAAAATCCTAATGAAGTACGACAGGACAACCATCAACAGAGGTTCTCTCTCAACGTTTGGGGTGGAATCAGTCATGATCACCTTATTGGTCCCTACTTCTTTCCTCCGCGTCTGAATGAACAAACCTAATTCCAGTTTCTCAAAAATGAGTTGCATCACCTAACTGATAATGTGCCTCTGGACATCATCCAACGAATGTGGTTTTTACACGATGGTGCTCCAGCTGATTTCAGTATGATAGTTCGTAAGTTTTTTAATGATCGATTTCCGCGAAGATGGATTGGTCGAGGGGGACGCATTGCATGGCGTGCTCGATCGCTTGATTTGAATCCAATGGATTTCTTCGTCTGGGGACATTTGAATTCCTTGATTTATACGACTCCTGTACCTGATGTTGACATTTTGAGAGGACGTATCCAAACTGGAGTTGACTAAATACGAAACACACCAGGAATTTTCAACAGAGTACGCCAGAGCAAGGAACGCAGACATACTACATACATCGAAGCAAGAGAAAGCCACTTCGAGCAATTTTTGTAACTTTCGATTTTGTGTTGTAACTCTGAAATAAATGATCTTCAGACCCATGTACATACGAACTTTTTTTTACTGTTTTGATGTCAGAAACACGTGTGCCAAATATATGACACCAATAAAGATACACCCTGAATTTCCGAAATCTCGCCTTGTATGCCCTTCAATAACGCCCCCACCCCAAAAGAAGCATAGGGATTCTGATTTTCGGCCAAATCAGGTCCATACCAGTAAGCAACATGATGAATTACTGATAAGATGCTGGCGACTTTCTCAGGTTATTTCATCACAAATAACGTTAAATATTGACGTTGCTAAGACCACGGCCAGTCGTGCTTCTTTTGGAACTGGGCTTAAGGAAAGGTTTTGTTTAACAATGTAGTACCTGACCTTTGCATCGGATTTTCTCAATGACGCAGCTCGAGTATAGAAAGTGTCCATTCAAACACGAAAAACAAACCTTGGTCATTTAAACGAGGAACGCTATGGATTCCTTGTTTAGTTGAGTAACAAAACGACGGAAAAGTCACTCCGCGTGCTGTTTATCGAATTCCGAGACAAACAACTCGGAGCTGCCAACACAACAGCTTCTCTCCAGAAAGGTTTGTGAACCTCTTCATCCTCTGCCAAAACATTTTCAAAAGAAAAGTTTAATTACGTCGGCCGCCATCCAAACTCCTCTGACTTTAAGCGTAAATATTCGGATTATGTCACGGGCTAGGAGGAGATATTTCGTTTGAAGCAGTTTGCCCGCATTTCAATACGTGAAATGTCTCAGCGGCGGCTTGTCATGTCTCCAGTCTTACAGACTGATGCTGAATGCCAACTTTACTGACATAACCGTAACTTAGCAACAGCAGTGTCAACCGGCGCCAGTTCACTCTGGCAGTAGGCAGTCCATACTCGCTAAGCATCAAAGCAACAGCGCAAGGAAAGAGACACACGAATGGTCTACCAAAAATTCAGAAAAGGTACAAATGACGTGCCGCTTTTTTGTAAGAAGCTATAAACTCAAAGTTTCAACAAACCACGTGTCGTTGTACGGAGTGTGTGAACTGCAGTCAAAGCAAACTGAAAGGTGTTGTAGCCACATGTTTGCAAAAAGCATTTCTGTCTCTTTTCCTCCCTACTTGCTTTTTACTTTCTCTACTACGTATAGTAAGTAGGGAAAGTATGGTATTCCACCAAAAAATTCGATACCGAGATTTCACCGGAAATACATGTTTTGAGACCCCCTGAATCCAAAAAAAGCATTTTTGGAAACATGTCCGTGTGTGTGTCTGTGTGTCTGTGTGTCTGTGAACAGCATAACTCAGAAACGAACAGTCGGATAAACACCAAACTTGGTATTTAGGTTCAGTATCTTTCAGAGATGCCACACGGAGGTTTTCAAGAAAATCCCCCCACCTCAGACTACCCTTTACATGGAACATTTTTCGAAAATTTTAAGTTTCTCAAAAATGGCTCTAACGATTTTGATTAAAATATCATATGTTTAAGATATTTTTATGACAAATAAAATGTATATCTTGAATTTCCTAGGAATGTCTCCAAAAGTATTCTTTATTGTGAACGACTTTTGCATAACTGGTAAACCATAAGAGATAGACAAAATTTTACTACACAAAAAATGTAGATCGCGTTAAAATACACAATTTATGTCATATACATTTTTTTAGTTGAGTGAACCATTTTCGAGATATTGCTTGTTATTTTCTTAAATTTTCCAATACTTATACTTTTTCTCAAATTCGTTATTCAATTTTTTATGTCCTGGATATGCAAACAGAATAGAATGCGCCACATAGCAACCAGCGCTTAAAAGATTTGACTATCGCTTATAACCTACCATGTTCCCCTTGCATCTACAAGAAAATTAGCAATAAGATTGACATTTCGATATCTCGAGTAACATGAAGCATATGGAGAATAAACGTTTGTAAAAATAGTTTGTACAAGAGTAGAGAAAGTCATGTGAGTGTAACATCAGATTTTTCTAATAACATTATTGTGTTATCAATGTATCCAGCTTCCAGAAGATCAGCGCGGCATGTGAGTCTAAACGTTGAGAAGCTGCAGTAAGTAGAAATTAAATGTGCTGAAGATCTGTACGACTGAGTTAAACAAAAGTTTTGGCATATGACGAGTGACTCTCCCAAAGTTGCAAGGTCATTGGCAGCATCCAACACAACCCTCCTCAATCTGTCAGGTGATTAGAGAAGAATTAGAGCCTTATTCATCCTTGTTTTTTTAAGGATTTATCGCTTGTACTTTTTTTTTTAATTTTTGCGAGAAGTATAATCTAAGTGTCTCCAGGATGCAGTGAATCAGAACGTAGAAATTCACATTCTAGATGGCGACTTCAATTGTCGTTTTTGACAACTCTGATGTGAATGACTGATGGATGTGGCCGTTTAAGTGAGTCCAAGGTCTGCTGAGCTGAAAATTCCTCGGCATTTACCTTATGAGGACAAGTAAAAGACCCGGACGATTCCCCCCTTTCCCTCTGGGTAAAAAGGCAGATACGCTATCCCGCACCATGGAGACGGCTACGTTATCTCAGTTGGTAAGTGCATCGGTTCGGAGAACCGGGGATCCGTAGCTCGAATTTGTAAAGCCGGTGACCCCGAGTTGTAGATTTACGTCACGTGAAAGAACCTCAAGCCTGATAAGAGGCCTCTAAGCAAAATTTCCGGTCTTACACGCCCAATATAGAATGGGACGCCAAGAACCACAGCAGTTAAAGTGCGTCCATAAATAAAATTCAATTTAATGTTTTGTATTTCGAATTCTGGCTGCGATTCGAACTTTTAGAATCTGATTCCCGTTTGCGACAAATTTATTTCAGAAAACGCAGATCATTTCCTTGCACCCCAGTGTTTGTTAGCTTCACCGTGGCCAATCTGCTCCTGTGTAATGCACACAGACGTGATAGGATGCGAGTACATTGTAATGTTCCACACGATAAGAGGCCGTGATTGGATATCAACAAAACTGCAAACGAGTTCATAGCAACGATCGGTTTTATGTGTGTGAATGGAAATGATGCACCTGTGAAAGTGCTTGGCAAACTACGATGTCTGACCAGTCACAGTGTCCAGGCGTCCGATTAGTATACGTATTTGTTTTCATGTTTTTAATATTTGTGCTATAACTAATTTTAAATCTAGTTAATTCAGCCTGTTTAGATTCTGACGCTGACCTCTGACACATCTGTGTTGTTCCTGGCAGTTGCTTCAGTGGACTCAGAGTCCCGGGTTCGATGGTTGGATGGCAGGGATTTGGAATTTGTTTTTGGTAGAGCTGAGTTTCTAGTTTTCAGGGGTGGTGACACTGCCTTGATGATATTAATAATACTGCCGGCTAAGTTTGAGTTATTTCTTTATTTTGTTACGTAGATTCCTATCTGGTCGACCCGCCACCTTCGTCGTCGAAACCACTGTTATTCTTATCACTTTCGAAGTCGCTACTTATGTGTTTCTCCGACTAGCCCTCGAATTGCCTAGATTTCACAACTTCATTTTTACACTATAAATTTTCTGATTATTTTCTTCTAATTTCGTTTCGTCGACCGTCCTCGTGGTTAGTTTGTACAGGAATGTCCCTCGGCGTTTCTTTTCCTTTCTTCACGCGTTTCGCCAAACCTAGAATTTTCCCCCACCTTTCTTATGTTTCGTTCCGTTTTACGTTCAAACGTATCATGTGATGAACACGCGATCTTTTGATTGGCTATCATTTTTGTTTCATGATTTTATTATTGGCTACCCCCACTTGACAACTTTCACATTTGCTTCTTACAGCTTATTTTGAGTTTTAAAATCTTCCCACGAATATTCTTAGATCGTAGATAAGGCACGTATACTTTCTGACCCTTCTAAGCTTTGAAACCGTTGTAAACTACCCGTCCGAGCCAGAGTACAAAAGCGAAACTTTCGGTAGGCTTGATGTCGCCCAAGCAGGTAAATACATCTGCTTCGAGGAAAACAAAACTTGTTTTTCTGTCTTTCCTACAAAACCCATTCCTAATATGAATTCAGCACAATTTTGTCGTTATGTTCGATCGTATATTATTATTATTATTTCTCCTGGGTCTCGATAACCAGCTTCAATTCCTTGAGCATAACCACTGTTTGAAGCAAAAATGCTCTGGAATATGAATAACTGAAGTTAACGTAGGTTTAAAATACATCGCTTTTAAAACGTTTGTGTGACAGTATCCCAACTTTTTTACTTTTTCTACCACGTACATAGTTGGTAAAGCAGGTATGGCATTCCACCCAAAAATTAGATACCTAGATTTCACTGGAAACATATGCTCTGAAGGCCCCCTGAATAAAAGAAAATATTTTTAGAAAAGTGTGCGTGTGTGTGTCTGTGAACAGCACTATCAAAACCGAAAATTCGGAAAAATACCAGACTTGGTATTTATAGGTAGATTCAGTGTCCTCCAAAGATGCCACACGAAGATTTTCAAGAAAATCTCCTACTCCAAACGATCCTTTACATGCAAAGTATTTCGAAATTCTTTATTTTCTAAAAAATGTCTCATGATTTTGATTAAAATACCATATAATAAAGATATTAGCATGAACAGCACAATTTGTTTCAAATAGCTTCTTCCTCTTTTTTTAGTGTCATAAGCCATTTTCAAGGTATTCGTTTTTAATGGTTCGAACTGTTCAATACTTAGCCAAAGTCCTGTCGATTTTGAATTGTTTCTCGCGATGTCATGCGAAGCGTGTGGAATTTTAAGGGCAGCGTATAGCGTCCAGTTCTAAAACATCTTACTATCGCCATTCCCTTTGTATCTATAACGAAATGTGTAATGCAGTTATTTCTGGAAACGTCTGTCTCGATAAAAATAACGTAGATAGGAAAATAAACTTTCGTAAGAATAATTTTAACCCATTAATTAGCGATGGTATTTAGGTTCAGCGTTTTCCAAGGATGCGACAGAAAGATTTTTCAAGAAGATAACTTCAAACCTAACCACAAACTATCCCTTACATGAAAATGTCATTAAATCAAACGATTTTGATTAAAATACCATGTGCTTAAGACATTTGCCTGGCAAATAAAATGTATATCTTGAATGTTCTGCGAGTAGCCTGTGACTTCCTCGTCATTCTGATCGAATTTTGCATAATTTCTAAACCATAAGCGACAGAACCTAGAGAAAGAAATGTAGAGCTCGTTAAAACATACAAAATCTAATAATTTGTTTCGGCATTCACCATTTCCGAGCTAGTCTTTATTATTCGTCTGAGTTTTGAAATACTTTATATTGTTTTAAATAATGAGTAGCCATTCTTATTACTTTCTCTACTACGTATAGTAAGTAGGGGAAGTATTGTATTCCACTCAAAAATTCGATACCGAGATTTCACCGGAAATACATGTTTTGAGACCCCCTGAATCCAAAAAAAAGCATTTTTGGAAACATGTCCGTGTGCGTGTCTGTGTGTCTGTGAACAGCATAACTCAGAAACGAACAGTCGGATAAACACCAAACTTGGTATTTAGGTTCAGTATCTTCCAGAGATGCGACACGAAGGTTTTCAAGAAAATCCCCCCCACCCAGATTACCCTTTACATGAAACATATTTCGAAAATTTTAATTTTCTCAAAAATGGCTCTAATGATTTTGATTAAAATATCATATGTTTAAGGTATTTTCATGAACAATAAAATGTATATCTCGAATTTTCTGGGAATGTCTCCAAAAGTATTCTTCATTGTGAACAACTTTTGCATAACTGGTAAACCATAAGAGATAGACTAAATTTCACTGCACAAAAATGTAGATCGCGTTAAAATACACAATTTATGTCATATACATTTTTTGTTGAGTGAACCGTTTCCGAGATATTGCTTGTTATTCCCTTAAATTTTCCAATATTCCTTTTTTTTTATGTCCTGGACATGCAAAGAGAATGGAATACTCCACATAGCAACCAGCGCTTAAAAGATTTGACTATCGCTTAAAGCCTACCAATTCCCCTTGCATCTACAAGAAAATTAGCAATAAGATTAACATCTCGATTAACATAAGCATATGGAGAATGAGCGTTTGTAAAAATAGTTTGTACAAGAGTAGAGAAAGTCATGTGAGTGTAACACATCAGATTTTTTTTCTGGTCATGCAAAGATGGGAATTTCAAAGCCATCACATAGTGACCTGCTTTTTAAACATTTGATTATCGCTTAAGCCGTAACGTGTAATGATAGCATTTCTGTAAACAATTACCTCAGGTAACAAGAAATAGAAGAATAAGCTTTTGTAAGAATAGTTTGTAGAAGAGTGGATCGAAAGAAGTCTGTGAATGCCATACACAAGATGTTTTTTGATTTGTTGTTACATACATTACTGGACCAGTTACACACGGTGATTTCTACAATTCATTCATTCATTATCTGTTTACCCTCCTCTTATGTAGGACTTACATCCCCCAGGACTTACAAGCGGGTGCCTGGGGTCAGAGACCCGTCGAGGAGCAGACACTCATGGATCAGACAGAGCATCCAGGATGGGTGATCAGCCCCATGCCTGGTATGGGATGAACGAAGTAGATGAAACGAAATGTTGGTGAAATGGATGAAAGGAAAGGTGATGATGGAGCAGTTGGTGGAATGAATGCCGGGGAAAACTGGAGAACCCGGAGAAAACCCGTCCAGACGCCGCTTCGTCCACCACAAATCCCACATGCAGGTCCCTGGGATTGAACCCGGGCCGCCTCGATGGAAGGCGAGCGGTCTAACCACTCGGCCACGGCGCCGCCTGATTTCTACAATTGCGCCAGAAAAAGCGCTCAATTACAAAAGCAGAGAAAGAGGAAAAAGTAAAAGAGACACCTCGTTACTCCAAAGCATATTACGTGCGAAAGCAGCTGGTTCTGCCTATCTCAAAATAAACCATAAATTGGGACGAAAGAAATATAAAAAGCTCAGCTGGCATTTGCGCCTCCCCCCGAATGGGATCGTTAACATAAATATTTCTTCCGTCGTAGAAATGCACTCGCCCAAACGCCCCTGCAGTACAAGCTGTGGACACATTAGGGAAAACTGTAAGACTCGAAGCCCAATTTACAGCCTCGTTGTTGGAACAGGTGGGGGTATTAGACACGCGTTTCGATAACACTTGTCTTCCTTGATTTCCGATGTCGACCACAAACCGGTTTACTGCTGCAACTCGATTTGCCATATTCGTTTTCGGACCTGACTACAAGCACTAAACGTGTCGCTTTCGTGTCGTTAAGATAATCGCTTTATTTCACCATGAGTGGTTATGAGGACCACTATTACAAATTTACCTTTTTTCTCAGAGCCCTGGTTCAGATCAACTGTCAAGGGCATAAGATATTTAAAGGATAGATTTGGAATAGGATTCTTTCGCGAGGACACAAACTCGCTTGGGATTAATTTTTCTTTCACACAAGCCGTGTGTTGGACAGGGTTGGAAAGGTAGAATCACATGACTGAAAAATTCAATGGCATAGCCGGGATTTGAACCACGGATCTCCCGGTCTCCGTCTCGTTGCTCTAACCACTGTCCTACCATGGCAACATGCCGACACAACATTAAATTCTCCAGCTGTGTGTCTGTGAACAGCATAACTCACAAACGAACAGTCGGATAAACACCAAACTTGGTATTTAGGTTCAGTATCTTCCAGAGATGCGACACGACGGTTTTCAAGAAAATCCCCCAACCCCACATTACCCTTTACATGGAACATTTTTCGAAAATTTTTATTTTCTCAAAAATGGCTCTAACGATTTTGATTAAAATATCATATGTATAAGACATTTTCATGACAAATAAAATGTATATTTTGAATTTTCTGGGAATGTCTCCAAAAGTATTCTTCATTGTGAACGACTTTTGCATAACTGGTAAACAAAATTTTACTACACAAAAAATGTAGATCGCGTTAAAATACACAACTTATGTCATATACATTTTTTTGTTGACTGTACCATTTTCGAGATATTGCTTGTTATTCCCTTAAATTTTTCAATTCTTATTTTCTCAAATGGGATTTCGTTATTCATTTTTACTTTCTCTACTATGTATAGTAAGTAGGGGAAGTATTGTATTCCACCCAAAAATTCGATACCGAAATTTCACCGGAAGTACATGTTTTGAGAACCCCAGAATCCAAAAAAAGCATTTTTGGAAACATGTCCGTGTGTGTCTGTCTGTGTGTCTGTCTTCTGTGTGTCTGTCTGTGAACAGCATAACTCAGAAACGAACAGTCGGATAAACACCAAACTTGGTATTTAGGTTCAGTATCTTCCAAGGATGCGACACGAAGGTTTTCAAGAAAATTCCCCCACCCCAAATTACCCTTTACATGGAAGATTTCTCGAAAATTTTAATTTTCTCAAAAACGGCTCTAACGATTTTGATTAAAATATCATACGTTTAAGATATTTTTATGACAAATAAAATGTATATCTTGAATTTTCTGGGAATGTCTCGGAAAGTATTCTTTTTGTGAACGACTTTTGCATAACTGGTAAACCATAAAAGATAGACAAAATTTTACTACACTAAAAATGTAGATCGCGTTAAAATACACAATTTATGTCATATACAGTTTTTTTGTTGAGTGTACCATTTTCGAGATATTGCTTGTTATTCCCTTAAATTTTTCAATACTTATTTTCTCAAATGGGAATTCGTTATTCATTTTTTTGTCTTGGATATGCAAAGAGTATTAATCTGTGGCAAAGGGAATGGTGCTGCACCTACCAACCAGCTATTAAGAGATATGTATGCGCTTAAAGGCTACTGTATTTCTATATTGCCCTTGTAAATATATATTCCCGTTATATTTACAAGACAATTAGCAATAAGATAGAGTCTGCAAATGTTTATCTCGATTAACATGAAGTAGATGGAGAATAAGCGTTTGTAAAAGTAGTTTGTACAAGAGTAGAGAAAGTCATGTGAGTGTAACACATCAGATTTTTGGAAACATGTCCGTGTGTGTGTCTGTGTGTGTTTGTCTATGAACAGCATAACTCAGAAACGAACAGTCGGATAAACACCAACCTTGGTATTTAGCTTCAGTATCTTCCAGAGATGCGACACGAAGGTTTTCAAGAAAATCCCCCCACCCAGATTACCCTTTACCTGGATCATTTTTCGAAAATTTTAATTTTCTCAAAAATGTCTAACGATTTTGATTAAAATATCATATGTTTAAGATAATTTCATGACAAATGAAATGTATATCTCGAATTTTTTGGGAATGTCTCCAAAAGTATTCTTCATTGTGAACGACTTTTGCATAACTGGTGAACCATAAGAAATAGACGAAATTGTACTACACAAAAAATTTAGATCGCGTTAAAATCACAATTTATGTCATATAATTTTTTTTGTTGAGTGAACCATTTTCGAGATATTGCTTGTTATTCCCTTAAATTTTCCAATACTTATACTTTTTCTGAAATTTGTTATTAATTTTTATGTCCTGGTAATGCAAAGAGAATGGAATGCGCCACATAGCAACCAGCTGTTAAAATATTTGACTATCGCTTAAAGCCTACCAATTCCCCTTGCATCTACAAGAAAATTAGCAATAAGATTAACATCTCGATTAACATGAAGCATATGGAGTATAAGCATTTGTAAAAATAGTTTGTACAAGAGTAGAGAAAGTCATGTGAGTGTAACACATCAGATTTTTTTTCTTTGAACTCTATTAAACGTAACATATATGTGGTAATTTAAAATCTACGTGTTTAAATCTGCCACTCTACTCCCCTAAACTCGATGAGATGAGGCAAAAGAGTCGGTAGCACATCTGACTTGTGCACCTTTTAAGGAGCTTTCGCGCATGCGTGACTATTATAACGTAATTACCTTAAGGGTCAAATATATATGGAGTGCGCACAGTTGAAGGCTGCACAAAGTTTCTCCCTTGCCGTGTTTCCATACTATCACCACAATTTAATGTTAATGCCACTACATGGTAGCTCATGCTGTTGTAACAGAAGTTGGTAACCTGCACGAGCGCGGAAATTTCTCCCGCTTAGTTTAGATCATCCATATTCTCAACTAGTTAATTTACACATTACTTTGTTCTTACCTTAAAATGCTGCACTTCATTATGTACACAGCAACAGCAACAAACCTACACAAAAACAACACTTTTTCTTTGGTCAGACCAGTTATGTATTGTTGTTGGGAGCGGCTGCAGTTTATAAGTTTATTCATAATCATAATTATTATGCAGCAGATGCTGTTTCACATTTTCAGAGCTATATGACTAAAACTTTGGGAACATCCAAAATGTATACTCACGAGCCGTTGCGGATAGGTACGTCTGAATTTCAGCATAAACCCGCTAGGAAATAAGAGTAACAGATTTCTAAAATTATGTAGAACTACATATGAATTTACGAAACGAATGAAAACAAAGAAAAACTCAATTAAAATTTGTTAAGACATTTTCAGTAGTCATGTAAGTTCGCATAAAGGTCCCTTTTCCCAATTGGCAAGCATGTTTTTTGTATTTCGCGCTTCGTTTGTTTCCGACGTAAAATGTGTATGAAACTAAATGTTCAGGTAGGAGTTAGGAAGGGGCCTCCAGTAACTGGAGCACAGGTAGACCATAGCAGACCCTTTGTTTCCAACGTGACCCATGGGAGAATGAGATGAAGGGGAGAGCCGATGGCTGACTAGGTCGAACGACGATGTGCTAGGACGGGGTCCCTAACGATTCCAATATGAAGCCGGCTAGCCCTGCCTATGCCACTCGCAACTTGGGGGTTCCAAGTATAGACGAGACAGCTCATAGGAAGGATGTTTATCTCATACTCCCACCAAGCGCCAGGGAGAAATCTTTCCTTAGCGCAAATCTAACCGTCCTGCCGCAACACACAAACCGCCGTCGCCTAATTCTACAACCCTGAAACAGATGAGAGGAAATGATGAGGAAAGGAAATTCATGGTGGAAGGGGAACCACCCCAACGTTCGCCTACCGACACAGGGAAATACCCATGGTCAAATAGGTCGGCCCGAAGGGAATCCAACCCGGGATCTCCTGAATGCGAGCCTCACACGTTACCGCGGAGTAGAGTGGAAAGAGAGCATATGATTATTTTTTTAATGAAACTGGAATAGCTCAAAGAAATTGCGAGATTCCTTAAAGGTAAAGAATGTACCAAAGGCCGTCTAATACGGAAAGAAAGCAAACGCAGATGTAGAAATCGGAGAAATGAAAAGGATAACAGTGTAAATAGAGTAAATAAAACACATTCTGAAGTTGAAGCATAGGCCAACAAAGAAAGGCGTGGGAGTAACGGACAAATTCCGAAGTAAAGCAGTCATGCTTGCCCTGAAGTGAACAACAAGAAATCCTCCAGATGCTGTGTTGGCCGGTTTGGGGGCAAACTTCCGCACAGCGAAATGTTGTACCAGTATTCAGCCAGTACAGGCGCAATATATTTTCTTGGCTTCAGAGCCAAAGAGTTTCCAAGTATAACAGTGGGAGAGAATCGTTTCAACCCGATAGTGATCCTGCCCAATGACAGAAGGTTGTAAATAACCACGGATTAATCAGAGGTAACAAAAACCAAAGAAGTGGACTACCTGTGTTAACTTATTATATTAATCTTTGGGGGTTTTACGATCATTATCATCATCATCAACAACCTTCAAAACAGATAATGGGTCTGATTCGGCTCAGAAAAGATCTCCCCAGCGTCCATATGATCTTCCAACATCTCTAGTACCAATTGGTCTGTATTACAAGGCATGTTCTGTCAGTCTTTCCTCTAGCATTCGAGAGATGCGATATTGCTATTTCATTTTATATTCTGTAATTTTTGTCAATTAAATTAAATATTTTTAATTGTTCTCTTATTGTTTCACTTTTAGTGTTATCTTAAGACTACAGGCAACAACGTGCCTTAAAAGTTTCCTTTCGACCGTTTCAATTATTCTTTTAGCATTCCAATTCATGGTCCAGATCTCGGCTTCAGAAGATACAATGGGCACTGTCACAGTTTTATAACATTTATTATTGTATGTCTTCTTCTTGTTCTATTTTTATATGTTTGTTTTATAGTGCTACATATGTGTTGAAATGTGTGTGTGTGTGTGTGTGTGTGTGTGTGTGTGTGTGTGTACCAAAAGTCGGGTCCTGTGCTCGTAACCAGCTGTTAAAGTGCTTATCTCCATGTTGACCTTTGAGTCAGGGGAACATGTGAAAATCACTTGGGAACAGATCTGGTGAATATGGAGGATGTGAGAGCTCCGCCTCAGTCAAGATTCAAATTGGAAATTTTCTCGTATCCTCCTTATCCACCGGAGCTTGCCCCAAGTGATTTTCACATGTTCCCCCAACTCAAAGGTAAGCTATTTTAGCACCGATGATGAAGTCAAATCAGTGAACAGCTGGTTGCGAACATAGGACCCGACCTGGTACAACACTGGCTTGGAAAAACTTGTGTCAAATCTCCAAAAATGCTTGGAAAAGTATATTGACTATGCAGAAAAGTAACAGCAGGATTGTGCAATATAAATAAAATTAATTCAACATGATCAATTGTGTGTAATGTTTTTATATAAGACAGGGAAACTTATTGCTAATCTTCTTGCTAATCTTATTGCTAATTTTCTTGTAGATGCAAGGGGAATTGGTAGACTTTAAGCGATAGTCAGATATTTTAAGAACTGGTTGTAAATAACAAGGAATAACTCGGAAATGGTTCGCTCCATAAAAAAATGTATGTGACATAAATTGTGTGTTTTAATGAGATCTACATTTATGTGTAATAAAATTTTATCCATATCTTACGGTTTACCAGTTATGCAAAAGTCATTGAATGAAGAGGATTTTTGGGGACGTTCCCAGAAAATTCAAGATATACATTTCATTTGCCATGAAAATATATTAAACATGATATTTTAATCAAAATCGTTAGAGCCATTTTCGGAAAAGTTCCATGTAAAGAGTAGTCTGGAGTAGGGGATTTTCTTTAAAATCTTGGTGTCACATCTTTGAAAGATACTGGACCTAAATACCAAGTTCGGTATTTATCTGACTTTTAGTTTTTGAGTTATGCTGCTCACAGATATATAGACACACACACACACACAGACATGGACCTTTTGGTTGGAACGCAATACCTCCCCTATTTACTATACGTAGTAGGAAAAGTAACACAGCACATTTGGCAGCATAAACTATCCTCCCAATGGGCTGCAGCATCCTAAAATACGCTCTCAATCGGTGTGAAATATTTTATACGTAATTTCATTTCATACATTTTGAACAGCTACAAATAATGGCAGTGTACAGAGACACACTGGTCTTGCTGGTCGGTTTTCCCTCGGCACATCAAAGGAATATTCGGCTGCATTTTCAACGCGTCTGGACGTGGACGGAGCATGCTGCGACCTGCAGAGATCTATTGCGGCTATCACCCTCAGGAGGAAGGGATGAAGTAAGGAGACGCGCGGAAGTCTCTAACATTTCCAAGTCGAGAGAGGGCGATGAACGACCCACTAACTAAGCAGCCCTCTAGTGTCCACAGGGAATACTCTTTCCTTGCATGCATCCGTGCCATCTGCCCGGCACCGTCAGACGTCACGAAACCTAGAAGCATAATTCAAAGATGAGAAGGAAACCGAAGAAAGGGAAATGATGGAAGGGAAATCATGGTAGAAAAGAAACCACCTCAGCATTCGCCTGCCGACCCCAGGGAAACCAGAAAAAGTGGGCGGTCTCTGGGGATCGGAACCAAGATCTCCCGAATGCGAGTCTGACACGTTATCGCGGCGCCACCTCGCTTGGTATGCGTCGTCCGCGTAATGGGTAATCAGCTGGAACAGAATTGCGAACGTATCTGCTTTCGATTCTTGGTAACCGAGGTAGTTCGCATGTCTCTACGCGCCTGGGAGAGATTCTTGAAGTGTTCAATTGCAGCTGTGGAAACAAAACCTTTTCCTTTGACAACTATATGCCAACAATCGATGTGTTACCTATGGATACAGCAAGAATCACAAAGTGTGTGCAAAGAAAGACAATGTGCACTAGCCGCCGCTGACAAGTGAGTTTATAATTAGTGCCAGTGTGGCAGAGGGGAAAAGGGTGCTAGATGGACTCAAATTTAGCTTTAGACCGAGTAGCCACGCAACGGGGAATGGGGGAACCACATCGAAAATGTCAAAGCCACCTGCAGTCCCAGACGGCTTGGCAAGGTCTTAAAACTGCAGCTTTTAAAGAGATTCGGTCTCCACCGCCTTGTATTACACTCACAGAACGCTGAACCCCGCGATTATTGTACGGAACTGACGATGGCCTTGCATTTCTTCCACCAGTAAAGGTTAGCAGTACCTAAAATCGCAACAGTCACGAAAACGTATCCTTGGACCAGAGACCTTGGGCAGTCATTTGCAACGCAGATTCAAATGCTTCACTGAGACGTTTCTAAAGTGCAAACAACGCTTGAAATGCTGATGCTGTTACCCATTCAAGTTCTTCCTGAAGCAATTTTAAACAGAGGTGCGAGTCTACCAGTGATTCCCATGTGGTAGGTTAGGGATGTCGACGTCCTCTGAAATACCTCTCCCTCTGGTTTGGTGTGCGGTTTAAACTAGACGGCTCCCTAGAACTGGGGCGTTAGTTTTAAAAGCGGTAGACAATCTGCTCAGAAGGGAAAACATCTGATGTGTTATACTCACATGACTTTCTCTACTCTTGTATAAACTATTTTACAAACGCTTATTCTCGATCTACTTCATGTTAATCGAGATGTTAATCTTATTGCTAATTTTCTTGTAAATGCAAGGGGAATTGGTAGGCTTTAAGCGATAGTCAAATGTTTTAACAGCTGGTTGCTATGTGGCGCATTCCATTCTCTTTGCATGTCCAGGACATAAAAATAATGAATAACGAATTTGAGAAAAAGTATAAGTATTGATAATTTAAGGGAATAACAAGCAATATCTCGAAAATAGTTCACTCAACAAAAAAAGTATATGACATAAATTGTGTATTTTAACGCGATCTACATTTTTTGTGTAGTAAAATTTTTTCTATCTCTTATGGTTCACCAGTTATGCAAAAGTCGTTCACAATGAAGAATACTTTTGGAGACATTCCCAGAAAATTCGAGATATACATTTCATTTTTCATGAAAATATCTTAAACATATTATATTTTAATCAAAATCGTTAGAGCAATTTTTGAGAAAATAAAAATTTTCGAAAAATGTTCCATGTAAAGGGTAATGTGGGGTGGGGGGATTCTTTTGAAAACCTTCGTGTCGCATCTCTGGAAGATACTGAACCTAAATACCAAGTTTGGTGTTTATCGGACTTTCGTTTCTGAGTTACGCTGTTCACAGACAGACAGACAGACAGACACACACACACACACACACACACACACACAAGGACATGTTTCCAAAAATGTTTTTTTTTGGACTCAGGGGTTTCAAAACATGTATTTCCGGTGAATATCTCGGTACCGAATATTTGGGTGGAATGCAATACTTCCCTTACTTACTATACGTAGTAGAGAAAGTAAAATAAACATACACGATCTAATAAATAAACGATAACAATACTAACAATAATTATTGTATTTGCAGTAATGACTTTCTTCTATGTTTCCTAATACAGTTAGGTATGTTTAATATAAAAATACTTTAGAAATGTGCAATTTTTGTGCAGTGCGTTTTCGTCTATTGCTTAACGTTTACCACTTATGCAAGATTATACACAATTCCTTCTGAATAAGGAGGACATCATAGGCTCTTTCCAGAAAATTCAAAATATACATTTTATTTGCCATATAAATATCTTTAATATGTGGTATTTTAATTAAAATTGTTACAGCTACATTAACAAAATAAAAAAATTCCAAAAATGTTCCATGTAAAAGGTAGTTGGGATGCGGGAATTTCTTAAAAACTTTCGTGATGCATCTTTGGAAGATACTGAAACTAAATACCAAGTTTGGTACTTATCCGACTTTTCGCTTTTGAGTTATATCTACTATTCACACACACACACACACACACACACGCACACACACACACACACAAACGGACCTTTTTCTAAAAATGCTTTTTTAATTCAGGTATCTCAAAACACATATTTTCGGTGAAATCTTGGTATCGAATTGTGGATGCAATGTAATAATTTAGCTACCTATTATGTACGTGATGGAGAAAGTAAAATTCTGCCTTTCGTTCCCCAGATGAATTTGTTTCCTCTATTAGGGGAAATGGGTGCTCTAATCGCGTGCTTAGGCGCCGTCTGGAAGTAGAAACGTCTGTTGTTCGCATATCTAATGTAATGATATTCTGAAAAGGACAAAACAAATGATTCCTTTTTGACAGTAACATGTTTGTTGCTAGCGCATATACTCGTTTTTACCACGTACGTATCATGCGATAACCTAGATTTGTCAGGAAATACAACATGATAACGTAAAGTATACGTTTCTCCAGCAAGGCCTATAAATAACATCCACTGGAGGAAATAGTTTAGACAGGTCCAACGCCTTCGGGGTACGAATTATTCTACAGTGTGATTTATGAAGAACTGACACATTTCTTTTTTAATTATTCTGTTCGAAATTCACCCAATGCCTTAATTTTAGCACCAAATTAAGCGGAATGCTCCGGAGTTTCGATTACCTGTCACTAGATGCGCAGATGTTCATTGTTAGTTTTATTGACGGCAACTGTTTTTGAGATTTTCTTCTAGTCAACGTGAAAATAGAATACACATTAAATGAACGACTCTTCATTATAAAACAATACTGGATCACGAATTCAATTACAGCTACTCAAAGAACATACCAGAGAGAATTTGGTGTTCGGAATCCTCCCCAAAGAAACACAATACTGGGACTGGTAAATAAATTGGAAACAACTGGATCTCTGGTGAGTGAAAAAGGCAAAACTCGTTCATCTAGGCTTCCCACGGTTGTTGTTGACGTAAGAGAACGACTGAATCAGTCACCCAAAAAATCATTAAGACGTTTGTCGCAGGAGACAGGGTACAGCTACTCAATGTGTCAGAGAGCTGTGAAAAGTGCAGGCCTAAAGCCGTATAGGATTATGGTTGTCCATCAGTTACAGGAACCAGATAAGTATTGTTGTTGGTTTTAGCCGTTCATTGTGCAAAATCCTGCCATATTGTCCATCACATGGTTCACAGATGAAGCATGGTTCCATTTATCCGACTATGCACCCGGTTAAAATCGGAGTTTGGTGCACAATATCCGCACAGAAAATAGTGGGACCAATTTTTTTTTTAATGTCAACACTGCAGAGTACCGATGAATTTTCATGGAGTTTGCTGAGCAACTAGACAATGTAGAGCTGAGTCAAGGATATTTTCAGAAGGACGGCGCTACATGTCATACATCAAATGAATCCACGACACTAATTGCAAGTTTCTTTGGCGACCGGATAATTTCCAAGAACCTGTGGCCACTCCTGCAGCCCAGATCTGTATAGATTTCTTAAAGTACTGATGCAAATTCAGCTGGATACTCAAGGTTGTCGATTTCTTATAGAACCAAACCCGGAAATACATGGAAATAAAATCTAAAAGGAAAAATACCGCTTATTTTAAAGAAAAAATACATATTACTGTATGATATAGGTTTAGAATGTCAAAATAACGAAGCATCTAAATGCGGATCCATTGTGAATAAATTACAGAAAATAAAGAAATAATGACGAAGCTGATAAATGTGGAATCTTTTGGGGTGCGAGCCAGTTCGCCTACTCGTGGTGCACCCTGGGTAACGTTAAACGAACCTGAACAACAACCACTAATACAAATTTAAGCATTAGAGGTTCATTTTCTTTTGGTACTAGAGCCGTGTTTCTTTGTTATTAATGTAACATCTTCCACCCGTATGTAATGCTTCATCAAATATTATAAACACCAAACTGGAACTGTTACCTGTTTCGACTTTTTTTTGGGGGGGGGGAACAGGAATATAGGTCTGAAGGAAAAACAAGAGAATGAGTATAGGTATAGAGAGGAAAAGGAGGAGGAAAAGAAGGATGTAATACTGTGATGGCACAATTTATTTGGGGCATCGTGGTGAACATGATGGCTGGTACCGCCGAAGCAAACCCGCTGTTTGTGGGTGATAACTAGATGTGGCGGAAATCTCCGCTGTGGAGTTCAGGTATCTGCCATGGCGATGGCCCTGACAGGGACCTGTGAATCGGTGGTAACTTGGCTGATTTTAACAGGAGATGCATGCTCCAATCCCGGGCCTGTTACCTCCGGGAATTGGCTCTTTGGTGATGGTGTTCTGGGTGAGGTGGCTGATGCTGCCCGGCATGCCGAAGCAGTCTGCTAAGGCGAAGCCGCGTCAGAAGGGTAAGTCGGTTGTCGTCGGAGCCGTATTCGTCTTCGAGATGGTGCTTGATGTCGTCCAAGAGTGAGCATTTGGCGTTTATTTGCTGTAGGCACTCTTGCTGTTCCTTGAAGTGGCTGTTGATGTTGCTGAGGATGTGTTTCTTCGTTACTTCGTGGGATTCGTCAGTGCATTCGGTGTCTCCATTAAACTGCACACTGAGATGCTCTTCCAGAGAGCTGATCCTGCCAGCTAGGTTTAACACCTCAGAATGGAGGTCCTGGATGGCATCGAGGATGGGTTGGTTCGAAGCTGCTATCTGTGCTTGGATCTGTGATGAGTCGCATGATGAAGTGATGGTCTGCGTCGTAGGTGTGAAGTTCTGCGGTGTCTCTGAGAGGTGCGGCGTGGCTCTACGAGGGTAGAGTGGGCAGACGACCTGGCCAGTGTAGTGCCCCTTGCCTCCACAGGAGGCGCAGAAGCGGCGGCGGTGTGTCAAGTCGTGTGCCCTGCAGTCGGAGGTGAGTGTTCCATTGCCACAGTAGTGGCAACGGGGTGCGGCGTCACATGACGCGGCGGTATGCCCGTACAGGCAGCAGCGTCGGCACGGAGTTGGACGCACACTGCGACTGGCCTCGAGCGACAGTGTTTGCCCTAACAAGGGCAGTCCTGCGCCGAGGGCCAGTGAGTATTCGCCCTCGTCCAAGAAGGTGAGGCGGACTAGCGGTGTAGGACCCCTGTCATTGCGAATGCGAGACGCCTTGGCCGCAGACGGCCAGAAGCGTTGAGCGGCGGTGAGTAGTAGCACGTCAGGGAGCTGTCGGTGGACTCCCCGGACGACTGCGGAGTAGCGTGCGGGTACGCAGGTCAGCGGTGTGTGTGGTTGGCTGTGCTGGCTGGAGAGTGGGCGCTGGGCGCTTCGATTGGCGGCGGCGGCGGAGAGGCTGGAAGCTTTTCATCGTTGGCGGCGGAGCTAGTAGTGGCTTCCTCACGAGGAGGAGGCTTGGAGGCTGCGGCGGTCTTCTTCCTACCCATCTTGACTCAACGAGAGCTCGATCGACCGGGAGGCTTTGGGCCTATGTAATTAGGGACTGGAATTGCTACCTGCTTTGGGGAGGCTTGGGGGCTACGTAATTAGGGAGCTTTGAGGGTCCGGGAGGCTTCAGGGCTATTTTTCTGACCGCGGGAGGCTTCGGTCCCGCACCCACCGCTACAGTATATAATAGTAATGGGGATAGAATGCAACCTTGCCTAACACCTTGATTAATTGGTTTCCATTCTGTATGATTGCTTCCTATACGTACTGAAATATAATTTAAAGATGGCTTTTATATGCTGATTTGAAACAGTATCTTTAACCAGAGTTTAAATTATGTCTCTTAATTGAATTCTCTTTGTTTTTCCAATTGTAATTTTTAAACTTAAATACCCATCGGCACTTGATCTTTATTTTCGAAATCCAATTTGTTCTTTCATTATTTGGGTTATATAGAGAGTGCTTAAATGTCCCTTCAGAAGTTTTGTGTAAATTTTATACCCAGAATTTAAATTTCACAATTCTTCCTGTCTCCTTTTTTAAACATTAGAATAACTATTGCTTTATGCCAGCTAGCAGTAGGCGGATAAAAGCGTCTGTTATATAATACCAAAAGTCTTTCTGAATGCCATGTTAGATATTTAAGAAGGCATTAATACATGTTCTTATTTCAATTTATTACTTTGAATTCTTCGTATCTGTATTTCTACAGCATTTTTACTTTCTCTGTCACCTACTTAGAGTAGGCAAGAGGAAGTATTGTATTCCACCCACAAATTCAATGTTAAGATTTCACCGGAAATACATGTTTTGAGGCACCTTGAATAAAAAATTATTTTACAAAAACAAAAAGTATGTGTGCGTTTGAAGAGCTTAACTCCAAAACTACAGTCGATTGAATACCACACTTACTATATTTAACATCAGCATCTTCCAAACATGCGACACGAGGATTTTAAGAAACTCCCTCACCCCAACTACTCTTTACACGGAAACAATTTTGAAATCTTTCATTTACTGAAATATGACTAACCATTTTAATTAAAATGCCATCTATTTAAGATATTTACATAACAAATAAAATGTACTGTGTGTTCAATATTCTGTAAATAGCGTGTGATGTCCTCTCATTCGGAAGGAATTGTGCATAATTTTGTTTAACATTAAGAGATACACAAAAAATCTGATGTGTTACACTCACATGACTTTCTCTACTCTTGTACAAACTATTTTTACAAACGCTTATTCTCCATATGCTTCATGTTAATCGAGATATCGAGATGTTAATCTTATTGCTAATTTTGTTGTAGATGCAAGGGGAATTGGTAGCTTTTAAGCGATAGTCAAATATTTTAAGCGCTGGTTGCTATGTGGCGCATTCCATTCTCTTTGCATGTCCAGAACATACAAAAAATGAATAACGAACTTGAGAAAATGTATAAGTATTGGAAAATTTAAGGGAATAACAAGCAATATCTCGAAAACGGTTCACTCAACAACAAAAACGTATATCACATAAATTGTGTATTTTAACGCGATCTACATTTTGTGTGTAGTAAAATTTTGTCTAGCTCTTATGGTTTACCAGTTATGCAAAAGTCGTTCACAATGAAGAATACTTTTGGAGACATTCCCAGAAAATTCAAGATATACATTTTATTTGTCATGAAAATATCTTAAACACATGATATTTTAATCAAAATGTTAGAGCCATTTTTGAGAAAATTAAAATTTTGGAAAAATGTTCCATGTAAAGGGTAGTCTGGGGAGGGGGAATTTTCTTCAAAACCTTCGTGTCGCATCTCTGGACGATACCAAACCTAAATACCAAGTTTGGTGTTTATCCGACTGTTCGTTTCTGAGTTATGCTGTTCACAGACACACACACACAGACACACACACGGACATGTTTCCAAAAATGCTTTTTTTGGATTCAGGGGGTCTCAAAACATGTATTTCCGGTGAAATCTCGGTATCGAATTTTTGGGTCCAATACAATACTTCCCCTACTTACTATACGTAGTAGAGAAAGTAAAAATGTAGATCTGTTTAAAACACACAATTTATTTCAAATAACCTTTTTGTGGCATCATCCATTTCCGAGTTATCCATTATTATTGGTTGGAACTGTTCAATACTTAGCCATTCTTTTAAACTCCTGTCGATTTTCAGTTGTTTCTCGCGATCTCAAGGAATGAATATGAAATTTTAAGGCCAGCATATAGCGTCCAGTTGTTAAACATTTGACTATCGCTATTTCCTCTGTATCTATAACGAAATGCGTAACGTAGCTATATCGCGTCGACAGTACTTATTAAATAGGACGCGCTGTTGCCCATGTACTCTACGTAGGCTCTCAACTTTGACGATAGACCTACCAATTTAAGGTCATCTTGTGAATAATACATCAGCAAACAGTGAAATTTATGCACTGCTACTAAAGACAATTGTAAGATATTTACTTTTCACCTGCACTTTATGCCTGCTCGTTGTATTTTTAATACTTCAAAATAAGATTTTACAGGCATAAAAATATATATTATCAAAGAAATATGGAGATATAAAACGATAAAAGCTATAATTTGGTAGGTTAACATCACTGCCTACCCTTGACAAAACGCGGATAAAATGTTTTCAAACAGAAAATAATGAACGTTTTGCGTAATTTTGTTTTTCCCATGTTTTTATTCTTTTTATGGGTCCTTTAGAGGTTCTTTCATTCGTTCCTTTTTTATCCTATACACTACTGTTTATGAATACCCGGGTAGCCTTAGCTGTATCTTTTGCTGCCTTATTAACACTCATTTTACTTGGAAAATAATTCACTCATTATTACTTTGCGTTTCTTCTTAAGCACTTCCTTACGACTGATGTTAGCCTTGCCTTCTGCCTACGCCCGGCCGGTTAGTTGAATGGATGGATGACTTGTTTGTCATACATGAGGCAGTACTTTTAACACTTAAAAGATTTCAGTCTAATTATATAATATATAATTCAATAACAGCCCGCCTTGAAGCAATAGGTGTATGTAATAATTTGTGAAATGTATGAAACAGTCATTGCATATGCTCTATATTATTGTATCCATGTTTAATAATGTTATGTGAATGTATTACGTAATTTAATAATGTAGGAGCTGTGAGAATAATAAGTTAAAAGTTGCTAACAATGAGGCAACAATGAGGTAACTTTGAGGCAATAATGAATTTGAAAGTTTAAATGCTACTAGTCATTATTGGAGCAACAATAATGTAATTTTTGTGACAGTTTATAAAATAGCCAATCAACAACCAGAAAAAGCTTTAGTTAAATGAAGGTATTCTATTGGAGTAGGATTAGCCAATCAGAAACTGAAAAGGAGAAAATTTTACAAATTCAGAAGTCAGTTCCCTCAAGAAATATAATGTGTATTCTTGTGAGACGAAAAATAAGTTTGCGTGTTAAAAAGTGTAATTAATTAATAAAAACATCTCACAGATCCCTCTCTATATATCAGTGAAGTGTTATTTAAATCGTATCAAGCATTAATAAAAGGAGTGAAGTAAAATTATAATATGTGTAAGCCTACATTCTTAGTCGCATCACAACCCTGCTAAGAGAAACGTGTCTCTAACAATAATACTGACGCAGCTGAGGCAAAATAAATATTTAGTACTTAAAGAAACAGTCAAATTACAAAGTTAATATTTTTAAAAATTGGGGCGAAGGCTACCGGGTGCCATACATGCGGCAGCTACTTCAAGTTCGGCTCCACAACAGTTGAAATATACAAACTACTTCAAATTGACGCCCAAAGCGTGTTAAAAAAGCGTAACAAACTATCTTCTAAAATAGGCGTCCATACGTGGAGCTAATAAAATATCTTCTCACACAATGAATGCAAGAGTTACAAGATTCCGGTTTATTTTAGAAACTGTCTGCAACTCTTCAGCATTTCTCTGGTTTGATCCCCGTTGTAAACCCAATAACAAAAAAGTTTCTCGCTGGCTGACATTCCTACAATTTTCGAAAATATTTAATTTAAAAAATATATAACGCTCATCTTATTAAAAATGGAAAATACAAACTAGACAGGAATAAGCATGCTAGTTTCCTCTAGCTAAGAAAACAAATTATTGTTGCGTTCTACCCGTTAGTTTATTAGTTACTGCGTGAGAAGTATAGAAGCAGCAAATATCGTAGTTTTACTGAAGAATTCGTTTTCTTTAGAAATTTATGCCCACAGAAATCTATAAAGGCTCTAAAACTGTTATAATCTGATAGCGTAAAATCTTCTGCATAGGATAACGTGCTCAAAGCTGAAATTTACAGCAACTGAATATATACACCACGTTAATACCTATTAGCAACTAGGCGACAGCGCGAGAGTAAAAAAATCTGATGTGTTACACTCACATGACTTCCTCTACTCTTGTACAAACTATTTTTACAAACGCTTATTCTCCATCTACTTCATGTTAATCGAGATAAACATTTGCACACTCTTATTGCTAATTTTCTTGTAGATGTAAGGGGAATATATATTTACAAGGGCAATATAGAAATACAGTAGCCTTTAAGCACATACATATCTCTTAATAGCTGGTTGCTAGTTGCAGCACTATTCCCTTTGCCACAGATTAATACTCTTTGCATATCCTAGACAAAAAAATGAATAACAAATTCCCATTTTAGAAAATAAGTGTTGAAAAATTTAAGGGAATAACAAGCAATATCTCGAAAATGGTTCACTCAACAAAAAAAATGTATATGACATAAGTTGTGTATTTTAACGCGATCTACATTTTTTGTGTAGTAAAATTTTGTCTATCTCTTATGGTTTACCAGTTATGGAAAAGTCGTTCACAATGAAGAATACTTTTGCAGACATTCCCAGAAAATTCAAGACATACATTTTATTTGTCATAAAAATATCTTAAACATATGATATTTTAATCAAAATCGTTAGAGCCATTTTTGAGAAAATTAAAAATTTCGAAAAATCTTCCATGTAAAGAGTAATCTGGGGTGGGGGAATTTTCTCGAAAACCTTTGTGTCGCATCCTTGGAAGATACTGAACCTAAATACCAAGTTTGGTGTTTATCCGACTGTTCGCTTCTGAGTTATGCTGTTCACAGACAGACACACAGACACACACACGGACATGTTTCCAAAAATGCTTTTTTTTGGATTCAGTGAGTCTCAAAACATGTATTTCTGGTGAAATCTCGGTATCGAATTTTTGGGTTGAATACAATACTTCCCCTACTTACTATACGTAGTAGAGAAAGTAAAAAGGACGAAGCTAATGCCAACATGTGTGCGTCAGATAGAGGGAAAAATATCCCATCTACCTCCATACTGTCTTTTAAGGTTGGGACAAGTTTTATTTCCGGAAAGGTCGATAACTATTAAAATGAAGTAGATAGGAAAATAAATGTATGTATGAATAATAATTTGAATACCCGCTAATAAGCGGTAGCATGTAGAGAAAGTCATGTGAATGTAAGACATCAGAATGTCTTTAAACGTTCTGTTGATATTCAGTTGTTTCTCGCCATATCATAGAAACAGTATGGGGCTTTAGGCCACTTGCTTATAAATATATGACTATCCATTCGGTTTCCACTATCACTTTCTTTTTTCTTTTTTTTTTCTTTTTGTTTAAGGGCGTTCAACTTCTAGCTCATAGCGACTATCACCCTGGTACCTACATACAACGAAATATGTAATGTAACTATTTTTGCAAAGTTTATCTCGATTAACATGAAATACATAGAAAAATAAGCTTTCGTAGGAACAGATGTAGAAGTTATGTGGTACAAAGAAAGCGGAGTCGGTAGAGAAAGCAGGACTTACGAGGGGTACCATTTATATTCTGAGCCTAATGATTAAAACAAAGTAATTTCTGATTGAAAACTGCTTTATTGTTTTTCAAAATATTCTCCTTTATGATCAATACACTTTTGCATCCGTTTGAACCATTTATCAAAGCATTTATTCCAGTCTTCTTGAGACACCTCCAAAACATGGTTTTTGAAGGCATCAACAGCTTCTTCTGCCAACGAAAATCGTTGTCTACGCAATTTCTTCTTGATGTTCGGGAACAAAAAGAAGTCACTGGGTGCCAAATCAGGACTGTATGGCGGATGACCCATCAATTTGATTTTTTTGAGCCTTCAAATACTCTGTTGTTAGACGAGATGTGTGCGCGCTCGCATTGTCTTGATGAAGAATGATCCTACGGTTCCTGTTGGTTTTCCTTACTTCACCGAAGACTTCCGGCACAAATGGTTGTGTACCATTCGGCATTGAGCGTTTTACGTTCCTCTAAAGGCACTGTTGCCACATGGCCAGTTTTGCTGAAAAAGCAGGCGACCATTTGCTTCGAAGTGCTTCGAGTGCGAACAACCTTTATTGGATTTGCTTCATCTTGAAACACCCATACAGTCGACTTCTGTTTACGTTCCGGCTCGTACGCATAGATCCATGATTTGTCACCTGTTACAATCTTATCTACGTCTTTTGAGGCACCGCCATTGTATTTCCTGAGCACTTTTGTACACCAATCGACACGAGCATCTTTTTGAGATTGCGTCAAATTATGTGGGATCCAACGAGAGCAAACCTTTTTCACGGCTAAATAATCATGCAATATTTTATATATGCTGGTGGAACTAATGCCTAGGGTTACATCAATCTCACAATATGTCGCATGACGATCTTTCATTATTAGTTTTTGCATAGCATCAATGTTTTCTGGCACGACAACTGATTTTGGACATCCTTCACGAACTCAATCATTGAGCGAACGGCGGCCACGATTAAATTCGTTATACCAGCGTGGATGGAGCTTCGCCGCCAAATGTGGAAGTTAGTTGATCGATACACTCTTGTCTTGATGATCCACGTCGAAAGTCGTAATAAATCATTGCACGAACATTTTCACGAGTTAATTCCATGTTTTTTGACACACAATTTTCAAGTTAGTGTAAACAAAACAAATTACGCTCTATTGACAAAATGTTTGAAGTAGATTATGGTCAAAAATGTCAAAGTTTCTCATTGGAAACATCAGCAGGCAACTACAACATTCAGGGTTGCCAAGGCTCAAAATATAAATAGTGTTCCTCGTACTATAGGAAAATCATGCATGGATCATATTTTTAGTGTGAGACAGATTACAGAAAAATCACACGCAAAAGACCAAGAGATACTTCTGATATTTGTTGATTTAGAAAAGGCCAATGATTTGGTGCCTATTAATCAACTATGAGACGCAATGGTGGGTGTTGATGTTGAGTTTTACTTATTCGGCGGTTGTACCAGCAGTGTCAGGCTTCTATTAAAATAGGGAATATGTTATCCTCTTCATTCAAAACTACAAAAGACCTGAAACAGGGGTGTAGTATTTGCCCTACTTTATTTAAAATATATATTCAACATGTACTAGAAAAATGGAATCGGTCTTGTGGAGGTATGGGTATACCAGTTCAAGCTGGTACTGTACATTCACTGCTATTCGCAGATGACCAGATGGTGATGACTCAGAGTTGTGAGGATGTGAAATATATAATGAGGAAACTTTTGGAAGCTTTCGAAGTAGGAGGGTTACGAGTAAATATGAATAAAACGGAATACCTGGTAGTAGGAGGAAGTGGACGGTACATCACACTAACGCAAGGGATTATAAAGCTGTTAAAACGTTTAAATATTTAGGATCGCTTATTGATGAATTAGGGAGCTGTTAAGCGGATGTAGGCAACAGGCTAGAACAAGCCTGAAGAGCAATAAAAATGTTGAATGGGGTTTTTGGAGTAGAGCCATGTCGATTTGTACAAAGAGGAGGATTTTGAGGACTGTGGTGGAAAGTATAGTTACATGTGCTGAGGCATGGACTTCGGTAGAGGGACAAAAATCTACGATCTTGGCAGTGGAAATGGATGGAATTGGAGTAGTGCTAGAGTATCAAAGATGGAAAGAAGGAGAAATGAAGAGGTGAGACAGATGATGGATATGGAGGAAACAGTGGCGGAGAGAATTGAAAGGCGGGGTCTTCAATGGTATGGACATGTAAAAAGAATGGAGGATGATAGGTGGCCTAAAACCTTTTTAGAATGGTCAACTCGTGGAAGTAGAAAGCGAGGTAGGCCAAGAGCAACCTGGAGAGGACAGATTCATAGAATGATGAATGATCGGTGCCTGGAGGAGGATGAGTTGTTCAATCGGGAAAAATGGAGAATGGGAATACAGGGCAACTGCTGAAGAGTGGAGAAGCAGTAAGGTAGCGAAAGTCATCGAATGCAACACATCAGATTTTTACCTTATTTATTGAATTGTGAAGAAGTAATAAGACGTTAAGGAAACACAAGTCTATGTTGAATTAAGAACATTCTTCTGTCGTAATAAATTTTTGGGGGAAGTGAGGAATCCTGTGTAATTAATGATATAGTGATTCCTATAGTGTACATAAACTCTTTGGTCCTGAGAGAGTTGGTAAAAGGCTGGCATCCTATACATCAGCAAAGACCACTCAATTTGTCCTTTAGGAATGCCACGTGCGCTGCTATTAAACGTGTATTGTGTTCGAACAGGTACAGAGCAATGCAATGCGCAGTTTTCGCCGAAGGTCACATATTCGAACCCATTTCACTCGCATGGGCAACGCTCCAAACAGTGAGTGCTGATGACCAAATTGTACGCGTGTGGAAAGCGATTCAAGACACAATCGACACGTGATGGACCTGCCCTCGAAATCACAATTAGAGAACCCCACCGCAACAGCATGTACCTATAGAGAGCGTGGGAAAACCGAAATTACGCTTTAAAGTCACAAACATTAACTGCACAGGTTAAAGATTAACAATTACTGCTATAAGAATATGCTTAAAGAAAATACTAGATATGCAAATTAAATGGTTGGAAAGGATTTACAAAGCTGTAGTTGAAGCAAAAATGGTGTATGGATCAGAGATTTGGGGAAGTGACAAAGTTTGTGAGATGATTGATAAAGTACATAGATCGTTCTGTAAATGTATGTTAGGTTTATCTATTTCATCGCCTAATGGAGCAGCAATGTTGGAGTTGGGAAGAGTAGGTAGCAAGGGCATGATAATAGAAAGGACACTTAAATATTGGCATAGATTGAAATCATTGGACGAGCATAATATCTTGAGGCAATGTTTAATAATAGCAGAAAAATCCAGGGATGGGATGAACTGGGCTCAAGGAATAAGGAGAATTTTACAGGAAATAGGAATGGGTAACTTATGGGAGGAGACAGAGGGGTTAGTTAAAGGTTTCTGGAAAGAAGTGAGGAACAGAGTAGAAGATATAGAGAAACAAGAATTATTTCAAAGTCTGGAAGGAAAGAAAAGTTTGGAACTATATAGACAATTAAAGGTGGACTGTGGAAGGGAGAAGTATGTGGATGTAGGTAATAGGTTAGTGAGAGAAGGGTCTAGATTAAGTGCAAATAGCTAAGGGGAGATAGAAAGGGAGCAAATTTGAATAGGTGACCTCTTTGTGGAGAGGCAGATAATGATTTGCATTATATAATTGAATGTGAAGAAACTAAGTTGTGGAGAGATCAGTTTTTACCTAAAGAATAGGAGAATGTTAACAAAGAAATATTCAAAGTTAGGATAATGAAAATACAAAAGGAGAGGGATATAAAAACAATAGGAGAATATATAGGGAGAGTAAGAGAAAAATAGTTTAGAAAAATAACGCAATATGAATTTGTTATGACCCACCATGCATAAATAACCACGGTGTTAAAATGCATGATGGACCAAAGAAAGAAAAAATAGCAACTCAAAGTAATGTATTAAAAATTGTAAGATTTTTGTATAGCATTATGGAAATAAATATATACATACATCATTTTTCTGATGACAATAAAATAATGTAATGTTCCGGGATGGTAACGCTGTTGCTCACCCTGCTTTAAGAAGAGATGCAAATTATGTAATTTGGGATGTAAAACTCAACATGCAACTGAAACATTACTGCAATAATTTGTCTTTCCTTAGTATTTGTCCATTTTATCCAGAATTGTAAATCCTTGCTACATTATTAACTCCACTTCTATGTTCAGAGCATGTATGTATACCTTTTTCCCCCCCTGATGATCGAAGGGGACTTGGCACTGTTCCAGTAAGGATATAGTACCTATGCCCCACAAGGGGGCACCCCCGCAGAAGAGGAGGAGGTGAGAAGAGACACCTGATGATCGGAACCAAGAGCACCAGCACAGCAATGACTGGGTCCCTACAGTTTCTAGATTGAGATGCCCCGACAGCGGACAGACAGACCGGAGATTCCCGCCTCACAGAAAGGATCTAACACGCCGCTCCGAAGGGGTGGTCCTTATACTAGCCGAAAGCTCAGGGACGGAGAACGTTCGACATTGAGCATTGTTTTTCCCTGCCACACCACACCGAAACACCATCATCGACACTTCCAACATTGACACAGACGTAACGGGGTGCAGGGTAAATGAAATGATGAATGGAACGAAATGGAGGGACAGGAAATTTGGGGACTGAAAGAAACCACTTCAGCAATCGCCTGGAAAACCCCGAAAAAACCCACAGGTTAGGTCAATCGAACCCGGGACCTCGCGAATGCGAGTGGCACGCGTTATTACGGCCCACCTCGCTCGTATAGGCACATCTTACTTATCAGGTCAAAACTGATGACAATTAATTTGATTTCATTTTTAATAACTACTTGATGACAACGAAGAAACAATGTTCTTGAAAGTACACCGATTTAATTTCACAATTATATTTCGAAATCTTATTCAGCTGTTAATATTGCAGTTACTCGGCTATTGCTTTCAGACAATTGTGTCGCTATTATAAAACAAGTAATATCGAATTAAAATTCCAGTTCTAAATGGTCTTCGAAAATATGTGGGTTTTAAAATGTGTTGTGAAGGGGGGGATCAAATGAAGTGAAGCGTGCGTTTCCTTTTTTCTCTCTTTCATTACTTTTTCTACTACGTATAGTAAGTAGGGGAAGTATTGTAATCCACCCAAAAATTCGATACCGAGATTTCACCAGAAATACATGTTTTGAGACCCCCTGAATCCAAAAAAAGCATTTTTGGAAACATGTCCGTGTGTGTGTCTGTGAACAGCATAACTCAGAAACGAACAGTCGGATAAACACCAAACTTGGTATTTAGCTTCAGTATCTTCCAGAGATGAGACACGAAGGTTTTCAAGAAAATCCCCCCACCCCAGATTACCCTTTACATTGAACATTTTTCGAAAATTTTAATTTTCTTAAAAATGGCTCTAACGAGTTTGATTAAAATATCATATGTTTAAGATATTTTCATGACAAATGAAATGTATATCTCGAATTTACTGGGAATTTTATCCAAAAGTATTCTTCATTGTGAACGACTTTTGCATAACTGGTAAACCATATGAGATAGACAAAATTTTACTATACAAAAAATGTAGATCGCGTTAAAATACACAATTTATGTCATACACTTTTTTGTTGACCGAACCATTTTCGAGATATTGCTTGTTATTCCCTTAAATTTTCAATACTTAATACTTTTTCTCAAATTCGTTATTCATTTTTTTAATGTCCTGGATATACAAAGAGAATGGAATACTCCACATAGCAACCAGCTCTTAAAACATTTGACTATCGCTTAAAACCTACTACATTCCCCTTGCACCTACGAGAATATTAGCAATAAGATTGACATCTCGATTAACATGAAGCATATGGAGAATAAGCGTTTGTAAAAATAGTTTGTACAAGAGTAGAGAAAGTCATGTGAGTGTAACACATCAGAATTGTTTGTAACTTATTCAACCAAACTTGTTCTTCTTCACCAAGCATTAAACCTTTCCTAAGGCTTGTTGCGCGCTCCAAATGTTTAATTTATTGGTTTATCCATCGTTTCCTGGGTCTTCCGACATTTCGTTTTCCTTTAGGTATGTAGTAGAATATTTTTTTTGGGTAACGTTCCTCATACATTCTCTCTACTTGTTCTAGCCTTTTTTGTCTGTTCTGCTCTATTTCTTCATTTAGGTTAAAAATCCTTAATTGTTTTATTTTTTCATCATTTTCTCTTCTATTTCTTCTAGTCACTCCTAATACTGTTCTTAAACATCTCATTTCTGCTGCCTGTGATCTCTATTTGCCATTGTCTAAGTTTCGCTACTATATAGAGCAACTGGAACCGCCATTGTTTTATAAAACTTCATTATCGTATCTTTTCTCATTTTATTTCTTAAAGTGCCTTTAATTGTTCCACATATTTTTGAAAAACTTTCTATTTTAGTTCCAATATCTGCTTCTTTAATGTATGATAATGAAGATCCTAAAAATTTAAATGCAACTTGTTCAATTATATTATTGTCTAATACAAGTTTACATCTCAACGGATGGGTTCTGTGAAAAGCCAAGGATTTAGTTTTCTTTTTGATATGTCTAAATTATAATTAAAAACTATTTTATGTTGTTAAAATAGTGCTCTTTGTAGCGTATCCTCATTATCAGAAATAATTACTTGGCCAGCAGCATATAGGAATGTCATTACAAAATTTTTCCTATCCAAATCAGAAGTTATATTTAAAATAAGTTCAACCAAAATTGAAGTGTGTAAAATGTTATTTAGATTCTTAGTTATATAAAATTCCAACTCCGTACGTGTAATGATTCGTGAGTTGTCTTTTATGTACAATAAACAAACTAAGCATACTAAGGGAACTTGTCTGTAAAGAAGTATACATTTTATCACAGCATAATTTTACTTTCTCTACTACGTATAGAAGTATGGGAAGTATTGTATTCCACCCAAAAATTCGATACCGAGATTTCACCGGAAATACATGTTTTGAAGTGCACTGAATGCATATAAAGCATTTTTGGAAACATGTTCGTGTGTGTCTGTGAACAGTATAACTCAGAAACGAACAGTCGGATAAACACCAACCTTGGTATTTAGGTTCAGTATCTTCCAGAGATGCGATACGAAGGTTTTCATGAAAATCCCCCCACCCCAGACTACCCTTTACATGGAACATTTTTCGAAAATTTTAATTTTCTCAAAAATGGCTCTTAACGATTTTGAATAAAATACCATAAGTTTAAGACATTTTATGGCAAATAAATTGTATATCTCGAATTTTCTGGGAATGTGAACGACTTTTGCATAACTGGTAAACCATAAGAGATAGACAAAATTTTACTACACAAAAAATGTAGATCGCGTTAAAATACACAACTTGTGTCATATACTTTTTTTTTGAGTGAACCATTTTCGAGATAATGCTTGTTATTCCCTTAAATTTTCCAATACTTATACTTTTCCTCAAATGGGAATTCGTTATTCATTTTTTTGTTGGTCCTGGTAATACATAGAGAATGCAGTACTCCACATAGCAACCAGCTCTTAAAACATTTGACATCGCTTAAAGCCTACCAATTCCCCTTGCATCTACAAGAAAATTAGCAATAAGATTAACATCTCGATTAACATGAAGCATATGGTGAATAAGCGTTTGTAAAAATACTTTGTACAAGAGTAGAGAAAGTCATGTGAGTGTAACACATCAGATTTTTGTATATGTGTGCCAAAATTTAAGACAGTTGAATGGAAGCTGCAGCGAAGCGAATGTTTTACAACGTAAAGATGAAAAGAAACGTTTGGAGAAAACGTGTAGGTGTTAAGAGAGAGAATCAAGAATAAAAGTTTCCCAACCAAATAATGACGTGAAGCTGTTCTGAGCATCAAGGTTACTGCACCAGGAAACATTAAAGGGACATTTCTATATGAATGTTAGCCATTACTGTTAAAAGACATGCCTTGGTGCCTAACTTTCGAAGCACTCCGGTAGTGTGTTTGAAATCACATCCGGTCTCTCAACAGTGAATTTATACAGGGAATATGGTTATTGGTTTATAAAACGACCAACTACTGGAAGTTTGCATTTAGAAAAACTATTCCAACTGCATCTGAGACGTTAAGGAAACGGATGCAGGTTTTATGGGGATGGACCCTAACCCTTGGAGCCTTCCTAGAAACCTCTACTTCATCACTGGCAGGCGCCAGTCGGGAAGAGTTTTATTTACTGGTATAGCTCAGTATGCAAATGCTGTGTCATTTCTTCCAGCGGATCCGGTCGGAAACAGCACTTTACATGGATATGGCAGTTTTATTCATGTTCTTCTAGATAATAAATAATTTTTATTGAGATGCAACTAACAGGTAGGTAGATTACAAATCTTATTCAGTAGCAGCAGAAGTAGCGCTGAGATGACATTGCGTGGTTTTGAAGTTGTAAAATGTTCAACTAAAACGACCTAACTCATAAGAAGACGAGTGGGTTTCTGTATTCTACGGCAGTTGTTTCACCATGTTAGCTAGTGGAGGGGATGCCCCAATTTTCCAAATTTTTCACAATGAACGTAACAGCCATAGCAAATCTTACAAAGGTTTTATTCGCTTTTACTTTGCTCTCTGTCAATATTTCACTAAAAATACATGTTTTGAGCCCCCTGAGCAAAGTCCTCTTTATTCGGTGTGTGTGTGTGTGTGTGTGTGTGTGTGTGTGTGTGTGTGTGTGTGTGTGTGTGTGTGTGTGTGAGAACAGAATAACTCAAAAACGAAGTCCGATAGATACACTTTTTAGTTTCTCTACTACGTATAGTAAGTAGGGGAAGTATTGCATCCCACCCAAAAATTCGATACTGAGATTTCACCGGAAATACATGTTTTGAGACCTCCTGAATCCAAAAAAAAAAAAGGATTTTTGGAAACATGTCCCTGTGTGTGTCTGTCTGTGAACAGCATAACTCAGAAACGAACAGTCGGATAAACACCAAACTTGGTATTTCGGTTCCGTATCTTCCAGAGATGTGACATAAAGGTTTTCAAGAAAATCCCCCCACCACAGATTACCCTTTACATGGAACATTTTTCGAAAATTTTTATTTTCTCAAAAATGGCTCTAACGACTTTGAATAAAATACCATAAGTTAAAGACATTTTTATGGCAAATAAATTGTATATCCCGAGTTTTCTGGGAATGTCTCCAAAAGTATTCTTCACTGTGAACGACTTTTGCATAACTGGTAAACCATACGAGATAGACAAAATTTTACTTACGAAAAATGTAGATCGCGTTAAAGTACACAATTTGTGTCGTATACATTTGTTTTGTTGAGTGAACCATTTTCGAGATATTGCTTGTTATTCCCGTAAATTTTCCAATACTTATACTTTTTCTCAAATGGGAATTCGTTAATATTTTTTTTTGTCCTGGTAATGCAAAGAGCATAGCAACCAGCTCTTAAAATATTTGACTATCGCTTAAAGCCCACCAATTCCACTTGCATCTTCAAGAAAATAAGCAATAAGATTAACATCTCGATATTTGGATTAACATGAAGCATATGGAGAATAAGCGTTTATAAAAATAGTTTATACAAGAGTAGAGAAAGTCATGTGACTGTAACACATCAGTTTTTTTTATTCAGGGGGTCTCAAAACATAGTTTTCCGGTAAGATGTCGATATCGAAATTTTGATTGGAATACAATACTTTCTCCACTACTATGTACGAGGTAGGGAAAGTAAAAAGGAACATTTTTGCATGTTTTACCAAATTTCACCGAAATTGAGTTTTATTTATGGTCGCTTTTAACTGCCGTGGTCTTTAGCGGCCCATTCTATATTGAGCGTGAAAGACCGGTAATTTTGCTCAGAGATTCTTGAGGTTATTTTACGTGTCGTAAATCTACAACACGGGACCACCAGGTTTACTTCCCTTCTGAAGGAAGCCATGCTAAGGATTTTTACGTCCGAAAAAACCACCGCCTCCTGCCAGATTTGAACCCGCGATCTCGGGAACTAGAGGACGACCTAAATTTCACCGATGCATTACTCTAATTCGAACATAAGTTTAACTCATGCAACTGTGTTAGGATGCCCTATAACAGGTGCCTACTCAAGGTTAGATGTTACAAGCTTTGGAATAAATGGAGCTTTTACATTTTTGAAGAAACCGGAGTTGCGAATCCAACATTTCAGTGTGCTGATATACTTTAAAAAATTGAAAATCTTTATATAAAATAACTCCAGAAACCTATTTGTATCGACAACTAATAATAATAATAATAATAATAATAATAACAATAATAATAATAATAATAATAATAGAGAATGTTTATTTTAGTAGGAGGAGTATTATATTTCGACTGTTGGGGAGCCGAACTTGCAGTAATTGCACCCGCACGTATGGTAAAAAGTTTCGGTAGCCTTCGCCCCTAATGTACTTATCCAGTGGCCTTTGCCCCAAGTTTAAAAAAAAATATTAACTTTGTAATTTTTGACTGTTTTTGACTGTTTCTTTAAATATTATATATTTATATTTGCCTCGGCTGCGTCAGTATTTATTGGTTTTTTTAGAGACATGAATGTCTTATCAGGGAGTGGTGCGACTGAAGAATGTAGGCTTACACAGATTATAAGTTTTTCTTCACTCCATTTATTAATGCGTGACACGATTTAAATAACACTTCACTGATATAGAGAGCTGTGAGATTCTTTTGTTAACTGCTTGCATTTTTTAACACGTAAAACTGTTTTCGTCTCACACAAAATACGCATTAAACTTCTCGAGGACGGGTCTCGCGTCCAGTTAGGAACACTATCTACAAGCAACTGACTTCTGAATTTGTACAATTTGTCCTATTTAAGTTTCTGATTGGCTAATCCTACTCCAATAGAATACTTTTATTTAACTGAAGCTTTTTTCTGATTGTTGATTGGCTATTTATAAACTGCCTCAAAATTTACATTATTGTTGCTCCAATAATGCTAAGTAGCATTATTAAACTTTCTTACTCATTATTGCCTCGAAGTTACCTCAATGTTACTTCAGTGTTAGCAACTTTTAACCTATTATTCTCACAGCTCCTACATTATTAAATTACGTAATACATTCACATAACATTATTGAACATGTATACAATAATATAAACATATATAATGACTGTAATATACACTTTTTATATATTGTTACATACACACATTGCTTTAAGGTTATTGAATTTATATTATATAATTTGACTGAAATCATTTAAGTGTTAAAAATACTGCCTCAGAATAATAATAGTTATAATAACAACGCGTATATGTATGTTGTAAATAAACAACAGTTTTTTTTTGCATCTGTTCAACTGTAAATCACTTTTGCAACAAACCGCACTTCAGTTGCCAGTCCTCCACTGTCTACAGCCAAGTAGGTGTTTACACAGCGGTATGATATAAGGACATCTGAGAAGAGAGAGACTAATAAAGCAATGTACTTCATATGTCGATGTTTACTACAGCTTCATACTACTCCTGTACCGGGTACATAATTACGAATTTCTGATCTGAAGAAGATAAAACTCTATGGACCAAATTACCTAGTGAGTTGGAAAATATTTGGTAAAGAGAGAAAGTAGATAAAGGGAATAATACAGATGAAGGTTAAGTCAGCAATGTATACAGAACAAAGGCAAGGAGGGAGATATGGGAGTGAAAAACTGCACACGAAATTGTTTCAAAATTTACTGTTACAAATGAACATTTTTGGTAAAGACGCTAAGCATATTGGAGATTATTTTGTAAATGAAAATGGACAATAAAAAGAAATGAACGAAGAAAATTGCATAATGTATGAGTGGCCAGATCCATTTTTGTTACCATATGTATACTTATTTATATACATTGCATTCTTTAGAGCATTAGTTTTGTTAACCGAGGACTGGTTTAAATTTTGTGTTGCATTCACATGGCTTTCTCTACTACTATAGTAAGTAGGGAAGGTATTACATTCCACCTAAAAATTCTATGTCGAGATTTCACAGGAAATATGTGTTTTGAGGCACCTTGAACCCCCAAAGAACACTTTTGGAAAAAGCTCTGTGTGTGTATGTGTGTGTCTGAACTGTGAACAGCATAACTCAAAAACTAAAAGTCGGATAAATACCAAACTTGGTATTTAAGTGTCGCATCTTCCAAAGATGCGATAGGACGATTTTCAAGAAAATCCACCACCCTAAACTACACTTTACATGGAACATTTGAAGAAGGGGAAAAAAAAAGGTTTCATAAGCGGTAGAGAGCGGTATAGTAAACTTAGGAGGCTACGGAGGGGACTCGACATTGATCCACATACAGAATATTGTACCTACGCCCCACAAGGGGACGTTCCCGGGAGGAAGGATGAGGCGAGAGGAGACACCGGATGGCCGGAACTAGCAGTGACGGCACAGAAATGGCAGCGTCCTAAAGTTTCCAGATGGAGACTCTCCGGTAGACGGACAGGAGACCTAGGGACCGCACACAGAGGGTCCAACGCCCCTCAAGGGGATTCGGATAGCTCCGAGCAGCCAGCCGAAAGCCGAGGGACGAAGAGGATTACAAAGAGCCTCCGCCACGCTGCACCGAAACACCCACGCCGACACTTCCAACCCTGAAAGATGAAGTGAAATGAGAAGGGAGATGAAATGGAGGGACAGGAAATTGGGGGATGTGAATCCTTCCCGGCATTCCCCCGAAAAAGCTCATGGATCAGGAAGTTCGGCCACGGGAATCGAACCCACGACCTTCGGAATGCGGGCCACAGACGATACCGCCTGAGCCATCCCGCTCGGTTATGTTCACAGTTAAAACAAATAAATATAAAATCATGTAAAGAGACTGCGGATGATAAATATAGAACATACATAAGTTGTTTGAAACATTTTCCTCTCGTCTAGGGCCATTATGAGTGAATTAAACGGGAACATTGTTTAGGGGTAATTCAATGAACGAAGCGTGGACGAAAAAAGTGGCAATGACATTTCAAAAATGGTTGTGAATTTATAGAAGGCGACACTTCGCTAACAACCATGACGCGTGTGCGAGGCAATCAAATCAAATCGGTTGACAGGTGAGCAGAAGGTGCGGCCCGATTTCGTTCAGTACTACTCTTCCCGAGAGTAGAAGGAATTCCTGTTGCTTGAAATCAATATCAATGACCTGGACTCCCTCGAAATGAAGAGAGGTAAGAGGTCGGTCACGTGTAAACAGCTGAGTGGCTTTGCCGTTCCAGCACACAGCCTTCTTGAGTAATTGCACAGTAAAACCAAAGTTGCAACAATGTAAAGCTATACCTTTTTTACTATAAGCTAAAGGAGACAGCACGTCATTGCCTGGTGGACAAATTACAACCTTTCCCGCTTAGCATGTCGTCTCTTCCACTACAAAAAACAGTTCGGTTCAGATCGTAACATTTTGTGGTTATTCTCGTGCTGAGAAATTTAAAACACTCATTATTGTAATAACAGTTAAATTTATGAAACTAAATGTGTTTGTTCAGATTCACCTATAACTAAATGAAGCGTTATAGCAGAGGGTTTAAGAGGCTTTGCGCAGGCGCTGCAGCTCATTTCCGGCTGAGAATCTTCTGCCACTGTGGAAAACGTAAACGAGGGAAATGGAAAGAAGACAATTGTGTTAAATGCTTTTAAGAAATTCTGTGAAAAGTACCCACCTTTAATCGACAATGAATATGGTTGGCCGTTGTTTAGCAATAATTGAACTTCTTTGTTAGTGATGCAGAATTGTTGCTTGGATAGCTTGGGTCGCGTTTGTTTTCTGTTGTGTTTTAACCCATAGTGCTAATCGTTATTTAACTTGTTGGCTCGTAAAGGGTTAAAGTCATTAAATGAATGATTTCTAAAGCCTGAAGTTAAGAACAGTTTAATCCAGTACCTTTAATCACAGAAGCCGAACTGTTCAGGTACAACTTTTGTCTACTCTTAGTATTATGTGATAGAAGTTTAGAATGTAAGGCAAAATATAGGAATAAGACACAATGCTTAAAAGCTAATGATCCCTAAGCTGCGCAATATATTGTATTCGCATTCTGTATGAAGCAATTTCCTTTCACGGGTCCTAGTTCCCATCATCCTCCACGTGGTGCTGCCATGTGCTCGGCGGAGTGATACATTTGTTTTGTTTACTTCTCCTTTCAGCTTATAGTGAAAAAGGTTTAGTACTGACACAAGAAATGTTCACTCCTTGCACGGAGTGACAGCAGGCCGGAAGTAAAAGTTGGTGACATTTGCTTGGAGGATCCGATTTCTGAAAAAAACATAAACTAGTCAATTTAAAAAATTACCATAAAAATCCTTGCGTTCTTTACACGACTTTCTCTACGCAATAAACTTTCGTAACGCATTTACACATTTCGTTGTAGGTTTAAGAAGGACAAGTAACCTTAAAACGTTAGTCAGATTTTTAAAAAGCGGATCGCTATTTGATGGTTCTGAAATTCCATACTCTTTGCATGGCCATGAGAAAAAATAAATAGCAACTTAATAATTTGAAAACAATATTTGAACTTTCAAACCAATAACAAAGAATATCTGGGAAATGGTTAAGCCCACACAACATTTTTGTTTGACATAAAAAGTAACTTTTAAATATACCTACATTTTTTGACTAATACAGTTTACCAGTTATACAAAAGCCATTCAGAATGAAGAAAACTTTACAAGCTATTCCCAAAACTTCAAGTTATACATTTTATTTGCCATCTGGAACAATCTTAAATATATTTTAGTCAAAATCGTTAGAGCCACTTTTGAGAAAATCAAATATAATGAAGAATTTTCCATGTGAAGGGTAGTTTGGAGTGGGGGAACTTTCTTGAAAATGGTCGTATTGCATCCTTGGAATACGGTGAAAAATATCTTATCTTTTTTGAGGAAAATCGCTATTTGTGTTTTTTCTCGTGGCCATGCAAAGAGAATGAAATTTCAAAGCCAACACATAACAACCCACGCTTAAAAGACTCGTCTATCGCTTAAGTTACTGAATTCCGCGAATCCTCTTGAGCCCACAAGAAAATATGCAATAAAACCGTTTCTGTAAATGCTGATCTCGGCTAACATGAAGTGGATCAAAGAGTAAGCTTTTGTAATAATAGTTTGTTGAAGAATGGGTAGAGAAAGTAATGTGAATATAACATAAATGTTTTTTCAGTGACCATGACCAGTATAATTTAAAACTCTTTTTCTGGAGTCGTATAACAAGGTATATCGCTGCGTCCTAGAACAAAATAAAACTATAGTGTAACGGACTTTTTTAAGGACGACTAAAAATATACATCACTTATTACAGAAGACCGAAACTTTGCAAACCTGTTTTAATTACAGTCATAACAAGCGAGATGGCTCCGTGGTAACATGTTAGGCTCGCATTCGGAAGGTCCACGGTTCAATTCTCATCGCCAGCCCACTTTGATACTGGGTTTTTCGTGGGTTTCCCTGGTCGTAGGCGAATGATGTGTTGGTTTCTCATCTATCACGATTTCCTCTCCATCACTTTTCTTTTAGTCCGTTCCTATCTCATCTTTCAGGTGTGCTACTAGGTTTCATGGCGTATGGCGCGGATGCTTGCCGAAAGGAAAGAGTATTCCTCGTAGACACTAGAGGGCTGTTTGGTCGACTGGTCGTTCAGCGCCCTCTCTAGGCAGCTCCAGCGATGAGATGGATCTTCGAGCCTTAAAATGTTAGGGACCTTCGTGCGTCTCTGTGGCCTGTTGCCTCCTGTAGTTCCTTCACTTCATCCCTTCCTCCTGAGGGTGGTAGCCATAATAAATCTATGCAGGTCGCAGTGCGCGAAGCGTTCCCTTCGTTGTATAACCTAACCTAATTACAGGCATTGACAGTCAAAATTTAATACATATATTTATAATCGTATAAGTTAGTAATTTCAACATAGCATCCTCTAAAAACAAAGATGAGGGAGCCATCTACTCCTAGGTTACGTGGTATTCGTATTACCAGGTACCAGGCTGGGCATTGAACTCTAACCCGCGAAAGATATGCAGAGAGAAGCTGATGGTTGGCCAGAAATAGCTTCCAAAAATGAAAGGCATGGTAGAATCGTTTAGTCAGAACTCAAGAGAATGAGACGATAATTCTCCAAGTTTCATTATTTTCTATTTTAAAGTGTTAGGTACTCTACAGGGAGACCCAAAAAACTACGAACCGGCTGCGCGGTGTTGTTCCTGGCGTCCTCGGCGCTCGTTGCCATCTGCCGCTTTCTTAGAAAGGTGTGGATGAAACCATACAACATTTTTAAAACTACTTTTAAAGGCTTTACTTAACAACTTTATGAAAGTGTGTTTGAGGACAGAATTATTAGTACAGATCTGTGGACCCCCCGGTCCCCCGACCTAATCCCCTGCGATTTCTATCTCTGGGGTAACTTAAAACACAAAGTGTATAAGACAAATCCACACACCCTGGAAGAATTAAAACAAAATATCCGCCAGGAAATTTCTCAACGTGAACTACGGCGAGTGATGTATAGTTTCCTAAAGAGGTGCCAAAAATGTATGGACAACGACGGTGCCCAGCATCTCCTTTGTAAAGTTGGCAAGTAAAGCCTTTAAAAGTAGTTTTAAAAACGTTGTATGGTTTCATCTGCGCCTTTCTATGATAGCGACAGACGGCAACGAGCGCCGAGGACGCGGGCAGGAAATACACCGCGCAGCCGGTTCTGTCTCTGAATACAAACTCCACTTAAGCTGTTCTGCTTTCTGTTTTTTTTCTGTCCCAAAAGTGTGATAAATTAGTTGTAAGGTTTTTTTTAAGGAAGTAGGTAACGCCAGAAACGTGCCAAAGTACTTGCTTTTATTTTGTGTTCTATAATGTACAACTGTTGAATAGTGAAAGTAGCATTTTAAATTTAAAAGGCCTTGAGTTTTGCGAGCTTTAATAGCACAAAATTGTCCAAAATAACTTAACGACGTCGTTATATCTCATTACCTCTCTCTTCATCAGAAGAGCAATTAAAAGCTAACCCAGCTGCCAGACTTACATAAACATGAATGGATGGATAATCGTGGCTTTCTACCTGAATTGACCACATACTACGTAGTATCATACCAGTAAGACCAAATTTGCTCCTGAATCTACCAAACAACTGTACATGATACTAACTGCAAACTGATTGTATGTAACTTTATCTCGTAGGAAATATTGTATTCTACCTAAATATTCGTATCGAGATTTCACAAGAAAGGCATGTTTTGAGGACGCCTGAAAAAATGCACACACACACACACACACACACACACACACACACAATTTAAGAAAATGTTCCGAAGGTGTGTTCACGCGTATCTGTCCTATCAGCCTGTCAGTGAATAGCATAACTAAAGAATCTGATGTGTTACATTCACAGAGCTTCTCTACTCACAGTTCTACAAACTATTCAAACAAACGCTTCTTGTCAAGGTACTTCTTAATTCAATAAAGTTTTACACAATGCACAGCGATAGTCAGATTTTTAAAGATGCGATATGTGTTTGCTTTAAAATTCCATGCTCTTTGCATTACCACGAGCGGGGCAACGAATAACGACTTCCCATTTGAGAAAAGTACTATAAGTATTTGAATGGCTGGCCCCGTAGCTCAGTCGGTAGAGCACCCGTCTGTTGTGCTACTGGTCCCGGGTTCGATTCCCGGCTGGGGGAGTGGAAATTTTTCTCTAGCCAAGATCTCCCTTATCCTCCACAGAGTCTGGAAGTAAGAATGAGAGTGTGTAAGATTAATGATTAAAGAGTTACACGAGTTAACACCATTACCAATAGGCAATATGTACCGAAGGAAAGGCCGCCGATAAGACCAATGTAGTTAAGATCAGGGTATAAATGGAACTAAAAGAAGAAGGATTTGAAAATTAAAACCAGTAGCAAGGGGTATCTCGCAAATTCCCCAAATTCGTGTGATTTAATGAGATCTACAACTTTTGTCTATCTTATATCGTCGACAGAACTTCAGAGGCTACTTCCAGAATATTCAAGATATATATTTCATTTGTCATCTAAATATCTTAAACATGCCATTTTAATAAAATCGTTAAGAGCCAATTTTGAGAAAATCAAAACATTCGAAAACTTTTCCATGTAAGGGGTAGTTTGGGGTGAGTGAATTTCCTTGAAAATCTTCGTTTCGCATCCTTGATAGATGCTGAATTTAAATATCAAGATTGGCATCTAACCGATCTTTCGCATTTGAATACAATCGCATCGTTCCCAGACACACGTGCAAAGACCTTTTTTTAAAAACGTTTTTGGATTAAAGGAACCTCAAAAGGTGCATTTCCGCTACTGAAATCTGCATATCGAATTTTTGGTTGGAATGTAATAGTTCATCTACTTACTATAGGTAAGTAATAGAAAAGTAAAAACCAAAAGTCAGTAAAATTCCAAACTTGAAATTTAAGTTCGTCATTTTTCCAGGATGCGACACACAGATTTTCAAGAAGCTCTCCCTAACCCAGACCAGTGCATAGTGACATCACTTCAAATCATGACAAAAGTAATGAAGGATTCGAACCAACAACAAACGAAATCTCAGGCACGGATGATGCCACGAAGTTTTTTGAAATAAACTGTATATTTGAAAGCGATATGCAGTTTTTGTAGTAGGTTTTCAGCTCTCTCTCTCTCTCTCTCTCTCTCTCTTATGGCTTACCGATTATAAAAATTATTTAAAATTCTTTCCGAATGAAGAGGACATCATATGATATCCCCAGGAAATACAAGATATAAATTTATTTGCAATGAAAGTATGTGGTACGTATTTTAAAAAAACGTTTGAGCATTTTTGAGAAAACAAAAAGTTATGAAAAGGTTTACATGTAAAGAGTAACTGAAGGTGGAGGGATTTTTTTTTAAATCCTTCATGTGGTATCTTCGAAAGATGTCCAACTTGAAATTTATCCGAAATTTTGTTTTTGAGTTACATTGTTCTCTCTCTCTCTCTCTCACTCACAAACACATACGAACCTTTTTCTAAACATGTTTTTGTTACATTCTCTACTACGTATAGTAAGTAGGGGAAGTATTGTATTCCACCCAAAAATTTGATACGGAGATTTCATCGGAAATATATGTTTTGAGGTGCATTGAAGGCTTATAAAGCATTTTTGGAAACGTGTGTGCATGTGTGTGTGACTGTGAACAGCATAACTCAGAAACGAACAGTCGGATAAACACCAAACTTGGTATTTAGGTTCAGCATCTTCCAGAGATGCGACACGAAGGTTTTCAAGAAAATCCCTCCACCCCAGTTTACCCTTTACATGAAACATTTTTCGAAAATTTTAATTTTCTCAAAAATGGCTCTAACGATTTTGATTAAAATATCACATGTTTAAGGTACTTCCATGACAAATGAAATGTATATCTCGAGTTTTCTGGGAATGTCTCCAAAAGTATTCATCATTGTGAACAACTTTTGCATAACTTGTAAACCATAAGAGATAGACAAAAGTTTACTACACAAAAATGTAGATCGCGTTTAAATACACAATTTATGTCATACATTTTTTTTTATTGAGTGAACCATTTTCGAGATATTGCTTGTTATTCCCTTCAATTTTTCCTTACTTTTTCTCAAATGGGAATTCGTTATTGATTTTCTTTTTGTCCTGGTAATGCAAGGAGAATGGAATACTCCACATACCAACCAGCTCTTAAAATATTTGACTATCGCTTAAAGCCTAGCAATTCCCCTTGCATCTACAAGAAAATTAGCAATAAGATTTAACATCTCGATTAACATGAAGCATATGGAGAATAAGCGTTTGTAAAAATAGTCTGTACAAGAGTAGAGAAATTCATGTGAGTGTAACACATCAGATTTTTTTTATTTATTCAGGGAACCTCAACACATGTATTTTTGATGAAATCTCGATATGGAATGTTTGGCTGGAATACAATACTTCCTCTACTTACTTACATAGTAGAAAAAGTGAAAGAGGAAATTACAAAATATAAAAGTAATGGTAACAACAAGGACAATTTTGAGCTTCTGTTTGGATGCACAAAGAATGGGTCGGTTGCATGAAGAGAGAATGTGCTCGTAACTTGCCTGCACATGACAGGAGAAGTAAGAAAGACCCCCGTTAATTCTCATGTCTGAGAATAATGTGAATTTATTAAAGCCAGCAGGTAATAACGTGTGAGAACTGGCTAGTCCGACGCTGACATCTGGTGCTAAGTGCTTCTGTCTGCGGCAACGTAATGGCTGGAGTGTTTGAGTGGAACTGGAGTTTACCCACAAGGCTTAAAGCACTGCAGACAGGAGGAGAGTTAAGCGGAACGCTCATCACACCTGTGGTGTGGTCTCTTAACTTGGGATCCCACTGGCGGTGAAGAAACTTGAAGTTTGCATAATACACATTGCATTGACATTAAAATCCTTTTACTGTCTCGCTTTTCTTCCTGAAGCTGAACTTTTTGTCGATTAGGCTATTAAATAATACACAAATTATAACATATTATGTAATTAGTACATTTTTGTATGTACCTACCTATCCGCTGATGCAGACAAAAAGAAGAGATTAAAGGCACGTTCAGAAATCTACTTCATTATTAAGTAAATATGGTCAAACGATAATTATTACGCTGCTAGCAATGAGAAAAATATTTTGTTTCGAGTATACTGGTTTATGATACTTCCCGTTCATGGTGTTATGGAGGAAATTTGAATTTCCTACATTCAATGCTGGTAACCTAACCTAACCTAACCTACCCTACCTAACCTATGTGTTTTGTCTATTTTGCTACAGGCATGTGCATGAACTTTATCAAATCCTCTAACTACTGATAAATTTATTACTGCAGACATGGAATATAATAATATGTATTAATTTTATCATAAATAATGATCTAACAAGAGGTTGTGTTATTTTGAAAACCCGCGGGCGACTGCAAGACACGTGTAATTTTGTCTAAGGAACAACACAATCTAGGTTAGATTTGATTCGACTATTTCGGCGAATAATACAAGAGGGGAAGCTAAAAATAAATCTGTAAACTAACTACTTACGGATTATATTAAATAACCTTGATTGTATTTTTGCCATGCAAGACTCTCTAAAGTTTACCGGATTATTTATAAATAGTATATCCTTACCGTTAAATATCTTTGGATATCCTATTTTAAACAGTTGCATTCAATAAACAACCAAGGTTATTTAATTTAGTCCGTAAGTAGTTAGTTTTTAGATTTAGTTTTGGCTTCTGCTCTCGTATTATTCGCATAAATAATGAGAATGCAGCTTCATTGAACAAACATTAACACGGAACTTTAAAATATATAATTATTAGAATTAAAAGTAGATGTATTTTCTTTCTTGTTGCAAAGAACCGATGCACTTTTATCAGAGATGGAGGTGGAAGAACTTAATGTACATTCTCCTGTAACCTCTGGTTTTTGCAATTTGCTGATTATTCTCGAATGATGCTGTTCATTAATTTGTTGCTGTACGGATAGTTTGGTCAAAGAAGTTATGTGCAGAGATATGTTTCATTGCGAATTTTAACATTGAAACCGGCAACTGAATTTGTGTTGGAACACTGACCGGAAGCCGTTGATTATCGGGACCATGAACTAAATAGTACTTTAAATCTTACCTGGGTCTTCACGGCCCTTTTATTTGTTAATATTTACTTACGATATAACTCATGCAGCAGCTGAGTACGCAAGTTATTGATTTTTTAAGGTCAACAACCAAACATGTATAATCGATCGCCAGTTTGCCACCAAGGCAAGAGTTTGTGACCTTGCTACTGCAAGTGCCTTGTTCAAAAGCAGTAGGTAGGTAATTCATTTTATTACTTTCTCTACTACGTATAGTAAGTAGGGGAAGTATTGTATTCCACCCAAAAATTCGATACCGAGATTTCACCGGAAATTTATGTTTTGAGACCCCCTGAAACACAAAAAATGTAGATCGCGTCAAAATACACAATTTATGTCATATGCATTTTTTTTTGTTGAGTGAACCATTTTCGAGATATTGCTTGTTATTCCCTTAAATTTTCCAATACTTATAGTTTTTCTCAAATTCGTTATTCATTTTTGTTTTGTTCTGGTAATGCAAAGAGAATGGAATACTCCACATAGCAACCAGCGTTAAAATATTTGACTATCGCTTAAAACCTACCATATTCCCCTTGCTTCTACAAGAAAATTAGCAATAAGATTAACATGAAGCATATGGAGAATAAGCGTTTGTAAAATTAGTTTGTACAAGAGTAGAGAAACTCATGTGAGTGTAACACATCAGATTTTTTCGCGTAAGTGCTATTTCTATTATTTCCTTTAGTCCAAAAAAATACTATGCATTACATAGTCGTTAAATGCAATAAGACTCTCGGAAGTAGAAAATACTCGAGTTTGTCTCGTATTTTCCAATTCTTTTGCTCGTTCTCACTTATCGCATCTGTATAGCAATAAGCTATTATTATTATTATTATTATTTGATTTTTCATAGAGCTATAATAACATCAATAAATCACTCGTCAATTTCACACATTGTTGTACATGAGGACATGTACAAAGGCTTTTGACAAATACTTTTCTCTCCAGAGAATTTGATCCTCTTCGCCGTTGAGCATTTCCCCCAGATTTCAGGGGTAATCAAAAGAAAATGAGAAAGGCGGAAAAAACAGGCACTGAACTTCAAAAGAAGCTCCCCTCCGCTAATACGTTTATAACGTTGGTAAATTGGAATAAGAACATATTATCAAATCGCAGTCTTTTCACGTCGCGAAAAACGTTAAAATAACACAAGCACAATATCAATGAGTGCAGATGAATTGCGTCAAATTACACCCTTCGAAAGAAAACCCTAATCCGTATAATTTCCAGCGAAGCCAAGATAATGGTTATCACCTGCCATATTCCAAAGCCAATGATTTTTTAAAATAATCACAGGGTCATAGTCAATTTTGAATTTTGTCGGGAAACATACTAGCATCTTTCTCAAAGCCGAGGGCACTCTGTCAAATTTTCTTACAAGGGCAGGGGTTCTTGGAGATACGTTTGAACCGGACGAAGATGAGTACTTAGGTAAAATTTGAATGCGATACCAATCTAAAGTTTAAAAATATGAGGTTGATCATCTTATCTCCGATTGAAGTTAGTATATTAATTACCGGTTTCACCAACCATATTCTTACCATCTTGTTTGCTAGCATTACGTTAACAGTATAACATAATGTTAAAACTCTAGATTTCATTAAATTTTCACAGCAAATCGTGAGCTAACTGTTGTTAAAGTCGAAGACAACCGAGAGAGATAACCGCTCACTATGACCTTGGGATTTTCGTGGTTTTCCCTGGTCGGTAAGCGAATGCTGGGTGGTTTCTCATTTACATTGATTTATTTTTCATTCCATTTCCTTCTCATCTTTCAGGTGTGCCAGATTTCGTGGTGTATGGCGGTGCCGGACAGATGGCGCGTATGCTTGCTCAAAGTAAAGAATACTCCCCGTGGACACCAGAGGGCTGCTTGGTCGACGGGTCGTTCATCGCTCTCTCTATGCAGCTCCAGCAGTAGGCTTTTCTTCGAGCCTGGAACTGTAAGGGACTTCCGCGCGTCTCTGTGACCTGTCTGCCTGTAGCCTGTATCCTATTGCGATTCCTTCACTTCATCCCTTCCTCCTCCTCGAACTTCTAACATATCTTGAACGCCTTAACACAAGGACACGGCGAAGTTAACTTAACACAAATGTCACAGGTAAACATTGTTCCATGAAATAGATTTTGTGTTAACTTAAATCTTAAATCAGTTTGGCACTGTGCTAAAATTTAAGACGACAAACGTTCATGATATTCTTTAGTCGCTGAAGCGCTTTCATTTGTGCATCTGTGGCAGGTACTCGGATGCAATTAAGGGGAGATAGGTACTGAAATAAGCAAAAGTGTGTCCTTTTAGTAAAACACTAATTTCCCTTAAGCTGTGCAAATAGGCTCACCAAATTCCAATTACTGTATACTGGCGTCTGCTACATAACAATGTAAATTTTGTGCGTATCTGATAAGTATCTTTCAAGAATCAGCTGTTTTTATCCCGAGGTTATGTTTTTTAACAGAACTTTAAGTTCCTTTTTTGCAGAAACTATCAATGATGCAACACTGAAATTCACTTCAGAGAGTCTCAGCAATATTTTCTTTAATTTGAATTATAATAATTCCAATTACAGTTTTCACAAAAAAATATGCTCTAGAAAAAAAATTAATAATTTTTTTACTAATAATAATATTCACTAATGTCCATATTATTCAAGATAAACAATGGTTGTACTTCAAAATAAGCAGGCATTATTTTTACACTTTCCTGCAAAGTTTCACTATGATTAACCCATTACTTTCAGAGAAAAAAGTACATAAAGCAAAGAAAATATAGTTTTGAGAAAAACCAATTTAAAGTGGAGGACTGGCAGGCATTTAAAGGGCGCTCTACATTATTAAACAACACTCAAGGGCGTAGATAATATTGTCATTCTGTTCAAAAAGAATTATCCAATTTTTTTCAAAAATAAAAAAATGGATTTTTGAGACTCCAGTCGCGATCTCCCCTTAAACCCAGCCTATACCACTATTAGCTGCACTGTAGCATTACATATGGACGTTGTATTAATCAGTGATGGATATCAGAGGTTGGTCATACATTCCCTTTAAGATGGTATGTGCTTGATCTCCAGCAACCCTTACGCCGAAGACTTGATTCCATTACTGTCGTAGAGCAAGTGCTAGGCAGGCTTATCTTGATAATGCGTCCACTTCTTTGTTGGTTCAGGTCACTTCTCGATGCCGTGCGGGCATTTCCCAACAGCAGTGGCGTCCATTCACGAGAAATGATCTGTTGCATGATCCATTAGTGGTACTGCATCATTGATAGGGCAAACGGCATGATTTTCCTAATAGCTCCCGATTTATTATGTGCATCTGATAAACTCATACTTTCTTGCGAAATAAATATTAAAACTATTCTTATTACAAGCGTTGTGAACGTTGATCTTTTGTGTTTTATGCTTCAACTTCCCGCTATCAAATATATGATAATTAACAACAGCTACTCTTCCGGAAATAAGAAACGCACTTGAGGTAAACCAAGGCGAGAAACAGCTGCAAGCACGTGGGCCGCAGTAAATGCTCTCATTGGCCCGACGTAACACTCAGCCTAAGAGCACAAAATATACCTCTTTTTATTTTTGTTATTATTACTTTTAAAATGTGTTAATGTATATGTTTAATGATTCCATTGGAATATGCTACATTCTCACCGTAGTTTGAACATATAAACCAATCAGTTTACTGAAACTGAGCAGATACCACATAGATATTATCGATCGCGTATGTTGTGCACGTGTTGCGCGGAGTAATATGTAGAAAGCGTGTTTCTTAGAGCGGATCCAGTATAATAACCAGGGAGTCTTTATATCTATTCCGCTGCTGCCGCCAGTCAGTTGTCTGCGCATGACGTTAATACTTTGAAGCGAGTTTATCAACAGTGCCTCTGGCAGAGGACTAGCGAAAGATGAATGGAAGGGATGGATGTCAACAGTTTCGAGGTCGCCTTAGTGAAACAGGACTTGTACGTTTCGAGTATTTACATTTGGTACGCTTTCGCTTGCGTCTCGTAACCTCGCAATCTCAGCATGTACACTGTTAGGTAACTCAAATAATTGAACGGTGTTTGTAGCGTAGAGTGTCTCAGCGTTAATGGCACAACTTGAATTTTTTTAATAAAAAAATGAGGCAACCTTCATAAATATTTTAAACATTTCTAAATAATTTGGTTGTTTCTCCTTTTCTTTTGCTAATAAAAACAATTCTGAAATTCTGGGCAACAACGGGGAAAATCATTTACACAGCGACCACTATCGTAACGACAGACTCCCCCTTGTATCCTTCCAGCTTGGAAGTAGCACTCAACCATGCAAATTCTGCGATTGGTGGTCACTTCCATCTCGCATGCAAAGAACGCACAAAGTGTCCTAGTGAAAATATTCTGCACCCCCGCAGTACATCAACCTATTTACGAAGTTGGGAACGCAGGCAGTCTGGGGTTCAATTCCGCACCTCCGCTTTGAGATAAACCTGAAGATCCTTATAACTGCGTTTTTCGGAGTTTTTTAATCTTACGGAGAAAATCTCCCCGCCATAAAATAATGTAATCTCCAGAGCTAGGAGAAATATCCATTGAGTGAGGAATCCACATAACTACCATCCTACTACAATCCGTACGAAACGAGAAACAATCTGAAGCAAGCCAATGGAGCGCCAGCAGGAGCGCCGCGTTGGCAGATGGTTTGTGAGTGTAACAGAGAGACGATACACCGTGAAGCAAGATATAGCCAGTGTAGCATACACATTCACCCCGATCACTTGGCGTGGAGTCCAGCGGGCATACTTTCGTCACGCTACCTTTCAAATTAAGACGACAATACCAATAGCAATAATTATATAAACGCATCCGTATAATTTCAGTTTAGGCGCATAACATATAGTGAAGTAAATTAAAAATTTCTGTATGTCGAAATGATAAAGACGGATTATTCCAATGCCCTGGCAAGATCGAACGCAAACGCAGTACTGCTGATGGCGGTGTACAGTGGTCAAGGTCTTTCAGCAACCCTCATAAATATCTGCTGTGACACTTAACTAAAGAACCAAACATCGTAGAGACACGGTTTTTGGACATTCTGATTCAGGATATTTAGCTCTGCTCGGCTACAATACTATACATGATGAGTACTTAACTTTTAACAGAGCAGTTGAAAAGTAGAAACCGTAGTCAACAGCGAGACCGCGTGGCACTTGAACTTGGTAACCTCGCTCTAGCGCTATTGGCTGAGCGACTTTCACCAGCGTTATCTAGCTCCGCCTGATTCCTTCTTGTTTTGTACGGATTATAGCACACATGACGTCGTACAGAATATACGGACGCAGAGCTGCACAGTGGACAGTTCGCTTGCGTTACTGGTATGATAGAGTTGTTCTCTGTGAGCTCTGTGTTTATGTTCTGTTCCACCCCGACGCTTCTGTTTACAGTTTAAGGTTACCTGTGGCACCCCCTTCCCCTTGCGCATTGTCGATACAAACTACAGCATGCACACATTGTAAGCCAAAGATATTTGTCCTAGCTTTGGTCATCTCTGTCCACAATAACATTTTTTTCTTTTTATGCTCACAAACTCGAAACCAATTTCTAGTGGCAGCTTATGGAGGGAAGATCATTTTAAATTTGGAAGGTCAGGATCAGAGGTAACTGCCAACAGCACTTTGTTTAAGGTGGGGGTTCATTATTAACAAAAAACTGGTGTACCTACCGGCGGATTGCTGACCTCACACATATACACTTGCCTGGCAGGCGTCTCTTCTTTCCGGGAGTCGTAACTTCACCAGTTGTGAACTTTTCTTTGCGCGCACTGTAAATGCTTGAAATTGTCACACTGGTAAACTCGGATATTAATTTCACTTCACTGTAACAAGTTCCAGATATTTCTCACAGAACGTTCTTAAACAAGTTCAATATGACCGAGCGGGATGGCTCAGGCGGTAACGTCTGTGGCCCGCATTCGGGAGGTCCCGCGTTCAAATCCCGTGGGCAGACCAACCTGGCTGAGGTTTTTTCGCGGTTTCCCTCAGCCGCTAAGCTAAATACCGGATTGGATATTTAATACCACAACACAAAGCTCTATCTTAAGTCTAAAACAATATTAAATAGAAAAATAGGTGGTAATAGCGAATGCTGTGTCATCTATCCACATATAATGAAAACAGGTAGACTGGACGGCACGAAACAGAAGATCCGGTTGCTATGCACTAGGGCCTCTGTGGACACGTGACGAAGCAAGATGGCATGGTTACAGGGATGAGACCTAGAAGGCTAGCTATCCGTCTTTCTATATAAAAGCAGGTACACGGGACGGCTCCCTAATGCTATCTGCGCGGCACGAAGCAGAAGATCCAGTTGCTATGCGCTAGGGTCTCTGTGGACACGTCGAAGCGGTGGTTACAGGAATGACACCTAGAAGACTAACTATCCGCCATACCTCGATCTAAGATCTCGATATGACCCTTGTAGTTAAAGCGATGTAAAACAAATAGAGTAATGATAATAATAATAATAATAATAATAATAATAATAATAATGACAAAAATAAGTTCAATATGATGGTCTTTTCACCACTTCGTAGCTGTTTTTCGCCAAATTGCTTTCATATCGAGTTGCTCATCGAGCCATTACCTCTCTTAGCTGCCGGGGAATACCAGCTGCGTGCGCAGTACGAGTTATTCTATACCTTGTCTCAACCGTAAAAGAAGGTTGAAGGTAAATGGGATATCTCTGTCTCTATCTACGCATACATGTTGCCATTATCTTCGTCACTTTCTACTCTCGCACTGTCCGCAAGTGCCTGAGAACATAGTGTAAATATTCAGTTGTTATAATTTTCAGTTTTGAACGCATTAATAATTTTTCTATCATATTATATCATTTTAGAGCCTTTATACTTCTGTGGGCACAAATTTCTAAAGAAAAACATTTTTTCAGTAAAGGTTGATATTTGTGGATTCTATGCTTATCACGTAGTAACTAATAGTATAAAGGCTAGAACGCAACAGTATATTTTTCTTAGCTAGAGTAGAGCGCGATACCTGCCAGGTATCTATCTTTAATAAGATGAGCATTATAATTTTTAAATTAAATATTTTCGAAAAATGCTATACCTATGCAGCGAAAAAGTTGGGCAGTGAGAAACTTTTTCGTTACTGGGTTTACAACGGAGACCAAGCAAGTGAAAATGTTGAGGAGGGTTGGAGACAGTTTTTAAAAGAAGCCGGAATTAATTACTACTTGCATTCATTGTTATGCCGAACCAAAGTCATGCATCTATTCAGTTAACAAGTGGCAGGCGCGAGGTAGAAGGCAATGAATGTTAAGATCAATTGTAAGGAAGTGGTATGGGGAACTTTTATTTAGCCAGAATTGTTCCCTGTCATCCTCAAAGTCTGGAAGTAAGAAGGTGGGCGTGTTTAATAGTTAAAAAGTGATACAACCAACGTCAAAAAGCCCTTCAGTTCAGCGAGAAACAACAACAGTTGTTTTTCAAAGGCCCTGGTATGGCCAAAGAAGTTAAAGGGGGCTATACAAATTAGGGGGAGGAGATGGCTATATATGTACATATAAAGCAACTTACTTATTTTGCCTCCTAAAGTGTTTTATGCAGTGTTTAATCAGCTGCTGGAACAGCTTCCAATTATATTTCCACGACTCAAAGATTTCTGTGCACGGTGTTTGAAGCAAATATGGACTGACTTTCCCGCCACACACAAAGAGCAACTTTAATCAAACCACGAGCATATACGTACTAAAACAACTGAACGCATCCCCCCAGATATTTACTTACCTCTAAACTACAACGGTATACCAGCTAGTCGCTCTGTGTAAACGAGCAAAAGCGATGTTTTTTCCGAAATGAAAACTTGCAAAAGCCGAGAGGAAAGGAAATTATAGCGGCTTCCCACGCAAAATGTGACGGGAAAGAAACAAAAACTGTGCTTTGGCTTCCAAATTAGTAATGCAAACACCTGGGCCCCAATGCGACAGTACCGACGCAAAGAAAGCAAAAACAGCAAGGCTTTGGGTTTGCCTGCATTCTGATGGATTTATTTTCTAACAAGCGTTGATGGATAATTCCTTTTCAGTACTTTCGCAAAAATTACATAGAAATGTTCCCGCAGATGAAAGATAATGATTCAGCTGACCACGTAACAGCTCGTTCTCAATTTAAACAGCATCTATTTAAAAAGCAGAAAACAGCTCATGTATTTTAAATGAAGAGACTTATTTACCGAGTTTTCTTAAACAACTGAGAGAATGTTTTTCCTACTTCTAGCGCGATACTCAACGCCAGCAATTTTCTGTTCTTTAATTTTTACTTTCTCTACTACGTATAGTAGGTAGGGGAAGTATTGTATTCCACCCAAAAATTCGATACCGAGATTTCACCGGAAATATATGTTTTGAGACACCCTAAATCCAAAAAAAAAAAAGCATTTTTGGAAACATGTTCCTGTGTGTGTCTCAGAATAGCGTAACTCAGAAACGAACAGTCGGATAAACACCAAGCTTGGTATTTACGTTCAATATCTTCAAGAGATGCGACACGAAGGTTTTCAAGAAAATTCCCCCATCCCAGATTACCCTTTAAATGGAACATTTTTCGCAAACTGTAATTTTCTCAAAAATGGCTCTAACGAATTTGATTAAAATATCATATGTTTAAGATATTTTCATGACAAATGAAATGTATATCTCGAATTTTCTGGGAATGCCTCCAAAAGTACTCTTCATTGTGAACGACTTTTGCATAACTGGTAAACCATAAGAAATAGACAAAATTTTACTACACAACAAACGTAGATCGCGTTAAAATACACAATTTATGTCATATACATTTTTTTGTTGGGTGAACCATTTTCGAGATATTCTTGTTATTCTCTTAAATTTTTCAATACTTATTATCTTAAATGGGAATTCGTTATTCATTTTTTTGTCTTGGATATGCAAAGAGTATTAATCTGTGGCAAAGGGAATGGTTCTGCACCTAGCAACCAGCTATTAAGAGATATGTCGATGCTTAAAGGCTACTGTATTTCTATATTGCCCTTGCAATTTCAAAAGAAGGGGAACATAGTACGCCTTAGCGATAGTCAAATATTTTTAGAACTGGTCACCATGTGTAAAATGTAATGTGCCAATGTTTATCTCGATGAATATGAAATAGATGGAGAATATGAGTTTGTAAAAATAGTTTGTACAAGAGTAGAGAATCATATGAGTGTAACACATCAGTTTTTTTGTATTTTCCCCAATTTACGCAACCTCGGAATAACTCGGTTTTCTTAAGGACACACTCACACACTTTAATAAGAAGAATATGACTAATCTCAAAAACGGAGCGCAATTCGCATAGTTACCAAACTTCAGCATGTGTCCTTCAGGAACACAACTGTTCCAACTGTGCAGTGATAGTATTCGTCTGCACTTAAAAAAATTTGATGTGTTACACTCACATGACTTTCTCTACTCTTGTACAAACTATTTTTACAAACGCTTATTCACCATATACTTCATGTTAATCCAGATATCGAGATGTTAATCTCATTGCTAATTTTCTTGTAGATGCAAGGGGAATATGGTAGGCTTTAAGCGATAGTCAAATATTTTAAGAGCTGGTTGCTATGTGGAGTATTCCATTCTCTTTGAATGTCCAGGACATAAAAAAACGAATAACGAATTCCATTTGAGAAAAAGTATGTGTTTTTTTAACAAGATCTGCATTTTTTTGTTCAGAAAATGTTTCTCTCTCTCTTATGTTTACCAGTGATGGAAAAGCCATTCACAAAGAAGAGGACTTTTGGCGACATTTCCAGGAAATTGAAAATATGCATTTTATCTGTCATGAAAATATCTTAAATATATGATATTTTAATTAAAACCATTAGAGACATTTCCTTCAGACTTAATGAACCTAAATACCAAGTTTGATATTTATCCAAATTTTCGTTCACAGACACACACAGACCTTTTTCTAAAAATGCTTTTTTTCATTCAGGGGGCCCCAAAACATGTATTTGCGGTGAAATCTCGGTATTGATTTTTTAATGTAATACTTGCCCTACTTGCTATACTAGTAGATAAAGTAAAAATTCCAGCAGCAAAATTATGGAAGGGAAAAAATCTGTTTTTTTTTTTTTACATAAAGCTCAAATGCTACTGTGATTTGGCGGTTTTCAGATCATTCATTTTATCAGTTTTATACATTTTTAAAAAAATATGCCAAAATTGCAACTCTTGAACGTAGTGTTTTCAAAAGTATCTTACATGCATTGAAGCATTCTTTTTACTTGATTTTGATGTGAAAATAGGATTTTATTTAGCACAGGAGTAAAATGTCAAATTTGGGAAGTTTCAATATTTTTGCCTTAATTACTCATTCTGGGCTCACTTTTTACGACTTCACGAATTTATTTCTCTACCAGTTTGTCACATGTCGGTGAAAGTGTATACACACAACAAAAAAAAAACGCTCTATCCAATAAATGAATGATAATTTTGAAAAGTAGCAATTTTGGCATATTTTTCAAACACTATTATAACTGACAAAATGAACGATCTGAAAAACTGTCAAAACACGTAAACTATATTACCATTTGATCTTCATGTTCCAAAAACAAGAATTAGATTTTTCCCTCCTTTAATTTGGCTGATGTAATTTTTTAAACTGCAGACGAATACTCTTTTAGGTAACTGTATATCTATCTGTTCACGAGGATATAAAGCCTCTGCACAATTAGGCCACCCGACCTGTAGCTTAGTATCTACCAGAGCTACCTACTTTCGAAAACATTAATAAATGAGTCATATGTGCAGTGGCCTACGAGATGAACATTTGAAAGTGTTATACTTTTAAAGTCTGCATATTATTTCTTCAATATAGTTCTTGGCAATCAAACATTAAAACTTCTCTTGGAAAAAAAAATAACACTTTTAGAGACATTTTTATCCACTTTCGAATATCGTACACTGTAAATTTGAAACAAATTGAACAAAAATTGCATCACGCACCCGTGCATACATTCAAACACAATGTTTTGAAATTTAAACGGCCAATTCTCATTCTATAGTGTCTGAGGATTATTTTATGAAACATATCAAAGATTTTTCTTCGAAAAGTTGGTAATTCAGTAGCGAGTACGCTTAAGAGAGTAACAAATAGTATTCTAGTTTTAGCAATATTTGCTCTTTGTAAATCGATACATTGCTATTGCGCACTTCATACATTTCTCTTATTACTGGCCTTAAATGGATGCAATAAAGTGAACCTGAAGCTTGACCTTTAGGCTATTGAATTTAGTTCTATGGCTTCTGAAGCAGCTGTAGTTTTACTTGCTCGTTTTGATTGCACAGAATGGTATCCTATTGTCAGTTGCATTCGTGCATGTAAGTTTGTTTTTTATACCTAAATCGATTGATGGGAAGAAGCACCAGTGTACTGAAGAAGGTTGTTGCTGTGTTGTTCATTCAATGTATCTGCGAAATTTGGAAAAAATGTCAAAATGTTCGATTTTTTGCTCATTACATTTTATTATAAAGGGTCTTTCAACAAGAGTGTCCTATCTTTAACATGTGATAGCTGCCGTTGTTATTGAGTTACAGCAGTCATTTTTTTCATATGGTTACATTTGTTATTGACAAATAGCCATGGAACGTTACAGCATTCAGCAACGCGTAGAAATTTGAAAATTTATTATAAAAATGGATCATCTGTTCGCCAAACCTTCCGTGTATTGTGTGAGGTTTACGATGTGCATAATCGTCCCTGCGAGAGAACGATTCGGCGTTTGATCGATAAATTTGAAAGAAGTGGTTCTCTAAGCGATCAAAGAACGCCTGTACGTAATCGACGTAAGCGCTCCAACGAAAACATAGGCGTCGTTCGTGAGAGTGTATGCGAGAACGGAAACAAATCAATTGCTCGTCCAGCGCAAGAATTCTGCATCTGGACTTGAAGTTTCACGCTTACAAAATGGTATTAACTCAAGAACTAAAGCCCAACGACCATAGGATGCACCGTGTATTCGCTGACTGGGCTATGGAGCAATTGGAAGCTGACCTGGATTTATGTCGAAAAATCATCTTCAGCGACGAAGCCCACTTTTGGATGGATGGTTGTGTTAAAAAACAAAATTGCCGCTATTGGAGCAATCACAATGCAGATTCAAGAACGACCACTTCATCCCCAAAAGGATACTGTGTGGTATGGATTTTGGTATGGTGGAATCATTGGTCCATGTTTTTTCCAAGATGAAGATGGAGAAGCTCTGTCAATGGAGAAAGATACCGGGCTCTTACAAGGAACTATTTTTGGCCTCAATTGGATGGTATAGATCTCAGAAACATCTGGTTCCAGCAAGATGGTGCCACATGTCATACTACTCTCGAAACAATCGATCTTTTGAAGGAGAAGTTCAGCGGTTTCAGCATTTTCCGTGGTGGTGATGTTAACTGGCCCCGAGGTCATGTGATTTAACGCCGTTGGATTACTTCTTGTGGGGTTATGTTAAATCTCAAGTTTATGTCAACAAGCCAGAAACAGTAAATGATCTTATGAATAACACCACGCGTGTTATTCGTGAAGTTGGACCTAATTTACGTTCTTCTGTCATTGAAAATTGGGTCAACCGTATACGCGCAACCCTACGAAGTCGCAGCGGTCACTTAACTGATGTTCTCTTCCACACGTAATGGCATTAATTATGTTCCAAAATAAAAAATAAATAAACCTCTATCATTTATAGAACGTGTTTTATTTAAGTTCAAAGATAGGACACTCTTGTTGAAAGACCCTATACATATAACTTGTGGTTTCCTGCTATACAGTCAATTTTAAAATCATAAATGGTTATTTAATTGGTTCTATACATTTACATAAAGCATTAAGTTGAAGTTTAAACTCCAATTTTCGCATTTTTAAAACACTTTTTACTTTTCAAAATACTTCTTGCACCACAGTTTAAATCTTATTAGCTTGAAATTTTCAGGAGATCCTCAGGAATTATGGATTTAAAACTTGTTGTACACTAGTTAAAATATTAAATAGCTCAGCTGAAATTAAGTATTTTCATAACTCACACTGAAAAAGTTGAATAATAAAGTTACATGTATACAACTTTTTTTCTCAAACTAATTAAAATTAAGAAACGCCTGCTTACTAAGCTCAAATTAAAACATTTGGGGGCGATACGATAAACCGTAGATTCCAAGGATTCCATGTTAGCCTCTAGTTCCCGAGGTCGCGAGTTCAAACCCGCCGGAGGACGATAGATTTGTTTCGGGCGTAAAAATCCTTAGCAGGGCTTCCTTCGGAAGGGAGGTAAAGCCGGTGGTCCCGTGTCGTAGATTTACGGCATGTAAAAGAACCTCAAGCCTAATAAAGAGGCCTCTGAGCAAAATTTCCGGTTTTTCACGCCCAATATAGATTGGGACGCTAAGGACCATAGCAGTTAAACAGAGTCTATAAATAAATTTAAAACAAAAGTAGATTCCAAGGAACATTACTATATTACAATTTAAAAAGTTATTAATTATTGCGCATAAAAATAATAACTTGACGTAAGTTTTGTAAACTATATTTTCTATTTCTCAGCATATGGTAAAAATAATATATTGTGACATATCATTAGCATTATTGCGTACGTGACCTGGTGGCCCAGATCGGATATTGTGCAAGAGTGGAGGGGATGAAAAACCAGTTCTAGCGTAGCGTACCCACGCCGAGTTTAGCGTGGGTTGAGTCAGTCGAGTCGAGGTTCTGCTAGTAGCAAGGTCAGAGTATGTGCCGTTTGTCCATGCGTGTAGCATGGCGTCCCCGCCGACAGGCAAGGAGGTATTGTAATTCCTTTTTATCACAATATACATTTAACATCCAAGCAGTTATAGTATGAATTTCTATAGTAGATAGACCCTTCCCTCATCCACGTCATGAATTTAGAATATTACTAGGTACTTTTTAGTTATATTTTCAGAATTTCGTTGAGCGCGCCTCGTCGGACCTCGCATAATGTGTGATAAATATTTTATATGTTCAAGGTACCTGTTGCTCTACCCCCCCCCATTGAGCTAGAATAGTAAAGAGGTTACGACAATATGTTACATTTACTTGACTTTCCCTACCCTCTATCGTTTATTTAGTTGGCATACAAATTATACTTATGTAAGATTATTTTACTGTCTACTACATTTTAATGCAAATAAGCCTTTACAGGAATATCTAAATTACACATTTCGTTGTTAATACAAAGAGAACAGGGACCGTCAAATGTTTAAGAACTGGACGCTATATGCTGACCTTAAAATCCCATACTGTTTCCATGACATCGCCAGAAACAACTGAATGTTGACAGGACTTTAAGAGAATGGCCAAGAAAGAACAATTCCAAACTTTAGTAACAGATATCTCAAAAATGGCTTATGGCATTGAAAAAGGTTGAAAATAAATTGTGTTTTAAAGGGATTTGCATTTTTTTGTGTTTTCGTCTAAGGTTTAACGCTTACCACGTATACAAGGTTATATAAAATTCATTCCGGATGAAAAGGAGTTTAGAAGCTTACTGGCAGAAAATCAAGATACACATTTTTACTTTCTCTACTACGTATAGTAAGTAGGGGAAGTGTTGTATTCCACCCAAAAATACGATACCGAGATTTCACCGGAAATACATGTTTTGATGACCCCTGAATCCAAAAATAGCTTTTTTGGAAACATGTCTGTGTGTGTGTGTGTGTGTGTGTGTGTGTGTGTGTCTGTGAGAACAGCATAACTCAGAAACGAACAGCCAGATAAACACCAAACTTGGTATTTAGGTTCAGTATCTTCCAGACATGCGACACGAAGGTTTTCAAGAAAATCCCCCCACTCCAGATTACCCTTTACATGGAAGATTTTTCGAAAATTTACATTTCTCAAAAATGGCTGAAACGATTTTGATTAAAATATCATATGTTTAAGGTATTTTCATGGCAAATAAAATTTATATCTCGAATTTTCTGGGAATGTCTCCAAAAGTATTCTTCATTGTGAACGACTTTTGCATAACTGGTAAACCATAAGAGATAGACAAAATTTGACTACACAAAAATTGTAGATCGCGTTAAAATACACAATTTATGTCATATACATTTTGTTGTTGAGTGAACCATTTTCGAGTTATTGCTTCTAATTCTCTTAAATTTTTCAATACTTACACTTTTTCTCAAATGGGAATTCGTTATTCATTTTTTTTGTCCTGGTAATGCAAAGAGAATGGAATACGCCATAGCAACCAGCTCTTAAAATATTCGACTATCGCTTAAAACCTACCAATTCTCCTTGCATCTACAAGAAAACTAGCAATAAGATTAACATCTCGATTAACTTGAAGCATATGGAGAATAAGCGTTTGTAAAAATAGTTTGTACGAGAGTAAAGAAAGTCATGTGAGTGTAACACATCAGATTTTTTTATTTGCCATGAAAACATCTTTCATATGTGGTATTTTAATCAAAATCGTAATCCATTTTTTAGAAAATAAAACATTTTGAAAAATGTTAAACGTAAAGGCTCGTTTGAAGTGGGGGTTTTCTTGAAAATCTGCGTGTCACATTTTTGGATGATACCGCACACACGCAAGAGGATATCTCTAAAAATGCTTTATTTGGATTCAAGGTGCCTCAAAGCACGATTTCCGATGAAATCTCGGCGTTATTTTTGGGTGGAATGCAATATCTTGTCTACGTATGACGCACGTGGTAGAGGAAATAAAAAAAACCAAAGCTATAATGAGGAAAACTGTGGATTTTTGGTTTTCCATTCGTATACTGTCTTAAGTGGATACACAGGTTTCTTTCGGTTTCATGATTAAACATGTCTGGATTTTTTATGCCATTAGATAGGTTGTGTCAAGGTGAAAGAGGTATTTACGTGTACATTGAAGCTTTTTTTAGTAATGTAATTATCAATTTCTGCAAGGACGAACGCAAAAAGAAATAAATAGGAAGTAAAAGTAATGACGTTTGAATCGAAAATTTGACTTCGTTATTGTACAAATATGTGCTGCATTCACGTAACTTTCTCTAGCCATTCTTCTATAAGCTAATCTTACAGAGGCCTATTCTTCTAGGAGTTTCATGTTAATCGAGATAAACATTTGCAGGTATGGTTTCATTACCCAATTCGTTGTAGGTGCAAGAGGAATACAGTAGCCTTAAGCAATAGTCAATTCTTTTAAAAACGGGTCGCTAAGCAAAGGTTGAAATTCCATTCTCTTTGTATGACCGCGAGAGAAAAAAGTAAAAGGAAATCTAGCGGTTGAAAAAATCAGATGTGTTACATTCACATTACTCTCTCTACCCTCTATCGTTTATTAGTGGGTATGCAAATTGTTCTTTTCACATTTTTCTATTTACTATATTTTAATCTAAATAAACCTTTGCAGAAACAGCTACATTACACATTTCGTTATGGATACAAAGGGAACAGCGATAGTCGAATGTTTGTTGGCCTTAAAATTCCATATTGTTTCCATGCAATCGCGAGAAATAACTGAATATTGAAAGGACTTTTAGGAGAATGACCAAGAAATGAACAATTTGAGCCTTTAATAACGGATATCTCAGAAACGGCTTATATTACCAAAAGCTTTGTTTAAATAAATTGTGTGTTTCAAAGAGATCTACACTTTTTGTGTAGTACATTTTCGTCTGTCGCTTAACGTTTACCAGTCGTATAGTATTATACAAAGTTTCTTCCAAATGAAGTGGACTTCACAGCCTATTCCCAGAAAATTCAATATATACATGTTATTTGTCATGTAAATATCTTTCATGTATGGTATTTTAATAAAAATCGTTAAGCCATTTTTTAGAAAATCAAAATTTTCCAAACGTTTTCCATGTTGAAGTAGTATTATAGTTTGTGGTTTTGTTTGTTAGCCCCACATTTGGGAGCCAATTTGTGACAGTATTATTTATAATGTTTGTGTATGTGTATTTACTCAACGTGTTGAATCCATCTTGTGACGTGATTCATTTGTTAGGCTTGTTAGCTCCATCTGGTGTTAGCAATTTGCGGCAGTATTAGTGTTCATTTGAAAGAATGCTACTGTTATTTTATTTAATTTTGGTTCTCTGTCCTCCGGCTAGCTACGATCTTTTTGGTCAAGCACTTCTCTTTATACAGGTTGTGTAAACGGAAGGGAGTCTCTTATCCAAAGATAACACTGATGAAGAAATTTATTTTACACTTTTATTGTTGAACACGTTAACTATCACATTTACACATTGATCTTGACACTCGCCAAACTGAAACTGTTATAATAACTTCATTACTGATCACTCTTAATTCGCGTACTTCAACTTTTTGTATAATTAACTTTTCAACACTTTAGATTTTTCATAATTCTGCTACGCGTAACTTGTGAATCGATAGCCGACGTGTAATATTTCTGCTGGACTGAAGGCGACGTGTATCATACAAATATTTTCGACGAACTAACGGGAATGCGACGTGTAGTGTACAAAGAATTTTGATGAACTGACGGGGTCTTTACCTCTAACCTACCTTTTATACTCCTTCACCCAGATATGCCTAAAGATTATAACTGAGCTGCAATTGGCTAATAAAACGCGCCAACATTAGCGTCTATTTTTATATCCAATGAAAATTATGAATACATATGCTCTAGGGAAATGTTCCAGCAAATTCTAAAAGAAAACGCGCCAACATTACGTAACTTCCTCGTTTCCAATAATGATAAACAGCTCAACCCCTCGCTGCATTATTGCACGCTATTATTGTCAGTTTCAGTAAGGCAGTATAAACTTACTTCTCAACAATAATTACAATCAATAAACATCTCAAATCAATGTCACATAAAAATGCATATTCATATTACAATCATTATTTACATTTAAGTAATTTGTGATACAAATTACTGCATGAATGTAAAGTGTAGTCTGTGGTTGGGATTTTCCTGAATATCTTCGTGTGGCTTCCTTAGAAGGCATTGAGCACAAATACCAAGTTTGATATTTATCCTACTTTTCGTTTTTGAGTTATGCTGTTCACAGACACAGGCAGACTGACACACAGACGATCATAATTCCAAAAATGCTGTATTTGGATTCAAAGTGACTCAAAACATGTATTTCCGGTGAAATCTCGGATTCGGATTTTTGGGTGGAATGCAATACTTACTACACAAAGTAGAAAAAATAAAATGTATAAACCATGTACAATGTATTCAACAATTGAAGCCAAAATAAAGAATATTTCGGAAATGGTTAATTCCACGGAAGTGTGTGTTTTTACGTGATTTAGATCTTTTGTGTTATAAGTTTCTGTGTATCTCTTATAGTTTATAGGTTAGAGAGAATTCATCCAGAATGAAACGTACTTCACAGGGTATTTGCATTCAAGATGTGCATTTAATTTATCATATAAATATCTTAAACCTTTTGTATTTTTTATCAAAAGCTTTCAGAGCTATTTTTGAGAAAAATATTGAGAAAAAATCTGATGTGTTATACTCACGTGACTTTCTCTACTCTTGTACAAACTATTTTTACAAACGCTTATTCTCCATATGCTTCATGTTAATCGAGATGTTAAACTTATTTCCAATCTTCTTGTAGATGCAAGGGGAATTGGTAGGCCTTAAGCGATAGTCAAATATTTTAAGAGCTGGTTGCTATGCATTACCAGGACAAAAAAAAAAAAGAATAACGAATTCCCATTTGAGAAAAAGTTTTATTGGTAAATTTAAGGGAATAACAAGCAATATCTTGAAAATGGTTCACTCAACAACAAAAATGTATATGACGTAAATTGTGTATTTTAACGAGATCTACATTTTTTGTGTACTAAAATTTTGTCTATCTCTTATGGTTTACCAGTTATGCAAAAGTTGTTCACAATGAAGAATACTTTTGGAGACATTCCCAGAAAATTCAAGATGTACATTATATTTGTCATGAAAGTATCTTAAATATATGATATTTAAATCAAAATTGTTAGAGTCATTTGTGAGAAAATTAAAATGTTCGAAACATGTTCCATGTAAAGGGTAGTCTGGGGTGGGGGGATTTTCTTGAAAATCTTAGTGGCATCTCTGAAAGATACTGAACCTTTATACCAAGTTTGGTGTTTATCCGACTGTTCGTTTCTGAGTTATGCTGTTCACAGACACACACAGACACGGACATGTTTCCAAAAATGCTTTTTTTTTGGATTCAGGGGGTCTCAAAACATATATTTCCTATGAAATCTCGGTATCGAATTTTTGGGTGGAATACAATACCTCCCCTACTTACTATACGTAGTAGAGAAAGTAAAAATAATGCAAAATGTTCCATGTAAAGGGTAGTTTGGGGTTTAGGGATTTTCTTACATACCAAGTTTGGTATATTTATAGAACTTTTCGTGTTTAAGTAATGCTGTTCACATACACCACACACATTCACGGATCTTCTTCTATAAATGGTTTTTTACTTTCAGGGAGTCTCAAAACGTGTATTTACGGTGAATTCTCGGCATCGAATTGTTGCAATACTTGCTCTAATTAATACATGCAACTAAACATACCTTCATAAAATTTTGCGATGGGACCTCGTTACCGTCGATACTTGGTGATATCGAAGTATTGTCTAATACTTTGAGATAAACCTTCGATACTTTTAAACGTTAAAGTGTTGCACTATTTACAGTTGTTGCGTTTAACTCTATGCTAGATAATAAATGAAAGTAGACGAGACTTCACTTTACTGCCTCGGACGTGTCCCCAAAGAGTTGCTGGACTAGAGTTCTTGATAAACCTTGACTGTGTTTCCTGTGGGTGAATCAGTGCAACATTCCATAATTTGTGAGTCTAAATGAAAACATGAAAAACAATGGGGAAAGGACTAGAGGTACTCATGTAAAATGCAGCGTTAACTGAGTTGTGAATGAAGCTGGTTTAGTTGACGCACTATATCACGTTTCTGCAATAGCCAGGCTTGGTGACTCACTCTCAGCCATTACATAGTATCTACTCCGATGAACAAAATCTGTGAATGCAGCAGAAACAAATCAGAACTTAAGACGTGAGATAAAACAGTGTATGAAAATATTTGTTCCTTCCTTCCATCTGTTAGTTTGTGTTTACGCAAGTCAAACTCGGGTCACGACAGCGGCTTACAGGTGTACCTAACGACTAATTTCCATAATATTGATAGAAAATCTTTTAAAAGAAAGTTTCCAGCACAAAATATAGTTAGATAAAAAGGGAAGCAAAGATATTATATTATTATTATTATTATTATTATTATTATTATTAACCTGACTACGTCAACCTCCCAAAATATTGTCGAAGAACTTCAGAAACTGTACAACTACATACTAATCTCTGGTAAATCAGTATCATTCGCCTGGACTCAGTCTCACGTCGAAATTCTGGGAAATGAATCAGCTGATCAGGCAGCCAAAGAAGCTACCAAACATCCTCCTCAAGACATCAAGATCCCACACAGGGACTTCATGAACTTCAACAAAAACACTTGCATTAATCAATGGAGACAAACACGGACGGCCACATCTAGAAGCAAGTTACACGATGTCTACATTTCTGAGGCCAAACTTCAACACTATCATTTCAACCGCAAATACCAAGTTGTATTAACTCGACTACGTATTGGACATACTTCTATAACACTCAAACATCTCCTCAACCGTGACGTTCCTCCTGTGTGCGACCTCTGCAGATCCAACCTCACAGTACATCATCTCGTTACAGCCTGCCGTCGCTGTGTACAACACAGAGAAAGATGTGGCATCCCCAACAGCCTACCAGACGCCCAAAATTCAGCACAACAAAGAACCTTAACAGTGTGTAGCACACCTATCTAGAGAATTTAATGTTGTCTGTACTATCACTGTTTAAAATATTGTAATTTCATTGTAATTATGTTCTGTATTATAAAGTAGTCGGTATATGACTTTAAGTTGAAGCGACAATAAAGAATATACAACAATAAAAGTAGGGGATATATAACCTGTGGCATTAAACATAAAAAATGTCTGCCAATTGGAGAATGTTAAACAGAAACAATTTCTATATTAGCATACAATATAAAATTGGTTACACGCGTTTATGCACAGAAAACTACTAGTAAAAACATAATTCAGTAAAAACAAACTTAACGTTTTGCAGGTTCTTATAAAGTGAGTATCGAGTATCGAGAAATAATGGTATCGTCCCATTACCAATAAAATAATTACTTGATGGTGTCATGAACACGAGATTTTTAAGGTTCCATCGTGGAAGAATTGTTTACACCAGTTGAGTTTGTTTCGCTACAGTTTTACTTTTTCTACTACGTTTAGCAAGTAGGGGAAGTATTGTATTCCACCCAAAAATTGGATACTGAGATTTCACCGGAAATATATGTTTTAAGGCCCCTGATTCCAAAAAAAAAACATTTCCGTGTGTGTGTCTGTGTGTGAACAGCATAACTCAGAAACGAACAGTCGCATAAACACCAAACTTGGTATTTAGGTTCAGTATCTTCCAGAGATGCGACACGAAGGTTTTCAAGAAAATCCCCCCACCACAGATTACCGTTTACATGGAAAATTTTTCGAAAATTTTAATTTTCTCAAAAATGGCTCTAACGATTTTGAATAAAATACCATAAGTTTAAGACATTTTTATGGCAAATGAATTGTATATCTCGAATTTTTCTGGGAATGTCTCCATAAATATTCTTCATTGTGAACGACTTTTGCATAACTAGTAAACCATAAGAGATAGTCAAAATTTTACTATACAAAAATGTCGATCGCGTTAAAATACACAATTTATGTCATATACATTTTTTTTTGTTGAGTGAACCATTTTCGAGATATTGCTTATTATTCCCTTAAATTTTCCAATACTTATACTTTATCTCAAATGGGAATTCGTTATTCATTTTTTTTTTGTCCTGGTAATGCAAAGGGAATGCAATACTCCAATTAGTAACCAGCGCTTAAAATATTTGACTATCGCTTAAAACCTATCATATTCCCCTTGCATCTACAAGAAAATTAGCAATAAGATTGACATCTCGATATCTCGATTAACATGAAGCATATGGAGAATAAGCGTTTGTAAAAATAGTTTGTACAAGAGTAGAGAAAGTCATGTGAGTGTAACACATCAGATTTTTTTATCTCATATTAAACTAGCTGGGTTATCCTATTGTAAAGATTAAGAGCTGTAGAAAAGACACTTCCAAAATATGCCATTAAACCACTCAGTAGCAAAAAGCCAACTCTTTCCAAACGCTCATGCAGAATGGAAGTTTTGGAGGCCGGAGCTCGCGGAAAATGGACCGCTAAAAAGGCTCTCGTAATCGAATGATACCTTTTCACTATGTACGCGTAAAATACCAGCACCAATCGTAGAATTTCTTAAATGCAAATTATGCTATTTTCAGATTTAACTGTTCTTTTTTTTCAGGGGTAATGCATTCGGGGAATCCCGGGTTCAAACTCCTGCGACCGACCAATCCGACGCAGAATTGTTCGCGGTTTTCCCCGATCGCTAAGTGAATGCTGGGTTGGATAATTCTCCTATCATCCTTTTCATCAATACATTTCATTTCCTTCTTCACCACCATACACCGCTGATCGCCCATCCTGAATATGCTATGATGCAAAGCTTGTTTGCTCCTCGACAGGCTACTGACCCATGGCATTGGCTTGTAAGTCCTTGGGGATGTAAGTAACTCCTACAATGAAGACGGTAATCCTTAAAGAAGAAGAAGTGCGTTCTTGTAAAGAGATACCTTGTTATTTGCACTAACTGAACAAGTTGAAATAAAACATCAGCCTTATTAGCTGCCAGAGGCTCTTAGAATTACTTAGAGGATGGACAATAGCTGAACGCTTGCGCGAAAAGAGTGTACGGTGCAGATAACTTGAAGAGTAGCACGGAATCCCATCATGCATGTCTGATACTATGGTTCGGTAACAAATGGTAACACCTGCTATCCTGTCGCAACCCACCGGCAGATGTCACGGTTGCTTTTTCCAGTGAAGGCCATGCGGGTACAACGATAAATTTGCTTTTGTGTCACCATTCTTGTTGAAGATTTGCTGCAATTTCAAGAGTTCAAATGAAGAGGGGATGGCCCTTCGCCTTGACGGTTATATTTCGGGGTTTCCCCTAGACAGGGGTACATTCACCACGATTTGGAGTCCTTTCAAGCCCTGGATTTGATAGATATAATAAGTGCTAAATCCAGAATTGTCAACAAGGCGTGAACAGGGGTGTAGTCTGTCACTCATACGTTTTAACTTTTATATACACGAAGTTCTAGAAGAATGGAAATTTAAGAATTTCAAAAAATATACTTTTTAATAGTTTATTTACAATGTTATTTGCAGAGGATCAGGTTATAATTGCCAAAAATGAAACGACTTACAAAGAATAGTATTTGAATCGGGAAATATTTCAAAATTATTTCACTTAGAATATCCCCTACAAAAAAAAATGATTAAAAGAAGCAAAACTGTTTTCTGTAATAAGTAATAACTTTGCAGAACAAGTTAAATGATTTAATTTTCTTGGCCATGATATATTATATAATTTTGATACGATGTCGACAAAAAAGCTTGATGTGTTACATTCACATGACTTTCCCTACCTTCTATCGCTTATTAGTGGGTATACAAAGTAATGTTACGAAAGCTTATTGCTGTGTATACTTAATTTTAATCGAGATAAACCTTTGCAGAAATAGCTACATTACACATTTCGTTAGGATACAAAGCGAACAGCGATTGTCAACTGTTTAAGAACTGGACGCTTTACGCCGGCCTTAAAATTCGATACTTTTTCGATGCAATCGCGAGAAACAACTGAAAATCGACAGCAGTTAAAAAGAACGACAAAGTATTGAACAGATCGAACCACTAATAACGGATATCTCGGAAACGGCTGATGCCACAAAAAGGTTATTTGAAATAAAGTGTACGTTTTAAAAACGTCTACATTTCTTGTGCAGTAGTTTTCGTCTATCGCTTAATGTTTGCCAGTTATACAAGGTTATACAAAATTCCTTCCGAATGAAGGTTTTCCCAGAAAATTCAAGATGCGCATTTTATTTGTCATGTAAACATGTTTAACATATGGTATTTTAATCAAAATCGTTAGAGCCAATTTTGCGAAAATCAATAACTTCAAGAAATGTTTCATGAATAGGTAGTTGGGGAGGGGTTTCTTGAAAATCTTCGTGTCATAGTTTTGGAAGATACTGAGCTTAGATACCAAGTTTGGTATGTATCCGACTTTTCATTTTCGTTACGCTGTTTTGTTATATATTCGCACAAGGTACCTTTGTATACTGCAACTCAGGGCTCATAAACTGAAATAAAAAGAAGTGTGCGAAAAAGATCACAGCATACGTTACCGATAATTTTAATAAATTAAAAAGCATTCTATAATGTCAATGCTTCTCTTGTGAATTTTATTCTTTATATGCACAGTTAATTTTCATAAACTTAATTTATTTTACAACTGAAATTTTTACCTCATAATGCTGTTAAGTCATATTACTTTCTCTACTACATATAGTAAGTAGGGGAAGTATTGTATTCCACCCAAAAATTCGATACCGAGATTTCACCAGAAATAGATGTTTTGAGACACCCTGAATCCAACAAAAAGCATTTTTGGAAACATGTCCGTGTGTCTGCCTGCTAAATATACAAAAATGAGCCGTCCTCCGTGGTGTAGTGGTTACCATGCTAGCCTCTGGTTCCCGAGGTCGCGGGTTCAAACCTGGCGGAGGGCAATGGATTCTTTTCGGACATGAAAATCCTTAGCATGGCTTCCTTCGGAAGGGAAGTAAAGCTGGTGGTCCGTGTCTAAATTTACGACACGTAAAAGAACCTCAAGCCTGTTAAAGAGACCTCTGGACAAAGTGACCGGTCTTTCACGCCCGATATAGAGTGGGACGCTAAGAACCTCAGCAGTTAAGAGCGTCCATAAATAAAACTCAATTTAAATTTCAATCAAACAATGAACCCATAGCGACTAATCACAAACGTGAGTGAGTTTAGTTTCTGTGTTTGATTCTCGTGATACAGTCCATTGTTGTTCATTTTTGACACGCACAAAAATATTTGAGTTTTTCTTTCGTATGTCACCAACTTCGCCCAAATATGACTATCCAAAGCGACGCAATACCATTTCAAAGTATGACATTTTTACGGACACACTGTATAACTCACGGGTCGTAGTCACGAGGTGTCCCTCTCCATTATATACCCTATACCCTGTAAGAGTGAGTTCCCTACTTTACCGAGCCGCTGCATGTTAGCTGTGAAAGAGCTGTTGTGGTAGAAAAGGACGCAGTGTTTGATCGCCGCCGTCAAACCGTCAGGACAACATGCGGGTTAGCAGATATTGCATCAAGGCGAAATGACGTCATTCTGCGAACCTGAAAGTTATAGATACCTAGCAGGTCTTATATGCGTGTCAGTCGCCTTTCCTTGTTTGCTCTGTGCCGTGGTCAGTCTCTCAGGTTCGCCAGTCGGTAGCTTTTATCGGAAAGCGAAAGCATATACTTCTGGTGCCTGTTCATGTAAAACACATGCTCATTTTCCGTACTTGATATCGCTCGGTTAAAATATCTCGCCTAAGGATTAGTTTCTGAAAGGAATTCATAACTAGTCGGGCAAAATATGAGATTTCATATATACTAAACCATGTTTACTACCGTTGTAGCGCAGATATTCCTACGTTCAGTCTACATCATTAGGGCTAGGGTTTTTATAACCTTAAAAATCACTATAATATGCTAAACAAATACAAAATCGGATGTGTTGCACTCACATGATTTTCTCTACTCTTGTACAAACTAATTTTACAAACGCTTATTCTCCATATGCTTCATGTTAATCGAGATGTTAATCTTATTGCTAATTTTCTTGTAGATGCAAGGGGAATATGGTAGCTTTTAAGCGATAGTCAAATATTTTAACGCTGGTTGCTATGTGGCACATTCCATTCTCTTTGCATTAACAGACCAAAAAATTAATAAAAAATTTGAGAAGTATGAGTATTGGAAAATTTAAGGGAATAACAAGCAATATCTCGAAAATGGTTCACTCAACAACAAAAATGTATATGACATAAATTGTGTATTTTAACGCGATCTACATTTTTTGTGTAGTAAATTTTGTCCATCTCTTATGGTTTACCAGCTATGCAAAAGTCGTTTACAATGAAGAATACTTTTGGAGACATTCCCAGAAAATTCGAGATATACATTTCATTTGTTATGAAAATATCTTAAACATATGATATTTTAATCAAAATCGTTAGAGCCATTTTTGAGAAAATTAAAATTTTCGAAAAATTTTCCATGTAAAGGGTAATCTGGGGTGGGGAGATTTGCTTGAAAACCTTCGTGTCGCATCTCTGGAAGATACTGAACCTAAATACCAAGTTTGGTGTCTATCCGACTGTTCGTTTCTGAGTTTGCTATTCACAGACAGACACACAGACACGGACATGTTTCCAAAAATGCTCTATGGATTCAGGGGTCTCAAAACATATATTTCCGGTGAAATCTCGGTATCGAATTTTTTGGGTGGAATACAATACTTCCCCTACTTACTATACGTAGTAGAGAAAGTAATAATGCTAAGAGTAGACAAATAAAAGTTGCACCTGAACAGTTCTGCATCTGTGGTTAAAGGTACTGGATGAAACTGTTCTTAAGTTCAGGGCTTATAAATCATTCATTTAATACTAATATCAGTATACCACTTTTGCTTTAACCTTTTAAGAGTCAACAAGTTAAGAAAATGATTAACAGTATAGGTAGGAAAACCACGAAAACAAACGCGACCCAGGCAATCCGAGCTATAATTCTACATCACTACCAAAGAAGGTCAATTATTGCTAAATAATGACCAACAATATTCATTGTCGATTAAAGGTGGGTAGGTTTCACAGTCTGTTAAAAGCATTTAGAGCAATTGTCTTCTTTGCATTTCCCGCGTTTATGTTTTCCAGAGTGGCAGAGGATTGTCAGCCATGACACTCATTTTCTCAACACGTTACAAAAGTACACTGGCGGCTTAACCGGAAACCGGAAATAACTGCAGCGCCTGCGTATAACCTCTTAAACCTTCTGCTATAACGGTTCATTTAGTGAGGCAGTATTTTTAACACTTAAATGATTTCAGTCGAATTGTATAATATGTAAATTCAATAACAGCCTGCCTTGAAGCAATATGTGTATGTAATAATAAAAATGTATGTAACAGACATTGTATATGTTTGTATTATTGTATCCATGTGTAATAATGTTATCTGAATACATTACGTAATTTAATAATGTAGGAGCTGTGAGAATAATAAGTTAAAAGTTGCTAACAATGAGGTAACCTTGAGGCAATAATGAGTTTGAGAGTTTAATAATACTACTTCTGATTATTGGAGTAACAATAATGTAATTTTAGTGACAGTTTACAAAATAACCAGAAAAAGCTTTAGTTAAAAGAAGGTATTCTATTGGATTAGGAATAGCCAATCAGAGACTCGAAATACAGAACATTACAAGTTTAGGCGGTTGAAATCAATTCAGTTGCCTGCAGTGTTGCTAACCGGACGCGAGACACATCCTTGAGAGATTTAATACGTATTCGTGTGAGACGAAAAATAGTTTACGTGTTAAAAAGTGCGAGTAATTAATTAAAGGATTTCACAGCTCTATATCAGTGAAGTGTTATTTAAATCGCATCAAGTATTAATAAAAGGAGTGAAGTAAAATTATAATCTGTGTAAGCCTACATTCTTGTCGCATCACAACCCTGCTAAGAGAAACGTGTCTCTAACAATAATACTGACGCAGCCGAGGCAAACATAAATATATAATATTTAAAGAAACAGTCAAATTACAAAGTTAATATTTTTAAATTTTTGGGCAAAGGCTACCGGAAACTGTTTACCATACGTGCGGTTGCAACTACTACAAGTTCGGTTCCCTAACAGTTGAAATATAATACAACTCCTTCAATACAAACTACTACAAGTTGACGTCACAGCGTGGTAAAAATAACGTAACAAATTTCTCAAATTGGTGCTCAAAACGCGGGGCAAACAACGCAAAGGCAATTAACTTTCTCAAATTGGCGTCCATACGTTGAACTATAATACATCTTCTTCATTAGTTATAGGTGAATCTGAACAAACACATTTAGTTTCGTAAATTGTACTGTTACAATAATGAGTGTTTTAAATTTCTCTGCACGAGCATAACCCAAAATGCTACGATCTGAACGGAACTGTTTTTTGTAGAGGAAGAGACGACATGCTAAGCGGGAAAAGTTGTAGTTTGTCCACCAGCCAATGAGGTGCTGCACCTCCCCGTGTCGTCGTCATGGGCTATAACGCACAGGATTATTATTATTATTATTATTATTATTATTATTATTACAGAGCCTAATACTGCAGAAGAAGAAGAGAAAGAAAATCAAACATTAAATCCATCTGTTTAATTCTTTATTCCCCACTGCGAGATGTAAACCAAATCCTATTAAATATGTATATATGTTTTTTACTTCGCTGCATCATGCTATCCAGCATTGTGAAGCCATTCCACATAAGCAAGCAGGATTCTGCTGCAAATCAAAACAGGTATTAAGTATCAGGTATGAGAAATTGAAGGTGTTTCGTTTTGCCAACTACTGTACCGGTGGCGGTATACTTTATTGGTTTCTGCTGGACAAGATTTACAGCACGTCACAGCCTCATGAAGATGGATGGTTCTCAATCAGACGGTGAAATTGTCTGTGTCCCCCCCAGAGGTCGCTCTACAGGTCCCAGGTCGTCCTTGCAAGTGTCACGAGGGGATTCTGTTGGCAAAATTCTATCACTACAATGTAGGTCAAAACTGAACATCTGCCTGTGTCACTTCTTTCTCAGGCAGCAGAGGAACATTCCGAAAATTAAACTGCAAAAGTAAACAGGCTTCAACGCTTGTGTCCATATTCAACTCAATGTTATAGCTAATGCAGTAGTTTATGTCAAATTTGACATTATCAGAAAGAAAGCTACCATCGAAGTTTCAAGTATAAGTTAGGACCTGGAAAAAACTAAATATTACATTCTCAGGGGAAAAGTACCTGGAGAAGATGCCCCCGTATCTACTTTCGATTTTTGTGCATCCCTGAGGTGCATAGTCCATTAAAAGGTCATTGAAGTGACATTCCCCCTTACGGATCTACAAAAATACCAACTATATTTATTTATATAGGGTCTTTCAACAAGAGTGTCCTATCTTTAACATGTGATAGCTGCCGTTGTTATTGAGTTACAACAGTCATTTTTTTCGTGTGGTTACAGTTGTTATTGACAAACAGCCATTGAGCGTTACAGCATTCAGCAATGCATAGAAATTGTGAAAATTTATTATCAAAATGGATCATCTGTTCGCCAAACCTTCCATGTATTGCGTGAAGTGCATAATCGTCCCTGCGAGAGAACTATTCAGCGTTTGATCGATACATTTGAAAGAAGTGGTTCTGTCAGCGATCAAAGAACGCCTTACGTAATCGACATACCATAGGCGCCGTTCGTGAGAGTGTACGCGAGAACGGAAACAAATAAAGAACTTGGCGAATTCTGCATCTGGACTTGAAGTTTCACCCTTACAAAATGGTGTTAACTCAAGAACTAAAGCCCAACGACCATAGGTTGCGCCGTGTTTTCGCTGACTGGGCAATGGAGCAATTGGAAGCTGACCCGGATTTTTGTCGAAAAATCATCTTCAGCGACGAAGCCCACTTTTGGATGGATGGTTGAGTTAACAAACAAAATTGCCGCTATTGGAGCAATCACAATGCAGATTCAAGAACGACCACTTCATCCCCAAAAGGTTACTGTGTGTTGTGGATTTTCGTATGGTGGAATCATTGGTCCATATTTTTTCCAAGATGAAGATAGAGAAGCTCTAACTGTCAATGGAGAAAGATACAGGACTCTTATAAGGGACTATTTTTGGCCTCAATTGGATGGTATGGATCTCAGAAACATCTGGTTCCAGCAAGATGGTGCCACATGTCATACTGCTCTCGAAACAATCGATCTTTTGAAGGAGAAGTTCAGAGGTTTCATCATTTCCCGTGGTGGTGATGTTAACTGGCCCCCGAGGTCATGTGATTTAACGCCGTTGGATTACTTCTTGTGGGGTTATGTTAAATCTCGAGTTTGTCAACAAGTCAGAAACAGTAAATGATCTTATGATTAACATCACGCGTGTTATTCGTGAAGTTGAACCTAATTTACGTTCTGTCATTGAAAATTGGGTCAACCGTATACGCGCAACCCAACGAAGTCGCGGCGGTCACTTAACTGATGTTCTCTTCCACACTTAATGGCATTAATTATGTTCCAAAATAAAAAAGAAATAAATCTCTATCATTTATAGAGCGTGCTTTATTTAAGTTCAAAGATAGGACACTCTTGTCGATAAACCCTATATAAGTTACCAAAATTGCTCCCTTCAAAAAAACGAAACAAAAATGGCAAACCTTCTAAAGGTGAAAGCATATATCCGTTATTCCTCAGCAAAACATTGTTCCATCAAAGAAATTGTGAAACACGAGATTATAATGCATTTTAATTTGTGTATTTAGTTCGTATTAGTATCAGAAAATAGAAGTCCTTCATGCTGGAACCTATCTCGAAATATTGATCTAGATATGCCAGTTTTAAATAGAAAAGCAAATTGGCGATTCCTATAGAAGGTAGCAATATCCCGGCAATTCAATGAATAGGCAGCTCTCTCCCTCTTAAACCTAAGCGAATTTGGAATCTTTCTTTTTCTCTCTTCTGTTTTTTCTGTTGCCTGGGAACAATGAAAATCATATTTATTACTCTCTCTACTATGTAAAGGAGGAAAATTATTGCATTCCACCCAAAATTAGATATCGAATTTCACCGGAAATTTCATATTTTTGAGGCCCCCTGAACTAAAAAAAAAACATTTTTAGAAAAAGGTCCGTGTGTGTGTGTGTGTGTGTCTGTAAACAACATAACTAAAGAACGAAAAGTCGAATAAATACCAAATTTGGTGTTTAGGGTCAGTATCTGTCAAAGATGCGACTCGGAGATTTTCAGGGTAATCCCCCACCCCAGACTACCCTTTACATGGAACACTTTTCGAAAATTTTGATTTTATCATAAATGGCTCTAACGATTTTGATTAAAATAACATATACTAAGATATTTTTATGACAAACGAAATGTATACCTAAACTTTTCTGTGCATGTCCCCAAAATCCTCTTCATTCTGAATGGCTTTTGCATAACAACTTATGTTATATATATTTTGGGGGGAGGAGGTCAACTGACCCATTTTCGAAATATTCCTTGTTATTTGTTTGAATTTTCCAATACTTATACTTTTTCTCAAACGGAAATTCGTTATTTCTTTTTTATTCCTTGACATGCAAAGAGAATGGAATGCTCACATAGCAAACAGCTCTTAAAAGATTTGACTATCGCTTAAAGCCTAGCAATTCCCCTTGCATCTACAAGAAAATTAGCAATAAGATTTCTGTAAATGTTTCTCTCGATTAATATGAAGTAGATGGAAAATAAGCGTTTGTAAAAATAGTTTGTACAAGAGTAGAGAAAGTTATGTGAGTGCAACACATCAGTTTTTTTATAGAGTTTGGCTTTTCCTAAGTTTTTGTTTCTGTGGATACTTACAAAAGCCGTATTACTAATAGATAAACCCTTATTTCACTGCAGAAGCTTCAGCATATTGTGACGTACGAGTATTATTGCCTATGTGACCTGGGTTCCCAGATCGGATATTGCGCAAGAGTGGAGGGGATAAGTCAGTTAGCATAGCGTTACCACGCCGAGTTGAGCGTGGGGTTTAGTCAGTCGAGGCTAGTTGCTGCAAGAGGCAAGTTGTTAGTGTGTGTGCGCGCTGCCCATACCAGCAGTATGGCGTCCTCACCGACAGACAAGGAAGCAAGGAGGTAATGTAATCCCCTTTTATTAATAAATGTAGTTGCCATCCACTTTAATTTAATGTAAATTATTATAGTAGATAGATCCCTTCCCTCATCCACACCATGTGATAATACTTCTGTTAGGAACTTTCTAATATTTTTCATAATTTCTCTCAGCTGCGTCCCCCGTCTGACCTCGTATAACGTGAATTATTAAACTTTAAGATCCTCGGTAACATTATCGCTCTACCCCCATTGAGCTAAAATGATATAGAGGTCACGGCAATATTACCGATTATAACTTAAAACTGTAAAGTATATATTTCATAATTATTGTTACTTTAATAATCACTAAACACGGTCTTTGAATAAGAAAAATGTGTGACCGTCTGTCTCTACACCATGGCAGTCTCCCCCGCATTCATAGGGAGAGATGACCCAATGTAATGAGTTTTTGATTCTGAATGAATTTGTGTGATCTATTACAAAGATTAATATTGAAGAAATAATTTAGCTGTTTCTTTGCACAAACACTCATACCCTAGGTGGGACTCGAGCTGCAATCCTTTACGCAATAGAACGCCAAAGCCAAACACTCTAACGACAATTACCTCGCGGACCGGCTTCTTAGCCGCGACGAGAGCGAGAGAACAGAGTATTCTATGCTGCGGCGGAGTTCCTCTTTTCTCTATGCTGGGATGCACCAATTATTATCACTAGCGTTTTGTTTCCAAGTAGCTTCTCTCGTAGGTTTTTGCATTAAGGATCTGATACTTTACTGGTTCTTACTACAGCTATGTGTTATAAACTTTATGGCAGTATATGGATAAATAGATAAGTATATTACGTAAGTACAGATATATGTCCACTACTTCTCGTTTCTTTTATCAAACAACAGTTTCTAGAAGAAAATAGCACTACACAGCTTGTAAACAATATAAAATAAAAAAAATATTCAACTCACCACAACATGGTAAGGGTTTCAAAGCGTCGATACTCACCTGAAAAATAAGAACATACAAAAGTATTATTCAGTAAAATGTTTTTCACTTACTTTGTGGTTATGTATATATAACGCTAAAGAGACTTAATGTAAGGGGTGATGTACTATTTACTGGTAATAAAATATTAAAACTCTGATGTGTTACATTCACATGACTTTCTCTACTCCCTATTTTTACTTTCTCTACTACGTATAGTAAGTAGGGGAAGTATTGTATTCCACCCAAAAATTCGATATCGAGATTTCACCGGAAATACATGTTTTGAGACACCCTGAATCCAAAATAAGCATTTTTGGAAACATGTCCGTGTGTCCGTGTGTGTGTGTGTGTGTGTGACTATGAACAGCATAACTCAGAAACGAACAGTCGGATAAACTCCAAACTTGGTATTTAGGTTCAGTATCTTCCAGAGATGCAACACGAAGCTTTTCAAGAAAATCCCCCACCCCAGATTACCCTTTACATGGAACGTTTTTGAAAATTTTAATTTTCTCAAAAATGACTCTTTAACGATTTTGATTAAAATATCGTATGTTTAAGATGTTTTCATGACAAATTTATGTCATATACATTTTTTGTTGTTGGGTGAACCATTTTCTAGATATTGCTTGTTATTCCCTTAAATTTCCCAATACTTATACTTTTTCTCAAATTCGTTATTTATTTTTTTTGTCCTGGTAATGCAAAGAAAATGGAATACTCCACATAGCAACCAGCTCTTAAAATATTTGACTATCGCTTAAAGCCTAGCAATTCCCCTTGCATCCTCAAGAAAATTAGCAATAAAATTAACATCTCGATATCTCGATTAACATGAAGCATATGGGGAATAAGCGTTTGTAAAAATAGTTTGTACAAGAGTAGAGAAAGTCATGTGAGTGTAACACATAAGATATTTTTATATATTTTTTGTTAATCGAGATAAACCTTTGCAGAAATAGTTTCACTACACATTGCATTGTAGGTACAAGGGGGATAGAGAAAATCTATAGTAAGATGTTTGAAAGCGAGTCGCTATATGTACTGGCCTGAAAATTCCATACTCTTTCGATGGCGTCGCGAGAAACAACTGAATAGCGAGAGAATTGAAAGAAAAAACAAACGACAAAGTGTTGAAAAATTCAAACAAATAACAACGGATATCTCGTAAAGGGCTAATGCCTACAAAAATCTTATATTTGAAAAGAATCAACATTTTTTGTACAGTACGTCTTTGTGTATCTACTATACTTGACCCGTTATACAAAATTTCGTATTTTAATCAAAATCGTTAGAGCAACTTCTATGAAAATCAAAAATTTAAGGCATTTTCCACATAAAGGGTAGTTCGGGGTGGGGGAGATTTTGTCACATCCTTGGAAGATGTTTAACTTTAATATCAAGTTTGGTATTTAACCGACTATCCGTTTTTGAGTTACGCCGTTCACAGGCAGACATGATTTCTAGCGAAATCTCAACATCGAATATTTGGGTGGAATACAAATACCTTTTCTATCTACTAGGTACGTGGTAGAGAAAGTCAAAAACGGAAGCATAAACATGTTTTTTGTAACTAAATAATATAACTTTATGTAAATTCATCCCAAAATAAACGAAAGCCTTTTCATTTAAGTACATAATTCTATTAATAAAACTTGAGATTTTCACTGTAACGGAATCAAGTGTATGCAACGATCTTTACTACTTTAGTATACATTCGACTTCACATTTTATAGGAAAGATAAAAGTGGAAGCTTGGTCAATATCTTCAGGAGTTGTGTGTTTAGAAAATGGTGCAAATTTTGACTACGGTTGAAGGAGTAAAGGGGTAACGTTAGCCATATGCTCTAATAGTTAATTACCGCCCGGGGGTACATATTTTAACGTTTCGCGATGCTTGCTTCCTGCGCAAACAACAGTTTCCATCGCGGGCCTTACATACAACGTGCAATTTCTTACTCAGAGTGAAAAGTCGTGCTTCTATACAAACTTTTACAACAGAAAGTGCCAAAAAAAAAAAAAAAAAAGGATTGTTCACATTCTAACTGCACATTTGTCATGTGCAGGACACAGCGAGTTCTTAAGTTTTGAGGCGTCAATCAAAGTTTTCCACTTAAGGGCTGGTCCTTCACTATAAATCCAGACATCTCCATTCCTCCCTTGTCTCAGCACTGAATAATTCATCTAATGTCTTGGGGTATTCTGTCTATAAAATGTTTCTCGTTCACAACTTCTCTCAAGATTTCTCAGTACATGTCCCAACCGATTTGTTTTTCCTGAGTTTTATTTCGTATTTTTGCCTGCATAAACTCTTGTATCCACTGTCCTCAATTGATCGCAACGTCCAGAACAGGTTCCGCGCAATACAATGCCACACTCCACCCACACAAAGTATTTTACTAACCTCTTCCATAGTTCGTGTCGAAAGATAGCGTTTCTTTTTGTATTAAACCTCGTCCTCCGTGGCGTAGCGATTACAATGCTAGCCTCTAATTTCCGAGGTCACGGGTTCAAACCCAACGGAGGACGATGGATTTTTTTGGGCGTAAAAATCCTTAGCATGGCTTCCTTCGGAAGGGAAGTAAAGCCGATGGCCCCGTGTCGTAAATTTACGGCACGTAAAAGAACCTCAAGCCTGATAAAGAGGCCTATGAGCAAAATTACCGGTCTTTCACGCCCAATATAGGTAGAATGGGACGCTAAGGACCACAGCGGTTAAAGAGCGGCCTTAAATAAAACTCAATTTAATTTTTTTTATTAAACGCTTTTGCACGATCGTGTGTTTTCGTCTTGCCGGTACAGAAGGAAATCTAGAATTCCAACATACGAACTCGTTTTCCAAGCAAACCCATGTCCACCAACACAAATTTGGTGGCTGTAATAACATGCATAAAATCTAGGGCGGGAGGTGAAATACAACCCAATTTTATATTGATCTCCAATATCTGTGTCTTTATACGACTTTAAATTCTTCTTGAAATACTGGATCTCTGTTAAAGTCCAAAAATTGAATTGAGTTTTATTTATGTATGCTCTTTAACTACTGTGGTCCTTAGCGTTCCATTCTATATTGGGCGTGAAAGACCGGCAATTTTGCTCAGGTTTGAGGTTCTTTTACGAGCCGTAAATCTACGACACGGCTTTACTTCCCTTCCTAAGGAACTATTAACGTCCATATTTTCAAACGCTCTGAGTCAGGCATCAACCATCAAACAATGGACTGCCTCCTAAATTGTAGTATCTTACTCATCCATTGCGTTAGTTATAGCTGTTGAATTGGCAGCACTGCGTTACCGAAATCCGAGGTTAAGAACTGGACGCTATACGCTGGCCTTAAAATTCCATACTGTTTCCATGACATCGCGAGAAACAACTGAAAATCGACAGGACTTACAAGAATAACAAGGTATTGAACATATCGATCTATTAATTGCCTCACGTTTGTCAGTTATAGAAGATTACACAAAATTCCTTCCGAAGAAAAGGGCTTCAGAGGCTATTCCTAGAAAATTCAAGATTAACATTTTATTTGTCATGTAAATATCTTTAATATACGACATTTTAATAAAAATCGTTAGAACCATTTTATAGAAAATAAAAAAAATCGAAAAACTTGTCTATGCAAAGGGTAGTTTGGAGTTGGGGGATTTACTTCAGAATCTTCGTGTCGCATCTATGGAAGATATCTATTAAACCTAAATACCAGGTTTGGTATTTATAGGACTTTTCGGTTTTGAGTTATGGTGTTCAGACACACACAAACACCAAGGAGCTTTTTTTTTTAAAAACTGGTTTTTTTTTTAATTAAAGGAGGCTCAAAACATGTATTTCCGGTGAAATCACGGTATCGAATTTTTTTTGGGTGGAATACAATACCTTCTCTACCTACCATGCACGTGGCAGAGAGTAAAAAGTAATCTTCTCACTCAATACTGGTAATATATTTATCTTTTTATTAAACTGTATAACGTATTCAGCCTAAATTTTGAGTAATTGTGTTGTAATACACAATTACTACACAGGTGTAAGCCATTTTTCGTCATTTACGACCTATTAGAATAATATCCCCGTATTAGCCGAGATTTTTGTGTCCGAAGTAGTCTCGGTCCCAGGGTCTCTTGTAACGCCAGCAGTAAGGACTTTAACGCCATCAAAAACAGAAATTGCTACAGAATCTTATATGCATTCTTCCATTTCCACATCCGAGTGATGTTTTCAGATTTGTCTGTTTTTATTACTTTCTCTACTACGTACAGTAAGTAGGGGAAGTAATGTAGTCCACCCAAAAATTCGATACCGAGATTTCACCGGAAATACATGTTTTGAGACCCCCTGAATGCAAAAAAAGCATGTTTGGAAACATGTCCGTGTGTGTGTCTGTGAAAAGCATAACTCAGAAACGAACAGTCGGATAAACACCAAACTTGGTATTTAGGTTCAGTATCTTCCAGAGATGCGACACGAAGGTTTACAAGAGAATCCCCCCACCCCAGATTACATTTACATGGAACATTTTTCGAAAATTTTAATTTTTTCAAAAATGGCTCTAACGATTTTGATTAAAATATCATATGTTTAAGATATTTTCATGACAAATGAAATGTATATCTCAAATTTTCTGGGAATGTCTCCAAAAGTATTCTTCATTGTGAACGACTTTTGCATAACTGGTAAACCATAAGAGATAGACAAAATTTTACTACACGAAACATGTAGATCGCGTTAAAATACACAATTTATGTCATATACATTTTTTTGTTTTTAATGTCAGAAAAGTAAGGCCCTCTACGAACTGGCTGAACGTTGCTCAGGCCTTCACCCTTTTTGCACAAACTTCCGTGTGTTATGCGAGTGCCGAAATGTTAACATAATGTCCCGCTTTTCGCAAACATCCGCTAATTCTTTCGCGAGAGACGCGTGAGGTCATGCTCTAATGTAAACCAACTTGCTAACTCGATTCTGAGGTGATGAGACAACTAAACTTGCAAGTTTTGTGGCTGACGCAATGGGCACAAAGCAATCCTACCAAGTTTGGCAAAACTAACAAACAGGTGGTTTAGCAACATACACATCGAGTTAACGGACACCAATCCGCAACACATCTAACTAAACTGTAAGTATTTTCAATTTTGGACAAATAACTGACGCCAACAATTATAACCGGCAAATATGGCACGTAACAATATTTGTTTCTATGTTACTTTCTCACGCTAGAATAACAATGGAATTTTACGAAATTCAGTATGCTTTACGTCTCACTTAGAAATATATTACATGGCACCTAAAGTACTTTCCCCAAAAGGGCGCGCTGCAAATGGCCCCAAAGTCAAAAAAGCATCGTTTGTAACGAAAATAATGTTGCGATTATTACTTTCTCTACTACGTACAGTAAGTAGGGGAAGTATTGTATTCCACCCAAAAATTCGATACCGAGATTTCACCAGAAATATATGTTTTGAGATCCCCTGAATCCAAAAAAAAGCATTTTTGGAAACATGTGTGTGTGTGTCTGTCTGTCTGTGCGTCTGTGTGTCTGTCTGTGAACAGCATAACTCAGAAACGAACAGTCGGATAAACACCAAACTTGGTATTTAGGTTCAGTATCTTCCAAGGATGCGACACGAAGGTTTTCAAGAAAATCCCCCACCCCAGATTACCCTTTACATGCAATATTTTTCGAAAAGTTTAATTTTCTCAAAAATGGCTCTAACGATTTTGATTAAAATATTATATGTTTAAGATATTTTCTTGACAAATGAAATGTATATCTCGAATTTTCTGGGAATGTCTCCAAAAGTATTCTTCATTGTGAACGACTTTTGCATAACTGGTAAACCATAGGAGATAGACAAAATTTTACTACACACAAAATGTAGATCGCGTTAAAATACGCAATTTATGTCATATACATTTCTTTTGGTGAGTGAACCGTTTTCCAGATATTGCTTGTTGTTCCCTTAAATTTTTCAATACTTATTTTCTGTAATGGGAATTAGTTATTCATTTTTTTGTCTTGGATATGCAAAGAGTATTAATCTGTGGCAAAGGGAATGGTGCTGCACCTAGCAACCAGCTATTAAGAGATATGTATGTGCTTAAAGGCAACTGTATTTCTATATTGCGCTTGTAAATATATTTTCCCCTTATATCTACAAGAAAATTAGCAATAAGATAGACTCTGCAAATGTTTATCTCGATTAACATGAAGTAGATGGAGAATAAGCGTTTGTAAAATAGTTTGTACAAGAGTAGAGAAAGTCATGTGAGTGTAACACATCAGACTTTTTTTTAGTTCCATTTATACCCCGCCTTTAGCTACATTGGTCTTATCGGCGGTCTTTCCTTTTGGAACTTATTGTCTATTGGTAATGGTGTTAACTTGTGTAACTCTTGTCGCTGGGTTTCTTGCAGTTTTGGTTGTTTTAATCATTAGATCATACATTCCCACTCTCATTCATACTTCCGGACTCGGGGTGGGGGTAGGGAATAAACATGACTAGAGAAAAATTTCCACCCCCAACCAGCCTTTTTAGTTCCATTTATACCCTTTAACTTCATTGATCTTATCGGCGGCCTTTCTTTTAGAATTTATTGCCTGTTAACTCCTATTGTCTTGTTATTGAGTTTCTTGCACTTTGGGTTTTTAATCATTAAAACACACACACATTCATACTCTCATTCATACTTCTAAACTCTGGGGAGGATAAGGAATAATCCCCCAGCCGGGAATCGAAACCGGGACCCCTAGCACAACAGGCAGGGGCTCTACCGACTGAGCTACGGGGCCAGCCTCGCGATTAATTTTTCTAAGGCTCCTTATTTATGTTCAATGTTAATATAATGAGAAAAGAGGAAGAAGAGAATAACAAAAGAAGGTTATATAATACGTTAATTCTGAATTAAAAAAAAAGAATGGCAATTGAAGGATTGCTAAGGGAATAAACAAACTTAGAAAAAGTGAGAAAAAGGTATGAAATAGGAAAGGATATGTTGAGATATTCATACAAATGTGTAATATAAAATAGCTTCCATAGATAAGATAAAAAAGGGAAGCATAAAGAATAAAAAAAGGTATTAGAACAACGATTTTTTAATAATTTGAATAATTTAACTTTGCAAAAGTTAAATAGTAATATTTTGTATTACTAATATTACTACAATTCATTTCTTAAATTGAAGTCCTGTTATTACTATTACTGTTCTACAAAGGATTAAAGAATCGGTTATAAAAAGAGAATGAAATAATTGATGATAAAGTAATTCATTAAAAAGAAATGAAGATTGGTTTTCAATCGCAATGTTAGGATAATCCACTACTTACCTTCATGCATTTCAGCACGGAGATTATATCGGATTAACATTTGTAATATAACAATGCGAGGACAATCCACCCTGGGATTAGAGAGATTCACCGGCAATAATAAGATAAAAAATTATAAAAAAGTATACATATATAAAATTAATGAAACACAACCCTGTTATACAGAATCAATAAAGGCAGCTTGGGAAATATGGAAATATCAAGACAACGGACCCAGGATTACATTTCCAGCCAACGGATAGATACTTCTACATCTTACAACTAGAATGGTGCGAGGGGTCCCGGGTTCGTTTCCCGGCTGAGGTGGCCAGGGTTAATCCCTATCCTCCCCAGAGTATGGAAGTGTGAAGGTGTGTATGATCTAATGATAAACAACAGAAATGCAAGAAACCTAACGACAAGAGTTAACACCATTGCTAACGGACAGTAAGCTATAAAGGAAAGGCCGCCGATAAGACCAATGTAGTTAAAGGCGCGCTATAAATGAAACTAAAAAAAATCTGATGTGTTACACCACATGACTTTCTCTACTCTTGTACAAACTACTTTTACAAACGCTTATTCTCCATATGCTTCATGTTAATCGAGATGTTAATCTTATTGCTAATTTTCTTGTAAGTGCAACGTTAATTGGTAGGCTTTAAGCTATAGTCAAATATTTTAAGAGCTGGTTGCTATGTGGAGTATTCCATTTTCTTTGTATGTCCAGGACATAAAAAATGAATAACGAATTCCCATTTGAGAAAAAGCATTGGAAAATTTAAGGGAACAACAAGCAATATCTCGAAAATGGTTCACTCAACAAAAAAAAATGTATATGACATAAATTGTGTATTTTAACGCGGTCTACATTTTTTTTTGTTGTGTAGTAAAATTTTGTATACCTCTTATAGTTTACCAGTTATGCAAAAGTCCTTCACAATGAAGAATACTTTTGGAGACATTCCCAGAAAATTCGAGATATATATTTCATTTCTCATGACATTATCTTAAACATATGATATTTTAATAAAAATCTTTAGAGCCATTTTTGTTGAAGATTAAAATTTTCGAAAAATGTTCCATGTAAAGGGTAATCTGGGGTGGGCTGATTTTCTTGAAAACCTTCGTGTCGCATCCCTGGAAGATGCTGAATCTAAATACCAAGTTTGGTGTTTATCCGACTGTTCGTTTCTGAGTTATGCTGTTCACAGACACACACAACAGACATACACACGGACATGTTTCCAAAAATGCTTTTTTTGGATTCGGGGGGTCTCAAAACATGTATTTCCGGTGAAATTTCGGTATCGAATTGTTGGGTGGAATACATTACTTCCCCTACTTACTATACGTAGTAGAGAAAGTAAAAATAAACTCGTGATCAACTAAGCATCTTCCCCAACCAGCCCGTTGCACGCTTAATAAGTAGAGGAATTATTCCATTCTATCCAAAAGATAGATACGGATATTTCACTGGAAATACACGTTTTGAGCATCATAAATCCCCACAAAAGGCATTTTTAGAGAAAAGGTCTGTCTGAGAACAGCAATATTAAAAACACGAAAATTTGGTTACATACCAAACTTGATATTTAAGATTAGTATCGACCAAGAATGCGGAACGGTGTTCAAGAAAATCCCCACTTCAAAGTACGCCTTAGATGGGCATTTTTCGTTATTTTTTATTTTCCCAAAAATGACTTTAATGAATTTGATTAAAATGCCACATTTCCGAGATATTGTTATCAATGGTTAGAAATGTTCAATATTTAGCCATTCATTTAAAGCCCGTGGGTTTTCAGTTGTTTCTCACGATGTCATCCAGGAAAGAGCGTGGTATTTTAAGGCCAGCATATAGCATCCAGTTCTGAAACATTTCACTATCGCAGTTCCCTTTCTATCTATAGCGAAACGTGTAATGTAGACATTTCTGTAAAGGTTTATCTCAATTAAGGTGAAGTAGATAGGAAAATAAACTTTAGTAAGAATAATTTGTAAAGGTACCCACTAATAAGCGATAATGTAACATAATTGTTTTTCAGATTATTCGTATAAAACCAATTCGCACAATAACGGATATATTACGTCCAAACATCCGCCTGAGAATGCTTACCACGTTAAATGCATCGCTAAGTCGCTCTAGCAAATGACTCCGACGTGAGCACATGAGCCATGCGGATTTATGAGAGTATAATGCGAACAACTGGACCGAGAATCTGGGACACCATGTAGATTATACAATCGAGAACATATGTTGGGCAATGGTCTTCAGAAACTTGAATGTACTGCATCGCTGATCATAATCAGTAACAGTAAAACGTTAGAGAACAAAGCATCCCTGTTCAATGAAGTGTATAAACTTCTAGATGCAGGAACACAGTGCTTGGGGTTATTTCTTGACTAATCTAAAGCTTTTGACCTGGTTCACCATGATATATTAATTTACAAATCGTGCAATTATGGTATAAGGGGAATTCCATTAAAGTGGTTTGAATCATATCTTAGCAATAGAAAACATCTAACTGAAATCGAATCTGAAACAAGAAACTCAAAAGAAATTAAAGTTTCACGTTCTGATTTGGAAAACGTTAAGTATGGAGTACCTCAGGGCTCGATATTGGGCCCCCTACTATTTTTACTGTATATTAATGACCTGGCCATAAATAATGACTTCCCTAACGCTAAATTTACTCTTTTTTGCAGATGTAAATGTAAACATCGATATGGCAAAGTAACAACAGACTTGTCATTAATAAAAATAAAAGTGTTGCTTTGGATTCTATCACAAAATTAACAAAAACTTAATTTTTGCCGAATTTTATTTAGAAAATGAATTAATAACAATGTCTAATAAAATTTAATTTTTTTTGGAATCTTTGACAGTAACCTTGACTGGGGAATCCACATTGTTGTACTATCTAAAAACTTATCCCAAACATGTTTTGCATTACATACCCTTAAAACTTCAGTTAATCTTGATATACTTAAAGTGGACTACTTTGCATATTTGTGCAGTCATTTATCATATGGTATAATATTCTGGGGAAAGTCCAATTATAAAAATAGAATCTTTATAATACATAAAAGGGCAATCAAATAATGTTAAACCTTTGCAGCAACACAATCTGCAAACTTTACTTCATACTGTTAAATATCTTGACTGTTCCTTCGCTATACATTTTTGACACTCTGATGATAATGTATAAGCAGCAAAATAGCTATAACACAAATGTTGATATTCATTAAAGCTAACAAATTATCTGTAAATCTAGACAAAACAAAAGTTGTTAAATTTATAACCCATCGATCACCACACACACCAATATAAATTGGAATTAATGACACGTTACTACAACAAATAGACAACATTAAATTTCTGCCTCCAAGTAGACAGATATTTAGATTGGAAAGTTCACATTACGTATATCTTACCCAAACTCAATTCTGCCTGTTATGCTATCGGAGCACTGGTAAATGTCAGTTCTATAGATACGCTTAAATTAGTATACTATGCATATTTCAACTCTGTCATTGAATATGGAATATTATTTTTAGGAAACTCGGTAGAAAGTAAACAATATTCCTCAGCAAAAGAAGGTTATAAGAATCAGTTCCAGCACCCATAGCAGACATTCTTGAAAACATCTTTTTAGAAGACTGAAGATATTAACCCTACCTTGCATGTATATATTTTCAATCTTAAAATTCTATGTATGCAATCGAACCACATGTTTTATTACAAACATGGAAATTCATGAGATAAACACTAGACAAAAGGGTAACATCCATCATACCAGTGCAAAGCTTTCTTGCTTCCAGAAAGGTGTATATTATGAGACCATAAAAATATTTAATACTCTCCCTAATGATCTTAAGGGAAAAGTTGACAATATCAATGTCTTTAAAACTGCTGTTAAAGAGTACCTATGCTCAAAAGCATATTATTCTGTACAAGATTATCTGAATGACAAATTATCCTATGATAATACATATATAGCTCCCTAAGTAATATTAGTAATATTAATGACAATTGCCAGTTTTCCAATTGCCTGCTCTAGAATTAATGAAGCTATTTAAATGTATGCATATTAAGAACCGATAGTAAATGCTATGCATTACAAATCAAATAGAACAAAATCATCAGACGAACAAAGGTACAAGCCTGGTGAAATTTAAAATAATTGTTCTTGTCTACAAATATAATGTTAACCCTATAACGGTAGGGAGATACTTGATTTGTACAAAATTAGACCTGATTTGTTTCATTTTGTATAAAATATGTCTTTATTTTATTTTAAATGTTCTGTATTCTATGTAATATTTATGTTTATATGTAATTTTTGTACATTTCCTTGCATGTTCTATGTTCACAAGCCTTTATGGCTGCTAGTGAACTCACAGAATGCAATCCAATCTAATCTAATCATGACAATAATACAAGAAATAAATCTAAACTGCACATTACAGGTCATAAAAGCACCATATATGAAATAAGTTTCTATTATAATGACATTCAGTTATTTAATAAATTCCCCACATATTTAAAAAAACAAGCTAAAAAGATTTGAAAAAATTCCTAATACAGGGTTGTTATTATTCAGTGGAAGAATATCTAGAAATGAATTTGTTTATGAGCTTTCTTATGGAATATACTATGTTTACAATTCCAAAATTTAGTTTGGGTACCTACTCATGTAATAAACTAGAATTTGTGTATTTGTGTATTACATCCAGTTAGAACTGTTCTTTTTGTACTAATAATCGTATTGCTGAAATGAAGCCAATATGTCTGTATTGAAATCAAACGGTGAATAATGGACCTGTAACCGCAATGATTTGAAATATTTCGAACTTCGTGCAGTTCAGAACAAGTACATCGTCACTGCATAATGAATTTTGGCTGAAATTAGGTACAATATTATACTTTGAAGTTAACTAAAAGGAAAAATAGGCGATTTTACGAGAAGTGATCAGGAACCAAAACGAACAAACCAAAAAGGACAACGCAGAAAAACACGAAGAAAGATAACTCGAGAAATGTGAAAGATATAACTTGTACTTGAGAGCAACCGAGGAGAAGTATAGGAAAAGCATGAGAAGAAAACGACAGCAAGAAAGTAAGGGAAGAACTTCGAGATGGGATGAAGCCCAGCAAACAAGGAAATGGAACAGATATTGATTCCCGTTTCAAGTGGAAGATGATGGACATGTCGGTGATGTTGGAAATCCTACTCCTGAGAGTAATGTTCCGTGTGAACCCATCAGAAATGTCGCACGGTGTCAATATAATGATATCCTCTAAATATAGATGCAATTTGTAGATCAAATATACTCTAAATTTAGACCCGTGTATCCGGCTTATGGACGCGTAACGTTTAGTTTTCTAGTACCACAACCCTGCAAAGAGAAACATGTCTGTAACAATAATACTGACGAAGCCGAGGCAAGCATAAATATATAATATTTAAAGAAACAGTCAAATTACAAAGTTAATATTTTTACGAAGGCTACCGGGTACCATACGTGCGGTTGCAACTACTTCAAGTTCGGCTCCCCAACAGTTGAAATATAATACAACTCCTTCAATACAACCTACTTCAAAACGTGATGCAAATAACGTAAAGATACTTAACTCCTACTTCAAATTGGCTTCCATATGTGGGGCAGAAACAATCTACTTCAAGATTGTGCCTCGTTCAGTGCTTATCATTACTGATAGTGTCTCTTTTCAACTTATTGTAGTGTTTATTTGCCTGTCTATTTAAGTTTTTTTAGCGCCTGTTGCACCGGTGACAGATAAATTACAGCAAGCAAATCTCAAGTTGTCTTTATATTTTCCAGAATGTATATTACATCTCAAATCCTAATGTGTTGGCGTTAGCTTTGTGCTTCTTCTATTGTTTTTACTATATCCTTACTGGCCTGAGTGGCGACTTGTGCACACCATCGTTTCAATATCTAGTAGACACCGACTACGACAGTTGAGATTCCTGTAAAATGAATTGGACATATGTAGCTATTCATTCCAAGGTAATTCAGGTTGCAACATCAAAGTTTACACAGATCACTACACTGTAACTCTAGGTCGCGTACCCGTAGAAGCACTTTCACTCTAAAATCCATACAATGAGAGGGACGTGATCACTTGACTCAGACACGACGGAACTCCCGGGAGAACACGCGAGCGGCGCACCGTCACGCAATCCTACCGCACATTTGCTTGACCCTTCCTTCGAGTGCCGGAGTCCACGCGTATTCGTTATTTCAATGAGCCTTCTTCTTCTTAAGTTTTGGGGTCACTAGCCTTACTTATTAGTCACTCAGAACTGAGTGAGAGGAGCGGATTCACTGTCAACTACATATGACAGCCAACTAAACTAAAACTTACCTTTCCTCATTTTGTAGGCGTATGTTGAGTAGGTTATTAGCACTCTTAGGACTTTATTTTTTATGTGAATGAATAAACTTCCATACAAAATATGAAAGAGGTTTTTGAGGTGCCTGTTTTATGTGTTTCATTGATTTTTTCCAAACAACAGTAAAATATAAATTACTGACATCATGGGATTATTGGACTCAAATATTTGGTAATAGTTTGGTGGAGTGGGATATTCTGGGAAAAGAGAATGGTTTATTTTAACGCTTTAGCAGGTAGATTCACTCGTTTTGTAGAAAAAGAAACAGAATATTTGCACTCTCTAGGTGTCTGTCGTCCTTTGGTATTGGTCGGTGACTGCAGTACGGTAGAAATCCCATTCAAATGGCCCATTTCCCATTGTTTCATGACTCACATACCACTGCCCTTCATTAGCTGTTGACATGCATCTTTCGCAACATATCTCCAGTTTTTTTTCTCTACTACGTATAGTAAGTAGGGGAAGTATTGCATTCCACCCAAAAATTCGATACCGAGATTTCACTGGAAATACACGTTTTGAGGTGCACTGAAAACATATAAAGCATTTTTGGAAACATGTCCGTGTGCGTGTCTGTCTGTAAACAGCATAACTCAGAAACGAACAGTCGGATAAGCACCAAACTTGGTATTTAGCTTCAGTATCTTCCAGAGATGCGACACGAAGGTTTTCAAGAAAATCCCCCCACCCCAGATTACCCTTTACATGGAACATTTTTAGAAAACTAACGATTTTGATTAAAATATCATATATTTAAGATACTTTCATGACAAATAAAATGTATATCTCGAATTTTCTGGGAATGTCTCCAAAAGTATTCTTCATTGTGAACGACTTTTGCATAACTGGTAAACCATACGAGATAGACAAAATTTTACTACTCAAAAAAATGTAGATTGCGTTAAAATACACAATTTATGTCATATACATTTTTTGTTGTTGAGTGAACCATTTTCGAGATATTGATTTTTATTCCCTTAAACTTTCCAATACTTATACTTTTTCTCAAATTCGTTATTCATTTTTTTCGTCCTGGTAATGCAAAGAGAATGGAATACTGCACATAGCAACCAGCTCTTAAAATATTTGACTATCGCTTAAACTCTACCAATTCCCCTTGCACCTACAAGAAAATTAGCAATAAGATTAACATGAAGCATATGGAGAATAAACGTTTGTACAAGAGTAGAGAAAGTCATGTGAGTGTAACAAATCAGATGTTTTTTCTGTCCCTTTACAAGTGTATCTCAAATAGTTATTTTATATTGCTGTTGTTAATGGCATATTGTGTTTTGCAAGCAACGCTTTGGGGGTCACTCCGTATCAGCGCTACAAAGTTTAGGTCGCAATGATCTATGTGTAGTGTAGGGTGCTTTTTCACTGTAATCTATCAGTTTTGAGAGGTATTTTTTTCAGCTCCATAAGCTCATATTATGTATTACAACTATAAACTCATAACCGTAATAATTTAGTAAACTTGCTGCATCTGTTATTGTGTAATTGCTAATTTAGCTCGTGAAAACTGTACTTTTTAGTGTCTATTTTTATGATTTGAGAGCTTATTTTAGGTGTCTAAAAATCTAAGGTCTTATTAGAGAGTTTTTTACAATTACCTCCATTCCGATGCGGAATACTTTTTCGTCACATTAACTTTATACACCACAATTATTTACGTAATTGTAAAGGAAAGTGAGTTTTTTCAGGACGGGTATAATGTTTACAGTCGAAGCTAAGCTGAGGGCAGAATATGGAAACGAGTCCTGATAAAAACACTTTTCTGGAATTATGTATAACTTTTGTTTCGTACTATGCCGTTATGTTGAACATGGACGCAGTCATATGTTTCATATGCTCATTGCAGGGCTAATATAATGATATGTTAGTGTTAAAGTACGGAAAGTAACTGCACAGAAAAGTACAATTTGATGTACTGCCTTGGAGACGGAAAAACATGAAATTCCAGGTAGTATGAAACAAAACAAAACAAAGCCTTTTGCCATGATAGAGTCTTAGATCCATCATTGAATACCGTACCATCAACATAATCCATAAAACGGAAGGCTTCAGCTCCCCACATTAGAAAGCAATGAAGACGGTTTACTAAAGAATATTATTTTTTATCGTATAAATAGATTAATTCTGGAAGCGTGCTTTGAGAGTTCCAGATGGGATTTAAACAGTTTATGCGACGAGGATTGCCGACTGAATCTCTGTTTCTAAAGCTGCATCTACGGAGATTAACTGTCGCTTTGATCGCAGGAGGTTTATGATCGTAAGAGTTTGCGGTAATAAATTCTAGAAGCAGCATTAGATAAGAGTTTCTTGATTCTCTTGCGTTATGATTTTGACCGTAAACCTTCACGCTAAATCAGTCAGAATATCGTTATTGATGTTTTCGTTACCGGAAAGTGAATATCGGTCACGTGGTTTTAGCGCTTACGGTAACTCGGAGTACGCAGTGCAAAGATTCTCTATTGATTTACTTTTATCCTTTTCACTTTGCAGCTCCTATGGTTTCATATAGTTTTGTTGATTGTAGGTTAACTGTCATATAATTATGTGACTTGGCACGTGTGCACAGGGCAATGCCCAGTGGCAATCCTGAAATCTTCTTAATGGGCGAATTGGTTATTATATAACCGATAACACACATACACACACACACACACACACACACCGGATACTGAGAAACCTTCATTTTTTTAAAGAAAAAATCCTGTACCCAGCCAGGAATCAAATCCGGGACCTCGCACAGCAGGAGTTCGCGACTAGACTGCTTTTCCTTTCGAAATTTATGGGTCCCTAGCTCAGTGGTTTCGTTCCTGGCTCTCGTGCTGAGGCTCCGTGGGGTTCTCTATTGAAACAAAACGTAGACTTTCACAGGATTTATTGCCCACTTCTGATTATGTCAACCGAAAATATACGGAACTTATACCGGCTCCTTTTACAGATTGAACTATTTCTCAAGAAGCTGCGTGCAGGTTCATTATCAGAACTTAAGTCACAGTGCGAGATATCAATCAGCACGTCTACGATTGAGACCAATCCAATCACGATCGAGAAACGAATTACTCACTTTTGCTGACGCACCAATCACATTGCTATTTGAAAATCTCTTAAAACATTTCGCTTCCTCGGGCGAACGTCTCTATCCAGGAACAGATAAGAAACAAGCAGTGTTTTTCCTCCTTGGTTACAAAATCTTACTGGTGTTACAAAACTGCTCCACTGAATATTCCAACTGTTTTATTTCCCCGCGTCGAAGTAATTTAGTTATCGCCGATAAAGAGGAAAACCTATGTGTAGTGGTCAAATATTTGATTTTTATAAGGCAATTTCTTTTGTTAAAACACTTACAATATTATAATTAAATATTCACTTGTTAAGGAAATCTAAAAAATGGAAATATTGTTAAAAACTATATGTGTTATATTCAAATTACTACCTACATCCTTCTTCTTTCCTTGTTTAAGGACTGCCCTCTTCTTTGTTGGACATACACACGCAAGGACTTACAAGTCAATGCCTAAGGGTCAGTAGCCTGTCGAGGAGCAAGCAAATTCTGGATCATAGCATATCCAGGATGCGTGATCAGTCCAATGTCTTAGGCCAGTAGCCTGTCGAGGAGCAAGCAAATTCTGAATCATAGCATATCCAGGATGCGTGATCAGTCCAATGTCTTAGGCCAGTAGCCTGTCGAGGAGCAAGCAAATTCTGGATCATAGCATATCCAGGATGGGTGATCAGCCCAATGTCTTAGGTCAGTAGCCGGTCGAGGAGCAAGCAAACTCTGGACATAGCATATCCAATATGGTGATCAGCCCAATGCCTTCGGCCAGTAGCTTGTCCAAGAGCAAGAAAATTCTGGACCATAGCATATCCAGGATGGGTGATCAGCCCAATGCCTTCGGCCATTAGCCTGTCGAGGAGCAAGCGAATTCTGGACCACAGCATATCCAGGATGGGTGATCAGTCCAATGCCTTGGGGCAGTAGCCTGTCGAGGAGCAAGCAAACTCTGGATCATACGAGTAGCATATCCAAGATGGGTGATCAGCCCAATGTCTTGGGTCAGTAGCCTGTCGAGGAGCAAGGAAATTCTGGATCATAGCATATCCAGGATAATGATCAGCCCAATGTCTTAGGTCAGTAGCCTGTCGAGGAGCAAGCAAATTCTGGATCATAGCATATCCAGGATAATGATTAGCCCAATGTCTTAGTCAGTAGCCTGTCGAGGAGCAAGCAAATTCTGGATCATAGCATATCCAGGATAATGATCAGCCCAATGTCTTAGGTCAGTAGCCTGTCGAGGAGCAAGCAAATTCTGGATCATAGCATATCCAGGATAGTGATCAGCCCAATGTCTTAGGTCAGTAGCCTGTCGAGGAGCAAGCAAACTCTGGATCATACGAGTAGCATATCCAGGATGGGTGATCAGGGGGCAGTGGCCTGTCGAGGAGCAAGCAAACTCTGGACCATAGCATATCCAGGATGGGTGATCAGTCCAATGCCTAACGGTCAGTAGCCTGTCGATGAGCAAACAAACTCTGGACCATAGGATATCCAGGATGGGTGATCAGCCCAGAAGAAGGGTAAAAATTAAGGTGCTTCTTCTTCTTTTGCGGTGAAGAAGAAGAACGAAATGAAATGCAATATGTCAAGGATGGCAGGAAAATTCGCGGATCAAATTATCCAACCCAGCAACTATCCCCTATACCAAAAATCCTTTATTTTTGTGTTGCGTCCACAAACTGTTTTTGCAAAAGCTTATTCTTCTATTTATTTCAAGTTAATTGGGATAAACGTTTTCATCAACAGTTCCATTACACATTTACAATGCGTTTAAAGGGAACACCAATATACAGGTTGTTATATACAGGCCTTGAAATTCCACACTCTTTCCATAACATCACCAGAAACAGCTGAATAGCAACAGCACTTTAAAACGTATACCCAATATTAGCATATACCCAGGAAATGGTTGAGCCACAAAGTATTTGAAATAATTTGTGTGTTTTAAAGAGATCTATATTTTGTGTAGTATGATTTTGACTCCTCTTATGGCTACGTTATACAAAATTTCTTCCGCATGAAGAGGACTTCATAGGCTATTCCCAGGAAACCCGAGATATACATGTTATTTGTCATCTAAATCTACTAAATATATGGTATTTTAATAAAAATTTTAGAGTCATTTTGAGAATGTGAAGGGTGTTTTGGAGCGGAGGGGATTTTCTTGAAAATCTATGTATCGCATCTTGGAAGACACTGAGCTTAAATACCAGGTATGTAATTATCAAAAATTTCGTTTTTAATTATGTTGCTCACGCCTTTTCTTTCTTTTTTGGGGGGGGCATTCTGTGGGCCTCAAAACACGTATTTCCGTGAAACTTCACTTCGAAATGAGCGAAATGTAATTCTACGTGACAGAAAAGTGAAAATAATTATCACATGCCATACACTTCAATCATGCTAATTATGATCACTAGCGCCATTATTATTATTATTATTATTATTATTATTATTATTATTATTAAAATATTAGCATCAGTATGTCTGAAGGGAACATAATAGTTCAGTATGAACAGAACATGAAGTCGAAGATCAGAGTGAAATCACCAGCGCTTTTAAGTGGATTTGTGTTTAATTTTACTTATATTTTGAGAGTGTTTAACGTTGCTTATAAGATCCCGGGCCCAGAGAAACATTGGTTAATTCCACATTTGTACTTCCAAGAGAAAGCGGCGGGAAAACCTTTTCCGGATAACTAAACCTAACCGAGATCGGAACTTGGGGTCCTCGAGGTTTTATAGGCAGTATTACAACACAAAGGTGATGGTAGTATTTATGATTTTGCAAGCGTTAGGGTGCTTAAGGCAGTACTTGCAATTTAAAATACCTTTGAGTGGAACTCTTTTCAGAAACGCAATTTAACTTACTTTTGATGGAGCAAGTAGTCAAGCATAAGCTGTTCTAAATCGAGCTAAATTACTCCGCGGTAAATGTATGGGTCTCGTGCTCGGAAGGCTCCGGGTTCGATTCCCACTCTGAACTGGCTTTTTTGTGGTTTTTCCTGGTCGGTAGGCGAATGCTGGGTGGTTTCTCATCTATCACGACTTTCTGTCCACTATTCCCTTTCATTCCGTTTCTTTCTCATCTTTCTGGTGTGCTATGTTTTGTGGCGTATGACGGTGCCGGACAAATGTTGCGGATGGTTGCTCAAAGGAAAGAATACTCCCCATGGATACTAGAGGGCTGCTTGGTCGGCGGGTCGTTCATCACCCTCTCTAGGAAGTTCCAGCAGTGGGACGGGTCCTCGATCCTAGAACTGTTAGGGGACATAGGCGCGAGAAGCGTCCAATAAGTAAATTTCCCTATTTTATAAAAAAAAACGTTACACACAATTGATCATGTTGAATTAATTTTATTTCTGTTACTTTTCTGCATAGTCGACATGTTTTTCCTAGCATTTTTGGGGACGTGACACAAGTTTTCCCAAGCCAGTGTTGTGCGAGGTCGGGTCCTGTGCTCTCAACCAGCTGTTCGCTGATTTGACTTCATCATCGGTGTTAAAAGTGCTTACCTTTGAGTTGGAGGAACACGTGAAAATCACTTGGGGCAAGCTCCGGTGAATACGGAGGATACGAGAAAGCAGCTCAGAAGATTCACCTGGGAAGTTTTCTCGCATCCTCCATATTCACCAGATCTTTTCCCAAATGATTTTCACGTGCTCCTGACTCAGAGATCATCATGGAACTAAGCACTTTAACACCGTGACGAAGATCAATCAGAAGTGAACAGCTGATTCCGAGCACAGGACCCGACCTGGTACAACACTGGCTTGGTAAAACTTGTGTCACGGGCCCAAAAATGCTTGGAAAAACATGTTGACTTAGTAGAAAAGTAACAGAAGGATTGTACAAAATAAATAAAAAAACCTAATATCTTACACTCACATGACTTTCTCTACTGTTGTACAAACTATTTTTACAAACGCTTATTCTCCATATACTTCATGTTAATCGAGATGTTAATCTTATTGCTAATTTTCTTGTAGATGCAAGGGGAATATGGTAGGCTTTAAGCGATAGTCAAATGTTTTAAGAGCTGGTTGCTATGCGGAATATTCCATTCTCTTTGTATGTACAGGATATAAAAAAATCTGATGTGTTACACTCACATGGCTTTCTCTACTCTTGTACAAACTATTTATACAAACGCTTATTCTCCATCTACTTCATGTTAATCGAGATAAACATTTGCATGGTCTATTTTATTGCTAATTTTCTTGTAGATGTAAGGGGAATATATATTTACAAGGGCAATTTGGAAATACTTCTTCATTGTATTCTTCATTGTGAACGGTTTTGCATAACTGGTAAACCATAAGAGATAGACAAAATTTTACTACACAAAAAATGTAGGTTGCGTTAAAATACACAATTTATGTCATATACATTTTTGTTGTTGAGTGAACCATTTTCGAGATATTGCTTGTTATTCTCTTAAATTTTCCAATACTTTTTCTCAAATGGGAATTCGTCATTTTTTTTGTCCTGGACATGCAAAGAAAATGGAATGCGACACATAGCAGCCAGCTCTTAAAAGATTTGACTATCGCTTAAATACTACCATATTTCCCTTGCACCTTCAAGAAAATTAGCAATAAGGTTAACATCTCGATTAACATGAAGCATATAGAGAATAAGCGTTTATAAAAATAGTTTGTACAAGAGTAGAGAAAGTCATGTGAGTGTAACACATCAGATTTTTTAAAGATGTTTATATGATACTTAAAATGCATATATTGAATGTGATAATTTATTCATCTTCATTTTCAAACCCGAGCTCAACAAATATTTTTCAAATTAAGCCCAAAGTCGGTCCAAGCCCGCGCAGAACTCTATTTCTGGTAGACTCCAGGTTTCGTGACGCATGGCGGTGCCGGATAGATGGCGCAGATGCTTGCTCCAAGGAAAGAGTATTCCCTGGTACACTAGGGGGCTGCTTGATTGAAATGGTCGTTCATCGTCCTCTCCCGATAACTCCGGCAGCGGGTCGAGTCTTCGAACAGGAATTTTTAGGAATTTCAGCACGTCTTTGTAGCCTATAGCCTCGTGTTGTTCCTTCAATTCGTCCCTTCCTCCAGGGGGCTACGGGGAGTGGTAGACGCAATAAATCTCAGTCAGTCGCAGTGTTGCAAGGTGTTCCCACCCGTTGTATACCGTATGATAATTAGGCTTATCCTGAGTTCCAGTGACTCTTAAAATTAAGAACACCTTAAAATGTTTATAGTACACAGGTTTCGAGTAGTATCTTCGCTGCGAAGTGCGCAGCAAAACCAACACAATGCAAAAAATCTGATGTGTTACACTCACATGACTTTCTCTACTCTTGTACAAACTATTTTTACAAACTTTTATTCTCCATCTATTTCATATTAATCAAGATAAACATTGGCAGAAACGATCTTTTGACATGCAAAGAGAATTACATTTTACACATAGCGACCAGTTCTAAAAATATTTGACTATCGCTTAACGCGTACTATGTTCCCCTTGTTTTGTAATTGCAAGGGCAATATAGAAATACTTTAAGCACAGACATATCTCTTATTAGCTGGTTGCTAGGTGCAGCACCATTCTCTTTGCCACAGATTAATACTCTTTGCATATCCAAGACAAAAAATGAATAACGAATTTCCATTTGAGAAAATAAGTATTGAAAAATTTAAGGGAATAACAAGTAATATCTCGAAAATGGTTCACTCAAAAAAAATGCATATGACATAAATTGTGTATTTTAACGCGATCTACATTTTTTGTGTAGTAAACTTTTGTCTATCTCTTATGGTTTACCAGTTATGCAAAAGTCGTTCACAATGAAGAATACTTTTGGAGACATTCCCAGAAAATTCATGACATACATTTCATTTGTCATGAAAATATCTTAAACATATGATATTTTAATATAAATCGTTAGAGCCATTTTTGAGAAAATTAAAATTTTCGAAAAATGTTCCATGTAAAGGGTAATCTGGGGTGGGGGGATTTTGTTGAAAACATTCGTGTCGCATCTCTGGAAGATACTGAACCTTAATACCAAGTTTGGTGTTTATCCGACTGTTCGTTTCTGAGTTATGCTGTTCACAGACACACACACACACACACACACACACACACGGACATGTTTCCAAAAATGCTTATTTTGGATTCAGGGGGTCTCAAAACATTTATTTCCGGTGAAATCTCGGTATCGAATTTTTGGGTGGAGTACAATACTTCCCTATACGTAGTAGAGAAAGTAAATATGGGAAAACAAAAGTCTATTCGAGCCTTTTATACAACAGTTCCGGTTCGATTCGTGTGGATGAAATGTCCATCTGTCACGAAATCAGACTGCGCGTCCTTTATGAATCATAATAATAATGAACGGCAATAAATGTTGAACTGCTGGCACTAATAATTACAGCGTCTCTTTACAGCCCGAACGTAAATTTGAAGCTTAACTGTTTTACGGCCGGGATGATCGCCGCTATTATCATACTGCTGCTCACATAAGCTGGCCAATGTCCATTTCAATGATTTAGATACGTTTCAGCAATATTCATAGCTGTAAGTCACTACGGTTCAGAAAAACAGCAAACAAAAATGATAAATACTCCGACTGCCACCTACATATCAATGTCAGGGGCGTGGGTTTGACCGTGGCTGGTGAAATGCGTAGGAATTGAAGTCATAATACCGTAGATGATAATTTACGCAAAGAAACCTGGACTGCTTATCTGTTTACTAAGCTGACAAAACTATATAGTGTCTGGTGGGAAATTGAGAAAGTGTGTTTAACACTTAAATAATTTCAGTCAAATTATATAATATGTAAATTCAATAACAGCCCGCCTTAATGCAATATATGTATGTAATAATTTGTAAAATGTATCGTATGTAACAGTCATTGCATATGTATGCATTATTGTACATATGTTCAACAATGTTATGCGAATGTATTACGTAATTTAATAATGTAGGAGCTGTGAGAATAATAGGTTAAAAGTTGCTAACAAGGAGGTAACAATGGGGTAGCTTTGAGGCAATAATGAGTAAGAATGTTTAATAATGCTACTAGTTATTATTGGAGCAACAATAATGTATATTTTGAGGCAGTTTATAAAATAGCCAATGAACAACCAGAAAAAAGCTTAAGTTAAATAAAAGTATTCTATTGGATTAGCAATACCAATCAGAGACTTGAAATACAGAAGTTTACAATTTTAGGCGATAGAAATCAAGTCAGTTGCTTGTAGACAGCGCTTTTAACTGGACGTGTTGGTTGTAGACAGTGTTTCTAACCGGAGGCGAGATGCGTCCTCGAGAAATTTAATACGTATTTTGTGTGAGACTAAAAATAGTTTACGTGTTAAAAAGTGCAAGCAATTAATAAAGAAAATCTCACAGCTCTCTCTGTCTCTCTCTCTCTCTCTCTCTCTCTCTCTCTATCAGTGAAGTGTTATTTAAGTCGTGTAAAGCATTAATAAATGGAGTGAAGTACAAATTATAATCTGTGTAATCCTACATTCTTAACCGTACTACGCCCTGCTAAGATATTCATGTCTCTAAAAGATATAAATACTGACGCAGCCGAGGCAAACATAAATATATAATATTTAAAGAAACAGTCAAATTACAAAGTTAATATTTTTTAAACATTTGGGGCGAAGGCTGCCGGAAACTTTTTACCATACATGCGGTTGCAACTACTTCAAGTTCGGCTCCCCAACAGTTGAACTATAATACTCCTACTTCAAATCGGCTTACCATTCGTGAAGCAAAAACAACTTCAAATTGGCTCCCAAAGCGTGGGGCAAATGACAATACAACAAACCATATTCTTCAAAATTTATTAAAGAAATTTGTGTCAAAATCATCCCCTTTAGGCCTGATGTCATCTAAGCATGCAGAGAGAAATTAATGAAAACGCAAGCGATTTCAAAGTTTTGTTTTTACTTACTATACCACGCACCTACTAGATAAAGAAGGCGTTCCATTCCACCCAAAAATGCGATACCGAGATTTCACAGGAAATACATGTTTAAAGACCTCCTGATACCCCCAAAATGAAAGAGTGTTTAGAAAAACGTCCGCGTGTGTGCATCTGTCTGTGTATGTCTCCGTGAACAGCATAACTCAAAAACGAAAAGTCGGATAAACACCAAAATTGTATTTAGGTTCTGTACCTTCCATGGATGCGACACAAATATTTGCAAGAAAATCCCCCCACTTCAAACTACGCTTTATATGGAACATTTTTGGAAATCTTTTATTTTATAAAAAACGGTTCTAACAATGTTAATCAAAATACGTATAGTAAAGATATCTACATGACAAATAAAATGCATATCTTGCATTCTCTAGGAATAGCATTTGAAGTCCTGTTCATTCTGAAGGGATTTTGTATAATCTTATAACAGGTGGCCCAAATAAGCCGTCTTTTGCAGTGTTGTGTTTCCCCCATACATATGTGCAAAAGGAGTTGCCGTATCACTGATGTTCAAATGGGCAGTGCAGATACAAAGCGAAAGGTCAGTGAGATAGTGCTACTGCGTGTGTTTATGCACTTTTATGTCTCCCGCATACATAGGTGCAAAAGACACTGCCGCATTATTGATGTTCAAAGGAGCAGTGCAGGTCTCCTCTCTGCCGGTATAGAATCCCCTTTGCAGTTCTGCTTAGCCCAAACCTTTTGGCATCCGCGCTATACGGTATAAATTAACAAACTAAGGACGGCTTGTGTCGGCCACCTGGTATAACTAATAAACATTAGGCGATAGACGAAAACGTACTACACAAGAAATGCAGATCTCTTTAAGGCACACAATAATTCTTATTGTGGCACTAACCATTTCCGAGACATTCGTTATTAATGGTTCGAATTGTTCGACTTTCAGTTGGTTTTTGCGGTTGCATGGAAACAGTATGGAATTTTAAGGCCCTGTTCTTAAACATGACTAACGCAGTTCCCTTTAACGAAATGTGTAATTAGCTATTTCTGTAAATGTTTATCTCAATTAAAATAAAGAAGATAGAAAAAACAAGCTTTCGTAAGAATAATTTGTATACCCACATCAGGGTTTTTTTTTTTTTTTTTTTGCGTGCGTTAATACCGGAGATTATCCTTAAACGAAAAACACACAGTAAGAAGCTCTTAATTGATGTTTTCGGTTGCATAAACACGCACTGAAAGCGAATCCGGAAGCGATTCTTTGAGAGTCACAAACATGAAGCGGGGATTGGAAAGTTGTAAGCAAGCGAAAACAAGTCTATCCCAAACAGATGCTTCCCCTACCATCAGTTCACATGAAGTATAAACGCAATGCGGGTTTGAAAGCAAAGGATTCGATAAAATTGTTAATCTTATCGACCTTTGTCATTAAAACTACCGGAAAAACCATTAAACTTGCTTTTATGAATGGCCGGATGTATTTTAAAGGCACTTTTCTTTGATGTGAAGCTATACATTTCTTACGTGGGGCGCCTTTATAATCAAGTCGTTCAAGACAACGTAATTGTGGCGCATCCATTCACTAAACGACGGTTGACACGTAAGAGTGAGAGTTTTCATCTCTTGATGAAAATGCATGAATAAACAATTGAGCTAAGACCACATAACACCGCCGGTAAACTCGGTACTCTGATATACAGCGGTGGAAATTGGACGAGCTCCAAAGGAGGGGAGAAAATGTTACTTCGACCAACTGTAAGGAAGATGTGAAGTGAAACAGCAGGAGAGAAGTCAACCATAAGTAAAACCGGATACCTAATGAGTCTTAAACAATTTAAAACCAATATATGGGGATTTTGGAAACATGTTAAGAAGACATCTAAAAAATGCAAAGTCCAATTTAGTTCCGTTTCCAAGCGAGAAATAGAACATCCATACTTGCCGGCTTCATGAAATTGAAACCAATAATATTTTTCCTCGTCCAGCAAAGCGAATTGCGATGATATGAAATTTAGAATTGATAACACGTTCAATGCAGTAAACGTACACTCGGTCAATTTAAAACTGAGTTCGAATCGGGTACTTTGAGCGCTCGGGGCAGCCAGGCTTTGTTCACAAGACTGCGTCTATTCTTGTAGTAGTTATAATGGGGAACACGACTATAATCACAAAAGCCTTCCCAGAAAATAATTCATATACGAGACTTCAAACAGATAGACAGACAGATGTTTCAGAGTGTTTCCATATTGAATATTTGTAACCAAAACAAGCTTTATTGATTTATGGTTCTTAAGTGGAGCTCGTTATTTAGCTCGTTACAATGCCACGCTTACTGCAGCACTCCTAACTCAATCTATGAGGTTGCAAGTTCAAATCTCCGTGGAGCTACTCATCGTTTTTCTCTCCTTCGTCATACTGGTTGATGGCAACCATAATATTAATTATCGGGGAGGAGGTTTAATGCTCAGTTTTATAAGCATAACATTACACCATTATTAAAATTATATTTGTAAGTAAAATGAAGTAATACGAACATTATTATTTAACCATATTATTACAGTAAAAGGAGTTGTAAAAATAAAAGATAATTCACTACTGAGAATCGAACTCGAGCTGCTTGCGCAGAAGTAAACTAGCTTAACCAGTGCTATACGCCCAAATCAGTGCGTTGTGGCTTGTATTATAGTTACCCAGAGCGCGGCACAGAAGGTACGGTTGTGAATCGCGCACTCGCTCGAAACGACTTGAAATAATTTAACTCCTCAAGAGGCCGATCGAGCGTACAAGCATTCTATATAAAATAAATGGAAATACCGCTTTATAATACTTGAAGACCTGGTAGTACTGCTTCTTTCTGTAACACATGTTGAAATTCTTCCTAATACCACAGGTAAACACGTATTAAAGCAAAGAACACCACCTCTCCCTAGGCTATACACAGGTTTATAGTCCATATTTTACACTTCATAACGTGAATTATAAAGAAAAACTCTCACAAAAATGGTAAACATAACCTGCAGACATAGTATGCGAACTGTCGTCCTCCGTAGACTAGTGGTACCGTGCTAGCCTCTAGTTCCCAAGGGTTCAAACCCGGCGGAGCGTGATGGATTTTTTCGGGCGTAAACATCCTTAGCCTGGCTTCCTTCGGAAGGGAAGTAAAGCCGGTGGTCCCGTGTCGTAGATTTACGGCATGTAGAAGAACCTCAAGCCTGATAAAGAGGCCTCTGAGCAAAATTACCGGTCTTTCACGCCCATAATAGTTAAAGAGCGTCCATAAATAAAACTCAATTTCAATTTCAGAATGCGAACAAGATAAATAATTTACGTGAGGGAGTTGACTTCACAATTCACGTCATGCATTACTGAATGTTTGCGCCCATCGGTTACTGGAGGACACTAGTGCATCAAATTTTAAATCCGCACGCTATGCATTTTGTTGTAGCCCAGTGGAGGAGGACCATGAACCCCCCCCCAGATAAGCTCTAGCCGATCTGCAATAGAATTTAATGCTTCGTCACCGTAATGAAACTGTAACAGTTTGAATCTCCCACAAAGCCGTAAAAACGCCTCCTTTGCCGTAAAGTCGTAAAAATGCCTGCGCTCACGTACATTTTACGGGCAAACCGTAAAAGTTGGCAAGTATGGACATCTCGGAAGACGAAGAACGAAGACAAGACAACAGTTTGCAGTGACACATGACTTTCTTTCCGTTTTACTTAGTGGGTATCAAAATATGCACATGTTTATGCATGTTATGTTATCAGAGAATATCAGAACTGCTCGCTGCAATGGCCTCCTCGAGTTCCTGGAGAACAAAAGCCGTTTAAGGCTTTCGGCCATTGTCCTCTTCCGAGTAATACTTAGCTAGGTGTACTGCTATTAAACAATAAGCAAGGTAGGCTGAACTGCACACATAAAGAGCTAATAGAGGTCAAACGGCTTGCATTGCACGAGTTTGGTTTGTGCACTATTGCACTACAACTTCCGGTTGCATCCTGTATATACACCCATAGACTTTACACCAGGGTTGGCAACCTACTTTGAGTTCGGACCAATAAATTGATAAAATATTCTTTGAAGGGGCATTTAACTAAATTTACCAGGGTAAGTCAATAAGTATTCCCACACTATTTTTAATTTTTATGTACGTTGGTTGTATCGGTTTGTGCGCACACGTCGACATGTTGTTCCTTTGTCTCCGCTTGTGGAATGTTTCAGCAGTATCACTCCAGTGAGTGTTGCATTGTTGCATAACAAAAATGGCTTAACCCCTCACCGTTTGCACCACAGAAGAACAGCGTGCGGTTGTCCGTTTTTCGTCGTCTGAAGGTGTACCAGGTGCCAAACTCCATCGAAGACTTTTCGCACAATATAGAGGCGAAATGTCTACGAATGGATTGAAAATGGGCGGACAACTATAAAGGACGCCCATCCATATCCACTAGTAACGCCAACAATGAGCAAGTCCGTATCCTGATTCAGAGAACCGAAGATTGACTGCCATGAGGTAGCAAACCATATCTTTCTTGGTCCACTCAAAAATGCCTTAAGGGGCCGTCGCTTCACCAGAGACCAAGAAGTGAAGCAAGCGGTGCATACATGGTCTGCTGCTCAGCTGAAAAACTTTTTTTCTAAGGACATCAGAAAGCTTGTGAACGATGGACCATGTGCAAGGGGACTACGTTAACCAATGAGGCAATTATAATACATGAAAAAAATTCTGATGTGTTACACTCACATGACTTTCTCTACTCTTGTACAAACTATTTTTACAAACGCTTATTCTCCATATGCTTCATGTTCATCGAGATGTCAATCTTATTGCTAATTTTCTTGTAGATGCAAGGGGAATATGGTAGCTTTTAAGCGATAGTCAAATATTTTAACGCTGGTTGCTATGTGGCGCATTCCATTCTCTTTGCATGTCCAGGACATAAAAAAATGAATAACGAATTCCCATTTGAGAAAAAGTATAAATATTGGAAAATTTAAGGGAATAACAAGCAATATCTCAAAAATGGTTCACTCAACAACAAAAATGTATATGACATAAATTGTGTATTTTAACGCGATCTACATTTTTTATGTAGTAAAATTTTGTTTATCTCTTATAGTTTACCACTTATGCAAAAGTCGTTCACAATGAAGAATACTTTTGGAGACATTTCTAGAAAATTCGAGATATACCTACATTTCATTTGTCATGAAAATATCTTAAACATATGATATTTTTATCAAAATCGTTAGTCATTTTTCAGAAAATTAAAATTTTAGAAAAATAATCCACGTAAAGGGTAATCTGGGGTGGGGGGATTTTCTTGAAAATCTTCCTGTTGCATCTCTGGAAGGTACTGAACCTAAATACCACGTTTGGTGTTTATCCGACTGTTCATTTCTGAGTTATGCTGTTCACAGACATAAGGACATGTTTCCAAAAATGCTTTTTTTTGGATTCAGGGGTCTCAAAACATGTATTTCCGGTGAAATCTCGGTATCGAATTTTTGGGTGGAATACAATACTTCCCCTACTTACTATACGTAGAAGAGAAAGTAAAAATGTTAAGCGTGGGTCAGTTAAGTCTTATCATTTCGCAAATCTCCAATTACAGAAATTTACCCGACTCTGTTGATCACGTGGTAACAGGATGTATGCAAAACAAACCCGATACATTGTTGGAACTAAAGAAAACATCAGGCGAGAAATTCACTCAATTACGAATAGGCCATTCACGCTTAACCCATTCTTTCTTACTCGCAAAAGTAAATGCTCCTCACTGTGAGACCTGCAAATGCCGTATCACCATCGAACACCTTATCACTAAATGCAGAAGTTATACCATGCAGAGAAGAACACATAACATCCCTGAATATATATTTTTAGCTTTAAACAACCCTACTCATTTCAAAAACATTTTTTTTCTTGAAAGACATTAAATTGTATAACAAATTTAAATATAACGCATGAAATAAAAATGTATAATAGGTAGTAGATTATACAACTATAGGTATGTTCAAGACTTAATAATGTAAAATATGTTTGTAAGAATGTATTATTATTATTATTATTATTATTATTATTATTATTATTATTATTATTATTATTGTATTCGTACATATGGATATGTCGCAATATGACCTAGTAGTCAAAGCGACTATAAATAAAGAAAAAAAAATCTGATGTGTTACACTCACATGACTTTGTCTACTCTTGTACAAACTATTTTTACAAACGCTTATTCTCCATATACTCCATGTTAATCGAGATGTTAATCTTATTGCTAATTTTCTTGTAGATGCAAGGGGAATTGGTAGGCTTTAAGCTATAGACAAATATTTTAAGAGCTGGTTGCTATGTCGAGTATTTCATTCTCTTTGCATTACCAGGACAAAAAAAATGAATAACGAATTTGAGAAAACGTATAAGTATTGGAAAATTTAAGGGAATAACAAGCAATATCTCGAAAATGGTTCACTCAAAAAAAAATGTATATGACATAAATTGTGTTTTTTAACGCGATCTATATTTTTTGTGTAGTAAAATTTTGTCTATCTCTTATGTTTCCCAGTAATGCAAAAGTCATTCACAATGAAGAATACTTTTGAGAAAATTAAAATTTTCGAAAAATGTTCCATGTAAAGGGTGGGGGATTTTCTTGAAAACCTTCGTGTCGCTTCTCTGGAAGATACTGAACCTATCCGATTGTTCGTTTCTGAGTTATGCTGTTCACACACGCACGCACGCACGCACACACACACACACACGTTTCGAAAAATGCTTTTTTTTTTATTCAGGGGTCTCAAAACATGTATTTTCGGTGAAATCTCGGTATCGAATTTTTGGGTGGAATACAATACTTCTACTTACTATACGTAGTAGAGAAAGTAAAAAGAGACGAGTTTATACATGCACATTCTTGCGCTGAATCAGGTATGTGATCAAAGTTCATCAGTCTGACTTTGCACCAACCACCGTTTGGGCTTTTGCTGATTGATCTTTAGTGGGAAAAGAACTTATATTAATAAAGTATCAAATGCACACAGGATATTCGCTGACGATGCTATCAGAGTTCAAGAATGGAGGTATTCCAGCAACTTGCTCCAAACGACAGACTGAACCGTTTTTACAACTTCAGCAGGTTTGTCATAGCGACAGACTTTTTAATAGTTGTCATGCCAACGTATGAGAGACTTCTGGAAAACATAGCCAAAAGATTTAGCGTATATGCGCAAAGGAACAAAAGAAAAATTGGTGTGTTAAATCCACATAACTTTCTCTACACACTAGCACTTATTAGTGAGTGAACAAATCATTATTAGAAAGTTTATTTTCCTATTTACTCCATTCTAATCGATATAAAGCTTTCTGGAAATAGCTACATTACACATTTGGTTATATATACCAAGGAAATAGCGACAGTCAAATGTTTTAGAACTGGACGCTACAAGCTGGCCTTAAAATTAAGTACTCTTTGCACGACATCGCGAGAAACAGACTAAGTATTGAACAATTCGAATCATTAATAACAGATACCTCGGAAATGGCTAATGCCGCCAAATAAAAATTATTTGAAATAAATTGTGTTTTAAAGAGATCTATATTTTTGTGTAGTGCGTTTTCCTCTAAGGCTTAACCTTTAACAGTTATATAAGTTTATAAAAAATTCCTTCCGAACGCAGAGGATTTCATAGTTGATTCCAGAAAATTCAGAATATACATTTTATTTGTCATTAAATATATTTAATATTTGGTATTTTAGCAAAAACGTTAAAGCCATTTTTAAAAAATAAAAAAATTCGAAAAATGTTCCATGTAAAGAATAATTTGGGGTGGTGGATTTTCTTGAAAATAATTGTGTCGCATCTTTGCAAGATACTGAACTTAAATACCAAGTTTGGCATTTATCCGACTTTTCGTTTTGAGTTATGCTGTTCACAGACACACGGACTTTTTTCTGATGTAACGTGATAAATTCACATGAGTTTCTCTATCCCCTTGGGTTTGTTAGTGGGAATACAAACTATTCTTACTAAAGCTTATTTTTCTATCTATTACACTTAAACAACCCCCCCCCAAATTTGCAGAAATAGATACATTACACGTTTCGTTATAGATACAAAGGGAACAGCGAGAGTCAAATGTTTAAGAACTGGAGGCTATATGCCGGCTTTAAAATTTCATACTGTTTCCATACAATCCTAAGAAACAACTGAATGTTGACAGGACTTCCAGTTATACAAGATTGCACAAAATTCCTCCAAATGAAGAGGACTTTATAGGCTATTTTCAGAAAATTAAAGATATACGTTTTATTTGACATCTTTCATATATGGTATTTTAATCAAAATCGTTAGAACCATTTTTTAAAAAATAAAAAATTTCGAAAATTTTCCACGTAAGGGTAGCTTGAGGTGAGGTGAGCTTGAAAATCTTCGTGTCGCATCTTTGGAAGATACAGAATATCAATGCCAACTTTTCGTTTTGAGTTATGCTTTTCAGAGGTGCACACACCTGACATTTTTCTAAAAATGCTTTATTTGGATTTGGGGGCATCAAAACATGTATTTCCGGTGAAATCTCGATATCGAATTTAAGGGTGGAATGCAATACCTTTTCTGCCTACTATGCACGTGGAAGAGAAAATAAAAAACGAATTATCGTTAACACTAGCAAATTAGAATCCAAAATTAAAATTAAATTGAGTTTTATTTATGGACGCTCTATAACTACTATGCTCCTTAGCGTCCCATTCTATATTGGGCGTGAAAGAGCGGTAATTTTGCTCTGAGGCCTCTATCAGGCTTGAGGTTCTTTAACGTGCCGTAAATCTGCGACATGGGACCATCGGCTTTACTGCCCTTCGGAAAGAAGCAATGCTAAGGATTTTTATGATCAAAAAAGTGCATCGTCCTCGCCGCGTTTGAACCCGCGACCTTGGGAACTAGAGGTACCTCTAGACCCGGAGGACGACAGATTACAATTCCTATTGCCTGTGACAATAATCGCAGGTTTCTCTTAAATGAAACTGAGGTTAAGATTCGTGTGAATGTGGTGTAAAAAGTTCTTCCGAGGCCTTCAGTATATGTGCTGCTCTACAGTAGGGTTCAAAAACGTAGATTATTGCAGTTGCTGCCATCTTATTAGGGGAGACACTTCCTATAGTAAGATGGCAGCTTTAGCTGTCAAATAGGCAGACCGCAGTTCCAATAATTTCCTCTGAGGAGATAATACATGTTTATGATGGATTTTCGAAGTGGCAGCGCGTTCACTGTGTCGAACGTACTATTGCTTAAGGAATACATGAAGAAATATCTGATGTGTTGCACTCGATTGACTTTCCCTATTCATTCTTGTACAAACTATTCTTACAAAGGCTTGTTCTTCTACCTAAACTATATTCACTCTTAGGTTGATCCGCGGCAAAGCAATCCCACGTGGTCAGTGCCTCGTGGTACAGCACGGTAGCAATGCGCGCAAGAAAGTAGTCCCATGCTAATACTCTGAATTTAAGAATGAATTTATCCTTAAATAGTATAATATTCTATACAAATACCTAAGGTTATATTTAATGCTGATTTATACCGTAAAACAAAGCTACATTCCCATGATGCAATTCGTATGAGTCACCTGACATTCGGGTAGGCGCAGAATATTGTTTACAGCCAGAAACAGCAGTTGTGTTTAGTATCATGCAGGACGGTGAATTTGCTCTTGTGTTTTCATCGAATTACGTAAAGCATTAGCCGCGCAAATCATTGACTAGTGGTGAAAAAACATTAGTGTTTAATCTTTATTATAAGTTATGTGAGAAACGTCCAACAGTTTCCGCGAAAGAAATGGTGAAATTAACTTCTGAGTTCACCGGTGTTTCGAGTACAAGTATAAACAGTGCTTGTACAGAAAAATCTGAAACGAGAAAAGTGGTTACAACCAGAAAAAAAACCTATCAATCTTACCATCTTTACGTGCCGCTTGTACTCGCCACATGGTCTGAAAGTGTGACAGTATTTCTAGTGCGAATGGCGGAAGGATACATTATAGCGGTGCACTGGTCACCTGGGGTTTGTTTTGCCGCGGATCAACCTAAGAGTGAATACAGAGTACTTCATATTAATCGAGATAAGCAACTGCAGGCATTGGCTTATTGCATAATTTCCTTGGTGGTACTACAAGGTGAATACGGGAATTTAGTAGGCTTATGCGATAGTCAATCTTGTAATAGCGGGTCGCTATGTGATGCCTTTGAAATTCCGTTCTCCTTGCATGACCAAGAGACAGAGGGAGAGAAAAAGAGAGAGAGAGACAGAGAGAGAGAGAGAGAGAGAGAGAGAGAAGGAACGACTATCCATTTTAGAAAAGTAGGCGTAAGTATTTTAAATTGCAAACCAATAACAAGAAATATCTTGGAAATGGTTAACTCGAAAATATATATAATTTATATAATCACTCGATTTCTCATTCTGCGGATTAGTAACTACTACGCAAACCTTCATTTTACAAATGCAGGTGATGTCACCGTATTCACCAGTCCGCTAATTACGGCTACGACGGTGCTCGTTAACTTGCTCTAGTAGCGCAATGGTTAACATACTGGAAAGGCATGGTGAAGGTTGGAAGTTCAAATCATCCTTGCGAATAAGTGAGTTTTTATTCATTCCTTGCATAATTTGTGTTTTAATGAAATTCACATAATTAAACTAATTAAGTAAAGCGACGCTTCCATGCCAAACTTGAGGCAGTATTTTTAACACTTAAATAATTTCAGTCTAATTATATAATATGTAAATTCAATAACAGCCCGCCTTGAAGCAATATGTGTATGTAATAATTTGTAAAATTTATGTAACAGTCATTGCATATGCTCATATTATTGCAAACATGTTCAATAATGTTATGAGAATGTATTACATAATTTAATAATGTAGGAGCTGTGAGAATAATAAGTTAAAAGTTACTAACAATGAGGTAACCTTCAGGCAATAATGAGTTTGAAAGTTTTGCAGTACTACTTTTGATTCTTGGAAACAATAATGTAATTTTAGTGACAGTTTATAAAATAGCCAATCAACAACCAGAACAAGCTTTAGTTAAATGAAGGTATTCTATTGGAGTAGGATTAGCCAATCAGAAACTGAAATATAGAAAATTTTACAAATTTAGAGTCAGTTGCCTGCAGACAGCGTTACTAACCAGACACTAAAAGAGTCCTCAAGAAATATAATATGTATTCGTGTGAGACGAAAAGTAAATTTACGTGTTAAAAAGTGTAATTAATTAATAAAAAGAATCTCACAGCTCTGTATCAGTGAAGTGTTATATAAATCGCATCAAGCATTAATAAAAGGAGTGAAGTAAAATTATAATCTGTGTAAGCCTACATTCTTAGTCATACCATAACCCTGCTAAGAGAAACGTGTCTCTAACAAAAATACTGACGCAGCCGAGGCAAACATTAAATATATAATATTTAAAGCAACAGTTTAATTACAAAGTTAATATTTTCTTTAAACTTGGGGCAAAGGCCACCTGAAAGTACATTTGGGGCGAAGGCTAACGAAAAGCGGGTACTATACGTGTGGTTGCAACAAATTTCAAGTTCGGCTCCCCAACAGTTGAAATATAATACAACTCCTTCAATACTCCTACTTCAAATTGGCTTTCCATACGTAAAGACAATACCTACTTCAAACTATCAGTTCTCGTTAAATTTACTAAACATAAAAAGTAGCCTGAAGTGGCAGTGTTTGAACCTGGTATCTTCACCACTTAAGGCCAACGCGCACAATGTTGCGCTACGAGTGCAAAACAGTCAGTTCGGTCGAAATTGACACGACGCGATGCAGTGGACATTGTTTACGACATAGCCGTACAACGCCGGGATGCATATACTCTCAATCCGCAGGCTAAGAAGACTCACCCGGTATATATAACGTTACTGTGTACTTTAGTAACATATACATTTTTGTGTAGTAAGATTTGTTTATCTCTTACGGTTTACCAGTTATGCAAAAGTCATTCAGAATGAAGAGGACTTCGGAGGCTATGCCCAGAAAATGCAAGATATACCTACATTTAATTTGTCATGATAAGCGCTTAGACATATCTATGGTATTTTAATCAAAACAATTTTTAACAAAATCAAAATTTTCAAAAAATTGTCCATGAATGGTGGAGGGTTTTCTTGAAAATCTTCGTGACGCATCTCTGGAAGATGCTGAACTTAAATAACAAGTTTCGTGTTTAACGGAGTTTTCGTTTTGGTGTTGTGCTGTTTGCTGACACACATACTGCACGAACGTTTTCTAAAACTACTATTTTGGGAGGGTGAGCTTAAAGGAGTCTAAAAGCATATTTCTGGTGAAATCTCGACAACGAATTTTGGGTGGAGTACAATACTTACCCTACCTACTATATCTAAGTAGTAGAGAAAATAAAAATCTGATGTGTTACACTCACATGACTTTCTCTACTCTTGATACAAACTATTTTTACAAACGCTTGTTCTCCATATGCTTCATGTTAATCGAGATGTTAATCTTATTGCTAATTTTCTTGTAGGTGCAAGGGGAATTGGTAGACTTTAAGCGACAGTCAAATATTTTAAGAGCTGGTTGCTATGTGGAGTATTCCATTCTCTTTGTATTTCCAGGACATAATAAAAATGAATAACGAATTCCCATTTGAGAAAAAGTATAAGGGAATAACAAACAATATCTCGAAAATGGTTCACTCAATAAAAAAATGTATATGACATAAATTGTGTACTTTAACGCGATCTACATTTTTTGTGCAGTAAAATTTTGTCTATTTCTCATGGTTTACCAGTTATGCAAAAGTCGTTCACAATGAAGAATACTTTTGGAGACATTCACAGAAAATTCAAGATATACATTTTATTTGTCATGAAAGTATCTTAAATATATGATATTTTAATCAAAATCGTTTGAGACATTTTTGAGAAAATTAAAATTTTCGAAAAATGTTTCATGTACAGGGTAATCTGGGGTGGAGGGATTTTCTTGAAAACCTTCGTGTCGCATCTCTGGAAGATACTGAACCTAAATACCAAGTTTGGTGTTTATCCGACCGTTCGTTTCCGAGTTATGCTGTTCACAGACACACACGGACATGTTTCCAAAAATGCTTTTTTTTTTGGATTCAGGGGGCCTCAAAACATATATTTCCGGTAAAATCTCGGTATCGAATTTTTGGGTGGAATACAATACTTCCCCTACCTACTATATCTAAGCAGTAGAGAAAATAAAAATGATAATATTGTTAACGAAAGCATGTAGAGCTCATTAGTCTGGTAAAATCTAAGGAAACAACGAAAACCCAACACGTTTGTTTTGGAACGGGGATGGAAGAGCGCAATTCCAAAGTATTATTCTTTTCCTATCAAAGTTTGTGTTATGCAGTTCTAAAATTAATATAATAATACCTATCTTAATTTTAATGCGTTCATGAACTGTTTTAGCACAGACTGACGCACTCCCTTTACTAGTATGTTTGATTTGATGATCGAAGAACGACGAGATAATCCGAAGGAGCTCAAGGCAGTTGTGCTATTACAAATGCCTGTTACCGACTCTCAAATAGCTTACAAATCAGTATCGTGAGCAAACTCAATATATATTTGCAAGACGGAGGGTTTTATGTACACACTAGGTTTGTCTTAATGGAATACCTATTTGTGTATGTTTAACTTTTCGGAATTTGAGTAGCTTGTTTGAGTTTCACTCGTTTGGAGCCAGTTTTTAAACTTATTGGAAACCCAGAATATTCTGAAACGAGAAACTGGTACTTTGAATTGGTATTTTCCCATCGATAATTGACGCCAGAACGGCATTGAAATGACGGCAGTGTTTCGAGAGCAAGTCTTTAATATCACCACTGAAACACTGCTATATGTCTACCAATGACAGCAGCGCGTAAAGCAAATGAAAAACTAACCAAGGAAAATCCAAACTACCTGAAGAAATACTGCCGGTAAGTCAGTTTGTACGTCACAAAGTTGGCAGACACGCCATCAAGGACAGCAGCCCTCTTGAGGAAGACGTTATAAAAAGTTGCAAATCCACACATATTTCGTATATTTATACATTTCTATGTCGCTAGCAGTAGGGATAGCCGTGCTATATCCCAGAAAATAACTATTAAAAGCGATTAGTCTGTGAATCACTGCGGGTCTGCGCGTGTAAAGCAACTACACCCCTCAACTTTAGGTTTACTGCTTGCAACATAGCGGTCTTCTAACCCGGTGGTGGAACACTGCTGTACGCAGTTACGAGATGCATTCCACAACAGTTGGTCGGATATTTGGAGAAGAATCGGCTCTTTCATATTTTACGTATAGTAAGTAGCGGAAGTATTGTATTCCACCCAAAAATTCGATACCGAGATTTCACAGGAAATATATGTTTTGAGACCCCCTGAATCCAAAAAAAGCATTTTTGGAAACATGTCTGTGTGTGTGTGTGTGTGTGTGTGTGAACAGCATAACTCAGAAACGAACAGTCGGATAAACACCAAACTTAGTATTTAGGTTCAGTATCTTCCAGAGACGCGACACGAAGGTTTTTAAAGAAAATCCCCCACCCCAGATTACCCTATATATGGAACATTTTTCGAAAAATTTAATTTTCTCAAAAATGGCTCTAACGATTTTGATTAAAATATCATATGTTTAAGATATTTTCATGACAAATGAAATGTATATCTCGAATTTTCTGGGAATGTCTCCAAAAGTATTATTCATTGTGAACCCTTTTGCATAACTGGTAAACCATAAGAGATAGACAAAATTTTACTACACAAAAAATGTAGATCGCGTTAAAATACACAATTTATGTCATATACATTTTTTTGTTGAGTGAACCATTTTCGAGATATTGCTTGTTATTCCCTTAAATTTTTCAATACTTATTTTCTCAAATGGGAATTCGCTATTCATTTTTTTTGTCTTGGATATGCAGAGAGTATTAATCTGTGGCAAAGAGAATGGTGCTGCACTTAGCAACCAGCTATTAAGAGATATGTCTGTGCTTAAGGTATTTCTATGTTGCCCTTGCAATTACAAAACAAGTACACATAGTACGCCTTAAGCGATAGTCAAATATTTTTAGAACTGGTCGCTATGTGTAAAATGTAATTCTTTTTGCATGTCAAAAGATCGTTTCTGCAAATGTTTATCTCGATTAATATGAAATAGATGGAGAATAATAGTTTGTACAAGAGTAGAGAAAGTCATGTGAGTGTAACACATCATAATTTTTAGCATACAAAGATGCTGCAATGTAATATACATCACATATATGAACATATAAATGTAATATATATGAAAATGAGCCTTACTAAAAACATGCAAATAATTTTTTTTTGCCCTCTACTACGTATATTTATTTATTTACTGTGGCAGAGCTAAGGCCATTTAGCCTTCTCTTCCGCTCACCACCTACAACAAACCTGAATACAATATTACGATCACATTGATAGTACTCAGATCTAAAGGAACACAAAACAGAAATAACACAAATATTAGAGGAACAGTGAAGTTAAGTTAATTGAAAATATAGAGAAACTAAGTTAATAGTAATGAATATCTTTAAAATACGGCGTACGTACACTATACATACAATGATAATTATGTTTCTTCTAAGTTAATTATTTTTAACAAAAATCTGCAACCTGTGACGAAAAGCATATAAAGTATGACAGCCCCCTGCATCTTGTGGAAGTGAATTCCAGAGCATTGCATATAAGAATAAACTAAGAATTGGCTACAAGAATAAATTAGTTTACATACCATACAAATGATTTTTCTAGATAGCTGGTAACCCTTTAATAACACTGAGGGCCACTGCTTTAATAAATGAATTCTTTATTTTCTGCAAAATCATACATAAAGCACATGATAGTACCCCTGGCTCTAATTAGTAAGCCAATGTAATTAAAGCAAGATGATATTTCTTTACTGTAAAAGCTGTAGGCATTGAGATTTGTTTGTTCATTTTTCTTGCAAGCTTATAAGCATAGCACATTTAGTTCTTCCATTTGATTAGCAGTATGAAATATTTTAAGTTTCAAACCATTATTGTATGAATAATAATGAATAAAGCACCTTATTCTGTTTTATTATTTAATGCACATCTAGCTTCTCCAAACTATGAATCGAATTACGCCACTGTTCCGATAGACGGGTAGCTACGTTACGTACAGTACCCCTCTACGGCCCTCCCTGCTGGATGTGACACGCGGCTCGCCCTTACCTGGACTAGCGCCATATGAAAAAGATATTGGAGAATCACAATAACTGGAATGAAAAAGCATTCCTGTGGTGATAAAGCACTCAAAGCACTCATACCTACAGCTTATAATAGAAACCATTTCAGAAGTCCTTGGTTCGATTCCCGGCTGGGGTGGGGGAATTTTTAACCACTGGACCACATAAAGATTTGCTTGATGCTCTTCAACCTACATTTGGCGATTTTAAAGAAGAAGTGAAACACTCACAGAGGGAAGAAAAGAGAGAAGGAGGGAGGAAGTGACAGAAGAAATTGGTATGCCGTGTTCAATGTAGGTTTTAAATGTGCAAAAGGGTTTCAACTATCTGGAACAAGAATAGTCGCGTAACACGTAGGTTTCATTGCCAGTGAAGATTCTGGAATGCACTTCCCTGGTGTCTGTGAACAGCATAACTCAGAAACGAACAGTCGGATAAACACCAAACTTGGTATTTAGGTTCAGTATCTTTCAGAGATGCGACACGAAGGTTTTCAAGAGAATTCCCCCACTCCAGATTACCCTTTATATGAAATATTTTTCGAAAACTTTATATTTCTCAAAAATGGCTCTAACGATTTTGATTAAAATATCATATTTTAAAATATTTTCATGACAAATGAACTGTATATCTACAATTTTCTGGTAATGTCTCCAAAAGTATGCTTCATTGTGAACGACTTTTGCATAACTGGTAAACCATAAGAGATAGACAAAATTTTACTACACAAAAAATATAGATCGCGTTAAAATACACAATTTATGTCATATACCTTTTTTTGTTGGGTGAACCATTTTAGAGATATTGCTTGCTATTCCCTTAAATTTTCCAATACTTGTACTTTTTCTCAAATTCGTCATTCATTTTTTTTTGTCCGGTAAAGCAAAGAGAATGGAATACTCCACATAGCAACCAGCTCTTAAAATATTTGACTATCGCTTAAAGCCTAGCAATTCCCCTTGCATCTACAAGAAAATTAGCAATAAGATTAACATCTCGATTTACATGAAGTATATGGAGAATAAGCGTTTGTAAAAATAGTTTGTACAAGATTAGAGAAAGTCATGTGAGTGTAACACATCAGATTTTTTCCACACAAGCCGTATGTAGGACAAGGTTGGAAAGGTAGAATCAGATTGAAAAATCCAATGCCAATGTCGAGATTTGAACCACTGATCTTCCGGTTTCCGTCCGGTTGCTCTAAACATCATTACAATTAGTTGGTTAACCTATGAAGCTTGTGCTTAAATGGCTTACGACATTGTAAGTTCCGTTGTGTTATGTGATCTCAAAATGAATTTTGACATCTCCTTATGGTTTACCGAGAAAAATACGAGTCAGTGGGGAATTTAATGTCGTGCAGATTGTTACCATGGTAGCTCAGAGCAACCAAAGGAAACAGCAAGATCCGTGGTTGAAACCCGGTCTATGGCACTGAATTTTTCAGTCTGACTCTACCTTTTCAAGCTGTATTCTAGTTTAAGGGTTAGAGAATCGGTTATGGGTAGAACAATTCGGTTTTTTAATTATTGTCTTAAACGACTGCACAAGGTTTTCTCTTCATTAGTTGTTTAAATAATCTCGATATCTGTGCTAAAAGTATGTTAATTATTAAAATATATGAATGCCGACACAGTTTTAGGCCTCTACTGTTTCACTTTGGAGCTCATTTCCGGCACTTTAATTCCTTTGGTGGGGAGCATAAGGGAGATTATCTGTTATTAGTCAATATTTTATACTGAAATTGTCAGCTGTTGTTTTTGCAAGTGTTTCAACTGCGGTGGTATTATTTATAATGTTTGTGTATTTGTGTTTACTCCACGTGGTGAAGCCATCTTGTGACGTGATTCATTTGTTAGGTTTGTTAGCTCCATCTGGTGTTAGCAATTTGCGGCAGTATTAGTGTTTGTTCGAAAGCTACTGTTATTTTATTTAATTTTGGTTCTCTGTCCTCCGGCTAGCTATGATCTTTTTGGTCAAGCACTTCTCTTTATACAGGTTGTGTAAACGGAAAGGAGTCTCTTATCCAAAGATAACACTGATGAAAGAATTTGTTTTACACTTTTATTGTCGAACACATTCACTATCACATTTACACATTGATCTTGACACTCGCCAAACTGAAACTGTTATAATAACTTCATTACTGATAATTCTTAATTCGCGTACTTGAACTTTTTGTATAATTAACTTTACAACATTTGAGATTTTTCATAACTCTGCTACGCGTAACCTGCAAATTGATAGCCGACCGTACAAATATTTCTGCTGGACTGAAGGCGACGTGTAACGTACAAATGTTTTCGACGAACTGACGGACTTTACCTCTAACCTACCCTTTTTATACTCCTACACCCCGATATGCCTAAAGATTATAACCGAGCTGCTATTGGCTAATAAAACGCGCCAACATTAGCGTCTATTTTTATATCCAATGAAAATTATGAACACATATGCTCTAGGAAAAATGTTCCAGCAAATTCTAAAGTAAAACGCGCCAATATTACGTAACTTCCTCGTCTCTAATAATGATAAACAGCTCACCCCCTCGCTGCATTATTGCACGCTATTATTGTCAGTTTCAGTAAGGCCGTATAAACTTACTTCTCAACAATAATTACAATCAACAAACATCTCAAATCAATGTCACATAAAAAGGCATATTCACACTATAATCATTCTTTACATTTAAATAATTTGTGATACAAATTACTGCATCACAACACATTCGAAATAAAGTGTTGAAAATAATTAGCATTTGGCAAATTTATTTTAAATTATGCGCTGTAAAATGTAGGAAAAAATTGTCTCCAAAATATTTTTCCAATTCCATTCAACTTTTTAAAAAGCTTATTTCAGCTATCATACAGATATTAGATCCACAGAATGTGAAAATTCCGGTTTTTAGGTTCTATAATTACTGAGAAACTGTTCTTTACATGTGACACGGCTTTCTAGATACAGAAAAGAGTCTCCAACGCGTTACTTATTAAAGTACCAGTCCCAAGTAGCTAAGGTATTATTTGTTTATTTATGCAATTTTAACGTCTAATGTAAAAGACATCGATGAAAATGAAAGTATGAAATAAATCCGCAGCAAATGACCACCGATTATTCTCCTTCGTGGGTTAGCAACTCCTCGAAGTCACCGTGCACTTGAAGCAGTCACTAGCGCTTACAGGGAGTATATTTTGGAGCAGGCTGTATCTAGCGCCATTCGATACTGTTATAGCCGGACATACGGCACAGGAAATGGCGAGAGCATAAAACTGTTTAGCATCGCATTTCCCACAGTATGAACTAACACGTGATTTCGTGGTAACGCTGACCCACACAGTCACGGAATGCGAAGAGCCGTCTTAAAATAGGGCATAGAGGCATTCTTCTTCCATGAGCTTCACATAGTGAAATTACCAATTTCCATAATTGGGTAGATATATGTTTGTTTCAAATGTATACCACACATTATACGTGCAAAGAATAGAGTGCATACCAAATTTCATTGAAATATCTTTAATAGTTCTGAAGTTATTAATTATTTAACCATAAACAAGTACATTTTACACACGAAGAATTAAGAATTTTATTTATTTTAATATTTATTCCAAAACTGGTGAACACTGTAGAAAAAAATCTGATGTGTTACACTCACTTGACTTTCTCTACTCTTGTACAAACTATTTTTACAAACGCTTATTCTCCATCTACTTCAATGTTAATCGATATACAACTTTGCAGAAATTAGCGTATTGCTAAATTTCATGTAAGTGCTAGGGGAATATGGTAGGCTTTAAGCGATAGTCAAATCTTTTCAAAGCTGGTTGCTATGTGAAACATTCCATTCTCTTTCCATGTTCAGGACATTAAAAAAAATCTGATGTGTTACACTCACATGACTTTCTCTGCTCTTGTACAAACTATTTTTACAAACGCTTATTCTCCATCTACTTCATGTTAATCGAGATAAACATTTGCAGCCTCTATCTTATTGCTAATCTTCTTGTAGATGTAAGGGGAATATATATTTACAAGGGCAAAATAGAAATACAGTAGCCTTTAAGCATAGACATTACTCTTAATAGCTGGTTGCTTTGTGCAGCACCATTCTCTTTGTCACAGATTAATACTCTTTGCATATCCATCACAAAATAATCGAGATAAGCATTTGCAGACTCTATCTTATTGCCAATTTTCTTGTAGATATAAGGGGAATATATATTTACAAGGGCAATATAGAAATACAGTAGCCTTTAAGCACATACACATCTCTTAATAGCTGGTTGCTAGGTGCAGCACCATTCCCTTTCCCACAGATTAATACTCTTTGCATATCCAAGACAAAAAAGTGAATAACGAATTCCCATTTGAGAGAATAAGTATTGAAAAATTTAAGGAAATAACAAGCAATATCTCGAAAATGGTTCACTCAACAACAAAAATGTATATGACATAAATTGTGTATTTTAACGCGATCTACATCTTTTGTGTAGTAAACTTTTGTCTATGTCTTATGGTTTACCAGTTATGCAAAAGTCGTTCACAATGAAGAATAGTTTTGCAGACATTACCAGAAAATTCGAGATATACATTTCATTTCCCATGACAATATCTTAAACATATGATATTTTAATCAAAATCGTTACAACCATTTTTGAGAAAATTAAAATTTTCGAAAAATGTTCCATGTAAAGGGTCGTCTGGGGTGGGGGGATTTTCTTGAAAACCTTCGTGTCGCATCTCTGGAAGATACTGAACCTAAATACCTAGTTTGGTGTTTATCGGATTGTTCGTTTCTGAGTTATGCTGTTCACAGACACACAGAGACAGACACACACACACACACACACACACACACACACACACACACACACACAGACATGTTTCCAAAAATGCTTTTTTTTGGATTCAGGGAGTCTCAAAACATGTATTTCCGGTGAAATCTCGGTATCAAATTTTTGGGTGGAATGCAATACTTCCCCTACTTACTATACGTAGTAGAGAAAGTAAAAACGAATAACGAATTCCCATTTAGAAAAAAAAAATGAGTATTGGAAAATTCAAACAAATAACAATGAATATCTCGGAAATTGTTCACTCGACAAAAAAAATTACATAATTGTGTGTTTTGACGAGATCTACATCTCTTACGGTTTACCAGTTATGCAAAATTCATTCAGAATGAAGACTTCTGGGTCATTCTCAGAAAATTCAATGTATTATGTATAGTTGGTTGATTTAATAACCGGAATACAAACTCACATTAAAGAACTATTCTGATCATACCCGAAAACCTATTAATAAAAAGTAATATAAAAGATCATAGACTACCCTGGGAATCGAACCGCTATCTTGAAAAGTAGCACAACTGGTAGAGAGCTGGTTACAACACTTTATAAGTTACAAAATACGCACAGAACAGAATAATAACGACGTGGTTTCATGCACAAATGCATCTGCATTTCCAGTTAATATCTTATATATATTATTCCGGGTGTCTTCTTAGCCTGCGGATTGAGAAGTTTTGCCGTCCCTGCGCTGTGCTGGCTATGCCGTAAACACTGTCCACTGCATCGTGTCGTATCAATTTCGGCCGAAATGACTGCTTTGCACCGCTGTGCGTGCAGTGACTCACACTCGTAGTGCAACAGTGTGTGTGTGTTGGCCTTCAGCGGTGAAGGTCCCAGGTTTAAATGCTGCCACTTGAACGTACTTAGTAAATTTAACGAGAACTGATGGTTTGGCATTGAAGTGTCGTTTTAATTAATTAGTTTAATTAGTGAATTTCATTAAAAACAAATTGTTACTTGTTACAATATGCTTTAATGAACATCATAAATAAATGCATATAACATTGTAATTATGACTTACAAACGTAAGGCATCATTAAACAATATGTTACTATTTAAAGCTATTCTTTCATACAAAGTAAAGCCAATAAATTGTTTTGAGAGTTTACAAAGTGCAGCACGTACATACAAACTAGATAACGTTTGCAAGCCCATATTATGATCGTTGTGAACCTCTGTGGTTCCAAAAGTAATGCATTTAACAGAGACTATAACATCAAGCCGGACCATCACACAGATAAACCTTTACAATTTACCCGTTTCCTCTATGTGGTTGTAATAGGTGTTCCAACTCCCCACCATGCCGGCGGATGCAAATTCTCAGTCTATCATTGCCAGCCTAACCCGGCAAACATGGCCGGTGTGATGCCACGGCAAGCTAAGATGATGCGTTCCCTGAGCTGTTGAGGGGTCATTGGCCGCTCCTTCTACACGATGTCTATAAGATAACCCCATAAGAAGAAATCTAATGGATTTATATCTGGCGAGTATGCTGGCCACCCTATTGGTCCATGCCGTCCGATCCATCGCTCAGGGTAGGTGGCATCGAGATAAACCGTTACACGACGGGCCGAATGAGCTGGCGCCCCATAGTCGGTTCTGCAACGCCACTTCATCCACTAGAGTAGGCAGCTAGTGTTGTAGGAAGTAGATATAGCGCTTCCCAGCGAGTTGGCAATCATAAAAATACGGGCCTATTAGATGATCAACGAATATACCAGCCCAAACGGACTTTAAGGCCGCCTCTCGCAACCAATCTGTATTTACAGTGCTCCAGTAATGCATGTTGTGCCGATTTACATGGCCTGTGTTGTGGAATCCTGCTTCGTCTGTAAATAACACAGTTGCCAAAAAAAAAGGTAGATCTTGTTCAGTTTGTCGTATGATCCACCTAGCGAAGGTCACTCTCCGTCCATGGTCCGGCTGCAGTGGCTCCTGGTGTAGTTGAAGATGATAAGGGTGAAACTTTGCATGATGTACCTACTCTGTATTCATTCTTAGGTTGATCCGCGCCAAAACAAAGCCCAAGTGACCAGTGCACCGTTATAAAGTATCCTTCCGCCATTCGCGTCAGAAATACATATACTTTCATGACCATGCGCCGAAGACACGCGGTACATAATGCAAAAAGAACGGAGCCTTTATTCCGACAACTTAAACGGTGACTCGCATATTCTGTTATGGATTAAAGGAGATAAAATTGATAGTTACAACAAAATAAAAAAATAGTAAATTTTTATTCTAAAAGAAACGAGCGAAAAGGAAAGTAATAGGTATGAAATAACCTACATTTGTTCGCTCTCTGGAAGCAGCAGTTTACAACTGTTGACGGTTTATTTATTTTTTTTAATTGTGCACTGTTATGCGAGTTGCATTCTTCACAAAATCGTCATATTCTTGGATCGCATATTTCACACGCAATTCTTTTTTTTTCGGGTGTAACCACTTTTCCGGTTTCAGATTTTTCTTTACGGACGCTGTTTATACTGAAACACCAGTGAACTCGAAAGTTTATTTCCCCACTTCTTTCACGGGAAGTGTCGGATATTTCTCATATAACATATACTAAACATTCAAAACTGTTGTTTTTTTACCACTAGTCAATGGTTTGCGTTTGCCCGGCTTATGCTTTACGTAAGTCGACGAAGACAAAGAGCAATTTCACCGTCCGCCATGGTACTAATATAGAAAGTGCTGATTTCTGCCTGTAGACAATATTCTGCGCATACGCAGATGCCAGGTGGCATACGAATTGCATATTGGGACTTGTAGCTCTGTTAAACTGTATAAATCAGTTTTTAATAAACTTTTCTCTATTTGTAGAGAATATTATACCATTTAAGGATAAATTCATTCTAAAATTTAGATTATTAGCATGGGACTACCTTCCTGCACGCATTGCTACTGTATTGTACCGCGGTACACTGGTCACGTGGGTTTGTTTTGGCGCGGTTCAATCTAAGAGTGAATATAGTATAGCATTCTCCACGCAGAAGATAGGCTAATATTAGAATGCGGATGCTGAATACAGTCAAGTCACCCGATCCGCGGTTGCTTGGTCACAGACAGGTGATCTCTTCGTGAATGTGGTGTCTTGTGCACTGTTTATGATTCCAGAAGGCAGTTCCAATTCGCTAAAACGTGTGATTTGTAGCAAGTGTTCTCTGCGGAAACCTCTGTTGGTATAGACGACGTGTCTCTGTTGTATTCTGCTGCGCTTCCCCGTATACTAACATCATGTCCAGATACTCTCTATTCGAAAACATTGTTGTACAATGTGCACGAACGGCTGGAATTTCGTATTTATAGGCAAATCCACTTTTTAGTGCATTCGGAAAGAAAAATTAACTTGCTAGAACGTTCTCGAAGCATGAACATAAATTAATAAAATAACTCATTCATTCGCAGGCGAGATTTGATTCCTTGAATAAGAAATTATGAAGGGTAGATTAGTTTATCGAAAATAAGTTTTAATTTCTCTACGCTAGCCTAGTAGATAGAGAAGGTTCCACCTAAAATCTGATGTGTTACACTCACATGACTTTCTCTACTCTTGTACAAACTATTTATACAAACGCTTATTCTCCATCTACTTCATGTTAATCGAGATAAACATTTGCAGACTCTATCTTATTGCTAATTTTCTTGTAGATGTAAGGGGAATATATATTTACAAGGGCAATTTGGAAATACAGTAGCCTTTAAGCACATATATATCTCTTAATAGCTGGCTGCTAGGTGCAGCACCATTCCCTTTCCCACAGATTAATACTCTTTGCACATCCAAGACAAAAAAAATGAATAACGAATTCCCATTTGAGAAAATAAGTATTGAAAAATTTAAGGGAATAACAAGTAATATATCGAAAATGGTTCACTCAACAAAAAAAATGTATATGACATAAGTTGTGTATTTTAACGCGATCTACATTTTTTGTGTAGTAACATTTTGTCTATCTCTTATGGTTTACGAGTTATGCAAAAGTCGTTCACAATAAAGGATACTTTTGGAGACATTCGCAGGAAATTCAAGATATACATTTTATTTTTCATGAAAATATCTTAAACATATGATATTTTAATTAAAATCGTTAGAACCATTTTTGAGAAAATTAAAATTTTCGAAAAATCCTCCATGTAAAGGGTATTCTGGGGTGGGGGGATTTTCTTGAAAACCTAGTCGCATCCTTGGAAGATACTGAACCTAAATACCAAGTTTGGTGTTTATCCGACTGTTCGTTTCTGAGTTATGCTGTTCACAGACACACACACAGACACACACGGACATGTTTCCAAAAATGTTTTTTTTTATATTCAGGGGATCTCAAAACATGTATTTCCGGTGAAATCTCGGTATCGAATTTTTGGGTGGAATACAATACTTCCCCTACTTACTATACGTAGTAGAGAAAGTAAAAAATTCGATACCCAGAATATGATCGCTCCATCTTTTCCCTGCTCTTCCTGGGTTTTCTCTCCTTCTGTAGTATTATTTCTAGAATCTTGATACAACTCTTATCAGGTGCCATTCTTGAAATATGATCATACCATTCTTCTCTTATTTTCTCTGTCCAATCACAATATTCTTTATTCTGCAGTTGTACCTAATATCTTCGTTCCTGTTTCTATCAAGTTTCATTACTCCTCTATTTTTCTTAGGGTTTTCATATGTTAATGTTGGTCTAATGGCACTTTTCTAAATGCTTACCTTGGGTTCCGTATGTAGATATTTATTTTTCTATACGACATCGTTCAGATACCTGAATTGCCTTTATTGCTTCTGTAAGTACTTTGTTTTGCAATATATCAGTACTGATTATTTACACACCTAAATGTTTAAAAGTCATTACTTTTGTATTGCACTAATTTTCAATTACTAATTTGCATCTAACTGGTTCCTTATTTAATGTCACCACTCACTTAGTTTTGTCTGCAGAAATTTCCATACCAACAATCCTACACTTAGAAGTTGGTATAATAGTTTTTGTAAGTTATCCTCATTATCCAATACTATATCATCCGCATAGCAAACTATATTTATCTGCCTATTTCCTATTTGGTAACCTCATTTCTGTTTAACTTCTTTGATGACTTTATCCACAACAATGTAGAATCATATTGAGCTTAGCGAATCCACTTGTCGTACAGGCTTATTTAATGGTATTTCAGTTGTTACCTGATTATTTACTTTTATTTTTGTAAACTTATGAGCATAGATGTCTTTAATTAATAAAATTAGTCCGTCCGGTACATTATTTTCTTCTAAAATCTTTAAAATATACTGAATTGTAAATTATGAGATGGGTTTTCAAGCAATAAAGCACAAAAAGTAGTTTATTATATTCTGAAGACTTTTCTACTACTTGCCTGATAAAGAACGCCCTGAATCGGAAACATTGTTGTTCATAAGATATTAGACTCATTTAATTTAATTTCCTATGAATCATTTTAGTTGTAATACTTACACTGATCTTGACGTTATAAGTGTTGAAGAGAAATTCGAAACAATGGTGTGCAGTGTGCTAGTAGGACTGTTGAACCAATTGGAACGAATTTGTTAAACCACACTGGTCTAACAGTAGTTATTATCTAATTGATGCGTCTTTTTGGAATATAAATAGCAATACATGCATTATTAAAATTTCATCCATGAGCAAAGGGGCCTTCAAAGAAAAAAAATCTGATGTGTTACACTCACATGACTTTCTCTACTCTTGTACAAACTATTTTTACAAACGCTTATTCTCCATCTACTTCATGTTAATCGAGATAAACATTTGCAGACTCTATCTTATTGCTAATTTTCGTGTAGATGTAAGTGGAATGTATATTTAAGGGCAATATAGAAATACAGCAGCCTTTAAGCACATACATATCTCTTAATAGCTGGTTGCTAGGTGCAGCACCATTCCCTTTGACACGGATTAATACTCTTTGCATATCCGAGACAAAAAAAAATGAATAACGAATTCCCGTTTGAGAAAATAAGTATTGAAAAATTTAAGGGAATAACAAGCAATATCTCGAAAATGGTTCACTCAACAAAAAAATGTATATAAAATAAATTGTGTATTTTGACGCGATCTACATTTTTTGTGTAGTAAAATTTTGTCTATCTCTTATGGTGTACCAGTTATGCAAAACTCGTTCACAATGAAGAATACTTTTGGAGACATTCCCAGAAAATTCAACATATACATTTTATTTGTCATGAAAATATCTTAAACATATGATATTTTAATCAAAATCATTAGAGCCGTTTTTGAGAAACTTAAAATTTTCGAAAAAATGTTCCATGTAAAGGGTAATCTGTGGTGGGAGATTTTCTTGAAAACCTTCGTGTCGCATCTCTGGAAGATACTGAACCTAAATACCAAGTTTGGTGTTTATCCGACTGTTCGTTTGTGAGTTATGCTTTTCACAGACACACAGACACACACACGGACATGTTTCCAAAAATTGGATTCAGGGGGTCTCAAAACATGTATTTCCGGAGAAATCTCGGTATCGAAATTTTGGGCGGAATACAATACTTCCCCTACTTACTATACGTAGTAGACAAAGTAAAAAATTGCATTAGACTTTTCTGTACATTTGATCGCGAAGGATTAATTACAGCTCTAACCTGCATGTCTCGCTGGTCTAGGAGAACAACAAAACACCGATGGCCATCCCTATAGATACATATGAGGGCAACATTTGTCATCAAGGTGACCCTGTTGGCACGTCGCGTTTAATTGACAGCTACTGTCACGATCCCGCAAGACGCCCTTAAAGTGATTTATGTGGCAACACTGTGGGGTTGATGCATTTTCATTTTATACGGCGTTGCTCTCTTGTCTTTCTAACAACAGCCGCTCTACTTCCACTTGTACGTCGTCACCAATGTCGTTGCGCAACACAAGTAAAGAAATATTGGTTAGGATTAATTTATGTAATGGTAGAAATCTCTCAGTAAGTCCAAAAGCCTTGAAACATACGACTTTGCATCAAATTGGAACAATTCTTTTCGGGCAACACGATTTTTTCTATTTTCGCGTTAAGCACGGAAATAAAAACCCTTGTCCTTTTCTCTTTTATTTTTATTGTTCCATTTACACCCCGCCATAACGGCAATGTTCATATCGGCGGCCTTTTACCTTTGGAACCTTTGCCTTTCGGCAATGGTGTTAACTCGCATACAGTTGTCATTGGATTATAGGTTTTTCTTTTGGTTTTATACACTGTCGCAGTTCCCAATGGCTAGTGTTATCTTATTTGTTGAGCGCCTCTTGTTTTATTATTTTAAATTTGGGTTCTTTGTCCTCCGGCTAGCTAGTTGTTCTTTGTCCTCAGTCGAGCAAGTGTCTCTATGCAGGGTGTGTAAACGGAAAGGAGTTGTTGCTAAAAGATAACACTGATAAAATAATTTGTTTCTACACTTTTATTGCCGTCACACTTAATTAATAATTCACATATTTCATCTTTATACACTCCTGACTGAAACTGAGATATTTCCGAATGTAATTACAGTCGTTGTAGTTGCCGCGCACAAATTACTTCGCGTACTTCACATTTTGTAACTAACTTTGCGACGTGTACCTCGTTAATGATTCTTCAAAACTGCGCGACACATGCTTATGGCTCGAGAGTATATATCCTTTCACCCCGAATTCCCTAAACATTATAGAGAGCTGCTATTGGTTACCAAATCGCGACCAACATTAGCGTCTGTTTTGTCAGCCAGTCACTATTACTAACATATATACTCTAGGGAAGCTATTCCCTCCATTTCTAAAGAAAGGCACGCTACCCTGACGTCATTTGTTTGTCTCTTCTTAGTGATAAACAACTCACCCCCTCGGTTTATTGTTACCCACTTCTATTGTCAGTTTCAGTGAGGCCGTGCAAACTTATTTCCTAACAATCCTTATGGCTAACAGACATCTAAAATCCTGTACATACAATAATATTAATTTACACGACAATCACTCTGGCATTCACAGTGTTGTGATATAAAATACTGCCTCAACATTAGATCACACACACACACACACACACACACACACACACACACACACATTCACACTCTCATTCATACTTCTACACTCTGGGGAGCATAGGATATAATCTTGGCTAGAGAAAAATCCCCACTCCCAAGCAGAGAATCGAATCCGGGACCCCTCTCATAGCAGGCAACTGTTCTGCCGACTGAGCTTCTTGGTTTAGATACTATTCTTAACCTATATTTAACGCATTATTCCTATATATTATGCAAAATATATACTTGTTCGTAATTCCCCATTCACGAATCCTCAGGCGCAAATATTCATCACAGAGCAATTATTGTAACACAACACTCTGTAGTCAGGGACCGGGGTTCTGGCTTCTCAATCCAGAGGTCTCTGATTCCAGGCTAATGCTAGGGCGGGATAATCTTTTTTTTTTTAATCAGAATCGTTCCCAATCCTCCACAAAGTCTGAAAATATAAATAGAGGAGTGAATGCGAGTGTGTTTAATGATAAAAAGTAGTAAAACACAAGTTAAAAGCCTAGAGTTTATGAGTGAAAACACAAACACTATCAGTCGTTTCTCAAGTCAAAAGCTCCGATATGACCATAGAAGTTACATAAATACTGCTTTGTGTACAAATTAGGAAGGAATATTGTAAATAAATCACTGAATGTTGTCTTTTTGTCCGAATTATTTAACCAGATCGCTAAACTTCGTCTTTGTTCAGTTATTTTATCCTTCACAACATCCACATAATTTGCGCGGCTAGAACTCAGCATAACGCTGCCTCGCTTCAGAAACTCTCTAAAGAGGTAACTGCTCAACTAAAAATAGAGTAATCAGTAGTCCAACATACACATACATGCATACACTACACCTCACATGCGGAGTGTAGGACTTTAATGGCGCAAATAATACACAAAGAAAATTTTTTATCTTTAAACCAAAACTTTAACTGTATCACACTTGGAAACTGTTCAACGCCCAAGCAGAGTTCATAGGACGTGTTCGGGAAAGAATATCTTGGTCACCCTTTACAACAACGACATTTTAATTTTATTGATTCCTAAAAGGAGACAAATCGCACAACTTGAAGTAGGTAGCAGCGGAAACATTTTGGTATACATAGATATACTCTCATTTAAGATGTCAGCTCCTTTTTCTTTCTCTGTCTACCACGTACCCAGTAGTTGAAGTATTGCATTTCACCACAAATTTTGATATTGAGATTTCACCGTAAGAAAATCCTTTGAATCTAAAAAAAAACAGCATAATTCAAAAACCAAAAGTGGGATAAACAATAAAATTGGTATTTAATTTCAGTATATTAGGAAGATCCAACACGAAGCATTTCAGGAAAACCCATCCACTCCAAACTATACCGCTTATTGGAGATCTTATCTTTTGTTTTCTCAAAAAGTCTCAAACACTTTGATTAAATTATCATATATGTAAGATATTTACATGACAAATAAAATGTCATGAGAATAGCCTGTGAAGTCCCCTTCATTCGGAATGCATTCTGTATAATTTTGTGTAACTAGTAAACCATAGAGATAGACTAAATCCTACTACACAAAAATGTAGCTTCTAAAGCTCACCATATGGCCTATGACCTTCGGGGGATACCTCATTCCACCAAGCAATGACTGCGCCCTGCTCTGACGTGGAGGCACACAGCGAGCGGAATCCGTAGCCTCCGATGGTAGGACGATGATGAGAATGGCGGTGGAATGAACGGGCCTACAGCTTTTAGGATAGGGACGGAAGTGGAACTCTGGGCTGTCAATACGACAACCGCTTAGCTCTACTGTATTTTTGTTATATCTACAACGAAATGTGTAAATTTGTTATGATTAAGAATTAATAGATAGAAGGATAAGTTTTGTGAGAAAACTTTATAGAAGAATCAATAGAAAAAGTCATGTGAATGAAACACATCGGTTTTTTGTTTGTTTGTTTGTTTCGATAGCTTGTTATCAGAGTTACTTTTTACTTTCTCTACTACGTACTTAGTAGGTAGAGAAGGTAATACTTTTCACCCAAAAATTCGATGTCGAGATTTTATGGGAACTGTATTTTTGAGATCCTTCAATAAAAATCTGATGTGTTACACTCACATGACTTTCTCCACTCTTGTACAAACTATTTTTACAAACGCTTAATCTCCATATGCTTCATGTTAATCGAGATATCGAGATGTCAATCTTATTGATAATTTTCTTGTAGATGCAAGGGGAATATGGTAAGTTTTAAGCGATAGTCAAATATTTTAACGCTGGTTGCTATGTGGCGCATTCCATTCTCTTTGCATGTCCAGGACATAAAAAAATGAATAACGAATTTGAGAAACGTATAAGTATTGCAAAATTTAAGGTAATAACAAGCAATATCTCGCAAACGGTTCACTCAACAAAAGAAATGTATATGACATAAATTGTGTATTTTAACGAGATCTACATTTTTTGTGTAGTAAAATTTTGTCTATCTCTTATGGTTTACCAGTTATGCAAAAGTCGTTACCAATGAAGAATACCTTTGGAGACATTCCCAGAAAATTCGAGATATACATTTCATTTCTCATGACATTATCTTAAACATATGATATTTTAATCAAAATCGTTAGAGCCATTTTTGAGAAAATTAAAATTTTCAAAAAATGTTCCATGTAAAGGGTAGTCTGGGGTGGGGGCATTTTCCTGAAAACCTTCGTGTCACATCTCTGGAAGATACTGAACCTAAATACCAAGTTTGGTGTTTATCCGACTGTTCGTTTTTGAGTTATGCTGTTCACAGACACACACACACACACACACACACACACACACACACACAGACACACACGGACATGTTTCCAAAAATGCTTTTTTTGGATTCAGGAGGCCTCAAAACATGTATTTCCGGTGAAATCTCGGTATCGAATTTTTGGGTGGAATGCAATACTTCCCCTACTTACTATACGTAGTAGAGAAAGTAAAAATGAATAACGAATTCCCATTTGAGAAAAAGTATTGGAAAATTTAAGGGAATAACAAGCAATATGTCGAAAATGGTTCACTCAACCAAAAAAAAAATGTATAATATATAAATTGTGTATTTTAATGCGATCTACATTTTTTGTGTGGTAAAATTTTGTCTATCTCTTATGGTTTACCAGTTATGCAAAAGTCGTTCACAATGAAGAATACTTTTGGAGACATTCCCAGAAAATTCGAGATAAACATTTCAACTGTCATGAAAATATCTTAAACATATGATATTTTAATCAAAATCATTAGAGCCGTTTTTGAGAAAATTAAAATTTTAGAAAAATGTTCCATGTAAAGGGTAATCTGGGGTGGTGGGATTTTCTTGAAAACCTTCGTGTCGCATCGCTGGAAGATACTGAACCTAAATACCAAGTTTGGTGTCTATCCGACTGTTTGTTGAGTTATGCTGTTCACAGACACACGGACATGTTTCCAAAAATGCTTTTTTTGGATACAGGGAATCTCAAAACATATATTTCCGGTGAAATCTGGTATCGAATTTTTGGGTGGAATACATTACTTCCCCTACTTACTATACGTAGTAGACAAAGTAAAAATGATGACGTAGAGCAAGTAGGGGAAGTATTGCATTCCACCAAAAATTAGATACCGAGATTTCACTGGAAAAACATGTTTTGAGATCCCCTGAATCCAAATAAATCATTTTTGGAAACATGTCCGTGTGCGTGTCTGTTTGTCCTTGAACAGGATAACTCAAAAACGAAAAGTCGGATGAATACCAGACTTGGATATTTGAGTTCAGCATCTTCCAGAAATACGACATGAAGATTTTCAAGAAAATCGCCCCACTCTCCCCTTTACATGGAACATTTTTCGAAAATGTTGATTTTCTCAAAACTGACTAATGATTTTGATTAAAGTATCATATGTTTAAGATATTTTCATGGCAAACGAAATGTATATCTTGAATTTTCTTGAAATGTCCCCAAAAGTCCTCTTCATTCTGAATGTCTTTTGCACAACTGGTAAACCACAAGAGATATATAAGATGTTTCTACACAAAAAAATGCAGATCTTGTTAAAACACACAATTTATGTGATACACATCACTTCCGAGATATTCCTTGATATTTGTTTGAATTTTCCAATACTTATGCTTTTTCTTAAATGGTAATTCGTTATTCGTTTTTTATGTCCTGGACACACAAAGAGAATGGAATGTTCTACATAACAACCAGCTCTTAAAATATTTGACTATCGCTTAAAGCCTAGCAATTCCCCTTGCACCTACAAGAAAATTAGCAATAAGATTAACATCTCGATATCTCGATTAACATGAAGTAGATGGAGAATAGGCGCTTGTAAAAATAGTTTGTACAAGAGCAGAGAAAAGTCATGTGAGTGCAACACGTCAAAATTTTATAAATATGAGTTCGTTTTCCAAGAACGTTTGCACTGGTTGGCAAGGATCATGAAGTACCTCAGCCAAAACAGACCCGAATGCTATTGATTTATGTACTCTACTTGACGCTGACCTAGCATCCACTATGATTGCAGATATGGCAAGTTGGCTTTTAGCACAACACTGATTCACCCAGTAAGCGATGTTAAGTGGAGATGTGGGCCTTTGTTGATAAACAAGCCAGAGACCTCGCTTGCAATCAAAAGAAAAGGTTCATCCGTCTCGTTCTCAGTCGTAAATTTAGCTCGTAGCCTTCGCGTAGGTTGGCGGCACTGACGCAACAGGGACATCCACCATGTACAAGGTCACCTGTGGTCAGCAGAGAGAGAGAGGTCCTTGTTCACCATCCGAAATTAGACTAACCACTGCTTAAATTAGCATACCATTAGATGTTACAGTATAACCATGTTACAAAACGCGTTACAGCAGTAAATAGTGCGTGGGTTACTGCAATAAGCCTTTTATTCAAAACATAAAAATAAATTTTAATTAAGCATTATTTCCTGCAGCAATAAGAGACATTATTATCAAACAACGCGTTGACGGTAACATTAATTACGGATAATTAACGACTGCACGAGTATACAAGGACAAATAAATTAAATTTATCTGCGCTTCATGTGAATAATAGATTTAGTGGAAATTAATTAGCTAATAATATATTGCTCTACAAATAAAGGTGGTATTAATGCTCCCTTTATCGTTCTATCATTTCGCTTTTTTTTATTTCTCTTAATTATTGTTTTTCCAATAATACAATATGCTAATTTATCATTACAGTCCACTCTGGCCTTATTCATATTCCTTGATAGTGCAATGCCCCCTTTTATCTAATAATTTAAGCAGTATTTTATGCTCTGCCGACAGCTGCCAATCTTTCCACGACATTGCCTTGGGAGAACTGCACTTGTCAAGAGCAAAATGAAAATGATACTGCTACTCCCGTATCTTACACAGAACATTTTAGTTATAAATCTTGAGCAAACAGGCGCTAAATCATATACAAAATAAAAACTGCGCACATGACACTGGACCCTGATGCTATAATTCATTTTATTCTTCGACATATTCCTCCTGTTTCAATGTCATCAACAACTTCGTCCTTTCTTTGGTAGTCCCAAGTCACGCTTTAGCTATTCTGGGTTATTTTACTCCCTACGTCTTAAGGGGATAAACACTGCAAAGATTGCCAAAAAAAAAATGCTGATGTGTTACACTCACATGACTTTCTCTACTCTTTACAAACTATTTTTACAAACGCTTATTCTCCATATGCTTCATGTTAATCGATATATCGAGATGTTAATCTTATTGCTAATTTTCTTGTAGATGCAAGGGGAATATATTAGGTTTTTAAGCGATAGTCAAATATTTTAAGAGCTGGTTGCTATGTAGAACATTCCATTATCTTTACATGTCCAGGACATAAAACAAAATGAATAACGAATTCCCATTTGAGAAAAAGTATTGGAAAATGTAAGGGAATAACAAGCAATATCTCGAAAATGGTTCACTTAACAACAAAAATTTATATGACATAAATTGTGTATTTTAACGCGATCTACATTTTTTGTATAGTAAAAGTTTGTCTATCTCTTATCGTTTACCAGTTATGCAAAAGCCGTTCACAATGAAGAATACTTTTGGAGACATTCCCAGAAAATTCGAGATATACATTTCATTTGTCATGAAAATATCTTAAACATATGATATTTTAATCAAAATCGTTAGAGGCATTTTTGAGAAAATTAAAATTTTCGAAAAATGTTCCATCTAAAGGGTAATCTGGGGTGGGGGGAGTTACTTGAAAACCTTCGTGTCGCATCTCTGGAAGATACTGAACCTAAATACCAAGTTTGGTGACTATCCGACTGTTCGTTACTGAGTTATGTTTTTCACAGACACAAACACACCAACACACACAGACATTTTACTACACAAAAAATGCAGATCGCGTTAAAATACACAATTTATGTCATATATATTTTTTGTTGTTGAGTGAACCATTTTCGAGATATTGCTTTTCCAATACTTATACTTTTTCTCAAATTCGTTAATTATTACTTTCTCTACTACGTATAGTAAGTAGGGGAAGTATTGCATTCCACCCAAAAATTCGATACCGAGATTTCACCGGAAATACATGTTGTGAGACCTCCTGAATACAAAAAAAGCATTTTTGGAAACATGTCCGTGTGTGTGTCTGTTTGTGTGTGTGTGTGTGTGTGTGTGTGTGTGTGTGTGTCTGTGTCTGTGTGTGTGTCTGTGAACAGCATAACTCAAAAACGAACAGTCGGATAAGCACCAAACTTGGTATTTAGGTTTTCAAGAAAATCCCCCCACCCCAGACTACCCTTTACATGGAAGATTTTTCGAAAATTTTAAGTTTCTCAAAAATGGCTCTAACGATTTTGATGAAAATATCATATGTTTAAGATAATGTCATGAGAAATGAAATGTATATCTCGAATTTTCTGAGAATGTCTCCAAAAGTATTCTTCATTGTGAACGACTTTTGCATAACTGGTAAACCATAAGAGATAGACAAAATTTTACTACACAAAAAATGTAGATCGCGTTAAAATACACAACTTATGTCATATACATTTCTTTTGTTGAGTGAACCGTTTTCGAGATATTGCTTGTTATTTCCTTAAATTTTCCAATACTTATACCTTTTCTCAAATTCGTTATTCATTTTTACTTTCTCTACTACGTATAGTAAGTAGGGGAAGTATTGCATTCCACCCAAAAATTCGATACCGAGATTTCGCCGGAAATACATGTTTTGAGACCTCCTGAATCCAAAAAAAGCATTTTTGGAAACATGTCCGTGTGTGTGTCTGTGTGTGTGTCTGTGTGTGTGTGTGTCTGTGTGTCTGTGAACAGCATAACTCAAAAACGAACAGTCGGATAAGCACCAAACTTGGTATTTAGGTTCAGTATCTTCCAGAGATGCGACACGAAGGTTTTCAAGAAAATCCCCCCACCCCAAACTACCCTTTACATGGAACATTTTTCGAAAATTTTAATTTTCTCAAAAATGGCTCTAACGATTTTGATGAAAATATCATATGTTTAAGATAATGTCATGAGAAATAAAATGTATATCTCGAATTTTCTGGGAATGTCTCCAAAAGTATTCTTCATTGTGAACGACTTTTGCATAACTGGTAAACCATAAGAGATAGACAAAATTTTACTACACAAAAAATGTAGATCGCGTTAAAATACAGAACTTATGTCATATACATTTCTTTTGTTGAGTGAACCGTTTTCGAGATATTGCTTGTTATTTCCTTAAATTTTCCAATACTTATACTTTTTCTCAAATGCGTTATTCATTTTTTTTTATTGCCTGGACATGCAAAGAGAATGGAATGCGTCACATAGCAACCAGCGTTAAAATATTTGACTATCGCTTAAAAGCTACCATATTTTCCTTGCATCTACAAGAAAATTACCAATAAGATTGACATCTCGATATTTCGATTAACATGAAGCATATGGAGAATAGGCGTTTGTAAAATTAGGTTGTACAAGAGTAGAGAAAGTTATGTGAGTGTAACACATCAGATTTTTTTTATGTCCTGGACATGCAAAGAGAATGGAATGCGCCACATAGCAACCAGCGTTAAAATATTTGACTATCGCTTAAAAGCTACCATATTTCCCTTGCATCTACAAGAAAATTACCAATAAGATTGACATCTCGATATCTCGATTAACATGAACCATATGGAGAATAGGCGTTTGTAAAATTAGATTGTACAAGAGTAGAGAAAGTCATGTGAGTGTAACACATCAGATTTTTTTATGTCCTGGACATGCAAAGAGAATGGAATGCGCCACATAGCAACCAGCGATAAAATATTTGACTATCGGTTAAAAGCTACCATATTCCCCTTGCATCTACAAGAAAATTACAAATAAAATTGACATCTCGATATCTCGATTAATATGAAGCATATGGAGAATAGGCGTTTGTAAAAATAGATTGTACAAGAGTAGAGAAAGTCATGTGAGTGTAACACATCAGATTTTTTTTTCTGTCCTGGACATGCAAAAAGAATGGAATACTCCACATAGCAACCAGCTCTTAAAATATTTGACTATTGCTTAAAGCCTACCAATTCCCCTTGCATCTACAAGAAAATTAGCAATAAGATTAAGATCTCGATTAACATGAAGCATATGGAGAATAAGTGTTTGTAAAAATAGTTTGTAAAAGAGTAGAGAAAGTCATGTGAGTGTAACACATCAGATTTTTCTGATGGTCGAGGAAGAATTTTAAACATGATAGCTTTCTGTGAGAACACGGAGGTCAATCAACTGCTGTATGGAAAGAAGTCAGTTTATAAACGCTAATCATGTACCCCTGAAGATAAAATATGCTTCGATTTTTGTTCATTGTGTATCTACGATTTTGGCAAATGTAACCTACATATTTGAATATTCTCTGCTTCTTATACAGACAAAATGTAAGGAAGGAACAAGCACTCATGAAATTAGTGAATTCTCATTTACTTGTATCTCCGCCCGAGAGGAAGTTATGTTCTTTAATAGTTCCATGTGCAGATGCACAGTCAACAAATCCTTGACCTTGCTACGTCTTAGACGCGCCTTCCTCAGACGTGAGGGCTTGCATCTCCCATTGGAAAATGGTTTCTGTTTCAGGGTCATGGCGTACAACCATGACTCATCTCCGGTTACGTTATTTTCTTTATTGAAATGGGTCATTCTCAAAGGTTAAGACAAGTTCTGCGAAAACCCATCAGGAAAAACGTATCTTTTTTCTTTTCTTTTTCTTTCTTCTTATCGTATACTTTCTTCGTCAACATTGGTGAAGTAATATAATAGATCTTACATTCCTCCCAGCTTAATTCTTGCATATCGTAGAGGAAGTATTGTATTCCACACAAAAATTCAATACCCAGATTCACCGGAAATATATGTTTTGAAGCTCAATGAATAACAATAATAAAAAAAACATTCGTGTATGTGTTTCTTTGTGAACAGCATAACTCAAAAACGAATAAGCGTTTAAATACCAATCTTGGCATTTAAATACTAAAGCTTATTTTTCTATCTACCTCATCTTAATCCAAATTAACCTTTACAGAATTAGCTGTATTTCGTTATAGATACAAAGAGAACAGCAATAATCCAATGTTTAAGAACTGACGCTATATGCTGGCCTTAAAATTCCATACTGTTTCCAGGCATTGCGAGAAATAACTGAATGTTGACAGTACTTTAAAAGAATGGCTAAATTATTGAACAATTCGAACCATTAATAACGGATATCTCGGAAACAGCTGTCACAAAAAAGTTATTTGAAATAAATTGTGTTTTTAGTGTTCTACGTTTCTGGTGTCGTACGTTTTGGCCTAGGATTCGCTTAACTTTTAACAATTATACAAGATTATACAAAATTCCTTCCGAATGAGGACTTCAAAAAGTATTCCCAGACAATTCAAGATATTTACTTTGTCATGTAAATATCTTTAATATGTGGTATTTTAATCAAAATAGTTAAAACCATTGTTTAGAAAATAATTCATTCATTATCTGTTTACCCTCCTCTAATTATACAGGACTTACAAGCGGGCGCCTGGGGTCAGAGGCCCGTTGAGGAGCAGACACTCATGGATCAGACAGAATATCCAGGATGGGTGATCAGCCCGTTGCCTGGTATGGGAGGAAGGAAGTAGATGAAACAAAATGATGGTGGAATGGATGAAAGGAAAGGTGATGATGGAGCAGTTGGTGGAATGAATGACGGGGGAAACCGGAGAACCCGGAGAGAACCCGCTCAGACGCCGCTTCGTCCACCACAAATCCCACATGCAGGTCCCTGGGATTGAACCCGGGCCGCCTCGGTGGGAGGCGATCGATCTAACCACTCGGCCACGGCGCCGCCCTAGAAAATAAAAAAATTCGAAAACATGTTCCAGGTAAAGCATGCCCGTACCCAGAAAGAAATTTCGGGGGGGGGGGTTTCCACAAGTAGATCTAAACTTAACAGTACCCCACACAGTTACATGTACCTAGTCCATAGTATATAGACGCTACATGGATAAGAAAATTGCTTGGAGACACTATATAGACAAGAAAAACTCATCACAATGAAGATATTCCACCTTACAGCACAAAACATGCAGACTGCTTCAAAAACCTGGATGTATTGTCACCTTACCTATGTAAGGCGACGATATTAAGTTTCGCTTTTTCTTGTAAATGTGCTACTAGCAATAGACCCACTGTTATCTAACGACATTTTCCCATATTGATTTGCTATGAATTTAAATAAATAAAACTGTCAGAATTTCGGGGGGGGGGTTGAACCCTAGAAACCCCCCCTCTAAATACGGCCCTGATGTAAAGGGTAGTTTGGGATAAGGGGATTTTCTTGAAAATGTTCATGTAGCATCTTTGGAAGATACTGAACTTAAATACCAAGTTTGGTGTTGAATCCGATTTTTCGTTTTTGAGTTATGCTGTTCACACACACAGACCTTTTTCTAAAAATGTTTTTGTATTCAGGGGGTCTCAAAACATGTATTTCCGGTAAAATCTCTACATCGAATTTCTGGGTGGAAAGCAATACCTTCTGTACCTACTAGGCACGTGGTAGAGAAAGTAATAAATAAACAAATAAATAAAATTACTGCTAATACTCTATATTTACCTAATCCCTTCCATCAACGAAACTGCAATAATCGCTCTCGAACATGCTCCAAGAAGTCCAAATTTACGTTTAGTAATAGCTACCGGTGGACCAACAAGCAGCCCAGTTTCTGGGGTTTTTAATGCTGGAACACTCTCTCCAGCGGATATAAATATGGAGGGTCGACACCCGGGGTAACAAGGGTGAAGACTCCAACGGTTCAAGATAAAACTGATGGTGCAGCCCCTCATGTAGGGTTAGTATGCATGACGGCTGAACGACTTAAGCCTTGTCACTCCTTAAGAGGCTGGCAAGTCTTAGAAGTATCATATTACTCTAAATATTCACAATAAGCCGGATGGATAAGGACCCTGAATTACAGATTTATTCCACAATGATAATACAATTCAACAATAAAATTCGATATTATCGAAATAATTGGAAAAAGCGCTTACACGTATGGACCAAACATATCATCACGACATAGGAAGACCCAAGAAAAGATAGAGATGCTGAATATAGAACGGGCGTCCCGCCTATACCGTGAAGTGAAGAACAAGAAGTATTCTAGGAATGTATGAGTAAAATACCTCAATACTGCATTTTCAACCAAATTTTACTTTCTCTACTATGTACTTACAGTAAGTGGAAGTGTTGTATTCCATTCAAAAATTCGATGTAGAGGCTTTACCGGAAGTACAATTTTTGAGACATTCTGAACCTCCCAAAAAATGTCTCTCCCTCTGTGTGTGTGTGTGTGTGTGTGTGTGTGCGTGCGTGTGTGAACAGCACAACTCAAAATCCAAAAGTCGGTTAAATACCAAAAGAAGATTTAATTTTGATTTTCTCAAAAGTAGTTGTAACGTTGTTGATTAAAATACCATATGTTAAAGATATTTTCATGGCAAATGGAATGTATATCTTGAATTTTCTTGAAATGTCCCCAAAAGTCTTCTTCATTCTGAATGTCTTTTGCATAACTAGTAAACCCAAATAGATAAACAAAATTTACTACTTTTTTGGGTCGAGTGAACCATTTCCGAGATATTCCTTGTTATTTGTTTGAATTTTCCAATACATACTTTTCTCAAATGGAAATTCGTTATTCATTTTTTTATGTCCTGGACATACAAAGAGAATAGAATGCTCCACATAGCAACCGTCTCTTAAAATATTTGACTATCGCTTAAAACCTACCAATTCCCCTTGCATCTACAAGAAAATTAGCAATAAGATAGTTTCTGCAAATGTTTATCTCGATTAGCGTGAAGTAGATGGAACAATAAGCATTTGTAAGAATAATTTGTACAAGAGTGAGTAAAGAAAGTGTAACAAATCAGTTATTATTTGTGGACTTCTCTACCATCATAATACACGCAGTCAAAGTTTGGATATGATATTTCTAAAATGTCTAAAGGAATGATATTACGTTTTATTACAAATTGTGTTAATTAACGATTTAAGTTACCTCACGATGTAGAGATGAATCTTTTCGGTAAAGTAAGAATTTAATACATTGATTTAAGGCTAAGAACAGAATTGTGACGTAGCTTTGTGGGACTACACCCTGGAATTGCTTTCTTTCACGCTTTTGAGTTTATGTTGAAAATTCAAAGAAAATTCCATAAATATGGTACTGCGTGGAACATGTTAAAAGCTGCAAACAAGAAAATTGAAGGTGAAAATAACGAGAGTAGCTGATGTATTATGATATAATTTGCAAACAGCCATTTCTGGGTGATTAAATGGCTCTCACATGATGTTCAAATATTATTTTAGTGTTTAAAATAACAAACGATATGCGAATTTAAACTAACAAGGCATTTCATGTGCGGTTTTAACCATCAGAGCTCAATGAGCTGCTGAATTCTCCCTGTCTACACCATTAATGAAAATACGTGGTGAGGAGGTGCAAGGTGATCAACACATCAGTAAGCAGAAACTCAGAACGGCCCGAGCCGATAACTGAAAGACGTTTTCTTTGAGCAGGTCCTGACCGATGTCGCGATCATTAGTATCCCTGACCACTGCCTATGTGAACTAATGGAAACCTTTGTGGTTTAATTCCATCTCAATGCTTTCATTTCATTACCTTCACATAGACAGCAGTAGCTACTCTATCTGCGGCGAGAACTCAATGATCATAGTAAACCAAAGAGATATTCGAAATCGTCATTATTTACATAACTATAGGAAAAGGGTAAACAAAACGTTGGGAAAATGGCATAGCCTTAGGTCGTTATTGTTTCAATAATGGAATGGTAACATGACGCTTCGAATTTGATTTAATATTTCAAGGATTTTTTTACTTGTTTTTTTTTAAGTGGTGTCCATTAAACCATTCAATAGCTCGCCTGAAAATATTAAACTTATACACTTACTGTAAATTTAACCAAGCGGGATGGCTCAGGTCTGTGAGGGAGGTACCGAGTTCGATTCCCGGTGGTCGCCCACTCTGGTTACGGAGTTTTTCGTGGTTTTCCTCTGATTGCCTAGGTGAATGCGCTGGTGGTGTTTTCTACCCACGATTTCCACTTTCTTACATTTTTTCTCTCCCTCTCATGTATCAGGAGTGTCTTCGGATCCTGCAGTGCTGGCGATGTCGGACAGATGGCGTAGTTGCTTGCGGATTGTAAAAGATTACTTCCCGTGTATGCCAGGGTGCGTTGTCCCACCGACTAGGGTCGATTTGTCGCCCTCTTTTCGGATTCTTCGCCTTTACTGGCGAATGAGTGTAAACTTGGAAATATTAGGGACTTCTACGCGTCTCTGTGAACCTGTGAACGAAGACTTGCGATCTGCTGCGGCTCCTTCACTTCATCCCTCCCGGGTGGGATGTAGTCACAATAAGTAATGCTGGTCGCAGTGGCGAGATAGCCCCCTCCGATAAATGTGTATCTTACATTCTAGTGTAAACTTAAAAGAGTGATTCTAATAATATTGAGAAAAACATAATATCCATGGATATCGTAATATTGAAGTTATGTAATATATCTTAACATTGATGCTGCAATACATGTATAAAATCCTTAGATTTATGCCAGCACACCAACCCAATTACCTTCGTCTTTCCATCTATTATAATCAGTGTGATGCTTTCTCATCGAAGCATTCCGTTTCGCTAGCATATTTCAGTGAACTTTTACTTGTTGTAGGATCGAGGGTTAACAATCTAACATTGCTGTGAGGTAAAGGTCAAAACATGGAGGGCCAATGAGATCCTTTGTGCTTCGAACGAAATCCTTGGGGAAGAGGGATAAGGGAGAGACCCCAAAGAACAACGAGATCAAGGAGATGACGTGTGCATGCACGGATGGGGTCCCTAACGACTGCAGATTGAACGGATCCGACGCCGTTCAAGCCTGTCCACAAGATCCGAGCGCCCCCCCCCAGCTGGACCACTCCAAGGAGAAACCTTCACTAAGCGCAACACCACCACTGTCCCGCCGTAACACCCGAACAGCGTCGCCTGGACCTTCAACCCTGAAACAGATGATGATGGACGTGAGGGGTACGGAAAGACGCGGTAGAAGAGGAACCACCCCAGAATTCGCATAACGACCCCAGGAAACCACGAAAAACCCATTGTCAGAGTGGGAATCCAACTCGGGACATCAAGAATGACCGTGGAGCCATCTCGCTCGGTTTGTGCTAATATAGGATGTAGGATGTACACCTCGCCACTGCGATCAGCTTGATTTATTGAGACTACACCCCCGAGAGGCAGAAATGAAGTGAACGATCCGCAGGAGGTCGTACGTCCGCAAGCAGACAGGTCTACAGAGACGCATAGCAGTCCCCAATATTTCGAGGTTGAAACCTCAACAGTAGAGGTGAAGAATCCGGAGAGGAAGGACGTTCATGGGGAGAAATCATTTAATGCGCAAGCAACTATGTCATCCGGCCGACATTGGCAGCGCTGCAAGATCCGAAGACATTTCCTGAAACATAAGACGGAGAGAGATTAAATGAACAGAAACGGGCGGAAAGGAAAAATTGTGGTAGTATACACCACTCCGTTATTCGTCTAGGCGACCAGAAAAAAACCACGAAAAACTCCATGGTCAGAGTGAGCAGTCACCGGGAATTAAACCTGGGACCTCTCGAATGCGGGCCACATATGATGCCGCTTGAGCCATCTCACACGCTTTGTGCTAGCATAGTGTAGATCACTTAGCTGTATAGCTAGATGTAAATTTAATTTGTTGCATGAAGTACGGCTCATTTCTAACATCAGCCGAATGGTAATTAGAATTAGTGTTAAAATTCCTAATAATATTATTTTTTCATTAAATTCATATAAAAATTAAATGAATCCTTTGTGACAAAGTTTCTTATTCAGGGGGGGGCGGTTTTCTAACAAAAGGCAGGCGTACACACACATATATAAAGATAATACTGTTAAGAATAATGAACTTACGCGATGATAAAAGTAAAAATCTGATGTGTTACACTCACATGACTTTCTCTACTCTTGTAGAATGAAGTGGTATACTTCAAATGTTATATTTAATTTGTTGTTATTGTTGAGCCCCACGTTTGGGAGCCAATTTACGACGGTTCATTTATAATGTTTATGTATTTGTGTTTACTCCACGTGGTGAAGTCATTTTGTGACGTGATTCTTTGTTAGGTTTGTTAGCTCCATCTGGTGTTAGCAATTTGTGGCAGTATTAGTGTTTGTTTGAAAGAATGCTACTGTGATTTTATTTAATTTTGGTTCACTGTTCTCCGGCTAGCTATTATCCTTTTGGTCGAGCACTTCTCTTTGTACAGGCTGTGTAAACGGAAAGGAGTCTTTTATCCAAAGACAACACTGATGAAAGAATTTCTTTTACACTTTTTATTGTCGAACACATTCACTATCACATTTACACTTTGATCTTGACACTCGCCAAACTGAAACTGTTATAATAACTTCATTACTGATCATTCTTAATTCGCGTACTTCAACTTTTTGTATAATTAACTTTACAACTTGAGATTTTTCATAACTCTGCTTCGCGTAACTTGCGAATCGATAGCCGACGTGTATTTACAAATATTTCTGCTGGACTGAAGGCGACGTGTAACGTACAAATGTTTTCGACGAACTGGCGGACTGAAGACGACGTGTAGTGTACAAAGATTTTCGATGAACTGACGTACTGAAGGACTTTACCTCTAACCTAGCCCTTTTTATACTCCTACACCCCGATATGCCTAAAGATTATAACTGAGTTGCTATTGGCTAATAAAACGCGCCAACATTAGCGTCTATTTTTATATCCAATGAAAATTATGAATACATATGCTCTAGGGAAAATGTTCCAGCAAATTCTAAATGAAAACGCGCCAACATTACGTAACTTCCTCGTCTCTAATAATGATAAACAGCTCACCCCCTCGCTGCATTATTGCACGCTATTATTGTCAGTTTCAGTAAGGCCGTATAAACTTACTTCTCAACAATAATTACAATCAACAAACATCTTAAATCAATGTCACATAAAAATGCATATTCATACTATAATCATTCTTTACATTTAAATAATTTGTGATACAAATTACTGCATCAAGAACTATTTTTACAAACGCTTATTCTCCATATGCTTCATGTTAATCGAGATATCAATCTTATTGCTAATTTTCTTGTAGGTGCAAGGGGAATATGGTAGTATTTAAGCGATAGTCAAATCTTTTAAGAGCTGGTTGCTATGTGGAGCATTCCATTCTCTTTGTATGTCTAGGACATATATTGTGTATTTTAACGAGATCTACAATTTTTGTGTAGTAAAATTTTGTCTCTCCCTTACGGTTTACCAGTTATGCAAAGGACTTTCCCAGAAAATTCAAGATATGCATATATCTCAAACTTGTATGTTAATCAAAATCGTTATAGTCATTTTTGAGAAAATCAGAGTTTTCGAAAAATGTTCCATGTAAAGGGTAGCCTAGGGTGGGATATTTTCTATAAAATCTCCGTGGCACATCTTTGAAAGATGCTGAGCTTAAATACCAAGTTGGGTATTTATTCAACTTTTCGTTTTTGAGTTATGCTGTTCACATCCACACACATACGGACTTTTTTTTTCTAAAAATGCTTTACTTTTTGGATTCAGGCGGCCTCAAAACATGCATTTCCAGTAAATCTCGGTATCGAATTTTTTGGTGGAATGCAGTACTTTCTCTACTTACTATACGTAGTATTCATTCATTATCTGTTTACCCTCCTCTTATGTAGGACTTACACCCTCCAGGACTTACAGGCGGGTGCCTGGGGTCAGAGGCCCGTCGAGGAGCAGACACTCATGGATCAGACAGAACAACCAGGATGGGTGATCAGCCCGATGAAACGAAAGCAGATGAAAGGAAAGGTGATGATGGAGCAGTTGGTGGAATGAATGGCGGGGGAAACCGGAGAACCCGGAGAAAACCCGCCCAGACGCCGCTTCGTCCACCACAAACCCCACATGCAGGTCCCTGGGATTGAACCCGGGCCGCCTCGGTAGGAGGCGAGCGGTTTAACCACTCGGCCACGGCGCCGCCTATACGTAGTAGAGAAAGTAAAAAAATATATAGGTAAGTTAGAAATTCCTGGTTTATAATGAAAGGAAAGATCTATATGTCCTTTAGCACACGCTGGGCATCCTACACTACATCCTCCAAGAAAGGCATGCTTGAAAATATCCGCCCGCCGCCACAGTATAGTGCACCTGCGGTCCCCTACTTCCGAAATTAGCACTTATTGACTACACCAAGGTAGCAGTTACTGAATCTTCCAAACCCAGGCATGTAATTAAAAATAACCACTAATACAAAAACAATACAATTTTAACGCCAAAAGCAGAGTTTTTACATAATATTAGGGGCGTTATCACACGGAAAAAAGGACCAGACAATAAATCAGCCGTTGAAAGGATATTAGGCAACTGCCTCCAGGATAATAAATTACCTAAAGGTGGAAAACTTGAATTTCCTAAGAAAGCGCCATATGTTTCAAAGCAAAAGGAAGGGGTCGGCTTCCGCGTGGAGTGCAGGTGATAGCCGCTTCCGGTTCCTCTCTCAATGGCACATTAATCTTGCACCATTCCGAAAATGCAAATGTTGTCTTCCTGGAGCTTACATGCTTCGGAAAATTACTTTAATTCACGTGAAACTAAATACAAGGTTGACTTGTTTCCACATTCGCTGCTTTCAGAGTTTCTGTGCATTGTCTTCTATACCATGGAGGCATCATTTAGCGTTATCTGAAACATTCACATGACTTTCTCCACCCACTATACTTTATTTTATATAGCATAATATACAAGCTAATCTTATGAAACCTCATTTTACTATCTGGTTCACGTTAATCGAGATAAACCATTGGAGAAATAAAGCTTGTCTCAACCTTAAAAGACAGTATGGAGGTAAATGGGATATCTCTGTCTCTATCTAACGCACAGCACAGCACACATGTTACCATTAGCTTCGTCCTTTTCTACTCTCGCGTTGTCGCCAAGTTGCTAATAAGAAATATATTGTAAATGTTCATTTGTTATAAATTTCAGCTTTGAACACGTTATCCGTGCAGAATATTTTTCTCTTATCTTTATAGATCTGTGGGCACAAATGTCTAAACAACACGAGTTTTTCCGTTAAGATCCGATATTTTCTGTTTCTATACTTGTCATGCACTAACTAATAAACTAGGGTAGAACGTAGCAAAAAAATTCTTAACTATAGTAAACTAGTGTACTGATAACCTGCCCAGTTTAACTTCTCTACCTATAAGATGGTTATAACTTTTTAAATTAAACAGTTTCGGAAAATTATGCACCTATGCAATAGAAAAGTCAACGGGGACCAAGCGAGAGAAAATGTTGAGGAGGGTTGGAGACATTTTTAAAAGAAACCGGAATCCTGTAACATCTTGCATTCATTGTGTATGACAAAAGCCATCCATTTAATCAGCTAACAACCCAGGCGCGAGGCAGAAGACAGTATAGGTTAACATCAATTGTAAGGAAGTGTCTACGTTTATAGCGAGTGGAACACTGTGAAGTGTTATGTAGGTTATTTATTTTTTAACATTTTACGTACATATTTATGTTTATATAGAGAGAAGCTAGGAAAAGACGAAATGTTGGTAAACTAAGAAGAAACGCAAAGTAATAATGAATGTGTTAGATTATTTTTCAAGTAAAATGAGTGTTATCAGGGCAGTAAAAGAAACAGCTAAGGCTACCCGGGTGTTCAACAACAGTAGTGTATAGGATACAAAAAGGAACTAATGAAAGGGCTAAGGATCCATTTACAAAAAAAAGGATGGGGGGAACAAAAACATGCTAGGTAAATGCTACAGTACGTGAGGTTTAAGCTGGAACATGGCAATTTTGCCGCTACCTGACCAGTCTAGGAGAGTGGGGTGCGCACGGTCCGAGTACTGAGAAACCTTGTCATAGTCATCCTTCACTGCCTAATATCTCAGTACAGTTGTACTTGTTGCCAGTTGCACTTTTGGCATTAAAAAATATATAAAATATCCTGATATCTTCGGCCGTCCTTGCTTCGCTGGCTTTCCGATTGTTACCAGCGGCTGTTGGTTGTTCTCTTCTAAATTTCACGTTTCAAGCGAACCCATATTTTAAACAGTAAGTTTCAACAGTAAAGGTTTTAAGTTTAGGCAGTTAAGGATTACCAACCGTGGAATACAGTGCTAGATCCTTCTACTTTCCATGTTTTAACTTAAAGCAAATACACTAAAATGGAATATCACAAAACTGAGTGTGGCGCATCGTTCATATTTGCTGTTTCAAAACATTCTACCAGTTGAATGTGATTTTGTCAAGGCTACACACTGATGATACCCTACCAAATGATAGCTTTTAACATTTTATATCTCTCCATGTTTCTTTGATAATATCTAGTTGTATGTTCTTAAAATTGTATTTCGAAGTACTAAAATACAAAGAGAGTAGGTTATTATAGGGGAAGCTGGGCCACTTTTTTGCGTTTATATGGGAAAGGATAGGGAAAACGAGGGTAGATGCGACGGCTCAAGGAGGAAAAATGCGTTTATATGGGAGAGGTAGGGAATACGAGGATGTCGTTGAGCGTCGTGTGCACGTAACGTACGTCGGGGGCATACTACGACGTTCGACGACGTTCGGCGACATGAGACGTACGTTGCACATGAAGCTCGACGTGTTGCCATGGTAGCTCAGTGGTTAGAGCAACCGGACGGAGATCCGAGATCCGTGGTTCAAATCCCGGCTATGATATTGAATTTTTGAGTCGTCTTATTCTACCTGTTCAACACACGGCTTGTGTGGGAGAACAATTAATTCCTTTAATACCACGTTTGTATTTTTGCGGCATTTCATTTTGGATTTATGCTGTTCGCGGGCGCGGGCGCGGGCGCTCGCGCGTACACGCGGATGGTTTCTAAAAACCTTATTGATTTAATTCAGGGACCTGAAAACATGTCCCGATGAAATCTCGACATCCACAATATCGATGCAATACCTTCTCTATCTACTAATACGTGGTAAAGAAAGTAAAATGGGGTCGAGGTCATGAAGAAACAATCCAGAACAACAGTACTACATCCAAAAGCACAAAGATGTCACAAGGGGGTAACCGCAGATGACAACGCTCCGGCGCGGCGGATATATACATCATTAGCAGTGAAAGGATTAACAAGAGAGACCACTTAACCACTTCCAACAACACCTGGTCTAATCCGCGTATTTGTTACACAATAACATGGTTTTATCTTATAGGTATGTGTGTAACATTCCCAGATGAAGAAAAATACAGCCTCTCAACGACTTATTAATCTGAGATGTTAAATGTGTGTCACACTGATAAGGCAAGATAAGTAGGTTTCTAGTGCAAAGAAACATCAGAAGTGAATCACAGCACAGTCCCAGCTTATTCCTTGAAACCGTGTATTTAGTACGGGTAAAGGTTGCATTCGACTCGATGATTCTATATTGGGATTTCAACAGAAAAATACAATTATATGTTGCATTCACATGACTTTCCCTACTCACTCTTCTACAAACTATTCTTACAAAATTTGTTATTCTAGATACATTATGTTAATTCAGATAAACCTTAACGCACATTTAAATATTTCGTTGTACGAACAGTACGTAAAAGCGATAGTCAGATTTTTAAAAAGCGCGTCGGTATGTGATGGCTTTGAAATGCCATGCTTTTTGCATGTCCACGAATTAAAAAAATCTGATGTGTTACACTCACATGACTTTCTCTACTCTTGTACAAACAAATTTTACAAACGCTTATTCTCCATATGCTTCATGTTAATCGAGGTGTTAATCTTATTGCTAATTTTCTTGCAGATGCAAGGGGAATTGGTAGGCTTTAAGCGATAGTAAAATGTTTTAAAGAGCTGATTGCTATGTGGAGCATTCCATTCTTTTTGCATGTCCAGGACATAATAAAAATGAATAACGAATTCCCATTTGAGAAAAAGTATAAGTATTGGAAAATTTAGGGGAATAACAAGCAATATCTCGAAAATACTTCACTCAACAAAAAAAAGTATATGACATAAATTGTGTATTTTAACGCGATCTATATTTTTTGTGTAGTAAACTTTTGTCTATCTCTTATGGTTTACCAGTTATACAAAGGTCGTTCACAATGAAGCACACTTTTGGAGACATTCCAAGAAAATTCAAGATATACATTTTATTTGTTATGAAAGCATCTTAAACATACGATATTTTAATCAAAATCGTTAGAGCCATTTTTGAGAAAATTAAAATTTTCGAAAAATGTTCCATGTAAAGGGTAATCTGGGGTGGGGAGATTTTCTTGAAAACCTTCGTGTCGCATCTCTGGAAGATACTGAACCTAAATACCAAGTTTGGTGTTTATCCGACTGTTCGTTTCTGAGTAATGCTGTTCACAGACACACACACGGACATGTTTCCAAAAATGCTTTATATGCATTCAGTGCACCTCCGGTGAAATCTCGGTATCGAATACATATCTCCTTTAACCGGGAAACGATAGCCACAAAATTGTGGAAGTCATGGCTGTATATTGTTAATTTTTTGAAATATTTGAAAGGTTCTTTTCATTCTAAAGCTTTCAGTGGAGAGGTGACAGCTCTCTGTATGCGAATCAGTTAATAGGTAATTCATGGTATTTATCTATGAATGAAGATAGTAAGTGAATGTGTAAATGATCTTGCTAAACTTAATCTGAAGAAGATGCTTACTACGGTGTCCAAGATGTTCTTTTACCAAGGGAGATGACTCCTTGGATATGTGTGAGGCTAGCATTCGGAGATCCCGGGTTAGTTTCTCGTTGGGGCAGTCACTCTGATCTCGGGGTTTTTCACGAATGCTGGGGTGGGTTATATTAATGCCGCGAATTTTCCTGTCATTTCATTTCCGTATCATGTTTCGGAATCGAAGGATCAGGCCAGAGGACGACGGGCAGTGATGTGTTGGGCGGGGGAAAGTGCTAGCCCTTGAGTTACGCGTGGGCCCACAGAGAGATCTCTCCGTGGGGAGAGGTAGGCCTGTAGGGGGTCCCGCTGGCATGAAGATGTGACATCCGAAGGCGTTAGTGATCGCGACTACCGCCCCGGATCTGGTCACCCTCTGTGTCCTTCGCTTCACTTCGCTTCGAGACTCCGCCGAGGTAACATCTCAACGCCTCGCCGAGATCATCGAAATGGCAAAGAGGAGAAAACGTCGAGCCGCTGATGAATCCACCGCTGCTTCCCCGGCTCCGACCATGGACAACGCCGGTAAAGCTGCATCGCCGCCACCGCTGACCGGGCAAAGCTACGCTTCGGCCGCTGCTTCACCCGGTCGCATTACTGCACCATCGGAGCATGAACTTCGACCGCCACAGGTTGCCACTAGTCCTGCTGCTCCTACACAGGGCTGCACAACACCACAGACTGACGCCGGCTTACCGCCACTGGTGAGTCCACTGTCGCCGCAGACGCACCCTCCTTCAGATGGCCGCCACAGCGTTGTCATCTGTGGAGTGCCGAGAGATCTTCCGGTGCACTTCGTGCTGGATGCTCCAAGGCACCACTGGCGCTCTGCTATTCGGGCATCCCGGATAACCTCAACCAGAGGGCCAACACCACTGGTACGCCTCCACCTGGGTTCCGCCTCGGACGCTCAGGCGGCCTTGCGATCAAGCCTGCCTCTTTTGGGGCAGTGTTTGCGTGTCGAGGCAAGCAGGAGTGAACGTCCGGTACCCTGCCGCCGCTGTTGTGGCTACGGTCACACAGCGCAGGCATGCAACGCCGCACCTCGGTGCCACTACTGCGGAGCAGCTTGTCTTACGGCAAACTGCACCACCCACGACCTCCGCCGACGTCGCAGGTTTTGCGCCACTTGCTCCGGGCACACGCACTTCACGGGGCAGGCTCAGTGCCCCCTGTACCCCGGAACAAGCCATCAGCTGGGTCAGCTACGCTGACGACGACCCCTAGACCGCCTCCGCCGACGGCCAACCAACAGCCTCCGCCGACGACGCCCCGTGTAAGGGGAACATCGCAACCACCTCAACCAGAACTACAAGACACGCTTTCTGCATTGCAGGCTACTCTCCAAGACTTCACTGCTCGATTGGCTGAGTTACGCTGTGCAACCAACACGCGCCTAGCGGCAGTGGAGGCCAAGCAGCGGACCTCGGCCAGGGCAATCTTCGCACTTTCCAAACAGATCTCCGACCTCCAGGGTGATGACGGGATCCTCGCGTCGGTCCAGCGCAAGCTGGCACGCATCGAGGACCACCTCGTCGAACCAGATGACGCCGAGGCGGAGAACGACGACCGACCCACGCGACTGGGAGCCCTTGAGGCATCAGTTGCGGGGCTTCGACAGCTCCTTACCAATACCAAGAACTTCATAACGCAGAACACACTGTATCTCTGTGACGAGATCCGTGAACTTAAACCGACAACTCATCCGACGGACGGGCCGTGCGCGACGCACAGAGGCCGCGCAAGAAACCCGAGGAACCATTGAATACTACACCTCACTCACCACGGCAGCAAGCTGGGAACTGCTGCCACACATTCACCCTTAACTTTCCTTCAAACTTCACTCCCGAATTCCCAAGGGCGCAAGTAGGGCCTCGGTCATGCTTGCGTCCTGGCACCATCTTTTCCCCTGGCTTAGGCCCTCGTGGCCGGCCAACATACCCGTACCCATGACTGCGCTGGTGCAATAGCGGTACAGCCACAGTATCACACCTGACTTCCTCTCTTTTTCCTTCTTCACTTTTTCCTTCCGGTGGAGGAGTTTTTAGTGGGTATGCCGACTATTGGTGAGTGCCACACTCTAAGTCTCGACTCCCATCGGGGCTGGGGTAAGTGATTAAATCATTTTCTCCTCCACTCGAAAAAAAAAAAAATCGCTTCACCTCTTCCTCTTGGAGTTTCCAGAAGCACAATAGGCGGCTGTGCCCAAATTACACTAGTAATGAGTTGACAATTGTCTCCGTCTTTCGCCTACACAAAGCGTTATCAAACTGCAATCGCTTCTACACAGATAAACATAACATGAAGTGGGCATAAAAACGAGCGTTTAATTACTATCTTATCGGTGGTGTCGTAGCTACAAAAGCTGCAGAAGCTCTGTTTGTGCACTTTTATGGTGGGTGTGCTAAAGGATTCAACCTTGTACCTATTCTGATGTTGACAGAATAGTGTAAAACGGAAAGAAAGTGTTTGTCAATGTACCAATATTAGGACCAATTAATGCCCATTGTCAAAAGCCTGATGGAGATTTTGCTTTCCCCAGGAGCGTATGAACAGCATAACTCGAAAACGGGGGGTCTCAACGCGAACTCCCTTTAAATGGATTTTTTTTAAACTTTTTTATTTCCTCAAAAATTGCTCTAACATTTTGATTAAAATTCTATATGTTTCAGAAACTTTCATGACAGAGGAAATGCATATCTTAAATTTTTTTAAATAGCCGCTGAAGTCTTCTTCATTCTGAGCGACTTTTGCTTAACTGGTAAACCGTAAGAGTTAGACAAAATCTTAGTACACAAAAAAATGCAGATCTCGTTAAAGCGTACAATATATGTTTTTTGTGTGGAGTGAACCATTTTCTAGATACTCTAAATACTTATACTTTTGTCAAACGGGAAGTCCTTTGTTTGTCCTGGTCATGCAAAGAGAACGGAATTTCAAAGCCCTCACATAGCGATCAGCTCTAGCCTACTATATTCCCCTCTTCCCCTTGTACCTACAAGGATATATAGATAAAACCATTTCTACAAATGCTTATCTCGAATAACATGAAGTAGATAGGAAAACAAGCTTGTGTAAGAATAGGTTGTTGAGGAATGGGCAGAGAAAGTCACGTGAATGTAACACATTAAATGTTTGTACTTTTAGTATAAACTGAAATGATTACAATGCAGGAACGTAGCCTTTTGGGGGGGGGATTTTACTACAATTACTACTTCAGCTTGTCTGTTTCATCTCGTGTTATGTAGTGTTAGATTTTTTTTCCCATTTATATGCCGCCTTTGTTCGATTTTAAGTCGGCCTTATCCAATCCTTTCCCTCTGACTTGTTCCTGTGCAGTATCCCCAACGCCCAAGTTCGGAGTCCAGGGTAAAGCTAGGCCCTCTCATTCCAAAGCCTTCCACATCATCACCCTTCCATCGGAGGTAGTGGATACCGCCCAATGAGTGCCTCCACCTCAAAAATGGTCCAGTTATCGCTTGGTGAAATGAGGTAAACTTATAAGACTATATAGAGTGCATTAGAGACAACAACAACGACAACCACATTTAGGTCATAGACGATTGCTCATGGCAATAGTGTTCATTCGTTTCTTGTTTGTTCATCTATGTGCTGTGGCGTTATATCATGTACTGCTACTTTTATGTTTCAAATTCGCAGATCACATAATCTCGCCATTTTTACTTTCTCTACTCGTATAGTAAGTAGGGAAAGTATTGTATTCCACCCAAAAATTCGATACTGCGATTTCAGCGGAAATACATGCTTTGAGGCCCACTGAATCCAAAAAAGCATTTTCAGAAAAAGGTCCGCGCGCGCGTGTGTGTGTGTGTCTGTGAGCATAACTCTAAAATATAAGACGGATAAATACCAAACTTGATTTTGAGTTTAGTATCTTTCAAAGATGCGACACGAAGATTTTCCAGAAAATCCTTCCATCCCAGACTACCCTTCAGATGGAGGATTTTTCGAAAATTTTAATTTTCTCCAAAATGGCTATATCGATTTTGATTAAAATATCATATACGATGTTTCAGATACTTTCGTGGCAAATGAAATGTGTATCTTGAATTTTCTGTGAATGTCCGCAAAAGTCGTCTTCATTCTGAATGGATTTTGCATAACTGGTAAACTGTAAGAGATAGACATATGCTTTTCTCTCTCTCTCTCTCTCTCTCTCTCTCTCTTTCTTTCTTTCTTTGATCGAGTGAACCATTTCCGAGATATTCATTGTTATTTGTTTGAATTTTCCAATACGTATACTTTTTCTCAAATGAGAATTCTTATTCGTTTTTTTATATCCTGGACATACAGAGAAAATGGAATGCTCCATGTAGCTAGCAACCAGCTCTTAAAAGGATTTGACTATTGCTTAAAGCCTACGATATTCCTCTTGCACCTACAAAAATTAAATTAAACTCAGTTTTATTTATGGACGCTCTTTAACTGCAGTGGTCCTTAGCGTCGCATTCTATATTGGGAGTGAAAGACCGGAAATTTCCTTCGGAGGCCTCTTTATCAGGTTTGAGGTTATTTTACGTGGCGTAAATCTACGACGCAGGACCACCGACTTTACTTCCCTTCCGAAGGAAGCCGGGTTTGAACCCGCGACCTCGGGAACTAGAGGCCAGCATGGTAACCACCACACCACGAAGAACGACTTGCGCCTATAAAAACTTACAATAAAATATGTCTGCAAACGTTTATCTCGTTTAACATGAAGTAGATGGAGAATAAGCGTTTGTAAAAAGAGTTTTTACAAGAGTAGAGAAAGTCAGGTGAGACAACACATCAGTTTTTTTTTTTTTTTTTTTTTTTTTGCTATAGCACACGAAATATTTCATTAGAGAACATAACGTTTATAGGAGATGAACATATGTGCATTTTATTATTTTTCTGCACAGTCACCTTAATTCTAAACACTTGTTCAGCCGTCGCACCAGCTTTTGGATACAGTCAACACAGAACTCTGCGGCCGAATTGTGCCACGACTGATATTTTCATTCCCTATAAAGGTTATATTCATAAATAAAATATTTCGCGTGCTATAATAAAACGTTCTTACTTAAAAAACGACCCACGTATACAAATGCAGAGAAAATGTGTGAGTAAAGACTCACGATCATTTAAAACACTGTTTCTAGGCATTTTACATCCAACCACAAGAACCAAACTGCTTACAGGAGGTAATAAAAACTGAGGTCAAAGATTGTAGTTTTCTGTTAAGTATTTTATGCTTTACTATGCGTTAACGTAAACATTGGGTGATTACTTTGCAGAACGTAATAAGTCGAAGGGCTTTCTTCGACACAGTGTGGAAATGTATTTGTTTCCAAACACAAACACCGCAGGAAACTTGCTTCTAAAGCGAGCATAGGGAAGAATGTAAAATTTCAGATAATAAACAGTATAATACTTCAGAATATACACAAGTACACATTCTTATGTTCCACTAGAAATTTTTACTTTTCTTCAATCACTGTGCAAAAAAATGAATTACTCTCCAAGCCTTCATTAAACAACCAATCCGATATTCATGTTATACTGAACTACCGTTATCTGCCTACATCCTCAGCATAAATTCCAATATCTAATCAGACTAATAGAAGGTCGGCATAGTGTGGAACAACATTTATCCTGTAATTGCTATAAAAAAAAGGTGCAATTCCGACCTCGTTTAAGGTTAACTTGTAAATCGATCTCAAAGGAGCATGGTACGCTGAGCGTATGGATGCTCTACAGCAGTGAAGTATATTTGATGTATCTCACTAAAAATTGAATGAAATTTCTTGAAACTTTTACAGCTTACGAGATGTCAAATTCGGGAAAATGTATTAAAAGTTTGTTATTAACATAACTAACATTTAGGTGCACTTTTCTCTGTAACCTTTTACAGTATAAAATCACAATTTTTCATGCATAATTTAACTATACTTGACTATATGTGACACTAAAATCAATAAGCTAACTTATTTGCTTATGAAAAAAAATCTGAAGATTTACACTCACATGACTTTCTCTACTCTTGTACAAACTATTTTTACGAACTCTTATTCTCCATCTATTTCATATTAATCGAGATAAACATTTGCAGAAACGATCTTTTGACATGCAAAGAGAATTACATTTTACACATAGCGACCAGTTCTAAAAATATTTGACTATCGCTTAGGCGTACTATGTTCCCCTTGTTTTGTAATTGCAAGGGCAATATAAGTACAGACATATCTCTTAATAGCTGGATGCTAGGTGCAGCACCATTCCCTTTGCCACAGATTAATACTCGTTGCATATCCAAGACAAAAAAATGAATAACGAATCCCATTTGAGAAAATAAGTATTGAAAAATTTAAGGGAATAACAAGCAATATCTCGAAAATGGTTCACTCAACAAAAAAATGAATATGACATAAATTGTGTATTTTAACGCGATCTATATTTTTTGCGTAGTAAACTTTTGTCTATCTCTTATGGTTTGCCAGTTATGCAAAAGTTGTTTACAATGAATACTTTTGGAGACATTCCCAGAAAGTTCAAGATATACATTTTATTTGTCATGAAAATATCTTAAACATATGATACTTAATCAAAATCATTAGAGCCATTTTTGAGAAAATTAAAATTTTCGAAAAATGTTTCATGTAAAGGATAAACTGGGGTGGGGGGATTTTCTTGAAAACCTTCGTGTCGCATCTCTGGAAGATACTGAACCTAAATACCAAGTTTGGTGTTTATCCGACTGTTCGTTTCTGAGTTATGCTGTTCACAGGCGCACACACACGGACATGTTTCCAAAAATGCTTTTTTTGGATTCAGGGGGTCTCAAAACATATATTTCTGATGAAATCTCAGTATCGAATTTTTGGGTGGAATACAATACTTCCCCTACTTACTATACGTAGTTGAGAAAGTAAAAATTATCATTTCAAAGTTTAAGAAACTTAATTTTCTATTTTTTTTAAATTCTTATGGCTATTTTGCTATTTTCATTATAACTTTAAAAAAGTTTATTAATATTTTATATAAGTGTGTAAAATTTCAGTTTTCTGGCTTGAAAATGGTTCTTAATATCTATAAATGTGCTTCCCAGAAAAGAGATTTTGAAAATTCAGTTCGACGTTTTAACCTTCTACGAACAACCCAAATACATTTCAACATGATAATCATATGGATCTTCAGTTTTGGACTCCTGAATCTGTGCAATCCTCCTCTTAATAATTAATGTATTGCCCTTCCACATATACCGTGTGCAGGACAAGATTGGAACGGTAAAATCAGACGACTGAAGAACCCCGGCATTGAATTTTTCAGTTATCTGATTCTACCTTTCCAATCCTCTTCTTATAAAGATTTCACATTGACCTTTCCAGTCAAGGTCACGCACGGTATTCTCCCCTCTCACTCTATATCTGTCTCTTCCTAAATCCTTCCCCTCCAGTCCCCTCCCTTCCGCAAAGCTTTAGACCAGACTTGCAAGACATTACTGCCACAACAATACTATAGTACTGCAAGAGGGGAGTGCAAACCGGGAAAAATGGCCTTGAGCGGACTGGCGAAAACGAAAACACTATAGTCTAATTACACCTCAAGTCAGTGATATCACTGCACTTTGAAGGAGGGGAAGGAGGAGTGGGTGTGTCAGAGCTCGATTTAAAAGGAGGCTGGGTATGCGCTCCATGCTTAAAATGGCCGCAACATGATAAATGTATGGAATTTCTTAAACTACAAACTTCAGGGAATATTTAATGACAAATACAAAAAAAGTCATTTTTGTTTACTTCTGATTAGCACGTTCCCTTAAAGGAAATACAGAAGCAATACTTACCAAGTTTTCCGTTGGGACTGTAGGCATCATAGCTGCCGGACGACATGGGCGAGGAGTAGCCATTAGACATGACGGTGTAGGGATGCCCTGGGGGTCCGGGGGAAGGGGTCAGGGGTGGCAAAGGGACCGTGGACCCTGGCGATGACGATAGCCAGTCGTCGGTCCGAGGTCTCTTGTTGCTGCTGGCGATACCGCCGAACAGACTGTTGCCGCTAGGCGGCGTCGTGCTGGAGCTGGGCATGGGGGCAGGGGTGGCCGCCAAATGCTGGGCCGATAGGTCCACCGAGGGCGCCGCTCCCGGGCTCTGGACCCGCGGTTCGGTCTTGACGATGCCGAGAAGCTGGTCATCGGGCAAGCCGGCACCGGCCCCGCTCCCCCGAAACAGCAGGTCGTGCTTCAGGTCCATGACAACCTCGCTACCCCCCCACGAGAACACCGCTGGAAAATCACTCTCCACGGTCAGGCAGTCACTGTCACCGTTTCTCACAATGTCACCATCATACCCCAGCAACTGACCACAGTTTAACCCCCCCAGGTAGTCACTCGTGTGTTTCCACTCACTCCCTGATGTCTTGGTAGCACACCCGGTGCCAATCCTCCGTCATCTGCAACACAACCAACAAACACAACGTCAGTTTGAGTCTTACATCTACCTAAAATAACACATACATTTAATTACTGGGTATCTGCTTGCCAAATTATGAAATTACTTTGGCATAATATGAAAAATAATTAACAAAGCTCACAGAACCACTAGCAATACAGTTTTACCAGTTTTACTTCCTTTTAATACCATTTTCGTTTACTTTTAGATGTTTTAAAATAAATTTAGTTGCATTTTATGACCTAATATAACTTTAATACAGCATTCAAAAGAAAGAAGAAAAGCAATGTTTGCATTGAAGAGAAAGCAATACAATAAACCGCAGTTTTTATAAATTCTAGGAAAAGCTTGATAGGATAGATGATAAACCATCAGGTTGTGCGGGTTCATGTCCTGTTTGCTCCGTCACGCCAGCAGACTAGTCGAGTACATCGTCAGTGATAAGAGTTAATACACATAAAACGGTGATACCATATCTATTGTGTGGTTGACATTACTATTCACCGCACTCTTTCGCTGTAAATCCAGCTTCCCACATTCTTCACTGGTGTATTAAAATGAGATTTGAATAGTACAGAATCAACTCACAGTCACTATACTACCCTTACTTGGGATTTTCTCGTTCTCCATGAAATAATTTAACACAGAGATGCCAAATGTCTACTTACGTACTACAATTACCAAATCATTTCCAGTTCGTCTGTTACAATGCAGAGTATAAAACTTACATTTTAATAGTGGAATGTGAGGGAGGATATATGAGAAGCACGTGAAATATTAAAAGAAAATACGAATGGGTGCTCGCAAAATCAGGCTAACAATTATTTTGTCAGCACTTAGAAAAGTCATCCTTAACAAACGCCAATAAAACAAATCGCCCTTGTATTCTAGCATACATAGGAATAGAAGAACAATACGGCCATCTTACACTACCTGCGTGGCCTCCTGTAAGTACCAAGTGAACTATTTTGCTATGTATTCGAGAGGTCCCGGGTTCATTTTCCATGGCTCAACTAATCTCTTTTTTTCCTGGTTTCTCTTAGTCGCCAAGGTAAATACCGGATTGGATATTTAATACCACGACCCAAAAGTTCACCTCAAGTCTAAAACAATAATAAAAAATTGATGTGTTATACTCACATGACTTTCTCTATTCTTGTACAAACTATTTGTGTTAATCAGGTATCCAGGTTTCTTCTAGATGCAAGGGAAATACGGTAGGCTTTAAACGATAGTCAACTACTTTAAGAGCTGGTTATGTGGAGCATTCTATTCTCTTTGTATGTCCAGGACATAAAAAAACGAATAACCTATTCCCATTTGAGAAAAAGTACAAGTATGGGAAAATTCAAACAAATAACGAGGAATATCTCGAAAACGGTTCACTCTACATATATATACATTATATATATATATGACAAATTGTGTGTTTTAACGATATCTACATATTCTATGTAGAAAAAGTGTATCTATCTCTTGCGGTTTACCAGTTATGCAAAAGCATTCAGAATGAAGAGAACTTCTGGGACATTCTCAAAAAATTCAAGATATACGTTTCATTTGTCATGAAAATATCTTAAATATATGATATTTTAATCATAATCGTTAGTCATGTTTGATAAAATCAAAAATTTCGAAAAATGTTCCATGTAAACGGCGGTCTGGTGTGGGTCATTTTCTTGAAAATCTTCGTGTCGCATCTTTGAAAGATACGGAACTTAAATACCAAATTTGGTATTTATCCGATTTTTGTTTTTGATTTATGCTGTACAGACACACACAATGGACCTTTTTCTAAAAAGGCTTTTGCTTTATTCAGAGGACCTTGAAACATGTATTTCCGATGAAATTTCGGTATCGAATTCTTCGATGGAATGCAATACTTCTCCTGCTTACTATACGTAGTAGAGAAAGTAATAATAGAAAATAGATGGCAATAGTAAAAGCTCTGCCATCTATCCACAGATAACGAAAGCAGGAAGGCACTCTAATGACATCTGCCGGCATGTGTAGAGGCACCTCTGCACTAAGGCATCTATGGACACGTGACGAAGCAAGATGTATGGTACAGGGATGAGACCTAGAAGGTTAATTGTTCGCCAACCACCGATCCAAGAGGTAACTCCTAGCAGATCCGACGCGACATGACTACGGAGTTACGCGTCGTAAAACAAAGAGAGAGAGAGAGAGAGAGGAAGGAGAAAGCAAAATACACGTTTTCAATTAATTGTTATAAAGTTACAAGCTTTGCATCTCATCGCATACGTTTCCTTACGGTTAGCTGAAATCAGTGGATGTAGCTATTCTGCAGTAGATCGACGAATGTACCTAACTTTAAAAAAAAAAAAATATATATATATATATATATATATATAACTTGTTCTCGCGAGTACCCATTCATATGATAATGGCATCTTCTCCGTAAATACACGATTTTGGAAGGCAAGGGATGTGAATAAGGTTCAGGCTTCCACGGTCTTAAATATGGGGGGAAAATCTTATTTGACGTGTAACTCGTAAACTTAACTCTGCTGGTGATCTCAAAAAGCCAACAACTTAGTAATATTGTTTATTTCAGCTCATAAATCAAATGCGAGCACCTATTTTGGGTATGTTTCTATTTAAAGCACATGAGTGTTATTTTGAACAAAACCTCTATAAGTATCTTCCTTAAAATTTACATACTACGTCTTTATGACTTTCCTTTTACTTCAATAACTCAGCCAATAACTCCTATGCTATTTATTCAGATTAACTGGGAGCATAAATAATGCACACCGAGCGTTCTCAAATTCCATGAAAGCAGGTGGGCGACTGTTAATTCGTGGGCCGCTGACTTAAGGTCACGTACAAAACAAACATTGTTTCATTTATATTCTCTAATAATTTTGAATAAGTACTACAGGGAAAACTCTGATTCACTTCGGTTAGAACTCAAAGCAAGCGCTGACTTTCTATAAACTTGATCGACCTTGTGAGTGCAGCTTGGAGTTTACTGTGTTTTGTTTCAATTTATTGCATTCTCAATTCCTTCCGATAGATGGCGAGGGACAAGATCAAGGACAAATGCCGGCAGGGAACGCCTTAACCAACCTTCACATGACTCTGGAAAGAGCTACGTAACATGGGCTTCAACAGTTCTATTTGAAATATATCTCCTGAAATCTTTTGATCGTCAATGGATAACCTTGACGGTTTATATTGTTGCCGCATTAGGTACCTTATTCGGGGCGCTGAAACCTTAGTTTACATTTCGAGCAAAGTAACAAAATGGCTTTCCGGAATTGAGTTAATAGCTAGCAATACTTTAAGCCTTTTGGGTGGAATGCAATATAAGGTACGTGGGAAAGTAATGATGATAAATTTTGTTTAATATAATTCTTAAGTTCGTGTTGACAATAGGTCTAAGTATGGATACTTTTATCTATCTTATATATCGCCTGCACCAGATATATACTTTTGAACCAAATAGAATTAGAATATAATACATCGGATTTTTCTTTCTTACCATGACACTTATATACGGATTTCAACCGCTGATTCTCTCATTCTTATTTAAGAGTGAATCATGTTGGCGGTGAGGAATTTCCCCACTTGGAATACTATACTGTGAGGCAGTATTTATATCACTTAAATATCAGTCTAATTATATAATGTAATATATAATAACAGCACGTCTTAAAGCAATATGTATATAATATATAAAGTGTATGTAACAGTCATTGTATTGATGTTTATTTTATTATGTACATGTATAATAATGTGATGTGAATGTATTACGTAATCTAACAATGTAGGAGCTGTGAGAATAGAAGCAAGCTGCTTTCCGTAGCAAACAGAATTACAATGTAGAAGCCGAAAGTTGCTAACAATGAGGTAACCTTAAGGCAACAATAAATTAGAAAGTTTAATAAAGGTACTAATAATTATGGAACAATAATAATGTAATATTTAAAACCGTTTATAAATAGCCAATCAAAAACTAGAAAAAGCTTAAGCTAAATAAAAGTATTCTATTGGGGTAGGCTTAGCCAATCAAAGACTTGAAATAGTGGAAATGTGCAAATTCAGGCGGCAGACGCTACAAGATTGCGTACCCGAGCGGTACGATACAGGTTCAAGGTGAGACATGAAAAGTTATTGCCGTAAGAATAATATATAGTTTACGTGTTAAAAGTGCATTTAACAATAAACTCACAGCTCTTTAGTAGGATATATCAGTGAAGTGTTATTTAATCGTGTGAAGGATTAATAAAACGAAGTTAAATACCATTATAATTTGTGTAGGCCTTCATTGTTTAGCCACACCAACCCTGCTAAGAGATACGTGTTCTGAAAATTACTACTGATGCAGCCGAGGCATACATATATAATAATTAAATAAACATTAAAATACAAAGTTGATTTTTTAAACGTGGGGCGAAGGCCACCGGAAATCTTGTACCGTACATGGGACGAATACTCCAAGAAACATACGAGGGGCACTATTTATATTTTGAGCCCTGGCAACCCTGAATGTTGTAGGTGCCATCTGACGTTTCCAATGGAAAGTTTGACATTTTTTACCATAATCTACTTCAAACATTTTGTCAATAGAGCGTCATTTGTTTTGTTTAGACTAACTTGAAAATTGTGTGTCAATAAAAACATGGAATTAACTCGTGAAAATGTTCGTGCAAGGATTTATTACGCCTTTCGACGTGGATTATCAAGACAAGAGTGCATCGATCAACTAACTTCCACATTTGGCGACGAAGCTCCATCCTTTGCCACTGTGAAACGCTGGTATAACGAACTTAATCGTGGCCGCCGTTCGCTCAATGATGAAGCTCATGAAGGTCGTCCAAAATCAGTTGTGGCAAAAAACATTGATGCTGTGCAAAAACTAACAATGAAAGATCGTCATGCGACATGTTGTGAGATTGAGACAACCCTAGGCATTAGTTCCACCAGCATATATAAAATATTGCATGATTATTTAGCCGTGAAAAAGGTTTGCTCTCGTTGGATCCCACATAATTTGACGCAATCTCAAAAAGATGCTCGTGTCGATTGGAATACAAAAACACTCAAGAAATACAATGGCGGTGCCTCAAAAGACGTATATAAGATTGTAACAGGTGACGAATCATGGATATTTGCCTATGAGCCGGAACGTAAACAGCAGTCGACTGTATGGGTGTTTCAAGATGAAGCAAATCCAACAAAAGTTGTTCGCATTCGAAGCACTTCGAAGCAAATGGTCGCCTGCTGTTTCAGCAAAACTGGCCATGTGGCAACAGTGCCTTTAGAGGAGCGTAAAACGGTCAATGCCGAATGGTACACAACCATTTGTTTGACGGAAGTTTTCGGTGAAGTAAGGAAAACCAACAAGAACCGTAGGATCGTGCATCAAGACAATGCGAGCGCACACACATCTCGTCTAACAACAGAGTATTTGAAGGCTCAAAAAATCGAATTGATGGGTCATCTGCCATACTTTAATACTGAAAGAAAAATCAGTATAAGATTGATTTCGTCTGTCGACATCAAGAATCGGTAAATAATATTTACTTTCGAATTATTATGCCAATGGTTTAAAAGATAACAGCAGTTGTTGAAAATTCTTATACTTGAATCGCACACATATACATATACTAGACGCATTGTTCTTCTTGTCAGAGTAGTAGATAAGAAGGGATTTTGGGGGTTGGAAAACCCTGATAAAAATGTAAAAAAAAGCAAAATTAGCTTAGTTAAAATAATAGCAACTTTCTAGTTTCCTAATCGTACCACCGATAGCGCTATATATCGCCGCATACCTTGGACAATATCGCCAAAGGTGACAGCAACAGAAGTTGAAGTTTGAACCCTCCACCCTTGTTAAAAAATATAAAAACGAATAGCAAAAGTAGATTCGTTAAAATAATAGCATCCATCTAGGTTGGCAGGAATGAAATACTGCCTAATCGCATCACTGGTAGCGCTACATTTACGCGCATGTCTTAGTATCGCCAAAGGTAACGCCAACAGAAGCTGTACTTTAGATTGCGAGGGCACAACCATGATTTTAAGATGACGGCGGCATGTTTCCATTCTAGTGCTAAATTTTAGTAGTTTCCAATGAGTGCAATATCTCCCAGTTTAGAACATAACAGAAACCCTATTTTGTAGTGAAATAAAATGGCTTGTAGCAGTAATATAAAATACTTCACAATGGTCATTAATTCACATGTCGCCACACATTTGCTGCTTAGAATACACAAAACAGCCTATGTTACTTTTAATTCCAAATCCTTAACAGTTTTCTGGGTACGTTATTGACTAGAAACATCCTTAACCTTATTCCATTCAATCTTTCAAATTTACCAAATACACTATGTGATCAAATGTATCCGGACACCTGGCTGAAAATGACGTACAAGTTCGTGGCGCCCTCCATTGGTAATGCTGGAAGTCAATATGGTTTTGGCCCACCCTTAGCCTTGATGACAGTGTTCATTCTCGCAGGCATACTTTCAATCAGGTGCTGGAAGGTTTCTTGGGGAATGCCAGCCCATTCTTCACGGAGTGCGGAACTGAGGAGAAGTATCCACGTAGGTCGGTGAGGCCTGGCACGAAGTCCGCGTTCCAAAACATCCCAAAGGTGTTCTATAGGATTCAAGTCAGGACTCTGTGCAGGCCAGTCCATTACAGGGATGTTATTGTCGTGTAACCACTCCGCCACAGCCCGTGCAGTAAGAACAGGTGCTCGATCGTGTTGAAAGATGCAATCGCCATCCCCGAATTGCTCTTCAACAGTGGGAAGCAAGAAGGTGCTTAAAATATCAATGTAGGTCTGCGCTGTGATCGTGCCACGCAAAACAACAAGGGGTGCAAGCCCCCTCTAGGAAAAACACGACAACACCATAACACCACCACCCCGAATTTCACTGTTGGCACTACACACACTGGCAGATGATTATCTCGGGCTTATGAGCTTATGAGCAGCCGCTCGACCATGGAATCCAAGGTTTCTCACCTGATGCCTAACTGTTATAGTACTTGGAGTGGATCCTGATGCAGTTTGGAATTCCTGTGTGATGGTCTGGATAGATGTCTGCCTATTACTTTTTACGACCCTCTTCAAAAGTCGGCGGTCTCTGTCAGGCAACAGACGAGGTCGGTCTGTACGCTTATGTGCTTCACGTCCACTTCACGTTCCACTTCACTATCGCATCAGAAACAGTGGACCTAGGGATGTTTAGGAGTGTGGAAATCTCGCGGACAGACTTCTGACACAAGTGACACCCAATCACCTGACCACGTTCGAAGTCCGTGAGTTTCACGGAGCGTCCGATTCTGCTGTTTCACGATGTCTAATGACTACTGAGGCCGCGGATGAGTACCAGGCAGTAGGCGGCAGCACAATGCACCTAAGATGAAAAAGGTATGTTTGTGGGGTGTCCGGATACTTTTGATCACATAGTGTATGTGTGCATTAAATGCATTATCTATTTTTAGGGGGAGGTGATATATAGGAACAAAGACACGAGGACACTGATAAACAAGAGCTGAGGGCAAGGAGTATGAAATGGGATCATTAGTATTTTACAAAATGATAATGCCGGAATTAGGAAAACAAAAGTCGTACAATTTTATAATAAAAAAGAAAGGGTAGCGATAGCAAGGTTTTGGCTAAGGAAACTTAAGGGACTCAGAGGTACTGTTTTACGAGGAATATGTCCGATATGTGGAGAATTGAAGATGGAATACACACTCTGATGGGAAGTCCTCCGTGGTGCAGTGGTTACCATACTAGCCTCGCCCCCGAGGAGGGCCATGTTTTTTGTTTCGGGTGTAAAAATCCTTAGAATGGCTTCCTTCGGAAGGGATATAGAGCCGGTGGTCCCATGTCGTAGATTTACGGCACGTAAAAGAAACTCAAGTCTGAAAGAGGTCTCTGAGCAAAATTACCGTCTTTCACGCCCAGTATAGAATGGGACACCAAGAACCACAGCAGTTAAAGAGCGTCCATAAATAAAAAAATCTGACTTTCTCTACTCTTGTACAAACTATTTTTACAAACGCTTATTCTCTATATTCTTCATGTTAATCGAGATATCGAGATGTTAATCTTATTGATAATTTTGTTGTAGGTGCAAGGGGAATTGGTAGACTTTAAGCGATAGCCAAATCTTTTAAGAGCTGGTTGCTATGTGGAGCATTCCATTCTCTTTGCATTACCAGGACATAAAATAATAATACTAATAGTAATAATAATAATAATAATAATAATAATAATAATAATAACGAATTCCCATTTGAGAAAAAGTAACTATTGGAAAATTTAGTATCTCGGAAATGGTTAACTCGACAAAAAACAAAATGTATGTGATATAAATTGTGTGTTTTAACGAGATCTACATTTTTACTTTCCCTACTACGTATAGTAAGTAGGGGAAGTATTGTATTCCACCCAAAAATTCGATACCGAGATTTCACCGGAAATACATGTTTTGAGACCCCCTGAATCCAAAAAAAACATTTTTGGAAACATGTCCGTGTCTGTGTGTGTATGTGTGTGTGTGTGTGTCTGTGAACAGCATAACTCAGAAACGAACAGTCGGATAAACACCAAACTTGGTATTTAGGTTCAGTATCTTCCAGAGATGCGACACGAAGGTTTTCAAAAAATCCACCCCCCCCAGATTACCCTTTACATGGAAGATTTTTCGAAAATTTTAATTTTCTCAAAAATGGCTCTAACGATTTTGATTAAAATATTATATGTTTAAGATATTTTTATGACAAATAAAATGTATATCTTGAATTTCCTGGGAATGTCTCCAAAAGTATTCTTTATTGTGAACGACTTTTGCATAACTGGTAAACCATAAGAGATAGACAAAATTTTGCTACACAAAAAATGTAGATCGCGTTAAAGTACACAATTTATGTCATATACATTTTTTTGTTGAGTGAACCATTTTCGAGATATTGCTTGTTATTCCCTTAAATTTTTCAATACTAATTTTCTAAAATGGGAATTCGTTATTCATATTTTTGTCTTCGATATGCAAAGAGTATTAATCTGTGGGAAAGGGAATAGTGCTGCACCTAGCAACCAGCTATTAAGAGATATGTATGTGCTTAAAGGCTACTGTATTTCCAAATTGCCCTTGTAAATATACATTCCCCCTTACATCTACAAGAAAATTAGCAATAAGATAGACTCTGCAAATGTTTATCTCGATTAAGATGAAGAAGATGGAAAATAAGCGTTTGTAAAAATAGTTTGTACAAGAGTAGAGAAAGTCATGTGAGTGTAACACATCAGATTTATTTTGTAGTAAACTTTTTCGTCTATCTCTTACGGTTTCCAAGTTACGCAAAATTCATTCCGAATGAGCACGACTTTTGGGGACATTATCAGGAAATTCAAGATGTACACTTCATTTGCCATGGAAGTATCTTAAACATGCGCTATTTTAATCAAACTCTTTAGAGTCATTTTTGAGAAAATCAAAATGTTCGAAAAATGTTCCATGTAAAGGGTAGTCTGGTTGAGCGAATTGTACTGAAATTCTTCGTGCCTCATCTTTGAAAGATATTGAACCTAAATACCAACTTTGGTATTTATCCAACCTTTCGTTTTTGGGTTATGCTGTTCACAAACACATTTTCTAGAAACTTTTTTCTGGATTCAGGGGGCCTGAAAATATGTATTTCCGGTGAAATCACGGAATCAAATTTTTGGGTGGAATGCAGTACTCCCTCTACTTACTATACGTTGTAGAGAAAGTAAAAATGTAAGAGATATAACGAAGAATGTAATATCAGAGGTCTGGGGAACAACTGGTAGGCCAATCCTAACAGACCCTCAATGCACAATTAAATTAAATACCTATTTCAAATACTTTCTTTTGTAAGCAATTGCAATGAAACAACTATTCAATATTTGAGTCTGATTTGCAGTTCCAGACACTAGAGCAGTCCGCTTATGTTCCTAAAAGCATTTGAAACGTGTCAAACAGTGGAGTAATTGGGAAACTTTAGTCCCAGAAGTGACAAAGGCAGCTGGCTCTTCCCCTGGGCTAGACAGATGCACACACGCAGAAAATTCCAAGAAGCTATTGCTGAACTGGCGAGGAGGATATTACAAGTTATGCTACTACGATAATATCTACCAGCGGCTGTAACTAACGAGGGTGGAAGGGAAGTTTGTGACACGCTATAGACCTTTCCTACGCTACACATGCGGTTTAAGTTTATACAGTGTGTTCATAAAAATACTGTCGTACTTCGAACTGGTATTGCGTCGCTTTGAATAGTCGTATTTGGGTGAAGCTGGTGACATTCGAAAGAAAAAGTAAAATATTTTGTGCATGTCAACAATGGACAACAATGAACGGGAATCAAACACAGAAACTAAATTTACTCACGTTTGCGATTAATCGACATGGGTTCATTGTTGGATATTTAACAAGCTGGTTACATGTGAATGTTTGCTTTTAAAATTGTGTTGTTATTAAAGAACTTTTAAGGAGTTACGGCGAACCCACAACAACGTAGTTGGTGTGTTTTGGAATATCATAGCAAGCAGAGTCTGGTGCAGGTACAGTGTACTTTCAAGCTCCTACACACACCTTTATTTTGAAGTGATACCGTGATTTTGTGGATCATGGCTGCATATGTCATCAAAGGAAAGACCATCTGTCAATACGGAAATTGCGGAACAAGTGCGGAAGGCATTTATACGTAGTCTGCACGTAGAGCTAGCCAGCAGTTAAACATCCTTAAATCCACCGTATCTAAGATCCTGCGTACGCGACTGAAGTTTCACCTCTACAAACTGCAAATACTGCATAAGTTGAAACCTGATGACCCTGCAAAACGATTAGATTTCTCTGAACATTTATTGGTACTAATAGAAGATAATGAAAATCTGTCAGAAAAATTACTTTCAGTGATGAGGCAACATTCCACGTTAGTGGAAAAGTGAACAGGCATAATTTGGGGGAGCCAGAATCCACATGCCATTTTGGAAGTTGAAAGAAACTCCCCTAAATATAATTTTTATTTTTGTGTCGTATCGAAACGTCAGTCGCCCATTTTTCTTTCAACGGTCCAACTTATTTTTACATGCTCACTGAATGGTTATTTCCACAATTGGAAGAAGGCAACAAATTATTTTCCAACAAGATGGAGCACCTCCTCGCTGGCATTTACATGTTCGAGAACATCTGAATGAGCGGCTTCTAGGAAGATGGATTGGACGTGCCGAAAATGATGTCTTCTACAAGTGGCCGTCGAGGTCGTCTGACTTGACGGTCTGTGACTTCTCTTTATGGGGTTACATAAAGGATTGTGTCTATGTACCCCATTGCCTTAAAACCTGCATTAAGTGCAACTTCGTATCACTCCTACCATCCAGTCCATTTCATCAGATATGTTGGAGCTTGTGTGGCGTGAATGGAAATATCACCTTGATGTCTGCAGCGTCATTCGAGGGAGCCACATTCAATGTCTATGAGGTATAGTAAAAAATATTTGAATTTTTCTTTCGAATGTCACCAACTTCACCCAAATACGACTACCATAAGCGACGCAATACCAGTTCAAATTACGACAGTACTTTGATGGACACACTGTATTATAAAACATGCCTCATTCATAATTATATCGTACTTCTGCGTAGTTCGAATTTACGTTAATTATGCAACCAGTACGGCTTCCAAGGAAACGCATACAATACACTGCAAGATATCAGTTAAAGCCTATATAATTTTTCATTAATTACAAGAAAGTTTCTGTTGCACATAAGTTATCCTTTTTAAACTTGTACATGAGCATAGTCCAACACATCGCTGACAGAGTCTGTCGTCCTCCATGGTCTAGGGGTACCATGCTAGCCTCTGGTGCCTGAGGTCCGCGGGTTCAAACCCGGCATTGGGCGATGGACTTTTCTGGGTGTAAAACTCCTTAGCATGGCTTCCTTCAGAAGGGTAAAGCCGGTGGTCCCGTGTCGTAGATTTACGGCACGTAAAAGAACCTCAAACCTGATAAAGAGGCCTCCGAGCAAAATTTCCGGTCTTTTACTCCCAATATAGAATTGGACGCTAAGAACCACAGTTAAAGAGCGTCCATAATCTGCATCCATCCTTCCAATGTAATAGTTAATACTGTAGTGCAGGGATTCTCAACCTATGGTACGCGTACCATTCATGATACGTGAGTTGTTGGCGGGTGGTACGTAAACATTTTAGCAAATAAGTTAAATTAACATTTGTTTTACAAAACAACAAATATTTGGCAGTTCCACTATAACTCGGAAATAATAGATTTTACCATAAAAAACTTTGTGTGATAGTGTTTGTTGTTGAAAAGGTAGAATCAGACCGAAAAATTCAATGCCGTATCCGGGATTTGAACACGGAACTTTGAACTTTAACAAAATTAACTTTTAAGCCATTTCACAGAACAATCCAATGAATGGGAATAGATTAAACAGCTTTTATCCAATAAATACCTAATTCTAAAATACTACAGACAAGAAACAGCATAATAAATCATTAGTGTTGTTATAAATGCAGAAAAATGCTTATTTTGACCCTTGTACCACAAAATCCTTCGTAAAATTTGCTTAGTGATACGTCTAACATCTGCGTTGAAGGTACATGGTACGTCGATGGAAAAGGTTGAAAACCTCTGGTTTAGTGAATATAATGTTTTCCTTTCACAAATGTAGAGTGTTATTTGTATAATGATTAGTGTTACTACAACAGAGCACACAAGGCGAAAGCAACATCCTAATCTCCTTAAGAAATCACACTCTATAGACAAAACATCTATAATTGTCCCTTGAACCATACAGCAGAAATTGATGGGGAATAGGACAATACACACTTAGCTGCACTGAAAACAAGTCAATAAATTTCTCGCAAAATTTACAAAAGGTACAAAAGATATGCCGCTTCTTTGTAAGAGCCTATAAATGCAAACTTGCAGCAAGCCACGCATCGTGCAGCTTCTCTCTTAGAAGCAGACGGTCTTTGTTGCGTATGATGGGAACCACAATCAAAATAGCTCTTATAAATCTGTATCGTCAGGAAAAAATGGCAACCTTTCATCGCTGTTTTCAAGTGGCATATCGTTTGAACCTTCTCTAAATTTTGCAGCAATTATATTCGAATCCAGCAGTATTTACAATTATGCCTAGTTCCATCGAAATAATGGGTACTACTAAAAAAATCTGATGTGTTACATTCACATGACTTTCTCTACTCTTGTACAAAATATTTTTACAAACGCTTATTCTCCATATGCTTCATGTTAATCGAGATATCGAAATGTTAATCTTATTGTTAATTTTCTTGTAGATGCAAGGAGAATTGGTAGACTTTAAGCTATAGCTAAATATTACAAGAGCTGGTTGCTATGTGGAGTATTCCATTCTCTTTACATGTCCAGTACATAACAAAAAAAATCTGATGTGTTACACTCACATGACTTTCTCTACTCTTGTACAAACTATTTTTACAAACTCTTATTCTCCATCTACTTCATGTTAATCGAGATAAACATTTGCAGAGTCTATCTTATTGCTAATTTTCTTGTAGATGTAAGGGGAAAATATATTTACAAGGGCAATATAGAAAAACAGTAGCCTTTAAGCACATACATATCTCTTAATAGCTGGTTGCTAGGTGCAGCACCATTCCCTTTGCCACGGATTATAACTCTTTGCATATCCAAGACAAAAAATGAATAACGAATTTCCATTTTAGAAAATAAGTATTGAAAAATTTGAGGGAATAATAAGCAATATCTCGAAAATGGTTCACTCAACAAAAAAATGTATATGACATAAATTGTATATTTTAACGCGATCTACATTTTTTGTGTAGTAAAATTTTGTCTATCTCTTATGGTTTACCATTTATGCAAAATTCGTTCATAATGAAGAATACATTTGGCGACATTCCCAGAAAATTCGGGATATACATTTTATTTGTTATGAAAATATCTTAAACATATGATATTTTAATCAAAATCGTTAGAGCCATTTTTGAGAAAATTAAAATTTTCGAAAAATGTTCCATGTAAAGGGTAGTCTGGGGTGGGAGGATTTTCTTGAAAATCTTCGTGTCGCATCCTTGGAAGATACCGAACCTAAATACCAAGTTTGGTGTTTATCCGACTGTTCGTTCCTGAGTTATGCTGTTCACACACAGACACACACACACAGACACACACACACAGACACGGACATGTTTCCAAAAATCCTTTTTTTGGATTCAGGGGGTCTCAAAACATGTACTTCCGCTGAAATCTCGATATCGAATTTTTGGGTGAAATACAATACTTCCCCTACTTACTATACGTAGTAGAGAAAGTAATGAATAACGAATTCCCATTTGAGAAAAAGTACAAGTATTGGAAAATTTAAGGGAATAACAAGTAATATCTCGAAAATGGTTCACTCAACAACAAAAATGTATATGACACAATTTGTGTATTTTAACGCGATCTACATTTTTTGTGTAGTAAAATTTTGTCTATCTCTTATGGTTTACCAGTTATGCAAAAGTCGTTCACAATGAAGAATACGTTTGGAGACATTCCCAGAAAATTCAAGATATACATTTCATTTGTCATGAAAATATCTTAAACATATGATATTCTAATCAAAATCGTTAGAGCCATTTTTGAGAAAATTAAAATTTTCGAACAATGTTCCATGTAAAGGGTAATCTGGGGTGGGGGGATTTTCTTGAAAACTTTCATATTACATCTCTGGAAGATACTGAACCTAAATATCAAGTTTGGTGTTTATCCAGCTGTTCGTTTCTGAGTTATGCTCTTCACAGACACACACACATGGACATGTTTCCACAAATGCTTTTTTTGGATTCAGGGGTCTCAAAACATGTATTTCCAGTGAAATCTCGGTATCGAATTTTTGGGTGAAATACAGTACTTCCCCTACTTACTATACGTAGTAGAGAAAGTAAAAATCTAACATGTTTCTACCTGTATTATCTATCTTAATCAGTTCCGTCATGAAAACGGTTAATCAAGCAAAACAGAAGTACTAAGTTTAAGTGCTCTTAGTTTTCTTTGTCTTTCCTGTCCTATTTGTTTCAGTATAGACCTGATTCTGGAGTATGGAATCTATATTCACGGTAAAAACTTGTTTCCTAGTAGCTTCACTTCTCTACTGGTAACCTATAGCAAAACGAGGAAGTCATTGATGTATTCCACCCAAATATTCGTATGGAGACTTCACTGGAAATAAACTTTTGTGGTCCCTGCAAAAATAAAAATAAAAAAAATATAATTTTAGAAAAAAAGTGTATTTGTGCGTGTCTGTGTATGTGAAGAATAACTCAAAAACGCAAAATACCAAAAATAATATTGATATTTATTTTCTTCCAAGGATGCAAACAAGAAGATTTTTAACCAAATTCCCACACCCCAACCTAACCTTTCCATGCAACATTTTTCGTTAATTTTTATTTTCTCAAAGATGGCTTAAAGCTCCTTGTACACGATAAAATTTTGTCAAGTTCAATGCTTTACAAGTCTTTCCAAGAGTCATTACAACTTCACAACTTGTCTTGTCAAATTCTTCCAAGTCTTTGAAAGTCTTGAAAGCAAATAACGACACATTCTAAACGCTCAAAGATTTGACAATGATTTAACGGCGTTGCCTTAATGAAATGCGAGTATTTACAGTACGTCACAAAACCTGCAACCTGGCTGAAAGCGAAAAGTAAACAAAAATGACCACCTGGGCAAGGGATGTGCTATGCAAGCTGATTAGGTTATACGAAAGCTAGTCATGTCTACCTATGTATGTGGGCTCTGTGGATTACCACATGAAGAAGAAGACGAGGGCATATGAAGAAATTGCCAGGTAGATTTCCGAAGTATACAATAATACATTAATGCAATGTTATGTAGAGTAGTTAACCTACCGATTAGTATTATTTCCAATGTATTCCTTAATCGTAACCTGATTCCATTGGGTATAATACATGCAATTACGTAAAGAACAATACTTTCATTGCAAACTGTTATACCTTGAGGCTAATGGTAAATTACTTTGCAGCTGATAAAACTATTGATGGGTTCTGAAAGGATGCAGTTTTGCAAAAAGACAACGTGTAAATACAGGTTTATGACTTTGTCCAATCTTGTTAGGTCCGATCAAGTCTTATCCAATCTTGTTAAATAGTCTTCAATATTTGGGAATTTTTTTTGTAAACTCTTCAATTGAAAAACAAGTTTGATCATGTACGAAGGGCTTAAGTTATTTACATGACAAGTAAAATGCATATCTTGAATTTTCTGACAATAGTCCTCTTTATTCTGAATGCCTTTCGTATAATCGAAAACCGTAAGATCTAGTTAAATCTCACAATTTGTGTCAAATAAAATTTTTGTGGCGTTATCCATTTCCGAGATATTCTTTCTTATTGTAATGGATTTTAAAATACTTACACTTTCTTGAAGTGGTAAGCCACTATTCTGTGTTTTCTCGTGGTAAAGCAAAGAGCATAGAATTTCAAAGCCATTACGTAGCGATTCGCTTCTTAAAAATCTGACTATCCCTTTTGCCTATTGTAACCTTTGTATACCTAAAACGAAATGAGTAAATGTTATTTGTGTAGATTATCAAGAAATGGGTAGAGGAATAAGCTTTCGTAGGAAGAGAGAAAGTAGTGTGAATGCAACAGATTTTGTTTCCAAGTATGGCTCAAAATGTATCGCGACATTTTATTGCTTTACATTTTCCATTATATTTTTCTTTTATCTTATTTGCAATTCTACTTCTGATTATGGAAAAGGAATCCACTAGAATAAATAAACATATAAAAAAAGGAAACGTGTTCAGCAGATCTTATAAATGCGGTGCTTTTGTCCCAAATTTACTCTAAATAAAACAAAGGCAGAAGTACGATGTATCTACCAAAAAGATATTGGTAGTTTTCACCTCGCTGGCTATGTAGTACCAACGATAACCTTAAAGGACATCCTATAAAAGTTCATTTTACGATGTAAAGGATCGGACCATTTGTTTTCATGGCTACATACGAGATCTCAATACTGCCATTCTCAACAAGCCCTTCCTTCGCCGTCTTCAACTCCTTCCGGGATCAATTCTAAGACATCCAGCTTGATCCTCCATATATATACCTACCTGTCCTTTGTGCTCCGGTACAAGGGCTGTACAGACGACGTTCTCAAGGATTACGCCCCAGAAGCATTCACAACCACAATGTTAAAAGCAGGGCTAAATCGTTCAGTGCCCTGGAGACGCAAGTTGCACCATCAACAGTGTTTCAGCATCTTCAAAATATATCACCTAAAAGGAAGGTGTCTTTATAATAATAGCTTCAGATGCAGCTGTCTCCCTTAATCCTTTACATTCAAAGGGATAACGTGCCTGCACACATTCACGTAAAACAGAGGTTTGTTATAATCCTCCGCCGTAACGTGAGAGGCTCGCATTCGGGAGGTTCCGGGTGCGATTCCTGTCGACTGCACCCTTTTAACCTTTTTTAAACCTTTTTTTTTTACTTTCTCTACTACGTATAGTAAGTAGGGGAAGTATTGTATTCCACCCAAAAATTCGATACCGAGATTTCACCGGAAATACATGTTTTGAGACCCCCTGAATCCAAAAAAAGCATTTTGGAAACATGTCCGTGTGTCTGTCTGTGAACAGCATAACTCAGAAACGAACAGTCGGATAAACACCAAACTTGATATTTAGGTTCAGTATCTTCGAGAGATGCGACACGAAGGTTTCAAGAAAATCCCTCCACCCCAGATTACCCTTTACATGGAACATTTTTCGAAAATTTTAATTTTCTCAAAAATGGCACTAACGATTTTGATTAAAATATCATATGTTTAAGATATTTTCGTGACAAATGAAATGTATATCTCGAATTTTCTGGGAATGACACCAAAAGTATTCTTCATTGTGAACGACTTTTGCATAACTGGTAAACCATAAGAGATAGACAAAATTCTACTACACAAAAAATGTAGATCGCGTTAAAATACACAATTTATGTCATATGCATTTTTTTTGTTGAGTGAACCATTTTCGAGATATTGCTTGTTATTCCCTTAAATTTTCCAATACTTATGCTTTTTCTCAAATTCGTTATTCATTTCTTTTTGTCCTGGTAATGCAAAGAGAATGGAATACTCCACATAATCAGCTCTTAAAATATTTGACTATAGCTTAAAGCCACAATTCCCCTTGTATCTACAAGAAAATTAGCAATAAAATTAACATATCGATATCTCGATTAACATAAAGCATATGGAGAATAAGCGTTTGTATAAATAGTTTGTACAAGAGTAGAGAAAGTCATGTGAGTGTAACACATCAGATTTTTTTAAAAGTTCCATTGTTTAGCCAGTTTATGAGTACTGTGTTTTACTGTTTACTTTACCACTTATTACCGCAATTACACACACACACACACACACACACACAAACACAAACATCCATGCCCAAGGCGGGACTCGAACCCGCGGAGCGCCAAAGCTCTTTAACTGCTGTGGTCCACCGCGTCTTGGCGGGTTTTCTCCGAGTTGTGCGGTTTCCTCCGCCATTCACTCCACCAATTACTCCATCATCACTTTTCCATTTATTCCTCTCACCGCCATTTCATATCATCTCCTTCGCTGTCATACCAGGCTTCGGGCTAATAGGGAACTAGAGGCTAGCATGGTAACCAGTACACCACGGAGAACGACTGGGTTTTGGTGGTTTTTCCTGGCCGGTATTAGAGTGCTGGGGTGGTTTCTCATCTACCACGACTTCCTTTCCCTTTCATTAACTTCCAGGTGCGCTTCTAGATTCTGTGGAGTGTGGCCGTGTCTGACAGATAGTGCAGATGCCTGCTCCAAGGAAAGATATTCCCGTGGACAATAGAGGGCTGCCTGGTTCGACGGGTCATTTATCGTCCTCTCTGGGCAGCTCCAGTAGTAATACGGATCTTCGAGCCAGGAACTGTTGACCCTCTGCGCGTCTCTGTGACCTGTCTGCCTGCGGCCTGTAGTCTCTTGTGGTAGCCTCAATAGATCTCACATAGGACGCAGTGAGCGAGATGTCCCCTCCGTTGTATTGGTATACCCTATACCCTAAGTTGCCTTGCTATATAGAATGTATCTAATTGATTACTGTAAACATGATTTTATACAACCCTACCGTTACAAACAGGTTGTTACTATGTTTAATGCTGTGCATAAATGGCTCACACGTGCCAATAATAACAATGCCATATCTCCTATAGTAATGACGTGATACCTGTATTCCAAGTTGCAGTGGCTTATAGAGAGAAGGTGAAATCTTTTGACATACCTCTGTGCATTATTAAATACAGAATTAAGATCTGAATTTATAATCACTTAACAAGCTGTGCTGTTAATAGGCTACATCACAGTCCGTATCACCTGCTCAGCTCTAGGAATGGAATGCCTACAAGTGGGTTCAACACGCCAGGTAACAAAGGAAATGCAGGAAACGTAAGTGGATAATCTTAATATGACAATCGTGGAAATTGTAGCAGAACGACCACTACTGCCATAGTCATCATTATTACCCACTTGTTACATGAATTACTATTGCTGTTGTTAATGAACTACTAAAGTGAATTGTAGATGCTAATTAAGGCTCACGTTAAATTTCTACTCTATTACCAAACTGTTATTGTTGTTTCAAACCAACGATTATTAAGCGAATGCCAGCTATTTGTACTATAAATCATATACGCTATTTGCGTTTATCAATTGTAAATTGTAGTCGCGTTTGATTTTACTGTTTAAGCGACTATAAACAAAGTAATAATAACTTTAAAATGAATTCAGATATATATTTAAATGCGCATTATACTTTAGTGCGAAGTAATATTTAAAACAACAGCCTTACCTCTTTTGTGTCATTAGTTATTAAATGACGCTATTTAGCTCATGATCCCGATAATCAACGGCTTCCTGATAATTACGACTTCCTGCTGATAATCTTATGCTTCCGGTCAGTGTTGCCAACACAAATTCAGTTGCTGATTTCAATGTTAAAATTCTCAATGAAACACACCTCCGCACATAAGTTCTTGGACCTAACAAATTAATTACAGTAACAAATTAACGATCAGCATCGTTTTTTGAGAATTATTAAAACATTACGGAATCCAGAGCCTACAAAAGAACTTACTTACATCAACTCTTCCACTTCCATCTTTAATAACAGTACATCTGTTCATATTTCTTGAGTCGAGTGTTAACACAACTTTACTCGCGTCAAGTTTTTAAAATTCAAAATGGATAATTGTTTCAGGTAGCGTCCTATCTTCAGCAGTTGAGTCGACAAAGCTGCTTTTCTCTCTCTCTCTCTCTCTCTCTCTCTCTCTCTCTCTCTCTACTTTCTCTACTACGCATAGTAAGTAGGGGAAGTATTGTATTCCACCCAAAAATTCGATACCGAGATTTCACCGGAAATATATGTTTTGAGACCCCCTGAATCCAAAAAAAAAAGCATTTTTGGAAACATGACCTGTGTGTGCCTGTGAACAGCATAACTCAGAAACGAACAATCGGATAAACACCAAACTTGGTATTTAGGTTCATTATCTTCCAGAGATGCGACACGAAGGTTTTCAAGAAAATCCCCACACCCCAAATTACCCTTTACATTTTAATTTTCTCAATAATGGCTCAACGATTTTGATTAAAATATCATATGTTTAAGATATTTTCATGACATATGAAATGTATATGTCGAAGTTTCTGAGAATGTCTCCAAAAGTATTCTTCATTCTGAACGACTTTTGCATAACCGGTAAACCATAAGAGATAAGACAAAATTTTACTACACAAAAAATGTAGATCGCGTTAAAATACACAATTTATGTCATATACATTGTTTTTTGTCGAGTGAACCATTTTCGAGATATTGCTTGTTATTCCCTTAAATTTTTCAATACTTATTTTCTCAAATGGGAATTCGTTATTAATTTTTTTTTGTCTGGTACATACGAAGAGAATGGAATGCGCCGCATAGCAACTAGATCTTAGAAGATTTGATTATCGCTTAAAGCCTACCATATTCCCCTTGCACCTACAAGAAAATTAGCAATAAGATTAGCATCTCAAAATCTCGTTTAACATGAAGCATATGGAGAATGAGCGTTTGCAAAAATAGTTTGTACAAGAATAGTGAGTCATGTGAGTGTAACACATCAGATTTTTTTTTCATCTCTTGGCATGGACTCGTTGTGAACCCCATCTGGTGGTTGTAAAAGGAACTGCATCGCGTCAACTATGGGAAGGATCTCGAAATACAAACATTTTTGTTTACTCATTATGTCGTGAATTTTTTCTCAAGCATCCAAATCTGTCCATTAAAATTGTCCATTTTGAATTTTAAGAACTTGACGTTAGTGAAGTTGTGTTAGCACGCAGACGCAAGAAATATGAATATATTTTAACTTCGCTTTTATTAATACTTTTAATGTGTTTGTGTTTTAGTACATCTGCTGTTTGCAACTGCAAGACATTCCATCAACTTTTAATTTTAATAATTGTGTTCTAATGAATAATTTTTAATAACTTCCCATTAAAGTTTGTTCAATGAAGAGGCACTCTACTTATTTTAGCGAATAATGCATGATCAGAAGTCAAATATATCTAAAAACTAATTTCTAAGAACTAAGTATTTACGGATTATTTTGCATCACCTTAGTTGTTTATTGCCATGCGACTGCTAAAAATAGGATTTCATTTTGTATAGCTCAAAATACATTTAACAGTAAAGGTATGTTATTTATAATAATCCAGTAACCTTCAGAGTGACTTGCATGGCAAACATACAACTAAGGTTAGACATTTAAAATGTTCCGTAAATAGTTGTTAGGTTTACAAGTATTTTTAGCTTCTGCTGTTGTACTATTCGCTGAAATAGTGCGGCCAAATCTAACGCTACGTTATGTTACTTCTTAGATGGCGTTACTCGCGATATTTTCGGAATAACGCATCTTCGCATTAGATTACTTAGTTATAATAATTAATTTCTATCATGTAATTGTACTATTGTTTTCGTAGTGAGTTTTTTTTTCCAGTAACGTCTATATTTTAAAAGAAAATACACTGTCAAAGCTGTTATCGTTCAGCTGCGGTTGTTAGAAGGCAAAAAAGGAAAACATAAATTTGCTCCACCAAACGTTCGTTTTATTGGTTCTGCCCAGTACAGACGCACATAATGTCAAGGCCTTCGCAGCGATATATTTTCTGTAGTCTTTTGTAAGATATCGGAAATAAAATGCGAGCTTTTCTCTTTTTTAAAAAAACTTCCTTGATTCTGTAAAACTATCAAACAACCTCGTATAATAACATACTATACTATTTTAGATTAAAATTCTGAACGACTTAAAACGTCGAAATTCTGTTTGACAAATATTCCTCCCGCCCCTCCCAAGCAGTATTTTTCCTTAACGAGCTGTAGCGACAATTTTTAAATGTGCTTCCTCTTGCTAGAAATGCTCGTTCTCGATACCTTTCAAAGTATTATTATTATTATTATTATTATTATTATTTTATTTTTAATATTATATTATATTATTATTATTATTATTATTATTATTATTACTTCATCCATAAGGGTGCTCTTATTTTGCTGGATCAAATCTAAATTACTGAAAATCTGAGGTCTTCAAAAATATCTGATGTGTTACACTAACATGACTTTCTCTACTCTTGCGAAAAACTGTTTTTCCAAACGCTTATTCTCCATATGCTTCATGTTAATCGAGATATCGAGATGTCAATCTTATTGGTAGTTTTCTTGTAGATGCAAGGGGAACTGGTAGGCTTTAAGCTATAGTCAAATATTTTAAGAGCTGCTTGCTATGTCGAGTATTCCATTCTCTTTGCATTACCAGGAAAAAAAATGAATAAAGAATTTCCATTTGAGAAAAAGTATAAGTATTGGAAAATTTAAGGGAATAACAAGCAATATGTCGAAAATGGTTCACTCGACAACAAAAATGTATATGACAAAAATTGTGTATTTTAACGCGATCTACATTTTTTGTGTAGTAACATTTTGTCCATCTCTTATGGTTTACCAGTTATGCAAAAGTCGTGCACAATGAAGAATACTTTTGGAGACATTCCCAGAAAATTCGAGATATACATTTCATTTGTCATGAAAATATCTTAAACATTTGATATTTTAATCAAAATCGTTAGAGCCATTTTTGAGAAAATTAAAATTTTCGAAAAATGTTCCATGTAAAGGGTAATCTGTGGTGTGGAATTTTCTTGAAAACCTTCGTGTCGCATCTCTGGAAGATACTGAGACTAAATACCAAGTTTGATGTTTATCCGACTGTTCGTTTCTGAGTTATGCTGTTCAGAGACAGACATACACACGGACGTTTCCAAAAATGCTTTTTTTTGGATTCAGGGGGTCTCAAAACATGTATTTCCGGTGAAATCTCGGTATCGAATTTTTGGGTGGAATACAATACTTCCCCTACTTAACTATACGTAGTAGAGAAAGTAAAAATTAAAACACATAATGAGTTCATGAACTTCGAGGCAAATATTCGGCAATGAATGTGTTAAATTGGTGTAGAATTCGAATAACTGCATTTACAACGTCGAAGGAAATAATTTGAGCGATAATGTAAAGTTTATTCGACATCTGATAGCACTGCACTTCACATCACGTTTCCAAAGTAATTTTAACGTAAGCATAGTGGATTCATCGTTGAGAACTCTATCACGCGGATGCAGAATGGGAGGCATTAAGCGCATAGCAAACAAGTTTCAGTTGTCTACATGATCTCTGATAAATACGAAATCCCTTCAGTTCGCCGCACCCACTAATGGAAGAGATTGGAGGCATTGGTTCAACGATTTTAAGCCCGTTATCGGGAATACATAGAGAACCAAGGACATAAGAGTGGGCCTTCAATCCCTTGCACAGATAGTCTTTCGACCTTTGGAAATACCCTATCTATATGGGACAAATTCTCTCCTCGTTACCAATTCATTGAAATTTTGTCACTTGTTCACGCACTCGTAGTTTATTTACTTTCTCTACTACGTATAGTAAGTAGGGGAAGTATTGTATTCCACCCAAAAACTCGATACCGAGATTTCACCGGAAATATATGTTTTGGGACCCCCTGAATCCAAAAAAAGTATTTTTGGAAACGTCCGTGTGTGTATGTCTGTCTCTGAACAGCATAACTTAGAAACGAACAGACGGATAAACACCAAACTTGGTATTTAGGTTCAGTATCTTCCAGAGATGCGACTCGAAGGTTTTCAAGAAAATCCCTCCACCCCAGATTACCCTTTACATGGAAATTTTTCGAAAATTTCAATTTTCTCAAAAATGGCTCAAACGATTTTAATTAAAATATAATGTTTAAGATATTTTCGTGACAAATGAAATGTATATATCGAATTTTCTGAGAATGTCTCCAAAAGTATTCTTCATTGTGAACGACTTTTGCCAACTGGTAAACCATAAATTTTACTACACAAAAATGTAGATCGCGTTAAAATACACAATTTATATCATATACATTTTTTTTTGTTGTTGAGTGAACCATTTTCGTATATTGCTTTTTATTCCCTTAAATTTTCCAATACTTTTTCTCAAATGGGAATTCGTTATTCATTTTTTTTATGTCCTGGACATACAAAGAGAATGGAGTGCTCCAGATAACAACCAGCTCTTAAAACATTTGACTATCGCTTAAAGCCTACCATATTCCCCTTGCATCTACAAGAAAATTAGCAATAAGATTAACATCTCGATTAACATGAAGCATATGGAGAATAAGCGTTTGTAAAAATAGTTTTACAAGAGTAGAGAAAGTCATGTGAGTGTAACACATCACATTTTTTACTTTCTCCACCATGTACATAGTAGGTAGAGAAGGTATTGCATTCCAACCAAAAATTCGATATCGATGTTTTGAGCTCCCTGAATTAATGAAAAGGCACTTTCTAAAAAGTTCCGCGCGCGCGCGTCTCTACAAGTGCGTCTGTGAACAGCAAAACTCAAAAAAGAGAAGCCGGATAAATACCAAACTTGATATTTAGGTTCAGTACCTTCCAAAGATGTGACACGAAGACTTTCAAGAACATCCCCCCTCCCCAAACTATCCTTTATATAAAGCATTTTTCGAAATTTTTTATTTTTTAAAAAATGGCTATAACCATTTTGATTAAAATACCACATATTAAAGGTATTTACATGAAAAATAAAATGCATATCATGAATTTTCTGGGAATAGCTCGTGAAGTCCTCTTCATTTGGAAAGAATTTTGTAGAATCTTGGGTGAGAGATGAACGTTAAGCGATATACGTACGAAAAGGTTTAAAACACACAATTTACTTAAAAGAACAATTTCCGAAATATCTGTTATTAATGGTTCGAATTGTTTAATACTAGGCTATTCTTTTAAAGCCCTTTCGACTTTCAGCTGTTTCTCGCAATGTCATGGAGGGAGTTTGGAATTTTAAGGCCAGCACATAGCGTCCAGTTCTAAAAAATTTGACTATCGCTATTCCCTTCGTAACTAAACCGAAATAAGTAACGTAAGTTTATTTGCCAAAAGGTTTATCTCGATTAAAATGAAATAGATAAAAATAAACTCAGTTTTATTTATGGACGCTCTTTAGTGCTTGGTCCTTAGCATCCCATTCTATATTGGGCGTGAAAGACCGGAAATTTTGCTTAGATGCCTCTTTTATCAGGTTTGAGGTTCTTTTACGTGCCGTAAATTTACGACACGGCACCACCGGTTTTACTTAAGTCATGCGAATGAAACACGTAAGGTTTTTTTTTTAATTTGGTTACCTGGACTACTGAAGTGCAAAAGGTTCTGAAAATTTTAAGATGTGAGACATACAAATCTTCAGCGTAGCAGTTGTTGACTATTTTAAAACTATAAAATAAACGTATCTGAATGCCATTTCCCGTAATTCTATTTTTCTGCTGAATTGTTCCTGCTCTTAATAGTACTATCCTTCAATCTTTATGAAATTTTACGACATACGTATTTAGTCTGTAAATGCAGATGTTAAGAAGTGTTATTCATTCATTATCTGTTTACCCTCCTCTTATGGACTTCCACCCCCCAGGACTTACAAGCGGGTGCCTGGGGTCAGAGGCCCGTCGAGGAGCAGACACTCATGGATCAGACAGAGCATCCAGGATGGGTGATCAGCCTGGTATGGGATGAAGGAAGTAGATGAAACGAAATGAAATGGATGAAACGAAAGGTGATGATGGAGCAGTTGGTGGAATGAATGGCGGGGGAAACCGGAGATCCCGGAGAAAACACCACAAATCCCACATGCAGGTCCCTGGGATTGAACCCGGGCCGCCTAGATGGGAGGCGAGCGGTCTAACCACTCGGCCACGGCGCCGCCTGTTAAGAAGTGTCAATTTTGTGTAAAGCTTTATAAAGTTGAGCTGTATGAGCCATGATATTTTAGTTCATAAACATTTATTGAAACTCAAAATTCAAAACACCTGACATTTTTTTTCTATGGGAGCTAATGCATATTTGAAATTATGAACCACATATCCAATTGTGCACAATCTTATATTTATCAACTAGGACTCATATATGTATCTACTACAAATTGAAAAGAAAATATTTTGTTTTCCCGTAACTATATATTCAAGTTTTCACAGCCTATAGTACTGTCTTTCAGATTGGTCTGAACATCTACAAATGACACTAAATATTGAAATTAATTGTTCTTCCACACAAGCCGTGTGTTTGACAAGGTTGGAAAGGTAGAATCGGCCGTGTGTTTGACAAGGTTGGAAAGGTAGAATCGGACGACTGAAAAATTCAATAGATCTCAATATAATTTGAGATCTCCTTGTGGTTAACGAATAAATGCAAATCAGTTCGAGAAATTAATGTTGTACCGGCATGTTGCCATGGTAGCTCAGTGGTTAGAGCAACCGGACGGAGACTGGTTCAAATCCCGGCTATGACATTGAATTTTTCAGTCGTATGATACTACCTCTCCGACACTAAATATGGTTATTTAGTTACGAAAACTTCTAGATGTTGCCTTAAAAGGCATTTTATTGAAAATTCAAAGTGTACATTTTGGTACGCCCTTATCTTAAAGCTTATTCATTTAATCAAAATAGATAACCATTTTGAATGGCACAGAAGACAAAAACTTTCCCAATCAATCTCGGCAATGCATCCTCCACGAAGATGTCCCAGTTAATGTTATAATATCTCTCTCTCTTTCTCTCTCTCCCCCTCTGTCTCATTCCCTCACACATACACAAATAAAACCGAAATTCTTTTCTATAATCGCTCAGTTTCTTGGACTCATGGCCCCTCAAATTTCTGGTGAACTCTGGTCTTCGAATATATAACTACCTCTACGTTATACAACAGGCACAGAAAGTGAAAGGCACTTTTAATACTGCTGCACGCTTTGGACATCCCCGCAAAGGTCTAGTCGGTCAGTCGCTGCGTCCAGCATCCCGTCGTGGAGCAAACTCAAGGTGAACCTGTCCTCCCCTCTTTCTTGCGGCTATTATTATTATAATCATGATGATGATTATTATTGCATCTGCCGCTGGTATTATTGTTTCTTCTCTTTACAGAAAGCGCAACACCACGTGACCTTTTCCCGCCAATCCTCGAGCTCGGAGCGTGGTTAGTCATTGACAATGTATGTTTGGTTTGCAACTGCCAGGGGTTCGAACGAGGGAAACAAACAACAGCTTCGTATCCAAGAGCTAACAAGGACTGTTATCCACAAAAGCCAACCATTGGCTGCGCTGATTTGCATAATCCTTGTTTTCGTCAACAGAAGCGAAACATGATCGACATATTGCCTTAGGTTATGATTCACACTGGTTGGATAGCTTCTATCTGCAGCAAGGCGAAATTAGGAAGCGAGCTAAGTATTTCATTTTGTCTCTTCTTAGTGCCACTAAATCAATAAACTAGCCCCTACAAGCCAACGCATTGACGTTGAGTCTTAAGATTATATATTAGGGAGACACAACATCAAACAATACCATAATATTCCAATATCATTTTGATGGTTTAACAACAATGTTAATGTTATCGCCATCTTCAATTTTCCTGTCAACTTTCTTTTTACTTTCTCTACTACGTATAGCAAGTAGGGGAAGTATTGTATTCCACCCAAAAATTCGATACCGAGATTTCACCGGAAATACATGTTTTGAGGCCTCCTGAATCCAAAAAAAGTATTTTTTAAAAACATGTCCGTATGTGTGTCTGTGAACAGCATAACTCTGAAACGAACAGTCGGATAAACACCAAACTTGGTATTTAGGTTCAGTATCTTCCAGAGATGCGACTTGAAGGTTTTCAAGAAAATCCCTCCACCCCAGATTACCCTTTACATGGGACATTTTTCGAAAATTTTAATTTTCTCAAAAATGGCTAACGATTTTGATTAAAATATCATATATTCAAGATACTTTGATGACAAATAAAATGTATATCTCGAAATTTCTGGGAATGTCTCTAAAAGTATTCTTCATTGTGAACGACATTTGCATAACTGGTAAACCATAAGAGATAGACGAAATTTTACTGCACAAAAAACTGAAATCGCGTTAAAATACACAATTTATGTCATATACATTTTTGTTGTTGAGTGAACCACTTCGAGATATTGCTTGTTATTCCCTTAAATTTTCCAATACTTATACTTTTTCTCAAATTCGTTATTCGTTTTTTTTCTGTCCTGGTAATGCAAAGAGAATGGAATATTCCACATAGCAACCAGCTCTTAAAATATTTGACTATCGCTTAAAGCCTACCAATTCCCCTTGCGTGTACAAGAAAATTAGCAATAAGATTAACATGAAGCATATGGAGAATAAACGTTTGTAAAATAGTTTGTACAAGAGTAGAGAAAGTCATGTGAGTGTAACACATCAGGCTTTTTTACTTTTTCTACCACGCATATAGTGGGTAGAGAAGGTATTGAATTCCACCCAAAAACTCTATACCGAGATTTCACCGAAAAACATGTTGTGAGGCTCCCTGAATTTAAAAAAAAAAGAAGGTATTTTTAGAAAAATGTGTGTGTGTTTGTGTCTGTCTGTGAAAAACGTAGCTCAAAAACGAAACGTCGGATAAATATTTAAATGGTATTTAAATTCAGAATCCTCCAAAGATGTGGCTCGAAGATTTTCAAGAAAATTCTCTACATTGGTTTTATCGGCGGCCTGTCCTTTAGAAATTATTGGTGTTAACTCATGTAACTTTTGTCGTTGTGTTTCTTGCACTTTGTTTTTTAATCATTAGATCATACATTTACACTCTCATTCATACTTCCAGACTCTGTGGAGGATAGGGAATTAATCTTGGCTAGAGAAAAATTCCCAGCGCCAGTCGGGAATCGAACCCGGGACCCCTCGCACAGCATGCAGTTGCTCTACCGACTGAGCCGGATTGAATTGTTCAATTCTTTGCCATTCATTGTTCATTCTTTAAAGCCCTGTCGACATTCAATTGTTTCTCGCGATTGCATGGAAACAGTAAGGAACACATTCCATCCAGTTTTTAAACATGTAACCACTTCTAATCCCGATTAAAATGAAGCAGATGGAAAAATAAGCTTTCGTAATAATAGTTTTTACACACAATAAATGACAGAGAGTAAATAAAGTCATGTGAATGTAACACATATTTTTTTTCCCTTCGGATGTGCCTTTGCAAGACATTTAATATTTGTTCTATTTACTACAATTGCATATTTAAATCACATTCCCAATGTTTAAGGCATTTTTGTCCCTAATATTATAAATATTATATTGACGTTTTAGGGATACTGGAATGTGGGAGGTTAAGTAGTTTTATTGCATAATTTTCCTCAGATTCCTCAGCAAAACTATACACAGTAGCATAATTTTATGCCTATATTGGTCTCTTAAGCAATTCTCAGGAGGGCAGCCTCTGCTTTAAATATTGAGATTTAAATTTCAATACTCTCAAAACTATATTTTAAGACATTTAGCTTAAATATACTTAGCAGCTATCAAATACGGTGGGCCGGCCAATCTGAATGTATTTTTTTTCCCCCGTGGTTTTTCTCAGTCGCCAAGGTAAACACCGTATTGGCTATTTAATATCACGATCCAAAGTTCGATTTCAAGCCTGAAACAAGTGTAAAATGAAATAGATGGTAATAGCGAATGGTCTGCCATTTATCTATAGATAATAAAGCAGGTAGCCATCTGCCCGACACGTGTAGAAACAGAGATACAGTTGCCCAGCACTAAGGCCTCTGTGAAAACGTAGTGAAGCAAGTTGATATGGTGCAGGGATGAGACCTAGAAGGTCAATTTTCCGCTATACACCGATCCAAGAGGTATCTCTTAACAGATCCGTTGGATAGGACCACGTAGCTAAAGCGACGTAAAATAAATAGAGAGTGAAAGAAAAAAAAGGAAAGAAAGGAACTTTTTGACAGGTGTTCTCAATGGGTGCAATGAATGTTTTAAGGTATAAGAGTTGCAATAAAGTTATCTTTTGTTTTTTACTTTCTCTACTACGTATAGTAAGTAGGGGAAGTATTGTATTCCACCCAAAAATTCGATACCGAGATTTCACCGGAAATACATGTTTTGAGAACCCCTGAACCCAAAAAAAGCATTTTGGGAAACATGTCCGTGTGTGTGTCTGTGTGTTGTCTGTGAACAGCATAACTCAGAAACGAACACAAACTAGTTATTTAGGTTCACTATCTTCCAGAGATGCGACACGAAGGTTTTCAAGAAAATCCCCCACCCCAGACCACCCTTTACATGGAACATTTTTCGAAAAATACAATTTTCTCAAAAATGGCTCTAACGATTTTGATTAAAATATCAGATGTTTAAGATATTTTCATGACAAATGAAATGTATATCTCGAATTTCCTGGGAATGTCTCCAAAAGTATTCTTCATTGTGAACGACTTTCGCATAACTGGTAAACTATAAGAGATATATAACAGTTTACTACACAAAAAATGTAGATCGCGTTAAAATACACAATTTATGTCATATACATTTTTTTTGAGTGAATCATTTTCGAGATATTACTTGTTATTTCCTTAAATTTTCCAATACTTTTTCTCAAATGGGAATTCGTTATTCATTTTTTTTATGTCCTGGACATACAAAGAGAATGGAATGCGCCACATAGCAACCAGCTCTTAAAATATTTGACTATCGCTTAAATACTATCATATTCCCCTTGCATCTACAAGAAAATTAGAAATAAGATTAACATCTCGATTAACATGAAGTAGATGGAGAATAAGCGTTTGTAACAATAGTGTGTACAAGAGTAGAGAAAGTCATGTGAGTGTAACACATCAGATTTTTTCTTTTTAGAAAGTGATAAAATATCAAAAGAACACTGTACAATAAGAGTAAAATGAGCGTTGAGAATTGAAATAGTATGTCACCGTTTGATAATTTTACTGAAGAAAGAGTTCTCAGTTCTGGCGTATCAGAACGTCAAGAAAGGATGGTTTTCTTCAAAGAAAATATTGCAAAGTAACGAAATGCACTCGGGCACAAGTTGACGGAACACAGTCTGTTATGAACATGACTTGTCTGCGGGCATCATTTACCTGTGAAGGCATTTCATCCAGTAGAACGCAAAATGATGCTTTCTGATATACCACTTCCACTTGATGCGTTGCAGTTAGTTATCCTAGCTTAATTCCCAAGTTTAAATGTAGCAAGTATAGACTTGAATTACAAAAGTATAGTTCTAGAGAAAATGTACCCCTAAGTTACTGCATTTCTGGGTGTATGGATGCAATTAGTATTTCAATTGTTCAAAAATTTAGGGAAATAAATATGCATGTCTTGGTAAGTACCAGAGACATACATTTGAATAAAGTTTGAGCAAATGAGTGTTATATACTCATGTAAGGCTAAGGATCCAGGACAACTTAAGAGCGAAGTGAAGCTTACTGTGCATTGAGTAGGATGGAGTAAGGTGGTGCACTGCTTTCTCTGTTTGCTTGTTTTGTTGGTTTATTTAAAGTCGCTTTAATATCGTGGTTTTCCATTGGGGTTACAAAGATACAGTACATTAACAGTGCAGTTTGTAAGAGATATCACGTTTATGTTTACCTGTGAGGCCGTGTACAATATACTTTGTCTCTCATTACGATGTATGTGTACTATTTCATTTTCCACTACCACTACTGTCCATTCCAAACCAGAGTTCCCTCTGATGTAAACAGAAGCACGTGCTTCGGCTTGTCGCGAACCCAAGAACACACTCTTACGCCAACGTAAATAGTTCCTTAATACATGTATTGTATCCTGAAATATTAGTGCAGGAAAAATATATAACTGCACATTTTATTGCGGTTATCATAAGAACTCATTGTTAAAGGTAATGGATATATACTAGCTATTAAGAGATTACAAAATATTATTTTCGTCTGCTATTGCGCTAACGCCGAGAGCATCTTGCTTGTTAATACCAACCGTATGCATGGCTGCCACTCTCTTACATACACAAGAAATGCAGCAATGAATTCCCAGAGGTGCTATCTGAGTATCCAATAAACACTTTGAGTAACACAGGATACATGATAAGCGAACAGTGATTCATAATACACTAGCACACGTGTGCTCAGCTCAGATCAAATCTTGTGATTTAGTCAGTTGGTATTAGAGTTCTCATGGCAGAGGAAGGTGCGTGTAGAGCGAACAAATTGTTCAAACACAAAAGCGGGAAACAGTTAAAAAGTGGCGAAAAACAAACAATACCTTATATATTCAACTCACTATTAGAAAAATACCTGACACCTGCATTAGTGCATATTACGAAACTAATATCGGATTTTACAGGCGTTTCAGTGAGAAGTGTAACCAAAGCGAGTAGGGAATATAAACAGACATAATACAGCATAGAATAGGATAAAATGTGGGAACTTGTTTTGTGTGCGACAGTGCTGTGGAATTGTGGATAAGCTTGTCATTATTTTGGAGAGTAGTTCTGATTCCGATATGGCAGCTGAGTCATCTACGGAGGATTCGGATTTGGGTGTTGCAATTTTGCTCGAGGATTGTGATTAACGTAAGTAAAATGTTCATTACCGCAGACTTATAAAATCGATTATCTCAGGTTGCATTTTGAACTATGATTCTCAGACAGGGCGCCTTTTTATAGACTTAAACAGTGTTCAACAAGCACGTGGGAGGGGCGGGGATTGCGAACTACTTTCGCGCGGATAATACAAGGAGTTTGTTTTCAGTGAAAAGCACTCTGATTTGGAATGTACAGTAGACTGTGCTGTTTACAGTAGCAAATAAGACAGGCACAATGGCGTCTTTGTTTACTGTGTTTACAGAACTCTACAGCAAGGTTGCACATACATTGGTTAACTTGTCCCGGATACTTAGCCTGCTCATCTACATAGCTATAGTTGGAAAGGTATAAAAATCGAATACCATCGCCGGGATTTGAACCATGGATCTCCCGGTCTCCATCCTGTTGCTCTAACCAATGGCAACGTGCCGGTGCGACATTAAATTCTCCAACTGATTCGCATTTTTCCCGGGAATTTAAGTCCCGGGCTTTATAGTTTCAACCACTATTAGGTCAATTCACGGAATTAAAGTACCTATAGCATTGTAGGTCGCCATTGAGGTATGACATCTCAATACAATTTGAGATATCCTTGTGGTTTACCGGGAAAAATGCGAATTAGTTTATTTAACACATCGATCGAATTCTAGTTGACCGGACGTGAACTTCATGTCTTGGTAAGCGCAACAAAATACCTGAGGATAACCTGGTATCTCGGTCGGTAGAGCACTTGCTGTGCGAGGAGTCCGGATTCCCGGCTGGGGTGGGAATTTTTCTGTAGCCAAGAGTATACATTATCTTCTGGAAGTGTGAATGAGAGTGTGATCTAATGTATAAAACCCAAAGAAAAACCAGAAATCCAATGGCAACTGTATACGAATTAACACCATTGCCAATATGTAATGTACTTCAAAGCTAAAAAAAGGCCGCCCGATATGACCATTGCAGTTGAAGGCGGAGTATAAATGGAATTTTAAAAAAAAAAATTAAACATCCCCAAATAAAATTCACTCTATTATCCGCTAAACGCGCTTGAACAGGCAATGTTAGGTCAGATCGGTATTAAGAAAGCAAAAGTGGCATTCAAGATTTAAGGCCGTGTTGGACCATCTACTGGTGAGCATATACAAATTCTCCAATGCCCTCTTTGGTTGCTCGTTCGCTACAACCGCTGCCAGCTAAACGCGAACAAATCATTTTCCCACGAAAACGGCAGATTCCCAGCTGACCTGTAAATGTTCGATCTTGCTTCATTTTCTTCTGCTCTGCCTTTCTATATCTGGTGAATGACCTAAAACAACCAGACCGAATGTTTCTGAAATGAAAGATGCTATTGATGCCCAGTTTGTTTTCCCCAAACGGAATAACACAACTGTTAATGAACTGAATGACATTAAAATATTACTTGGGCGTTTTACAAGATTCTAGTATAAACAGTGAATGAGTTTTTTATCAAAGAAAACGTTGAAGTAAAATAATTGTCTCTTTCGTTTAACAGTCAACTTAGGCGAGAATTAAATTGGAGGTAGAAATTTTAGTGTTGGATATTTGTTTATTTATGTAAATTACTTTCTTTAAAATTCAACTTCCTATGTACGCTAATACATAATCAAGTATTATGAAGTCACGTCGTGTAACGAAGGCAAAGTATTTCCAATTTTGTTTTATTCTAATGTAATTTTATAAAGCAACTTGTGACATTTCTTTGTGCATATTTATTTGTATGAATACGCTAAGAGTTCACTAATATTCAGTTATGAATTTCGTGGAATAAGAAAGTCCAATGGAAGCCCTAATATTTCACAGAAACATGGCTGTGTTTTTTTTCATAACAAGTATGGGTAGTATTTCAAACGTCAAATATCAAAAAACGGTGAAAATGTGACCTTCAACTATTCTGTCATGTCTTCATATGTACATGCGTATGGTATGGCTTTGAACGTGAGGCAGTATTTTATATCACAACACTGTAAATGCCAGAGTGATTGTAGTGTAAATTAGCATTATTGTATGACATTGATTTGAGATGTTTGTTAATTATAAGCATTGTTAGGAAATAAGTTTACACGGCCTCACTGAAACTGACAATAAGAGCGGGTAACAATGTAGCGAGGGGGTGAGTTGTTTATTAATTAGAAGAGACAAACAAATGACGTCAGAGTAGCGCGCTTTTCTTTAGAAATGGAGGGAATATCTTCCCTAGAGCATATGAGTTCGTAATTTTGATTGGATATAAAAATAGACGCTAATGTTGGCGCGCTTTATTAACCAATAGCAGCTCTGTTATAATGTTAAGGCATATCGGGGTGAGGGAGTATAAATTCTGAAGTCAGAGACGGGTAACGCACAGTTTAATAGAAGCATTCACGGGTTACACGTCGCGCAATTCTACAGAATCTCTCGCGTCGTAAAGCTAGTTACAAAAATGTGAAATACTCGAATTAATAATGTGCGGCAAATAAGTGCTTATAGTTACATTCGAAAATATAACAGTTTCAGTCGGGCGTGTATCAAGAGTAAATGTGTGAAATTAATAACGTGTGACGGCAATAAAAGTGTAAAAACAAATTCTTTTATCAGTGTTAGTAACATCTCCTTTCCGTTTACACACCCTGTTCAAGAGATTTGCTCGACTGAGTAATAATAGCTAGCCGGAGGACAAAGAACCCAAAATTCAAAATAGTAAAACAATAACAGGCTCTCAGCAAATAAGACATCACGAACGATACCGCGACAAACGGTCTAAACTTTTAGAGTTGGATTATATAATAAAATGAAGTACGTATCCTTTGTAAGAAAACCAACATTAATTGCTGTTGGGGAGGGAAGGGCAAAGCGAAATCCTGTACAGAGCGAAAAATATATTTTTTTCCAGAGTTGAAGGATGTCAGCATGATCAGTATATGTTCTTGAATTATCGACACTTCGGCACTTTTCACTTTGCGCAGACCATTACTGATCTGTGGATGTTTAATGTTTTAGTGAATTTATTTACACACTTTGAAGTGCAAACAATATCTCAATCACCACAGATGTATTTGATTATGAATTATTTTAAATAATTAGACATCCTTTATAGATTATTGTCTATTGTATGAAGCGACAGTTTTACATTCTATATTACTAGATTTGTCATAACCTCCAATTTCAAATCGAAAGTGGCGTAGGGCAAAGTGGAAAATGCGTGCAGAGAGCAAAGTGGAAAACTTAGCTCTCGACGTTTTCATATTTCCTTTTGATCGAGACGTATTCTTGAATGCAGAGTTTGCTTCTGGGGTACACTAGGCTGGTAACACAGCAACAGTACTTCGGAAGAATTGAGGAAGAAAACAACCCCAGTTGAGAATTCCAAACGCCAGCACGAATGAATAATGCCCCAAATGATTATTCGACCTCTATAATGTCAAGCCAAGATATAGATAGCCTGTTTTAACATAATTGAAAACGAAAAAATCTAATATGTTGACCAGCAAGTTCAAACTACTTAAAATAAATTTAAGTAAATAAATTTTAAAAAATGCTGATGCCACAAAAAAGCTACTTGAAAAACAACTGTGTGTTAAAAAGAGATCTACGTTTTTTGTGAAGTACATTTTCGTTCTATCGCTTAACGTTACAAGATTACATAAAATTACTTCGGAATAAACAGGACTTCACAGGCTATTCTCAGAAAATTCAGATATGCATTTTATTGTAATGGTACTATACCACGTATAGTAAGTAGGGGAAGTATTGTATTCCACCCAAAAATTCGATACCGAGGTTTCACCGGAAATATGTTTTGAGACCCCCTGAATACAAAAAAGGTCCGTGTGTGTGTGTCTGTGTGTGTGTGTGTGTGTGTGTGTGTGTGAACAGCATAACTCACAAACGCTAAGTCGGATAAATATCAAACTTGGTATTTAGGTTCAGCATCTTTCGAAGATGCGACACAAAGATTTTGAATTAAAATATCATATGTTTAAGATACTTTCAGGCAAATGAATTGTATATCTTGGATTTTCTGAAGATGTCCCCAAAAGTAGTGTTCACTCTGAATGAATTTTACATAACTGGTAAACCGTAAGACATTGAGAAAATGTTTCCACACACAAAATTGTAGATCTCGTTAAAACATACAATTTATGTCATATACATTTGGGGGGGGGGGTCGAGTGAACCATTTCCGAGGTACTTCTTGTTATTTGTTTGAATTTTCCAATACTTATACTTTTTCTCAAATGGGAATTCGTTATTCTCTTTTATGTCCTGGACATACAAAGAGAATGGAATACGCCACATAGCAACCAGCTTTTAAAGTATTTGACTATCGCTTAAAGCCTACCATATTCCCCTTGCACCTACAAGAAAATTAGCAATAGATACTTTCTGCAAATTTTTATGTCGATTAACATGAAGTAGATGGAGAATAAGAGTTTGTAAAAATAGTTTGTACAAGAGTAGAGAAAGCCATGTGAGTGTAGCACGTCAGATTTTTAATATATGGTATTTTAAACAAATTAGAGCCATTTGTGGGAAAATCAAACATTTAGTAAAATGTTCCATGCAAAGGGCAAATGGGCTGGGGATTTTCTTGAAAAACTTCGGGTCGCATTTTAGGAAGGCACTAAACATACGTACATACCAAGTTTGGTATTTATCCAAATTTCCGTTTTTGAGTTATGCTGTTCACATTTATACATACAAGCAAACCTTTTTCCAAAAATGCTTTTTTTATTCAGGCGTCCTCAAAACATGTATTTTCGGTGAAATCTCGGTAGTGAATTTTAGGGTGGAATACAATGCTTTCTCTACCTACAATGTACTTGGTAGAGAAAGTAAAATACGAACAACCCCCAATGGAGGGATGGATTCAGTGTGGGTGTGTGAAAACTGGGAACGTGAACTATGTTCAGACGTTGAAGGGTTCGATGATGATGGAAACCAGTGGGTGCTCGAAAAGGTTTGATTTCGATCTTCGGATTTATTATAATTTTTATTGAAATGTAAACAAACCCAGTGTACATAAAATTATATCTCTTAAAGTACAATTTAAACTAATTTTCCACTTCACTCTATGTTACTTTCACAGAAATGTACTTTTGGCTTATTTACCGTCTCTTAATTGCACTACAGATATTTTATTTCGTACAGAAATCATCGGTTAATATTTTGGACTCTTCATTTTTTCAATTTGAGTTTTATGTTAAAATTAAAAATCAATTCCTTAACATTTCCATTTTGCCATTCCTTCCACTAAACAATTATGACACATGTGGGTTGTATTAAAAATAAATAGGAAATGTTTATGGTATATAACCCGAACGGGATGGCTCAGGCCTTTGTGGCCTGCAACCGAGAGGTACCGCGCGACCACCCACTCTGACCCATGGGTTTTTTTCGGGGTTTTCAAGGGTCGTCAGGCGAATACTTGAGTGCTTTCTTTCAGCCCCCGAATTTCCTGCCCACTTTTTCGTTCATCCTTCATCCCGTTGTTCTCCTTAAGGGGCGGAAGTGTCGGCGATGGTGTTTCGGTGCAGCGTGGCGGGGTAAAACGATGCTCTCTTCGTCCCTCTGTTTTCGGCTGGCTGCCGGAGTATCTACTTTGGAAGCTTAGGGACGCTGACATTGCTGTACCGTCGCCGTCTCTCCTTGTGGGTACAATATGTCCTTTGGATCGGTGCTGTGTCCCCTCCGTTCAGGAAGATAAGACAACCTGCTACATGTGTATAAAATGTTGCATAATGTGTTTTCATTTATTTATACCTTTGATTGTTTTATCGCTTTATTCTCAAACTTAAGTTGTGACTTTCGCATACAGAAATGAGATAATGGAATGCAAACTTGTGAGTGACATATCTGTTAAATTATATCTACGTAAGAACAAAGAAAATAAAGCAACTTCACAATTAAAGCAGTCGCGAACTTGTTACAAGTATTTTTTCGCTGGTACTTTTATTCATTTCTACCTCAACAAGTTACTCGTCACTGTACTTGGTTACAACACCGACACTCGGCCCCACTCATGTAACCGCTTCTGCATGTCATGGGAAGCGGAGGATGGCTGTTTCTTTGTTTAAGCTTCACTGCTTCTTTGTTTCTTTCGTTTTTTCTGAACGTGGTTGTACATAATGTTCCATGAAGCTCAACACTACACATTCACTTAAAACTGCAATGATTCCATGCCTCTACATATGGATTTAGAAACCAAAGGAAAAACATTTTCACGAGGTGTGCAATTCACTCATCTCGAATAACCAGTTATAGCTGCTGGAAGAATAATAAACGCGCACACAATGCCAACTTCAGTTGCTATGCAGCTGAAAACGTCGCCTGCCTTGTAGCATAAAATGATTTGTACGTAGCTAAATTACAAATCTCGCTCTCCCGGAATTACTCTAACAACTGGGTAAATCCAGTGGCCGTCTTCATTACAAGCCGTGAAATAACTTTGGTAACACCCCGGTAGGACTATCAAGATACGTGTGATTTCTACCTGTGATCCATTGGGTCACAGATTTAGGGTTGCTGTTCTTGATCGGACCTTTTCACCTTCACTATTATCTATGGTAATGTATTCCAGCAAAAAATTGCGATATAGGTTCCCTTAATAAATAAAAAATCTTATGTTACATTCACATAACTTTCTCTATCGTTTATTAGTGGGCAAATAAATTATTTTTAAAGTTTATCACTTTCTCTACTACGTATAGTAAGTAGGGGAAGTATTGTATTCCACCGAAAAATTCGATACCGAGATTTCACCGGAAATATATGTTTTGAGACCCCCTGAATCCAAAAAAAGCATTTTTGGAAACATGTCCGTGTGTGTATCTGTGTGTGTGAACAGCATAACTCAGAAACGAACAGTCGGATAAACACCAAACTTGGTATTTAGGTTCAGTATCTTCCAGAGATGCGGCACGAAGGTTTTCAAGAAAATCCCCCCACCCCAGATTACCCTTTACATGGAACATTTTTCGAAAATTTTAATTTTCTCAAAAATGGCTCTAACGATTTTGATTAAAATATCATATGTTTAACATATTTTCATGACAAATAAAATGTATATCTTGAATTTTCTGGGAATGTCTCCAAAAGTATTCTTTTGCATAACTGGTAAACCGTAAGAGATAGACAAAATTTTACTACACAAAAAATTTAGATCGCGTTAAAATACACAATTTATGTCATATACATTTTTGTTGTTGAGTGATTCATTTTCGAGATATTACTTGTTATTCTCTTAAATTTTCCAATACTTATACTTTTTCTCAAATTCGTTATTTATTTCTTTTTATGTCCTGGACATGCAAAGAGAATGGAATGCGCCACATAGCAACCAGCTCTTAAAATATTTGACTATCGCTTAAAACCTACCATATTCCCCTTGCATCTACAAGAAAATTAGCAATCAGATTGACATCTCGATTAACATGAAGCATATGGAGAACAAGCGTTTGTAAAAATAGTTTGTACAAGAGTAGAGAAAGTCATGTGAGTGTAACACATTAGATTTTTTTCTATCCACTTCTTTTAATCAAGATATATCTTTGCAGAAACAGCTATATTACACATTTCTTTATAGATACAAAGGGAACAGCGATAGTCAAATGTTGAACAACTGGATACTATACGCTGGCCTTAAAATTCCATACTCTTTCCATGCAATCGCGAGAAACAACTGAATGTTGACAGGACTTTAAAAGAAAGTTAATGTACAATGGAAAGATTAATAACAGACATCTCAGAAATGCCTTAAGCCACAAAAAGAAAAGGTTATTTGAAATAAATTGTGTATTTCTTATGTGTACGTTTTCGTTCTATCTCTCCTCTCAGAAAATTCAAGACATACATTTTATTTTCTATGTAAATATCTTTAATACATGCATTTTATTCAAAATCGTAGCCATTTTTTTTAGAAAAACAAAATTTTCGAAAAATGTTGTATATAAAGGTTAGTTAGGTGTTCCAGTAGCTGTAGAAAGTCCTTAATCAACAGGCCTCTCTCCACCAAAGCCACATACACAGCTCTTACCAATGTCTCTACCAGACATAACCTAGAAATGCAGGGGTAGGTGACGTGGAGGTTTAGCCAAATGATGACCTTTCCGCAGTTGAAACAAATGAGGCAGAGCGAGCCAAGGTTACGTGACATGCATGATTTTTGCAGAGGGTGGGAATGATAATAATGCATAGATAAATGTATTGATCTACAGCTTTAATTTAAGCAATTATTCCTTGTTTGACGTCCCCAGATCGGAGGAGGGTCGCATAAGGGGCAACACAAAGCATTACGCTTGTGGCGGTGGGTGAACGGTTTAAGCAGGATTACAATGGTTACTAATTACACTGGCCTACCTTTAACGAGACGGACAAAGAAGAAAGGAATAATCAAAAAGCAATGGGAGCACTGGAAGGGAAACAAAAGACACTTAGGTGAAACACTAAACAAATTTCAACCTTGGGCTCCAAATATCTAACTCTCGCTCTCCTGAAACAAGTGCCTGCATTTCCAAGTGGTTGTTTCTATCTCTGTCTGAATTTGTTAGTAAGGGATGTAATCTGTTTTAAAATGACGTGGGAAGGGGGAGGGGGTTGGTCGATTGGCTTTCTAGAGTGATTAAAACCTCTTAAACCTGTAAAGTGCAGTAAAGCTCTGCCAGACATAACCTAAAGTCGCATCCTTGGAAGATAGTGAACTTAAATGCCAAGTTTGGTATTTATCCGACTTTTCGTTTTTGAGTTATGCTGTTCACAGACACATACACTCGGACCTTTTTCTAAACACACCTTGTTTCGTTTCAGGGGCTTCGAAACATGTATTTCCGGTGAAATTTCGGTATCAAATTCCTGGGTGGAATACCTTTTCTACCGATTATATACGTGGCAGAGAAAGTAAAACAGTAAGGCCTTTTATTTTGCAACTCGGGGCATGAGTTATTAGACCTCGAAAGGTCTAGCAGAATAGGAGGCAAGTACTTACCAGTTTTACTCAGTTAATGATTTATTTAAAATATTTTCGCGAATGAAATCATTATACTAATTGTTTTAGCATTCAAAAGCCTACTCTAGCATATAAATCACTCCAGAATACCCGTACCTTTTAATGTACGCCTTTATCTGCTGTTCATGGCTTACATTAAGGAAGACAATTATAATAACATGACTGCTTGCAATATTTGAGGCCGCGGACTATAAAAATGTGAAATAATAGGTGTAAAACAAGTTGAGTGCAATAAACAAAATTTAATGCTCTTGTTGTTAGCAATTTCAACAAGGACAGCGACTTCATATCCGCTAAAGTGCATGTTAAATACAGGCAATATATTTTTGTTATTAAACAGGAAATCTCAGTTAAGTATAGAGACATATTTCTTGATCGAAATGTATGCGGGTATTGGTTTCAAAAGCCGTTAATTTCAATACAAAATAATTCATGTGGAGAAATTTCTTTGAAGGAGGTTGAAATAAAGTCTACCTCTTACATTTTCCGTTAAAAACTACTACAGGGTGAGCCAAAAGACTCCGAACCGCCTGCGCGGTGTTTTTCATGTCCGCGTTCTCGGCGCTCGCCGTCTGCTGCAAGGCGCGGATGAAACCATGCAACATTTTTAAAACTACTTTTAAAGGCTTTACTTACCAACTTTATGAAAGGAGATGCTGAAGCTGGCCACCGTCGTTGTCCATACAACTCTTTAGGAAACTATCCATCATGGAAATTTTGGGGGGAATTTTTCAAACGATGACCGATGTCGTATAATGTTTCTTCGGTAAGAACCGAACGCCGTCTTTTAGATTTCCTAGCTTGAACACTTCCTGTGACCTGAAATTTACTGTAAAGTTCATGGATTGTTGTACGGCCTGGAACTTTTACATCTGGAAATCTTTCTACAAATCTTAACTTTCACTTGGCGAGCTGACCGAGTTAATACATACGAATCATAAATAAATACACTCTGTGCAGTAGAAAACATATACTGAGCCACATCACATCACCGTCAACTCAATACTGCACTTCATACTGCACAGCAAACCCACAACAGCGTGACTTTGTTTGTAGCATCAGTGCGTTATCATGTTTTTATCATATTTCCACACGCCCGGTGGAAAAACGCCGCACAGCCGGTAATATTGTTCATAAAATACCCCTCCGGGGTAACTTAAAACATAAAGTGTACAAGACAAACCTACACACTCTGGAAGAACGAAAACAAAATATCCGCCAGGAAATTTCTCAACGTGAACTACGGCGTGTGATGGATAGTTTCCCAAAGAGGTGCCAAAAATGTATGGACAACGACGGTGGCCAGTTTCAGCATCTCCTTTCGTATAGTTGGTAAGTAAAGTCTTTAAACGGAGTTTTAAAAATGTTGTATGGTTTCATCCGCGTCTTTCTATGACAGCGGCAGACGGCTACGAGGGGTAGGACGCGGACAGGAAAAACACCGCGCAGGCGGTTCGGAGTCTTTTGGCTCACTCTGGAGCACATAGAGTCAGCTGATAATCCAATGCCACAGTTGGGATTTGAACACGGTCCTCCCACCCTCCGTGCGGTTCCTCTAACCATTGAGCTACTGTGACATTAAATTCCCCAATTGACTCAAGTTGTTTCCCAGATAGACCACCAAGGCATCTCACTGGAGATGAGAATCTTAATGGCGATCTGCCATTGCAAGTACTTATATACTGAGTAATTTTGGATTTCCTAGTTTTCTTTTTAATTATATTCTTGAGTCAACTGGGGATTTCGATGTCCCATCGGCATGTTGTTCACAGTAGCTCAATGGTTAGAGCAACCGCACGGAGAGCGGGAGAACCGTGTTCAAATCATTTTTCATATGACTCTATATTAAAAACTTGCCAAGACCAGGCTAAGGTCTCTAAAAAGAATAATTAATTTCAATTAATTATATATACAAGGTAGACCATTTAAGTAGACTGTACAATATCTCCAAAACTAAGCGTTGTAGAAAGAAATATTACTTTCTCTACTACGTATAGTATGTAGCGGAAGTATTGTATTCCACACAGTGTGTGTGTGTGTCTGTGAACAGCATAACTCAGAAACGAACAGTCGGATAAACACCAAACTTGGTATTTAGGTTCAGTATCTTCCAGAGATGCGACACGAAGGTTTTCAAGAAAATCCCCCCACCCCAGATTACCCTTTACATGGAACATTTTTCGAAAATTTTTATTTTCTCAAAAATGGCTCTAACGATTTTGATTAAAATATCATATGTTTAAGATATTTTTATGACAAATGAAATGTATATCTCGAATTTTCTGGGAATGTCTCCAAAAGTATTCTTCATTGTGAACGACTTTTGCATAACTGGTAAACCATAAGAGATAGACAAAATTTTACTGCACAAAAATGTAGATCGCGTTAAAATACACAATTTATGTCATGCATTTTTTTGTTGTTGAGTGAACCATTTTCGAGATATTGCTTGTTATTCCCTTAAATTTTCCAATACTTATACTTTTTCACAAATTCGTTATTCAATTTATTTTTGCTGGTAATGCAAAGAAAATGGAATACTCGACATAGCAACCAGCTCTTAAAATAAAGCCTAGCTTAAAGCCTACCAATTCCCCTTGCATCTACAAGAAAATTAGCAATAAGGTTAACATCTCGATTAACATGAAGCATATGGAGAATAAGCGTTTGTAAAAATAGTTTGTACAAGAGTAGAGAAAGTTATGTGAGTGTAACACATCAGATTTTTTTTAATGGGAACCTGCAATTAGGGTCAATTGTACAGTTTCAACTTAAATGGTCCACCCTGTATAATAATTAAAAAGTACTCTTAAAGCGTTTAAGATGGAAGAAATATCTTGAACGTCAGCCCGCTTGATTGCCTATATCTTACGTTTAACATATATTTTAGAGAGGTGAGGTTTTGGCCGATTTTTCTACAAACGTTAACAAAACAAATCATTTGAATTTCTCTGCACATTCTTCACAAATAATTCCTAAAGGAAGATATGCTTTTATGTATTTCATATTATTTAGGATAAACATTTGCAGAAGTGGTTTTATTACTTATTTCCTTGTAGGTACGAGGGGGATATAATAGGCACAACCGATGGTGAATTTTAAGAACGAGTTGCTATGTGAAAGCTTTGAAATTTCGTTATGTTTTCCTCCATGAAGAAGTTAGCCTAAGTAATGAAAAAGTTCCTTGTCTGCAAAGAGGCAATTCAAGCTCTATCATAGCAAAGCCTAAACGATGACAGCATTTCTGAGATACTATCAGCTAGTGTATGAATTTCTGGAAAGAAAACATAATTGAGGATTGTTTAAACCAGTGTAAAGCACCAGTAGGTGTGAATCGTTTTTTCTTTCTCTACTACGTATAGAAAGTAAGGGCAAGTATTGTATTCTACCCTTAAATCTAATGACGAGATCTCAGCGGAAATATTGGTTTTGAGAGCCCAGAATCCAAAGAAAGCATTTTTAGAAAAAGTTACGCGCGCGCGTGTCGGATAAATACCAAATTTCGTATTTAAGTGCACTGTCTTTCATAGGTGCGACACGTAAATTTTCAAGAATATCCCCCATCCCAGCTACCCTTTACATGGAACATTCGACTATTTCTTATTTTCTAAACAATGACTAATGATTTTGATTAAAATTCCATATATTCAAGATATTTACATAGAAAATAAAATTTATATCCTGAATTTACTGGGAATAGCCTATGAAACCTTTTTCATTCGGAAGGACTTTTGTATAATCTTGTATAACTGGTAAACGTTAAGCGATAGACGAAAACATAGGTACTACACAAAAATGTAGATCTCTATAAAACACACCATTTATTTCAAATAACTTTTTTGGCGGGGGGATTAGCCATTTGCAAGGTATCCGTTCTTAATGATTCGAACTGTTCAATACTCTTATCATTTTTTAAACTCCTGTTGACATTCACTTGTTTCTCGCGATGTCGTGGAAAGAGTATGGAATTTTAAAGCCAGCGTGTAGCGTCCATTTTTTAAACACATTTTGACTACCGCTGTTACGTTTGTATCTATAATGAAATGTGTTATGTATCTATTTCTGCAAAGGTTTATTTGGATTAAAACGTAGTAGATAAAAAAATAAGGCTTCGTAAGAATAGTTTGTATACCCAGTAGTAAACGATAGAGGGTTGAGAAAGTCATGTGAATGTGTCACATAAGAGTTTTTTACATTTTCGGTTATGAATAGCACTACTGGCATGCATATACGTACTTTAATTTGTGCATTATGTTTATTATCTGTTTGTTTCATTTATTACTTTCTTAAATTAAATAATACACAATCTGTTTGAGTAACCTAATACAACAGTATCAGTTACGTAAGCAAATCCACTTTTAATTTTCTCATTACTACATTATTTTAACCGTCTACCTTTGAAAACGCATAACGAGGTTATATTGTAACATTAACAGTTTCCTGGTTCGAGAGAGGCTCCTGGCACCAATTCAATTCTAATATTTAAAAGAAATAATTTGGCCACTTCCTTTCATACAAAGGAGAATCCTAATATGTGCATTTTTAGAACATTGAATGTAAAAAGAAGCGCTTTTAACGGTAGATGATATTAATTAAAGGTAGAAAATTATGCCACTGCAAGGAATAAAATTATAACACTTCAGGGTTACCAACTTTGCTTACCTGGATTGTATACCAAAAGGCTTGTATTGTTGATGCAATGGCGGATAATTTGAATACAGTAATTATGGAATCTGAAAACCAGACGGAATTTTATAAGCAGCAGAGCCAAAAAAAAGGTCAAGGAAACAGAACGAAATAACACATAACAGGTTTTTTTCAAAAGTGCAAGATAAGAAACGTACAAACTAATTACAGGAAAAACATGCTGTTAACACGTTTTGAAAATAAAGCCAAAACACTGAGATCTTCAACACTGTGGGCAAATTATGATCAGACTGTATCTCATTGTCAAGGACAACAGCCATTAGTAAATACTTCAAACTAATAGCATTCTTGAAACGGATGACTGAAGGTTAGAAGCCGAATTATTCTCATTATATTCATATAACTTTTTTTTCTAACTCATCATATTGTCAGCACTGATGCTAAAAAGAAACAAAGTAAGCATCACAGCCGCGCTGAGCATCACAGATACGAAATAGGTAAACAAATCTACTTCATAGTCTATAAATTTGTCTATAAATATTGACAACTGTCTAAAACCATATACTGCGTCTTACATTCATATAACCTTCTCTACCTTCTATTGTTTGTTAGTGGGTATGCAAACTATTCTTATTTCTCTATTTACTTCATTATAACTGAGATAAACCTTTGCAGAAATAGCTACATTACACATTTCGGCTGGCGCCGTAGCACCTGCCTGCTGGGCGAAGGACCTCCGGTTCCATTTCCGGTTGGAGGGGTGTAATAGTTACCTACTGTATACAAGTTAACAGCATTGCGGATAAGCAATATGTTCCAAGGGTCATGTCGCCGATATGACCTTTGCAGTTAATGGCGGAGTATAAATGGAACAAACAAGCAAAAATGTATTACACATTTCGTTACAGATACAAAGGGAACAGAGATAGTCAAATGTTTAAGAACTGGACGCTATATGCTGGCCTTAAAATTCCATCTGTTTCCATGACATCGCGAGAAACACTGAAAATCGACAGGAATTGTAAAGAATGACAACGTATTGAACAACTCTAACTATTAATAACGCATATCTCGGAAATGGCTTATGCCACAAAAAAGTTATTTGAATTAAATTGGTGTTTTGAAGAGATCTGCATTTTTTTTTTGTATAGCACATTTTCGTATATCGCTTAACGTTTACCAGTTATACAAGAATGTACAAAATTCCTTCCGAATGAAAAGGACTCCACAGGTTGTTCCCAGAAAATTCAAGGTATGCATTTGATTTGTCATGTAAATATCATTAATGCATGGTTATTTCAATCAAAATCTTAGAGCATTTTTGAGGAAATAAAAAACTTCGAAATATATTACATTTAACGGTAGTTGGGGGATGGAGAATTTTCTTAAAATTGCATCTTTGGAAGGTACTAAACTTTACCACCTTTCATTTTTGAGTTTCGTTCACAGGCCGACAACACACACGTACGCGCGAATTTTTTCTAAAACTTCTTTTTATTCAAGAGGCCTCAAAACATGTATTTCCAGTTAAATCTCGTATCGAATTTTTGGGTGGAATGCAATACCATTTCTATCTGCAATGTACGTGGTAGAGAAAGTAATAATAGTGTATGACACCCATGCTCGTAGGATAAAATCTCGCTTTCAACTCTTGTGTTATAAATAACTATTTCAAAACGCCTAATTTAAACTAGTTTTGCAATTTTGGAGCTTGCAAACAGGCAGTATTTGAGAGATGCACCTACACTGGAAAAGCACTTCGACTCTAAAAGATACCTACTTCTTAGAATCTAGTTCTGCCTGGAAATCAGTAAATTCTTACTTTTGTTTGCAGTGTTTGGAGCGAGAGTTCGTTTCTCATGAATTTTGCATGCAACAGCAGAGGTTTCGCTGGCGGAATAAACTTCCTCACTTCGCTGTTTTGAACAATCCGTCCCTGACAGCATTCACACACTGGCTTCCTTTTGAATGTTTCTTGTTCTTGTACGTTCCGCAACGTAGCTCCCAGGAATGACGACGCTTATTACCCGCGAGCACTTTATTTGTTTCACTCAATCGACCGGTGAGTGAAAGAAGTGATAGGTGAATATCCCGAGCGAGGTGGCGACGCGGTAACGCGTGCGACTCGCGTTCGGGAGGTCCCGGATCGCTTCCTGGCGACTGCCCACTCTGACCCCATCAGCAGGCGAATGCTGGAATGATTTCTCTCATCCCCCGAATTTCCTGTCCCTCCATATCCTTCCATTAAACATTTAATTCACCCTTCACCCCGTTAGGTTTGTTTCGGGGTTGGGAGTATCGGTGATGGTATTCCGGTGCGCCATGGTATGAAGAAGCTCTCTGTGCAACTTTCTCCATCCCTCGGCCTTCGGTTGGTTGCCGGGATATACGGACTGCTCCCAAGGTATTTCCGGAAAGTTTTATTTCGGATATAATGAAGTAGATAGGAAAACAAGCGTCGTAAGAGTTTTTATACTCATCAATAAATTATAGAGGATAGACAAAGTCATGTGAATATAACACTCAGATTTTTAAAATTATGTCGTTTTTAATATATTTTAGAGTAATTTCATAGGTCATTTTAAAGTCGAGCATCTTTAAGTCATCAAAATCCGGGCCTGCTGATTGTCGTTATTCCCACGCACTTCTCCTTGAAGCAAATGCTGGGTGCAGCCGGTCAGTCTATGAGAAACAGAAGACATTGTGCCCTTCGAAATTAAAGGGCAAATGTTTGCACAATGTCCTCTATACGAGGACAGTTTGGGCTCTTCTTAGCCGATGACCCTGTGAAGACAAACTTGGGCTTGGCGAACATGCGAGTCAGTATCCACACAACTGTAATTCCAAACGCTGAGGTTCTGCTACGTGACTCTAAGTGGGTTACGCGAAAGTTCTCCCCATCTCTGTCTGTGCTCGCGGCGAATGACGACATTAGCGATGACGTCATTTTCGGCACATGTTTTGCTCCCAAGTTTTGCCAGGTTCTCCGGCATATCTTAACCTGGACACGATATTATCGCAGCGTACTACAACTTGTCTCAACGTTAAAAGACAGTTGGCGATAAATGGGATATCTCTGTCTCTATCTAATGCACTCATGTTGCCATTACCTTCGTCCTTTTCTAAACTCGCGCTGTCGCCAAGTTGATGTAAATATTAATTGTTATCATTTTCAACTTTGAACACGTCCTATACATTTTAGAGCCCTTAAATATTTCTATGGATACAAATTTTTAAAGAAAACGAGTTTTTCAGTATAAGTCCAATATTTGCTGTTTCTATACTTATCATAGTACATAAGTAATGAACTATAAGGTAGAACGCAACCATAACCTTTTACTTTCTCTACTACGTATAGTAAGTAGGGAAGTATTGTATTCCACCCAAAAATTCGATACCACCGAGATTTCACCGGAAATACATGTTTTGAGACCCCCTGAATCCAAAAAAAGCATTTTTGGAAACATGTCCGTGTGTGTCTGTGAACAGCATAAGTCAAAAACGAACAGTCGGATAAACACCAAACTTGATATTTAGGTTTAGTATCCTCCAGAGATGCGACACGAAGGTTTTCAAGAAAATCCCCCCACCCCAGACTACCCTTTACATGGAACATTTTTCGAAAATTTTAATTTTCTCAAAAATGGCTCTAACGATTTTCATTAAAATATCATATGTTTAAGATATTTTCATGACAAATGAAATGTATATCTCGAATTTTCTGGAAATGTCTCCAAAAGTATTCTTCATTGTGAACGACTTTTGCATAACTGGTAAACCATAAGAGATAGACAAAATTTTGCTACACAAAAAATGTAGATCGCGTTAAAATACACAGTTTATGTCATATACATTTTGTTGTTGAGTGAACCATTTTCAAGCTATTGCTTGTTATCCCCTTAAATTTTCCAATACTTATACTTTTTCTCGAATTCGTTATTCATTTTTTTTATGTCCTGGACATGCAAAGAGAATGGAATGCGCACATAGCAACCAACGCTTAAAAGATTTGACTGTCGCTTAAAACCTACCATATTCCCCTTGCATCTACAAGACAATTAGCAATAAGATTAACATCTCGATTAAAATAAAGCATATGGAGAATAATCGTTTGTAAAAATAGTTTGTACAAGAGTAGAGAAAGTCATGTGAGTGTAACACATCAGATTTTTTATCTAGAGTTCTGATACATGCCAAGTTTGAACTCTCCGATTTTTTGATAAATTAAACATGTTCGGGAAATTCTATACATGTGTAATAGAAAAGTTAGCCAGCGAGAAACTTTTTGTAACTGGGTTTATAACGGCGACCATGCGAGAAAAAATGTTGAGGAGGGTTGGAGACAGCTTTTTAAAAGAAGCCGGCTTTGTTATATGATTGTATATGACAAACATAAGTCGTCCTATTCAGCTAACAGGCGCCAGGCGCGAGGCAGAAGTCAGTATAACATCAAATTGTACATCATTACATTGTAAGGTAGTGTGTATGTTCATAGCGTGTGTAACACTGTAAAGTGTTATTGTACATTACGGATTTAGCATTTTACGTAAATATTTGTACTTATGGAGGCAGGAGCTAGGAAGAGACAAAATGTTGGTAAACTGAGAAGAAACGTATAATAATAATAATAATAATAATAATAATAATAATAATAATAAATGTATTCGATTATTCGAGTAAGACGAGCGTTAGTAAGGCATTAAAGTAACAGCTAAGGCTACCCGGTGTTCAGAAACAGTAGTTTATTGGATAAAAAAGGAACGAATTAAAGGACCTGTAAGGATGCCATCAAAAACACGCTAGGTTAATGCAATATGATGGAATAGCGCAAAGCGGAGTGCGGTGCGTCGTTCATACTTTGCCATTTGAAAACATTTCACCCACAAAATTAGAGCTTATATTATTTTATTTCTACATATTTCTTAGTAATATATATTTTTATGCCGAGAAAATCGTATTTCGAAGTACTAAAAATACGAGAATAAGGTGCACGTACAAATTAAATGCCTTACGATACCCTTAAATAACAGCGCAGATATTTCACTATTTGGTGATGTATCATTCCCAAGATGACATTAAATTGGTAGACCGATCGCAGCTGGGCGCGGTTGCGAGCGCACATATAGTAGGTACACATGGCAACAGTGCGCTCCATTTAACCTGCACTATCTTTAAGCGTGTGACGTGCTACAGTACACCTGACGTTTTTTTCTTTTATCTATACCTACAGACACCAACGTTATAAAGACGCAAATGTGTGCTCCGTGCATGTAAGTAGGTGAGGGTTTAGGGCCGATAATCTCAAAAACACTCGAACGATTTTGATAATTCTTTCACCATTGAGAACTCCTGTTCTTCCAGACGGACATGGCTAGGTATTATTTGCAGAAAAAAATTAAAACTTTGGGGTTTTAGAGGGGGATTCACATTCGTGTCACCTTTTCAATCCAATATGAATATGAGAGGATATTTTGGCACTTTATTGCGAACACAGCTGATTTTTAATGACTTCCAGCCCAGAGGGGTAAATGGGAAGGCTTAAAATCTTTTAAAATTGATTCATACTGATTTTGACAAAACTTGGTATGCTAGGATTTTATTATTTGGTAAAATCATAAGCAACGCTACAACCTTCACACACTTCCGCTATCCTTATTTTCAAATCTTAAACATACAACTCCACACTATAGCCTATCTAGACAAAATGCACACTTATAGCTACTATAAGACCTCATGAAAATTATAGGCTATCTATCAACTCTAAAAAAACTACCCTTGCCACATTTTAAACCTTTAAGTAAAACTCACACTGTTTGCCATATGGTAAATTATTTTCCAATCACACAATAAGACTGGACAAAAAAAAGTATAAATTACCTTATAACAAAAAAAAAGCCTACCCAACAATTATTTTAGCCAATTTTTTAAAACTATCCTTATATTTATTTTCAATCCCTTAAAGACAAAACTAAAGTGCTTGGCAGATCAGGGCAACAATTTGTGCACGTTAGCAATAGGACCTTGCAAAGTTATAGGATACCTTACTATTTAATAAAACTATCCCTATTCATATTTTCAACCCCTTATGTACAAATTGCACTATTTGATCAAGGTGGACAAAACTCTGAATACTTATGCTTTAGGTTCGAGTAAAACTTGTGATATATGCAAGAGTTTTAAAAAGTACCCCTACCATAATTTTCAACTCTTTACCGAATACATCCGTGCGGTGCCACGCTAGTGTGTGTGTGTGTGTGTGTGAGAGAGAGAGAGAGAGAGAGAGAGAGAGAGAGAGAGAGTGAGAGTGAGATAGCTCTGGCAAACAGTGCTAGGTGATATATCTAATAGAAAACATGTAATTTTGGAAGGGTTTGGGGTATCATTAATCGAGGCGTTTCTTACAAAAAAAAGCTCAGTTGTCACGGAATGTTACTGACCTTTTTATACACTTCGATAGATACTACTAGTCTAACAAATGAGTACGAGTATTTTCTACTAAAATCGCAGTATTACACAAATAATATGGGCTTTTAAGGTTCTAAAAGAAGAAATATCTTCATTTTTCTGTGATAACCCCACCTCTTATTGATAAACCCCTTTAACAAACAATCTTTATTGACATATAGAGTGTGGAATAGCTTCCAACTGAGCCGATTACGGACACCCTCCTCTTACACCAATTTTATGAAATCTGAGGTAAATGTGTTTCGAAACAATAATATAATTTGTATCAACACTGCATTTTGATAAAAAAATATCTGATGTGTTACACTCACATGACTTTCTCTACTCTTGTACAAACTATTTTTACAAACGCTTATTCTCCATATGCTTCATGTTAAATCGAGATGTTAATCTTATTGCTAATTTTCTTGTAGATGCAAGGGGAATATGGTAGGTTTTAAGCGATAGTCAAATATTTTAAGAGGTGGTTACTATGTGGAGTATTCCATTCTGTTTGCATTACCAGGACAAAAAAAAAATGAATAACGAATTTGAGAAAAAGTATAAGTATTGGAAAGTTTAAGGGAATAACAAGCAATATCTCGAAAATGGTTCACTCAACAACAAAAAAATGTATATGACATAAATTGTGTATTTTAACGCAATCTACATTTTTGTATAGTAAAATTTTGTCTATCTCTTATGGTTTACCGGTTATGCAAAAGTCGTTCACAATGAAGAATACTTTTGGAGACATTTCCAGAAAATTCAAGTTATACATTTTATTTGCCGTGAAAATATATTAAACATATGATATTTTAATCAAAATCGTTAGAGCCATTTTTGAGAAAATTAAAATTGTCGAAAAATGTTCCATGTAAAGGGTAATCTGGGGTGGGGGAATTTTCTTGAAAACCTTCGTGTCACGCATCTCTGGAAGATGCTGAACCTAAATACCAAGTTTGGTGTTTATCCGACTGTTCGTTTCTGAGTTATGCTGTTCACACACACAGACACACACACACGGACATGTTTCCAAAAATGCTTTTTTTTGGATTCAAGGGGTCTCAAAACATATTTCCGGTGAAATCTCGGTATCGAATTTTTGGGTGGAATACAATACTTGCCGTGCTTACTATACGTAGTAGAGAATGTAAAAAAGAATACAATTTCAAGTGGTTTGCTTATTTATAAGCCTTTTTGACAATGCACAGCTATGTACTGATAAAAGAAATCAAAGAAAACACTGTCTGACTATACAGTTTCACAAACTAGAGATAATGCGCACGACACCATTGGAAGTCGCACGAAGCTGTGCTTCTTGGTATTTTACCTTTACTAGGAAATATTTACGTTCACGAGATTAGGTTAATGACTGAAAATTAGAAAGGCGATTAAGATAATTTACTTAATGAGTATATTACCTATAATCACATGAAAAACATAACTCCTGGTGCTATTTTGGAGCCTCTCCTATTTACAACAATAAAATATTAATGTTGCTCGTTATTTTTCAAGCGCCCTCTACACTTGTGTTTTAAAATGTAATATAAACTTTGTATTTCAATTAAGTAAATTTTGTCTATCTCCTATCATTTCCGACTTAAGCAAATTTATATAAATTTCAATCAATATGAAGACGATTTTACAGAAAATTCCATATATATGAATCGTCACAAATATCACAAACGCAGCTATTACATGTTAACAAAAAAAAAAAATTAGAACTAATTATGAAAAAACGAAAAAGGAGGATGTGTTTCATGTAAAGGGTAGTTTGGGATGGGAAATTTTCTTGAAAGAATTCGCCTGGCATGTTTATACACTGTCTGGCTCAGGTATGATCTTGAAATTTCTTCGATGTTCCTGTACCTTAAAACATATACTTCCGGTGAAATTTTGGTGGAATCTAATGCCTCCTCTACCTGCTATAAAAAGTGGTAGAAAAAGTAAAAATGTAAAATTGTGCTTTTGACTTTTGTATAAAATAATTAGATATAGATTGCGTTGATGTATATTTATTTCTTTGTTTGCCTCCTTGTAGACACTTCCATAATCGGAAACGAGTAGATATAATGAGGCATTTGTTCTTTGGGGAGTGTAGATAAAAGTTACTTATGCAACTGTATAGGGAAGTGAGTTTGTTTCAGGTCGAGTAAGATGTTTACGGCCGAAGCGACATTGAGGCCGGAATATTGAAGCGAACCCTAAAAATAAATAAATAAATAAATAAATAAATAAATAAATAAAAAAAAAAAAGGCTTCCCGCAGTGACTTACAATATTTTGTTTCATAGTATGTCGAAATACTTTATATATTGGTTAAATATTGTACCGCATATTATGTTGGACATGGGCACAGTCATATGTTTCAGTTAAGTTGTTGATTAAAGTGTTGAACGGAATACTAAAGGCTGGTGTTGGAGTACGGACATTTCTTTCTACAACGCTTAGTTTCGGAGATATTGTACAGTCTCAACTTAAATAGTCCACCCTGTATATTACGTCAAGGCTTGTCTATTACTTTCTCTACTACGTATAGTAAGTAGGGGAAGTATTGCATTCCACCCAAAAATTCGATACCGAGATTTCACCGGAAATACATGTTTTGAGAATCACTGAATCCAAAAAAAGCATTTTTGGAAACATGTCCGTGTGTGTGTCTGTCTGTGTGTCTGTGTGTCTGTGAACAGCATAACTCAAAAACGAACAGTCGGATAAACACCAAACTTGGTATTTAGGTTCAGTATCTTCCAGAGATGCGACTCGAAGGTTTTCAAGAAAATCCCCCCACCCCAGACTACCCTTTACATGGAACATTTTTCGAAAATTTTAATTTTCTCAAAAACGGCTCTAACGATTTTGATTAAAATATCATATGTTTAAGATATTGTCATGACAAATAAAATGTATATCTCGAATTTTCTGGGAATGTCTCCAAAAATATTCTTCATTGTGAACGACTTTTGCCTAACTGGTAAACCATAAGAGATAGACAAAATTTTACTACACAAAAAATGTAGATCGCGTTAAAATACACAACTTATTTCATATACGTTTCTTTTGTTGAGTGAACCGTTTTCGAGATATTGCTTGTTATTTCCTTAAATTTTACAATACTTATACTTTTTCTCAAATTCGTTATTCGTTATTCATTTTTACTTTCTCTACTACGTATAGTAAGTAGGGGAAGTATTGCATTCCACCCAAAAATTCGATACCGAGATTTCACCGGAAATACACGTTTTGAGACCTCCTGAATCCAAAAAAAGCATTTTTGGAAACATGTCCGTGTGTGTGTCTGTGTGTGTGTGTGTGTCTGTGTGTGTGTGTGTCTGTGTGTGTGTGTGTGTCTGTGAACAGCATAACTCAAAAACGAACAATCGGATAAGCACCAAACTTGGTATTTAGGTTCAGTATCTTCCAGAGATGCGACACGAAGGTTTTCAAGAAAATCCCCCCACCCCAGACTACCCTTTACATGGAACATTTTTCGAAAATTTTAATTTTCTCAAAAATGGCTCTAACGATTTTGATGAAAATTTCATATGTTTAGGGTAATGTCATGACAAATGAAATGTATATCTCGAATTTTCTGGGAATGTCTCCAAAAGTATTCTTCATTGTGAACGACTTTTGCATAACTGGTAAACCATAAGAGCTAGACAAAATTTTACTACACACAAAATGTAGATCACGTTAAAATACACAATTTATGTCATGTACATTTCTTTTGTTGAGTGAACCGTTTTCGAGATATTGCTTGTTATTTCCTTAAATTTTCCAATACTTATACTTTTTCTCAAATGCGTTATTCATTTTTTTTATGTCCTGGACATGCAAAGAGAATGGAATGCGTCACATAGCAACCAGCGTTAAAATATTTGAGTATCGCTTAAAAGCTACCATATTCCCCTTGCATCTACAAGAAAATTACCAATAAGATTGACATCTCGATATCTCGATTAACATGAAGCATATGGAGAATAGGCGTTTGTAAAATTAGGTTGTACAAGAGTAGAGAAAGTTATGTGAGTGTAACACATCAGATTTTTTTATGTCCTGAACATGCAAAGAGAATGGAATTCGCCACATAGCAACCAGCGTTAAAATATTTGACTATCGCTTAAAAGCTACCATATTCCCCTTGCATCTACAAGAAAATTACCAATAAGATTGACATCTCGATATCTCGATTAACATGAAGCATATGGAGAATAGGCGTTTGTAAAATTAGATTGTACAAGAGTAGAGAAAGTTATGTGAGTGTAACACATCAGATTTTTTTTACTTTCTCTACTACGTATAGTAAGTAGGGGAAGTATTGCATTCCACCCAAAACATGTCCGTGTGTGTGTGTCTGTGAACAGCATAACTCAGAAACGAACAGTCGGATAAGCACCAAAGTTGGTATTTAGGTTCAGTATCTTCCAGAGATGCGACACGAAGGTTTTCAAGAAAATCCCCCCACCCCAGATTACCCTTTACATGGAACATTTTTCGAAAATTTTAATTTTCTCAAAAATGGCTCTAACGATTTTGATTAAAATATCATATGTTTAAGATATTTTCATGACAAATGAAAAGTATATCTCGAATTTTCTGGGAATGTCTCCAAAAGTATTCTTCATTTTGAACGACTTTTGCATAACTGGTAAGCCATAAGAGATCGACAAAATTTTACTACACAAAAAAATGTAGATCGCGTTAAAATACACAATTTATGTCATATACATTTTTTGTTGTTGCGTGAACCATTTTCGAGATATTGCTTGTTATTCCCTTAAATTCTCCAATACTTGTACTTTTTCTCAAATTCGTTATTAATTTTTTTTGTCCTGGACATATAAAGAGAATGGGATGCGCCACATAGCAACCAGCTCTTAAAATATTTGACTATCGCTTAAAGCCTACCAATTCCCCTTGCATCTACAAGAAAATTAGCAATATCTCGATTAACATGAAGCATATGGAGAATAAGCGTTTGTAAAAATAGTTGGTACAAGAGTAGAGAAAGTCATGTGAGTGTAACACACCAGATTTTTCAATTCCTATTTTGCTTTCAAGTATATCTGGGGTGGTATTTTAGTTGACTCAATCTTTATACTGATATAATCAAGGGATTTATTTAGAGAGAATAATATTTTTAGTGAGTATACTTAACAAGCATTGTTTCAAATTATACACAGGTAATGAGTAAATACGAGAAAAGTTAAACATAAAGTATCGAATGAGTTCTTTGTTGACAATTAAAAACAAGGGCCTATTTTAATTACCAGATAGGCACATTCAATATCTCGCTCTCTTCGTAATATCTTGATGATAAAAATAGCGTCCTTGCGAGTGAAAGTGCCATACTTTACCATTTCACTCTTAGGGAAAGCGCAGACTAACGAGGGGAAAAAATTCGCTTTGGCAATGTTGCCAGCCTGGAATCGAACTTGTGTCATTATTTACCGTGCCAACGGTGCATTTGCTAGGCATCGCTTCGCGAGTAACCAGTTGGAACCTTTGGTAGTATTTAGGAAGCAGGTTTCCCTTTAAACTCCTCTACCTAAAAGACTTTATGTGCACTTTCTGGTTTCTAATTTAAGGATTAATATACATCTTTGTTATTTGTAGTATTTGTCTCACTAAATTAGGGCCTGTGTCTATTTTTGTGGTAGCTCCAAGAACTTGCATCTTGTCTGTTCTATGCCTTGTAGACATAAACGGCAAATGGGTTCCATATGGTATAATCCCATTGTCTTCATGTGTTTTCTGAACTTTCCATGTCCAGTTATGAAGCTTATAACTCTTCTGGGTGAGGTTTTACTAAGCTTACTAAGTAAACTACTTAATTTTTCTCTAGGCTTATATAGTTTGTTTTTGGGTATGATTTTCCATTTCTTTAAGATTGCTTTCCAAACCCAAATTCTAACTGTGTTTTTCGCATTTAACATGCTTACTCCACAGGCGGGTTCTGGTCCTATAAAAAGGAGAGATGCTCCCTTTTTGCTAAGGAGTTAGCCTTTTCATTTCCCGCGATACCTGTGTGTCCAGGTACCCACCGTAATTCTACTGTATTGTGGATAGAAAGATTTCATAAATATTGATAACATTCCCATACTAATTGTGATTTAAAGTGATGGGAACTGAGGACTTTTAGTGCAGCCTGACTGTCAGAGTTTATAAGGATATATTTTCCTACAATTCTCTTTTCCCAGCATAGGCGTGCACTTTCAAGTATAGCAAGTATTTCTGCCTAAAAGACAGAAGCGAATCCTCCTAGGCTTATGCCTACACCAGTTTTCCCATTCATGCATGAACCATCAGTATATATTACCAAATGGTTCTTATGCCCTGGATGAGATTATTCTTCAATGTTTCTATCAGCAGTACTTATTTTGAAGGGTTGGAAAAATGAAATTACGTCTGAGACGAAATCAGATATCATTAATAATACACAATCATCCATTTTATTGAGGATGGAGCGTTGGCCTGCTTTACAGCGGTTCACTCTCTACATTCCTATCTGGATGATTCTGTATGCTACTAGTCCAGCTTAGGCTTGGATACGTGGTTCCAGCGGGGTAAGACCTAGTAAAGTCTCCAAAATAACGGTGGATGTGCTTCTAAAGGCTCCAGATATGCCTAAACCAGCCAATTTGTGGAGGCTATTTAGTTTTTCTTTTATTTTAGTTTGTAGAGTCTTTGGCCACCATGCCAACGCTCCATAAGTGATTTGTGGTTTTAGCAGAACCTCATAGAGGCACCGGTACATGTTAGGCTTTAGACCTCAGTTTTCTACCTAAGAAGCGTATTCCAGACATGTGTCTATTTAGCTTTACAGGTAATTATTTTTGGGTGTGAATTCCAGATAAGGAGTATCATTTAGTATAACTCCTTGACAGTTGACTTTTCCTGAGATTTTAACCTTGATGTCAGTTTTTAAATTGTTTAAATCCGAAAGTTTCCTTTTGCTGGAGAACGGTACTATAATAGTCTTTTGTGGGTTTAGGCCAAGAACCTCTTCTCTACACCAGTCAAAAACAGTTTTCAGAGCTACATTTGTGATTTCTGAAACGGTATTAGAAAACTTCCCTCTAATATGACTACGTCGTCCGCACATAGCCTTGGGTGAAAATACCCTTAGTGTTGAGTTAGTTGAAACCTTTAAGCCTCAAGAGAACCTACGAAACAAAATTTTCAAAGGTGGATAGAAAGTACCGAAATTTTGAAGACATTAAACTGCCTATATATACACACGAGGGTAATCCAGAAAGTCCCAGATGTTTTGAAATAAACAATTAACAAAATGCAAATATCAACGTTTATTATCTACATTTGAAAGGTACACTCTTAAGCTATTTTTCTACATAATCGCCATTCAAATTGAGTCATTTATCATTCCGTGGCACAAGTTTTTTTAATACCCTCTCTGTAGAAATCTGCCACCTGCGACTTCAACCACTGGTTTACACCGGCATGCAGTTCAGCGTCAGTATCACAGCATCAATTTGATGCACCAAACTCTGTAAAATTTAGGGAAAATGTTCCGAAAGTTCTGTAATCGGAAACGACGATTTTCACGAATTTTGTCTTTGATTTACATTGACAGTTCATCAGTCATAAGGCTAGGCCTACCACTGCGATCCTCGTCGTGAACATTGGTACGGTCATTTTTAATATCAATGCACCATTGCCTGACTCGGCTTTCACTCATTATTCCCTGCCCGTAAACATCACAAAGTTGATGATATATTTCAATTGGTTTGTTCTTTTTAGCCAACCGCACTTCACAAGTGGCGGGATTTTCTATTGCAGCGCACATTTTAACAACTCGCAGAGAGCACAGTAAGGACGGCACAGTCCTCTTGCTACCACAGCTGGATGCGTACTGAATGTAGGAACGTTCTGACACCAAGATGGTGGCTCTAGCCCTACTCATCACCACGATAGGCCAAAACGTCTGGGACTTTCTGGACTGCCCTCGTATATAGTATCGTATTAACGGTATAATTTATGTACAATGTCATTAAGGTAGCTGGGAATCGCATTCTATGGACAAATGGTAAACATGAAGTTAAAGGAATCATTCTCATAATGTAGGGTGCGAATGCCTTCGCACTATCATGACAGGCACTTGGGAGCCTGATGTTTACACTCAGGCACGGAGAATAAATTGTCTGAAGGTCAACTTGCAGTCTACGTTGAGCCTTTCAGTGCTTCAGATCTGATGGTAGGAAATGAAGAACGGCAAGTTGATTTCCGCTGTTTCACCGACATGGAAACAGTATGGAATTTTAAGGCCAGCAGATAGCGTCCAGTTCTTAAACATTTGACTATCACTGTTCTTTTTGTATCCTAATGAAATGTGTAATGTAGCTATTTTTGCAAAGGTTTATCTGGATTAAAATGAAGTAGATAAGAAAATAAATTTCGTAAGAATAATTTGTGTACCCACTGATAAACGATACAGGGTAAAGAAAAAAGAAAGAAAAGGGAGAGTAACATCAGATTTTTTAGTTATGCTGTTCACACACACACACACACACACACACGCACACACACACACACACACACACACACACACACACACAGTCATTTTTCTAAAAAACAAATTCTGGATTCAGGGGCTTCAAACATGCATTTCGGTGAAATGTCGATATAGAATTTTTAAGTGGAATGCAATCAACACCTTCTCTACCTTGTATCCAGCGAAAGAACACATTTCTTCAGCATGTTTCTGGTACAAAAACGAAGGGATCTGCCCTCATAGGAAGTGCTACAACTGTTGCTAAGCAAACAAAAACCTGCTAAGCATTTGTAATCACTAGCTTATGTCCTTAAGATTCATGGGAGGTGATAATTTTACACAACCTTCCTTGTACACCATGCAATCGGCATTGTACTCTCACGTTCAATGACTGAACGGCCTTGGCTAGTTCAACACCACGTTGTGAAACCGCCTGCCTTCTCGCTTGAACTCCTGAACTTCGCTCTCTAATCCACTTACTGTGAGTCCAAACACAAAAAGACCTTCGTTACAAAGTGGGGACGTTATGTATTATTCTTTTTTCTGTGGGCGAGAACAAAATTGATACAGCATTCCAAAATAACGGAAAAAAGAGCAAATACAGAAAAGAAGGAAAAAGTAACTTGTCAAAACATTAATATCTAACGGTTAAATGCTCAGACAACATGACATAGGCGATTTCCTCAACCTTGGCTTTGTTATACCGGTCGATGGTGAAAGGCAACTTCAAAAAGGGAATTCAGCGCTTGAGGTGAGACAGCAAATTAAACCATTACTTACTTATAAGAAGTGAAAAAGGTATGCTGGAAATCTGATGACAAAAATTTGATGTTACACTCGCATGACTTTCTCTACTCTTGTCGTTCATAATGAAGAATACTTTTGGAGACATTCCCAGAAAATTCAAGATATACATTTCATTTGTCATGAAAATATCTTAAACATATGATATTTTAATCAAAATCGTTAGAGCCATTTTTGAGAAAATTAAAATTTTCGAAAAATGTTCCATGTAAAGGGTAATCTGGGGTGGAGGGATTTTCTTGAAAACCTTCGTGGCGCATCTCTGGAAGATACTGAACCTAAATACCAAGTTTGGTGTTTATCCGACTGTTCGTTTCTGAGTTATGCTGTTCACAGACACACACACAGCCACATAGACACACAGACACACACACGGATATGTTTCCAAAAATGCTTTTTTTGGATTCAGGGGGTCGCAAAACATGTTTCCGGTGAAATCCCGGTATGGAATTTTTGGGTGGAATACAATACTTCCCCTACTTACTATACATAGTAGAGAAAGTAAAAATGACGCTACCTAACTACAAATGAATATTACAGGAGTACTTATTCTGCTAGATAAAGTGAACGCATTGTAAAATGCAGGAGAAATGCACAAAAAGATTCTCAATATACGTTTTATGCGTTATAAAAGGAACGTAACTAAAATAATGTATGAGAAAACGTAAAAATGAATTTTCTTATGCCACTGAAACTGCTTTATTAGATTATTACTAAACCTAATTATGTACTAATGTAAAATAGCAATTATAAATTAGGCAAACAACAGACGAATAATAAACATAATACACTATTAGAGCACTTCCATGCATACCAGTATAATTAGTTAAAAAAATTCTGAAGTGTTTACATTCACATGACTTTCTCTACTTTCTATCACCTATTTAGTGGGTGTACAATTTATTCTTACGAAAGCTTATTTTCCTATACACTTACTTCATTTTAATCCAAATAAACTTTTGCAGAAATAGCTGCATTACACATTTCGTTATAAATACAAAGGATACAGCGATAGTCAAATGTTTAAGAACTGGACACTGCTTCCTGGCCTTAAAATTCCAAACTTTTCATGCAATCGCGAGAAACAACTGAGCGTCGACAGTATATTAAGATAATGACTAAGTACTGAACAAAAAACTCATTGTTCAGAGTGGGCGGTCACCAGGGATCGAACCAGGGACCTCCCGAATGCGAGTCGCACACGTTACCGCGGCGCCACCTTGCTCGGTAATCATGATTATAGTGATTGCGTTTTACAAAAATCCACTTACATATTATATATACAATATACCTATATAATGTATGTGTGTGTGTGTGTGGGTGTGTGTGAAATATTTGGTTACTGCTAAAAGCAGTAAAAGTAATCTAAATATGCCACAGAGTAAAACTGAAACGCCATAAAGGTAACATATACTATAAAATTTATATCGACCACACGAGGTTAATTGGTTTGGGAAGATTTAAAATTAAATCATGCACAATTGATAGTAAAAGTGTGGCTAAACTTATTTCACTTAAAATCTGCGGTGGAACACACGTGTTTATATTACTTACAGTGCGTAAGAAAGAAAAGTTAGTTATCAATGTAGCAGTTTACAGCCCAGCGACGAATTGCGTGATGGTTTGCTAAACTTGAACATGTAACATGCATTTCGTGTTCGGGGGCTCCACGAAAACGATAAGGTGTCGCTTATTTTAAAAAATTGGACATGTTTACAAGCCACGTAATTACTGGTGTCCACTATAGGCTTGTTCATAGAGAGTTGATCATATGAACAGTGCCTGCGCACACGACACTGAATGACATCCATTAAATTTGCCTGTTTTACTCCGCCACCAAATCACTTGCAATATTTTATGTTTATCGCGGTTTCCTTTCGTTTTTTAGTAGCATAGCAACTGAACTGGTGAGGTTATGTGCGCGTCAAGAGAAAGTCGCGGAAATTTGTAGCGATCTCGGAAAAATGCAAAGAATAACAACTACTGTTTTTACTTTCTCTACTACGTATAGTAAGTAGGGGAAGTATTGTATTCCACCCAAAAATTCGATATAGATATTTCACCACAAATACATGTTTTGAGACTCCCTGAATCCAAACAAATCATTTTTAGAAAAAGGACCGAGTCGGGCCTGTGTAGATGTATGGCTGTGTCTCTGTGAACAGCATGACTAAAAAAGAAAGTCGGATAAATACCCTACTTGATATTTAGGTCCACTATCTTTCAAATATGCGACACGAACATTTTCAAGAAAATCCCGCAACCTAGAATACCCTTTACATGGAACATTTTTTGAAAATTTTGATTTTCTCAAAAATGGCTCTAACGATTTTGTTTAAAATATCATATGTTTAAGATATATTATGGCAAATGAAACGTATATAACAAATTTTCTGGGAATCCCCCAAAAGTCCTCTTTATTCTGAATGACTTTTGCATAACCGGAAAACTGTAAGAGATAGACAACATTTTACTACACAAAACATGTAGACCTAGTTAAAGCACAATATTTATGTCATATACCTTTTTTTTTTGGTCTAGTGAACTATTTCCGAGATATTCTCCAATTCTAAAATGGGAATTTGTTATTCCTTCTTTTATGTCCTGGACATACAAAGAGAATGGAATACTCCACATAGCAACCAGGTCTTAAAATATTTGACTATCGCTTAAATCCTACCAATTCCCCTTGCATCTACAAGAAAATTAGCAACAAGATTAACATCTCGGTATCTCGATTAACATGAAGTAGGTGGAGAATAAGCGTTTGTAAAAATAGCTTGTACAAGAGTACAGAAATTCATGTGAGTACAATAAATCACATTTTTAGAAAAAGTTCCGTCTGTATGGATAGGTGTGTGTGTGTGTGTGTGTGTGTGTGTGTGTGTGTGTGGTATTTAAGTTCAGTACCTTCCAAAGATACGATACGAACATTTTCAAGAAAATACCCCACCCCAAGGCACCCTTTACATGGAATATTTTTCGAAATTTTGGATTTTCAAAAAAATGGCTAACGATGTTTATTAAAGTACCACTTACATGACAAATAAAATGTATATATTGAAGTTTTTGGGAATAGCTTGTGAAGTCCTCTTCATTCGGAAGGAATTTAGTATAGTCTTGTAGAGTCGGTAAGCGCTAAGCGATAGACGAAAACGTACTACACAAAAATGTAGATCTCTTTAAGACACAATTTACTTCAAATAACGTTTTGTAGCATTAGCCTTTTCCGAGATATCCATTATTAATGGTTCGAAATATTCAATACTTTTGTAATTCTTTTCAAGTCCTGCCGATTTTCAGTTGTTTGTCGCGATTGCATGGAAACAGTATGGAATTTTAAGGCCAGCATATAGCGTCCAGTTCTTAAACATTTGACAATCGCTGTTCTCTTTGTATCTATAAGGAAATGTGTAATGTAGCTATTATAATGAAGTAGGTAGAATAAATATCCTTTAGTAAGAATAGTATGCATACCCACTAATAAGCTGATAAAGATTAGATAAAGTCTTATGAATGTAACACTGATTTTTTTATATTTAGATTTGGATTCTGCATATTACTGTATTAAAAATATATTTTGTTCTGGCTCCCATATAATGAGGATTTGTTTTATTTAATTACAGCTGTAGTATCATCTGTAACACTGCTGTGCGGGGGGTCCTGGCTTCGGAATTTTTCCTGTGTGAGAATTTTGCTTTAGCCAAGATTAATCGCTATCCTTCCCAGAGTCTGGAAACATGAATGAGAGTGTGAATGTGTGTACGATCTAAGGATTAAAAACGAAAAAAGTGCAAGCAACTCAACAACAAGGGTTACACAAGTTTACAACCTGGCCTTAGGCAATAAGTTGTGAACTTGTTCTGGTAAATCATTTGTGTAAAGTTTCAACAGGGAGGTGAGAAGATATTTTATTCGTTTCGAATGTTTGGAGATTGGACAGCACCGTTGAAAAACTTGGCTCAGGCCACGTAGCCTTCTTGTTGCAGCTAGCAACTTTACCGACCGGAGCGAAGCAGGTTAGCAGGCAAGCTGGTCAGCGCTATCTGGCAAGATAACGACTGGTTGGGGGCAACGAATTTGTTAAAGGTCGTATTCTTTTCCGCCTTTCTTTGTTTAGGCCCTAATTAGATGCAAGATAATTAAACTTGCAAACCGGTACGTTGGTAACCCTACGGAATTATGCGACATGCTAAGGATATGAAATATGTGCCGCCGCAATTATCAATTATTCTTATTCATTTTCTTGAGAGCCACTGTGAGAAATACGTAGCCTTGATGGTGCATTTAGAGTAATTCATTAAAGTTACAGTATTAAATTCTTTTGTTGCTGAATAGAATATCCTTCATAAAATGCTTAGGCTAGTGCAATTTATGAGTCATCTACTAACATTTGTTCCACTCGCCTCCTTGGATAAAAGAAGCACCGTACTGTAGCAAAATTTCTGTTTCGAGACATTGAAGCAGTGTTTTTAACACTTAAATTATTTCAGTCAAATTATATTATACCATTGTATACATGTTCAATAATGCTATATGAATGTATTACGTAATTTAATAATGTAGGAGTTGTGAGAAATAAGTCAAAAGTTGCTAACAATGAGGTAACCTTGAGGCAATAATGAATTAGAAAGTTTAAATGTTACTTGTGATTCTTGGATGCAATAATGTAATTTTAGTGATCGTTTATAAAACTAGCCAATCAACAACCAGAAAAAGTTTTAGTTAAATGAAGGCATTCTATTGGATTAGGGATAACCAATCAGAGACTTGAAATACAGATATTTACAAGTTTAGGCGGTTGTAATCAATTCAGTTGCCTCCAAATAGTGTTCCTAACCGGACGCGAGACACGTCCTCAAGAGATTTAATACGTATTCGTGTGAGACGAAAAATAGTTTACGTGTTAAACAGTACAAGTAATTCATAAAAGAATCTCACAGCTCTCTATCAGTGAAGTGTTATTTAAATCGTTTCAAGCATTAATAAAAGGAGTGAAGTAAAATTATAATCTGTGTAAGCCTACATTCTTAGTCGCACCACAACCCTGCCAAGACATCCATGTCTCTAACAATAATACTGACGCAGCCGAGGCAAACATAAATATATAATATTTAAAGAAACAGCAAAAATACATCTGGGGCGAAGGCTAACGGAAACTGTTTACTATACGTGCGGTTGCAACTACTACAAGTTCGGTTCCCCAACAGTTGAAATATAATACAACTCCTACAACAATATAACATCTTCAGCCTTTCTGAAAGGAGGACCGATCATTGAAAATTAGCCACAAATTATTCTTACGAAACGTATTTATCTACTTAATTTTAATTGAGATAAACCTGTGGAGAAATAGCTACATTACACATTTCGGTTAGGTATAGCGGTAGTCAAAATGTTTGTAAAATGCACCCTATATGCTGGCTTTAAAATTCCATACGCTTTCCGGACATCGCGAGAAACAAGTGAATGTCGACAGGACTTTAGAAAATGACAGAGTATTGAACAATTGAGCTATTAGGAACGGATACCTCGGAAATGGCTAATGCAACAAAAAACCTTATTTGAAATAAATGGTGTGTTTTAAAGAGATCTACATTTTTTTGTGTAGTACGTTTTCGTCTATCGCTTAACGTTTACCAGTTATACAAGATAATACAACATTTCTTCCGAATGAAAAGGACTTCATAGGTTGGAAAATTCAAGATAGGTATACGTTTTATTTGTCATATGAATATGTTTAATATATAGTATTTTAATCAAAATCGTTGGAGCCGTTTTTGAGAAAATCCAAAATTTCGAAAAAAAAATTCATGTAAAGGGTAGTTGGGGTGGAGGATTTTCTTGAAAATCTTCGTGTCTTATCTTTCGAAGATACCGAACTTAAATACCAAGTTTGGTATTCATTCGACTGCACACACCTTTTTCTAAAAATGCTTTTTTTGGTGGATCAGGGACCTCAAAACATATTACCGGTGAAATCTCGTCATCGAAGTTTTGGCTGTAATATAATACTTCCCATACTTGCTATATGTAGTAGAGAAAGAAAAAATCTAAAATTCTTTGTATTTTAGAAAATCCCTTTAAGAAAAGCGTGCGACTCCGTATGTTCGTGTTTGTGAGTGAGAGAGAACAACCAGCTTAAAAGTGAAACAGACAGCAATTTAGAATTTGAGTCATGTAAATATACGTATCCCCCGGATGCAAGGCGAGAGTTCAAAAATTCTTTTCAAGCAAACTACCCGCTTGATTGGGAAAATTTAATATTTTTTTATTTTCTTATACGCAATATTTAGATTAAACAAGACAGATTCAAATAATACAATTCCAATAGTAGGTAATATATCCTAATTGTTTTTGTAAGTGCGTCTGAACTTATCTGTGAAATTTCATACAACGGAGAAAGCAGTTATCCCCAAATGGGATGTGATATATGAGGCTCTGCAGCAAACACAAGCATTAAGAAAATAAAAGCAATACAAAATCCGATCTTCAGTTGATGCACTTGGTTCGTTATGAAGGCTAACTATCCACAGAGATCTTCAGTTCCTGAAGTCACTGAAGTTAAGAAACACTACATCGGACATCTTCTGACTTTCACTGATCATCCCAACACAGAAATTCTAACACATACCTCGTCCTAAAGAAGAAAGAACATTAAAACGTAATACACACACGATCTCGCTGCCTAAAACAGGATCTTGGTTGGAAGACCCTCTGCACATCTTTCATGTTATCCTGTTTTTCAATTTTAATAATACAACTCTCTTGCAACAAATATATATATATATATATATATACAGGGAGAGCCAAAAAAAAAACTACGAACCGCCTAGGCGGTGTTTTTTCTACCCGCCCCCTCGGCGCTCGTTGCCGTCTGCCGATATCATAGAAAGGCGCGGATGAAACCATACATCTTTAAAACTACTTAAGGCTTTACTTGCCAACTTTATGAAAGTAGATGCTGAAACTGGCCACCGTCGTTGTCCATACATTTTTGGCACGTCTTTAGGAAACTATCCATCACTCACCAATTTTTTCGAGTCAACAGTTGAAGCCCGTACATATGTGAATACAATTTTGCCCCCCCCTTTTTTTTTAGAGAATTAACAGACAGGGAGCGTAATTTTGCCTTTCTCAACAAGACTCTGCAATAGCTTATACGGCCAATATTTCGGTGAGAAAAATTGAAAGTGTGTTTCAGGACAGAATTATCAGTACAGATTTGTGGTCCCCTCGGTCCCCCCCCCGACCTAACCCCCTGCGATCTTTGGGGTTACTTAAAGTATACAAGACAAACATCCTGGAAGAATTCCTGGCCAGGAAATTTCTCAACGTGAACTACGGCGAGTGATGGATAGTTTCCTAAAGAGGTGCCAAAAATGTATGAACAACGACGGTGGCCAGTTTCAGCATCTCCTTTCATAAAGTTGGTAAGTAAAGCCTTTAAAAGTAGTTTTAAATATGTTGTATGGTTTCATCCGTGCCTTTCTATGATAGCGGCAGACGCAGTGAGCGCCGAGGACGCGGACAGGAAAAACACCGCGCAACCGGTTCCTAGTTTTTTGGCTCACCTGTATATACACACACGCACACATGTATATTTTTATAACCGAAAAATAAATAATTGGATGTCGCGAGAAGTAATTGGGTGTCGCGAAGCGCGCCCTTGAACTCAGTCAACCGTATCTGGACGTCACGATACTACTTTCCCATATCTTATTTCCTTCTAACGCTCGTGTTAGAACAAGTAGTACGTCATAATGCGTCATTCAATCTGTGAGCTGTAGAAGGCAGACTAGGCTTGCAGGCAGCAATCTCTCATATGAGCTTCCTGCCGAGGAGTGTGTCATTCAGAGCGTTTGCTTACGCCGACTCTTCCATTTATAATACCCCCATACTACCTTCCATTAATAAAACAGAAAGAAATAATACATTTCAAACAACCGTGATTGTCTTTTTGCGATTTAATTTCCAGGAAAAGATAAAGCTGTAGTGTGGTTGGCTGTAGCTCTGCTTGAGGTTAAATTCCAATTATAACTTTTATATGTTGTAATAATTTTATTCTCCTGACCTATTTTACCTCCAGTTGTGTATAAATCCCTGCCTGTTTAAATCCCACTTGAGTTTGAGTTTCTCTACTTAAATTTACTTGGGGATTACTAGAACTGTTGATAAAATTAAGGCATCAAGTGAGATTACTACTAAATACAGAAAATATGTCATAATGTGCGTGTGGAGTGAGAAAGGAGACCCTACGCCTTCGCCTTTATCTCATTCCGTCTTTCTTATCTTTGAGATATACGATATTATTATTATTATTATTATTATTATTATAGCTGATACCATCGTGTGTTTTAACGCCACCTGTTTCCGGCATTAACCCTCAAGTGGTAACATAAATTTTGTCACGTTATAGGTAACATCGGTCTCTCAGACCTTGTAATTTTTATTTGATTTTATCTGCACATTTTCACTACAGTATTGAATTTACTTACATAAAATTACACGTTATGTTTTTAATATACCTTGAATGTAACAACATACTTGCCAGGGATCAGTTCGGGTTCAGAAAAGGAATGTCGATCAATAATGCAACTTATAAACTTACTCATGAAGTGTTAACTGCATTAAACAAAAACAAAAAATGCATGTAGGTGGGATTTTTTGTGACTTAGCAAAGGCATTTGACTGTGTTAATCATGATATTCTGATAGAAAAATTGAAATTCTATGGACTAAAAAATGAAAGCCTAAGTTGGTTCGTATCATATCTAAATGAAAGAAAACAAAGTGTTGAAGTTGTCAATGATATTGAATTTGGAAAACATACATCAAAATGGAAAACAGTAACAGATGGAGTGCCCCAAGGTTCAGTCCTAGGACCTTTATTATTCTTGATCTATATAAATGACCTATCATTTTATATAAAGGATATTGCAAGTATATTTCTGTTTGCTGATGACACGAGTGTTCTGGTGACAAGTAAAAACTTGAATGAGTGTGTAATTAAATTGAATTATGTTTTGAACTGTATGTCACACTGGTTTAAAGCTAACAAATTATCTGTAAATCTAGACAAAACAAAAGTTGTTAAATTTATAACCCATCGATCACCACACACTTCAATAGAAATTGGGATTAACGACATGTCACTAGAACAAATAGACAACATTAAATTTCTGGGCCTCCAAGTAGACAGATATTTAGATTGGAAAGTTCACATTATGTATATCATACCCAAACTCAGTTCTGCATGTTATGCTATCCGAGCATTGGTAAATGGCAGTTCTATAGATACGCTTAAATTAGTATACTATGCATATTTTAACTCTATCATTGAATATGGAATATTATTTTGGGGAAATTTGGTAGAAAGTAAACGAATATTCCTCATGCAAAAGAAGGTTATAAGAATCATTTCCAGCACTCATAGCAGACACTCTTGCAAATATCTTTTTAGAAAACTGAAGATATTAACCCTACCTTGCATGTATATATTTTCAATATTAAAATTCTATGTATGCAATCGAGCCACATTTATTACAAACATGGAAATTCATGAGATAAACACTAGACAAAAGGGTAACATCCATCATCCCAGTGCAAAGCTTTCTTGCTTCCAGAAAGGTGTATATTTACGAGACCATAAAAATATTTAATACTCTCCCTAATGATCTTAAGAGAAAAGTTGACAATTTCAATGTCTTTAAAACTGCTGTTAAAGAGTACCTATGCTCAAAAGCATATTATTGTGTACAAGATTATCTGAATGACAAATTATCCTGATGATAATACTTATATAGCTCTGTAAGTAGTATTAGCAAATATTAATGACAATTGCCAGTCATATTTGATGCCTGCTCTAGAATTAATGAAGCTATTTAAATGTACGTATATTAAGAACTGACAGTAAATGCTATGCATTACAAATCAAATAGAACAAAATGATCAGACGAACAAAGGTAAAATCCTAGTGAATGTTAAAATAACTGTTCTTGCCTATACGTATGTTAACCTTATAACAGTAAGGAGGTATACAACTCTGTAATAAATTACACTTGATTTGTTTCATTTTGTATATAATATGTCCTTATTTTATTTTAAATGTTCTGTATACTATGTAATATTTATTTATATATGTAACTTTATTGTACATTTCCTTGACACGCATATAGTATGTGTCTATTTTATTTCAAATGTTCCATATTCTGTGTAATATTTATGTTTATATGTAATTCTTGTACATTTCCTTGACACGTTCTATGTTCACAAGCCTTTACGGCTGCTAGTGAACTCACAGAATACAATCTAATCTAATTTATAATAAAACAGTTTTTAAACAAATTACAATTAAGTAACAAAAACAGAAAAGTATGAAGCTTGTGTGAACCATCAGCTGACTTCGGCGTGACACATTTACATTCAGGTTCTCTTTCGACATTTTCATTCAAACTGAAATAAAAACATCGATATGCCACTTAACGGTGATTGTTTACTAACAGAGTGAACTTGCAATATACTAGAAAACAATGACGATTTTTTGTAAATTAAGAGATCAGAGATACGCAAAATATGCTTACGTTAACTCCGGGCTACGAATCCTTACTGATAAATTTGTAACAATACAATTACAAAGCCACGTTTTCACATCAAACACAATCAGAATATACAGATACCTCTAAGAAAATAACATCACAATTCCTAGTATCACCTCAAGGCAACTACAGTCGGATCATCCACCCTGGAAGAAGAAAACACCTCCCAATTGATATAGATTTAAGGAAGCATAATCGGATAAATAACAACCAACTATTCTACCAGCTGTTATTTAAAGAAAGGCTAGAAAAATACACATCCCAACTCTGCATCTATACGGATGGTTCTAAAACTGAAAAATCTGTTGTGTTACACTCACATGACTTTCTCTACTCTTGTACAAACTATTTTTAAAAACGCTTATTCTCCATATGCTTCATGTTAATCGAGATGTTAATCTTTTTGCTAATTTTCTTGTAGATGCAAGGGGAATTGGTAGGTTTTAAGCGATAGTCAAATATTTTAAGAGCTGGTTGCTATGTGAAGTATTCCATTCTCTTTGCATTACCAGGACATAAAAATGAATAACGAATTTGAGAAAAAGTATAAATATTGGAAAATTTAAGGGAAAATGGTTCACTCAACTAAAAAAATGTATATGACATAAATTGTGTATTATCTACATTTTTTGTGTAGTAAAATTTTGTCTATCTCTTATGGTTTACCAGTTATGCAAAAGTCGTTCACAATGAAGAATACTTTTGGAGACATTCCCAGAAAATTCGAGATATACATTTCGTTTGTCATGAAAATATCTTAAACATACGATATTTTTATCAAAATCGTTAGAGCCATTTTTGAGAAAATTAAAAGGTAATCTGGGGTGGGGGGATTTTCTTGAAAACCTTCGTGTCGCATCTCTGGAAGATACTGAACCTAAATACCAAGTTTGGTGTTTATCCAACTGTTCGTTTCTGAGTTATGCTGTTTACACACACACACACGGACATGTTTCCAAAAATGTTTTTTTTATTCAGGGTGTCTCAAAACATATATTTCCGGTGAAATCTCGGTATCGAATTTTTGGGTGGAATTCAATACTTCCCCTACTTACATACGTAGTAGAGAAAGTAAAAAGGCAATGGATGTGCTGTGATATGTGGAGATATCATCCTCCAATACAAATTACCGTCCTGGTTCTCTATATATAGTTGTGAATTACATGCTATTAAAAAGGCAATAGAATACGCTCTAGAAACAGCACATAGTGACTCTTACATAATTATCAGTGACTCTCTATTAGCAATACAAGACACGTTCTCTACCAATAGTATTGTAAACGAAATACATAATCTTGTTACCATACTTTATAACTTAGAAAAGTGGATACCATCTCATAATAACATACCCGGTAATGAAAGAGTTGATACTGCAGCAAAACCAGCTACAGAACTACCAACACAAGATACTGATACCTCTCCAAGATGCAGTCACACACTTTAAGAAGAAAATACACAAAGAATGACTGACCAGCTGGATGAACAATTCTACAAGTAAACTTCATGATGTACGTGGAACTTCAACTCAAGAATATCCAATAAGACAGCTACAGCGGCGAAACCAAATTGTAATATCCCAACTATGAATTGGGCATACTAAATTGACACACTCTTATTTGTTAAATAGAAGCTCTCCACCAATTTGTGAAACATGTAAAACAGCATTAACAGTAGTACTTATTATAATAACATGTCCAAAATTGGAAAATCAACGTAGTCAGGTTGGTATGCCCAGAAATATTTCTGCAGCACTCAATGATGCAACTTTCATCCAGAAAGTAGTAATTATTTTTCTTAAATTAATTAATATATATCAATACATTTAACCAAATTGAAACCTGTTTGTATACATAATGTGTAAGAATTACACTGTAATCCAATAATGTAAAAGATTGTACATGAAAGGTCGCCATAAAACCTAGGAAGGTTAAAACGACCCTAAATAAAGCTTAAAACGTTCATGTGACACATAGCTCGGCGTTCAAGGTTGCGACATGATCAGCATAGGCAAATGTCACAGAAAAATCTGATGTGTTACACTCACATGACTTTCTCTACTCTTGTACAAACTATTTTTACAAACGCTTATTCTCCATCTACTTCATGTTAATCGAGATAAACATTTGCAAACTCTATCGTATTGCTAATTTTCTTGTAGATATAAGGGGAATATATATTTACAAGGGCAATATAGAAATACAGTAGCCTTTAAGCACATACATATCTCTTAATAGCTGGTTGCTAGGTGCAGCACCATTCCCTTTGCCACAGATTAATACTCTTTGCATATACAAGACAAAAAAAATGAATAACAAATTCCCATTTGAGAAAATTATTGAGAAATTTAAGGGAATAACAAGCAATATCTCGAAAATGGTTCACTCAACAAAAAAAATGTATATGACATAAATTGTGTATTTTAAAGCGATCTACATTTTTTGTGTAGTAAACTTTTGTCTATCTCTTATGGTTTACCAGTTATGCAAAAGTCGTTCACATTGGAGAATACTTTTGAAGACATGCCCAGAAAATTCAAGATATACATTTTATTTGTCATGAAAATATCTTAAACCTATGATATTTTAATCAAAATTGTTAGAGCCATTTTTGAGAAAATTAAACTTTTCGAAAAATCTTCCATGTAAAGGGTAATCTGGGGTGGGGGGATTTTCTTGAAAACCTTCGTGTCGCATCTCTGGAAGATACTGAACCTAAATACCAAGTTTGGTGTTTATCCGACTGTTCGTTTCTGAGTTATGCTGTTTACAAACACACACACACACACACGGACATGTTTCCAAAAATGTTTTTTTTTGGATTCAGGGGGTCTCAAAACATGTATTTCCGGTGAAATCTCGGTATCGAATTTTTGGGTGGAATACAATACTTCCCCTACTTACTATACGTAGTAGAGAAAGTAAAAATAGACCGCCATGGTCTGAGAGACCGATGTTACCACTTAAGGGTTAATACACCGTCGCTTTTATGAAATAAAAGAAAGAAGAAAGTTGTTTATTTTGAGATTCTCCTTTCGAAGCTCTATAGTAAAATCCGGCGAAATTCAATGCTCACGTAATACAAAATTATCAGTATCTATGAATCGGCACTGAAATGTTCTTTTCTTGCTTCTGAAATGACACACACTACGTTTTATAAAAGCAGCAAAATCTATACATGACAATAACCAATTCGAAGACTATTTTAGGTTTTTTTTTGTTTTTCAAATTTCAAGTAACCTATTTTTAAACACTAAGTGTTATACTGTCTACATGTTCTCTATAACTTATCTAGAGAGAGGTGTTGAGATTTCTGCGGAAATACACGTTTTGGGGTACTTAAAGCGCAAATAATGCCTTCGTGAGTTTGTGTGATCAGCTTAACTAGAATATGAAAATTCGGAAGAATTACGTGGAAAATTATGTGTTCGCATTTTCCCAGTTATAGTTAAGCAGCTGATCAGAAGGAACATGTTTGAAACTTCCGTTTCCTTTTCCTTAACAAGAAACTGTTATACGACAATTGAAATAAACATCTGAATAGTATTTTGCATGCACGTAAACTCCTTCTGCTTAATTTGAAATTATTGTTAGTCAAACCTTTATTGTGAACAATGTAGCGTAGAGATAAAGTCGTTTGAGTAATTACACCAGCTTTTTACTTTCTCTACTACGTATAGTATAGTAAGTAGGGGAAGTATTGCATTCCACCCAAAAATTCGATACCGAGATTTCACCGGAAATACATGTTTTGAGACCTCCTGAATAACAAAAAAGCAGTTTTAAAAAACGGTCAGTGTATGTGTGTGTGTGTCTGTGAATAGCATAACTCAAAACCGAAAATTCGGATACATAGAACATTTTTCGAAAATTTTTATTTTCTCAAAAATGGCTCTAACGATTTGGATTAAAATATCATATATTTGAGATATTTTAACGGCAAATGAAGTGCAATCTTCAATTTTCTGGGAATGTCCCCAAAAGTCCTCTTCATTGTGGTTGGCTTTTGCATAACCGGTAAACCGTAAGAGATAGATAAAATTTTTGTACATAAAAAATGTAGATCTCGTTAAAACACCCAATTTATGCCATATACTTTTGTGTGGAGTGAACCATTTCAGAGATATTCCTTGTTATTTGTTTGAATTATCCAATTCTTATACTTTTTCTCAAATGGAAATTCGTTAATTCGTGGAAAGCTCCATATAGTCTCCAGCTCTTAAAACATTTGACTGTCGCTTAAGGCCTACCATATTCCCCTTGCACCTACTAGAAAATTAGTAATAAGATTAACATCTCGATTAACATGAAGTAGATGGTGAATAAGCATTTCTAAAAATAGTTTGTACAAGAGTAGAGAAAGTCAAGTGAGTGTAACGCATCAGATTTTTTTGTTATACTCTCATGGCCGCATGTATTGACATATTTTGTAAATAGCTAATGCCATTTCAATCTCCTGCGTGCAATAAAATGATATTACTGGGTGAAGAATAATCATTTTAAAAGAATACTCCGCAGAATTATTAACAGGAAGAGAAAGTTGCATAGCTTTTACGTCGAGTTATGCTGTTTACAGCCCTATATACATACACAAGAGCTAAATTTGAAATTCTGAAAACAAAGACATTATTTTGTACTCATCTGTGAAGCAAATGTATTTTGGAGAATAGATTTCTCATCTGTCGTAATGAAACTGTGTGTGTGTCGAGCGGGCAGCGCCTTGTATTGCTGTTTACGTAACATATGGAGAGGAAGCGCGGCCCTTGACCGTAATAAACAACACTTGTCTCTCGCAGTCACATGTTTCGATGTTCTACTGTTAGCATATGTTTTACGATCGCATTTATAAAATGAGGTTGTCTGACGACGTCAGAGGTGTCTGTCACTCATTCAGCACTCAGCAGCTTACATCGTGTCAGATCCTACTAGCATTTGGACTAGAGTAAAGTAACAGAAGTGCATATCGGCTAAATTCTTTACGGCAGTATTATAAATCATGCTTCCGTTCAGTAGAAGGCAGCCACTTTATTGTTTACTACATGAGTTATCAAGCAATTATGAATTATGTGATATTCTTTATTAGGCGCGAAATATAAAATATCATCAGACTGAAAAGAAACACATTCTAGCCACATTCATTTCGCTGTGCACCTCACGAGGATGTATAATGCTTGTACTTTCAATAACATAAATTGAAAGCATACTAAAACTAATGCAACGGCACTGCGCCGTAATTTTAAGCATCCCCCCCCAAAAAAACTGATGTGTTACACTCACATGACTTTCTCTGCCCTCTATTGCTTATTAGTGGGTATACAAATTATTCTTAAGAAATGTTATCTTTCTATCTACTTCATTTTAATCAAGAGAAACCTTTTCAAAAAAAATCTAATGTGTTACACTCACATGACTTTCTCTACACTTGTACAAACTATTTTTGCAAACGCTTATTCTCCATATGCTTCATGTTAATCGAGATGTTAAAACTTATTGCTAATTTTCTTGTAGGTGCAAGGGGAATATGGTAGACTTTAAGCGATAGTCAAATCTTTTAAGAGCTGGTTGCTATGTGACACATTCCATTGTCTTTGCATATCCAGGACATAAAAAAAATAAATAACAAATTTGAGAAAAAGTATAAGTATTGGAAAATTTAAGGGAATAACAAGCAATATCTCGAAAATGGTTCACTCAACAAAAAAAGTATATATGACATAAATTGTGTATTTTAAAGCGATCTACATTTTTTGTGTATTAAAGTTTTGTCTATCTCTTATGGTTTACCAGTTATGCAAAAGTCGTTCACAATGAAGAATGCTTTTGGAGACATTCCCAGAAAATTCAAGATATACATTTTATTTGTCATGAAGGTATCTTAAACATATGATATTTTAATCAAAATCGTTAGAGCCATTTTTGTAAAAATTAAAATTTTCGAAAAATGTTCCATGTAAAGGGTAATCTGAGGTGGGGGATTTTGTTGAAAACCTTCGTGTCGCATCTCTGGTAAATACTGAATCTAAATACCAAGTTTGGTGTTTATCGGACTGTTCGTTTCTGAGTTAAGTTCACGACACACACACGGACATGTTTCCAAAAATGCTTTTTTTTAGATTCAGGGGTCTCAAAACATGTATTTCCAGTGAAATCTCGATATCGAATTTTTGGGTGGAATACAATACTTCCCCTACTTACTATACGTAGTAGAGAAAGTAATAACTGCATTACACATTTCGTTACAGATACACAGGGAATAGCGATAGTCAAATGTTTAAGAACTGGACGCTATAAGCTGGCGTTACAATTCCATACTGTTTCCATGACATCCATAACGATATCCTGGAAATGGTTGTCACAAAAAAAAAGCATTGGAAATAAACTGTGTGTTTTAAAGAGATCTACGTTTTTTATGTAGTACTTTTTGGTATATCGCTTAAGGTTTACCAATTATTCAAGAGTATACAAAATTCCTTCCCAATGAAGACTTCACAAGCATTCCCTGAAAATTCAGGATATACATTTTATTTATCATGTAAATATGTTTAGCATTTTAATAAAACTCGTTAGAGTCAGCTTTAGAAGAAAAAAACAATTTCGAAAAATATTCCATGCAAAGGGTACTTTGGGGTGTGGAAATTCCTTGAAAATGTTAGTCTCGCATCTTAAGACACTGAACCTAAATATCAAGTTTAGTATTTATTCGACTTTTTGACCTGACCCACAACTGACCTTTTTCTAAAAATGATTTTATTTGGTTTCAAGGTGTTTACGGTGAAATCTCGGTATCCGATTTTTGAATGAAATATAATACCTTCCCTACCTATTATGCACGTGGTAGAGAAAGTAAAAGAAAACACACACTTGCGTTTATTAGTAAGCAAATAATATACATTTACGTGAACAAATGGAAGTGAGAACTGTATAAGCAAATCTCTGCCATGTTTACCAAGCAATTATCGATTATACGATACAAAAGATGGTTTCGTGGTTGGCGTGAAAAGTTAGATGTTCTCCTGCTGTACCGCAGGAAAATAAGTATGTTCCTATTACTTATGTTAATATCTCAGAGTATGTGAAGAATACTGCAGCGCAAATAACTATAGGTTTGAAATAGAACGTGGCTTTGTATTTTCCGTTTCAATGATTCGCTGACAAATCAAGCATAATGCTCCCGCCTCTAACTCCATACTCCCTGATCTGAAAGCTTAGATATTATCATTTAAAATGAGCTTTTCAAAAAATGTATTCTATTCTCTTTAGCTGCGTGTTATTTGAAAGCACATTTCAAGAGCAGTGAAAGTTGAAGTATTGCGGCTTATGGGACTATCCCGCCCCCATTTATATGCCACCTTTTAAGGTCGTATTGGCGAGTTTAACCTTTGGAACAACTGCTCATAGACAATGATGTTCACTCGTTTTATATTGTGTATCTTTGGGTTTGTTTATGTTGTGTTTTCTTTGTAAACATTAAACACATACACACACACACACACACACACACACACACACACACACACACACTCTTCCAGGCTCTAGGGAGGATGGGAATAATCTTGGCTAAAGAAAAATTCCCATCCTCCCGTCGGAAATCGAACCCGGGACCTCTGGATTTGAAGCTAGTAAAGCTAAAATTTTCATTTTACAACAAAACAAATAACATCCTAGTTTATAAAGAATGGGTAGTGATGCAGTTGTAGTTAATGATATTAATTTTGACAAGCTTTTTCTTAGGTACCTATCTTTAAAACACTGGATTAATTTGTGTGTTCTTGAAAATTTAAAAGTTAGGCATTTTTGGTTAAGTTGTTCCCAAGAGGCCATGTTTTAATGAACTGGCGAGTGAAACATTTGCCTAATTCTTTGCACTAAAATTTCAATTTAATATTGCTAATCTGTTCTGTGGGGCAGGGAGGACACATGTCGGAGACCTGGGACTTCAAGCGGCCCATGGGGCCCGATAAAATTAAATATCAGAAAATTGGATGCAAGTTTAGCATGTTATATTAATTCTCCCCTGGCCATATGTCACTATTTTCACATTACGCTGCAAATCGATCATGTGGGCATCGGACTTAATGACAACGGGGGTCTACAAATTTAACCTTCCGGCGGCGTCTGCAGCAGAATATAGTGAATTACTACACGTAATTATTGTATTTATTTAGTTCTAAAACTCACTGCATAAAGCGTTTTCAATCGTTTATTAAAAATTCACTAATTCTCATACTAAATTATCAAAAACTCCTAAATGTAATACTAAAAAGCTCACGTTTCGGGCTGGTTTCACAGTTTAAGCTTAAAGCGAAGCTTTAGTAAGCGACGTTCGCCGCATAACCACACGGGTTAGTTGGTAACACTTGCGCATGCGCACGAGTGAATTCCCTTCATTTGTTTATGGCGGCGCTGCTCCTAAAGTAAGGCTTTGTAGGTTATCCATCAACATACTCGTGAAGTTAAAAAGCCGAAAAATCAGAGTCAAAACGTAGAACTGTACTTTTCAAGAAGTCGGCAGTCTCCCATAAATTGTGAAGCAGTATAAGCAGGTAGTAGAGTGCAAGCATTCGGACAAATTACTGTGGAGTAAGAAAAATCAAACGTGGGGAAAATTGGTTTAGAATGGTGTGAAACAATTTTGATAGCTCTGGTTGCTGTAAGTTTTGAGATGCCGGAAAAATCTCCAGCTGCAATTAGCATGCTTTCACCTGCATATATAACTTCAGTACGAATTAATACAATATAATTATCTTACGTTCTACTTAGAACAAATAAAATCATTTTAAAACAACAATTCTGATGTCTCAACATTTTTTTACCAACAATGTACATTAAAATTAGCATTGTCAACCGAATTACAATTACAAGATTTATTTTCAAGCACTATCGCATTAGAAAATAGTTTGTTTTATTTTTTGATTTTTACTTTCTCTGCTACGTAGAGTAAGTAAGTATTGCATTCCACCCAAAAATTCGATACCGAGACTTCACAGGAAATACATGTTTTGAGGTGCACTGAATGCATATAAAGCATTTTTGGAAACATGTCCGTTTGTGTGTGTGTGTGTGTCTGTGAACAGCATAACTCAGAAACGAACGGTCGGATAAACACCAAACTTGGTATTTAGGTTCAGTATCTTCCAGAGATGCGACACGAACGTTTTCAAGAAAATCCCCCACCCCAGATTACCCTTTACATGGAACATTTTTCAAAAATTTTTATTTTCTCAAAAATGGCTGTAACGATTTTGAATAAAATACCATAAGTTTAAGAGATTTTTGTGGCAACAGAATTGTATATCTAGAATTTTCTGAGAATGTCTCCAAAAGTATTCTTCATTGTGAACGACTTTTGCATAACTGGTAAACCATAAGAGATAGACAAAATTTTACTACAGAAAAAAATGTAGATCGCGTTAAAATACACAATTTATGTCATATACATTATTTTCTTTATTATTTTTTTTTGAGTGAACCATTTTCGAGATATTGCTTGTTATTCCCTTAAATTTTACAATACTTATACTTTTTGTCAAATGGGAATTCGTTATTCATTTTTTTTGTCTTAGATATGCAGAGTATTAATCTGTGGCAAAGAGAATGGTGCTGCACCTAGCAACCAGCTATTAAGAGATGTGTATACGCTTAAAGGCTACTGCATTTCTATATTGCCCTTGCAAATACGAAACAAGGGGAACATGGTACGCTTTAGGCGATAGTCAAATATTTTTAGAACTGGTCGCTATGTGTAAAATGTAATTCTCTTTGCATGTCAAAAATCGTTTCTGCAAATGTTTATCTCGATTAATATGAAATAGATGGAGAATAAGAGTTTGTAAAAATACTTGTATAAGAGTAGAGAAAGTCATGTGAGTGTAACATATCAGATTTTTTTTCTATCCTTTTTTCTTGGACATAACAGACATAGGCCTTAAAAGTTTCACCTTTCTGTTTCGACATGACTACACTTTACAATACAAACTAGGTGAGTACTGAACTGTTTCCTCACAATTTCAAACCAACAATGTATGCTAACTGAAAAACACAAGGAAGCCAACATAAAACTCTCAAGATGTCGAAAATTTTATGAGACAGGAGAGGGGTCCAGGTGGACCCCAAGTTGTATTTTATTTCTTTAAATTTGTATTTATTAAACATTTTAAGAAACAATTTTATGGTATTAAAGCTGATTAAATTTGTAACACATAACATTTTCAAAATTCTAAATTAGATATTTTACTCATAAAAACTAAAGATTTTAACACTGGGGTGGAGCTGGACCCCGCATACATAACTATGTATATAGTAAAGAATGACTGTCTACAAAACGTTTTTGCACAGTCGTGCTTTTTCTTCACTTTCAGAATCGTGCACTGTCATAGGCTACAAACAAAAATCACCTTAAGCGTATGCCACAGTCGTGATTACTCGGCTCACGTGAATCCATCACAGCATCAATTTAGACCACTTAGATCATTTAGCAGTTTTCATTAAGCCAGATTTGGTTTAGTATTTAAATATATTTTCAAAAAAATTGACAGTTACTCATAGCTACGATTATATACAGATGCTTAACCAGAGACATCTCGATGAGTACAATGAAATCGTTTATGAACACTTTTGTTTCCATGTTTCATCATTTCCAGAAAAATGCTTTAAATGCAAATACGCTTGGCAACAGCGCGCTTTCCAATGCAGGTGAGTGAGAAAATCACACTTGGCGGGTAAGGTTCTCATGATAGACAACTTTCAGCGAATGCTTATCGTTTAAACAAGCAACTTAAACGGAAACACACCTAAGTTTAAATAAAGGAATAATTTAAAATAAATATTTTAACTTATACAATTAATCAGATACAATAACATTAGATGCTTCTCGAAACTTCATTGAGAACAAACAACGAGTATTTTTATTCAGCAATTTAAGGAAATGCCATAAAACATGTAAATTACTTCATTTAAACATTTAATAAACGAGACTAGCAACTAAACTATACAATTCTGTATTTAAACATTCAATAAACAAAATAAAAACGACACATGTATGATGCTGCTATGCTGATACCGAATATATGAACGTGTAATAAGCAATTGGGGAGAGATACCACAGCCGTATGAAGCGTGTGTGTATGGTTAGTTATTCAGTCGCTGTTGCGAAGTCGTAAGTCTATGTGTAAATTACGATTCGTGCAATACAAAAATGCTAAATTATGGTAAAACGAGGTGCTTGAGGAAGACAGAGAACATAACATGTTGCTTAGCTGTTTTCTATCACATATTTCAATAAATATAGCCTTAATTGTACCGTATGCGATTTATAACGCGACGAAAAATGCAGAAAACATTTTTTCCCTGCTGAAATAAGCGATCAGAGACTAAAATGGTATTATAATATTTCGTTTGTGTTTGCGCTTACAATCACCTCCACAGATGATGGCATCTATACATCCTCTAACCGATATTCATATAATACCTACACATCTGCGATGTACTTTACAGAATCTCACATTGCTCGGTTTTTAAAATATTTCCTTAATTCTGTAAAACTTGCTTTCCAATCTTCTAACGTATATCATTGTAGCTCGAGTTCTCTCTCTAATATTACATAACCGCACTATAGCTAAAACTACCTATCTCAGCCACTTCAAATTGTGGCTTTCTGTAGTTTTAGAATAGCCCTAATATATAGGTATTACAAACTGAAACTGTTGTTCTTATAATATCTTAATTAAAAGTGTTGTACTCTACGTATCAGAAGTATGGGTATCATCAGTAGAGGAGAAGGGGCGCTTGATGGCATTAGCATTAGAAATGGACTGTCTAAGACGCTCTGCTAGGATTTCTCGTTTAGATAGAATAAAGAAACAAAAATAATTAGAGAAATCATGAATATATGTGGAACCATGTTAGATAACATCCTAAATAAGCATTTGAAAGGGTATGGACACTTAAAAACAATGGAAGAAAGAAGAATTCCAAAGAAGAGGTCGTCCCAGAATTACCTGGAGGAGAGAAATACAGCAAATAATGTAGAGTGTAAGCACAATGGCATCGTACAACCGGGAGACGGTGAAAAACGTTGTGAAACCGGTGTACCAATACTACCCATTCTATTAGATTAGAACCATTTTAACTTTTAGGAATTTTTAGGTTCTTTTCACCCGTTTAAGAAATAATTCTCGTTATTCTGAAAACTTTTGTGAGATATATCAACACATTCAAACACGCCCATCTTTGTAGTCGATCTTATATGCAGACACTTTAAGAAAGATTACGAAACAAAGATAGAAACGTTAAAAATTCAGAAGAACGAGACGAATGGAGAGATGAGCAAAAGTGGAAGACGCCGAAGAAAAGCAAGTAAAATGGAACAAAAAGCGAGTCGACTACTTGTTGAACAACAAGAATCTCGAAGGTTAGTATCTCCGGGAAGACTAAGTTTTACATGTGTACCGGGTCTTGTATTTTTTGTTGCTGTTCCTCGCCGTGTCAGCCTTATATGGCAGAGCTGACGACGTAACGTCGGGGAACCTGTTTGTCAGGTTGGCAAGTAAAACTCTCACTGGCGGGGCGGCACACTTTGCAACCGCTACTGGCGAAACTCTAATTCACTTTCATTGCATGGCACTACTACCTCAGCATGTGGTTTATTGGTCGCTTGTCTGTTCACAAACCGGAGTATAATAAGCTAATGGGGGCATTGCATCTTGCTCGAGCACTAACTCAAACATAAGCAAATATTTCTACGTTTTAGAGCTCTTGGAGTCCTTTAAAAGTATTTCTTTTATTAAAAAGGTTTGCGCACCTGGGAACACCATGACCAATCCTAATGTTCCTACCAGGATTGCCGTTTGCAGATGAACTGGTGGTAGGATCAATCATAGTAAGTGGCTTAAAGCAATCATTGCAAGGAATTGAAAAATATTGTAAAGAATTGAGATTAAATGCAACCCAACAGAAGACACATATTGTGGTATTCAAAAAGGGAGGAAAATTAGTAAATACGAGAAATGGAAGGGAGAAAGCAAAGACAATAGGGTAGTACGAGATTGTATTTATTTAGAAGTAAAAATAGATGGAGGAGGTAAATGGGAGACACAAAAGAAGTTTGCACTGGCTAAAGGTAAAGGGGGCTATATCAGCAATTAGAAGGTGCAAATATAGAGCACCTGGCATTAATATTAAATGGATGGAGAAAGTATACAGTTTTGTGGTAGAGGCAAAAATGATGTACGGTATTGAAATATGGGGATTAGATGGAGGATGGTAAAGTATAGATGAGGTGCATAGGATGTTTTGTTAGGGCTACCAAAAGCATTTGCAAGACAGCTCAAATAGAAAGGAAAGAACATTGAAATATTGGTTTAGGATACTAAATTTGGATAAAGGGAACGTGTTAATACAATGCTTGGAATACCAAGAAAATTTTAGGGAAAAGCGGATGGATAAATAGTGTGAGGTACAATTTGGAGAGCAACGGGTTAGGAGAGATATGGAGAAGTAGGGAAACTAATGTGAATAATTTTTGGAAAGTGGAAAGAAAGCGATTAGATGATACAGAAATGCAAAACATATTTAGCATGATAGCCGAAAAGAGATCCTTAGTTTTTTATATACCTATAAAACATACATGGGGAAGAGAAAAATATGTCGATAATGCAAATAAGGACAAGAGAGAAAGCATTGCATGGGTAAGAACAGGAGTATGGGGGCTAAGAGGTTTAAGGAAGGGTATACCTTAATGTCCTATATGTGGTGGAAATGAAGATGTCGAACATATAATATTTAACTGCAAAGGTACAGAAATTTGGAGAAAAGAGTTTATTAAAAAGAAATGGTTTAAGGTACAAATATTGCTATAATGGAAATGATTCAAAAAGATAAGAGTATAGGGCAATCCTTGAGTAAAGTTAAAAACAAATAGATTTGGTCAGTGAACAGATCAGCAAATATGGTTAAATAGGATTAAGGAAATGGGAAGTAAAGTATGTAGATAAAAGGAAGTATTGTAGTATGACTGCTAAAGAGCCAGGGCTGGATGCCGGTCGTATTATTTGTACATGGCTTAGTACAATAAAGACTATTATTATATATACATTAATTATCCTATACAAACATGGCATTTTAAAGTGTTACAAGGCGAAAATGTTCAGAGAATTGCCAGCACTCAAAATAATTATATATAAAGTTTATTTATTAAAACGAGCGGGATGGTTCAAGCGGGTTCAAACCCCGGAGCCGACCAACTTGACCAAAGGTGTTTTTTTGCGCCTTTCATCATTACATTTCATTTCCTTCTTCTTCACCGCCATTGGGCTGATCACCCATCCTGGATATACTACGATCCATTGTTTGCTTGCTCCATGACAGGCTACTGACCCAAAACATTGGCTTTATGTCCTTGGGGTGCAAGTCCTACAAAGAGGAGGGTAATCGGTAAAAGGAGAAGTTTATTTATTAAAGTTTTCTCGTTAATACTCTTAACGATTTTCATTCAAGTACGTACTTTATGCATGGCAAAAGGGAATAGCAAATAACATGCATAAAAATTAATTTTTCTGTAAAATGGCTATTAAATCCTTTATATTCTTCTGAAATCATAAAAGATAGGTAAAAATTCCTACAACAAAAGTATACTTACTATAAGTCAAAATTACTCTTTATTCAAGTAGCCTAAACGCATTATAAGCGAGAGGTTGCTATAATGAAGAACACACCATTAAATATTTATTTTATCTCGATTCCTTGAGTACTTCATGAGGAAACACGTTTATTTTTAACCATTTACAGAAACTCTTATTGCGCTACAGTTTTTAAGATTTTGGAACCAAATTTCTATTTTGTGATGCAAACATGTGTCTGCGATTTGCAAACAGCACATGAATTACTTTATAAACTGAATTATAAAGTATACGGGTATTTCTTGCTTTTTACGTATTTTAATCTACAAAAATCTTGTGTGTTACATTACACTACTTTCTCCATCTCTAACGCTTATTAGTGTGTGTACAAATTATTCTTAGGAAAGCTTATTTTTCCATCTACTTCCCTTTGACATATGCCTTGCAGATATAGCTACATTACACATTTCGTTATACGTAGAAAGGGAACAGCGATAGTCAAATGTTTGTGAACAGGACGCTATATGCTGGCCTTAAAATTCCATACACTTTCCATACAATCGCGTAAAACAACCGAAGTTGGCACGACTTTAAAGGGATTGGACAGTGCGAACCATTAATAACGGATATTTCGGAAATGGCTTTTGCCATAAAAAGGTTATTTTAAATAAATTGTGTGTTTTACAGAGATCTACATTTTTACTTTCTCTGCTACGTATAGTAAGTAGGGGAAGAATTGCATTGTACCAAAAAATTCGATACCGAGATTTCACCGGGAATACCTGTGCCCTGAATCCAGATAAAGCATTTTTGTAAACATGTCCGTGTGTGTGTCTGTGAACAGCATAAACCAGAAACGAAAAGTTGGATAAATACCAAACTTAGTATTTGAGTTAAGTGTTCTTCCAAGGTTACGACAAGATTTAAGAAAATCTCCCCACCCCAGACTACCTATTACATGGAACATTTTTCGAAAGTTTTGATTTTCTCAAAAATGGCTCTACCGATTTTGATAAAAATAAATGTTTAAGATATTTTCATGGCAAATGAAATGTATATCTTGAAGTTTCTGGGGGTCTCCCCAGAAATCCTCTTCATTCTGAATGACTTTCGCATAACTGGTAAACCTAAGAGATAGACAAATTATTACTACATAAAAAATGTAGAACTCGTTAAAACACACAATTTGTCATATACTTTTTTTTGGGTCGAGTGAACCATTTCCGAAATATTCCTTGTTATTTGTTTGAATTTTCCAATACTTATACTTTTTCTCAAATGGAAATTCGTTTTTCGCTTTTTTTATCCTGGACATGCAAAGAGAATGGAATACTCCACATAGCAACCAGCTCTCAAAATATTGGACTATCGCTTAAAGCCTACCATATTCCCCTTGCATCTACAAGAAAATTAGCAATAAGCTTCTGCAAATGTTTATATCAATTAACATGAAGTAGATGTAGAATAAGCATTTGTATAAATAGTTTGCACAAGAGGAGATAAAGTCATGTGAGTGCAACATTTTTTTGTGTAGTACGTTTTAACTTATAACATTTACCAATTATAAAAGACTATTTAAAATTGCTTCCGAAAGAAAAGGACTTCACAGGCAATTATCAGAAAATTAAAGATATGCATTTTATTTGTAATGTAAATATGTTTAATATAAGGTATTTTAATCAAAATTGTCAAAGCAATTTTTTTAGAATATAAAAAATTTCAATATCTTTCCAAGTAAAGTGTAGTTTGGGATAGAGGCATTTTCTTGAAAATATCCGTGTCGCACGTTTGGAAGACAGTGAATTTAAATAACAAGTTGGGTGTTTATCCGACCTTTCGTTTTTGATTTATGCTGTTCACGGACACACACACGGACCTTTTCCTAAAAATGGTTTTTATTTATTTATTTATTCATTCTTGGGGACTCAAAACTTGCATTTTCAGTGAAATCTCGGCGTCGAATTGTTGGGTGGGATGCAATACCTTCTCTACCTACTAAGTACGAGGAAGAGAAAGTAAAACGGCGTGTACTTCCCACTGACTTTCCTAAAGATTTCTATCAATATCTTTTTTTTGTCTTCGTCTTAATACTCCTTGATGAAATTCTCAAAGTACATATTAGTAAAAGTTTGCACCGCAATGGACAATTTCAGTGACAACAAACCTGGCAAGAATAAAAATAAAGAAATATTTAAGGGCAGAGAGGTGATTTTAGATTTCAAAACTGCGTTGGATGGTACTTTGATGTTTCAGTGGCTGTACCATTGTATACCTACGAATTCTGAAAGTGCAAAATGCATTACTGCACAAAATCTGCAGGTTTTTTTTTTCAGAAATCTTCAGGCATTACTCTCCTTAAAAGGAGAATTAACAATTTAACACTTTTAGAAAGAAATCTCCGCTTTATGATTTTGCAGTAAACACAGAATTCAAAGGAATATTACGTTTACAAGGGCAGAAAAGTGATAGGCAGAGTGTCAGAAAACTGTTTTAATTTAGAGAAACGTAGTTATGGCGTTAAGTACAAATTCATTTAACTAAGGGAGTTGAGAGATAGGGGCAGGTTCATTAGGTTTAAGAACAGGAAGGGGAAATGGATTTACAAGTTCCTGGAAATGTGGACGCTAAAATTTCTCTGCTACTAATCAGCTTACAGCAACATGAAAACATTATAACTTTCACTGTTTGTATTATAAAGAATTGATGTTTGTTACATTCGTATGACCTGCTACCCACTCTACTTCAACTAGGTATACTTACTTCATGTTAATCGAAACAAACATTTACAGAGATAGTTTCAGTATCATTGCAGGTACTAGGGGAATACGATAGTGGAACTCATCGCTATTCTAGGTCTTTGAGATTCCGTTCTCTTTGCATGACCGGGAGAGGGAGAGGTGGGGGAGGGGAAGAGAGAGAGACGTAAAACAATAGCGACTTAGCCTTTTAAAAAAGCATGAGGTATTTGACAATTTAAATCAATAATAAAAATTATCTTGGAAATGGTAAAGCCACAAATACATTTAACATGAATTGTGTGTTGTAACGAGATCTACATTTTTAGGTAGTAAATTTTTGTCTGTGCATTACAATTTTACACGTTATACAAAATTCATCCAGAATGAAGACGATTTCACAGCTGTTCGCAGAAAATTCAAGATTAACATTTTATTTGTCATGCAAATGTGCTATTTCAATCAAAATCGTTAGAGCCAATTTTGGGGAAATGAAAATTAACAAAACTTTCTCCATGTAAAAGGTACTTTAGTTATAGGGAATTTACTTGAAAATCTTCGTGTCGCATCCTTGGAGGCGAACTTAAATAATAAGTATGGTATTTTACCAACTTTTCGTTTTTAAGTTATGCAGTCCACAGACAGACAGACAGACACATACAAACACAGTGAAAACTCGGTATCGAATTTTTGGGTGGAATGCATTAGGTACCTTCTCTACCTACCATTACAGTACGTGGTAGAGAAAGTAAAAATCGTATGCCTTACATTCACATGACTTTCTCTACCCACAATCGCTTATTAATGTGTATACAAATTATTTTTACGAAATTTTATTTTCCCACCTACTTCATTTTAATCGAGATAAACCTTTTCAGAAATAGCTACATTATACATTTCGTTATAAATGCAAAGGGAACAGCGATAGTCAAAAGTTTAAGAACTGGACACCATATGCTGGCCTTAAAATTCCATACTGTTTCCATTAGTGAGTGTGAAATCGCGTTTTCCACACCTCTTTCATACTGCGTAAAAATCATATAAATGGATGTATCACATCATATAATGCCTCTATATTCCAAGAATATTGAGTTTTCAACAAGTCATGAAATTCGATTTTCTAGCATGCAATCGCGTCAAACAACTGTAAATCGACAGAACTTATGGTTGATGTCACCAAAAAAAAAAAAAAAAAAAAAAAAAAAAAAAAAAAAGCTATTTGAAATAAATTGTGTGTTTTAAAGAGATCTACATTTCTTGTGCAGTACGTTTTCGTCTATCGCTTAATGTTTACTACTTATACAAGATTATACAAAATTCCTTTCGAATGAAGAGGACTTCATAGGCTATTCCCAGGAAATTTAAAATACATATTTGTCATGTAAATATCTTTAATAAATGGTATGTTAATCAAAATTGTTAAGAGCGATTTTAAGAAAATTAAAATTTTCGAAAAATCTTCTATGTAAAGGGTAGTATATGCTGGTGGGATTTTCTTGAAAATCTTCGTAAGGTACTGAACCTAAATCTAAGTTTTGTATTTCTCCGTCTTTTCGTTTTTAAGGCATGCTGTCCCGGTAGGAAGCATGATAATAGAGTAAAATTGTGCAGAATTACGATAAAGAAGCTCTGTAAAGCGTGCGGTAAACATAATTAGATATACAGATTGCACCGAAAAACATTACTAACGGGAGTGTACCGACAGAATTTCACTCACCTTACTTTATAGCATTTTAAGCACTTATGAAGCATTAACTAGCATATGTGAATATGATTTACAAACAGATGATTGCTGTCTCATCCTTCTGCATGCAACAAAAGGCAATTCAAATCGTGCACGTGCAAATATCTGTCGTAGTTGACATGGAATGTATGGACCGGTATGTGGAGTCGCTTTTGAAAGACCCAACATAAAGTTTGTTTCTTCCCAACCCCTTCTTCCTTTCTCAAACCCAGTTTGAATGATGTCTAGTACAACCAACGACAGGTTAATCTCGTTAGGGTCCACAGGATGTTTGAGTGGGGTAGCCCCACTACTGCTAGTAAAACACCTTAACTTTAAGAAGGTATTAAAGCATATTTTTTTTAAAAAATCTGATGTGTTACACTCACATGATTGTCTCTACTCTTGTACAAACTATTTTTACAAACATTATTCTCCATATGCTTCATGTTAATCGAGATATTAATCTTATTGCTAAGTTTCCTGTAGATGCAAGGGGAATTGGTAGGTTTTAAGCGATAGTCAAATCTTTTAAGAGACGGTTGCTATCAAGTATCCCATTCTCTTTGCATTACCAGGACAAAAAAATGAATAACGAATTCCCATTTGAGAAAAAGTATAAGTATTGGAAAATTTAAGGGAATAACAAACAATATCTCGAAAATGGTTCACCCAACAAAAAAAAATATATATGACATAAATTGTGTATTTTAACGCGATTTACATTTTTTGCGTAGTAAAATTTTGTATCTCTCTTATGGTTTACCAGTTATGCAAAAGTCGTTCACAACGAAGAATACTTTTGGAGACATTTCCAAAAAATTCGAGATATACATTTCATTTGTCATGAAAATATCTTAAACATATGATATTTTAATCAAATCGTTAGAGCATTTTTGATAAAATTAAAATTTTCGAAAAATATTCCATGTAAAGGGTAATCTGGGGTGGGAGGATTTTCTTGAAAACCTTCGTGTTGCATCTCTGGAAGACACTGAACCTAAATACCAAGTTTGGTGTTTATCGGACTGTTCGTTTCTGAGTTATGCTGTTCACAGACACACACACACACACACACACGGACATGTTTCCAAAAATGCTTTTTTTTTATTCAGGGGGTCTCAAAACATGTATTTCCGGTGAAATCTCGGTATAGAATTTTTGGGTGGAATACAATTCTCCCCCTACTTACTATACGTAGTAGAGAAAGTAAAAATAATCTTGAGATGGCAAAAGTTATTTTCTTTGCGAAAATGCCTAATCTCATGGTCAGAGAACGCGTAAAAGCTATGTCCAGTAAATATGATTTTAAAATGTTATGTCAGATGACAACATTAATGAAGATTTACTTAGGCACTATTTACTACACACTCTGGTTAAAGTGGCCCAATAAACATGTTTTAGTTTGAACTCTGTCTTAATCTATGTTCTTATGTCATATTTGTCACCCTAGGGTGATCTTTTACTTTTACTTCTATTTTACTTTAAGGGCTTCAAATATTTGTCATAGTTCTTATTAATTTTTACCTTCTCTACTACATAGGGTAAATTCTATATCGGTATACCACCGGAAATACATGTTTTGAGGCCCCCTGAATCCAAAAAAGTTTTTAGAAAAAGGTCCGTGTGTGTGTGTCTTTGAACAGCATAACTCAAACACGAACAGTCGGGTAAACACCAAACTTGGTATTTAGTTTCAGTATCTTCCAGAGATGCTCCACGAAGGTTTTCAAGAAAGTCCTACCACACCAGACTACCCTTTACCTGGAACATTTTCCGAAAATTTTGATCTTCTCAAAAATGGCCTTAACGATTTTGATTACAATATCATATGTTTAACATATTTTGAATTTTCTGGGAATGTCTCCAAAAGTCATGTTCATTCCGAATTAATTTTGCATAACTGGTAAACCGTAAGAGGTAGACAACATTTTCCTACACACAAAATGCAGATCTGGTTAAAACATATAATTTATGTCATACATTTTTTTTCCAGTGAGGCATTTCCGAGATATTCTTTGTTATTTGTATGAATTTTCCAATACTTATGCTTTTTCTCAAATGGGAATTCGTTATTCGCATTTTTATGTCCTGGACATGCAAAGAGAATGGAATGCTCCACATAGCAACCAGCGCTTAAAATATTTGACTATCGCTTAAAGCCTACCAATTCCCCTTGCATCTACAAGAAAATTAGCAATAACATTAACATCTCGATTAACATGAAGTAGATGGAGAATCAGCGTTTGTAAAAATAGTTTGTGCAAGAGTAGAGAAAGTCATGTGAGTATAACACATCATATTTTTGAAATATCAAAGTTAATGTTTACATTGGTTTATTTTGATCCACATGACTCTTTCTTTTTTATACACGATTTTCGTGTGTTTGAGATAACGTAGGAAGAATGTACATCCAATTGCATGAATGATTTTACATTGGGGTTAATTTTAATGAAGGATTTCTGTCCTCAGAAACTAAATTGTTTCTTTAGGTTTACTTTTTTCTCTCTGCTTTACTGATAAAATAAGAAAGACTGCCTTTACATCACTGCTTCTGGCAATGAATTCTACAGGGCCTCTCCACGCCCATCTTCATTCATGGAAACGAACATTCCCACATGTCGGTCTCCTGTGATATGTAGGGATTTTGGTTCATTAACGGTGATTATTGCTTTAACTACAATGAAAATAAAGAGGTATAAAATATTTTTAAATGCATTAATATATGTAATGATAATCCTAAATGTCCTGTTGTAATAATTTTCCTGAACCTACAAAACGATAACAATAATAACAAGAATAATAATAGTAATATTAGTAAACAAAATATTATTCAAAATCTATCTCCATCTACTTCATGTTAATCGAGATAAACATTTGCAGACTCTATCTTATTGCTAATTTTCTTGTAGATTTAAGGGGAATATATATTTACAAGGGCAATTTAGAAATAGAGTAGCCTTTAAGCACATACATATCTCTTAATAGCTGGTTGCTAGGTGCAGCACCATTCTCTTTGCCACAGATTAATACTCTTTGCATATCCAAGGCAAAAAAATGAATAACGAATTCCTATTTGAGAAAATACGCATTGAAAAATTTAAGGGAATAACAAGCAATATCTCGAAAATGGTTCACTCAACAAAAAAAATGTATATGACATAAATTGTGTATTTTAACGATCTACATTTTTTGTGTAGTAAAATGTTGTCTATTTCTTATGGTTTACCAGTTATGCAAAAGTCGTTCACAATGAAGAATACTTTTGGAGACATTCCCAGAAATTTCAAGATATACATTTTATTTGTCATAAAAATATCGTAAACATATGATATTTTAATCAAAATCGTTAGAGCCATTTTTGAGAAAATTAAAATTTTCGAAAAATGTTCCATGTAAAGGGTACTCTGGGATGGGAGGATTATCTTGAAAACCTTCGTGTCGCATCTCTGGAAGATACTGAACCTAAATACCACGTTTGGTGTTTATCCGCCTGTTCGTTTGTGAGTTATGCTGTTTACAGACAGACACACAGACGGACATGTTTCCAAAAATGCTTTTTACTTTCTCTACTACGTATAGTAAGTAGGGGAAGTATTGCATTCCACCCAAAAATTCGATACCGAGATTTCACCGGAAATACATGTTTTGAGACCTCCTGAATCCAAAAAAAGCATTTTTGGAAACATGTCCGTGTGTGTGTCTGTGTGTGTGTGTGTCTGTGTGTGTGTGAACAGCATAACTCAAAAACGAACAGTCGGATAAGCACCAAACTTGGTATTTAGGTTCAGTATCTTCCAGAGATGCGACACGAAGGTTTTCAAGAAAATCCCCCCACCCCAAACTACCCTTTACATGGAAGATTTTTCGAAAATTTTAATTTTCTCAAAAATGGCTCTAACGATTTTGATGAAAATATCACATGTTTAAGATAATGTCATGGGAAATGAAATGTATATCTCGAATTTTCTGGGAATGTCTCCAAAAGTATTCTTTATTGTGAACAACTTTTGCATAACTGGTAAACCATAAGAGATACACAAAATGTTACTACACAAAAAGTGTAGATCGCGTTAAAATACACAACTTATGTCATATACATTTCTTTTGTTGAGTGAACCGTTTTGGAGATATTGCTTGTTATTTCCTTAAATTTTCCAATACTTATACTTTTTCTCAAATTCGTTATTCATTTTTTTTATGTCCTGGACATGCAAAGAGAATGGAATGCACCACATAGCAACCAGCGTTAAAATATTTGACTATCGCTTAAAAGCTACCATATTCCCCTTGCATCTACAAGAAAATTACCAATAAGATTGACATCTCGATATGTCGATTAACATGAAGCATATGGAGAATAGGCGTTTGTAAAAATAGATTGTACAATAGTAGAGAAAGTCATGTGAGTGTAACACATCAGATTTTTTTTGGATTCAGGGGGTCTCAAAACATGTATTTCCGGTGAAATGTCGGTATCGAATTTTTGGGTGGAATACAATACTTCCCCTACTTACTATAGGTAGTAGAGAAAGTAAAAATGCAAATATTAAAGGCCCAATTCATGCCAAAGCTTTTAATGAAGAAGGGGTGCTAATGGTGGTTTAAATTTATACCAAAAGACAAAGTAACCTGTATTTAATACACAAAAATCTAGTACATAGAGCCCTTTCTATTCCTTCACTACAAATAATTGTACATTATTGCGACAATCTTGGTGTAACATTTAGTGCTAGTCTAAAAAAGGACGCTTTATTTATTTATTGGTTGGAGTCACGAAAAATCAATACATGCTTGAAAGCACCTGTGCATATTAAATTATCATGCATATATTTGGGTGTATCTTGGTAGTTATTAATATCCACGCTACTGAAAAGTCATATATTCATAGAGAGAATCTATTACTATGGAAAATCTACAGTGCATCCAAAAAGGGTCACGATTCGTAAAAAAAGTTCAGATATTAGGCAAACGTTATTGGATTCTCTACACGCTTTTGCAAACTGTCTTTTCCTTTCTTGAAGAAGAATCTGTCATGCAAAGGTTTTCTCCTGAACGAAACTGCTGAAATGATATATGAGAACGGGTTTTTATTTCAATAGCCATACAAATTAGGATAGGTAGATTATTATTTCATCTTTCCTGCATTAGACATTTCTGTCTCTAGCAATGTGCATATCCTATTCGTGACACCTTCCCCCCTATTGGTTTATAATTCTTAAAATGGAATGATAGTCTATCTGTATTCATTCTTTGAAAATGACATTCACTTAGTTTTGTATTGTTTAATTGTTTAATTCGGACTTTATATACATAATTCTTTTCTTATATATTCACATCTTTTACGATAACCTGCCACTGCTCTTAAAAGTTATTTCATTTACTTCGATTCTCCTTTTGACTCTCTCTCTCATAGTCCATGCTTCGCTCTCAACGGAGATTTTGGCACTGACATTACTTTAGAAAATTTATAATTTTGTGTTTTCTTGCTTAGTTTTTCAAACATATTACTTTCTCTACTACGTACAGTAAGTAGGGGAAGTATTGTATTCCACCCAAAAATTCGATACCGAGATTTCACCGGAAATACATGTTTTGAGACACTCTGAATCCAAAAAAAGCATGTTTGGAAACATGGCCGTGTGTGTGTCTGTCTGTGTGTGTGTGTGTGTGTGTGTGTGTGTTGTTTGTGTGTGTGTGTCTGTGAACAGCATAACTCAGAAACGAACAGTCGGATAAACACCAAACTTGGTATTTAGGTTCAGTATCTTCCAGAGATGCGACACTAAGGTTTTCAAGAAAATCCCCCATCCCAGATTACCCTTTACATGGAAGATTTTTCGAAAAGTTTAATTTTCTCAAAAATGGCTCTAACGATTTGGATTAAAATATCATAGGTTTAGGATATTTTCATGACAAATAAAATGTATATCTTGAATTTTCTGGGAATGTCTCCAAAAGTATTCTCCATTGTGAACGACTTTTGCATAACTGGTAAACCATAAGAGATAGACATTTTACTACACAAAAAATGTAGATCGCGTTAAAATACACAATTTATGTCATATACATTTTTGTTGTTGAGTGAACCATTTTCGAGATATTGCTTGTTATTCCCTTAAATTTTTCAATACTTATTTTCTAAAATGGGAATTCGTTATTCATTTTGTTGTCTTGGATATGCAAAGAGTATTAATCTGTGGGAAAGGGAATGGTGCTGCACCTAGCAACCAGCTATTAAGAGATATGTATGTGCTTAAAGGCTACTGTATTTCCAAATTGCTCTTGTAAATATATATTTCCCTTACATCTACAAGAAAATTAGCAATAAGATAAGAGTCTGCAAATGTTTATCTCGATTAACATGAAGTAGATGCAGAATAAGCGTTTGTAAAAATAGTTTGTACAAGAGTAGAGAAAGTCATGTGAGTGTAACACATCAGATTTTTTTATAGTGCCATTAAAATAATTAAAGATTTGTATCTTTCTAATTGATCAGATTGTTTTTGTATGATAAATTACATCCTAAATATTTAAATTCTACCACGAGTTCCACAATCTTATCTTCTATAATTTTTTCTTATACTTTCTCTTCCTTTGAACGCCATCCTTTTTATTTTATTTATAGAGAAGGCCATGCTATATTATTTTGCTATTTTATTCAATGCAAACTGAAAGTGTATTTATATAGATTATTACTAATAGCCTAAAGTATTTAATCAAAGAAATAATTTGGGATTTATTAAAATTACTTTAATTAAATGCTGGGTTAAATGACCTAGATCTTCGGTTTGCTTTTACCGGTACTGTGGTAACATTAAAAACTGCAATTCTGTTGTCAAGTAGCGCAACTATGATAGTTTTGTTATAGTAATTACTTATAACTATGGCTGACTTCATGCGAATGCATGACCGACATCACAAACCTTACAAAAACACTCGCAATAACAAAACCGCATCTAACGTTAATTTTTCTGCTTTCACCTCATATTTCATTTGTTTGAATAAATAAATGAATGCAACAGAATGAAAACGTAAGCCTTTCAAGTTTATATAAGCCCATGTACACTCACCACGACAACGAAGACATTTATTTATTGCAATGTTTATCGAGCACATTGAAAATTATGTAACAATACTTATACAATACTTTAATTGGTGTGGCTTAATTCATTGTCTTTCTAAATAAGATATTAATTTTAATTATTTTATATAGTGACCGATAATTTGAAGCTCCTTTATTCCTTTTGTTGCATGAGGGACAGTATCTTAGTTTTTATCAAGCATTTTTCTGAGAAATATACACTACAAAATGTGGAAAACAATAATTTTGCAACTTGAAAAAGTCACAACTCTTTGAGGAGAATAATAGATTTTAAATTGTTGATGCAGAATTAATATTAGGCATCGTGTATCAGAAAAGATTCCTACAGAATGCTCCGTGTTATCAACATTGTAGTAAGCACTAATGTTACTTCACTTGAAGAGTAAATGAAATCCAAACAATGAGAATTGCACAACAAAAACAAAGACCAAGGAAAGTAAAGAAGGAGGTCAGAAATGAATGACCGCAAATAATAATTGCAATAAACATGTGCTTTGCTTAAATCCTACAAACTGTTTTCATGGACGTGAATACGCTAACCATGTGGATAAACCCTCTGTTTACCCGCAGAAAACTTCCTTGCTGGAGTCTAATGGAATGAACCAATTAATTCATGAATTTTTCTGTCACAGCGCTAAGAGAAACTACGCATTACTGCTAATTGTTACCAATTTTGCATTTTCAGTATAATCATGGGGGCTCGAGGGATGCAAGTAGTGCCGCGGAGCACACACCTTCGAGAAATAAGTTGTTTTGCCGTTGGATTTGCTTTTTTATCACTGGATTTTCCTCAAAATAAGAACTCGTAAATATTTGAAGAATTACCAAACTTTAAAATTACGGCATACATGTAACGAAATTATATAAAAACTACAATATGAAAATATCCATAAACAATGGCTATGGAAGGTAAATACAGTAGAAGGGCCAAAATACTACTAAACAATCAGATAATTGAATCTGGAATGTGATCTCTGAATATATAATCTTAACCAAGATGTGGACAATAATGTTATAAAATCAAATCTCAAACATTACTTTCTCTACCCGCTTGTCGTTTATTAGTGGGTATACAAATTATTCTTACGAAAGCTTACTTCATTTTAATCGAGATAAACCTTTGCAGAAATAGCTACATTACACATTTCGTTATAGATAAAAGGGAATAGCAATACATTTTTACTTTCTCTACTACGTATAGTAAGTAGGGGAAGTATTGCATTCCACCGAAAAATTCGATACCGAGATTTCACCGGAAATACATGTTTTGAGACCTCCTGAATCCAAAAAAAGCATTTTTGGAAACATGTCCGTGTGTGTGTCTGTGTGTGTATGTGTGTGTGTGTGTGTGTGTGTGTCTGTGTGTCTGTGAACAGCATAACTCAAAAACGAACAGTCGGATAAACACCAAACTTGGTATTTAGGTTCAGTATCTTCCAGAGATGCGACACGAAGGTTTTCAAGAAAATCCCCCACCCCAGACTACCCTTTACATGGAAGATTTTTGGAAAATTTTAATTTTCTCAAAAATGGCTCTAACGATTTTGATGAAAATATCATATGTTTAAGATAATGTCATGAGAAATGAAATGTATATCTCGAATTTCCTGGGAATGTCTTCAAAAGTATTCTTTATTGTGAACGACTTTTGCATAACTGGTAAACCATAAGAGATAGACAGAATTTTACTACACAAAAAATGTAGATCACGTTAAAATACACAACTTATGTCATATACATTTCTTTTGTTGAGTGAACCGTTTTCGAGATATTGCTTGTTATTTCCTTAAATTTTCCAATACTTATACTTTTTCTCAAATTCGTTATTCAATTTTTTTATGTCCTGGACATGCAAAGAGAATGGAATGCGTCACATAGCAACCAGCGTTAAAATATTTGACTATCGCTTAAAACCTAGCATATTCCCTTGCATCTACAAGAAAATTACCAATAAGATTGACATCTGGATTAACATGAAGCATATGGAGAATAGGCGTTTGTAAAATTAGATTGTACAAGAGTAGAGAAAGTTATGTGAGTGTAACACATCAGATTTTTTACATTTGTCTACATTATGTGAAGTATGTTTAACGTTTACCGGTTATACAAACTTTTACAAAATTCCTTCTGAATGAAGAGGATTACACACGTTATTCCCAAAGATTTCAAGATATGTAATTTATTTGTGATGTAAAAATTTTTAATATGTGGTATTTTGATCCAAATCGTTAGAGCCAGTTTTCGGAAAATAGAGCATTTGAAAAATGTTCCATGTAAAGGGTAGTTGGAGGTGGGGGATGCTTTGAAAATCTTCGTGTCGCATCTTTGGAAAATACTGCACTTAAATACCAAGTTTGGTATTCAGCCAACTTTTCGTTTTTGAGTTATACTGTTCACGCACACACATACACACCGGACCTTTTTCTAGAAATGCTTTTTCTTCTTTCAGGGGCCTCAAAACATGATCTTCAGTGAAATCTTCATATCAAATTCTTGGGGGAATAATACAATACCTTCTTTATGTACTATGTACGTGGTAGAGAAAGTAATACTGCAATAAATGGTTGTATTGACAAATCTAATTAAGGAAGACAACATGAACACAATGAGGTAAGACATCAAGCTAGGACTATGTACACAATACGTGTATGTATTGAAACCGTGGATACTGCATGGCAGTGAAACCTGGATTCTGAGGCAGACAGACAAGAGAAGGATAGAAACTTCAAAAATGAGATTTATGAGAACATTGGCAGGATTAACCCTGAGGGATAAAGTGAAAAGTATAGAGGAAATTATACAATATCAAAAGAACTGGTAAATTCATTTTAAAGAATGGCCTCTAACCGTCTACCACAACAAGGATTCTTTTATAACCCAGTTGGAAGACGAGAAGAACGTCCGAGAAGCAGATAGAAAAATCAGTTTTCGGAACGGGATAACCCCAACCCTTGTTACGGAAGAAGATGAAATTGTAAATGAGCTCACCAATTCATGTTTAAGGGAAAGAAATTCCTAGAGCACTTTAAAAACCGATAAAGAATTTAATATTGAACTTCAGCGCTCTCTCATCGCTATCAACAACATTCTTCAACACAATCTTGTTGACAATAGCACTTAGGATCAGCTGAATGATGTCCCCGATGTTATGTCACTAACATTTTGATTAATATGCTTGTAAATGAATGGAGTCAAAGAAAAAAATATTTTACTGTGTTTTACAACTCTGTAAACGTTGTATGAAATTACAAGTTAATCAGAATTTATACAGCTGATTTAATTGCGAAGTACTGTTTTTGGAATTCTTAATTATGTTTAATCTACTTTAAATAACTTAAAAAGTTAAATCTTAGTTTCTCTATTCTCAATAACACGAAACCTCAATTCGCAGCCTCGTTTCCGAACTCCCGCGCACGTGAGTATATCATAGAAGTTGGATGTATAGTTACATAAGCTGATATACTCCACAAGGTTAGTTCACAAATTATTCAGTTATCTCAAAATGATAACACTACTTTTCTTTTCCATTCCTAGCTAAAATACTGATGTAAAGTAGCGATGCATACAATGCAATATTTACATTGTCTAACCGGCTTGAGAGTCACTGTAAGAAGGCGAAGAGAAATGATGGTCAGTCAGGTTTGAAAACCTGAACGGCATTTCAGATGCAGCAGGAATGAAAAGGCGTGAGTTAACACCGTTTACTAACCTTGGAGCAAATTGTCCTTCTGCAATGCAATCGTCTTCCATAAGAAGTTAATCCCCAGAAAATCCTGATAATCCAGCACAAAAGACAATATCACGAACGCTGATAAATATTCACCATTCACTGCACCCGACACACAAGCACATTTCACAGCACCCGAAAAAAAGCACTTTGCTGTTCGCGCTATTGTTCTTTTGATCGACCGCAAGACCTAACGTCTGCTGCCAAGTCGCTCGCCGCGGCGCTTGCTACTGACCCGTCGAGTCGAGCCGGCCGGCGGCGGCGGCGGTAAGAGGGGCGAGAGCAAAGAGTGGGGGAAGGTCCACCCACCCTCCTCTCTCCCCGCGGCTAAACAGCTCTAGTAACGCAGCCAGCCGCGCTGCCGTTTAAAATGCGGTCATTCAAACACGGTTTATTTTTAATTCTCACGAAAAATATCAATTAAATATCTGTTTTTAATGTCTGCTGTTTTGTGTATCTATTTCTGTATATACTTACTCATTTACTTGCATTAATGTCAAAAACAAGACTAATAAGATTGAAGCTAAATAAGCCAGTCACCAGACTGCCTGCCTCTCCTCAATGTCTCGTGAAACAGGAAAAATATGACCCAATTTTGGGTAACCCAACGCAAAGCAAGCGTTCTTATTACAATAAAAGCTAAACGGATATTGTTTCTGACTGCCATATGAATGTACACATACATCTTAACTCTTTATAAGAGCACCTAATAGAAAATTCGCACACAGACAATATTTATATACCTCCTACGAGCGAAATGTTGCTGTCTTTTGATTACAGCTGACGCTAACATAACGGAATCCTTATAAAACTTTCTTTGTGTGTGTGTCTATGTTACCTTTCAACCCGTAAATAACCGAAGCGATTTTTATTTTACAAAACAAAACAAAAAAATCCAAATGTTGATTTCCATTTACTTGTTTAAAAATGCTAAAAGTGTCGAAGGTTTACGAGACCGATACTGAAAATTTTTAGAATGCCATGTTTCTAAAAACAAATAAAACTTGTTTATATTTTACAGCTACCTTCTAATATTTTGCGAGTTGATTGCCGTGCAGTTTGTTCGATTTTCTCTAACAGTTCTTAATTATTACCATTTAAAGTTTTTGTGTTCACCAAAAAATCAATTTGACTAGAGAACTTTTCCGGGCTATGACGTTTTATGACTTTAAATCGTCATTAACGCCTAAACAATGTGAAGATCGGCTTAGAGATGCATTTGGCGGAGAAGCTGCATCTAAGGCAACAATTTATTATTGGTAGAACGAATTCAAAAGGCATCTTTTTTGGGGGGGGGTCTCTTTCAGGGTTGCAAGTGTCGGCGGGAGGACTCGGCGTGTGCGTGGCAGGGGAAAAGGATGCTCTAAGGAAACCGTCCTCCAGACTGCGAGTGGTCCCCGGGTCCCGGGCCTCCCAGGGGATGTGTAAGCCCACAGCGGGAGGGGCGCCGACTACACCAGCCAGCATCCGGGGACTTCAAATCTGTAAATGGTGGGATCCCAGCCCTCTATCTGTCGTGCCTCCTAGCCCGCCGCCTTCTGTCTCCTCTCATCTCCTCCCACCCGGGGGTTCCGTGTCAGGAGTCTTAGGCAAAAAAGATTTGCGTAGGTCGAGGTGTAACTCTCCCTCCGCTTCTAGTCCTACCCTATCCTAAATAGATTTCAGAGGCTATTCCCAAAAAATTCAACATATACATTTATTTATCATGTAAATACCTTTAATATATGCCATTTTAATGAAAATCCTTAAGAGCCATTTTTCAGAAACTAAAAGATTCCAAAAAATCTTGCATTTAAAGGATAGTTTGGAGTTGGGAATTTTTCTACAAGACCCTCGTGTCACATCTTTGGAATATATTGACTTCTCGTTTTTGAGTTTTCACACAGACATACACACACATACATACTCTGACCTTTTTCTAAATATGCTTTTCTTGGATTCAAGGGGTCTCAAAACATGTATTTCCGGGGAAATCTTGTAATCGAATTTTTTGGTGGAATGCAATACTTTCTCTACCTATGTACATGGTAGAGAAAGTAGAAAGCTTTACTATTGGTTTTTAATAACATACCATGGCATTATACACCTTTCATTGAGGGAGACAATGCAAGAGGGAGGTAGAGATGCAGAGATGAGAGAGAGAGAGAGAGAGAGAGAGAGAGAGAGAGAGAGAGAGAGACCTCCGCACTTCACGCAACAACGCGAGCGGATTTGTGGATTTAGCTATTTCATGATAAAAATACTAGACAGAGAAAACACAATATAGGAAGGTTGGCCACGGGAATCGAACCCACGATCTCCCGAATGCGGGCCACAGTCGCAACCGTATAAGCCATCCCGCTCGGTAATAGTTTCTTAGAAAAGGGCTATTTATGTCACAAAATGTCATTCACAAAAAGACCTCTTTTAAGCAAAAATTTAGAGAAAACTCACGTATACATACAGGAAACAACCACCCTGCTTGACTTACGGAATCTACTACTCTGTAGAACAAAGCTTCCCTTAAGAGATGAACAAAAATGTACCTCTCTACTCCAAATAGTGGAGAAGTTATCACATTTTTATGTGAAGTAGTGCAGAATTTGAACTACAAAATGGCAGATGGAGCGCCCTTATTAAAACCATATTTAAAATGCAAATATTGTTTCCTACAATGATATTATACATATCAAATTAAGGAGGAAATTTCAAATTATTGGATTACACAAAAATCTATTATTTTTTGGTATTTTTTGTCATTTAGTCTCTCCCGTTAAGAAAATCTCAACTTTCGCAAATTTATAGCTGCAGCCAATGTGAAATTTTGTGTAAGTGTATACTATATGCAGGCAAGTGCACAGATAACACTTCAAAAAACTTAAGAGCACCTATTTTATGGAAAACATATCTTTTAATATTTTGGAACAAAATGCTCTACTGAATGAACAAATTATTACAATTAGTTGAAACTATTTTAAGAATCGGCGTGTAGATTAATTACGGCTCTTGCGTGGAGAAAACAAGATTTTGAGATTTCGCACAAGGTACTTAAAGGAAGTAAATCGGCTTTTACGTGCACTCATGTTCGGGAAAAGATCTTGCGGTAAGGAAGAACATTTTTTCCAGCCCTATAAATTTATAGAATTTTTAACGTTAAATGTATTTGAGCATGTGAGAATTTGATGAATATTCCAAATAGAGTTGTGGTCTTGCAAGCTATGTTTTACTTTCTCTACTAAAGGCAGAAAATAGAGACTGAATGTAGACAAAGATCAACACCGGAGCTACAAAATGAAATAAAAACTGGGTGGGGTAAACAAACATATATTTTGGAATTAGGTATAAAACAGAGGACGGGAATAGCATGGCTTAGGTTGGGAGGGTGGAAAGCTCGCAAGATTGCTGATGACGATGGCAGGAGGATTTGCCCATTATGCGGGGAACAAGAAGACTGGACGCATATTTTGGCAGCATGCGTGCAGACGGAGGGTATTACGAAAAAATTATTACCGGAAGTATTTTTGGCTTCCAACAGACGGAGGACAGCATGCTGGGACTTGATTCTGAACAGTCAAAACTGGCCAAGCTTGGGCACATACTTAATGGAAGTACGTGTACTAAGAGATAAGGTGTTTATGTAAATTTTCTTTAAATATATGTGGTGCTTGAGCACTTGTGTGTGTATGTGTGTGTGTGTATGTGTGTGTGTTTGCGTGTGTGATTCAGAGTGCTTTTCAATTTTATATGTATGTATATAATGTGGTGATTATAAACAGTTGTTTCTGGTCGATTCTGCAAGTCACGTATACAGACCAGGTATTTTTCTAGAGAGCGTGTACGGTCTTATGACCCATGCGATGTATTATGCAATTAATGTAATACTAAGTACTTAATAAATACTACTACTACTTTCTCTACTACGTATGTAAGTATGGAAAGTATTGCATTCCATCCAAAAATTCAATACCGAAATTTCACCGGAAATGCATGTTTTGAGGTGCCCTGAATCCAAATAAAGAATTTTTTGAAACATGTCCGTGTGTGTCTGTCTGTAAATAGCATAATTCAAAAACGAAAAGTCGCATAAATACTAAACTTGGTATTTGAGTTTAGTAACTTCCCAGTATGCGACACGAAGATTTTCAAGAAAATCTCCCACCACAACTACCTTTCACATCGAACATTTTTCGAAAATTTTTATTTTCTAAACAGTGACTCCAACCATTTTGAGTAAATTACCATATATGAAAGATATTCACTTGGCAAATAAAATGTATATCTTGAATTTTCTGGGAATAGCATAGAAAGTCCACTTCATTCATAGGAATTTTGTATAATCTTGCATAATTTTAAACATTAAGCGATAGACGAAAACGTACCACACAAAAAATGTAGATCTCTTTAAAACACACAGGTTACTTAAAATAAGTTTTTTTTTTGACATAAGCTGTTTCTAAGATATCTCTTATTAAAGGTTCGAATTGTTCAATACTTGTCATTCTTTTAAAGCCCCGTCAATTTTCAGTTGTTTCTCATGATCGTATGGAAACAGTATGGAATTTTAAGGTAGAATATAACATCCAATTCTTTAAAATTTGACATCGCTGTTCTCTTTCTACATATTATTTATAACGAAATGTGTGATGTAGCTATTTTTGCAAAGGCTTATTTGAATTAAATGCAATAGAAAGGAAAGCTTTAGTAAGAATATTTTGTATACCCACTAATAAAAATAGAGGGTAGAGATAGTCATGTGAATGTATCACATCAGAATTTTTTTTAATTCCATTTATACCCAGTCTCTAACTGCAATGATCTCGTAGGCGGCTTTTCCTTTAGAACACATTACTGCCTGTAGGCAATGGTGCTAACTCGTATTCGCTTGTCGTTAGATTTCTAGTAAACTTTGCGTTTTAATCATTGGATTACAAACACATTCATACCTGCAGACTCTGGGGAGGATAGGGAATATTCTTGGCTAGAGAAAAATTCCCACGCCCCCAGCGGAACCCCTCGTATAGCTAGCTGGCAGGTGCTATACCGACTAAGCTACAGGGACAGCCACTCTTTCTTGTAGCTTCTTGACAATTTATGTATTTCCTTTCTATTGACTGCATCAGCAATGTTAGTTTTTACTTTCTCTACTACGTATAGTAAGTAGGGGAAGTTTTGTATTCCATCCAAAAATTCGATACCGAGATTTCACCGGAAATACATGTTTTGAGACCCCCTGAATAAAAAAAAGCATTTTATGGAACATGTCCGCGCGCGCGCGCGCGTGTGTGTGTGTGTGTCTGTGAACAGCATAACTCAGAAACGAACAGTCGGATAAACACCAAACTTGGTATTTAGGTTCAGTATCTTCCAGAGATGCGACACGAAGGTTTTCAAGAAAATCTCCCCAACCCAGATTACCATTTACGTGGAACATTTTACGAAAATGTTAATTTTCTCAAAAATGGCTCTAACGATTTTGATTAAAATATCATATGTTTAAGATACTTTCATGACAAATAAAACGTATATCTTGAATTTTCTGGGAATGTCTCCAAAAGTATTCTTTATTGTGAACCACTTTTGCATAACTGGTAAACCATAAGAGATAGACAAAATTTCACTACACAATAAATGTAGATCGCGTTAAAATAGACAATTTATGTCATATACATTTTTTTTTTTGTTGAGTGAACCATTTTCGAGATCTTGTTATTCCCTTAAATTTTTCAATACTTATTTTCTCAAATGGGAATTCGTTATTCATTTTTTTGTCTTGGATATGCAAAGAGTATTAATCTGTGGCAAAGGGAATGGTGCTGCACCTAGCAACCAGCTATTAAGAGATATGTCTATGCTTAAAGGCTACTGTATTTCTATATTGCCCTTGCAATTACAAAACAAGGGGAACATAGTACGCCTTAAGATATATCAAATATTTTTAGAACTGGTCGCTATGTGTAAAATGTAATTCTCTTTGCATGTCAAATGTTTATCTCGATTAATAATGAAATAGTTGGCGAATAAGAGTTTGTAAAAATAGTTTGTACAAGAGTAGAGAAAGTCATGTGAGTGTAACACATCAGATTTTTTTACGTTACTTCTATATATTTGACGTTTTCTAAGCCCTCTCGAAGTTCAACCTTTCTCTCGGCTGTTCTTGCTCTTTTTTTCTTCACATTGCTGCAGCTCATCAAATCCTTCTTTCTACTTGTCAAGAAGTTTCAATCCTGACATAGCACTCTTTCTTCTACTGTGTGTTACACATAATTGTTTTTAGAAACACCACGAAGTTCAAGCACATCGCTGTAACAAAATACCTTTATGGTCAGAAACAGAATTTCTATGAGCTGGTACCAAAAGAAAAAGGAAACCATTTCATGAAATTGAAGACTGTTTTTACCAGCTACGTTAAGAGAAGAGTTAACTTTTAAAAAACATCTTAAGCTAATGCATTTGTGAAGCTTGAAAACTCTATAACACATAAGATGTCTTATGAAATATGTGCAATTTTTGGCATGTTTTAAAATTTTAGCTTGTATGGTTATTTAAATAATTTCATTGTGCAAATTCATAACTCTAATCAAAACGCCCCAGATGTTGCGTTTTTTCAAAATATTCACATATAAAATGTAGGCTTTATAGTTAATAAGCTTACAAAAAATCTATTTTTTATTAACCCCTAATTATTGTAGAAAAAGTTTACTTTTTACGCTTCCGAAAGCTCTTGTTTTTCGAATTCCATTTTTTAACATTATTTTAAAAACGTACGTGGTAATTTTCTTTAATGTAGTTCTAGGATCCAATACAAATGATTTGAAACAAATAAGTGAAAAATGGCATCGTGTGTAGATTTTCAGTATGAAAAATTTGCGAGAAAACAAGGGCATATGCGCCTGTACATTTGAAATTTCATTTTATTGGTAGTTTAAATGTACCAATGCAAAAAATGATACGTCTTCTTAAGGTTTAGAATTTATATTATTTCATTGTGAAACACTTAATTTAAATTTAATATATTGAAACAATACAGGGATTGTGTGAGGATAAAATACAATTATAGGCACTATATTTAAAACAGCAGGGGTAACTAAGACTAATACTGGGTTAAGATAAGGTGTGGCTTATCACTTACTATGTTATATATAATATGCACATCTTAAATAAATGGACAGATTTAATAAACCAAGGAATAAGAAGAGCTGGTAAAAAGAAATATGTATAAAGATTCATAGAAATCCTTGCACGAGTTAAATTATATAAAATTATATGGTTTTAGGATATCAATTTCAAAAACAAACATTAGGCTTTTAAGGGCAAAAATTCAGTGCGATCTGAAATTTTTCTAGAGGGTCAAAGTATCGAATTTCAAATATTTAGAATGTGATATTAGCTTTAATGTAGAAAGGGATATTGATTCTAAAATAAATAATCCCAGGCAGTTTGCGGAACTATATAGTGAACTTTTAAAAACAAAGTAAGAAAGGAAACAAAAACAAAACTTTACAGATTAATGGGAATCCCCAAAATACTGTACGCCTGTGAAACTTGGATTCCAACGAAAAGACGGAAATATAGAATTCATACGGCGGAGATGAGGTTCCTTGGCCAAGTAAAAAGTTGCAACAAACGCGATAGGATTAAAAATGAAGAAATAAGAGAGGAACTAAAAGTAGAACCTTTATATGATAAAGTAATGAACTATAGACAAAAATCTGATGTGTTACACTCACATGACTTTCTCTACTCTTGTACAAACTATTTTTACAAACGCTTATTATCCATATGCTTCATGTTAATCGAGATATCGAGATGTCGATCTTATTGCTAATTTTCTTGTAGATGCAAGGGGAATATGGTAGGTTATAAGCGATAGTCAAATATTTTAACGCTGGTTGCTATGTGGCGCATTTCATTCTCTTTGCATATCCAGGACATAAAAAAAATGAATAACGAATTTGAGAAAAAGTATAAGTATTGAAATATTTAAGGAAATAACAAGCAATATCTCGAAAACGGTTCACTCAACAAAAGAAATGTATATGACATAAGTTGTGTATTTTAACGCGATCTACATTTTTTGTAGTAAAATTCTGTCTATCTCTTACGGTTTACCAGTTATGCAAAAGTCGTTCACAATGAAGAATACTTTTGGAGACATTCCCAGAAAATTCGAGATATACATTTCATTTCTCATGACATTATCTTAAACATATGATATTTTCATCAAAATCGTTAGAGCCATTTTTGAGAAAATTAAAATTTTCGAAAAATGTTCCATGTAAAGGGTAGTCTGGGGTGGGGGGATTTTCTTGAAAACCTTCGTGTCGCATCTCTGGAAGATACTGAACCTAAATACCAAGTTTGGTGTTTATCCGACTGTTCGTTTTTGAGTTATGCTGTTCACAGACACACACACACACACACACACAGACACACACACGGACATGTTTCCAAAAATGCTTTTTTTGGATTCAGTGGGTCTCAAAACATATATTTCCGGTGAAATCTCGGTATCGAATTTTTGGGTGGAATGCAATACTTCCCCTACTTACTATACGTAGTAGAGAAAGTAAAAATGGATTGAGCACGTGAGGTGTATCCACACCAAGCAAGAGGACGAGGTGTTGGATGTCCTGACGTTTTGTGAAGCCGAAACGGGCAATTGCTTAATCCTTGCAGTGATGATTATAAAACACAACACAAGTACCTAAAACTGATGTTGGAAACACAATTAAAACCTTTTATCAACATACTGATTAGTTGGAAGGATAGAATCATAGCGGGGATTGGAACCACGGATCTCCCGCTCTCCGCCCCGTTACTCTAACCACTGAGCTACCATGGCAACATGCCGGTACAACAACATGCCCCAACTGATTCGCTCGGGAGTTAAAGTAGATACAACATTGTAAGTCGCCATTGGGGTATGTCATCTCAATACAATTTGAGATCTCCTTGTGGTTTACCGGGAAAATGCGAATCAGTTGGAGAATTTAATGTCGTGCCGGCATGTTGCCATGGTAGCTCAGTGGTTAGAGCAACCGGACGGAGACCGGGAGATCCGCGGTTCAAATCCTGGCTATGGCATTGAATTTTTCAGTGTCTGATTCTACCTTTCCAACCTTGTCCAACACATGACTTGTGCGTCAGAACAATTAATTCCATACTGATTAGGAATATCCATGCCTTCATACAAACATTTTATTATCATCTTTTTAGTGTAATGAGTATTATTATTATTATTATTATTATTATTATTATTACTGTGGTTATTAGTCCTATTGTTTGAGGCAGTATTTTTAACACTTAAATGATTTCAGTCAAATTATATAATATAAATTCAATAACAGCCCGCCTTGAAGTAAAATATGTAATAATTTGTAAAATTATGTAACAGTCATTGCATATGCTTATATTATTGTATCCATGTGTAATAATGTTATGTGAATATATTACGTAATTCAATAATGTAGGAGCTGTGAGAATAATAAGTTAAACGTTGCTAACAATGAGGTAAGCTTGAGGCAATAATGAGTTTTAAAGTTTAAATGCTAATAGTCGTTATTGGAGCAACAATAATGTAAATTTTGAGACAGTTATAAAATAGCCAGAACAACCAGAAAAAGCTTTAGTTAAATGAAGGTATTCTATTGAGTAGGATTAGCCAATCAGAGGCTTGAAGTACAGAAATTTACAAGTTTATACGGTTGAAATCAATTCAGTTGCCTGCAGACAGTGCTCATAACTGGATGCGTTGTTTGTGCGTCTTCAAGAAATATAATATGTATTCGTGTGAAACTAAAAATAAGTTTACGTGTTAATAAGCGTAATTAATTAATAAAAATAATCTCACAGCTCTCTATATCAGTGAAGTGTTATTTTAATCGTATCAAGTATTAATAAAAGAAGTGAAGTAAAATTATAATCTGTGTAAGCCTACATTCTTAGTCGTACCACAACCCTGCCAAGAGAAACGTGTCTCTAACAAATACTGACGCAGCCGAGGCAAACATAAATATAATATTTAAAAAAACAGTAAAAATACATTTGGGGCGAAGGCTACCGGAAACTGTTTACTATACGTGCTGTTGCAACTACTACAAGTTCAGCTTCCCAACAGTTGAAATATAATACAACTCCTACTTTAAATTGGCTTCTATACGTGTTTCAAATAACAATTACAACAAAACACCTTCTTCATGTTTCAGTAGGAATATTTAGCTAGTCGAGCTGTATCCCTTACATAGCTTACCTACTGCGTAGACCATCTATGGATCCGCTCTGGCTAAAGCTTATTAAGAAATTGCTTTCTTTGTAATGGTTGGTTCATTACAATAAGTTTACAAGAGTTTACAATACACGAGAGGTTGTTACTAAAGTCCAACTCTGACATTTTCCCACAATTTTGGGATACGCCACTAGAATCTGGTGATATTTGGGTTGCTAGGGTCCATTCATAACCGGCAACTCCTTCGCAAATACGCACCTGCTACATGTATTAGGAAATTTAGTTATACAGAGTGGACCATTTAAGTTGAGACTGTACAATATCTCCAAAACTAAGCGTTGTAGAGAGAAATGTCTTTAATAAAAGTTGTTTGATATTATGGGGGAAAGTAAATGCCATTAGTAGTGTTTCATTTGGAGGACGTTGTGATGGTCATTTAAATTGACCCTAATTGTAGGCTCCCAATAAAAAAAAAATTAAATCGACCCTAACATGACCATCATAATGTCCTCCAAATAATACACGACTAATGGCATTTACTTTCCTCCATAATATCAAGCAACATCTATTAAAGAAATTTCTTTCTACAAGCTTAGTTTTGGAGATATTGTATAATCTCAACTTAAATGGTTCACCCTGTATAATGTATCTGTTAAAGTCGGCGCCTTGTTTTTATACTCACAGATGTTTAACTTTGCTCTCCGATTATTTAGTCACCAACTGAAGTACTGATTATAATATAATTTATATTATATTAATTACATTACTAGTTATTTAGTTATAGTTATATTAATTAGGCTAATTATACGAGAATTTAATTACTATTAGGTTGTTATTATTATTATTATTATTATTATTGTTTAAAAGTTTTCATTGGCAAAGATAGAACAAAAGATGTAAATAGAAAACTAAATTTATTCCACAAATGTGGAATAATCAGAAGAATTTTATCAAAGAAAGTTTGCAAAGAAAATTTATTGAAATTTTATAAGGTTTTAGCAGTTCCTGCACTATTATATGAGTCTGAATGTTGGGTTCTAAATAAAGATAAAAGTGAAGATATCAGAGAACAACTGGGAATATTTAAACGGACAAAACGGCAGAATAAAGGAAAAACTGGTGCAACCATGTCTGCAGAATGGAATATGATAGGATTCCCCAAAGAGCACTAAATTATAAACCAAGAGGACAACGAAGTCTGGGAACACCTGCTAGAAGATGGATGGAACAGCTTTAGTTTGGAGTCGCAACAGATCACCAGTAGTCTAATCCCTGTTTCTATGATGATAATGATGATTAGGTTTGCAGTTTGCTTTGCAGTTAGCTAAAATATGAATTGTTTTTGCAAGTGTTGGTGCTGTTGTCTCTTTGTATGGAATTTTATTTTTGGAGAAAGAAGATCTGCGTAAAAGGAAACCAAGAAATTTAATTTTTTGTTTAGGTAAGCACGCTGAAATCACATTAAAAAGTAACTAAGTTGGTCTTCATATTATTAAAGTATGTACAGTACTTTGCAACGTTTAATAACATACGCATGTTATATAAATTAAGTCCATAACACGGTTAAGTGCATAATTTAACACTTACGTACATCCAGGTAATAGGTTATTAGCGATTATGGCAGAGAAGGAAGGTGATGACCAAACCTTTGTCCGAAAGTATATATGATATGACAATACTCATAATATTAGCAGAAGACCGAAATAGTGCGTCTTTTGTAAACAGGTTCCCTGGCGATTTCTCTCGTTATATCTCCAGTGATTCGAGTTAGAACGTTGGCCGCCCTGAAATGCGCATCAGCCATCTTTGGGTTTTAGTAACCTAGTTAGGCTGCATCTCCTACACTGCGTTGGAATACCCTGTATTTGTTTACTACCTTCAATATATTCTGGGGAGTACTTAAAAACTACAAAAATAGCGAAATACCCAGATAGTTGTTGAAAAAAAGGTAGTGGTTATTTATATTTATTTATACTATTTCTTCTTTTAGTGTAAAATGCCAATTATCTTATTTTCTTAATATTTTGAATCTATTTTCTTAATATTTTAACTTGTAGTTTGTAAATAGTTAAACTACTTTGTTTTGTATGTTTTAATATGCATATATAATTCATAAACAGTAAACACATTCGTTATTTTTTGTTAATTATTATATTTATTTCGAGTTCCCATACAGAACAAAAGCCCACCTCCGTAATGTGGGGGTAGCATGCCTGAGTTATCTGGATAAGCTTTCTTTCGGGTTCTCCCCTTATCCTGAAAAGGCGAATATCGGATAACCTAAGCTCCAAGGACCCCGGGCTCATTTCAACCATTTCGTTTATTCATCGTCCGATATAACCTAACCGCTTCAAGACCCTCTCCCCAAAAAAGTAAACTATTTTTATTACTTTTGATGCAGTAATTTGTATCACAAATTATTTAAATGTAAAGAATGATTATAGTATAAATATGCATTTTTGTGTGACATTGATTTGAGATGTTTGTTGATTGTAATTATTGTTGAGAAGTAAGTTTATACGGCCTTACTGAAACTGACAATAATAGCGTGCAATAATGCAGCGAGGGGGTTAGCTGTTTATCATTATTAGAGACGAGGAAGTTACGTAATATTGGCGCGTTTTTTCTTTAGAATTTTCTGGAACATTTTTCCTAGAGCATATGTGTTCATAATTTTCATTGGATATAAAAATAGACGCTAATGTTGGCGCGTTTTATTAGCCAATAGCAGCTCGGTTATAATCTTTAGGCATATCGGGGTGTAGGAGTATAAAAGGTAGGTTAGAGGTAAAATATCAGTTCGTCAAAAATATTTGTACGGCACACGTCGGATATCAATTTGCAGGTTACGCGTAGCAGAGTTATGAAAAATCTTAAATGTTATAAAGTTAATTATACAAAAAGTTGAAGTACGCGAATTAAGAATTATCAGTAATGAAGTTATTATAACAGTTTCAGTTTGGCGAGTGTCAAGATCAATGTGTAAATGTGATAGTAAATGTGTTCGACAATAAAAGTGTAAAACAAATTCTTTCATCAGTGTTATCTTTGAATAAGAGACTCCCTTCCGTTTACACAACCTGTATAAAGAGAAGTGCTTGACCAAAAGATCATAGCTAGCCGGAGGAGAGTGAACAAAAATTAAATAAAATAACAGTAGCATTCTTTCAAACGAACACTAATACTGCCGCAAATTGCTAACACCAGATGGAGCTAACAAACCTAACAAATGAATCACGTCACAAGATGGCTTCACCACGTGGAGTAAACACAAATACAAATACATTAATAATACCGTCGCACTTTCTCTACCACGCACATAGTAGGTAGAGAAGGTATTGCATTTCACTCAAAAAATTTGATACCGATATTTCACAGGAAATGCATGTTTTGAGGCCCCCTAAATCCCAGAAAAATATTCCAGCATAACTCAAAAACGAAAAGTCGGATTAATACCAAAGTTTGGTATTTCGGTTCAGCACCTTCCAAAGATACGACACAAAGATTTTCAAGAAAATTCCATCTCTCCAAACTACCCCTTACATGGAAGGTTTTTCGAAATGTTTAATTTTCTAAAAAATGGCTCTAACGGTTTTGGCTAAAATATGATATATTAAAGAGATTTATATGACAAATAAAATGTACATCTTGAATTTTCTGGGAATATCCTGCGAAATCCTCTTCATTCGGGAGAATTTTTGTATAATTTTGCATAATTAATAAACGTTAAGCGATAGACGAAAACACGCTAAACAAAAAATATACATCTCTTTAAAACGCACAATTTATTTCAAATAATTTTTTGTGACATCCCGCCATTTCTGAGATATCCGTTATTAAGGTTCGAATTGTTCAATTCTGTCAACATTCAGATGTTTCTCGCGATGTCATAGAAAGTGTATGAAATTTTAAGGCCAGCATATAGCGTCCAGTTGTTAAACATTTGACTATCGCTGTTCTCTTTGTATCTATAACGAAATATGTAATGCAGCTATTGCAACGATTAATTTGGAAACAAATTTTCTAAGAATAATTTGTATACCCACTAGTAAGCTATAGAGGGTAGAGAAATTCGTGTGAATGTAACACATCAGATTTTTAAGGCAATATCACACCTCCAAAATGTTTAAAGTGTTACTACAGTGAAACCTTTCAAGGAGAGAAAGACATGATCCTAAATTCTTTTCTGTTTTGTTTCTGAGGTTTCTGCATTATTTATTTAAATATTTAGTTTTACTTTATTAAGCAATACTGGCAGGGTATTAAATATGCCTTTTATATTCCACGAGTAAATAACATTCTACATCGTTTTCTTCCTACATTTTACTATTAGCTCTGAAGTAAATCTCTTATTGCGAGAAGGGAGAAAGAAAGAACACCTTCATGCGCAATCGAGCAGGTACAGCTGGGGAAAAGAGAGTTTTATCACTAAAACTATATTGTTAGGAAGGAAAAAGTAAAATAAAAGTGGAATCCTTGCAGTAAATAGTGTTGCTGTATTTGAACGTATTGCTGGAATAGATTCCAACATGCATATTTCCATATAAAAATACGAAAACTGATGGGTTTTTAAGAGCTCTGTTTTATGTATCGGTGTAGCAGTTTGTTTTTACGTTAAATTGCAACTACAGAAGATATTGATAAAGATTTAAAAGTGTAAGAGAAACGCATATACATAAAAGTTTATGATCCGAAAACTCTGATTCGTAAAAATTAAAATTACCTTAGCCAATGTCCTTAATGGACAGGAAATGCTAGAATGTGTGTCTAAACTACATATTTTGATAAACTAGAAATGTGATGAATAAAAGAACATGTACTGAAAGTTGAAAATATTATTTGCACCAATTGCTTAAATAAAGCTGCTGTTAATTTTAACCTCTGTAGTTCTCGTGTCCCTTATAGGCAATGGACATTCATTAAAAACTAGTTTACGACAATATAGAATAAAGCTGCAAATAAATTTTAACTTTGGATAAGTATTTATTTTTACTGTTAAAAATTTAATTAATGAACATTTTTTAGTTTAAATGAAAAAGAGTTTTACCGAAGTACTGAAAGTATCCATTCACCAACTACTTTACGGTGGGTCCATCCCGTTCTTTACCACATATTTAGCAGCAATGCAGCGAGGATTCAAACCTAACATCTAACGTTAAAATTCTGGCTATAGTGACCACCTTCAAGGGATAAGAATGAAATGAGGGGCAAGAATGCCCAAAATATGGGAGATTTCAGAATTTTGAGAGGCAATTTCAGCCTGAGGCTGTCATACGTTCTTCATAATAATAGTAGTGAATGTTGGGGGTGAAAATAAGATAGAAACGGCGGAAACCAACAGACATGCCATAAGTATAACAAACAACTGGCTGTCATAAGTACTTCACCGTAATAGTAGTGAATGTTGGGGTGAAAATAAGATATAAACGACGAAAACCAACAGTCATGCCATACGTATAACCGCCAACTGGCTGTGATAAGTACTTCATTGTAATAATAGTGAAATTTGGGGGTGAAAATAAGTTACTAACGACGAAAATCAACAGTCATGCCATACGTATGACACCAACTGGCTGACATAAGTACTTCATCGTAATAGTAATGAATGTTGGGGGTGAAAATAAGTTACTAACGACGAAAACCAACAGTCATTCCATAAGTATGACACCAATAGGCTGACATAAGTACTTCATTGTAATAGTAGTGAATGTTGGGGGTGAAAATAAGTTACTAACGACGAAAACCAACAGTCATGCCAGAAATATGACACCAACTGGCTGACATAAGTACTTCATTGTAATAGTAGTGAATGTTGGGGGTGAAAATAAGTTACTAACGACGAACACCCACAGTCATGCCATAAGTATAACAACCAACTGGCTGACATAAGTACTTCATTGTAATAGTAGTGAATGTTGGGGGTGAAAATAAGTTAGTAACGACGAAAACCAACAGTAATGCCATAAGTATAACAGCCAACTGGCTGTCATAAGTACTTCATTGTAATAGTAGTGAATGTTGGGGGTGAAAATAAGATATAAACGACGAAAACCAACAGTCATGCCTTACGTATAACAGCCAACTGGCTGTCATAAGTACTTCATTGTAATAGTAGTGAAAGTTGGGGGAGAAAATAAGTTACTAACGACGAACACCATCAGTCATGCCATAAGTATAACAACCAACTGGCTGACATAAGTACTTCATTGTAATACTAGTGAATGTTGGGGGTGAAAATAAGTTACTAACGACGAAAACCAACAGTCATGCCATAAGTATAACAGCCAAACTGTCTGTGATAAGTACTTCATTGTAGTAGTAGTGAATGTTGGGGGTGAAAATAAGATACTAACGACGAAAACCAACAGTAATGCCATAAGTATGACACCAACTGGCTGACATAAGTACTTCATTGTAATAGTAGTGAAATTTGGGGGTGAAAATAAGTTACTAACAAAGAAAACCAACAGTCATGCCATAAGTATGACACCAACTGGCTGACATAAGTACTTCATTGTAATAGTAGTGAATGTTGGGGGTGAAAATACGTTACTAACGACGAAAACCAACAGTCATGCCATAAGTATGACACCACCTGGCTGACATAAGTACTTCATTGTAATAGTAGTGAATGTTGGGGGTGAAAATAAGTTACTAACGACGAAAACTAACAGTCCTGCCAGAAATATGACACCAACTGGCTGACATAAGTACTGCATTGTAATAGTAGTGAAGGTTGGGGGTGAAAATAAGTTACTAACGACGAAAACCAACAGTAATGCCATAAGTATAAAAGCCAACTGGCTGTTATAAGTACTTCACCATAATAGTAGTGAATGTTGGGGGTGAAAATAAGTTACTAACGACGAAAACCAACAGTAATGCCATAAGTATAAAAGCCAACTGGCTGTTATAAGTACTTCACCATAATAGTAGTGAATGTTGGGGATGAAAATAAGATATAAACGACGAAAACCAACAGTCATGCCATAAGTATAACAGCCAACTGGCTGTCATAAGTACTTCATTGTAATAGTAGTGAATGCTGGGGGTGAAAATCAGTTACTAACGACGAAAACCAACAGTCATGCCATAAGTATAACAACCAAATGGCTGCCATAAGTACTTCATTGTAATAGTAGTGAATTTTGGGGGTGAAAATAAGATATAAACGACGAAACGCAACAGTCATGCCATAAGTATATCAGCCAACTGGCTGTCATAAATACTTCATTGTAATAGTAGTGAAAGTTGGGGGTGAAAATAAGTTACTAACGACGAAAACCAAGAGTCATGCCATAAGTATAACAGCCAACTGGCTGTGATAAGTACTTCATTGTAATAGTAGTGAATGTTGGGAGTGAAAATAAGTTACTAACGACGAAAACCAACAGTCATGCCATAAGTATGACACCAACTGGCTGACATAAGTACTTCATTGTAATAGTAGTGAATGTTGGGGGTGAAAATAAGTTACTAACGACGAAAACCAACAGTAATGCCATAAGTATGACACCATCTGGCTGACACAAGTACTTCATTGTAATAGTAGTGAATGTTGGGTGTGAAAATAAGATATAAACGACGAAAATCAACAGTCATGCCATAAGTATGACACCATCTGGCTGACACAAGTACTTCATTGTAATAGTAGTGAATGTTGGGGGTGAAAATCAGTTACTAACGACGAAAACCAACAGTCATGCCAAAAGTATGACACCACTAGCTGACATAAGTACTTCATTGTAATAGTAGTGAAATTTGGGGGTGAAAATCAGTTACTAACGACGAAAACCAACAGTCATGCCAAAAGTATGACACCACTAGCTGACATAAGTACTTCATTGTAATAGTAGTGAAATTTGGGGGTGAAAATAAATTACTAACGACGAAAACCAACAGTCATACCATAAGTATGACACCAACTGGCTGTCATAAGTACTTCATTGTAATAGTAGTGAATGTTGGGGGTGAAAATAAGTTACTAACGACGAAAACCAATAGTCATGCCATAAGTATAACAGCCGACTGGCTGTCATAAGTACTTCATTGTAATAGTAGTGAATGTTGGGGGTGAAAATAAGTTACTAACGACGAAAACCAATAGTCATGCCATAAGTATAACAGCCGACTGGCTGTCATAAGTACTTCATTGTAATAGTAGTGAATGTTGGGGGTGAAAATAAGTTACTAACGACGAAAATCAACAGTCATGCCATAAGTATAACAGCCAACTCTCTGTGATAAGTACTTCATTGTAATAGTAGTGAATGTTGGGGGTGAAAATAAGTTACTAACGACGAAAACCAATAGTCATGCCATAAGTATAACAGCCGACTGGCTGTCATATGTACTTCATTGTAATAGTAGTGAATGTTGGGGGTGAAAATAAGTTACTAACGACGAAAACCAACAGTCATGCCATAAGTATGACACCACTGGCTGACATAAGTACTTCATTGTAATAGTAGTGAATGTTGGGGGTGAAAATAAGTTAGTAACGACGAAAACCAACAGTCATGCCATAAGTATAACAGCCAACTGGCTGTTATAAGTACTTCCTTGTAATAGTAGTGAATGTTGGGGGTGAAAATAAGTTACTAACGACGAAAACTAACAGTCATGCCATAAGTATATCAGCCAACTGGCTGACATCAGTACTTCATTGTAATAGTAGTGAATGTTGGGGGTTGAAAATAAGTTACTAACGACAAAACCAACAGTCATGCCATAAGTATGACACCAACTGGCTGTCATAAGTACTTCATATTAATAGTAGTGAATGTTGGGGGTGAAAATAAGTTACTAACGACGAAAACCAACAGTCATGCCAAACGTATGACACCACTGGCTGACATAAGTACTTCATTGTAATAGTAGTGAAATTTGGGGGTGAAAATAAATTACTAACGACGAAAACCAACAGTCATGCCATAAGTATGACACCAACTGGCTGTCATAAGTACTTCATTGTAATAGTAGTGAATGTTGGGGGTGAAAATAAGTTACTAACGACGAAAACCAATAGTCATGCCATAAGTATAACAGCCGACTGGCTGTCATAAGTACTTCATTGTAATAGTAGTGAATGTTGGGGGTGAAAATAAGTTACTAACGACGAAAACCAACAGTCATGCCATAAGTATGACACCACCTGGCTGACATAAGTACTTCATTGTAATAGTAGTGAATGTTGGGGGTGAAAATAAGTTACTAACGACGAAAATCAACAGTCATGCCATAAGTATGACAACAACCGGCTGTCATAAGTACTTCACCGTAATAGTAGTGAATGTTGGGGGTAAAAATAAATTATAAACGTCGAAAACCAACAGTAAATCAACCTAAAAGTCCAAAGAGTAAAAGCATCCTCAAATGTTTCAGTTAGAGCCCCCGATATGACCATAGCAGTTAAAGGGGGCTATAAAAATGAAGAAAGAAAAACAAAATACTATAACATGCCATGAAGACTGAAAATACTTTTTTTGTTGAAATAATCTGAAGCAGAAACGAATAACAACGGATGGACAGTCTAGGGTGGCCTTTAAAGTTTATTGTGTTCACGAATTGTTGAAGTTTCCAATTCCTTATCTTTGTTTAAATAAACAACTTTAAAAGCATTTATAATTCACTTTCCCTAATGTAAAGGACGGAGCAGTAGAGGAAAAAGACATGGCAACATTGCTAGCCCGCATTCGCTGCCGCAAGGTGTTTATCAACTCTCATTAACTTCTTAGCTTTACAGCGCTTCCAGTTTGGCATACTGTGCGTTCACATGGCCTTCTTTCTTCCATGCTATGCACACTTCGATGCCTCTGTATTTTCTTTTAATTCCCGTGTTATTTGCTTCATTCATTTCCAACCAGCAGAACCCGCAGTTCCGCTCATGTTATTGCATTAACTATGAAGCTTGTTCTCTCTCGCTGTCTCTCTCTCTCTCTCTCTCTCTCTCTCTCTCTCTCTCTTCCGCGTATTATGCTCATGGACTATTTTAACTACGGCAGGTAATAAAACCCAAACGTAAAATTGTTAATATTCGCAATTTCAATTCGAATCACTTGAAATTTTAACACAGCAATTAGGGTTTAATGTATAGGTAATATGTACAGAAAACCTCATACCTATTTTATTTTACTTCCCAAGATATTAATAATTTTCTCTACTACGTATAGTAAGTAGGGAAAGTATTGTATTCCACCCGAAAATTCAATACCGAGATTTCACCAGAAATACATGTTTTCAGACCCCCCGAATCCCCCCCAAAAGCATTTTTTGAAACATGTCCGTGTGTGTCTGTGTGTCTGTGAACAGAATAACTCAGAAACGAACAGTCGGATAAACACCAAACTTGGTATTTAGGTTCAGTATCTTCCAGAGATGCGACACGAAGGTTTTCAACAAATATAGCTTGTATTATTCTGTATGCATTTATTGCACACCAACTTTCCCGTCATGAAGGGAATATCGAGTATAAAATCGGGTTTCTCTCTAACCTAATATCTACTATTTTGCGAAGAAACATAACCATAAAATGGAACCTGCTTCTTCAGAGAACAATATTAAGTATTGATCAATTACTCTATAATTTCCCAAAATACAATTACAGAAATTGAATGTGGAGCAATGAGTCAAAACAGTAAAGAAGCAATAAAAAAAAAATCTCACGTGTTACACTCACATGACTTTCTCTACTCTTGTACAATCTATTTTTACAAACTCTTATTCTCCATGTATTTCATATTAATCGAGGTAAACGTTTGCAGAAAAGATCTTTTGACATGCAAAGAGAAATGCATTTTACACATACCGACCAGTTCTAAAAAATATTTGACTATCGCTTAAGGCGTACTATGTTCCCCTTGTTTTGTATTTGCAAGAGCAATATAGAAGCATAGACATATCTCTTAATAGCTAGTTGCTATGTGCAGCACCATTCTGTATGCTACAGATTAACATTCGTTGCATATCCAAGACAAAAAAAAATGAATAACGAATTCCCATTTGAGAAATTAAGTATTGAAAAATTTAAGGGATAAACCAGCAATATCTCGAAAATGGTTCAAACAACAAAAAATGTATATGACATAGATTGTGTATTTTAACGCGATCTACATTTTTTGTGTAGTAAAATTTTGTCTATCTCTTATGGTTTACCAGTTATGCAAAAGTCGTTCACAATGAAGAATACTTTTGGAGACAATCCCAGAAAATTCAAGATATACATGTTATTTGTAATGAAAATATCTTAAACATATGATATTTCAGTCGAAATCGTTAGAGCCATTTTTTAGACAATTACAATTATCGAAAAATGTTCCATGTAAGGGGTAATCTGGGGTGGGGCGATTTTCTTGAAAACCTTCGTGTCTCATCTCTGGAAGATACTGAACCTAAATACCAAGTTTGGTGTTTATCTGACTGTTCGTTTCTGAGTTATGCTGTTCATAGACAGACACACAGACACACACACACACACACACACACACACACACACACACACACACACATGTTTCCAAAAATGCTTTTCCGGTGAAATCTCGATATCGAATTTTTGGGTGGAATACAATACCTCCCCTACTTAAGACGTATTAGAGAAAGTAAAAAGGTGTATACATACAACCTCATACATTGGTAGAACCAAGATTCAATTTCGGATATTGAACTCTTCGAGTGTGAATTAATATTTCCTTAGAAGATTACCAGAAATATGCGGATAAAGAAGGGCAGTATTTCCAACACCCCTTATGATATGGCATGTGCTTATATAATTATAATTGTTAACCTAAAATATGAGAAAGTGAGGCGGTTGCGAAGATATTATAAGTGTCTTGGAGGGAGTCGACCTGCGTCTGCCGGCGCGCGAACTGCTGTGCGGTGGCCACAGTAAAATAAAAGCACTGTATATTGTAGACAAGAATTTTAAATTATCTTACTAGTTTGGGAGAAAATAAATATTAATTATGAGACCAGTTCTTTTGCTTAAACATCTACACAACATGAGTATTATTGTTTAATTTAATAACATGACAGCGAAGCTGTTAATAAAAATTCATGTCACTTTTGTATCCTGTTATTTATTGAGAGGTACATACAATTTCATTGATTTATATGAAAAGTGCATCTTGGGGAACAATTTGAAAATGACAATGTGCCCGACAAACGAAAACCGAGAAAAGAGAGTTTAAAAAATATCTGATGCTACACTCACATGACTTTCTCTACTCTTGTAGGAACTATTTTTACAAACGCTTATTCTCCATATGCTTCATGTTAATCTTATTGCTAATTTTCTTGTAGATGCAAGGGGAATTGGTAGGCTTTAAGCGATAGTCAAATATTTTAAGAGCTGGTTGCTATGTGAAGTATTCCATTCTTTTTGCATTACCAGGACAAAAAAAATGAATAACGAATTTGAAAAAAGTGTAAGTATTGGAAAATTTGAGGGAATAACAAGCAATATCTCGAAAATGCTTCACTCAACAAAAAAAATGTATATGACATAAATTGTGTATTTCAACGCGATCTACATTTTTTGTGTAGTAAAATTTTGTCTATCTATTATGGTTTACCAGTTATGCTAAAGTCGTTCACAATGAAGAATACTTTTGGTTACAGTCCCAGAAAATTCAAGATATGCAATTCATTTGCCATAAAATGTCTTAAAGTTATGGTATTTCATTCAAAATCGTTAGCCATTTTTGAAAAAATTAAAATTTTCGAAAAATGTTCCGTGTAAAGGGTAATCTGGGGTGGGGGGATTTCTTGAAAACCTTCGTGTCGCATCTCTGGAAGATACTGAACCTAAATACCAAGTTGGTGTTTATCCAACTGTTCGTGTTTGAGTTATGCAGTTCACACACACACACACACACACACACACACACACACACGGACATGTTTCGAAAAATGCTTCATATGCATTCAGTGCACCTCAAAACATGTATATCCTGTGAAATCCCTGTATCGAATTTTTGGGTGGAATTCAATACTTCTACTTACTATACGTAGTAGAGAAAGTAAAAATGAATATTTGTTATTTAAAATTTTCCAAAAACTTAATTTAAATTCCTTTTATTTCTTGCCCCATTAATATAACGCTCCATTTAGGGGAAGTACCTAATTAAGACGCGAAACATCGTATCATCTGAGTGCTCTGCATCAAATTTCACAATAATTGGTTCAGTCATCGTTGCATGCATGCCACACACGCACTTTCACAATATGATTTTTGGCTTCAGTATTATAATGCATTATAAATGTCTACATCAGTTGTATATCAGAAAAAAATTAATTATTTTTATGATTTGTATAGAATTCCCTTGTTCTTAAGTTTCTTTCTTTTACATAACCGTTTAAACGATTTATGGTACCTATATACACGAAGTCAAAATGATGGACTCGATTTCAGTAATTTATTGTGTGAAATCTAATGAACGCATCGTGTTATGAGATGTGTGGTTCCAAAGGTAAACTTTCAAAGTTTTCTTCAGACGCATCACACGTATTCTATCTGCGCATCCCGCGTAACACGACGCACATCAAGTCGATAATCAATCTCCTGCCAAATCCTGTGTAGCATGCCACAGTCAGTCTCAGCAATGCTGCTGTAATGCGCTCGTGAAGGTCATCCAGTGCCGTTGGAAGTGCTGGTACGTAAACATAATCTTTGATCTTCCATACCTCCAGGTCGCCCGGGTTCACCTGGGCGGAATGTGATCGCCACAGTACCTAGCCGCTTTACCTGTGCGATATAGAAAGTTATACAGATTTACACAATAATAATTGTCAATTTGTCTCGGGCGGTGTTTAGCCTCCTGCGCTACCATTGGCTGGGTCTCGGTGTTCCCACATGGGGGACTAGCGACCACGTGGTGACCAAGCCCAATACTGCTTAACTTGGGCGACCGCTTATGTGGTCAAGTTAAGCAGGCCGGCGTGGCAGCAAGCGTGATGGGAAAACTGGTTAATGGTATGGGGTCGTTGCTGGATGGTCAGTCGTCTAGCTAGCGACCAGGCCCAATGCTGCTTAACTTGGGGGTGCTTTGGATGTGAGGGATTGGCATCGGGGGCCCAAGCCGTCCTTCGGCAACCGGTAACGCTTTCTCCGCCTTGGCGCCTTGTGGTCATAGCGGCTCAAGAGTTCACCAGCTGGTCAGTGTGGTAAGTGAGTTTCGTGTACATGGTACGGGTTCTCTCCCGCACCACGTCCACGATGTATGGGAGACCGGAATGGGTGTGTAGGATGTGTGACGGGAATCTACGCCCGGTATTACAGATCATCCGAAACGCCCTGTTCTGGACGGTCTGTAGCCTGCGGATGGTGGACGCTGCCGCCGATCCCCAGGCCTATCCATCGTTATCGCTATGTCCACTCGTGCAAGTTCAGCACAGGAGAATGCTCGCATCGCATAGTCTGTGTGTTTTAAAGCTTGAAACGGTAGGGTTTCAGTTGTAAGCATCTTCGAAGAACCCGCTATACAGTTTTATGTGGTAGAGAAGTTCACTGGCTGTCCAGTAGGTAAACTTCTGTGGACTGCGTGCGAAACATACACGAACTCACTCCAGTATCTCTTCCCCAGTCGAAGGACGGCCAGTCCATTTACGTTTGCAGATGCAGCCCGAATCTCTGAATTGCACACACCATTTACAAATGGCCTTCCCAGTGGATGAGTTTATATGATTTGGTTCGGAAATGCCGCTGAACACTATCACAGAGTTTGTTACGTGATAATGAAGCATGTAGTAGGATTTCTGTTCTCTCTCAACGTCATTTCCCTAAACTGCTCTGCTGCTGACACCTTGCGAGTAAAAGTGGAAACAATACAAGAAAAGTTGGGAGTTTACCTTTTGAATCACGTCTCACAATACAATACGTTCATTAGATTTCACACAATAAATTACTGAAATCGGACCCATCATTATGACTTGTCTTGTACACACGATGAACATCTACGTTCATTAAAGGAAATACCCTTCTCAGTCTTTTTTTTTTTTTTTTTTTTTTTTGAGCTTCAGATTTAACATACATTAACTAGGCGTTTCGACCGATATAGTTTGGTTAAGTCATTTAGACAAAGACTAGTGAATGGTGGTTCTGCGGTTCAAAACCCTCTGGACTATGCTGACTCAGTTTATTTTTACTTTCTCTACTACGTATAGTAAGTAGGGGAAGTATTGTATTCCACCCAAAAATTCGATACCGAGATTTCACCGGAAATACATGTTTTGAGATCCCCTGAATCCAAAAAAGCATTTTTGGAAACATGTTCGTGTGTGTGTCTGTCTGTGAACAGCATAACTCAGAAACGAACAGTCGGATAAACACCAAACTTGATATTTAGGTTCAGTATCTTCCAAGGATGCGACACGAAGGTTTTCGAGAAAATCCCCCCAACCCAGATTACCGTTCACATGGAAGACTTTTCGAAAATTTTAATTTCCTCAAAAATGGCTCTAACGATTTTGATTAAAATATCATATGTTTAAGATATTTTTATGACAAATAAAATGTATATATTGAATTTTCTGGGAATGTCTCCAAAAGTATTCTTCATTGAGAACGACTTTTCCATAACTGGTAAACCATAAGAGATAGACAAAATTTTACTACACAAGAAATGTAGATCGCGTTAAAATACACAACTTATGTCATATACATTTTTTTTGTTGAGTGTACGATTTTCGAGATATTGCTTGTTATTCCCTTAAATTTTTCAATACTTATTTTCTCAAATGGGAATTCGTTATTCATTTTTACTTTCTCTACTACGTATAGTAAGTAGGGGAAGTATTGCATTCCACCCAAAAATTCGATACCGAGATTTCACCGGAAATACATGTTTTGAGACCTCCTGAATCCAAAAAAAGCATTTTTGGAAACATGTCCGTGTGTGTGTCTGTGTGTGTGTGTGTCTGTGTGTGTGTGTGTCTGTGTGTGTGTCTGTGAACAGCATAACTCAAAAACGAACAGTCGGATAAGCACCAAACTTGGTATTTAGGTTCAGTATCTTCCAGAGATGCGACACGAAGGTTTTCAAGAAAATTCCCCCACCCCAGACTACCCTTTACATGGAAGATTTTTCGAAAATTTTAATTTTCTCAAAAATGGCTCTAACGATTTTGATGAAAATATCATATGTTTAATATAATGTCATGAGAAATGAAATGTATATCTCGAATTTTCTGGGAATGTCTCCAAAATTATTCTTCATTGTGAACGACTTTTGCATAACTGGTAAACCATAAGAGATAGACAAAATTTTACTACACAAAAAATGTAGATCGCGTTAAAATACACAACTTATGTCATATACATTTCTTTTGTTGAGTGAACCGTTTTAGAGATATTGCTTGTTATTTCCTTAAATTTTACAATACTTATACTTTTTCTCACATTCGTTATTCATTTTTTTTATGTCCTGGACATGCAAAGAGAATGGAATGCGCCACATAGCAACCAGCGTTAAAATATTTGACTATCGCTTAAAAGCTACCATATTTCCCTTGCATCTACAAGAAAATTACCAATAAGATTGACATCTCGATATCTCGATTAACATGAACCATATGGAGAATAAGCGTTTGTAAAATTAGATTGTACAAGAGTAGAGAAAGTCATGTGAGTGTAACACATCAGATTTTTTTTGTCTGGATATGCAAAGAGTATTAATCTGTGGGAAAGGGAATGGTGCTGCACCTAGCAACCAGCTATTAAGAGATATGTATGTGCTTAAAGGCTACTGAATTTCTATATTGCCGTTGTAAATATATATTCCCCTTACATCTACAAGAAAATTAGCAATAAGATAGAGTCTGCAAATGTTTATCTCGATTAACATGAAGTAGATGGAGAACAAGCGTTTGTATAAATAGTTTGTACAAGAGTAGAGAAAGTCATGTGAGCGTAACACATCAGATTTTTTTGTCCTGGTAATGCAAAGAGAATGGAATACTCCACATAGCAACCAGCTCTTAAAATATTTGACTATCACTTAAAGCCTACCATATTCCCCCTGCATCTACAAGAAAATTAGCAATAAGATAGAGTCTGCAAATGTTTATCTCGATTAACATGAAGTAGATGGAGAATAAGCGTTTGTATAAATAGTTTGTACAAGAGTGGAGAAAGCCATGTGAGTGTAACACATCAGATTTTTTTTTGTCCTGGTAATGCAAAGAGAATGGAATACTCCACATAGCAACCAGCTCTTAAAATATTTGACTATCGCTTAAAGCCTACCATATTCCCCCTGCATCTACAAGAAAATTAGCAATAAGATAGAGTCTGCAAATGTTTATCTCGATTAACATGAAGTAGATGGAGAATAAGCGTTTGTATAAATAGTTTGTACAAGAGTAGAGAAAGTCATGTGAGTGTAACACATCAGATTTTTTTATGTCCTGGTAATGCAAAGAGAATGGAATACTCCACATAGCAACCAGCTGTAAAAATATTTGACTATCGCTTAAAGCCTATTAATTCCCCTTGCATCTACAAGAAAATTAGCAATAAGATTAACATCTCGATTAACATGACGCATATGGAGAATAGGCGTTTGTAAACATAGTTTGTAGAAGATAGAGAAAGTCATGTGAGTGTAACACATCAGATTTTTTTCTTTCTTTATTTCAGGTTTTCCTCAGTCCTCATAGCTGGCAAATTCCGAGGAGATACTCTAAACTTTGCCTGGAATAATTCCATTCCACACGAATGGTTTTCAAGAAAATCCCCGCACCCCAGACTACCCTTTACATGGAGCATTTTTCGAAAAGTTTAATTTTCTCAAAAATGGCTCTAACGATTTTGATTAAAATATCATATGTTTAAACTATTTTCATGACAAATAAAATGTATATGTTGAATTTTCTGGGAATGTTTCCAAAAGTATTCTTCATTGTGAACGACTTTTGCATAACTGCTAAACCATAAGAGATAGACAAAATGTTACTACACAAAAAATGTAGATCGCGTTAAAATACACAATTTATGTCATACGTTTTTGTTGTTGAGTGAACCATTTTCGAGATATTGCTGGTTTATCTTTTAAATTTTTCAATACTTATTTTCTCAAATGGGAATTCGTTATTCATTTTTTTGTTTTGGATATGCAAATAGTATTAATCTGTGGCAAAGGGAATGGTGCTGCACCTAGCAACCAGCTATTAAGAGATATGTATGTGCTTAAAGGCTACTGTATTTCTATATTGGCCTTGTAAATATATATTCCCCTTACGTCTACAAGAAAATTAGCAATAAGATAGGGTCTGCAAATGTTTATCTCGATTAACATGAAGCATATGGAGAATAAGCGTTTGTAAAAATAGTTTGTACAAGAGTAGAGAAAGTCATGTGAGTGTAACACATCAGATTTTTTTAAAAGTATTCCGTCTAAAGGGCAGTTGGGGGTGGGGGATTTTCTTGAACATTTTCGTCTGTCGCATCCTTGGAAGATACTAAACTCAAATACCAAGTTTGGTATTTATCCGACTTTTCGTTTTTGAGTTATGCTGTTCACAGACACACACACGGACATGTTTCCAAAAATATCTTATTTAGATTCACGTCGCCTCAAAACATGTATTTCCGGTGAAATCTCAGTATCGAAGTTTTGGGTGGAATGCAATACTTCCCCAATTTACTATACGTAGTAGAGAAAGTAATAAGCATGAAATTTTACATAGACATTCTATAGATATTAAACCTTGATTGCTGTATTAAAATTTCAAATTGATCTACCAGAAATTGTGGATTTTTTAAATTTCACATATGAGCATCCCTAAGTCCCAGACTTCACAGTTTACCACTATTTGGTCACTAATTGTTAATTATTTGTTCTTCCACACAAGCCGTTTAGACTACAGTTCCATATAAATATTCTTTGTGATTATATTGTTGCCTAAGGCCTAAGTTCTAATTTGGAGGGTACATAAATTAACAAATTAGTTTTGTTTCAAGTGAGATAGTGCAAGCACGTAGCACGCGCCTTCCATGTAAACAGATCTAGGCAAGAGTGCATTTGAACTATAACCAGTGCGTTGAGGGTAGCCTGTTCCTATTCCTTTTATTCATGCAAATAACGAAAAACGCTAAATAATTAAACACCTAATCCACAGAAATGCTGTAAATTTCCTTTCAGTCTGTGGTATTACGTTTCAATACAAATAGGTAGCATGAAAATCGGAAGAAGTTAATGAAAAAGTAACCGGGATGTTAAAAAAGTGGAGCGTGTGCTATTCTTCTGAATGTAACCCGACGAGTGTTCAAATCCAATGAATGAGTTACAAGGGACAGGGTTAGAACATTATGTCTCTCCTCAGAGGATGCTCTCCGTGGGGAAATTTCATCCCGTGATGCTGCAAGCGTGTAATATCTCAACGACGTGATAGTTCAGAGGTCGGGAGTCTCTAGGAAGCATGCTCTCAAATTCGACAATCATAAGATTGTACCTTCTCTGTCTCTTTCTTTAGCCTCTTTCTGTGTGCCCAAAATTCAACCTTCATTTAAGAAAAGTAGTACTATATCTATGTGGGTAATAGATGAAGATCTGAATTCTATAATGATTGATTCTATCAATAATTTAGAGGCAGTCCTTCAGCTCGTTAATCATTGGGATAAAATTATTAATTTTCACAGCAATAGAGCAGTTTAATATTATAAAGCACGTATCCAGATATTAAACATATGGTGCTTCTTTACTTAGAGGCTGAATTGTAGGTGTTCGATGTTGTGATTCCACCGGAAATGCATGTTTTGAAGCCCTCTGAATAAAAATAAAGCATTTGCATACATTTAAGATACTTATATGTTGTATGACGAAGAAAATGAGTATCTTGAATTTTCTGTCAACAGCCAGAGTGAAGTCCTCTTCACTGAGAAGGAATTTTGTATAACTGGTAAAGCATAGATACTTATGCCTCTTACGAACTAGTGAATACTGTATATCAGTGTATTAATGTGTTAACACAGAAGTTGTTAAAGCATACTCTAAATAGTCGCTATATGACCATGCAGTTAGGCGATTTTAAATTTATTAGATTAAAAAAAGAGATAGGAAGAAACGCACTGCATAAAAATGTAGAACTCTTTAAAATACACAATGACTTTTGTGGCATAAGCTATTTATAAGATATCCGTTATTAATATTTATAATTGTTCACTATTTTTTCATTCTTTTAAAACCCTGTCGATATTCATTTGTTTCTCGTGATATCTAGTAAAGGGTATGGAATTTTAAAGCCAGCATATAGCGTCCAGTTCTTAAACATTTGACTATCACTGTTCTCTTTGTATCTATAACGAAATGTGTAATGCAGCTGTTTCTGCAAAGGTTTACCTCGATTAAAATGAAGTAGGTAGAAGTTATACAAAAGTAGACGATAGTGGTCGGAGAAAGTTATGTGAATGCAACACATCAGAATTTTAAGTTCAATACCCAGTTCAGACCTGGACAGGTCACACTGGACGGCATGTGGAGTTACTTTGATAATAATCTTATGTGTGGACTGTCTGAAACGATTTATGATCGGTTTGAGTCATAGAACTTATAAGAGTTTAAAATTAGTTCGGGACCTAAAATGTGTAGTTTTGCATAAGAGGGTTGAAACATATGTAACATTTTTATGTACTACAGTTGTAGCAAAATGCTGTGTACATAATTTTATTACTTTATGCATGTGAGACAGGGAGATTAACTGGTCAAACGTTTGCTGGTGTAGCGTCTTTGTCCTGTCAATACATAACTTGTAATCGTTAAATGCTCATTGTAATTAATTCCATGCTGAAATACGTAAATAACGATAATTTATTTTTTAATCTGAAACAACTGCTTGTCGGATTGTTGACACCCAAAAATAGTACTTGTGACGTAATAAACAAAATCCCAATGAAAGAGATCAGAGCTTCGTTCACACTGCTTACCTTGCACAAGTCTTCAAATGGAACACATTCCTTCTTCTACTGCTGCCGAGATTTTGCTGGCAGCAGCTCCGGTTCAGTGTGATTCGGATTAAAATTTCCTCGGGAATTCATCAATACTTTTAGTCACAAGCTGCTTATTTAAAAACGACGCTCAGAATAAGCACTGCGATCTATACCCGCATATCGTATTGTTACGGTCAACGCTTCTTAGGAGGCGTTGGTACGGTTCATAGCGTAGGATTCAGCGGCTATGAGAATATGTTAGCAAATATGACTATTCCTTTTATACTCAAGCAGTACTTATATTACATTTATTTTATTTAATGTAATCAAAGATCTTTTATTACAAATTATTATATGCACCACGTGCGCAAAAGCTTTAGCGGACTCATCCAGTATTTTGACTCGTTCAAAAAACTTAGTTTGTCCTGTAAAGCCTTATTTTGCGCATTGATAAGTAAATAGCTATTAACTAAGTTTATTGCAATTTCCTTACATGGATCCTTACTGTTTGGGAGCAAATTTGAAATCGTTATTCGAAGGTAAAAACTTACCATGATTGGGAGCGATTTCCCTTTTGATAAAACGTGTATCTGCTACTGTTCTCTCCGTTCAAGTTATGTACCTGAAGCTAATTCGCTCTTTCTTAAGATTTCTTTTGGTGATCAAATATAACTTTTTGTTTTATTTCGCAAATATAAAAACGCAAAATAAATCGGTTTTACTCCAGTGATACTGAAGATCTATCAAAATTCCGGCATGCTATACATCAGGGGCCATCAGTCGATTGCTGCTGCTCGCTTACTCAGGCCTTCCACAAGGGAAGGGGAGATGAAACCGCGGAACAAAAGTGACATCATATCGTGGATAGGTACTGTAATAAATATATTTAAGTTAATTCTGGATTAACCATTTTAAACAATTTCGTAATGCCAATAACTGAATAGTAATGTGGAAAGAACATTAATTTTTTCAGTGCCAATAAGTGAACATCTTGTAAGAGAAACTTTTGACTGTTTCGGTGAACTGAACAGTTTGGTAAAAGCAATTCTAAATTTGTATTTTAAACGAAAGGAGCAATTAATTTTCAGTTTGACATCGGAATTAATCGTTTCTTTAAACAAATGGCGCAAACGGGAATGTTTGGGTCACATTCATATGAAAGAAATTATCAGAAAGTATTAATGATGTTATCCTTGACGCTTTACTTACTTACCTACTTTACTTTTAAGAGTATCTCCTCTTTAAATTTTTTTTCCAATAAGAAGAGGTTACTAGACTTTGAAAATAATAACCTGCAGTTAACCATGATTTTTGTATCAGTAATAATCCAACATTTTTCTTTATTGTACATAATAAATTTATTTGGCATCAGCAAGACAACACACACAAATTTTCACGTTCTCTACCCCCTACGTACATAGTATAGAAGCTATTGTATAACATCCAAAAATTCCATACCGAAATTTCACCGGAAATATATTTTTGAAATCCCTGAGTAAAAAATATAATTTTTAGAAAACTTATTCGTATGTCATGGGACATTTTCAAATTTTATGGTTTTCTGAAAAATGGTTATAACAATTTTTATTAAAATACCATATATTAGAGATATTTACATGACAAATAAAATGTATATCTTAAATTTTTTGGCAATAGTCTGTGATGCCATCACTCGGTAGGAATATTTTATAATCTTGTAAAACTGGTAAACATTAGGTGATAGACGAAACCGAACTAGACAGTAAAATGTAGATTTACCTAAAACCCGTGTTAAATAATTTTTAAGTGGCATAAGCCATTTCAGATATCCATTATTAATAGTTTGAAGTGTACAATACTTTGTGATTCTTCTTTGTTTCTCGCGATGTCATGGAAACAGTATGGAATTTTAAGGCCAGCGTATAGCGTCCAGTTGTTAAACATTTGACTGTCGCTGTTCTCTTTGTATCTATAACGAATGTGTAATGTAGCTATTTCTGCAAAGGTTTATTTGGATTAAAATGAAGTAGATAGAAAAATAAGCTTTAGAGGAATAGTCTGTATACTTACTAATAAACGACACAAGGTAGAGAAAGTCATGTGAATATAATACATTATATATATTTATTTATTTATTAAATGTAACACAATGTTTGAATTAAAGGCCTTATTCACAACTATCCCGAATGTTTAATTTTCTTCTTTCTCTTCGCAACCACTACACTGTGCTCGGCAGGGAAGTACCCTCCCCGCACTGCTGCACTGTAAATGGTTGCTAAAAGAACTGCCGGTCATCTGATCAGGCCTGCTATACAATATTACGTTTATGTGGTTTCCGCGTGCAGCGCGAGTGTATATTGTACTGAGACTATAATAATGAGACGATTCCAAGCCTTGTAGTCATCCACTGTATTGCACACGCACTCTTGCCTCACTACAATAGCGACCGTAAGCAGAGGGAAGTATTCTCTCACGCTCTTTGAAGTGTGATAGCTGTGAAATGATTTAAACGAAGAACGCGGTGGCAGCCCAAGATAATGGGCAACACAATTAGATTTTGAGCCTGCATATCACTATACTCCCATATTTACACTTTCAGCTAATAAGTTCCGATTTAGTGTTTGTATTAGCATCACTTACTCTCCAAGTGCTAATCGCAGTAGCCTACTTTTAGAACTGCTGTATTAACCCAACTTTCTCTACTCACTCTTCTACAAATTTTTCTCATTACAACTTAGTTTTCTACCTACTACATTTTAATCCAAATAAACCTTTGCAGAAATGGCTACATTTCACATTTCGTTATAGATACAAAGGGAACAGCGATAGTCAAATGTTTAACAACTGGACGCTGTATGCCGGCCTTAAAATTCCACATTCTTCCCATGCAATCGCGAGAAACAACTGAATGTTGACAGGACTTTAAAAAAACAACCAAGTAATGGACAATTCGAACCATTAATAACCGATATCTCAGAAATGGCTTATGCCACAAAAAACGTTTTTTAATTAATTGGTGTTTTAAAGGGATCTACGTTTTTGTGTGGTACGTTTTCGTCTATTCCTTAACGTAAAATCGTTAGAGCCACTTTTAGAAAATAAAAAAATTAAAAACAATGTTCCATGTAAAGGGTAGTTGGGGGGGCGGTTTCTTAAAAATCTTCGTGTCGCATCTTCAGAAGGTACTGAACCTAAACCCAAGTTTGGTGTTCATCCGACTTTTCGTTTTTGAGTTATGCTGTTCACAGACACACACACGGACATTTTTTCTAAAAATGCTTATTTTAGATTCAACGTGTCTCAAAACATGGATTTCCGGTGAAATCTCAGAATTGAATCTTTGGGTGGAATAAATACCTTCTCTACCTACTATGTACGTGATAGAGAAAGTAATAATACCTAAAGCGATTGTCAGATTTTTAAAATGTGTATCACTATGTGATGGATTTAAAATTCTTTGCTCTTTGTATGACCAAGAGAAAGAACGAACAGCGAGACTTACCATTTGAATAACATTTGAAAAGTCAAACAAATAACAAAGAAAATCTCGGAAATAGCTATCGCAAAAAAGTGCTTTAACGACACCTGCAATGCTGCCATGTTTCATGTAGTAGGATTTGGTCTACCTCTTACTATCTACCAAGTATACATAATAAAACTTATTCAGAATGAAGAGGACTTCACAAGCTACTCCCGTTATCATGCAAAAATATTAAACACATGATATTTTAATCTCAAACGTTAGAGATATTGTGAAAGAATAAACAGCGAAAACGACTCCACGAGAAGCAAACTCCCTGATATAATATCGAGTTTTTCACACATTTTCACAATAATTCTCTTTCCAGACAAGATCAAGTTTCAATATCCCGATGAGAATGGACCATACCTAGATCACGCACAGTTATCTTCTTTCAAAGCACCAACCACTCATATGCCACCAGTGTAACATATAGTTAACACGAAACACATAATCGTGGTATGTCCACAATACGATCAATGGAGACACACTACCAGATACCCAATGATTTACAAATAGCACTCAACTAGTCGATGTACCCCAAGATAGTTGAATTTTTAAAAAGCATAAATTTACATAAAAGTATATAATCTTCAAACAGTTTGATTAATTATAGTATCACAATTTTACACTAATTCATTGTAACGGCTCAAAACTGCCAGTATGTTATATAACCCCATTGCTTTATTGTAAAATATTTATTTTAAAAGTTGTATACTCGCGATTCGATTAATATGTTAAAGCGGCTATAAACTTTCAAAAAAAATTCCGATGTGTTACACTCACATGACTTTCTCTACTCTTGTACAAACTAATTTTATTATTCTCCATATGCTTCATGTTAATCGAGATGTTAATCTTATTGCTAATTTTCTTGTAGATGCAAGGGGAATATGGTAGGCTTTAAGCGATAGTCAAATATTTTAAGAGCTGGTTGCTATGTGGAGTATTCTCTTTGCATTACCAGGACAAAAAAATGAATAACGAATTCCCATTTGAGAAAGAGTATAAGTATTGGACAACTTAAGGGAATAACAAGCAATATCTCGAAATATGGTTCGAAAAAAAATGCATATGACATAAATTGTGTATTTTAACGCGATCTACATTTTTTGTGTAGTAAAATTTTGTCTATCTCTTCTGGTTTACAGTTATGCAAAAGTCGTTCACAATGAAGAATACTTTTGGAGACATTCCCAGAAAATTCAAGATATACGTTTTATTTGTCATGAAAGTATCTTAAATATATTATATTTTAATTAAAATCGTTAGAGCCATTTTTGAGAAAATTAAAATTTTCGAAAAATGTTTCATGTAAAGGGTAATCTGGGGTGGGGGGATTTTCTTTAAAACCTTCGTGTCGCATCTCTGGAAGATACTGAACCTAAATACCAAGTTCGGTGTTTTTATCCGAGTGTTCGTTTCTGAGTTATGCTGTTCACAGACACACACACGGAGATGTTTCCAAAAATGCTTTTGTTGGATTCAGGGGCCTCAAAACGTGTGTTTCCGATGAAATCTCGGTATCAATTGAAATGCAATACTTCCTATACCAGCATACTATGGGTAAGTAGTAGAGAAAGTAAAAGTCCATACACATTTTGTTTACAGGGTTACAGTAACATATAGAAAGCATGAAAGTATTATTCAAACTAGGGCATTATGTTAACGCACGCATAGTGTTAAGTACATGCCCTACTATACACACAATGTGGTAATAAACATAATGCTAGTACTAGTAGGCCATGGCTCTCGACGTTGTATGACAATATTAACAGTTCGGAATCTGTTTAAAACTAATTGATACACTGTACTCTACGGATTTCTAGAATGGAAGTTGCATTTCTAGCATGATCTTCCCAAGGTCTGTCGAGATGGCACATGCTAGCTAACTTCAGACGAAGCGTGGTCGGAAGACCACACACGGCATGGTGATAACATGACTAGTAAATTACAGTTGGCCAAGTTATGCGGGTTGTGACAGAAGACAAACGTGATGCGGGTTCGTTACACCGACAACAGGATAACGCCCGACCTCTACCTACAACCGTTCTTCGGGCTCGTCGTTACGTAACTCTTAATCAAGGAGTTTCTCCGTTTTACGGGCGCTCTGCAATTTAATATTATTTCTATAGAAGAGATCAGTACCGAACGAGATGGCTCAGTCGGTAACGTCTGTGGCCCGCAATCGGGAGGTTCGGGTTCAAATTCTGTGAGACGACCAATCTGACGGTCCCCCCTTTCTTTTTCGTGGTTTCCTTCAGTCGCGAAGGTAAATACCGGAATGGATATTCAATACCACAACTCAGAGTTCCATCTTAAGTATAAAACAATAGTAAAACATGAAAATAGATGGTAACAGGAAATGCTCTGTCATATATTCACCGATAATGAAAGCAAATAGACAGGACGTACCCTTGTGCCATCTGCTATCTTGCCTAACACCAAAGTCTCTGTGGACACGTACAGAAGCAGAGGTACAATTGCATGACACTATGTGGATACGTGTCGAAGTTTCCATCTCCCTGTCACGTACAGAAGCAGAGGTACAGTTGCCAGGCACTAAGGCTTCTGTGGACACGCGCCGAAGCTGTCATCTCCCCGTCAAGTACAGAAGCAGAAGTACAGTTGTCTGGCACTAAGGCTTCTGTGGGGACGTGCCGAAGCTGTCATCTCCCCGTCAAGTACAGAAGCAGAGGTACAGTTGCCAGGCACTAAGGCTTCTGTGGACACGCGCCGAAGCTGTCATCTCCCCGTCACGTACAGAAGCAGAAGTACAGTTGTCTGGCACTAAGGCCTCTGTGAGGACGTGCCGAGCTGTAATCGCCCGTAACATACAGAAGCAGAGGTACAGTTGTCTAGCACTAAGGCCTGTGTAGACACGTGACGAAGCAAAATGGTATGGTACAGTGATGAAACTTAGAATATTAACTGTCCACAACACAGTAATTTCTCTAATTTTTCCTCAGCTCAGGAGTGAAAAAATACAGATATCTACAGGAAGCTGTAGATTCCGTTGTAGCTTCATGTACCAGGGAGCAGGATATTGTTATTCTGCCGTCTGAAACTGCCAACACAAATGTTGAAAGTGATGAAGAAGAAGTACAAGATGATGTCCTGGATGTGGCCTTGTTACCCGATGAGGTACCTGGTGAAGTTGGAGTACATGTGAATGACAGCGATGATGAAAACGATGAAACGCCTGTGGCATCAAAGAAATGTAACCTGGAACCAATAAAATGGAAGAAGAGTGAAAAAGTGGCATTTCAAGAGCCCCCTGAAACCATACATAAAGTTCGCGAGGAATATTTGAGGGAAACCAAGTCTGGCATTTTTTCCTTCTTCAAGATCCCTGATATGATTGAGGACATAGTAAAACAAAGCATTCTATATGCAAGCAGAAACAAAAACCATCATTCATTTGAATTATCTATAGAACAACTATGTCAGTTTTTCAGTTTGTTGATGCTTAGTGGCTATCATTCATTACCAGGAGAAAATGATTACTTGTCAACTTCACAAGATCTTTCTGCTCAGTATTTGGAAAAACTTTGAGCAGACAAAGATTCGGGGCCATAAAACGTTATCTCCATCTTACTGATAATAATGATTTAGGAAATTCTAAAGTTGGAAAAGTGCAGCCGTTTTATGAGAGCCCGAGAAAGCAATTCCAACAGCTTGGCACATTTCATAAAAATCTTAGAATTGATGAGTCAACGGTGTCCTATCATGGTCACCATTCAGCAAAGATGTTTATAAGAAACGAACTTATACGATTTGGATTCAAAATCTGGATGCTGTGTGGATCTGACGAATATCCTTACAATATGGAAATATTCTGTGGTGGGACTGAACATGATGGTTCGCCTCTTGGAACTCGGGTAAAAAGAAACATGTTATGATAATTTAAAGTGAGTCGTTACGTGTTAATTCACATCACAGTAGCACAAGATGTTAACTTAAGACATTAAGAATGTACCTATTGAAAATGGTTTCAAACCTTAACTTATTAATAACTTAATTACCAGATATAAAAAGAAACATAGCTTACATATAACTAGTACCCTACAAAATCCGAATAAAAAGGATTTAATATACAAGAAATTTACATACCACCCAGTGATGTTCAAAGTTTCTGAAAAAATTATTTAGAAAATATCAGATCCAATTGGCACCTCAGAATATCTACAGTTTAAGAAATATGCTGAGCACACCTTTGACTAATACAACTGATAATCTAAAACAGTCAGGAATTTACCAGATCTCATGTCATGATTGCCAAGGCTCATATACAGGTAGAACAAAAAGGAGCTCAAAAATAAGACTAAGTGAACACCAAAGAAATATAAAATTGAAACAAATAGATAAATCAGCAGTGGGCAACCATTTTTGCAACAGTAACCATGAAATAGGACAAGAGATAAAACTATTAAAACCCATACAGATTCCTTCACACTTAGAAATTTGGGAAAATATTTTCATTCTCTTAACATCAAGAATGCTTTGAATTTTGAAATACCGCCTACAGACTTCCTAATGCAGTTGATCCAATCAGATTACAAATGAGAAGAAAGAAGACAGATGAGTTCCCAAACTTCACTACAGATGGCAACAAATCCAACACCACACGTTTCCAATTCTTCGCAACACAGGGCAGAAGAATCGTCTAATGAAATACTTCTTGGGGTTAGTGGAGAGAGCGGTCAGGTAGTCGACCGTAGCTGATGATGGGAGAAACATATCTCTCGAAAGCGCTTCTTAGTTAACATCTAGTGCTAATGTGATGTGAATTAACACGTAACGACGCACTTTAAATTATCATATGATAAAATCACAATAAAAAGTACTTCCGTTCATTATAATATAAGAAACATGTTATCGCTGTAGTCAATCCCAACATGTATTGTTTTTGACAACATTTTTACTAGTCATTGCCTCCTAGCAGAACTCTCAAAAAGTTTCCGAGCATGTGGAACAGTGTGGGAAAACCGAAGAAATAAATGCCATTTGCTCACCACCGCTGAAATGAAGAAAAAGGAGTATGGTACTTTTGACTATCGCTCAGACGACAAAATTCTGTGTGAAGTGGAACAATAACTCTGTAGTTACTGTTGTTAGTGATTACCAGACAGCTACTCCCTACAGAAAGCAACACGAAGAGTGAAAACAAGAAGGAAGTACAACAGCCAAATCTAATACATCACTACAACATGGGAATGGGCGGAGTTGCTGTTCTGGACCGGCTTGCATCAAGCTATCGAAGAAATGGTGGTGGAATTTCTTCTCAAAACGTCTAAATTTAGCCATAATTGCGGCCTTCCGATTTTTTTCAGTATCTAAATCCAGGTAATAAGATTTCTCACCTCCAGTTTCATCGAGCAATTGCAGGACAAGAAGAGAAAAGATGGACCAGCATTCCCAGTAGTAAAGGATATACGGTACGATGATATAAACCATATTTTGTTGGAGACATCTCAAGGAAGGCGTATGTTGTGTCAAAAGATTACACGCCTGGTGTGAATTAAGTGTAGGAAACGATTTCATAAGAAACACTGCCATGAAATATTCCACAAAAAGTAGCATATGAAGGATAGAAATATGTAAAAGCAGTGGGAGATATGGAAGAAAAGTATAGTTTGTAAGAAATTGTTTACATTAGTTGCTTATTATGTGTGGTTACTAGTGTGGAGCAGTTTCCATGTATGGCTAGCAGTAGTGCTTGAAGAGTAAATTTTCTACTATAAACATGCCAACATACTGAAAAGCGTAGCTGGTAACTCATATGGACTAAATGTTTATCCCATATGTTATTGGAGCTCTAAAGCATTATCTGGAAAATATATTGCATACTTGTTTCATGTATTAACTGTGTCGGCATTAAAGGATTAGAGCACACAATTTATGCGACTTTTATGGGGTTAATCAGAGATATTCTTTGTTATTGCTTTGAATTATAAAATACTTATTTTTCAAGTGGTAAGTCGCTAATCGTTTTCCCCCATGGCCATGCAAAAGACACAGAATTTCAGAGTCATCACTAGAGCTAGAGCTCTGAAATTCTAGAGCTAGGACAAATACCCATTGAGAGAGGAATCAACGTAACTACCACCTTACCTAGTACACGTGACATCGTACTGAATACACGGTCCCAGGACTGCAAAGTCAACCACTCCGTAGTTCGCTTTCGTTACTGGTATGGTAGTGTTGCTCCAGGAATACAGAAATCGAGAGCGGTTCGTCTAGGTTTATCTGGGCGGAATATAAATCCCTACAGTACCTAGTCCCTAACGCGACTTTACCTGTGCGATATAAGAGGTTTGGAAATTTTCGCAAGCTTTAGTCTTTTGCTGGTGGCCGGAGTTTAACTTCCTGCACTGGCATTGGCTGGGTCTCAGCGAACCACTTCAGTGTTCAAATGGCGATCAAACCACTCAAAACGGAGAAATGGGAAAGCTGCGCTGCCAGGTTGTATTAGACCATGTATCAGCTGTTCAGTAGCACGCCGAATAACAAACAACTCGCTGGGTCAACGCTAGTGAGCAGTAGTAAATCACGCCAACGTGTTAATCTGTTACACTTCAAAGTTCAGCTTGTGGGCGAAGGAAAAGTAGCGTGGTGGCACCTTACCGGCTAGAACAACAGCGGAGGGGATGTTGCCATGGAAACTACCCCTCCAAGAAGTGTCAGAAGTCTCATGTTATTTAAACTCTACCTTTAACTTGTTCAGCCGCTTGCGTGGCTATCAAGTTAGGCAGGCCGGCTGGCAGCGAAGCAGGATAGGATTTGGGTATGGAAAAATAACCACTGAATGGTCACTCATCCAGCTAGTGGCCAAGCCCAATATTACTTAACTTGGGGATATGTGAATGGTGGAGTGGTAGCCCTTAAGTCAGATGCCCTAAAGCGTCCTTTGGTAGACGCTGGGAGCCCTGTGGTCGTAATTCACCCAAGGTATTCACCAGCTAAATGGGATGGGTGGCAAGTTTAAGTTTCGCGCATATGGCGGGGGATCTCTCACGCACAATGTCTAGAATATATTGGAATCCGGAATGGGTATGCAGGATGTGGGACGGGAATCTACGCCCGGTATTATAGATCATCCTTAGTGTCCCGTTCTGAAGGTCTGCAGCTTACGGATGGTGGTTGCTGCCACCGAGCCCCAGACCTCGCAGCTATACAGAATCAGGGGCGGGATGAGCTTTATGTTTATGTTCCATTCTATCCCTGACACTACTGTTTAGTTCACCGCACTGTCTATTAAAACCCACAGCATGCACATAAGTCAAAGGATATTTGTCTTAGCTCTGGTCATCACGCAGCGATTCGCTTCTGAATACCGATTACTTTACCTACTGTATTCATCTTATACCTATAACGAAATGTGTCTTTATTTCGATTAACAAGAAGTAGGTAGAAGAATAAGGCTGTGAAGGAATACTTTGTAGAAGAGCGAGTAGAGAAGGTTATGTGAACACAACAGATTTTTTTATTTGGGTGACAACATTGGAAGCTTTCACTATCTACTGCATTGTCGGGGTAAACATTAATACACGTTAATGGAATTCACCGCCTCTCTGCCTTCATTGAGGCCTTAATTCGAAAGCACTATTCAAGCCCTGGCGAAGTTGAGACGACCCAGTGTTCAGCACACTACCAAACAATTTTCGTGATACGAGGAGCCTGAACTAAACTAATATGATATAACGCTTATCGACTAGTATCACAGAAGTAACTGAACAAGCGCTCAAGGAACCCCTTTGCTATTGGGCGAGAGCAACAAAGGAAGAGTGGCCGCCGCCGCAAAGTGCCAGTCCTTGGTTTGCCCGCCACAAACTGTAATTGCGATAGTCAAGGTCTTCAGTGAGCGGAACAAATCACAAGGAGTCGTGCTCGCTGCAATGAGGAAACAGTATGGGAACTCTAGAGGCCTACCTTAGCAGCCAAAACTATCTGCGAGCGGCGGCGGCGGCTTCTGAAATACAATACATGCTGCTGAACAGTGTCTCTGTGCCCCACATACAGTAACAACCTGTCCTTTTATTAATAATAACCAGGCTAAGGATCCGGGACATAATATCTACAAGCCCTGGCTGACAACTCAGTCCAGCTCTCTGAACACAGGGAACAAGTCCCTTGGGCCTTTCCATTAGGGACATCTATTTTATATGGCGTCAACCCCGTACGGGAAAGACGCCGAAGAATCTTCATGGGGCGGACAGTGTCTAACCACCGTCTACCAGGTTTCCAGGTTGGTGCCGGAGGACATTGACTTTAAGTTGGGTGAATTGAAGTTTACTGTGCATCGAGTAGGGTGGAGTGAGGTGGCGCATTGGGGTGTTGTTTACCTATGAGGCCGTGCACAATCTGCTTCGTGACTGCAGGTACAATACACTTGTGTCTCTCATTTCAACGTATGTGTCCTACTCCATTTTTACTTTCTCTACTACGTATAGTAAGTAGGGGAAGTATTGTATTCCACCCAAAAATTCGATACCGAGATTTCACCGGAAATATATGTTTTGAGACTCCCTGAATCCAAAAAGGCATTTTTGGAAACATGTCCATATGTGTGTGTCTTGAACAGCATAACTCAGAAACGAACAGTCGGATAAACACCAAATTTGGTATTTAGGATCAGTATCTTCCATAGATGCGACACATAGGTTTTCAAGAAAATTCCCCCACCCCAGATTACCCTTTACATGGAACATTTATCGAAAATTTTAATTTTCTCAAAAATGGCTCTAACGATTTTGATTAAAATACCATATGTTTAAGATATTTTCATGACAAATGAAATGTATATCTCTAATTTTCTGGGAATGTCTCCAAAAGTATTCTTCATTGTGAACGACTTTTGCATAAGTGGTAAACCATAAGACAGACAAAATTTTACTACACAAAAAATGTAGATCGCGTTAAAATACACAATTTATGTTATATACACTTTTTTGTTGAGTGAACCATTTTCGAGATATTGCTTGTTATTCCCTTAAATTTTCCAATACTTATACTTTTCCTCAAATTCGTTATTCATTTTTTTTGTCCTGGTACTGCAAAGAGAATGGAATACTCCACATAGCAACCACCTCTTAAAATATTTGACTATCGCTTAAAGCCTAGCAATTCCCCTTGCATCCTTAAGAAAATTAGCAATAAGATTAACATCTCGATTAACATGAAGCATATGGAGAATAAGCGTTTGTAAAAATAGTTTGTACAAGAGTAGAAAAAGTCATGTGAGTGTAACACATCAGCTTTTTCACCATCACTAGACTGTACTGTTTTACAGCAGTAAATAAGTAGCGCACTGGCGTCTTTGTTCATATAAACAGTACTGTGTTTACGAACTCTATAGTAAAGATACACACTTGGTTGCTAACTTGTCCCAGATCCTCAGACTGAGTATAACCGTAAGGACACAATCTTTTTACCTTCTCTACCGTGTACATATACCATAAGATATTACATTCCACCCAAAAATTTGATATCGAGATTTCACCAAAATACATGTTTCGATGGCCCTGAATAAAAAACTTTTTAGAAAAGGATCCCTGTGTGTGTGTGTGTATCTGTGAATAGCCCCAAAAACGAAACGTCCGGTTTATACCAAACCTGGTGCTTGGATTCAGCATCATCCAAAGATGCGACAAGAAGATTTTCAAGAAAATCCCCCAACCCAATCACTTTTTACATGAAGCTTTTTCGAACTTATCGATTTTCCCAAAAGTAGTCTTAGCGATTATGATTAAAATGCCATATGCTTAAGATATTTGTATGAGAAATAAAATGTATATCTTGAATTTTCTCTTCATTCGGCAGGATTTTGTATAATTTTGCAACTTGTAAAGCATAAGAGATGGACACAAGAATACTAAACAAAAAATACAGCTTTCTTTAAAACACACAATTAATTTCAAATAACTTTTTTGTGACAATAGCTATTTCCGTGATATACGTACTTGTTTCTCGCGAATGTCATGGAAGGAGTGTGGCATTTTAAGGCCAGTTAATAGCCGTTAGCTTTTAAATAGACTGTTCCTCTGGTACCTACAACGAAATGTGTAATGAAACTATTTCTGGAAATGTTTATCTCGATTAGCACGAAGTAGAGAGAAAAATATGCTTTCGTAGGAAGAGATGTGAAACTATAAAAAGATACACGATAGTACGTCGAGAAAGTCATGGGAATTTAACAAATACTACTTTTAAACTGTAGTATCACTGAAAATGTATATTTATTTAAATACATATCTACCCAGTATAATTTATTTTTGCAACTACAGCACAAAGTATTCATAAAAAAGCTTAGCTGTCTGCATCCTGTTAACCAAGTCTATACAGGTATATATGAATTTATAAGGCTGAGAATACAACCGTCTATTTAAAAAGCAAATTTAAATATATTGTCCTTGAAGATACATATCTCTTACTTCGGAACGTGTATGTGTGTGCATTGTCGTGTTGGACACATTATTGCTTTGTAGCATGACATTGTTGAACTAATTATTTTGATTGGAATTTGAATTTCGTCCGGCGTGGCATCTTTCTCTGCTCACCTCCTGGCCAAGGGGTGGAGAGAGGAAAGGGAGGGAAGTTACTTTCTTTGTTCGGTGGCGCCAGTCAGTAGCGTGGGTCAGTCTTGTGTGTGTCTTCAGGGTGAGTGGATGTGTATGTAGAGTGCGTGGACCGTGTGAGTGTGGAGCATCTCCCTCCAATGTTGGTCCTCCAACGATGTAGTGGCACCATGTCACTTATTTAAAAACCACAGGTGATGTGTTAAATGTGAATTTAAGTATATTTCTGTTATGAATATCCCAACACTGCTTTAAATTTGTGCAGCTACGTTCCTGTTTCTCTCGTTGCCACTGTAGTTACGCTCCCCAATGTTTATGCCGGGGTAACTAAATTTAATATCTAGCTGCAAAACCTTTTGGACTTACCCCGGTATATAACAATACTCGCTTGTGAAGGCCAGTAGAATGCTGTCTGAACTGCGGTGACGGCATAATGCAAGCTAGTGTACATATGGACGGCCAAAGTGACGCTGATAAGTAGGGCCCAGAATTTAATGACCTAAAAAAGCGAAATATGCAAGCATTTATGACCTAAAACTTATTATATGACTTTAAAAGATAAAATATTACTTTATATAAGTTTATTTAAAAACATTCTTGTTGGCTTCTTTATATACCATGTAATACAAATTTCACTTCAGAACAAATTCTGACTATAGTAATTTATGCAGTACTATATATACAATACTAGCACTTATTACTTTCTCTACTACGTATAGTAAGTAGGGGAAGTATTGCATTCCACCCAAGAATTGGATACCGAGATTTCACCGCAAATATATGTTTTGAGACCCCCTGAATAAAAAAAAGCATTTTGGGTAACATGTCCGTGTGTGTGTGTGTGTGTGTGTGTCTTTGAACAGCATAACTCAGAAACGAACAGTCGGATAAACACCAAACTTGGTATTTAGATTCAGTATTTTCCAGAGATGCCGAGACGAAGGTTTTCAAGAAAATCCCCTACCCCAGATTACCCTTTACATGAAACATTTTTCGAAAATTTTAATTTTCTCAAAAATGGTTCTAACGATTTTGATTAAAATATCATATGTTTTAAGATATTTTTATGACAAATGAAATGCATATCTGGAATTTTCTGGGAATGTCTCCAACAGTATTCTTCATTGTGAACGACTTTTGCATAACTGGTAAACCATAAGAGATAGACAAAATGTTACTACACAAAAAATGTAGATAGCGTTAAAATACACAATTTGTGTCATATACATTTTTTGTTGTTGAGTGAACCATTTTCGAGATATTCTTGTTATTCCCTTAAATTTTCCAATACTTTTTCTCAAATGGGAATTCGTTATTCATTTTTTTATCTACTGGACATACAAAGAGATGGAATGCGCCACATAGCAACCAGCTCTTAAAGGATTTGACTATCGCTTAAAGCCTACCAATTCCCCTTGCATCTACAAGAAAATTAGCAATAAGATTAACATCTCGATTAACATAAGCATATGGAGAATAAGCTTTTGTAAAAATAGTTTGTACAAGACTAGAGAAAGTCATGTGAGTGTAACACATCAGATTTTTTTGATTTTTTTTAATTGTCCGCATGTGTCTAAAAAAACACGAGGTGCAGTGAAAACCTCATATATCCAAACAATAAAACCAAGTTTTTACTACTGTTTAAAGTATTCCAAATTAATTAACATGTCCTGTCAATCCCCAGTTTCTACAGAGTTGCACTGGATCACAAGGTGCATTTTCAGGTTTTCTATTTTCAAAGATCTACGGTTGTCGATGAGGATACTGGAAAAGCTCCTCTGCATATCACAGGAGCGTATTTGAAGGCGGCCAGGTCACTGCGGGCCAGTTTTGGTTCATTGTCTTCAAATGCTGTGGCATTCCCAGAAAGACTCGCCAATTTTGCACATGTAGAATATCCAGGATTCCGCTGGAGAACACTTTGCAATTTGTTGTTCATGGCGTGCAACAAGACTACGTCAGCGAACCGACTAGTGCGTTACGATGCTGGTTTACCACAAAAGTTTTATCAATAATTGTTGTGCTTATTCGTGACAATATCACCTGACACATTGTCATGTGAGCAATATTGTAGCGGACCAGATTGAGCGCCGAGGATTACATCAGATGAGGTAACCAGGCAGAAAGTGTCGAAACGAGGTTACCTCAATACGACCGCGCTAAGGAGCGCGGAGTCAGCTCTTTTGTATGTATTTATACTACGGGGGTTTGAATCGAGTGGAGAAATTGTCGGAAGCAATTGTCAGGAGCAATTTGTCGGGATCATTGTCTGAATCATTGTGGGAATCGACGTAGTAATCAGTTTAAGGGAGAGTTGTATCATCGACGACCCGAGGTCCGCTTATCTTACACGAGTCGCCAACGCAACACCAGGTGAACAGGTAAGGATGCATCTGTTCTAAGATCTGCTAGCTTGCCGGGCTTCACCACAATCCGAGTGGCCCACCTACGGGCGCTAATGTACTCACACTAACGCAATAATATAATTTATTGGTTCAATGCATCCGCTGTGCATTATATAAATACCCCCAACCTAGAACGCCACCCTGGCCTACCTACCACCCCAGTGCCGACGCATCCCCTACCTCTGAGCTTTCACCCCCCTAGTTTAACCAACTACTACTGCGGGGTAACCACCCCCGGTAGGGGTGTTACAATATTTTCATTTTTTTTCTTGTGTCCTTAGAGATCCGACAAAAGTATGCATTTTTAGCAAAAGTTGGCCGAAATGTGACCTATTATTAGAAAAGGTCTAAATGTGACATTATGTGCATAACAAAAATACATTTTTCTACTTTACAATACCTGGATATAAATTGTAAAATTCGCCCTGAATTACAGGGAAAAAAATATGACGTCATTAAAATCCGGGCCCTACTAATAAGTGCCTTGCACCAGAAATGCACAATACAAACTGCATATTTTCATGCAACTATACTGAAAACTAGCTGGTTAACCCGACGTTGCACGGCTAGCTTTTTAAATCTCGAATGGCGATTAAATTAATTTCATTTACTCACACTCCACTGTATCCTTTATGAAATTACTGTGGTGAAACATCCCCTTTACCTCTTATAATTGTAAATTCGCGCAGTCCCGTCACATTCCGATTAAATTATGAAACATTCCCCTCATATTCACGGGAATGGGTATAAAATATCGATGGATGTTACATTTCTGATTCCCTTAGACCTTCCCGCCCCCCGAGACTTCCAAGTTCCGTAAATGTTGTATAGTGTAAGTATTGGAGGTGAAGCAATTATCGGAATGGTAGAGTATTATTGTTTTAGCTAATTACAGCAGATGAATCTTGTTGCCTTCTCCATGGCCTCAATTATTATGTAATGACATAGGATACATAACTTTCACATAACACAACTCGGGAAACCGTAAAGTCCATACACAACTTAAGTGGGATAAAACTGAATATTAGGATTCTCCACTCTCAAGGCATCAAGATAAGCATTTTGGGAATCATACGTAGTTCGTAACCATTGGACAAAACATTATTCTAGATTGTTAATTATAAATATCGATAATTTCTTATGCTACGATGGACATAGGTATAAGCTACGCAACGGAGGTGGACGCCTCGCGCACTGTGACCTACACAGTTCTATTGTGGCTACCACCCCTCAGGAGCTACAGGCCGCAGGGACACGCGGAAGTCAACAGTTCTAGCCTCGAAGACCCATCGCACTACTTAAACTGCCCAGAGAGGGCGATGAACGATCCGACGACGAAGTAGCCATCTAATGTCCACGGAGAGTATTGTTTTCCTTTGAGCAAGCATCCGCGCCATTGTCCGGCACCGCTATACGCCCCGAAACCTAGAAGCACATCTGAAAGATGGCAAGGAAACGGAATAATAGGGAAATGATGGCAATTATATCACATTATTCAATACACGTTGGTAATGAACTTGAGGGAGTTCAACAAAACCTTTACTCCATAAGGGTTGTTAAAATATTTTGGCGTATGTATCACCTACATATTGCGACGTATTAATAATTTGGGGGTTACATTATCGTTCATTAACAGACACAATGTTGTTTTACGTCACTCTTGGCTGGTACCTTTGCCAGCCACGAGTAGTGGGGGATAGCGTCACTCTGTCAGGATTCCCTGAGTAACGGACCGCGTGTCGCGCTTTGGATTGGTGGACATCTTCTCCTACCTTCTATTTTTACTTTCTCTACTACGTATAGTAAGTAGGTGAAGTATTGTATTCCATCCAAAAATTTGATACCGAGATTTCACCGGAAATATATGTTTTGAGACCCCCTGAATCTAAAAAAAGCATTTTTGGAAACATGTCCGTGTGTGTGTGTGTGTGTGTGTGTGTGTGTGTGTGTGTGTGTGTGTGTCTGTGAACAGCATAACTCAGAAACGAACAGTCCGATAAACACCAAACTTGGTATTTAGGTTCAGTATCTTCCAAGGATGCGACACGAAGGTTTCCAAGAAAATCCCCCCACCCCAGACTACCCTTTACATGGAACATTTTTCGAAAATTTTAATTTTCTCAAAAATGGCTCTAACGATTTTGATTAAAATATCATATGGGTAAGATATTTTCATGACAAATGAAATGTATATCTTGAATTTTCTGGGAATGTCTCCAAAAGTGTTCTTCATTGTGAACGACTTTTGCATAACTGGTAAACCATAATAGATAGACAAAATTTTACTACACAAAAAATGTAGATCGCGTTAAAATACACAATTTATGTCATATACATTTTTGTTGTTGAGTGAACCATTTTCGAGATATTGCTTGTTATTGCCATACATTTTCCAATACTTATACTTTTTCTCAAATTCGTTATTCATTTTTTTTTGTCCTGGTAATGCAAAGAGAATGGAATACTCCACATAGGAACCAGCTCTTAAACGCTTAAAGCCTAGCAATTCCCCTTGCATCTACAAGAAAATTAGCAATAAGATTAACATCTCGATATCTCGATTAACATGAAGCATATGGAGAATAAGCGTTTGTGAAAATAGGTTGTACAAGAGTGGAGAAAGTCATGTGAGTGTAACACATCAGATTTTTAATAATATAGCAACCCCAAAAGTTTGGGAAATAAATGTAGGAATGCGTGAGTAGATTTGTGTTATGGATTTTGTGCAGTAAACACTCCTTTCTCTAAACTTCACACTACGTTTCAGTTCTCCGCAGTCAACTAAGTACACTCCCCCTCAATGTACGTGCTAGGTAATAGAAATTAATTTAATTTTCATGTGAACTTTTAGGCCATCAGCATGTAACAATATAGTACCGATTCGATTTTATTTTGTCTTGATACACCCATTTTCTCAGTTGCTAAATCGTAACTATTTATGCACGTTGGTTCGAATGAAATATCCGCGGCATTTGTCTTATTACTTTCTTTACCACGTACATAGTAGGTAGAGAAGGTATTGCATTTCACCCAAAACTTCAGTACAAGAATTCACCACAAATACATGTTTTGAGACCTCCTGAATCAAAATCTCAGACCATTTTTCAGTTAGTCAAAAAGTTCTAAAAATATTCCATGTAAAGGGTAGTTTGGGGTGGGGGGGATTCTCTTGAAAATCTTTATGTCGCAGCTCTGGAAGGCACTGAACGTAAATACCAAGTTTAGTATTTATCCGACATTTATTTTTCGAGCTATGCTATTCACAGATACACACAGGGACATTTTATTAAAAATGCTTCTTTTGGGGGGTTCAGGTAGTCTCAAATATGTATTTTCGGTAGAATCTCCGTATCGAATATTTGGGTGGAATGCAATATTTCCGCTACTTACTACAGGCAAGTAGTAGAGGAAGTAAAAGATAAAATATATAAGGAATAAGCTAAGAATCTTAAGTAAGGATCTATGTAGTAATAAGCAAATCAATTAGTTATTATGAGCATGGATTGGGAGCGACGTGTCAGGAAAGGGGTTAACGGCAAGCTGCAACACTGTACGGAGTTTTTACCATGAAATTAAATTAAATTGAGTTTTATTTATGGACGCTCTTTAACTACTATGGTCCAAAGTGTACCATTCTATATTGGGCGTGAAAGACCAGTATTTTGCTCAGCGGCCTCTTTATCAGGCTTGAGGTTCTTTCACGTGCCACGGGACCACCGGCTTCACTTCCCTTCCGAAGGAAGCCATGCTGAGGATTTTGAACCCGCGACCTCGGGAACTAGAGGCCAGCACAGTACCACTAGTCCACGGAGGACGACATTTTTACTTTCTCTACTACGTATAGTAAGTAGGGGAAGTATTGTATTCCACTCAAAAATTCGATACCGAGATTTCACCGCAAATATACCTATGTTTTCAGACCCCCTGAATCCAAAAAAGGCATTTTTGAAAACATGTCCGTGTGTGTGTGTGCCTGTGAACAGCATAACTCAGAAACGAACAGTCGGATAAACACCAAACTTGGTATTTAGGTTCAGTATCTTCCAGAGATGCGACACGAAGGTTTTCAAGAAAATCCCCCACCCCAGATTACCCTTTACATGGAACATTTTTCTAAAATTTTAATTTTCTCAAAAATGGCTCTAACGATTTTGATTAAAATATCATATGTTTAAGATATTTTCATGACAAATGAAATGTACATCTCGAATTTTCTGGGAATGTCTCCAAAAGTATTCCTCATTGTGAACGGCTTTTGCATAACTGGTAAACCATAAGAGATAAACAAAATTTTACTACACAAAAATGTAGATCGCGTTAAAATACTCAATTTACGTCATATACATGTTTTGTTATTGAGTGAACCATTTTCGAGATATTGCTTGTTATTCCTTTAAATTTTCTCAAATGGGAATTCGTGATTCATTTTAAGAGAAAATGGGAAATGTTGCAAAACAGTTTCAGGTCAGAACAGGAAGAGTTGCTGGAAAAAAGACCACAGTATTCCTTATCTGAACATGAACGGCGGTAGGAATACACAGATGAACACAATTTACAACCATAACCGTTAAATCTCAGCACAGTCCTGCTCGTGTTACATCGCAAAGGAAGCAGGCTTGAAAGAGTCGGGCCCGAAGCTCGTATATAGTGCCGCCATTAAGGAAACATCTCTGGTATTTATAAAATCCTGAAGATCGTTTCCTTTGAAACCACAACAATCCTGGCGCCGACTAACACACCACAATACCTTGTCTTGCCCATCAATAAATGCTTTGTAACAGCCGGCTAGCATACAAAGGTCTAAGCATCGCAAACTATATTTAGTTTACGGGCAGCATCATTTTGTGCTGGCAAAAATCCGCATTCCACCACTTGGCCATTTTAGGTGACAATCGGAACGCAAATAAAAAGAAGATAAATAACGTAAAGCATTTTTCTGTTATAACCATATTAGTACTTTCTCTGCCACTTACATAGTAGATAAAGGAGGTAATGCATTTCACCCAAAAATCTGATATAGACATTTCAAGGAAATACATGTTTTGAGATCCTCTGGATCGAATTATAGATTTTTGGAAATATGTCCGTGTGTGTATGTGAGCAGCATAACTCAAAAACGAATAGTCGGATAAATACCTCCAACTACCCTTTACATGGAACATATTTCAAAATTTTGATTTTCTAAAAAATGGCTAACGATTTTTATTAAAATACCATATATTAAAGATATATACATGACAAATAAAACCTATATCTTGAATTTTCTGGGAATAGCCTGTGAAGTCTTCTTCAAACGGAAAGAATTTTGTATAATCTTGTATAACTGATAAACGTTAAGAGATAGGCGAAAAAGTACTATTCAAAAATGTAGATCTCTTTAAAACACTGGCGTAAGCCATTTCTGAGATATCCGTTATTAATGGTTCGAATTGTTCAATAGTTGGTCATTTTCTTTCAGCCCTGTTAACATTCAGTTGTTTCTCCCGAATGTATGGAAACAGTATGGAATTTTAAGGCCAGCATATAGCGTCCAGTTCTTAAACATTTGACTATCGTTGTTTCCTTTGTATCTATAGCGAAATGTGCAAGATAGCTATTTCTGCAAAGATTTGTTTGGATTAAAATGTAGTAGATAGAAAAATAAGCTTTAGTAGGAATAGTCTGTATACCCTTTAATAAAGATAGGGGGTAGATAAGGTCATGTAAATGTGTCGCACAGATTTTTTTCTATCCAATACTTTATGTTCACAACTGCTCGACACATTATTTACACAAGAGCGTGTTTATCAACTTCTGCTATTCATTCAGGGGCCGGATTTTGATAACCTAAAAATGTTTGGAAAAATAATTTATAAAATGATACTACAATTTAAAAATCCGATGTGTTACATTCACATGACTTTCCCTACTCTTGTACAAACTATTTTTACAAACGCTTATTCTCCATATGCTTCATGTTAATTGAGATGTTAATCTTACTGCTAATTTTCTTGTAGGTGCAAGGGGAATATATATTTACAAGGGTAATATAGAAAAACAATAGCCTTTATGCACATGCATATCTCTTAATAGCTGGTTGCTAGGTGCAGCACCATTCTATTTGCCACAGATTAATACTCTTTGCATATCCAAGACGAAAAAATGAATAACGAATTCCCATTTCAGAAAACAAGTATTAAAAAATTTAAGGGAATAACAAGCAATATCTCGAAAATGGTTCACTCAACAACAAAAATATATATGACATAAATTGTGTATTTTAACGCGATCTACATTTTTTGTGTAGTAAAATTTTGTCTATCTCTTATGGTTTACCAGCTATGCAAAAGTCGTTCACAATGAAGAATACTTTTGGAGACATTCCCAGAAAATTTGAGGTAGACATTTCATTTGCCATGAAAATATCTTAAACATATGATATTTTAATCAAAATCGTTAGAGGCATTTTTGAGAAAGTTAAAATTTTCGAAAAATGTTCCAAGTAAAGGGTAGTCTGGGGTGGGGGATTTTCTTGAAAACATTCGTGTCGCATCTTTGGAAGTAAAAAGAAGACCTTGCTACAAAAACTGACCTAAAATTGAAATTTATTTAATTTACTACATCATGTAGATTCGTTAAAGTAGATAATTTTGAGGATTTTTTTTTGTTAACCATATTCGATACATTTTTACTTTCTCTGCTATGTATAGTAAGTAGGGGAAGTATTGTATTCCACCCAAAAATTCGATACCGAGATTTCACCTGAAATACATGTTTTGAGACCCCCTGAATCCAAAGAAAGCATTTTTGTAAACATGCCCGTGTGTGCCTGTGTGTGTGTGTGTGTGTGTGTGTGTGTGTGTGTGTGTGTGTGTCTGTAAACTCAGAAACGAACATTCGGATTAACACCAAACTTGGTATTTAGGTTCAGTATCTTCCAGAGATGCGACACGAAGTTTTCAAGAAAATCCCGCACTCCAGATTACCCTTTACATGGAACATTTTTCGAATATTTTAATTTTCTCCAAAATGGTTCTAAAGATTTTGGTTAAAATCTCATATATTTAAGATACTTTCATGACAAATAAAATGTATATCTTGAATTTCCTGGGAATGTCTCCAAAAGTATTCCTCATTGTGAACTACTTTTGCATAACTGGTAAACCATAAGATGTAGACAAAATTTTACTACACACAAAATGTAGCCGTTTTTGTGAAAATAAACATTTTCGATAAATGTTCCAATTAAGGTATGGTTTGGGGTGGAGGGATTTTCTTTAAAACTTTTATGTCGCATCCCTGGAACATATTGAATCTAAATACCAAGTTTGGTGTTTATCCGACTTTTCGTTTTTGAGTTATGCTGGTCACAGACACACAAGACACACACGGACATGTTTCCAAAAATGCTTTATTACTTTCTCTACTACGTATAGTAAGTAGGGGAAGTATTGCATTCCACCCAAAAATTCGATACCGAGATTTCACCGGAAATACATGTTTTGAGACCTCCTGAATCCAAAAAAAGCATTTTTGGAAACATGTCCGTGTGTGTGTCTGTGTGTGTGTGTGTCTGTGTGTGTGTGTGTCTGTGTGTGTGTCTGTGAACAGCATAACTCAAAAACGAACAGTCGGATAAACACCAAACTTGGTATTTAGGTTCAGTATCTTCCAGAGATGCGACACGAATGTTTTCAAGAAAATCCCCCCACCCCAGACTACCCTTTACATGGAACATTTTTAGAAAATTTTAATTTTCTCAAAAATGGCTCTAACGATTTTGATTAAAATATCATATGTTTAAGATAATGTCATGAGAAATTAAATGTATATCTCGAATTTTCTGGGAATGTCTCCAAAAGTGTTCTTCATTGTGAACGATTTTTGCATAACTGGTAAACCATAAGAGATAGACAAAATTTTACTACACAAAACATGTAGATCTCGTTAAAATACACAACTTATGTCATATACATTTCTTTTGTTGAATGAACCGTTTTCGAGATATTGCTTGTTATTCCCTTAAATTTTCCAATACTTATACTTTTTCTCAAATTCGTTATTCATTTTTTTATGTCCTGGACTTGCAAAGAGAATGGAATGCGCCGCATAGCAACCAGCGTTAAAATATTTGACCATCGCTTAAAAGCTACCATATTCCCCTTGCATCTACAAGAAAATTAGCAATAAGATTGACATCTCGATATCTCGATTAACATAAAGCATATGGAGAATAGGCGTTTGTAAAAATAGATTGTACAAGAGTAGAGAAAGTCATGTGAGTGTAACACATCAGATGTTTTTTTATGTCCTGGACATGCAAAGAGAATGGAATGCGCCACATAGCAACCAGCGTTAAAATATTTGACTATCGCTTAAAACCTACCATATTCCCTTTGTACCTACAAGAAAATTAGCGATAAGATTAACATCTCCATTAACATGAAGCATATGGAGAATAAGCGTTTGTAAAAATAGTTTGTACAAGTGTAGAGAAAGTCATGTGAGTGTAACACATCAGACTTTTTCTTGTGTGTATACCTACGAAGATTTTGAATGTATTGTTATATTACATGTGACTTTTAATTTTAGATAAAAGTATACTTTATGACAAATATTAAAACTATACATCACTCTATGACACTACTGTCAGCCAGGCGAGCCCAGCATTTATGCATGCGTTAATAACAATTTATGGTGAGTGTGAGTGTGAGTGTGAGTGTGAGTGTGTGTGTGTGTGTGTGTGTGTGTGTGTGTGTGTGTGTTTGAATTTACACATTAATCCTGAAAGTACGGCTAAATGCATACCATTCGAAACTGCCCAGTCTCTACTGCCCAATGTCACAAAAATATTTGCAAAATATAAATTTACTTCGTTAATTGCCAAAAGATTTGCAAAATATGCCTCGATTTCACAACAATTGGCTGTTTTAAGTTCGTTATCCGCTAAAAAGATGACGATGTCACACGCTTATAACTAATTAAGTGCTTAAAACTAAATTATTTTGTTCTATTCTTGTATCATTACAAAATATGCGTCGGTTTTACAACAATTGCCTGTTTTAAATTCATAGCCACCTACATTTGTTGCAACCAAACAGAAGAACGTGTTTATTCACAATGATACGTTGATCACAGCCTTAACCATGTCACCAAATGTTTATTCCTAAAAAGGAGACGGTACCACAAGCATAAACGTGTTATATTATTTTGTTCTGTTATGGTTTGTTTAATACAGTATTGCAGAGTGGAAATTTACTCACAAGATTGTGTTTTAAGTAATATGCTATTAAAATTAAAGTATATGAACATAAATAGTTTTTGCTTTCAGCAATTGCAGTCTTTAATTTGCGATTAGCCACTAGTTTAGACATATTTGTCAAGGTGGGGCTAGTGTAAGCCGGGGACAAAAGAATAACTACTTATACTCCACGGCAGTTGCTCGCATCAGAACAGGCTATTAGACTCGAGACCTTGACCGCTTTATATCCCTGATGACGGCACTACACGCACCATTTCCCACTTCCAGAGAATCATCTCTATCACTGGCACGTTTGCTGATTAAACAGCGGTCCACAAAGTAAGAAAAGCGCAGGTAGGTACTTCTATGATGTCATGTGTATCTATATAGTTCATAATCTTACACAGTTGGTATTGTCGTAGAGCTAGTTTTAAATTGCATTTATAGCAATTACCCACTTGAATTAAGATTCTATATTGCCCGGGAAGTTCTATACCTTTACAGGTATAGTCTGTAGGTAATCTTTAATATCAATATATCATCAGTTCTTTCACGCGTTTTTGTACACAGAGCGCCAAAGAAAATCTTCGGCGGATGCTGTATCGTTTCCTGGGGTCTTTTGAGGCGCGTCCATCACCTTACCTATCGCAGAGCGTGGTGGCTAGATTAACACAGCAATGAGGGGGAAAAGAGGGGAGGTTGATGCCTTTTCTGGTGTTATTGAAACCAAAACATGTTTATTGTCTCAGAACCAGTATACTAGCGAAATTATTCGTGGTCGTACTGTTGCAGCAATTGCAACGACAATGCATAAAAGTGTTTTTATAGTAAATTACTGGATAAAAATATTCCAGGAAAGTGGGGAAGACCGTCTACATACTCGTCAGAAAGTGGGCACTCCCCGTAAAACATCAATATTCGTTACTAAATGCAAATTACTCTTTTGTTATAATTGACTGATCATGTTTAGTAACTAGAGATAAGTATGTATATGTATATGGTTTAGCGAATATGACATACATATTATGGCAATAAAATTGGGTTATGTTTTTGTCTATAATCCTGTTGTATTCCTATGATCAGCAATACGTAGTAAAGGTATATTAACAAATATAGTTTGAATTAGAGGGAAAGCATGCTGCTTTGTTTATTTATTTATTATTTAGTTATGTTTGCTTCTATGCAGCAACAAGCATCGATATCACTGTGAGAATACAGTTCTGTTTATTTTTATGTTACAAAGTGCTGCCTTGTGATGTATTTAATGAATACCATTCAAGCTTTAATTTGCACCCCCTGAAAATCTCCTCACACTACACATTCTACATTTCGCTAACCTGGGCGCTCATCAAGTTTTCCCCTTAGCTTTTAACCATTTCAAAGGCGTGTCCGTTAAGGTATCGGCTACCAAACACGATAAGAGGTCTGTATGACAAACTGAATGCACTCACTCTACCTCTTTCTCTTTTAGCCAATTACGATCGAGAGCGTAAACATATATTTCGTTTCTACGCCATTTTGTAACCTTTGTTGTGGTTATGGTGTAAGTATTTAGCAAAAGGACTGGCGCACCCATGCACCGTGGTCTAAAGCAAACAATGGCTTCACAAGGCCACGTACAACAATAAATAATGTGACCTAGACGCGAGGTGCAGTGAGATTTTCTTTGGTGCTCTCATGGCATGCACTCCAAAATTCCAAACCTCTCTTTCTACTTGCTGACATCAATAGATATATGTAATAAAATTGAAACAGAAAGCTTTCTGGTAATTTTTCATTTTAGATGATTAATTAATTGATGCTAATAAGCCGGGTCCGGATTTTGATGATCTAAAAATGCTTAAAAAATGACCTATTAAACGACTTTAAAGTTTTTAAAAATTGAAGCCGCTAGTTTCATAACAATACAAGTCCAATTTTCAGCACTATATGCATTATGTATCGCTGCGTTCGTCTCTCGAGATCTAACCATCGATATACAAAACAACAGAAGTTTCAAATACTACTCCATGTTGTGGAGATTTGAGTTACAAAACTACGCTAGTCTGGGACCTGTGTTGTTATGGAAATCAGATAAGCAGTGTAAGACCAGAGCATGTCCGAGATTCATAACAAGAGTGTGATGCGCTAAGCACGGAAGATGCCGCAGGGGAACCTATTATAGTAGTCTTCATTGTTAAACTGCAGCTGGATAGACGCTTCAATTTCACGAGTGTGAAGGAATGAAGATCCTCATCAGTTTTGCTAACTGATAATGCGTGATTCAGATAGTGTTGTCCCAATGCTACGAAAAACACCACGACCAAATGAATAAAACAGAAATATACTCAAGACTAAGCTTACTTGCCGCATAGAAATGTAGAGTTATTAAAAAATCTGATGTGTTACACTCACATGACTTTGTCTACTCTTGTACAAACTATTGTTACAAACGCTTATTCTCCATATGCGTCATGTTAATCGAGCTAAACATTTGCAGACTCTATCTTATTGCTAACTTTCTTGTAGATGTAAGGGGAATATATATTTACAAGGGCAATATAGAAATACAGTAGCCTTTAAGCACATACCTATCTCTCAATAGCTGGTTGCTAGGTGTAGCACCATTCCCTTTGCCACAGATTAATACTCTTTGCATATCAAGACAAAAAGATGAATAACGAATTCCCATTTGAGAAAATAAGTAATGAAAAAGGGAATAACAAGCAATATCTCGAAAATGGTTCACTCAAGAAAAATGTATATGACATAAATTGTGTATTTTAACGCGATCTACATTTTTTGTGTAGTAAAATTTTGTCTATCTCTTATGGCTTACCAGTTATGGAAAAATCGTTCACAATAAAGAATACTTTTGGAGACATTCCCAGAAAATTCAAGATATACATTTCATTTGTCATGAAAATATCTTAAACATATGATATTTTAATCAAAATCATTAGAGCCATTTTTGAGAAAATTAAAATTTTCGAAAAATGTTCCATGTAAAGGGTAATCTGGGGTGGGGGGATTTTCTTGAAAACCTTCGTGTCGCATCTCTGGAAGATACTGGACCTAAATACCAAGTTTGGTGTTTATCCGACTGTTCGTTTGTGAGTTATGCTGTTCAAAATACACACACACACACACACACACACAGACACGGACATGTTTCCAAAAATGCTTTTTTTGGATTCAGGGGGTCTCAAAACATGTATTTCCGGTGAAATCTAGGTATCGAATTTTTGGGTGGAATACAATACTTCTACTTACTATACGTAGTAGAGAAAGTAAAAAGAAGGAACAGACTTTAAATATTTATTTCTAATGCACGACAATAGATGGCAACACATGCGATACATCACTGAATAGAGAAAAGTTTAAAATTTTATTTTATGTGTTCAAAATGAGCACCATTTGTTATGCGAGGACGACCAGTGCTTTTCCGTTTGCATACGCAACCATGTTCAACGAATTTATTGAACCAATATTGTAAATGTTTTATGATTAGGCGGCTCTTTATTGAACTTACAACGAAATGCACGCTGCAATGAAACAACAGATTCACTCTTTGCTTACTGCAGCACACAAAACGACTTTTCCTGTGGCGTCACCATTTTCTCGTAAACAAATACAGCGCCCCTGTAGCACTGAATGGAATTAATAGGTGGGGTTTAAAACTTTGAACTTTCCTCTATTCAATGATGTTTTGTATGTATAGCTATCTATTGTCGTTCATTAAAAATGAATATTTAAATTCTGTTCCTTCTTTTTGAATAACTCTGTGCTTTAATATCATGGAGCTAGTTTTCATTGCAAAGAAACAGGACAAATGGGAGGTGACCAGTTACAAAATAATAGAATATAGATAAAATATCGTAACTGTAAGCAAACTAACCAGTGGCTTAGGAAGTGAAACATTATTTATGAAAGGGAAAGTAAAGTTTGATTACTTAAATAAAGCATATGATTCTGAAATTCAACTCAAAGTAACTAAAACAAAAACTTAGTAAATATATTTTTTTCAGTTCAGCCTGAAAAACATCATTATTTTGAAAATCTTAAAGATAAATATGGGCAGGTCACAGTGATAATGTTGAAGAATCAGGGAGGGAGGTCTGGGACTCGAATTAAGAAGTGGTTTAAGATGTGAACCAACTAGACCGAATATTGAAATCACGTTTCCATGTATTGTTTATAGTAAGGTATGATTAACATGCTGTTTGGATAACTAAAATATTAGTTAAAAATATGATTATATTAGGCCTCCAGTTTTTTCATGTTATTAGTTATTTCTTTTAGCCAACTCCCGAAAATCCATTATCTACTTTTATTGTTGGGTCCTACAAATATATAAATAAGTTCCATAATACAAAACAACACGTCCTTCATATTATTTCATTTATTACACACATATACGTAGAATTAAAAAGTCTTGCCAAAAATGTTTCATCCAAAATAATGCATAGATCCCCTAGAAAAAAAATAGGGTTCTGAGTGCTCAATTTGAAAAGTTGTAAGTTATCTCTTACTCAAAACTTACTCAACTGACATGTGTTGCTATGAAATTACTGACTTCAATTACATAAAAATTATAAAAAGTTTTATGCGTTACATTCACATGACTTTAGTGTATTCACTACCCCTGCCACTTATTAGTGGATATACAAATTATTCTTATGAAACTTTATTTTCCTATCTACTTCATTTTAATCGAGGCAAATCTTTCTGAAAATAGCTTCAATCACACATCTTGTTATAGATACAAAGGAATAGCGATAGTCAAATGTTTTATAACTGGACGCTACACGATGGCCCTAATATTCTATACTCTTTCCATGACCTCGACAAACAACTGAAAATCGACAGGCGTTAAAAAGAATGGCTCAGTATTGAACAAATCCAACCATTAACAACGTATCTAGGAAATGGCCGATGCCACAAAAGGTTATTTAAAATGAATTGCGTGTTTTAATTTTTTTTTCAGTACGTTTTCGTCTATCACTTAACGTTTACCAGTTATGCAGAATTAGGTATATAAATTTCCTTCCGAATGAAGAGGACTTCTTAAGCTATTTCCAGAAAATTTAAGATGTTCATCTTATTTGTCATGTAGATATCTTTAATATATGGTAATTTAATCAAAATAGAGCCATTTTTCAGAAAATCAAAAAAAATTCTAAATCTATTCCATGCAAAGGGTAGTTGGGAGTGGAGAAATGTTCTTGAACATCTTCGTGTCAGAAGCGCGCGCGCGCGCACACACATACACAAACAAAAGTACATTTCTTTAAAACACAATTTATTTAAAATAACTTTTTTGTGGCATAAGCCATTTCCGGAGTTTCTGTTATAAACGGTTTGAATTGTTCAATACGCTTGTCATGCTTTAAAGTCCTGTCAACATTCAGCTGTTTCTCGCGATTTCATGGAAAGAGTATGGAACTTTAAGGCCAACATATTGTGTCCAGCTCTTAAACATTTGACTGTCGATTTCTCCTTGTATACAAATGAAATGCGTAATTTAGCTATTTCTGCAAACGTTTATCTTGGTTAAAATAAAGTAGGTAGACAAATAAGTTTTACTAAGAATAATGTGTATACTCACTAACACCTAAACGATAAAGGGTAGAGAAAGTCAAGTGAATGTAACACCAGATTTTTGTTACTCGAATTCCCATACCACCATTGTAAACATACAACACACTTAGATTATAGTCATATCAATTCTTTCTAAGCTAATACCTACACACTTTGACGTGTAAGCTGAATAAATATTATCATTCATTCAGGTAGTTTATTCCTAATACAATGTAACTTCATTAATATGACTTTTAAATGTATTTGTTCCCTATTATCTTACTAAAAATCTTTTCCTCTCTCTTACGGAACTAAAATTTTGACATGCGATGTCGCTGTTGACACCATCATTACTTTGTTATCTATTTTGCACTCACGGAAGACCTTAACACCAGCAGCAAAAACATTTGCGACAGGCTTGTCATTTGTTACCAGACAGCATCAGAAAAAGCAAATGTTAATTCTGCTAATGTGTCAACGTTCTAGAATTAATTCCGTGGTACTTTAGCCATTAGAAATGCATTTTAATTAACGTCGCTTCGCAAATAACTGCTATTGCCTTTTGTTTTGACGTCTGTAGACTGCATAAAACAATTAAATACCGCAGGTTTGCGTCATGAAAGCCAATGCTGGCTTTTATCGCGCGAGCGCAAATAAAATAAAAAAAAGGTAGGGATATGAACTTGTTTTTGTGCGACCTATCGAACGCCTACCCAAAGGCCTGCGAGTCGCACTTGTTTGCTGTACCGTGCACGACGGAAAAATAAATGATCCTTGTATTCAAATAGTTAGCACATTATCATTCCCATATCTGGGCTTTATCATTCCTAGTTAGTGAAGTCTGACAATCTGATAAAAGCTGGAACATTCAAAACTACCACTTGAGACTCGTTCCGAAATGTTTCGCCAGATTTAGAAGCATGTAACTGAACATGCAAACAAAATTATTGATTTATAAGCATATAAAACTCCACAATAACTAAGGAATACAATGACAAGTAAAAAAAAAACTTGTTTTTGGTGAAATAAGTCTTTAATAACTAAAATAGTATTATACTTTTACACGATAGTTCTGCACTTTATGCATACACAGAGCGAATCTACTTGAAGGGCATGTAATATATGAAGATTCACAAAAACAGTTTCTGTCAAGGGCATCTGTATTTGCGTCTATCAAAATCAGGATCATAAGGCAGTAAATACGCGAGCGCGTGTATGTTAAGCGAACGTGACGAACATTGGTATCTTTTAGTGGAAGATTTTTTACCGTATCTATGATATAAAGCAAATCCTTTTATTTTTGATTTATTTTTACATAAGGCGAGCGAAATTTACGACCATCTATCAAAGAAAAGAGTACTCCCCCGAGGACACTAGAGGGCTGCTTGGTGGACGGGTCGTTCATTGCTCTCTCTAGACAGCTCTAGCAGTGAGGCGGGTCTTCGAGCATGGAACCGTTTGGAACTTCTGCGCATTTCTGTAACCCGTCTGCCTGAGGCCTGTATCCTCCTGTGGTTCATTCACTTCATCCCTACCTCCTGAGGGTTGTAGCCACAATAGTTTTTACCTGGTCATAAGAATCGGGTAAATTTCTGTAATTAGATTTTGCTAAATGATAGAGTAATTGACCCACACTCAATATTCTTCTCCGACGAAGCGTGGTTCCATTTATATACGAGGGCTGTAAATAAAGTAGTGGCAACATTGATAGAACACAATATTTATTGAACTCACAAGTACAACTCCATTACATTCCTTCAATGTAGTCACCCGCAAAATCCCTGACCTTTTGCCAAATGAAGGGCAGCCGTTGGGGACCGTTGGTAAGGCGATCTCTGTTGATGACTACGACGGAGCGCCCTACTGCGCGGACTACAGATGCCGCGTCAGGAAATCGGCGGCCTTGGAGGAGTTCCTTCAACTTCGGAAACAGGTCGAAGTCACAAGGACTCGTGTCTGGTGAGTACGGAGGATGTTTCAAAACCTCCCAATGCCACCGTTGCCGTAAGAGCTGGACATTGTTTGCGACATGACAACGTGCGTTGTCATGCAACACTATGGGGTGATCGTCTCGTAATAAACGTGGACGTTTGCGCCGCATAGCCGGACGAAGATGTCGCTCCAGAAATCGGCAATAGTAGTCACTGTTGACGGTTTGTCCCTCAGGCACAGCATACGTAAGAATAACCCCCTCGTAGTCGTATGCCACAATCAGCATCAGCTGCACCCGACTGGGTTCCTGTCGAACTTTCTGTGGACGTGGTGAACCGGGTGACACCATTCATTCGACTGGCGCTTCAGTTCCGGCTCATAGGTTCGTGCCCACGTCTCATCAAAGGCGACAATACACTGCAGAAATGTGTCTCCTTCGTTGCGGTATCTGTCCAGGTGGATGCCAGCCAGTGCATACCGGTGCCACTTCTGTACCTCAGTGTGGAACCCAACGGGACGCAATTTTCCTCAGGTGAAGACATTTCGTCAGGATATGCCACACAGTTTGATGACAGACCAACCTCTACGGATAACTCCCGGACAGTCCATCGATGGTCCATGGCAACGAGACCACCCACGATGTCAATCTGATCTTGCAGAATGGACGGCCGACCTGTGCGGTGCAAATCTGCAGTCTCAGTCCGACCTGCACGAAACGCCTTGACCCATCGTGCAACCGTCCTGTACGGCAATGCATTCCCGCCACATGCTTCACGTAATCCTCGATAACATGCTGATGCATTTTTGCCACGGGCAACCTCGATTTTAATCCACGAACGCAGATTGCCTTTGGTAAACATGCTTTAGAGCGGTGCACTTGAGACTGTTCACTTCAACGCTACACACTCTCAACTGGCAGCCCGACCAATGCACACCACACATCGACACTAGTCACCTGATCGCTCCCATATCCTATTGGCTCATACCCGCTCTCCTGTGAATGTGGGGACCATGTTGCCACTACTTTCTTTACAGCCCTCGTAGCTATTTTCCATCGCAAAATAACACATATTGGAGTATAGAGAAACCCAATTTTACACAAGAGATTCCCTTGCATGAGCAAGAACCTATAATTTTTTAACAAACAATAAATGCAAAGAGGTATAGGAATGACTTACGCCATTTTTGAACAGCTGAGCGATACTAAATGTCAGTCTGGATTTTTCTAACAAGACTTTGCTGCTGTGCATGCATCTGATCAGGAAATGTGTGAAGATAGAATAATTAGTAAAGAATCATGGCCCGCGCGATCCTCTGATTTAACTGTATGTGATTCTATCTGTGGCAGAACTTTAAAAATAAGGTCTGTATACAACAAACCCCATACATTGAAGGAACTAAAAGAAAAACATCGGGCGAGAAATTCACTCAGTGTCGGATATTGAACTCTCGAGTGTGAACCAAAATTTCCTGAAAAGTTGGAAGAAATAAGCGGATAGAGAAGGACAACGTTTATAATATCTCTAATGATAAGGTATGGCTCATTATCATTGTAATTGTGACTGCAAATATGAGAAGGTGAAGTTGTTACGGGGATATTAGAACTGTTTCGGCGGCCGACGCCCAAGCAGCCGTGCGGTGGCCACAGAAGGAAACGTACTATATAACATTAATGTCTTGGGGAATATCATAACTGGATTTTAGAAAATTTTCCACGATTCTTAAATTCATTTCCCTGCTTATTACAATAACACCATTATTATGCTATCTCAGGCATGCAGAACTGTTACGCAATTGAGTACTGTGTCAGTTACTACTTGACGTCATATCCTTCCTTCCCATAAGCCAAGGTAGACTCCTTCATTCATAGGATAGCAATTCGCCACTATTTGTTTAACTATGGTCAGTTCCCTATAACTTTACCCCGTAGCTCTTAACGGCCACATGCACTAGTCACATCTTATTGGCTGCTGTCAAGGAATAGGTTATTATACAATACAAAATAGTTCCTTATTTAATATATTCGGGGATAATTGTGAGTCTTCTCAACCTGCGGATTGGGAAGTTATGCAGACCCGGAGTTGTACCGACTATGCCGTAAACACTGTCCACTGCATCGCCTGGTATCAGTTTTGGCAGAAATGACTACTTTGCACCGCTGCGTGTGCAGTGATTTGTACTCATAGCGCAACAGTGTGCGCGCTCGCCTTCAATGGTGAAGGTCCCAGGTTCAAATACTGCCACTTGAGTGTACTTTTTATGTTTAGTAAATTTAACGAGAACTAATAGTTTGGCATGCAAGTGACGTTTCACTTAATTAGTTTAATTATGTGAATTTCATTAAAATACAAATTGTTATTTGTTAGAATATTCAAATTCACTTTCGAGTGCATTTGGAAAGAAACCGTGGTGTACAACTACCACCACCGTAACCCTATTAGCGGCTGGTGAAAGCGGTGTCAGCATCTACGTTTCGTATCGTCTGTAAAATACAGGGTTGCCTGGTTACCAATCCGCAGGATGAGAAGATCCACGCGGTGTGTGTGTGTGTGTGTGTGTGTGTGTGTGTGTGTGTGTGTGTGTGTGAATTCAGTCAGCTGCGTCCATTTATTTTTGAATTTATGCAACATGCTAAGCGACATATTTGACATACGCCTTTCTTGAATGCCTTCTAATGGCTGATTTGCATAACACTTTATAGAGGAGGGATAGATAACTCAGTGCATAAGTGTTTTACAGGACAGAATGCAATCGCTATGTATGTCGATACAAAAAACATCCCACCCTGACACTGGGAGCTGCAGTAACACTTTTAACCAATTTTACAAACTTTTAATCTTTAGCATACATTCATGCACACCTTTGAAAACGCCCCTGAAGGAACAACCTATCACATGCATCGGTTGACAAAAGCATTAGAAAACAAAATGGTATATCTACGCAGTGTGAGCAATTGTATTTAAGCCGTTAGCCAATGTTGTACAGCCTTGTCAAAAAATGCTAAGTATTAGGTAGATAATTTCACTTATGTCACAAACTATGGCGTACTTCAGATAATACAGTAACCGTAATGACTGAAGCAGTTTATTAGTTTGAATTAAAACCACCAAACCGAGCTCAAAACGCTGTACGACGCTGCAGAAAGCGTGTGAATTTTCGAGGTGGGGTCCAATTCTGCAATTACTAATTCGTACAGGAACCTCACCTCGCAAGGTAGCATTGGCCCAATGGTATTATCATGGTTGCTTGAACACTGTGCCACTTCAGTTCGGGTTAAGTTCAAACTTTTTATTACTTTTTGTTTTATCTCTTTGGGCCTATAATTTGATATGATATAAATAACATTTTTGATAACATTATAAGTGTGTATACAAAATAGAATAATCGCAATTTTTTCCACCGCAAAGCACAAATCATCTACGGGCACTCATTCGTGAAGAATGCAGGCAGATTACACCGCACATGTTACAGCATGCAAGAATGTACATTGATGAACGGGGTCGTCATTTTGAACATTTACTTCGTTGATGAAATCCACGCTCTTTAACAATTTATTATTTTGTTTACCCGTGAACTTAGCACATTTACAACTCCTTTGTCAATAGAAGAATGAAATATAGGGTTTAAACATGAAACAAAAACTGTTAGATTTAATATCGTCGATATGCGCCCAAAATAATGAAAACTACCTACGTAACACGGTTTACAACATCAGATACGGTAGAGATTATTAGGGTAAACATAATACACAATTGTCTGATTGTAATTCTTGTGTCTCTGGCTCACACGAGAGCCAATAACAAAAGTAAAATACAGGAAATTACGAGTAACACAAGCAAAAAAAAAAAAAAAAAAATCTGATGTGTTACACTCACATGACTTTCTCTACTCTTGTACAAACTATTTTTACAAACGCTTATTCTCCATCTACTTCATGTTAATCGAGATAAACATTTGCAGACTCTATCTTATTGCTAATTTTCTTGTAGATGTAAGGGGAAAATATATTTACAAGGGCAATATAGAAAAACAGTAGCCTTTAAGCTGTTTAATAGCTGGTTGCTAGGAGCAGCAACATTCCCTTTGCCACAGATTATAACTCTTTGCATATCCAAGACAAAAAATGAATAACGAATTCCCATTTTAGAAAATAAGTGTTGAAAAATTTAAGGGAATAACAAGCAATATCTCGAAAATGGTTCACTCAACAAAAAAAATGTATATGACATAAATTGTGTATTTTAACGCGATCTACATTTTTTGTGTAGTAAAAGTTTGTCTATTTCTTATGGTTTACCAGTTATGCAAATGTCGTTCACAATAAAGAATACTTTTGGACACATTCCTAGGAAATTCGAGATATACATTTTATTTGTCATGACAATATCTTAAACATATGATATTTTAATCAAAATCGTTAGAGCCATTTTTGAGAAAATTAAAATTTTCGAAAAATGTTCCATGTAAAGGATACTCTGGGGTGGGAGGATTTTCTTGTAAACCTTCGTGTCGCATCCTTGGAAGATACTGAACCTAAATACCAAGTTTGGTGTTTATCCGACTGTTCGTTTCCGAGTTATGCTTTACACAGACAGACACACAGACACACACACGGACATGTTTCCAAAAATGCCTTTTTTGGATTCAGGGGGTCTCAAAACATGTATTTCCGGCGAAATCTCGGTATCGAATTTTTGGGTGGAATACAATACTTCCCCTACTTACTATACGTAGTAGAGAAAGTAAAAAAGAACCAAAAAAAATTCGACGTTTGTATTAGATTCGAACCTCTGAAGCTAACCTTTGCTTCACTACGTTCCGGCAGCTAACCCACTCGGCCAGCACCCATGTATTCTGTCCCGCTCTTCGGGAGTACATTCCTGTACCTCCTTGCAAACATTATATCCATGAAAAGCCGTCTTTTTTAAGGCTTTCGCAGCTCCTTGCTTCTCATTCAGGCCTTTAATCATTAATGAGGTTGCGTATAGTACCGAATAGAAGGGCAGAGCTACAGTAACAGTTTGTTTGTTAAAAGGGTCAATGTTTTCACATTAGAATGTAAACTGCGGGTTGCATAGATACGAATACCTAGGGGCAGCTGACTCACCTGATATAGCGTTACAGAGTTAAAGTATCTTATTAACAAATAGATTGGAGGATCCTTCGATTTAAATCTGCCTCTGAAGAAAGCGCGTGCATCTACATGACCATGTGTTAATATCCTTGCACTGCACGCGCTTGTCACCATTCGAAGGCGTACATTAGCCAACCAAGGGAAAGGTGAAGGAAACGCAGCGCGGAGGAATGTATCTCTGGGGGGCAAGGTTATAAGAAACATGAAGACATATTCTGCGGATATACTTTTCCTCGTTTCCACCCTTTCTTTCAGAGCCTGTACCCCTCCGTGATGCTTAGGAAATGCCATTCTTGCTGCTTCATGCCATAACCATGCACGTTAATAACTACACACGCTTTCACCCGATTAATCGAAGCATCCCCTTGAAAGTTGTTGTCCTCAGTTGACCAGAATTGTTAGAACATGAGGGAAATTTGAGCTCACGCAAGTTACGTTATGTAATGCAGTTTGCGGCCGTGACAGTGCGAATACACTCGCCCGGCCTTGAGGCCGTTCCGATCTGCCGACCTTGCTAAAATACTTTTCCCTGCATCCGGAGCTCTAACTGACCCATTTGTCCTTTACATTTCTCTGTACAACGCCTGTTTCGCCATTAACATCAAGGAGTGAGTAACCACACCAGTTTTTAAAAAATGCTTTACATCTTTTGATGTAGGCCTTTGAGGCCGGAAGCAAGTATTCATGAGGGTTAGAACCCCAAAAGAGAACGAAAAAACGACTACGTGCAGTAACAGCCCTCATCATAAGGGAATTTTTACCGCAATTCCTTTCTGTTCCACCTACCGATATTAAAAGGGAAAATGAAACAAAAAGGAAATAAAGGCAATCGAAATTTGTAAGGTATTAAGGGATAAAAATTGCAAGGTTTGTGATCCTTTTACCCCAATACTGCGGAATGGATTTTAATAAAATTTATAGTCTCCAATTAAATACTTATGAGTGTAGGCATCTACGCCTTCTCGATGATATTTATACAGAAGGAAATATAGAATTCAGGCACCAGAATTAGTTTCCAAGGAAAGCCATGCCCATAAACATAATTTTTACTTTCTCTACTACGTATAGTAAGTAGGGGAAGTATTGTATTCCACCCATAAATTTAATACCGAGATTTCACCATAAATATATGTTTTGAGACCCCCTGAATTCAAAAAAATCATCTTCGGAAACATGTCCGTCTGTGCGTCTGTGAAAAGCATAACTCAGAAACAAACAGTCAGATAAACACCAAACTTGGTATTTAGGTTCAGTATCTTCCAGAGATGTGACACGAAGGTTTTCAAGAAAATCCCCCACCCCAGATTACCCTTTACATGGAACATTTTTCGAAAATTTTAACTTTCTCAAAAATGGCTCCTACGATTTTGATTAAAATATCATACATTTAAGATACATTCATGACAGATAAAATGTATATCTCGAATTTTCTGGAATATCTCCAAAAGTATTCTTCATTGCGAACTACTTTTGCATAACTGGTAAACCATAAGAGATAGCCAAAATTTTACTACACAAAAATTGCAGATCGCGTTAAAATACACAATTTATATCATATACATTTTTTTATTGAGTGAACCATTTTCGAGATATTGCTTGTTATTCCCTTAAATTTTCCAATACTTATACTTTTTCTCAAATGGGAATTCGTTATTCATGTTTATTTTTGTCCTGGTAATGCAAAATGAATGGAATATTCCACATAGCAACCAGCTCTTGAAATATTTGACTATCGCTTAAAGCCTACCATATTCCCCTTGCATCTACAAGAAAATTAGCAATAAGATTAACATCTCGATTAACACGAAGTAGATGGAGAATAAGCGTTTGTAAAAATAGTCTGTACAAGAGTAGAGAAAGTCATGTGAGTGTAACACATCAGATTTTTTTATTGTTCCATTTATACCCCACCTTTAACAGCAAATGTCATATCAGCGACCTTTTAAAGTTTGGTTTTAACTCAAATACAGTTGTCATTGGATTTCTGGTTTTCCTTTGGCTTTTATTCATTAGATCCCACACATACAATCACACTCTCACTCATACTTTCAGGCTCTGGGAAGGTAAAGCAATAGTCTTGGCTAGAGAAAAATTCCCACCTCCAGCCGGGAATCGAACCCGGGAACTCTCGCATAGCAGGGGTGCTCTACCGATTGAGCTATGAGGCCAGCCAACACAAATTAAGTAAAATACAAGCCATTTTTCCATGCCTCTTCAACGTATACGTATTCATAATCCATATCTAAGTCTTCAAATTATTTTTAAAATACTGAATCTTCATTAACGACCTTATTATTATTTTCGAACAATTCACTTTGAGTCATGGCATCAAACAAATGAGCCTTCTAAAGCGGGTATTAGACGTAGCAGTATTCCATCAACCTTGGCGTATACACGCTTCGCAGGATACAAGACGTATTGACTCTCTCTCTCTCTCTCTCTCGCTCTCTTTTCCAAATACAAAGCACGCAAAACGTCTAGAAAGCTTAGTAAGCGTTAGTAAGAATAGTTTGTATACTAACTAATAAACGATAGAGGGTAGATAAAGTCATGTGAATGTATCACATCAGATATCTACTTTATTTTAATCCAAATAAACTTTTGCAGAAATAGCTACATTACACATTTCGTTATAAACACAAAGAGAACAGCGATAGTCAAACGTTTAAGAACTGGACGCTATGTGCTGGTCTTAAAGTTCCATATTGTTTCAATGGAATCGCGAGAAACAACTGAATGTTGACAAGACTTTAAAAAGAATGTCTAAGTATTGAACAAGGATATCTCCGAAATAGCTTATGCCACAAAAAAAGTTATTTGAAATAAATTGTGTGTTTTAAACGGATCTACATTTTTTTGTGTAGTACGTTTTCGTCTATCGCTTAACGTTTACCAGTTATACAGAATATACAAAATTCCTTTGAATGAAGAGGGCTTCAGAGACTAATCGCAGAAAATTCAAGATATGCATTTTATTTGTTATGCAAATATCTTTAATATACGGTATTTTAATCAAAATCCCTGGAGCCATTTTTCAAAAAATAAAAAAATTCGACAAATGTTCCATTGAAATTGAGTTTTATTTATGGACGCTCTTTAATTGCTGTGGTTCTTAGCGTCCCATTCTATATTAGGCGTGAAAGATCGGTAATTTTGCTCAGAGGCCTCTTTATCAGGCTTGAGGTTCTTTTATGTGCCGTAAATCTACGACACGGGACCACCGGCTTTACTTCCCTCCCCCGGGTTTGAACCCGCGACCTTGGGAACTAGAGGCTAGCACGGTACCACTAGTCCACGGAGGACGACAAAATGTTCCATTAAAGGATAGTTTGGGGTAGAGGGATTTTCTTTAAAATCTTCGTGTCGCATCTTTGGAAGGTACTAAACTTAAATACCAAGTTTGGTGTTGATCCGACTTTTCGTTTCTCAGTCATACTGCTCACAGGCACACACGCGGATCTTTTTCTATAAACCCTTTTTACTTTCTCTACTACGTATAGTAAGTAGGGGAAGTATTGTATTCCACCCAAAATTTCGATACCGAGATTTCACCGGAAATACATGTTTTGAGACCCCCTGAATCCAAAAAAAGCATTTTTGGAAACATGTCCGTGTGTGTGTCTGTCTGTGTGTCTGTGTGTCTGTCTGTGTGTCTGTGAACAGCATAACTCAAAAACGAAGAGTCGGATAAACACCAAACTTGGTATTTAGGTTCAGTATCTTTCAGAGATGCGACACGAAGGTTTTCAAGAAAATCCCCCCACCCCAGACTACCCTTTACATGGAACATTTTTCGAAAATTTTAATTTTCTCAAAAACGGCTCTAACGATTTTGATTAAAATATCATATGTTTAAGATATTGTCATGACAAATAAAATGTATATCTCGAATTTTCTGGGAATGTCTCCAAAAGTATTCTTCATTATGAACGACTTTTTCATAACTGGTAAACCATAAGAGATAGACAAAATTTTACTACACGAAAAATGTAGATCGCGTTAAAATACACAATTTATGTCATATACATTTCTTTTGTTGAGTGAACCGTTTGCGAGATATTGCTTGTTATTCCCTTAAATTTTCCAATACTTATACTTTTTCCCAAATTCGTTATTCATTTTTTTGTCCTGGACATGCAAAGAGAATGGAATGCGCCACATAGCAACCAGCGTTAAAATATTTGACTATCGCTTAAAAGCTACCATATTCCCCTTGCATCTACAAGAAAATTACCAATAAGATTGACATCTCGATATCTCGATTAACATGAAGCATATGGAGAATAGGCGTTTGTAAAAATAGATTGTACAAGAGTAGAGAAAGTCATGTGAGTGTAACAAATCCGATTTTTTATATTGCGGGGGCATTAAAACATATATTTCGGTGAAATCTCGGTATCGAAGTTTTGGGTGGAATGCTTTATCTGCTCTACCTACTGTGTTCGTGGTAGAGAAAGTAATAACCAATATATCCGCAAGGTGTCAGGGTGTTCACGTGCTCTCGTCGTCTTAAGCAACCGCCACTAGCTCCTGCTCCTCTAGAGCAATTATCATGATTAGCTTTACTGTCTATACAAATTCCATGATGCCTCCAGCAGTTTCGGTGAAAACGGGATAAATTTATGAAAATGTTTTCTTCTTAGAAATCACGGTTGGCATTTTCGTGTTAAGAATAAGTTAACAAAATTTTACTACACAAAAAATGTAGATCGCGTTAAAATACACAACTTATGTCATACACATTTCTTTTGTTGAGTGAACCGTTTGCGAGATATTGCGTGTTATTCCCTTAAATTTTCCAATACTTATACTTTTTCCCAAATTCGTTATTCATTTTTTTTCTGTCCTGGACATGCAAAGAGAATGGAATGCGCCACATAGCAACCAGCGTTAAAAGATTTGACTATCGCTTAAAACCTATCATATTCCCCTTGCATCTACAAGAAAATTATCAATAAGATTGACATCTGGATTAACATGAAGCATATGGAGAATAAGCGTTTGTAAAAATAGTTTGTACAAGAGTAGAGAAAGTCATGTGAGTGTAACACATCTGATTTTTTATATGCTCCGCAACTTATTCAGCGTCTTCATCTCTTTAAGAACAGGTCACATTTTTCTTTTATTCCTCCCTCCACATCTGCAGAACAGTGCATTCTGATTTAGTGATTCACATCCAACTGCGATGTTCGCTTAATTTTCTTCATACGTACGATGGCAGCATTCTGTGTTCATTTCTTTTGTATTTGCTATATCCGAAAATTCCTTTCAGTCTCATCGTTTTAGATTCGTAAATAAAACCATTATAAGTGAGAGAATTTGGAGCATGCCGAAGCTAGATGATGGTGATGAAATGAGTGGTCGATTTTGAAGTCAGCGCAAAGGCTCCTAGAGTCGTTTGTGTCTTAAACTGGGCATTCGAACAAAACCAATGGACCACCTCCTTGATGTTGCCTTTCTTATACCCTTAGATATCATCGAGAAAGGAGCCTAAGAATACAAACCTTAGCAAAACCTTCGCACTCACATAGTGTATACTGGGAGATTTCATTTATCCTGCCACATTTCATGCATAGAGTCTTGTACACGTTCAATTATGCGCAGATGTCTACTAGAGGTCTGCACGGGCTGAGCCGGAATTGGGCTTAATTTGAAAAATGTTATCCGGGGTCAGGTTGAAAATAAAGCCGAAAAAATTTAATTTAACACATTCAAGATGGGCCATTTTTGAGAAAACGTTTCCAAGTAAAGGTTAAATAAAGACCAAAAAATTAATTTTTTGTCCGCGATGTTGAGATGTCCGGAATAGCAAATTATTGCAGCATGCAGACATCCACAGAAGCAGTAATACTAGTAATAAAAACCCATATGACATTCTCAAGCCTCTATCGCTTATTGGTGGGTATACAAATTATTCTTACGAAAGTTTATTATCCTGTCTACTTCATTTTAATCCAGATAGCACTATCCGGAAATAGCTACATTATAAATTTCGTTATAGATACAAAGAGAACAGCGACTTTCAAATGTTTAACAACTGGACGCTATACGCTGGCCTTAAAATTCCATACTGTTTCCATACAACTGCGAGAAACAAGTGATTGTTGACAGGACTTTAAAGAATAGCCAAGTAATGAACAATTCGAACCATTAAAAACGGATATCTCGGAAACGGCTGATGCCACAGAAAAATTATTTGAAATAAATTGTTTGTTTTAAAGAGATTTACACGTTTTTGTGTAGTACGTTTCGTCTTACGTTTAACGTTTACCAGCTATACAAAATTATGCAAAAAAAATGTTCGAATGAAGTGGACTTTACAGGCTATTCCCAGAAAATTCAAGATATGCATTTTATTTGTAATGTAAATATATTTAATAAGAGGTATTTTAATCAAAATCATTATAGCCATTTTTTTAGAAAAACAAAAATTTCGAAAATTCTTTCATGTAAAGTATAGTTTGGGATTTGGGGATTTTCTTGAAAATCCTATTGTCGCGACTTTGGAAGTTACTGAACCCAAATATCAAGTTTGGTATTTATCCTACTTTTCGTTTTTGGGTCATGCTGTTAACGGACACAGACCTTTTTCTAAAAATGTTTTGGATTAGAGGGCTTCATATGTACGTGGTAGAGAACCTAATAAATAAATGTCCACTTAAATTAATTTGGATAATATTACAACAGCACGGCGGTTGCAAACTCAGCCTCCCATCGTTCAGCCATTTCCTGGACATCTTGGGTGGAGAGTTTTAGGCGCAACATGTGCTCAATGAAGCGGTATCCCCTCAACATGACACTTCCTACATGAGGTTTCCAGTACCTCAGTCACCACTATTTCTGTAAGGTAGCTCCTTAACTGGTCGCAAGGACCTGAGTGAATCCTTTACCAAGCCTTTCAGCAGGGGAAAAAAGTTCTATGCAGGTATCGCGAATCGAACTCGAGTTGCTTCGTGCAGCGCTTCGTGGAGAACTGATGATATTAATAATACTAATCAATAACTGCAAAATAATTTTATTTAAAACAAAATTACAGCCGGGCCCGGGCCAGGTGGTACAGTTCAGGTTTTTTTTTTATTTTTATTTTTTTTTTAATTTATGGACGCTCTTTAAATATGGTTCTTAGCATCCTATTCTATATTGGACGTGAAAGACCGGAAATTTTGCTCAGAAGCCTTTTAGCACGCTTGAGGTTCTTTACGTGCCGTAAATCTACGACACGCGACCACCGGCTTTATTTCCCTTCCGAAGGAAGCCGTGCTAAGGATTTTTACGCCCAAAAAAATCCATCCCCCTCCGTCGGGTTTGAACCCGCGACCTCGGGAACTAGAGGCTAGCATGGCAACCACTACACAACGGAGGACAACAGGGGGGACAGTATAACCTAATCTCGAGTTCGGGTTTGGTTCAAACCGGGCCGGGCCTAAGAATTTCGACCCTTACAGACCTTTAATGTCTACACAGTGCATTATGACCCGTAAGGTAGCTACAACACCTTTTGAATCTAACTCAAGTTAGATTCAAAGGAATCTCATTCTGCCTGCACCCGAAATTAAATAATGGGCCTGCCTAGCAATAGTTTGTTTATTTCAATATACAAGATGAACCCTACTGGTAAGCTGAATTATCTCATACTTCTGGGAGACACGTCACAAAAGGGCTCGGGTCCTACGAAATTAACTGCCGAGTTCCTCTTTGCGAGTATGTCCACCATTACCTCTAATTCCTGCTGCCAGTGGATCCAAATCAAGGGTGATCGGGCAGCTGGCAAAGAGTCTATAATACATTCTTTGGCATTGACTAACCTATTTGGATGTGTTTAGCCGCCGTAAAGCCTTTTGAGTAGATAATCAATCACTTCCGCCTTTTTGTCTGGCATATTTATGACTTGTAATGTATACGCTAGGATTGCACACATCTCAGCTGGAAAACCTTCCCCGAGGAATGGCAAGCCTGGTTCTAGGGCCTCAGGCCCCAGCGCCAGTCGTGTCACCCAAACGGGACCCATCAGTGAATCACATTTTGCCCTCAGTTTTCAGGGGAGACTCTTTATATCGGTCCCACTCGTTCCTGGGAGGTATGCCGAAAATTAAAACTATTTCACTTTTGCTCTGGTATAGAAGTTCTATTATATCTTCTGTTGTAGTTTTATTGCTTACTTTTACTTTACAAAAAAGTCTAGTTATATGTTTTTACTTCAAATGTTTATTTTCATTACACGAGGGGTATTCCAAAACTAAAGTGCGGTGTACAACATTTAACAGATGGTAGGCCTGAATGACGTTTCACGCCTACAGCGCTGTCTACCGACTCCTGAGGAACCCACCGCAGTGTTTGTGTGACGCAGTAAGCGTTTGCCAGTCGGTGAGAGCAGATCTCAATGGCCGCGACAATCTAGATACCGCCAGTTATGAAGTGCGAGGTGTGATTAGATTTTTGCTGGCAAAAGGATCGTCAGCTGCGGACATGCAGCTGAGTTATGCCTCGTGTATGGACCGGGCATAATGAACAACAAACAGGTTCGACACTGGTGTCGAAAATTTCGGAATGGCCGCACAAATGTGCACGATGAACAGCGGAGCGGTAGGCCCAGTATTCGGACCGATGACATCGTTGAGCAAGTGAACCAAAAACCTCGAAGTGTTCGGCGATTAGTGGTCTGGCTGATGAATTCCCAAATGTTTGCTCGAACTTCACTTTACAGGATTATCACTGAATAACTTGGATATCGGAAACTTTGTGCGGGGTGGGTGCCAAACTGGTCACCAGTCAATACAAAGAGCAACGAATGCGTAGTGCACGACAGTTTTGAAGCGCTTAGACAAGATGGAGATGGTTTGTTTTCCCACATTGTTACGGGCGACGAGACATGGATAGCGTATACCAACGCAGAATCGAAACAACAGTTAATGCAGTGGCGCCGTTCCGGTTCACCCAAACCAAAAAAGTGTAAGCAATCGCAGTACACGAATCGCAAAATGATGGCTACCGTGTTTTTGGATGAAAAGGGCGTCCTTTTGATTGATTTCATGGACCGTGAGTCAACAATTACAGCTGACGTGTGCTGTGCAACGCTTACCAAATTGAGACGTGCGTACCAAAATCGACGCCGCGGGAAACTGTCGTCTGGCATCATCTTCCTCCACGACAGCGCACCCCCGCACACCCCTGCCAGAACGAAAGTGAAGATACAAGAGCTTCGTTGGGAACTCTTTGACCACCCTCCGTACAGTCCCGATCCGGCACCAAGCGACTATTTTCTCTTCTTGCATTTGAAACGGTGGCTGGGTGGACAACGTTTCAAACCGACGATGAACTCAAGACGAGCGTTACCAACTGGTTCAAGTCCCAGGCGGCAGATTTCTATGCTGAGGGGTTAAAGAAGCTGGTGCAGCGTTACAGCAAGTGTATTGATTTGAGCGGCAATTATGTAGAAAAGTGAAGTATATATGTAGGCACATATTACTGTCAATAAAAACCTTCCCTCGTGAGCAATGTTGTCATTATTGAAGATGTATTATATTTACGTTATTTGCCCCACGTTTTGGGCGTCAATTTGAAGTAGGTTGTATTGAAGGAGTTGTATTATATTTGAACTGTTGGGAGCCGAACTTGAAATTCGTTGCAACCACACGTATAGTACCCGCTCTCCGGTAGCCTTCGCTCCAAATGTACTTTCCGGTGGCCTTCGCCCCCCAAAAATGTTTAAAAATATTTACTTTGTAATTTGACTTTTGTTTTAAACATTATATATATATATATATATTTATTGTTAGAGACGTGTTTCTCTTGGTAGGGTTGTGGTGCGACTGAAGAATGTAAGCTTACACAGATTATAATTTTACTTTACTACATTTATTAATTCTTGACACAATTTAAATAACACTTCACTGATTGAGAGCTGTGAGATTCTTTTATTAATTACTTGCACATTTTAACACGTAAACTATTTTCGTCTCACACGAATACGTATTAAACTTCTCGAGGACACATCTTACGTCCGGTTAGGAACACTGTCTGCAAGCAACGCGTCCGGTTATGAGCACTGTCTACAAGCAACGCGTCCGGTTAGGAACACTGTCTGCAAGCAACGCGTCCGGTTATGAGCACTGTCTACAAGCAACTGACTTGATTTCTACCGCCTAAATTTGTAAATTTCTGTATTTCAAGTCTCTGATTGGTTATTTTAAATACTGTCTCAAAATTTATTGTTGCTCCAATAATGACTAGCAGCACTACTAAACCTTCCTACTCATTATTGCCTCAAGGTTACCTCATTGTTAGCAACTTTTAACCTATTATTCTCACAGCTCCTACATTATTAAATTACGTAATATGTTCACATAACATTATTTAACATGTACATAATAATATAAATATTAATACAATGATGTTACATGCATTTCACATACTATACCACACACACTGCTTTAAGACCGGCTGTTATTGAATTTATATATTATATAATTAGACTGAAATTATTTAAATGTTAAAACTACTGCCTCATTATGACCAAACGTGTCTTAGTTTTGGAATACGCCTCGTATAAACAACCGAAAATATCTCAATACATATATATTCTGTCACTGCAATTATTTTCTAAATCTTGTTGTGCAGTACAGAAGCTACAGAATCGAAGTAAGGCATTTCTACTCGACGCCTCATGATAAAGCGGACGGGCAGACAGCGGATCTCGTAAAGCAGGGAGAATAGCGGTACAAACCTACATCGGGTAGAGTGGGCGAGAAAGGAACTCTTATCTCTAGAAGCAAACGATAGATGTGGTTCTCAAATACGGAGGGAACCACATATGTAGCAAAGGGATGCGCCGATACTTGGCCAAATATAAAACGTCTTAATTGAATATAATACTAATACAACATTTTTATTAAAAGAGTCTAGTTATTATGAATTGTCAAATAACTAATCACTAAAGCCACAATTCTTAGACCGGAATCGTGTTTAGGCGTTCTCAGTTAACTTGTGAGCCGCTGGAGCATTGCAATATTCAATTGTCTGAGAACACGAATGTGGTTAACTTTGAGGTCTATGGACCCCAGGCTCATAAATATATATGATGCGTTACATTCACATGATTTTCTCTACCCTCTATCGTTTATTAGTGGGTATAAAATTATTCTTACTAAAGCTAGTTTTTCTATCTGTGTACTCCATTTTATTCCAAATAAGCCCTTGCACAAATAGCTACATTACACATTTCGTTAGGACAAAGGGAACAGCGATAGTCAAATGTTTAAGAACTGGACGCTATATGCTGGCCTTAAACTTCCATACTGTTTCCATGCAATCGGGAGAAACAACTGAATGTTGAAAGGACTTTAAAGAATAATCAAGTAATGAACAGTTCGAACTGTTAATAACGGATACCTCAGAAAGGGTTTTGCCGAAAAAAAAGTTATTTGAAATAAATTGTGTGTTTTAAAGAGATCTGCTTTTCTTGTGTAGTAGTTATACAAGATAATACAAAATTCCTTCCGAACCAAGAGGACTTCAAAGGCTATTTCCAGAAAATTCAAGATATAAATTGTATTTCTATGTAAATCTTATCAATATATGATATTTTAATCAAAATCGTTACAGATATTTTTTTAGAAAATCAAGAATTTCGAAAAATCTTCCATGTAAAGAGTAGTCTTGAATATCTTCGTGTCGCATACTTGAAAGACACTGAATCTAAATACCAAGTTTGGTATTTATCCGACTTTTTCGTTCAGACCTACACATAGACCTTTTTCTAAAAATGAGAATGTGTTGCACTCACATGATTTTTTGTACTCTTATTGTCCATCCACTTCATGTTAATCGAGATAAACATTTGCAGAAGTTATCTTATTGCTAATGTTTATATAGGTGCAAGGGGAATTGGTAGGCTTTAAGCGATAGTCAAATGTTTTAAGAGCTGGTTGCTATGTAGAGTACTCCATTCTCTTTGCATGTCCAGGTCATAAAAAAACGAATAACGAATTCCCATTTGAGAAAAACTAAAAGTATTGGAAAATTCAAACAAATAATAAGGAAGTCTTGGAAATGTGTCTATCTCTTACAGTTTACAGTTATGTAAAAGTCATTCAGAATGAAGTTATAGACGATCCGGTAGCCGGACAGGCAGACTGGGGTCCTCGCCCCACATAAGGGTGCAACGTCCCTCAAGGGGCGATCCTTATACCCCGGCAACCAGCCGAAGGCCGAGGGACGGAGAAAGTTCAGAGAGCATCCTTTTTCCTGCCACAATGCGCTGAAACACATCGCTAGCACTTTCAGCCCTGAAATAGTCCAGACGGGTGAAGGATGATGAAATGATTAGTGGAACGAAATAGAGGAACAGGAAATTTTGGGGATGAAAGATACCACCCCAGTATTTGCCTGACGACCTGGGAAAACCCCGAAAAAACTCCGGTCAGCGGGGATCGAGCCTGGTACCCTTCCGAATGCAGGCCACAGACGTTTTCGCTTGAGCCGGTTGTTTTTCTCTTAGTCGCTTTCTGAATTGGCAAAAGAAACTTTACTTAAGCGCTGTTTCTACGTAGCATATCTCGTGTTATATAACGCATTATGTATCTATCTGTAATTAACTCCTAAAATCCGTTGTTGTTGCTAGATTTTACCGCACAATTGTACTGCAGAAATCACGCCTCTATACACAAACCATTAACCTCTGCTGCACAGTGTTAAAGTACACGTTATGACTTTGTTTCTAAATAAGAAACCCATTAGTGTCGTCACGACACAATGATTGACAGCCTGTCTTCTGGCACGACGATGCCTTAAGCAACGACACTAGTCCAGACGTATTAAATATCGTTATTCAAACTCGGTCAAGGTGCGCTAGTTTTTTCTATTGTAAATATTAGCTCTGTGTTGTGATGGCTTAAGATTGGGGCAGAGCCCTGAAAATGGAGCCGTTCTCAATGTTGTACATCTTCCAGTAATTTTCAACTACCAGAGTAGTTAAAGGTGGCTTAAAAGGAATGTCTCTGGCGCCGAGTGGTAAGCGTGCTGGCTTTTCAACCCAGCGGTCACGCGTTCAACTCCCGGCAAGGGCGGGGGAAATTTTCTTTAATTAGAATTCTTCTCCACCGTACACTGACACTTGAAGTACTATAGGCCTCTGGCGAGAAAACGTTTGCGGGGTGTTCTGCTCTCCGGAGGAGTGAGGGGTGGGGACTACCACGTGGCAGCTCACAATGATGCCATAAATAGATCTACTACCTACATCAAAAATATCGCCCAAACGTTAGTATTTCAGCGTGTAAGTGTTTTATTAAGTTATTTACAATGCTCAATAACAAATGCAGTACAAAGTAATCTCTGTTCATTCGTTCCACTTATGAATCTTCGCTTTTATTCAGCATTGTTAGCACAAGGACGTATGTATTCTAATAGGGCCTTAAGCCTTGTTGATATGTTGAAAGTGGAGCCGTAATCTTTACCAGATAGCGCTAGAATTGTGGATGTCAACACATTCATTACAGCCACATTCTCCTCAGAGGAACACAGTATGTTTGTGGGAGTGAATGTGAATTGGTTTTGAGTTAGAAATGGTTAAAACCTAACGTTATAGAACCTAAGTCGAGTTGTTTCTTAATAGCTCCGATATGATCAGAGAAATTGAAAGGTATATACAAATGAAACAATTTAAAATAACAAGTAAACGAAGATATATTATTTTACATTGCCTAGTCTGCAATACTGTGGCGTATATACCCAGTAATAAGCGATAAAGGGTAGAGAAAGTCTTGTGAAGATAACACACACACACACACACACACACACATAATATATATGAGCCGTAGAACAGTAACCACAGGAAGCAAACTTGTGCGACTGTTACAAATCGGATTCCTTTGTTCTCCTCCGGGTCGTACAAAACTTTTACAGCTGCAGCTCCAGCCCGTCAAAGAAAATGTTATATTCTTAAAATAAAAACAAGATAGAGAAAAGCAAAAGAAATTAAAACCGGGGGAGATATAAACCATAGTGGAAGATTTCTCAAAAGACTTAAACCAGACCTGAAGACAAAGAGACTGTAAAGGACAAGAATAACGCGTGCAAAGAGTTCTGCTCATATACTTTACTCCTACAGTAAAACCTTTACGACACCCTCTTTGTGCTCTTTAAAATGTAAATGCCTTCCGTTTATTTTGGGCCGACTTCTCTTGTTTCTCTAGCATGAAACAGGCGATTTTCATCGCGTACAGCTAATGTAACGTAACTCACGGGTTTAAATCACCGAAATAGCTTAAATCCGAGCAGTACATTACTGCATATTAAACTTTATGTTTCCTTGGCTATTTACACCAGCGACTATTCGCTTCGAACCAAACAAGGCAACGGTGCTAATAACACGGCCTAGTGAATCATCGCCCTCTTCATCGCCACCACAAACGTTGCCTGCCGATCTACACACACGCTTCTCCAGAATTTAAGGTGTTCTGTCTATTGTGAATTTACTTAGTGATCAGTGTTCTTCAGGCCTTTGAACACCAGCTCCAATATTGATATTCAAATGCATATTTTAACCAGCTCAGTGACTTATTAAATTCTTCATGTATTTCCTACAACACGATTTATACACAACTGATTAAATCGTAATGGATTACATAACTCAAATATTAACGTGTATATTATTGTTCCGTAAGGTATTGTATTCCACTAAAAAATTCGACACCGAGATTTCATCTGAAATACATGCTTTAAAGCCCCCTGAATAAAAGAATCTGATGTGTTGCACTCACATGACTTTCTCTGCTCTTGTACAGACTATTTTTACAAACGCTTATTCTCCATCTACTTTATGTTAATCGAGATGTTAATCTTATTGCTAATTTTCTTGTAGGTGCAAGGGGAATTGCTAGCCTTTAAGCGATAGTCAAATGTTTTAAGAGATGTTCACTCCACAAAAAAAATTATATGACATAAATTGTGTGTTTCAATGTGATCTAGATTTTTTGTTTAGTAAAATGTTGTCTGTCTCTTACAGTTTCCAGTTATGGGAAAGTCATTCAGAATGAAGAGGACTGTTAGGGATATTTCCAGAAAATTCAAAATATACATTTGCCACAAAAATATCTTAAACATATGACATTTTAGTCAAACTCGTTAGACCATTTTTGAGAAAATCAAAATTTTCGAAATATGTTCCATGTAAAGAGTGGTCTGGGGTGGGGGGATTTTCTTGAAAATCTTTGTGTCGCATCCTTGGAAGATAGTAAACTCAAGTACCAAGTTTGGCATTTATCAGACTTTTTATTTTTAAGTTATGCTGTTCACCCACTGATAGACACACAGACACACTACGGATACGTTTACAAAAGTGCTTTATTTGTATTCAGGGCACTTCAAAATCCCCCTACCCCCAAAATTTCCATTACATGAATATTGTATAAATTTTCGATTTTCTCAAAAATGATGCTAATGGTTTTGATTAAAATGAGAAAGGGTCGTAACCCCAAGCCTACGCATAATGTCCTAGAGTACTGACCAGTAAATCTTAAAACCCGAACTTGATATATTCTCAACAGCCTATTCTGGTGGTTTAACTGTATTTGCTTTGTAATTATTGTGGTCCCTCCACAGAAACTTTGCAAAAATAGCTATTGTTGACTGCTATTGCATGACAGATTGTGTGTAATGAATGGCTTGATGTTTGCAGGTCGTGGTACGGGAAGGTCACGTGACAGCACGTGGCGGCTTCTTCACGCTCGCCGTAGCTTGTCCTTGAGATCCTAGCGGAAGTCACACCTCATGAGGTACACCGGACACGTTCCGAGCAATCTGCTGGCTTCGACATCTGCACAGTGCACAGTCCCTGCCTGGATCCTCTCATACACAGCAATTGTGTTTTAAAGGAATCAATGTTTAACGGTCTTGTACATAGTAGCACTGGCAAGCTCCACAACACATATCTCCATTGTGTTCTGATGTTATACTTTCTCTGCCAGCAATCACCGGAAATTCATTTTTGGGCACCCTTGGATCTCCCTCCGCCAGAAGAAGCATTTTTACTTTCCCTACTAAAAGATATTTGCATGAAAAATAAAATGTGTATTTTGAATTTTATTTTCTGGGAATAACCTGTAAACTCTTTCTCATTCTCAACTTTCTGTATAACTGGTAAACCGTAAGAGATATACAAAATCTTACTGTGAGTAAAATGCAATCTGTTTATGTCAAATTGTGTTAATCGTTTCCGAGAAATTGTTTGTTACTGGTTTGAATTTTGAAATACTTGTACTTTTTACAAATTGCAATTCCCTATTTGTATTTTTCTCGTGGTCATGCTAAGAGCATGGAATTTCAAAGTCATGGTATATTCATCTGTTTTTAAAAATCTGACTATCGCTTTAGCCTGTGTGCCCTTATAATTACAAATATGCAATGAAAGTTTATCTCGTTTAAGAAGCAGTAGATAGAAGAATAAGCTTTCGTAAAAGTAGTTATAGAGGAGTGAGTAGAGATAATCATGTGAATATAACACATAAGAGTTTTTATTTTCTTTCTTTTGTTTTCCGTATTCTTACTTGTCCTGCATTTTATAATACAGTTATTAATTTAATTAAACACAAGCTGCTATGCTAATAAATCTCACGGATCTTGAACAATATCCAGTTTATTTTTATTTAAGTTTATATTAATAAAACATCGCTGTGAAGCAAATTTATTATAAATTTCAAAAGTACGAAAAAAGCACCTATCTCCCCAGAGTGACACAAAAAACTTGCGTTCGTTTTGCTTTTTTCACCTATTGCTTCTTTTTTAACTTTTACATACATAGTGTTTTTGTTTACATCTTCTGGAACTTGGTTTTTCTACATTCTGTGGTTGTGAGACAGACAAAATAAAGAATACTTTTACCATAGCACAGTAATAATTACAATAAGCCGAACTGCAACTATAAAGCCCGTACTTATAAAAATTAGCTATTAGGGTAAATAACAATAAAAATGATAATTTTGTTTGGGAGTAAACGTTCCTTTCAAAATAAATTCGTATTAATGCATTTTAATTGTTTAATGATAGTCCAACAACCTACAGTTTATTTGGGACGCGTTTCTAAGTGTCTCTCGGATATGTTAACATGCATTTCCATTCTTGTAGCGTAATGTAAGTTCAGCTCTTCCTGAGTCATATACTAAAGCGTTCCTAACAGAAATGTAATTATTATGCGATGCATAGTTATTTACTGCATTTATGTGTAAAGTAAGCAAGACAAACTGCATGATTGTATTTTGTACATCTGGAAATCAGCGGCAAAGTTTTGCTTTCAAATACTATTTTAAACTTTGGCAACAACGCACATGTGTATATGGTTGTCACTAATGTTTATGAGTGCTTGCGGTTAGGGGAGGTAGGGGACAAGTGTTTGGCTACTGTACAAAGGCCGCCGCTTGGGGATCCATAGACTGCGACAACCTTACGTAGAGTAATTAGGGGAAGTATTGTATTCCACCCAAAAATTCCATACCGAGATTTCACCGGAAATATATGTTTTGAGACCCCCTGAATCCAAAAAATGCATTTCTGGAAACATGTCCGTGTGTGTGTGTCTGTGAACAGCATAACTCAGAAACGAACGAAAGTAAAATCTGATGTGTTACACTCACATGACTTTCTCTACTCTTGTACAAACTATTTTTACAAACGCCTATTCTCCATATGCTTCATGTTAATCGAGATATCGAGATGTCAATCTTATTGGTAATTTTCTTGTAGATGCAAGGAAAATATGGTAGCTTTTAAGCGATAGTCAAATATTTTAACGCTGGTTGCTATGTGACGCATTCCATTCTCTTTGCATGTCCAGGACATAAAAAAATCTGATGTGTTACACTCACATGACTTTCTCTACTCTTGTACAATCTATTTTTACAAACGCCTATTCTCCATATGCTTTATGTTAATCGAGATATCGAGATGTCAATCTTATTGCTAATTTTCTTGTAGATGCAAGGGGAATATGGTAGCTTTTAAGCGATGGTCAAATATTTTAACGCTGGTTGCTATGCGGCGCATTCCATTCTCTTTGCAAGTCCAGGACATAAAAAAATCTGATGTGTTACACTCACATGACTTTCTCCACTCTTGTACAATCTATTTTTACAAACGCCTATTCTCCATATGCATTATGTTAATCGAGATATCGAGATGTCAATCTTATTGCTAATTTTCTTGTAGATGCAAGGAGAATATGGTAGCTTTTAAGCGATGGTCAAATATTTTAACGCTGGTTGCTATGCGGCGCATTCCATTCTCTTTGCAAGTCCAGGACATAAAAAAATGAATAACGAATTTGAGAAAAAGTATAAGTATTGGAAAATTTAAGGGAATAACAAGCAATATCTCGAAAACGGTTCACTCAACAAAAGAAATGTATATGACATAAGTTGTGTATTTTAACGCGATCTACATTTTTTGTGTAGTAAAATTTTGTCTATCTCTTATGGTTTACCTGTTATGCAAAAGTCGTTCACAATGAACAATACTTTTGGAGACATTCCCAGAAAATTCAAGATATACATTTCATTTCTCATGACATTATCTTAAACATATGATATTTTAATCCAAATCGTTAGAGCCATTTTTGAGAAAATTAAAATTTTCGAAAAATCTTCCATGTAAAGGGTAGTCTGGGGTGGGGGGATTTTCTTGAAAACCTTCGTATCGCATCTCTGGAAGATACTGAGCCTAAATACCAAGTTTGGTGCTTATCCGACTGTTCGTTTTTGAGTTATGCTGTTCACAGACACACACACACACACAGACACACACACACACACAGACACACACACACACACAGACACACACACGGACATGTTTCCAAAAATGCTTTTTTTGGATTCAGGAGGTCTCAAAACATGTATTTCCGGTGAAATCTCGGTATCGAATTTTTGGGTGGAATGCAATACTTCCCCTACTTACTATACGTAGTAGAGAAAGTAAAAATGAATAACGAATTTGAGAAAATTATAAGTATTGGAAAATTTAAGGGAATAACAAGCAATATCTCGAAAACGGTTCACTCAACAAAAGAAATGTATATGACATAAGTTGTGTATTTTAACGAGATCTACATTTTTTGTGTAGTAAAATGTTGTCTATCTCTTATGGTTTACCAGTTATGCAAAAGTCATTCACAATGAAGAATACTTTTGGAGACATTCCCAGAAAATTCGAGATATACATTTCATTTCTCATGGCATTATCTTAAACATATGATATTTTAATCAAAATCGTTAGAGCCATTTTTGAGAAAATTAAAATTTTCGAAAAATGTTCCATGTAAAGGGTAGTCCGGGGTGGGGGGATTTTCTTGAAAACCTTCGTGTCGCATCTCTGGAAGATACTGAACCTAAATACCACGTTTGGTGTTTATCCGACTGTTCGTTTTTGAGTTATGCTGTTCACAGACACAAACACAGACACACACACAGACACACACACAGACACACACACGGACATGTTTCCAAAAATGCTTTTTTTGGATTCAGGAGGTCTCAAAACATGTATTTCCGGTGAAATCTCGGTATCGAATTTTTGGGTGGAATGCAATACTTCCCCTACTTACTATACGTAGTAGAGAAAGTAAAAAATCTGATGTGTTACACTCACATGACTTTCTCTACTCTTGTACAATCTATTTTTACAAACGCCTATTCTCCATATGCTTTATGTTAATCGAGATATCGAGATGTCAATCTTATTGCTAATTTTCTTGTAGATGCAAGGGGAATATGGTAGCTTATAAGCGATGGTCAAACATTTTAACGCTGGTTGCTATGCGGCGCATTCCATTCTCTTTGCAAGTCCAGGACATAAAAAATGAACAACGAATTTGAGAAAAAGTATAAGTATTGGAAAATTTAAGGGAATAACAAGCAATATCTCGAAAACGGTTCACTCAACAAAAGAAATGTATATGACATAAGTTGTGTATTTTAACGAGATCTACATTTTTTGTGTAGTAAAATTTTGTCTATCTCTTATGGTTTACCAGTTATGCAAAAGTCGTTCACAATGAAGAATACTTTTGGAGACATTCCCAGAAAATTCGAGATATACATTTCATTTCTCATGACATTATCTTAAACATATGATATTTTAATGAAAATCGTTAGAGCCATTTTTGAGAAAATTAAAATTTTCGAAAAATTTTCCATGTAAAGGGTAGTCTGGGGTGGGGGAATTTTCTTGAAAACCTTCGTGTAGCATCTCTGGAAGATACTGAACCTAAATACCAAGTTTGGTGTTTATCCGACTGTTCGTTTTTGAGTTATGCTGTTCACAGACACACACACACACACACAGACACACACACACACACACAGACACACACACACAGACACACACACGGACATGTTTCCAAAAATGCTTTTTTTGGATTCAGGAGGTCTCAAATCATGTATTTCCGGTGAAATCTCGGTATCGAATTTTTGGGTGGAATGCAATACTTCCCCTACTTACTATACGTAGTAGAGAAAGTAAAAATGAATAACGCATTTGAGAAACAGTATAACTATTGGAAAATTTAAGGAAATAACAAGCAATATCTCGAAAACAGTTCACTCAACAAAAGAAATGTATATGACATAAGTTGTGTATTTTAACGCGATCTACATTTTTTGTGTAGTAAAATTTTGTCTATCTCTTATGGTTTACCAGTTATGCAAAAGTCGTTCACAATGAAGAATACTTTTGGAGACATTCCCAGAAAATTCGGGATATACATTTCATTTCTCATAACATTACCCTAAACATATGATATTTTCATCAAAATCGTTAGAGCCATTTTTGAGAAAATTAAAATTTTCGAAAAATCTTCCATGTAAAGGGTAGTCTGGGGTGGGCGGATTTTCTTGAAAACCTTCGTGTCGCATCTCTGGAAGATACTGAACCTAAATACCAAGTTTGGTGCTTATCCGATTGTTCGTTTTTGAGTTATGCTGTTCACAGACACACACACAGACACACACACACACAGACACACACGGACATGTTTCCAAAAATGCTTTTTTTGGATTCAGGAGGTCTCAAAACGTGTATTTCCGGTGAAATCTCGGTATCGAATTTTTGGGTGGAATGCAATACTTCCCCTACTTACTATACGTAGTAGAGAAAGTAAAAATAGATTCTGAAATCTTAAACTTAAAACAAAATAAAAAGAAGTTACTGGTTGATTCGTCGTTGCTTAATACTAATTAATTACAATATGTCACTAAAAGCACGGTTTGAGAAAATAAAAACTCTTCAAGAATAGAGGGCGTTTGTATTCGCAGGTGACGTCACATAAAAGAAATGCTGTATTTTTCAAGTGTATCTGACTCGTTGGATAGGTTGTCCTCCATGTGGTTACCATGCTAGCCTCTAGTTCCCTAGGTCGCGGGTTCAAACCCGGCGGAAGGCGATGGATTTTTTTCGGGCGTAAAAATCCTTAGCATGGCTTCCTTCGGAAGGGAACTAAAGCCGGTGGTCTCGTGGCACGTGAAAGAACCTCAAGCCTGATAAAGAGGCCTCTGAGTTAAATTACCGGTCTTTCACGCCCAAAATAGAATCGCACGCTCAGGACCGCAGCAGTTAAAGAGCGTCTATAAATAAAAAAAACCCTCAATTTTGTTGGATAGACTTACAAAATATGAAGAAATATGAACATTTTACCAAATTATTATTAAAAAATAGAAATATTTGTCACGTGTGTTGAATTCTACACACTGCAAAAGGTAAGACCATTTGTTACTATAATATTATCAAGCATGGTTTAGAATATGGTGTCATATTTAGCCTGACACAGTTCAATGTGATGCACATTTACGGAAACCATGAGAAGCGCATTGCTGGGAGCGGACGGGCGGCGTAAGCTCATTAAGAAGTTAATTTATATGGGCAGAATGACCTTCCTGGCTGAGCTGACCTTTGCATCGCAAGCCGAGACGAGGATGATGTGTCGGGAGGCCAAGGCTGAACGTTATGTTGACGTACAGTCATTCTAGCTCTTGTTATTGTACCTGCGCTGCTCAAGGTTTCCTGTACCTGACCCCCTGCATAGAGATTCATCCGTGGATGCTACACTGCCTGTACCTGCCGAAACCGAACAAACCGGATTATTGCGCAACTGTGTTGCGTGGAAAATTTTACTTCCGAAATATCTTCCAATCTCTTTTACGTTTTCTTTACACTGCCTTTCCCTTTTTCTTCCCAACAACCATGACTTTGTTACCACGCTGTTTGTTTATTACCATCGTTACTGCGTCACGATAGAGAACATTATTGCTGTTACCGTTATTCTTTCTCATTTGTGAGAACCCTTAACTTCTGTGGTCAAATCGGGGGCTTTGACTTTAGAAACAACTAACTTGTTGACTAAGTTTTTTTAACTGTTGCTTTTTACTAATTTACATTAGGAAACACACTAACATTCACACTTCCAGACTTTGCAGAGGGTAAGGAATGGTTATAATTCAAGAAAAATTCCTCCGCCACATCCCGGAATCGAACCTGGGATCTCTGGGTTGAGAAGCAGAACGCTCTCCAGTCAACTACAGAGGAGTCAGTAGCGTAGCCCGGAAAATATTAAGAGGGCGTTATATAAAGAAATCGATTTTATATTAACAGATTAAGGTGCAGCAAATTGATGTTTTGCGTATTCTAAGCGGCATACATGTTGTGTTTTATATTACCACTGCAGACCATTTTATTTAACTACAAAGCAGGGTTTCAAATTATGCTCTAAACTGGGACATAAGTGAACGAACGGTTTCTGTTGTAGAAAACTAATACAATTATACCCCACCTTATCGGCTATGCAATGGTGTTGCACTTTTGGTTTTTAATCACTTATTTACACTCTGCGGAGGATGAAGATTAATCTTGGGTAGAGAAAAATTCCCACCCCCAGCCGGGAATTGAACCCGGGTCCCCTAGCACAACAAGCCGCTGTTCTACCAGCTGAGCTACGGGGCCTACCTGTAAATACCGTGTTACCAATGAGTGATATGATTTAGGAGCTATCTCGTTCCCACCAAACTAGGAAGATTTTACTATTTTAACGAAGCTATTTTTACTTTCTCTACTACGTGCAGTAAGTAGGGGAAGTATTGTATTCCACCAAAAAATTCGATACCGAGATTTCACCGGAAATACATGTTTGGAGATTCCCTGAATCCGAAAAGCATTTTTGGAAACATGTCCGTGTGTGTGTCTGTGTGTGTGTCTGTCTGTAAACAGCATAACTCAGAAACGAACAGTCGGATAAACACCAAACTTGATATTTAGGTTCAGTATCTTCCAGAGATGCGACACGAAGGTTTTCAAGAAAATCCCCCCACCCCAGATTACCATTTACATGGAACATTTTTCGAAAATTTTAATTTTCTCAAAAATGGCTCTAACGACTTTGATTAAAATATCATATGTTTAAGATATTTTCAAGACAAATAAAATGTATATCTTGAATTTTCTGGGAATGTCTCCCAAAGTATTCTTCATTGTGAACGATTTTTGCATAACTGGTAAACCATAAGAGACAGACAAAATTTTACTACACAAAAAATGTAGATCGCGTTAAAATACACAATTTATGTCATATGCATTTTTTGTTGTTGAGTGAACCATTTTCGAGATATTGCTTGTTATTCCCTTAAATTTTCCAATACTTATAATACTTTTTCTCGAATTCATCATTCACTTTTTTATGTCCTGGACAGGCGCCACATACCAACCAGCTCTTAAAATATTTGACTATCGCTTAAAGCCTACCAATTCCCCTTGCATGTACAAGAAAATTAGCAATAAGATTAACATCTCCATTAACATGAAGCATATGGAGAATAAGCGTTTGTAAACATAGTTTGTACAAGAGTAGTGAAAATCATGTGAGTGTAACACATCAGATTTTTGCTATTCGTTTTAACATTTATTTTAACAAGTGGGGTTCCAACTCCCAAAACCCCTCCCTAGCTATGCCTCTGATTCTATACCACGTTTCTTCAGAAATGTTATATACCTCCCTGGATGGCAGACGCAGCCTGAACACAAGAATTTGTATCCTTGTTATATAATGGTAGCATTCACATTGTCACATAACACTTACGTTTTCTGAATTAGGTGTTATTAAGACTAATTAGTTGCTGGTATCTGCTAACAAATTAAATAAGTATATTACGGGCTAGTGTGCTTTCAGGAATACTTTACAATTTACTGGATACTAAATATTTTGTCACAAGATATACATTTGCCCAAGATGCATTCAGCTTCTTTACTAGATGTTTTGCCTAGATGTTGCAATACTTTTGTTGTGAATACGTTTAATGTACGCTACTTAAATACCTTTAAAAGCCATAAAAATACCCAGAAAATGTTAAAAACACCTTTAACAGACTATTATTGTACTTTAATGTATCCAAAGGATACATTCTCAATACATTTTTGGAAAATTTCAAGGTATACACTTAGCCAACATTTCAAATTTATAGTGTTTTAATTATACCTGCTTTTAGGAAAATATAAACACCACAACATTTTTTCTTTTAAAGAATTGTTTGAAGTGAAATTCCTCAATTGTCAAGTGTCCTTGAAAGATGCCTAGCTTAAATTTGGGATTTGGCGTTAATCAGACATTTTTGTTTTTGCTTTAGTGGCTTTATATTCACACACACACACACACACACACACACACACACACTTTTCTAAAGGTTTTTCTCTGTTTCTTTCTCTCTTTTTTCTTTGGAGGAGACCAAAAATGGATGTCTATATAGAACGTTTGGGTCGATTGCAATATTTTCTCTCTCTTCTAAAGAAGGAAGAGAGAAAGTAAAAAAATCTGATGTGTTACTCTCACATGACTTTCTTTACTCTTGTAAAACTATTTTTACAAACGCTTATTCTCCATATGCTTCATGTTAATCGAGATGTTAATCTTATTGCTAATTTTCTTGTAGGTGCAAGGGGAATTGGTAGGCTTTAAGCGATAGTCAAATATTTTAACAGCTGTTTGCTATGTGGCGCATTCCATACTCTTTGCATGTCCAGGACATAAAAAAATGAATAACGAATTCCCATTTGAGAAAAAGTATAAGTATTGAAAAATTTAAGGGAATAACAAGCAATATCTCGAAAATGGTTTACTCAACAACAAAAATGTATGAGATAAATAGTGTATTTTAAGCGATCTACATTTTTTGTGTAGTAAAATTTTGTCTATCTCTCATGGTATGTCAGTTATGCAAAAGTCGTTCACAATGAAAGAATACTTTTGGAGACATTCCCAGAAAATTCGAGATATACATTTTATTTGTCATGAAAGTATCTTAAATATATGATATTTTAATCAAGATCGTTAAAGCCATTTCTGAGAAAATTAAAATTTTCGAAAAATGTTCCATGTAAAGAGTAATCTGGGGTGGGGGGATTTTCTTTAAAACGTTCGTGTCGCATCTCTGGAAGATACTGAACCTAAATACCAAGTTTGGTGTTTATCCGACTGTTCGTTTCTGAGTTATACTGTTCACAGACACACACGGACATGTTTCCAAAAATGTTTTTTTGGATTCAGGGGCCTCAAAACATGTATTTCCGGTGAAATATTGGTATCGAAGTTTTGGGTGGAATACAATACTTCTTCTACTTAGTATACGTAGTAGAGAAAGTAAAAATAAGGAATCCAAAAGATGTTTGAAGTGAAATTTAAAGAGGTTGTAGTAATATATGATGAACAGAATAACAAGCTAAGATTATAAATATGAAACAGAAGAAAAACTGATGCGTAACATTATTTTGACAGTGGATTACGATCCTTATGGACGTACGCCAATTTACTGAATTTTATTGCTATTCCTCTTATCGCAAAACCAAGAGCTGTGCCAGCAGATCCTAAATGTCAGTATGTTAGGCTTTAAAAGCCGCTTAATACTTTCAAGTTCTGAAACAGGCCAGAGGCTAATTAGAAATGCCACATCTTGACATTGTAGAACACGTTATGAAATATTCCTTCAGAAACGTTCAGAGAACGTTGTATCATCTGGGTGGTTCTAATCTGCTTATACGGAGTCCAAAACACTCCAGGAAATGGCTAAGCATGAAACATTTAGAAAGTTACACTTGCATGGAGAATAATCTGGGGCTCGAGAACTATAAGGGTTGGAATGTGGGGCTGGCTGGTAAGTGTTGGGAGCGGGGTGGCACGCTTAAGTAGAGGTCATGCCACAGTTGATATCTCAGAGACAAGTAGTACGAGGGGCACTATTTATATTTTGAGCCTAATAATTAAAACAAAGTAATTTCTGATTGAAAACTGCTTTGTTGTTTTTCGAAATATTCTCCTTTATGATCAATACGCTTTTGCATCCGTTTGAACCATTTGTCAAAGCATTTATTCCAGTCTTCTTGAGACACCTCCAAAACTGGTTATTGAAGGCATCAACGGCTTCTTCTGCCAACGAAAATCGTTGTCCACGCAATTTATTCTTGATGTTCGGAAACAAAAAGAAGTCATTGGGTGCCAAATCAAGACTGTATGGCGGATAACCCATCAATTCGATTTTTTGAGCCTTTAAATACCCTGTTGTTAGACGAGATGTGCGTGTGCTCGCATTGTCTTGATGAAGAACGATCCTACGGTTCTTGTTGGTTTTCCTTACTTCACCGAAGACTTCCGGCAAACAAATGGCTATGTACTATTCGGCATTGACCGTTTTACGTTCCTCTACAGGCACTGTTGCCACATGGCCAGTTTTGCTGAAACAGCAGGCGACTTTTGCTTCGAAGTGCTTCGAGTGCGAACAACCTTTATTGGATTTGCTTCATCTTGAAACACCCATACAGTCGACTGCTGTTTACGTTCCGGCTCATACGCATAGATCCATGATTCGTCACCTGTTACAATCTTATATACGTCTTTTGAGGCACCGCCATTGTATTTCATGAGCACTTTTGTACACCAATCGAAACGAGCATCTTTTTGAGATTGCGTCAAATTATGTGGGATCCAACGAGAGCAAACCTTTTTCATGGCTAAATAATCGTACAATATTTTATATATGTTAGTGGAACTAATGCCTAGGGTTGCCTCAATCTCACAATATGTCGCATGGCGATCATTCATGATTAGTTTCTGCACAGCATCAATGTTTTCTGGCACAACAACTGATTTTGGACGACCTTCACGAAGTTCATCATTGAGCGAACGGCGGCCACGATTAAATTCGTTATACCAGCGTTTCTCAGTGGCAAAGGATGGAGCTTTGTCGCCAAATGTTAAAGTTAGTTGATCGATGCCCTCTTGTCTTGATAATCCACGTCGAAAGTCGTAATAAATCATTGCACGAACATTTTCACGAGTTAATTCCATGTTTTTTTTTGACACACAACTTTCAAGTTGGTGTAAACAAAACAAATGACGCTCTATTGACAAAATGTTTGTAGTAGATTATGGTAAAAAATGTCAAACTTTCCATTGGAAACGTCAGATGGCACCTACAACATTCAGGGTTGCCAAGGCTCAAAATATAAATAGTGCCCCTCGTATTCTGTGTTATAAGTGTTATGGAGAGCACCAAAGGGAAGCCTTTAGTGATTTACAACAGGCATCAGTATATAGTGGCCTATACCAACAAAGAAGAGATAACTTATTGGCGCTGTATAAATTCTGCATTCTGCAACTATAAACATCTTTTGGTTTTTAATTTAAACCAGGCGTTATACATACGCAAGTAGTGCATATTTTCATTGCAAAACCTGGTATCAACAGTCATTAGTGGTCGTTCGTTTAAGTGTCAACATTACACTTGACTCACCGGGGAGTGTCACTCTGTACAAGTGTTCACCTGGATGCCTCCAGTTCTAAATGTAGGAAAACAATGAATGAATGATTTATTGTCTACTTTGTATTTACACGTAATTTATACAATGATTATTATTTTTCTTCCCCTTATATTTAACATTCTGTTATATATTTATATATACATATATATATACACATATATATAATGGGGAAGTATAATTTTCCACTATTTACTTTTTTGTCTTCTTACCCTTTTCCCGTATCTCCTCCAATTTGCTTCACGTTTATTTTAAACACTTTAACCTAATTTTTCCTAAATATTTTCCTGCTTTCTCCATATATCCACTTGATCTTCTACTAAAAATCATCCTAACGTTTAGCTCTATTAGTAAATTTTTATTTCTCTAGTAGTAAATTCTCTCTTCCTTTATCCGCGTCCTCGCATTCCTGAATATAACGCCAATTGTCATGTAATCCATAACATCTAGTGCATCTCTCCTCTTTCTTCTCTCTGTTAGATCACTTAAATTCATTACACATGTCCTTGCCCATGCATACCCCATTCTGGCTTCTTTGTTGCATACTACGATGTGTCTTTCTCTTCCCCATTTCGTTTTAAAATATATATAATCTATTAATGACATTTTTTTCTTTGAAACTACTCATAATTTCTTGCTTTTCAATATCATCCACTCTTGTTCTAATTTCTTTCCAGAAACCCTTACTTTTGTTGTTTCTTTTTGCCCACGTTTCCCCCTTCCTATTTCTTTCAATGTTGTCTGTATCTTATGTATCCAATTTTCTTTATTTCCCATTTTCTCCTGTACAATCAAGCATTGCTTTAGTATCTCATTTTACTCTAGTAGCTTTATTCTAAACAAGTATTTAATTGCCCTTTCTACCATTTTGCCTTTAGCTCCCACTCTCCCTAGTTCTGCTTGTGCTACTCCATTTGGTGAACTTCTTGGTAATACCTGCTTATTTTGCAAAAATTCCTATGTATAGCATCTACATTTTCCCATCCTTTTTCCAACTCCGATATCTCTGCTGCGTATAACATCCTTGCTTCCACCACTGTGCTATATCCTTTGTGTCACCTAATTTGCATTTCTGGTATTTTGTTCACACATGCTCTGATTACCTGTATTGCTTGTTTCCTCTTTGCTAGTAGTTTTTTTCTCTGTTCTCCCCAATGCCCTGCACTATTGAGCCTTACTCCTAGATAGTCAATTGTCCTCATACTTCCAACTCCGTTCCTTCCTAATACCACTTTTCGGTCTTTCTTAGTTTATATCCTTTCTTAAAGTTCATGATTTTCGATTTCATTTTGTTTATTCTCAACCCCCAATCTTTACAGTATTTGCCAATTGCTTCACTAGCTTTACTTAGCCCCACAACTGAGATGGAACCTGCCACTAGATCATCTGCAAACAATAATCCTGATATTTCCTTATTATTAATAACTAGTGAATGCTTAATTTTTATTATCTCTTCTATAATATCATCTATAAATATGTTAAATAGCACTGGACTAAGTCTGCACCCTGAATTATTCACCCTAAGCCCTGAATTATTCGTGTTCTCTTCAGTCGGAAAACAATGAAATCTGAGGACGCTGAGTCTCTGGCGAGTCCTTTCTGTGTCGCGTCATTTAGCCTAGCGCCATTTAAGTTCAAAAATTCAATGACAATTTTGGTTTGTTTTCAAGGGAAATGCAATTTTAAAACGCTCTTAATGGGCATATAAATGAATATAGCGTACATTCATAACCGTATAATGTGCAATGTCAACGGAATTATTAAATATCTCCCTCCAGGTCAGCATTCCGTCTGTTCAACCCAGAGGTACCGGGTTTGATTCTCGGCTGGGTTGGGAAAGTTTTCTTATATTAGAATACATTTTCCTACACAAAGATTCATGTGCTTAACCCGAGGTATTTGGTAATGGGTAGCAATTGAGAACTTCTGTCTTAACATGAAGTCGATACAGGATTATTGCACCAATGAGGCACCAATTAAGCAGTAACGATGATCGTCGCTTTTGAATTGTTGATTCTGCTGCCCTAATCTCATGGTTCGTGCTGTTGCTTCGTGCGCCAGCTGCTCTAGTGGTATGGACACGAGATCTTTCTCTCAGGGTACGCGTGGATGTGTTGTGAAAAGACATCAATTTAAATTGACTGAGAAATTTTAATGTTACTGTTACTTGTTTTAAGAAAAAACAATGAAACTGGTTACAAATCGTAGCATTCGAAATTGTAACAAGTGAATTATTGTACCTGCTAACTTCTACAGTATCAGTTTTACGGTTTGAATTAACTGTTTACGTAATAAAAGAAACTAGTAGCATAGCTTGCCGTGAATAGCTAAAACTCTTATCGGAGAGACCTCTCGCAACAGCCGCGAAATCTTACTCAGGCAAGCGCAACACTAAGCGCTTCAAATATCACACGAGCAGTGCGCACCGGTGACGGCACCACAGAGAGTAACTCTCTGATCTAAAATTGCACGCTTTTATTATTTTTATCCCGTCTACTTCAATACTACCTACCAACGTTATTTTTCACACGCAGCCAATACTTAAACATGTGTGTGTGCCTCTTAAGATTGTTACCACAGAGCTTGGCTAAAATCTCAGATTCTAAGTGCCTTTCTCTTTTCCATAATTCTGCCTACACCATCCTGCACACGTACGCAGTTTATAACCTAAATGAATTCCCAGAATGTTTAAGCTGATGCGTTCGCTACTTCGGCTGATGTTAATGATTTTCGCTAACCTGACTCCCTGATTACCTTCGTCTTGCCGGGCAAACATTTCAACTGAGCTTATTACATTATACATCGATTTAATGTACGGAATTTATTTATGGCAATTATTTCTCTATTTTACGATTATTTCTTTTTTTAATTATTTTTATATTCCCGTCAATAATTACGGTATCAAGGTTGTCAGTTGTAAAAAGTTTCGCTCTACCTCGGGTTTGCCAGCTGGTTAGCTGGAGAGCGTCAATCTGGTCCATATAGTCTGGACAGTGTTTCCAGCTATCTCCTACCTCTGACGGTTATTTTCAAACGTATGTCAGAGTGTAGTAACAGTATCGATATCGGGCTATTTAATGGGAAGGGTATTAGCTCGTGTAATAAAAGCATATTACTGCTGTGTAGTGAAATGGGCAACTTGAACCCAACGATTTGAAATACCTGCGGCATTGCGACTATTGCTCTGCAATTTTAGTGTCAGTTTGAGTAATGTGAGAGTGTAAACACTCTTGATTAGCAATGTTGCAATCTTTTTTTAAATATTACTCAGTGTGTGATATCTGAGAGCAAACATACACCACAATCTTTCTCGTCTGCACAAGAACTATTTCAGCTTTTAAAAAATGTAAAGTGTTCTATTTAGAAGCCGGTTTGTCATACTTTTACTCTCTCTCTCTCTCTCTCTCTCTCTCTCTCTCTCTACCTAATTAGTAGGTAAAGGAGGTATTGCATTCCACCCATAAATTAGATACCAATATTTCTCGAAAATATATGTTTAAACCCTCCTGAAACCAAAAAAGTATTTTTAGAAAAAGGTGGTGTGTGCGTGTGTGTGTGTGTGTGCGCGTGGGTGTGTGTCTGTAAACAGCATAACACAAAAATAAAAAGTCGGATAAAATACCAAACTTGGAATTTAAATTCAGTATCTTCCAAAGGTGCGACACGAATATTTTCAAGATTATCCCCCACCCCAAACTACCCTTCACATGCAACAAATTTCAATGTTTTTTTTTCTAAAAATGATTGTAACGATTTTGATTAAAAGATACTTACACGGCAAATAAACTGTATATCTTGAATTTTCTAGGAGTACCCTTGAAGTCCTCCCCATTCCGAAGGAATTTTGAATCGTTTTGTAAAACTTAGAAACGTTAAGCAATTGAGGAAAAGTTACTACACAGAAAGTGTAGATCTGTTTTAAAACACACGAGTATTTCAAATAATTATTTTGTTGGCATCAGCCATTTCCAAGATATCAGTTATTAATGGTTCAAATTATTCAATACTTTGTCATTCTTTTAAAGTACTGTCGATTTTTTTCTTTCAGTTGTTTCTCGCGATGTCACGGAAAGGATATGGACATTTAAGGCCAGCGTATAGCGTCCAGTTCTTAAACATTTGATTATCACTATCTCCTTTGTATCTATAACGAAATCTATAATGCAGCTATTTCTGTAAATGTTTATTTCAATTAAAATGAAATAGATAGAAAATAAACTATTTAAGAATGAACGATAGAGGGTAAGGAAAGTGATGTGAATGCAACACATGCTTTTGGTAAATTTCCCAGTTAACATCTGGTATCTGATAGCAGTCTCGCCGAATATTTGCACTTATATAACTTCACCTGCGCGCTCACGCATCTTTGTCGTTTGCAGAAATATTTCCGCTTTTAAAATACGTTAAGTGTTCTATTTAGAAGCCAGTTTGTATTTTTTCTTTAAGTTATAGTACAGTAATTTTAACAAATTTGCTTTTTAGATAAAAAATGTAATTTCTTTTTCCCATTCCGTAATATCTAGTAGTTGTAGCGGACTCTTACGTGATAACTGCAATACAAAACTAATTCTCTGGGAGGCTCAAGCGTTTATTGCAAAGTGTTCAAAGTCGTTCTGTTATTCAGGAAAAAGCATTCGATATTAATAAGTATAACTTAGCAACCACATACGGGATTTTCTTGTGTCTGTGGTATACAATCACCCATTTGGAAACACTGTTTGTACCTACTTCTAAATAGGTTGAGAGCGAGAGATGCTATTCTCGACAAAATTCGTTTTGTGTACTAGCAATTCCCACCATACCCTTCCTCATTTTGTAGTTTTCGGAATCGATTATTATTATTATTATTATTATTATTATTATTATTATTATTATTATTATTATTATTATTATTATTATTATTATTATTATTATTATTATTATTATTATTATTATTATTATGGAATTGCCTAGCTATTATAAAAGTGTGAATTGATAATTAATTGTTGTTCCACATGTGCCGTGTTTAGCCTAAAATTAGTACAGTAGAATCAGACTGAAAGAATTCAATGTCAAAGCCGGGATATGAATCGCGATCTTCAGCTTTCCGTGCTGTTGCCATGGCAATATGCTGATACGACATTCAATTTCGCAACTGACTCGCGTTTTTTTTCCGATAAACCACAAGACAACTGCGCGAAAAACCGAAGATGCGTTGTTCAAATCCCGGCTATGCCATTGCATTTTTCATTCTGATTCCACTTTACCAAGTATTGAACTGTTCAAAAAATTAAGTACGCCCTTATCGACCAAATGATAACTTATTAAAATATTGAAATAAAATACAATACATGCAGTTAAGTTTTTAAAATGTGTACGAATGTAAAAAAGATAGATAAGGAATTATTCATATCTGCTTACTTATTTCTCTATTTTGAATAGGATCAAATACCTTTGGAAAAATAATGTCGCCCCTAGCATGAAATGCAACAAAATAAAGCATAAATATGGTATAAACAAATTAAAACCATAAAAAGCGTGATGCGTAGTCCCTCCCTTTTTCCGCGCCCTTAATAGGGGCTTAATAGGCGCAATGAATAGGGGCTTTGTTCTATTTGTATAAAGTCCGAGGACTGTGGAGTGCTTGAACTACCATTTCATTAAAAATCTGGTGTGCTACATTCACATAACTTTCTTTACCCCTATCGTTTATTAGTGGGTACACAAATTATTCTTACGAAAGTTAATTTTTTATCTACTTCATTTGCAGAAATAGCTACATTGCACGTTTCCTTACAGATACAAAGGGAAAACGATAGTCAAATATTTAAGAAGTGGAGGTTATATGCTGACTTTAGAACTCCATACTCTTTCCATGACATCGCGAGAAACAACCGAAAATCGACGGGACTTGAAAAGAATGAAGTATACAACAAATGCAACCATTAATGACGGACATCTCGGAAGTAGTTGACGCCACAAAAACTTAATTGAAATAAATTGTGTTTTAAAAGAGATCTACACTTTTTGTGTAGTATGTTTTCTCTAACACTTAACGTTTAGCAGTTATACAACATTACACAAAATTCCTTCCGAATGGAGAGGACTTCATAGACTATTCCAGATAATTCAATATATAATTTTATTAGTCATGTAAATATCTTTAATCTATGATATTTTGGGATGGGAATTTTCTTGATAATATTCGTAACATATCTTTGAAGATACTGAAATTAAATACAAAATTTGGTATTTTTCCGACTTTTCGTTTTTGAGTTATGCTCTCCACAGATACACTACACGCACACACACGGACCCAAAACATGTATTTCTGGTGAAATCTCGATATCAAATTGTGGGTGGAATGCAATACCTTATCTACCTACTATGTACGTAGTCCACAGTTCATAGTAGTGAAGTACTCATTTTAAAAGACTCATTCACAAACCACCTGCAAAGCTCTGATCTTCACACACTCAAAAGTGAATTGATTATGCTCCTGATATGGCAAAAAGTATCATAACAAGACTGAGCGCCCTCAAGATAGTGTGAGCTGAGCTGCGTTCCCTTCTGAGTGTGAACACGTGTCTAGAAAACAATGACGGCTGTTAACTTCAGTCATAGCCCCTATAATCGCGGTTCCCCACGTGAACACTACCGAAACGTGTTTGTAGCATTGGGTTACATATTCACTCTGGCGAGAGTGGGAGAAAGTTTCGGGGCATTTATATCGTACCGTTATATTGCGACAGCTTTGGTGTTTTTCCAAACGCCGGACCTGCATCTGTGAACCAAATCAGACATCGCCAGCTTTTCTTAAACATTCCTGCCATATTCTTTAACCTGTTTCCTGAAAGAAGGCAACGGAGTTCTTTAACTTGGGAACACAATAAATAGTTCTGCAAGTCCGAATGGGGAACACAATAAAATATGAGATTAATGCATGCAGTCCTTTTTGTTAAGCTACACGAATGCTTAAATTTGGTCAAGCATAGAGCCCATTAACCAAACACCAATGTTGGATACGAATACCAGGTTTAACTTGCCTTACGCCTTGCGTGGCAACAAACAATTTAACTTATAATCTCGTTATCACTTGAAAAATGGAATATTTCCTTTGTTTGAAACCATCCCATTTGTTTTGGAGCACTTTTTTCTTGTCTTGAAGTTTAACCTCCTGAATCGGTGTCCGGGTGGGTTTTCTTTGGGTTCTCCAGTTTCCCCCGCCGTTCATTTCGCCAATTCTACATCACCTTTCATCCATTTCGCCTTCATTTCATATCATCTTCTTCCCTCACTGTAATACCTGGCTACAGGCCGATCCCCGTCCGAGTTCTCCATTCTCTCTGATTCATTGTTCGTTCGCTCCTAGACAGACCTCTTTGATCCTGTTAACTCTCTGACCTCGGAGGGCAAGCAGACTAAGTTTAACGTCCTTTAACCTAGTAGGTCATACCGGAAGGTGAATGAATGAAATGGATGATGCTCAAATGAGCCCGGGATCCATAGAGCTTAAAGTTACCGAACATTCGTCTTCTCAGGATAAGGGAAAACCCCGAGAAAGAACCTTAAAAACCTTATCTGGGAAACCCACCCTAAGCGAGATTTGAACTCTGGACCTCTTGAATGTGTAGCTGACTCGCTACCCCTTACACCACAGAGGTGAGCCTTATTTTTCTCTCTCTGTCTCTCTATTTCTATCTCTCTTCTCTCTCTCTTCCTCTGTATCTCTGTTTCTGTCTGTCTCCCTCTCTGTTTCTGTGTCTGTTTCACACTGTCTCCCTCTCTGTTTTGTCTCTTTCTCTTTCTTTGTTTGCCTGCGTCTTTATTTCTCTCTCTGCACCCCTCTCTCTCTCTCGTTCTCAATATCTCTCTGGGTGTGTAATTCTGTCTGTCTGTCTCACCCCTCTGTCACAATCTTTCTCCGTTTCTCTTTTTCTCTCATTGTCTGCCCCCCTCTCTCTCTCTCCCCTCGTTTCTCTTTGTGTCACTGTCTCTCTTTTCTCTGCCCATCTCTCTATTATCTCTGTATTTTTATGCTATAAATTATATGTAGGTTCGGAAATGGATTCGGCAGAACCAGAAGAAATTTCCAGTGGTACTTCTTCTTGACAAAAAATTAATATTACAAATTATAACAACTGCACAACAATCACAATTACAGGAAAGGAATGTAATGCTAATAATAATTTTAAATAAAATATGTTTATTAATAAAATAGTGTTGCATGTATTCTGTTAATTTATTTTTGCCACAGCCTTCTATATATTATAGAATGTTATGGCTATGTAGGTGATCGTGTTGTCAGCACTGGTGCTATGAGGGTCAAATAGTAACGAAGGCAAACAACAACTAAACCCGACAGCAGACTAAATGTTGTTCCATATAACATTGTCCTGCATCTCTTACCTCCAGGTGCACTGGTCACCCCTCATTGGCTGCTGTCGTGGAGTAGGTTGATGTGTGATACAAAATAATTCATTGTTTAACATTATCATTTATGTTAATACATAAGAAGAGAACTGTCAAATTTACGTTGTCATAACCGTATGAATAAAATATAATGTAACAGAGTTAATGCATCTAGAATGCGTTAAAATTCTTCTCAACAAATAGGTAGGAAGATCCTTCAATTTTAACCTGCATCTCAGGATGACGAAAACAGTGTTTGCACAGGGCTCGTACACTCGCTTCCATATGTGCCATTCCTACAGCTTCAAGTGACATTTTACAAACCTTCTTAGCGGGGGCGTGTACACATGGCAAGGAGGGATGTGTGTGGAGCGTTCTGCCTTTGTTGTTCGACCAAGCACTGGTGTGTGTGTTAACTATAGCTTACGCGATGTATGGAAATATTTCGGAGGTGCATCGGGGAAGAAATGTGGGTATATAGAAAGCACTTTGCCATTTGAAGAGATTGCTGGGGCAATTCCATGCTGCATTCGTATGGGCAGATTATTAAAATAATGTCTAATAAGTGTGTCGTCTTTGAGAGTAAAACATGTAGTTCACTTCAATTTTACATTATATTTGCTTTATATTAAAATACTTTTTGGTAGAGTAATTGTGCAAAACAGCGTTTTATTTAGTTGTATATTTAGACTGGATAGATGATTCCAATAAAGTCTATAAAATGTGTCTTTTTGCAGCTTAAAAAGTATAATGTATTTCAGTTTTGAATTATGCTGCCATTAGAAACATTTTTTAGCGGAGATATTCTGCAAAACAAGGCTTTATTTGCTTATATATTTAAACATGGTTATTATAAGTCATGACGAGTAAACCTATTGATCAAAGTTACATATTCTTATGCGAATAATCTAGAACTGTGCACTTGCAAATGCCACTGCGTGTGCGAAAAGGTAAACAGATACACATACCTCCTCCTTGCTATGTATACTCCACCTGTGAAGGCCTGTAGAATGCCACCTGAAGTTGTTGTGACGGCATAAATGGAAGCGAGTGTACATCGCCATTCAAAGATGTACATTAGCCAATCAGAAAAAAAGGAGCGCGGAGGGATACATGCCACTAGGGTAAGGCTACAAGAGATAGGGTTAGAGCTCACCATTGAGCATGTCTGAATGTATTCTATTTCCACACAAATATCGGGGGGATCGTTTATAATTTAATATTCAGGGCTGTATAAAAATAGAATAGGACAACACATATCAAAATCCATTATTTTGTTCGGTTTTCAGCTTCGTTTCGCAAACATTCCTACTCGGGCAACAAAATACCAATTTTAACACTTGTATCATAAATAACTATTACACCCTCTAGTGTAGCAGGTCACAACTCTGCTAGCTAGTTCAGAGTAGCAGGTGCATCACACCATTCACTACTCTTAACATTTCACACATTTTGCGCTAGCATAACGGTTTTTAAGGAGAGAATATCCTTTGGCCTTTAATAAGCATTGTACAGCGCACCACGTGTTCTGAAGATAAAGTCAAATTGTATGCCATGATACATAAAGATGCAGAATAGAAAGCGTGTAGTGAACTGAGGGGTCACGTGGGCCTGCAACTAACTGTCGGTCAAATTATTCGGGCAATGGAGATCGGCAAGAATAGGCTTACAACCCCGTACTGACCTCGTATCTACAGGAGGTGAACAGGGCTCGGGCCCAGGCCCGGTTCGCACTTGATTTGAGAAACGTTTGTCGGACTCGGACTTGGAAATAAAGACGAAAAAATAAATTATCACACTCAGCATATGCATTTTGTGGTGTAAATATCTTTAAACATACGGTATTTTAATCAAAATCATTATCCATGTAAAGGGAAAATAAATACGAAAACAAAAGTATCACATGTTGATAAATATAGAGGTTCCCGGAATAGCACAACTATCGCAGTATGCACACATCCATAGTAATACTATTAACAATATATAAATGTGCACTTTGGACAACTGCAAATAACGTACGGCAGCTGCACCATCCACACTGAGGGCATTCTGGAGTGCAGTAACAGGGGCGATATGTGAACAATATGCCGTCAACATGCCCCTTACTACATGCAGATTCCAGGTCCTCAGTCGTCAGTATTTCTGTAATTGGCTCCTCAATTGGTCCCAAAGACCTGCGTGCATCCCTTACCAAACCTGCCAATAGGTGAAGGAATTCCCATGCCGGTAAGGAAATCCAACCCGAATCCTTTCGCACTGCAGGAAGCAGCGCAAGAACAATAATGCAATCGGGCCAGGCCTAAAACGTTCGGCCCTCTTATCTACAATGTATAATTAGATACTGTACTGAAGTATTAGGAGCCGTTCCAGATATACAGGGTCTACATATTTATTCAGCCGTTGCCATCATTAGGTTGTGTACGTTTGACGTCACTACTTTGAAGCGAGTTTATCACCAGTGCCTCTGGCAGAATTCTAGCGAAAGATGAATGGAAGGGGTGGATGTTAACAGTTTCGAGGTCACCTTAGTGGAATGGGACTTACATCGTACTTTTCCATTATTTACATTTGGAACATCTTTCGCTTGCGTCTCGTATGCTGATAGGTAACTCAAAGAATTTGTAGCGTAGAGTGTCTCGGCTTAGCACTCAACCATGCAAATTCTATGATCCGTGATTACTTCCATCTTGGGGGCAAAGAACGCACAAATTGCCCTAGTGAGAATCAGTTCTGCACCACCGCAGTACATCGACCTGTTTACAAAGTCGGAAACGCATGCAATCCGAGGTTCAATTCTGCGCCCACCCTTTGAGACAAGGGACCCGCTGAAGTAATAATGACGTCATTCAGTTAAACCGACTGGCGGTAAAGCCTAAATAAATCTGAAGACCTGTTATAATCCTTCTTTGTATTCCAGTTCTAGCGTAAAATCCGGATGCTTGTACGGGGGAAAACCGTCCTTTTTAAATTATTTGAATAGTCAGTAACATATCTGTCAAGTTATTCCCCAAGTCCACTAATACTACACAGTACCTTATGAATTTATCTAATTACCTAATGTACATACTGAGGCTTTCACGGCCGGCGTCATAACTAATAAATGAATTAAAACTATCCGGGCTTGTAGGCCGTGGTCTAGAAGGCATCGTGGATACCGACGTTTCGACAAGTACAGCGCTTGGCATCTTCAGGGTGAAGTGTCTGCGGTGGTCGGAGTCTGAATGGCGCTGTACTTGGCGAAACGTCGGTATCCACGATGCCTTCTAGACCACGGCCTACAAGCCCGGATAGTTGTAATTCATTTATTAGTTTCTAATTACCTAGCTCTCCCAGAAACATGCGCCTTTTCATATCAGTGGACTTGGGGAATAACTTGGCAGATATGTTATGAGTATTCAAATAATTTCACTGACTTCTTTTTCTGCTCTTCGTGGATTAGGCTCTACAGCCTGTTCCGATGCCCATTTTTTTTCTCAGTCTCCCCAAATCCCTCTTTCCTCTCGGAGCATATCTCATAGCTGCTGCAGATAGCCTTTTTCCTGATATCGTTTCCAAATGTTGACACATTCTGTTATTTGACGTTATTTTATAACTATAGCTTTTAAAACTTAAAAGAAAAGCAAGGAATATAAAAGCACACTAGGAAATACGTGCAATATACTCACTTTAAAACAAACATAATTGCTTTGTTTACTGTGACGTATAACAAGAGTTTGCATTTCGTTGCTGCTTGTAAGAGAAACCATAATGAAAGAGAGATGCCGGGATTTCTACTACAATACTGTTTCCATTATTAGATATATGAACCATTTCCTGTTATCGCTGCTTCTAATGCTGTTTCATTTGATTGGCCAGAAAGCCTTTTTATAAACACTTCATTGCTATTAAACCGATATTTATATTAAGTAAAAGCGAATTATCTACGCTTACGCGTTTTTGCTTTCTCTACTACGTATTTACATAAGCTAAAGAAGTATTGTGGCATTTCGTGGGGTTTTAGGGGATTATTGTAGTGTATTTGGGGGGGGGTTGTATGTTCTGAGTTTGGCAACATTGGCCGGCAGTGATGTAGGGATTAGAGAGGGGAGATAGCAGGTACTAGTATATACCGACACTCGGTGGTGTCTCTGCCTCTTGTGTGTGCAAGCATTCCCTTGCCGTCCTGTTCATGTAAAAGTTAGGAATTTTGTAATAATAATAATGCATGAATAACTTTAGCTGCGGCCCTATGCCTGAGTCAGTTACGTTGTAAGACAATGCAAATGCGGTCCATAAGAGTGCTCTCCCCCTAAAATATGTTTGGGTTCGTAACAGTATTGTATTCTACTAAAAAAATCGATATCGAGATTTCAACGAAATGTATAAGGCCCACTGAACACCCCCCCCAAAGCATTTTTAGAACAAGCATAACTCTAAAGCGAAAAATCTCTTTAATAGGAGGCGTGTTTTTAAAGTAAGTACCGTTTTAATACTTTGCCCCTGCAGTGCTCCAGTCCCGATTCTGAGCATACGCGATCACTTCTTCCATTCATTAGGAAGCCAGACGCAGCTGTGAGCCATCGTCACTTTGCGTTTTCCTGTTGTTAGAGCGTTTCGAAATGATCAGAATAATCGAACGATCCGCCGACTGTGAAGTCAGATCACTGATACGAATGCGAGAAATGTTACTCCAGCATTACTAGTAGCATTATTAAACTTTCCAATTCATTATTGCCTCAAGGTTACCTCATTGTTAGCAACTTTTGACCTATATTCTCACAGCTCCTACATTATTAAATTACGTAATACATTCACATAACATTAAACATGTACACAGTAATATAAACATTAATACAATGACTGTTATATACATTTTATATATTATATTATACACATATTGCTTTAAGGCGGGCTGTTACATTATATATTATATAATTAGACTGAAATCATTTAAATGTTAAAAATACTGCCTCAAGGATTGCAGAAACTGTGCTCAAGGTGAGTGTTCAAAAATCTTACTGATGAGCACAAGAACATGCGATCTGCCGCTGCACTGATTTTTCTCACGCGATATGCTGAGGAAGGCTATGATTTGCTGACGCACGTCGTTACACACATGTGTGTCACATATCACTCCTCAATCAAAGCAACAATTCATGGAGTGGAGGCGCACAACACACTCCGTGAAGAAGAAGTTCAACAAACGATATCCATTTGCAAGATCATGTGCACGGTTTTCTGGGACAGACAAGGTGTTTTGCTGGTTGAATTCTTACTCAGGAATGCGACAGTCAATAAAGAGGTCTATTGTGAGACACTAAGAAAGCTCCGTCGTGGAATACAGAACAAAAAGCGTGGGAATGCTTTCGCGTGGAATATTTTTGGCCACACACAGCCAAACTCAAGATCTGATCCCATCATCTCGTGGGAACAATTCGTTCACCCTCCCTACAGTTCGGATTTGGCACAAGGCATACAAAAACTGGTTTCCCGTCTCTACAAGTGGCTGAATAACGGCGATGACTATTGGAAAAGTAATGTAAGAAGTAAGGTAATTAATAGTAATAAAGTATTTGGAATATAATGTTCTGTTATTTTTTAAAAAATATCGGTGCTATCTTTAAAAACACGCCTCGTACAAACTTGATATTTAAGTTCAGGATCCTCCAAATACACGACACGAAGATTTTGAAGAAAACACCCCCACCCCAAACTACTCTTTAGTTTGGAACGTTTCAAAGTTATATTTTCTCAAAAACTGCATTAACGACTTTGCTTAACATACCATATATTAAAGATATTCAGCGACAACTAAGATGTCTGTTTAATATCGTTGTTCCCTTTGTATCTATAACAAAATATGTAATATAGGTATTTCTGCAAAGGTTTATCTGGATTAAAATGAAGTAGATAGGAAAATAATCTCTAGTAGGAACAGTTTGTATATCCATTAATAGGCGATAGAGGGTAGAGAAAGTCATGTCAATGTAACACAAATTTTTGTTGAGTTCAATATCCGCTTCTAACCTCTGAGGTCTACAGAAGCGATGACTCTGGTGCTCTATCAACTATCATTGGTGTTTTATTGCTTCATTTCTTGAAAAATGCTATCTTCCAATTTCATATGTGACTGATTACAGCCAGAGGACTAAATTAGGTAGAAAATATTCCAATAATTAAGCAGCAAACACGAACCAGAACTCTGTATTGACAGCACAAGCCTTTGCAATCAGAGTTGCTAATTCTGGGAACTATTTGATACTCGTACATAGTAAACAGAAACCAATGCTCCAGAAACCCAGGAATTTGATGTTTTCCCTTTGCATCAAAGCTAATGAATGTTTCATGATATCACGATAACATGTCAGTCAAGTAATCTATGTACCTAACCTGAATTATTGTTTATGACAGCTTAATTTCGGTGATGCCATATTTTTTCTTGTCTGTCGGGTAGCCGTGTTCTAGAAACGTAATTCACTGTGCTATGCTTTTACTTTGTCTACTACGTACAGTAAGTAGGGGGAGTATTCTATTCCATCCAAAAATTCGATGTCGAGATTTCACCGGAAATATATTATGTTTTGAGGCCCCCTAAACCCAAAATAATATCTTTTTTTAAAAAAATTCTGATGTGTTACACTCACATGACTTTCTCTACTCTTGTACAAACTATTTTTACAAACGCTTATTCTCCATCTACTTCATCTTAATCGAGATAAACATTTGCAGACTCTATCTTATTGCTAATTTTCTTGTAGATGTAAGGGGAATATATATTTACAAGGGCAATATAGAAATACAGTAGCCTTTAAGCACATACATATCTCTTAATAGCTGGTAGCTATGTGCAGCACCATTCTCTTTGCCACAGATTAATACTCTTTGCATATCCAAGACAAAAAGTGAATAACGAATTCCCATTTGAGAAAATAAGTATTGAAAAATTTAAGGGAATAACAAGTAATATCTCGAAAATGGTTCACTCAACAAAAAAATGTATATGACATAAATTGTGTATTTTAACGCGATCTACATTTTTTGTGTAGTAAAATTTTGTCTATTTCTTATGGTTTACCAGTTATGCAAAAGTCGTTCAAAATGAAGAATACTTTTGGAGACATTCCCAGAAAATTCAAAATATACATTTTATTTGTCATAAAAATATCTTAAACATATGATATTTTTATCAAAATCGTTAGAGGCGTTTTTGAGAAAACTAAAATTTTCGAAAAATCTTCAATGTAAAGGGTAATTTGGGGTGGGGGGATTTTCTTGAAAGCCTTCGTGTCGCATCCTTGGAAGATATTGAACCTAAATACCAAGTTTGGTGTTTATCCGACTGTTCGTTTCTGAGTTATGCTGTTCACAGACACACACACAGAGAGACACACAGACACACACAGACAGACACACAGACACGCACACGGACATGTTTATAAAAATGCTTTTTTGGATTCAGGGGGTCTCAAAACATGTATTTCCGGTGAAATCTCGGTATCGAATTTTTGGGTGGAATACAATACTTCCCCTACTTACTATACGTAGTAGAGAAAGTAAAAAAGGTGTGTGTGTGTGTGTGTGTGTGTGTGTGTGTGTGTGTGTGTGTGTGTGTGTGTGAAGAGCATAACTCAAAAAGAAAATCGGAAAAATACCAAACTTAGGTTGTTCAGTATCTTCCAAAGATGCGAGACGAAGATTTTCAAGAAAACATTATTCGAAATGTTTGATTTTCTAAAAAAATGTCTCTAACGATTTTCATTAAAATACCATATATTAAAAATATATACGTAAAAAATAAAATCCATATGTAATTTTCTGAGAATAGCCTATGAAGTCCTCTTCATTCCGAAGGCATTTTGTGTAATTTTGTATAACTGGTAAAGTTAGCGATAGACGAAAACGTACTACACAAGAAACATAGATATTATTAAAACACACAATTTATTTTTTTGTATGAACCATTTTCGAGATACCGAATTGTTCAATACTTCGCCATTCTTTTAAAGTCCTGTCAGCATTCAGTTGTTTCTCGCGATTCAATTGAAACAGTATTGAATTTTAAGGTCAACATATAGTGTCCAGTTCTTAAACATTTGACTATCGCTGTTCCCTTAGTATCTATAACGAAATGTATAATGTAGCTATTTTTGTACAGCTTTATCGAATTAAAATAGAATAGATAGAAAATAATAAGCTTGGGGAGAACAGTTTTATATCCACTAATAAAGGACAGAGGGTAGAGAAAGTCATGTGAAGAATGAAGGTTCTTACGCTGTGGCAGAAAACCTCTGGTGGAACTCTTGTTATTATTTGTTCAGAGCTTTCCCCCATTGTTTTCCCCAGTTTTAACTCCTATACCGCTTAATTTCGAAATTTTCTTTCTCAAATGATTGAATCATCGCATGGAATTACCGCCCACAGTATCCGAGTACTTAAATAAGAGAAGGCAGGATAGAGTGCTATTCAAAGCTTTCTCCCCCTTCCTTTTTACCCGGCGCCCTCAATGAAGTTTCGTACAAAGAGACTAAAGGTAGTCAGTGAATACGTTAATTAATATAGTACCAATTTTGCCTTGAATGACTGCCCGCCGCCCCCGCGGCACTGGTATGTGAATCCCTTCGTGCAGTAGGACGGTGGAGGACCGGCCCACCGTTTCTCTCCTATATGAATATACGTTTACAATTCGTTCAGCGTATGGGGATTAGTTGCATAAACCTTATATTTAAGCATTTGCCACAAGTATTCAACTCACAAGGATTTATATCTAAAGAGCGAACAGGTTAGTCGGTTTTATCATTAAAAACATGCTTCCTGACTGATTTGCAGTTGCATAGCATAGAGTAACCATGGGCACGTTCTGTAGGTGTCAGTTCTCTGAATAAAGGTGTCAGTAAATGTTCACATGGTACCTATTAAGAGGTTATGGTTTCGTGAAACAACTTTTGCATCGTTTCTTATTGCATTCTTAGCACAGCACATATTTTTTATATAATTGGTGTGGACTTTCGGAACTCCAATAGGTATCTAGTGTTGTGTATTCACGTGATCCAATAGATGCACATAAGCTTAATCGGAAAATTATGACATGTTGGATTCACATGGGTTTCTCTACTCACTCTTCTGCAAACTACTCTTATAAAAGTTTACTATTCTATGTATTTGTTGTTAATCGAGATAAACTTTCGCAACAAAGTTTTACATTTCGTTTTAGATGTAAGCAGGATATGTACAGTAGGTCAAAACGAGAGTCAGATTTTTAAAAAGCAGATCGCTAGATAATGGCTTTGAAATTCCGTTCTGTATGCATAACCACGAGAAAAACTAATAGCGACTTACTGATTCAAAACAGTAAAAGATTTTGAACATTCAAACCCATACCAAAGGTTATCTCGGAAATGGTTAACTCCACAAAAAATCTATTTGATTTAAATTGTATGCTTAATGAAATCTACTTTTTTTTTGCAGAAAGATTTTTTCTATCTCTTATGGTTTTCCAAAATATATTAAAATCAATCAGAATGAAGACGAACTCACAGTCTATTCCCAGAAAATTCAAGATATACACTTTATTTCTTACGTAAATATATTTAATACATGGCATTTTATTCCAAATTGTTACTCCCATTTTTGAGAAAATGGTATAAGGCTGATAACTGGTGTGAATACTGCAATTTTTTCCACGTAAAAAGTAACTTTGGAGTTGTCGCATCTTTAGAGTGGCCTGGTAGGGTCTCGAGTGTATTATGTAGGATTCCCGAACTCGCCACCTTTGGCAGCACCGGGTTCTTCACCTAGCTTGCGGGTACACCAGGTAACACCGGAGCACTTCCATCATAAGGAAAGCTGAGCTCCATTTAATTCCAAACGCGATATGTTTGGCATAAAAAATAAACCTATTCAACTATTAAGAGTTATTCATCAACCAAAGGGTCGAAGAGCCACAGCATCCTACGAAACAACTGTCGAGGTGCAACATGCTGTCCTTCACACCAACCTAATACAAAACCACCATCTTAAAATAACCATGTCTTAACCATATCCTGCGTATCGGCCAGTTGAGGGTGGGCACGCCGCCTGCCAGCAGTGAAGTAGAAGTAGGGTTCTGCACGGGCCGAAATTTTTACGCCCGCCCAAGTCCACGATATGCTGTACCACCCGGGCCGGGACCGATTGTCTAATTTTGTTTTACATAACATTATTTTGTGGCTATAATAATAATAATAATAATAATAATAATAATAATTATTATTATCATTATTATTATTATTATTATTATTATTATTCTTGGAAAGGTAGAATCAGGCGACTGAAAAATGCAATGCCATAGCCGGGATTTGAACCACAGATCTCCCGGTCTCCGTCCGGCTGCTCTAATCACTGAGCTACCATGGCAACATGCCGGCACGACACTAAATTCTCCAACTGATTCACATTTTTCCCGGTAAACCACAAGGAGATCCGCGAAGCGACCTGGCTTTGATTTCCGATACCGGCATGAGAATTTTTTCCCCTGCTGGGGAGCTTGGTGATGGATACACTCAGGTTCCTTGGGACCAATTAAAGAGCCGCTTTACAGAAACAGTGGCGCCGCTGAGATCCTGGAATCCGCATGTAATAAGCAGCATATTCGGCATACTGCCTTATTCCCACTGCCACTCCTATTACTGCACTCTGTCTAGAATGTCCTGGGTGTGGGCAAACGAGGGAGTTTGCAACTGCCGTATTGCTGTAGCGTTATTCGCTATTGGCCGAAGAGAGCATTTATTCATTTATTATTACTAGTATTACTACAGTTATGTATGTGTGCGTGCAGTGATAATGGTACTATTCCAGATTTATTATCAACACAGACTAAAAAAAATGTGATAAATCAACTTTTTGGTCTTTATTTTCTCTTTATATGGAAAAGTTTTCGTTAATTCTGATTTTCTCAAAAATGACGCTACTGATTTTGATTAAATTGCCATGCGTTTAAGATATTAAATGACAAATGAAATGCTTTGTTGAATGTTATCAATTAATTTTTACCGTGGGCCGGGCTTAGGCCCGAGAGGTTGGCTCGAACCCGAAGTGGAAGTGGCAGATGTATGTTCCACGGATAATATGCAACTTGCGGCTGAATCGGGAAGTAGGCAGTGGACGTTCTGCACGTTACGCTAGGCTAGCCACACCGACCTTGTCCCTGCACAGTTGTGCTATTGAAGGGGAAATATCAACCTTTCATTTCTCATGAACTTGATCATTGCCTGGCTGAGGAAAACGGCATTCGTCACGCCGGAGATCGTCAAGTCATGCTTTAATTGGCCATTAAGTGCATCTCGGGCATTCTAGTGCGGATATGAAAGGAGTTGAAGGCTAAATTGTCAACCACAACTTCGCTGTTCAATCCAACTTATTTATCTTGGAGTCTAATAAGCAGCAGTTTTCTTCATGGCCGTAGTATTACAATGCCAAACGAGCGGGATGGTTCAGTCGGCAACGTCGTGGCCCGCATTCCGGCGACCGTCCACTCTGATCCATGGGTTTTATCGAGGGTTTTCCGGGTCGACAGGCGAATACTGGAGTAGTTTATTTCATTCCCCGAATTTCCTGCCCCTCCATTTCGTTCTATTAATCATTGTATTCATTCTTCACCACGTTTGGTCTGTTTCAGGGTTGTAGGATCGGAATGGTGTTTTGAGGAGCGTGACAGGGGAAAAGGATGCTCTTTTTTAACTTTCTCCGTCCCTCGGCTTCGGCTGGTTGCCGGGGTATAAGGACGGCATTAGACCCTATGTGGGGCGGAGTACCCGGTATGCCTGGGCATTTATATATGGAAACTGCAAGGACCCTGTCACTGCTGTGCAGTCACCCCTCTGTGACCCCTTCCTCCCAGGGGCGCCCCGTCAGGTACAATATCCGGATTAACTGGATGATGATGATGATGATGATGATGATGTGTGATTGGTCTCCCTACAAAAAAATGAAAGCCGCTAGTTTTCTTTGTAATGAAATTATTTGTATCATGAAAATCAATCAGCCAGGAACTTTCTTTCCTTGAAGAGATAGATGGGAGAGTGAAGGCTATGAAATACCCCCAAAAGTGTGAATTAACTTTTGGAAGCTGTCCACATAATAATACCGCATGTATGTGAAATGCTATCGCTAGTTATATGCAAACATTTGTTTTCACACCCGCTACACCTTGCTCTTAGCGTGGCCTGTCACAGCCATTTCAAACTCAGCATTTTTGTTGCAATATTGTGTCTTTAGTCCTGTCTCTACAGGTGGATAATTACAACAGTGGTGTGATAAACGATTTTGTGAGAATAAAGTGGGATAAAGCACGCGCTAGGTGAAATTATGGCGTATGGTGCTTAAGCAGCGACTCAGAGGCATGCCTGTCCAAGGCAGTTAGAGAGGGGGAATACATGACCCAGTGAGTTACCCCTCAAAAGGGTTTTTTCTAAGTTGCTGAACTATAATAAGGGTTTGCAAAGCCTATGTATTAGAATCTGAACACATTGGAGTTGTAAAAAAATATATCTACTTGCGAAGACTGTCGGAGGAGAGGTTAAGGAGGTAAAGACGTTCCGCTTGTGTGGATATCGGGATTTTTCATCCATTAGGAATACGGAATTACAATTATAAGGGGTAAAGGGAAGGATTAACCCTAGATGGTGGTACAACGACTTCATAAAGAACAGCGGGAGGCATATGAAGTTAATTAAAACGTCATTCGAGTTTAAAAAGCTCCGTGAAACACGTAAGCCAGCTAGTGTTTTATACAAGCAAGCTTATACATTTCGTCTTCGTCCAATGTTTGGAAATTATTTTGATTCTCTCTTATGACCTAGATTTCCTCGTCGTCCGATAAATGCAACTCTGCCATAAATGGACGCTCTTTAACTGCTGTGGTCCTTAGCGTCCCATTCTGTATTGGGCGTGAAAGACCGGTAATTTTGTTCACAGGCCTCTTTATCACGCTTGAGGTTCTTTTACGTGCCGTAAATCTACGACACGGGACCACCGGCTTTACCTCCCTTTCGAAGGAAGTCATGTTAAGGATTTTACGCCCGAAAAAAGTCCATCGCTCTCCGGCGGGTTTGAAACCGCGACCTCGGGAACTAGAGGCTAGCATGGTAACCACTAGACCACGGAAGACGACACAACTCTACCATGATTACTATTGGTAATCATAAGAACTGTGTCATCCTGAGCGTGAAAACATATTTGCCGGATAGGACGTATCGGCTTCCCTAACTAACTGAAAAACATATCGGCAAAGACGTATTCCGACTAGTGTTACCCAGAGGTTGTACAACGTCAATCGCTAAGAAATTCGGTAAATAGCTTTATCGATAATTTATAGGCAGATTGTAGAATGCGACCTGACCAGCGCATCAAAGAGACAGTGTCTGCGCAGTGGCTTCTCTCACCCGCCTTCGTGTGTGCTCCTTTTGCTTTAGGACGCCAAACAACAATACTGATATTCCATACCTCCTTACATATGTGAAGACAGAGCTCTTCCCTCTCCTCGACTTACTTGTCTGCCACACATTTAGCAGTACAAATGCGTCGATATCACTGTACCACCTACACAGTGGGTCGGCGTAAGTTCTTATACATCCCATTGCACCGGCCCTCTAAATTTCTACGCGAGTTATAACTGGCTCACGGCCAACGATTTATAACCAAACATGAACAACCCGAGCAAGGCGGCGTCGTGATAACGTGTGGGACTCGCATTCGTCCCGGATTATATACCCGGCGATCGTCTACTCTGACCCATGGGTTTTTCGTGGTTTCCCCGGGGCGGCAGGCGAATGCTGGGGTGGTTCCTCTTCTACCACGACTTTCCTGTCCCTTATTTCCGGTACCCATTATCTTCATGCCAGCAGTTTCAGGGTTGTAGGACCAAGAGACGGTGTTCGGCGGGTTGCGGCTGGGCAGTGGCACGCCTCCGAAGTGGAAACACCAAAGGGGACCGTCGGGGGTTAGGTTCTCGTTGGTGGGGTTGGGTGGCGGCGGATGCGTTCTATCTGTAAAGAACGCTAGGACTTAAATTGAAATTGGTTTATTTATGGAGTGTTTCTTAGCGTCCCATTCTATATTGGGACATTCTATAGTCAAATGTTTAAGAACTGGAGGCAAATACGCTGAGTTTAAAACGCCATACTGTTTCCATACAATCACGAGAAGCAGTTGAAAATAGACAAAGTATTGAACAATTCGAGCCATTAATAACGGATATCTTGGAAACGGCTTTGGCACAGAAAAAATTACATTAAATAAATTGTGTATCTTAAAAGAGGTCTATATTTTTTGTGGTGTAAAGTTTCATCTATCGCTTAGTTTTCCGACTATACAAGATTATGTTGCCCACCTCTGTGGTGTAAGGATAGATTTTTCACATTCAAGAGGTCCTAAAATTAAAATTAAATTGAGTTTTATTTATGGACGCTCTTTAAGTGCTGTGGTCCTTAGCGTCCCATTCTATATTGGGCGTGAAAGGCCGGTAATTTTGCTCAGAGGCCTCTCTATCAGGCTTGAGGTTCTTTTACGTGCCGTAAATCTACTTCCCTTTCGAAAGAAAGCATGTTTCTTTAAACAGAATCATTCCCCATCCTCCCCAGAGTCTGCAAGTGTGAAAGTGAGTGTGTTAAATGATAAATAGATATAAAATCGAAATCAAAGAAACCTACAGTTCAGGCATTAATAACATAAATTTGTGCCCCATGTAAAAGCCACCAATATGACCATAGAAGCTTAAGGCGACTACAAAAATGAAAAAAAAAATAGAGTTTGCATATTACAAGGCATTTTGTTACTAAGGGATCCACGCGGAAAAAAGTGAAACCGCATTTTTTGGATGCATTCATTGCAGATGCCGACTGGGAGTTCAACTTGGAAATACTTAACCAATGTTACGAATTTGGATTCATGTTAATGATTCAAGAATATGTGTTCATGAAAATTGTTTCAGCCGTTTTTGACAAAATCAAAATCATGTAATATTTACACTGCAACATATAGTTTGGGGTGAAGGGGATATCTCCTTTAAAGTCTTTATGTGGCACCCTTAAAACATGATGATCATAAGTTTCGTATAATTCGAATTTTCAGTTTTTAGTTGTTTATATTGTTCTCACCCGGTATCTTTATATATATTCACGGACCTTTTTAAATGATTGGGTTCAGGAATTTTAAAACGGTATCCCGGGTAAAATCAGAATTTCCAATTTTTGTGTGAAAATTACCATACTTCCTATACTGTCCGTTCAATGACGTCTAGCTAGGGTGTGGGGGTGCCCTTCCAAGCACGTACGGGTTAGCTAGTGGAAGGGGTTAGTGTTTGCTTGGCCTGAGGCAAATGAGACTATTGGATGTTTTCCACTGTATGCGTCACGGGCGGCACGAGTTCAGTATACTGCCTACCCCTCCCACCACCTAAAGTTTCACCTAAGAAAAATCAAACCACCCCCTAAATAAAACTCGCTGAACAGATAGTAATATTACTTATAGGTAAGCGGTAGAGAGCGGGGGGGGGGAATCGGCTTGGAGTAAGCGTTAAACCCGGATAATCGTGTCGATTCGATACAAACAACTGGATAAAGTAGTGAATAAAGTTTTTTAATACATATATAGTAAAGGTAAGTAAACTGTTACCTCGTTTCGGACCCTTTTATTCCTCAGATAAAGGCAGTAAAAGAAAATAAAAATAAAATACTATTGCACCTATATTGGTTATGTTGCCAGTAGTGTTTTAACACACAATAATAACATTTACTGGAATGAAACTAGTACGCATATGCTATTCGAGTAACTGAAGTAAATTGCTACTGTATCCTAAAGTACATCAAAATAGCATCTTTTTCATACTTCCACAGCACACTATTAAATGGACAATAATACTATTGTAATAGTATAGGGGCAATAGTACTCATAGTCATAAAATTATAAAGCTTAAAAAAAGCAACCATAAACAAACTCAATGAAGGCATAATGCAGGCTGTTGCTTATAAGTGAACTAAAATGACAGTTATGCACTAATGCAGGTATATATTTTGCAAGCTTTAATTTGCTCGGAAAGATAATTTTCAAAGTATCATTCAAAGAAATTATATTCACTCATATAATATTAGAAGCAGAAATGTACCCAAGTGTGTGGATTGTCTAAAACAATTACTAATTCTCCCATCATGGTAGTAAAGATAGGAAACAATCTTCATCCCAGGTTTATCAATCAGAAAAGAAGGCTTTTAATAGGGTTATCTCCGGTAACTTAACATTTGAGACAGTATTTTTAATCCTTAAATATTTTTCAGTCAAATTATTCAGTAAATTCAATAACAGCCCGCCTTGAAGCAATATGTGTATGTAATAATTTGTAAAATGTATGTAACAGTCATTGCATATGCTTATATTATTGTATACATGTTCAATAATGTTATATGAAAGTATTACGTAATTTAATAATGTAGGAGCTGTGAGAATAATAGGTTAAAAGTTGCTAACAATGAGGTAACCTTGAGGCAATAATGAGTGAGAATGTTTAATAATGCTACTAGTCATTATTGGGACGACAATAATGTAAATAAAAGTGACAGTTTATAAAATAGCCAATCAACAACCAGAAAAGGCTCTAGTTAAATGCAGATATTCTATTGCAGTAGGATTAGCCAATCAGAGACCTGAAATACAGAAATTTACAAGTTTAGACGGTTTAAATATATTCAGTTGCCTGCAGACAGCTGTCATAACTGGATGCGTTGCTTGTGCGTCCTCGAGAGATTTAATACGTATTCGTGCGAGATGAAAAATTAAGTTTACGTGTTAAAAAGTGCAAGTAATTAATAAAAGGAATCTAACAGCTCTCTATATTAGTGAAGTGCTATTTATTTGTGTCAAGGATTAATAAAAAGGATTGAATTAAAATTTAAAATCTGTGTAAGCCTACATTCTTGTCGCATCACGCCCTGCCAAGACATCCATGTCTCTAAAATAATACTGACGCAGCCGAGGGAAACATAAATATAATATCTAAAGAAACGGTCAAATTACAAAGCTAATATTTTTAAACTTGGGGCGAAGGTTACCAGAAACTGGTTACCATACGTACGGTTGCAACAACTGCTACAAGTTCGGCTTCCCAACGGTTGAAATATAATACAACTCCTTTAATACAGCAATACGACCTACTTCACTATTCGTGATATTAATGCATTTTTAAATAGAAGTATAGTTTATTACTTTCTCTACTACGTATAGTAAGTAGGGGAAGTATTGTATTCCACCCAAAAATTCGATACCGAGATTTCACCGGAAATACATGTTTTGAGACCCCCTGAATACAAAAAAAGCATTTTTGGAAACATGTCCGTGTGTGTGTGTGTGTGTTAAACACCAAACTTGGTATTTAGGTTCAGTATCTTCCAGAGATGCGACACGAAGGTTTTCAAGGAAATCCCCCCACCCCAGACTACCCTTTACATGGAACATTTTCCGAAAATTTTAATTTACTCAAAATGGCTTTAACGATTTTGATTAAAATATCATATGTTTAAGATATTTTCATGACAAATGAAATGTATATCTCGAATTTTCTGGGAATGTCTCCGAAAGCATTCTTCATTGTGAACGACCTTTGCATAACTGGTAAACCATAAGAGATAGACAAAATTTTACTACACAAAAAATGTAGATCGCGTTAAAATACACAATTTATATCATATACATTTTTGTTGTTGAGTGAACCGTTTTCGAGATATTGCTTGTTGTTTCCTTAAATTTTCCAATACTTATACTTTTTCTCAAATTCGTTATTCATTTTTTTTATTTGCTGGACATGCAAAGAGAATGGAATGCGCCACATAGCAACCAGCTCTTAAAATATTTTACTATCGCTTAAAGTCTATCATATTCCCCTTGCATCTACAAGAAAATTAGCAATAAGATTGACATCTCGATATCTCGATTAACATGAAGCAGATGGAGAATAAGCGTTTGTAAAAATAGTTTGTACAAGAGTAGAGAAAGTCATGTGAGTGTAACACATCAGATTGTTTTTTTTTTTTTTAAGTTTTTCAAACAGTCCTATGATTAGCAGCATGTTTATATTGTAGGTACAACTATTACCTTGTCTATTACACTAATAAGAAGTGTTCTCTGACGTATACAACAAACAATCTATTAAGTACAGATTTGTATTTCATTATATAGGCCTTGGAAGTATAAAAGCTGTGACGTATCCGCATCATTTATCTCCAAGAATAAATATAACTGGACTATAGCTTCTATACTTCACCCATGGTGAACGCTCTCATAAACAAGGAGACGGAACCCACGTCGGTTACAGCCAAATCGCTTCAAAGAGCAATGCACATCGAATCTGCCTTTACGAACACCTTTCTCTGCCACTTGTAATTCTGTTTATAGCACGAAGGATGATGACGAAATGCCTCATTTCGTTTCAAGTTCTGAACGAGCGTTGAGAGGGTTTAGAAAATAACTGGCAGGCTGTAAACCAATTTGCGGCGGACGGACAGCGCGAATCATTTGGCACAAGTTTTATGATGCAGAGGAGGTGGTGATATATCATCATTATTCTCAGCTTGATAACCTTGATGAGCAATACCGGCTTGTTTTCTGTAGCACTGTCTAATTGCACACTTTACTATACTTCTTCATGGGGCACTTCAATTCGCACGGTCCTAATTTGCAGAACCTGGCACATGGATTTGTTCCTGCATAAGCTTTACTTTTCCCTCTCAGCAGAGCCTCAGCACCTACAACATATGGTGGCTTTAATTATGATTGGAGAGCACACTGCTCAAACAATGTATGCACGTGATAATACTTTCAGTGGAAGATTTGTAAAATTTACAAAACAAGTTTTTCAAGTATTGAGAACGGTGATCAAGTAATACGTTTTTTTTTATTTATTAAGGCTGAATATGTTATATTGTTGTAGGAATTGTATTATATTTCAACTTTTGCGGAGCCGAACTTGTAGTTCCAACCGCACATATAGTAAACAGTTTCGGGTAGCCGTCGCCTCAAATGTGCTTTCAGGTGGCCTTTGCCCCAAGTTTAAAAAAATATTAACTTTGTAATATAACTGTTTCTTTAAATATTATATATTTATGTTTGCCTCGGCTGCGTCAGTATTCGTTAGAGACACGTTTCTCTTAGCAGGGAGTGGTGCGACTAAAGAATGTAGGCTTACACAGATTATAATTTTACTTCACTCCTTTTATTAATACTTGATAGGATTTAAATAACACTTCACTGATATATATATATATATATATATTCTTTTTATTAATTAATTACACGTTTTAACACGTAAACTATTTTTCGTTTCACACCAATACGTATTAAATCTCTCAAGGATGTTTCTTGCGTCCGGTTAGCAACACTGTTTGCAGGCAACTGAACTCTAAATTTGTAAAATTTTCTTCTTTTCAATTTCTGATTAGCTAATTCTACTCCAATAGAATACCTTCATTTAACTAAAGCTTTTTCTGGTTGTTGATTGGGTATTTTATAAACTGTCACTAAAATTACATTATTGTTACTCCAAGAATCACAAGTAATACTGTTAAACTTTCTTACTCATTATTGCCTCAAGGTTACCTCATTGTTAGCAACTTTTAACTTACAATTTTCACAGCTCCTACATTATTAAATTACTTAATATATTCACATAACATTATTAAAAATGTTTACAATAATATAAGCATATGGAATGACTGTTACATACATTTTACCAATTATTACATACACATATTGCTTCAAGGCGGGCTGTTATTGAATTTACATATTATATGATTAGACTGAAATTATTTAAGTGCTTAAAAATAATGCCTCGAAGCTTTTGACACTGTTTTACTTGAATTACTTTTAATTAAACTACGTTTAAATCATTTTTGTTTGAATTTGTTGAAGTCCTGTTTAAATCAAAGGTATCAATATGGACATTTTAATACTATTATAGGTTTTAACCTTAAACTTGTTAAATATGATGTTCCTCAAGGGTCTATTTTAGGCCACTTGGTTTTTTATAATATATGTTAATGACCTCCCTTATAATATAAAAGAAAATTGCCTTATTGCTTTAATGTATGGTGATGATCCTGCCCAAATATAGATCTTTCTCAAACCAAACTTGAAAGTTGTGCAGCTAAAATTATTTATTGGTGTAATGCTAATAACCAAAGTTTAATCTTAATAAAACTATCGATATGAGGTATAGTTTTAGTCCGGTGAATTATGATAAATCTGCTTCAGTTTTTAGGGATTCATCTTCACTGTAATTTAAGCTCGCAATCTCACACAGAGTATGTTGCTGGTAAGATTAATACAGGCATGTTTATGATCAGAGTGATTAGAAATTCAGATGCTTTAAAAGCTCTTTTATTGTTGTACTATTCATTTGTACATTGCTATTTTAGTTATGGTGTATTGCTATGGGGAGGTCACTCGTATGCTAAACAGATTCTTTGCAAAAAACGGTCGTTAAGAATTATTTTGTCATACCTCACCTTTGTCTCATTGTAAACCACTCTCTATTAAACTCCGTATTTTAAGTCTCCCATCAATCCATCCTCTCAGATCATATCTATGTTCAAAATAATATTAATGAATACACAGAGTGCTTTAATTGCATAATCATTTGACTCGTAATAGGTCTAAATTATATATTAAAAATCTGATGTGCAACACTAACATGACTTTCTCTACTCTTGTACAAACTATTTTTACAAACGCTTATTCTCCATATACTTCATGTTAATCGAGATGTTAATCTTATTGCTAATTTTCTTGTAGGTGCAAGGGGAATTGGTAGGATTTAAGCGATAGTCAAATCTTTTAAGAGCTGGTTGCTATGTGGAACATTGCATTCTCTTTGCATTACCAGGACAAAAAAAAGATTAATAACGAATATCCATTTGAGAAATGGTGTAAGTATTGGAAAATTTAAGGGAATAGCAAGCAATATCTCGAAAATGGTTCACTCAACAAAAAAATGTATATGACATAAATTGTGTATTTTAACGCGATCTACATTTTTTGTGTAGTAACATTTTGTCTATCTCTTACGGTTTACCAGTTATGCAAAAATCGTCCACAATGAAGAATACTTTTGGAGATATTCCCAGAAAATTCGAGATATACATTTCATTTGTCATGAAAATATCTTAAACATATGATATTTTAATCAAAATCGTTAGAGCCATTTTTGAGAAAATTAAAATTTTCGAAAAATGCTCCATGTAAAGGGTAATCTGGAGTGGGGGGATTTTCTTGAAAACCTTCGTGTCGCATCTCTGGAAGATACTGAACCTAAATACCAAGTTTGGTATTTATCCGACTGTTCGTTTCTGAGTTATGCTGTTCACAGACAGACACACACACGGACGTGTGTCCAAAAATGCTTTTTTTGGATTCAGGGGTCTCAAAACATGTATTTCCGGCGAAATCTCGGTATCGAATTTTTGGGTGGAATACAATACTTCCCCTACTTACTATAAGTAGTAGAGAAAGTAAAAAATCTAAATATTCTAAAATTTAAAATAACTTTGAATATGTATCATTAAATGTATGTAATCACTTATCTTAGGCGACCAGACAGTTAAGCTCTATCGCCTTTAAAAGGCATATTAAATATGTTCTCTTGGTTAATCCGTTGTATAATGTCAACGCATTTCTAGTGTGCACTTCTTTGTGAGGGTGCTATACATTTGTAGTAAATGTGCTTAGCAATAGAGTATATTCTTAATCTACATGTCACCAGTTTAACCAGAGAAAGAGCCCGATGGACACAGTGAGCACGTTTATGAGTAATTTTGTGCTATCAGTCACAGTATTGTAGAAAAGAGCTTTGAAAGACCGAGGTGCTTGGCAACCGCACTTTTACTTTCGTGGTTGATACAATAGCATATTGAGATACAAGAGCAGTAAGTGCACCTTGCAGAAAGAGGAAGCATTTTGAAACTACGAGACGGTATCGAGTTCCAGGTGCTCCAGTCCAGATACTTCAAATTACTGAAGTCACAGCATCAGGTGCTCACAGTCAGTGTAATAATCATATACAAACTTTTAGAGGCCCGACATTCGAACCAAACAGCTTCACACTATTACCAACCCAGCTTGGTGCTATTGCAGTGTCAAAATTAAGTGGGGGAAAGGTCCCTAATTTGAACCGCCTCTTAAATTGAACCGCTCCGATATTTTTCTAAACTGTTCGACAGGTGGCACCATAATCCTAGCAGAAGCGTAGCGTGTACAGCTATGAATGCTTGGAGTTGTTGACTTAGCATTCTGAACTGTGGTTTCAGTTGTATCAAGTGTTGTGTGTTTTTGGTGCTTCAGAAGTAATATTTGACTCATCTAGCTAAGCTTATACGACCAATTAGATAGGTTTGAGATGATCTATATATATATGTTATGAAGTCTTTATTTAGCAACATTATTCATGCATACTTTTTTTCAAGCAGCGTCTCTCCCTGTCACATAGATGCTAAAGCTTTCAAAATGGCGTGGCTCGTAAATTGAACCACTGTTTGAACCCTGTATTGAACTGGTCCAATTTAGGAAACCTATTGAAGTTCTAGGATTGCTCAACTGCGAATAGTATATCTTATGAATAAATATCGACATAATATGCTAAGTTAAAGCAAATCATGTTAAAAACAGTGGATGACATGAATATGTGAATTGTCTGAAATGATGGACAGATCCAGTGCGTGAGTAGTGGGATATGGCTACACCAAAAGTGTGCAAAAGTTAGTGCCAAGAAGAAAGTTTTATTGTGAAGACTGTGTATAACTGGACTCTATTGTATGAGAGTAAAAATTAGTAAATCTCTATATTTGAAAATAATACCTATTCAAAAACCAAGTGATTGACATTACATAAAAAAAGTCAAAATGTTTAAGGAAATAGCTATTGTTATCACAATTTTGGACTCTACTTTTGTTGCTGATAGATATTTGTTTTGAATGTACAATAAAATATGTGTATTTTGTATTAAGAAAAATACTTTCAAACTTAAAAGTATGTGGTTCATTTTAAGGACCACGTTCCCAATTTGAACCGATTTGCACCATCTCACGTTTTGAATGTTATTTGATTCATAATTGTATTAATTTTAAATTGTGTTGAGGATATTTATAGCGCAAGAATTTGTCACTTTAACGCTAGTGTTTCTGAAAAATTTGATTTGAAATTATAATTATTATTTACTATTTAGACTTAAGTGGTTCAATATAGGAACCTTTCCCCTAATAGTAATAGTAATAAACACTAATGAGTATAAACCTCTGCACATTAGTATAGTATATTCTCTTCAGGCACTTGTTATCTCAACTGCCATCTTAAAATAAAATTTTGACATCATTTTTGAGAAAAAGTAACAAGACTTTTCCAAGTACGGGGTAATTCTGGTTATTTTGTCGGTGAATGCTAGAAAGGTATTTGTCTGAAATACGGAATTTCATATTTAACCATTTTTACTCTCTATTACGTATAGTAAGTATATATTATAGTATAGTCGTCCTCCGTGGTGTAATGGTTACCATTTAGCCTCTAGTTCCCGAGGTCGCGTGTTGAAACTCGGCGGAGGGTGATGGCTTTTTTCGGCGCAAAAATCCTTAACATGGCTTCCTTTGGAAGGGAAGTAACGACAGTGGTCCCGTGTCGTAGATTTACGGCACGTAAAAGAACCTCAAGCCTGATAAAGAGGCCTCTGAGCAAAATTACTGGTCTTTTACGCCTCATACAGAACGGGACACAAGATTCATAGTAGTTAAAAGAGCGTCCTTAATAATAAAGCTACTTTTTTAGGGGAGTATTATATACCACCCAAAAATTCGATACCAAGATTTCACTGGAAATAAATGTTTTAAGATCCCTGAATCGAAAAAGAGCATTTTTAAAAAGTCCGTCCGTAGTGTGTGTGTGTGTGTGTGTGTGTATGTGTGTGTGAAAAGTATATGTGGAAAACGAAAAGTCGGACAAACCCCAAAATTGGTAGGTATTTGAATTCAGTATTTGCCAAAGATACGACACGAAGAAGTCTAAGAATATCCCCCAACATAACTATCCCTTACATGCAACATTTTGTGAAGTTTTCAATTTTTCCAAAAATGCCTATAACGATTTTCATTAAAGTACATATATTAAAAATATTTAGACGGGAAATAAAATGCATTTATTGAATTTGTTGGGAATAGCTTCTGAAGTCCACTGCATTTGGAAGGAATTTTATACAATCTTGTATAACTGGCAAACGTTAAGCGATAGACGAAAACACATTATCTACACAAAAAATGTAGGCCCCTTTAGAACGTACAATTTATTTTAAACAACTTTTTTGTAGCATAAACCATTTCCGAGATATCCGTCATTAAGTTTCGGATTGCTCGTACTTTGTCATTCTTTTAAAGTCCTGCCGACGGCCAGTTGTTTCTCACGACTGAATGGAAAAAGTATACAGGTCAAAGATTTGACTATCGCTATTCTCTTTGCATTTATAACGAAACGTGTGATGTAGCTACTTCTGCAACGGTTTATCTCGATTAAAGCTGAGAAGACAGAAAAATACGCATTCGGAAGACAAATTTTTATACTCATTAATAAATGATACAGGGTATAGAAAAGTCATGTGAATACCTTGAAAGTCGCTAGTGCGGAACTTTTCCTCAATCTTAGGTGAACAACAGATTGCAAATACATGCATAGATATTCTTTTTCATTCATTATTGTATTGTGCACCCGCGTCTGTCAAACTTAGGTTTCCTCGCTAATTGGGGTCCATGCCCTTCTTTGGTCTTTGTAACTGTTGACAAGATGCGATGGTTTTCCTTTCCTTCCGGTATCGCTGAACTTCTTAAAATATTATGACAAAATCTGTAGATACATTCACCCGTTTCCCCCCATCATATGTATCATTAACTGCAGCAGTCTTTATATTGTTATAGAAAATGTCGTGTGGCATCCTCTGATAGGCGAATCGTTTTTATTTCTCTACTACGTGTAGTAAGTAGGGAAAGTATTGCATTTCACCCAAAAATTCGATACCGAGATTTCACCGAAAATACATGTTTTGAGACCCCCTGAATCCAAAAAAAGCATTCTTTGAAACATGCCCGTGTGTGTGTCTCTGTGTGTGTGTCTGTGTGTCTGTGAACATCATACCTCAGAAACGAACAGTCGGATAAACACCAAACTTGGTATTTAGGTTCAGCATCTTCCAGACATGCGACACGACGGTTTTAAAGAAAATCCCCCCACCCCAGATTACCCTTTACATGGAACATTTTTCGAAAATTCTAATTTTCTCAAAAATGGCTCTAACGATTTTGATTAAAATGTCATATGTTTAAGATATTTTCATGACAAATGAAATGTATATCTCGAATTTTCTGGGAATGTCTCCAAAAGTATTCTTTATTGTGAACGACTTTTGCATAACTGGTAAACCGTAAGCGATAGACAAAATTTTACTACACAAAAAAATGTAGATCGCGTTAAAATACACAGTTTATGTCATTTTTGTTGTTGAGTGAACCATTTTCGAGATATTGCTTGTTATTCCCTTAAATTTTCTAATACTTATACTTTTTCTCAAATGGGAATTCGTTATTCATTTTTCTATGTCTTGGACATGCAAAGAGAATGGAATGCCCCACATAGCAACCAGCTCTTAAAATATTTGACTATCGCAAGAAAATTAGCAATAACATGAACATCTCGCTTAACATGAAGCAGAGGAGAATAAGCGTTTGTAAAAATAGTTTGTACAAGAGTAGAGAAAGTCATATGAGTGTAACACATCAGATTTTTTGGATTCAGGGGGGCCTCAAAACATGTATTTCCGGTGAAATCTCGGTATCGAATTTTTGAGTGGAATGCAATACTTCCCCTACTTACTATACGTAGTAGAGAAAGTAAAATGAGTGAAGAAGGTAATTTTCACGGTTCATAAGGAAAAATATTAAAAGCAGCCCAAGATGCAACTAATAATATACTTCCAGAAAAGTCAAGGAAAGTTTATGCAGTTAGACGAAATTCAAGGATTGGTGTGTGGGTAATGAAGCAGACGTAAATGAAGATTTTTGTTGGCATATTTTTATGAGAAGTCGAAAAGTATTAAAGCTTCGGGTCTTTGGAATGAATATTCCATGGTGAGATCAACTGTTTTGATTAATGATAATATTGATATCAGTAAGTTTGGAAAATTAAAGGCATTTTAAAGAGTGTTTTTTACGTCTTGTTGAGCCTGTATTTTATGTTTTGATAGGGTGTTTTGTTAGAATATAAAGCATAGATTTCGTTGCCTAGTAACTACGAACTAAAGCATCACTAATTATTATAGTAGTAGATACATATTATTTATGGTTGCACTCTGTGTGTGTGTGCGTGTGTGTGTGTGTGTGTGTGTGTGTGTTTAATTTATGGATGCTCTTTAACTGCTGTGGTCCTTAGCGTCTCATTCTATATTGGGCGTGAAAGACCGGTAATTTTGCACAGAGGCCTCTTTACCAGGCTTGAGGCTCTTTTACGTACCGTAAATCTACGACACGGGACTACCGGCTTTACTTTCCTTCCGAAGGAAGCCATACTAAGGATTTTTACGCCCGAAAAAAATCCACTGCCCTCCACCGGGTTTGAACCCGCGACCTCGGGAGGTAGAGGCTAGCATGGTAACCACTACACCACCTAGAACGACAGGTTGCACTCTCGTATATCCTCAGCTGCCATTTGATAACAGATATGATACTAAGACATTTGCAAGTTATTACAGTGATCCAATTCTTTGTCCAATACTGTGTTAGGAAAACAAAACGCTGGTTCAAACAGACATTCTTCTTTCGTGTAACTATTTTTAATCATCTAGGAGTTTTAATAGTGTCATATTTCTCCCATCCCTTACGGAAACAGAGCTAAATCACAATTAATAACATAAGAACGAGTGCTCTATCTTATAAGTTTCTCCAGATATGAAATGGGGCAAGTACAGTGTGTTCATAAAGTCACGCAACCCATGGGACATCGCATAATTTTGTTTTCTTTCTTTTACAACCGCGTAATCATGGTGTACACGTTAGAAAAGCGTATTTGTCACGTAGTACATCCGTTCTAGGAGTTATAGTAGTGCGGAGTCGTACACAGCAATTACGGAGTAATAATTCCAAAAAAAAAAAAAAAAATAAATCCTCCATCAAACAGCAATACGACAAGTTCCAGAAGACAGGGAATGTAGCGGATGCACCGAGACTGACCCACATGGGGACCGCATATGTTATGGGCATCAAGAAGTCAGAACGACTCTCCAATGGCACTGCCCACAGTGCGTTGTGAAAAGGGTTTAAAATTGTACCCCTATAAAATCCGTGCGGTACAGCAACCGCAGCCCAGATACCTGCAATCTCGACAACCTACTGTCGTTGGTTCATGGAATGGTTGGTGCATATCAAATGTAGAGGAATTGGATGATTGCTATTGAAAAACTGGGGCATGGTTGCAACTCGACGGATGCGTAAATGTCTAAAAATAATCTAATATGAGCTGCTGAAAACCACATGTGCCTCTGCATTCAAAGAAAATTAGTGTTTGATGTGCCAGACCAGAAGTCCCATCTTCATTGCTCTGTTTGAACACACAGTGACCGGTACATAGCAATGATGGAAGAATTTTTCAACAGGTTGCCAGTACAGAAGTTGAAGGACGCATGGTTACAACAGCGCATACGGCCTACAACACTATGCTTGATCTCAAGGGGGCTATGGCCAGTGCGACCTCCAGATTTAACACCTGCTGACCTTTTTTTTGGGGGGGGGATATCCAAAGTATGCTGTCTAGTAAATCATCCACACACTATTCCAGAATTGCGAGCGAATATTCAGAATAGTGTTGATGCCATCTCACAACAAATACTGAACACAGTGCTCAACAACATGATTGTGAAGAAGAAACATAACGACCACTTCCAGAACTTTATGTAAAATATAGTTTCCCCATGGGTTGCGTGACTTTTCGAACATGCTGTATAATTTCCATGGTTAACGAGTGGGGTAACATAAGACTTGCATTTGACAGGTCCGGGGTCCGAATCCCGGCTACCCAAATTGGGTTTTTTATGATTGGTAGGTGAATGCGTGGGTGATTCCTCGTAAACCACGAATTTCTTGTCTATCATTTTCTGTCCATTTCATTTTATGTTTCAGGTTCCTGTAGGGCTCGTTAGAGGAACCTACGCGGTTGATGATGACGCAAGCAGGTTCCTACCGGCGTAGGAATCACTAAGAACCTCCTCATTGCTCTAACCCTTCCGGCCTGAAAATGGGTCCTAACGTAAAGAGTGTACGTAGTACCACTCCGCTTTGACGTTTCGTGAAGCTTAGTGGAGGTTCCTCTTTTGCCCCTCAACAGCTGCTCAGCTGTTTAATTTCAGGAACTCAACGTTACCTCACCACGTTACTTTATGTTACTTTACTGCACAAGCACTGAGTATTAAAGAAGTACATGCCCCTAAACTTGAGCTAAATGTGCTAATCGAAGAATGAATGAAGATATATTATGAAATACTCCCGGCTGGGGATCAGAAGTGGTGATATCCCTTGAGTCGTTTTCCAGATTTATAAATCAGCCTGTCTACAACTTGGTCGCAAAGCCTTCACAGATACACCACTTGCTTCCGATGTTAATATGTGTGATGACATTCTTAACCGCACCGGCATATCATAACTTCAAACAAAAAGCTGAATACACTTAGAATACTTTTGGTGAAAAACATCACTTTGCCACTTCTAGTTCAATTACACTGCTGTGGCCTGTTACGCACTCAGGCATGATCACAACATAAGCAATGTGCATTAGTTTGACCGTTGCTTCGCTCCAGTAAACAACGCAGAAATACCGATGTCAGCACGGCTTGATAATAAACAGAAGCTAGGTACTTAAGTTCTTTTTAAATGAAACGATTATTAAAATGTTATCATTCTTCACCACCTTTATTAGTTGAAGTACAAGAAGGGAGATAATACCTGCATGCAGTGCAGTAACGAACTATTTTCATTCGCCGGAAGGATGTGCTGCGATGGCACGTGTATTTATTTACAGCAGGACCTTTTCTTGTTGGAGTAGAGCACGCATCGTCCGGATCTGGCCGTACTTCGAAACCCACCTCATTCCTTCCTTCCAGAGGTCATGTAAGATACAATGGGCCTACTGATGTACTTTGTATTCACTTTTAGGTTGATCCGCGTCAAAACAAACCCCAAGTGACCACTGCACCGCTATAATGTATCCTTCCGTCATTCGCACTAGAAATACTGTCACACTTTCAGACCATGTGGCCAGTACAAGCGGCACGTAGTGCAAAAAAGAACAGAGTCCTTATTTCGACAACTGAAACGGTGACTAGCATATTCTGTTAAGGGTTAAAGGTGATAAGATTGATAGTCGTAACAAAATAAACGTTTGCACATATAATAATAGTTAATTCTAAAATAAATGAGCGAAAAATAAAGTAATAGGTATGCGATAACTTAATTTATTCGCTCTCTGGAAGTGGCACTTTATTAACTGTTGGCGGCTCATTTTAAAAAAATAAATTGTGCACTGTTACGCGAATTGCATTCTTCTCAAGATCACTACATTCTTGCATCGCGTATTTCATATACTTGCTTTTTTTTCCGGGTGTAACCACTTTTCTCGATTCAGATTTTTCTGTACAAGCACTGTTTATACTTATACTCGAAACACCGGTGAACTCAGAAGTTAATTTCGTCATTTCTTTCGCGGAAAGTGTTGGATATTTCTCACATTAACTTATAATAAAGATTCAACACTATTGTTTTTTCACCACTAGTCAATGGTTTGCGCGGCTAATGCTTTACGTAATTCGACGAAAACACAAGAGCAGATTCACCGTCCTCCATGATACTAAACACAACTGCTGGTTTCTGGCTGTAAACAATATTCTGCGCCTCCCCGGATGTCAGATGACTCATACGAATTGCATCATGGGACTTGTAGCTCTGTTTTACGGTATAAATCAGCGTTAAATAAAACCTTAGGTATTTGTATAGAATATTATACTATTTAAGGATAAATTCATTCTAAAATTCAGAGATTAGCATGGGACTACTTTCCTGGGCGCATTGCTACCGTGTTGCACCACGGTGCACTGACCACGTGGGTTTGTTTTGCCGCGGATCAACTTAAGAGTGAATATACCATAGACGTCTTCCAGTGGCTGAGGGGTCCCCTCCGTCTGACTAATTTCCATGGTTAACCTGGCGCATGCACGCACGTGGTTTAAGCTCAAACTGTAACTTCCTCATCCCACACTTCTCAACTGCTATCTCGTCACAGGCAGCACGCAGGTTCAAAATACCAAACGGGTGGATCGCGCACATGCTCTGAAAACCGGTGCCTGCTTCACGTGCGTAATACACACATCCCGTTACACAATCAAAGCAGATACATAATGTGACTCAGCTTGACTCGTGACACTGCACTGAGAACTTACAATACCTACATAACATTAATGTGAGTAGGGGAAAGGTCTCTAATTTGAACCGTCTCCTAAATTGAACCGCTCCGATATTTCCCAAACTGTTCGACAGATGGCATCATAATCCTAGCAGAAGCGTAGCGTGTACAGCTATGAATGCTTGGAGTTGTTGACTTTGCATTCTGAGCTGTGGTTTCAGTTGTATGAAGTGTTGTGTGTTTTTGGTGCTTCAGAAGTAATATTTGACTCATCTAGCTAAGCTTATACGACCAATTAGGCAAGTTTGAGATGATCTATATATATGTATATATATATATATTGCATGTTATGAAGTGTTTATTTAGCAACAATATTCATGAATACGTTTTTTCAAGCAGCGTCTCTCTAGTCACATAGATGCTAAAGCTTCCAAAATAGCGTTGCTCGTAAATTGAACCACTGTTTGAACCCTATATTGAACTGGTCCAATTTAGGAAACCTATTGAAGTTCTAGGGTTGTTCAACTGCGAATAGTATATATTTTGAATAAATATCGATACAATGTGTTAAGTTAAAAAAGTCATGTTAAAAACAGTGGCTGACATGAATATGTGAATTGTCTGAAATGATGGACATGATTCAGTGTATGAATTGTAGGATATGGCTTCACCATATGTGTGCAAAAGTTAGTGCTAAGAAGAAAGTGTTTTACTGTGAAGACTCTTTTGTATGAGAGTAAAGATTAGTAAACACTATATTTGCAAATAATACCTATTCCAAAAACCAAGTGATTGTCATATAAAAATTCAAAATTTTCAAGGAAATTGTTATTATCACAATTTTAGACTTTACTTTTGTTGCTGATAGCAGTTTTGTTTTGGATGTACAATAAAATATGTGTACTTTGTATTAATAAAAATACTTTTTAGTTTAAATGTATGTAGTTCATTTTAAGACACGGGTGATTCAATTTAAGGACCACGTTCCTAATTTGAACCGATTTACATCATCTCACTTTTTAAATGTTATTTAATTGATAATTGTATTAATTTTAAATTGTGTTTAGGATATTTATAGCCCAAGGATTTATCACTCTAACGCTTGTGTTTCTGAAGATTTTGATTTGAAATTATAATTTTTATTTATTATTTAGTAGTAAGTGGTTCAATATAGGGACCTTTCCCCTAATTGTTTTCCTCGCAATTCTTTCGATGTATCGATGAAGGCAAGTATTCTGAGAAAAATACATACCGCACACATCAGGTCGTCCGTGTTTCCTGACGTTTAATTACCAACTATGCAGTTTCGCTCAGCCTCGAAGTATCTGTTGTCCCGTTAGTTTTTACTCTAAAGTTACAAAGATTACTACCTGTCTATAGCTTGCATTTCCAAACCTCCACATTGCTGAACTCACCTGAAACAAAAGAAACGCAATGTTAAACTCGCACTATTATTAAATGTAAATCTCAGATACACTTTAAAAGGCATGCACATAAAAGCTACTGTACTTCAGCTTCCAGTTTCACATTTTAGATCATGGGTTACATGGGTTTCCCAATTAATTAAGAAAATCCTTAGGTGCAATATACCCTTGCAGTGAACTTATTTTTAGCACAATCTCCCTAAAATAGCTCTTTATCGACTGTTAACACGCTGAAAATAGTTCATTAGCGGCATAAGTCGCCATGAAAATCTTAAGCGGTCTAATAAACAAAATCGATGGCAGTGACCAGTCATACCAACTTTAACAGGCTTTAATGAAAAAATCTTATGTGTTACACTCACATGACTTTCTCTACTCTTGTACAAACTATTTTTACAAACGCTTATTCTCCATCTACTTCATGTTAATCGAGATAAACATTTGCAGACTCTATCTTTTTGCTAATTTTCTTGTAGATGTAAGGCGAAAATATATTTACAAGGGCAATATAGAAAAACAGTAGCCTTTAAGCACATACATATCTCTTAATAGCTGGTTGCTAGGTGCAGCACCATTCCCTTTGGCACAGATTAATACTCTTTGCATATCCAAGACAAAAAAAAACAATAACGAATTCCCATTTGATAAAATAAGTATTGAAAAATTTAAGGGAATAACAAGCAATACCTCGAAAGTGGTTCACTCAACTACAGAAATGTATATGACATAAGTTGTGTATTTTAACGTGATCTACATTTTTTGTGTAGTAAACTTTTGTCTATCTCTTATGGTTTACCAGTTATGCAAAAGTCGTTCACAATGAAGAATACTTTTGGAGACATTCCCAGAAAATTCGAGATATACATTTCATTTCTCATGACGATATCTTAAACATATGATATTTTAATCAAAATCGTTACAGCCATTTTTGAGAAAATTAAAATTTTCGAAAAATGTTCCATGTAAAGGGTAGTCTAGGGTGGGGGGATTTTTTTGAAAACCTTCGCATCTCTGAAGATACTGAGCCTAAATACCAAGTTAGGTGTTTATCCGACTGTTCGTTTCTGAGTTATGCTGTTCACAGACACACAGGCAGACAGACACATACACACACGCACGGACATGTTTCCAAAAATACTTCTTTTGAATTCAGGGGGTCTCAAAACATATATTTTCGGCGAAATCCCGGTATCGAATTGTTGGTTAGAATACAATACTTCCCCTACTTACTATACGTAGTAGAGAAAGTAAAACATAAAACAAGATCATAAAACAACAAATATAGGTCAACATTATTTTACATGATAGTCATAAATTTTACCAGCATTTTTCACAAAAACAACTAGCATAGTAAGTAGGGAAAGTATTGCATTCCACCCACCGGAAATAACATATTTTGAGGTCCCCTGAATAAAAAAAGCATTTTTAGAAAAAGGTCCATGTGTGTGTCTATGTGGAATGTGTGTCTGTGAACAGCATAACTCACAAGAAGAAAAGTCGGATAAATACCAATCTTGGTATTAGGTTCAGTATCTTTCAAAGATGTGACACGAAGATTTTCAAGAAAATCCCCCACCCCAGACTAGCCATTTTTCGATTTGATTTTGTCAAAAATAGCTCTAAAGAGTTTGATTAAAATATCATGTTTAAGATACTTTCATGGTAAAATAAAATGTATATTATGAATTTTCTGGGAATGTCCCCAGAAATCCTCTTTATTCTGAATGAATTTTGCATAAGTGGTAAACCCTTTTGCTACACAAAAAATGTAGATCTCGTTAAAACACACAATTTATGCCATATACATTTTACTGTCAAGTGAACCATTCAGAAATATTCCTTGTTATTTGTTTTAATTTTCCAATACTTATGCTTTTTCTTAAATTCGTTATTCCTTTTTTTTTTGTCCTGATAATACAAAGAGAATGGAATGCGCCACATAGCAACCAGCAACATATTTGACTTATCACTTAAAGTCTACCATTTCCCCTTGCACCTACAAGAAAATTAACAATAAGATTAACATCTCGATTAATATGAATAGATGGAGAATAAGCTTTGTAAAAATAGTTTCTACAGAGCAGAGAAAGCCATATGAGGTAGCACATAGGATTTTTTACTTTAAAACAGTGCTTCAGGGAGGAAGAGACAGATGCTAGTTGACGTTCAGCCTAACATAAGAAGCCACGCACTCAAACTCTTGTCACTCTGTAAAGTATGCAGTATATATTATAGTGGGATTGGAAGGTGTTTACACTGTTACCGCTTTCTTTACCAAATCCGGCTTTACGCTCTCTCTCTCGCACATACATTACTTTATCCTCGACCATGCGAAAATGTAATATTTATACGACGGTAGAAGTACTTTAATGGGCCTCATTAAAGTACACCTGTTCATTAGAGTATTGGTATTCGACCAATCAGAAGTGGCCATGTAACATTGTGAAAGCGGAAGTATCGATTATTCTGCGTAGTACGCCCCACAACGCTGGCAACTTTGTTTGACACTGTTGCTACAAGGTCATTGTATTGTAACTATAGTTAAAAGAGTAACGATTGTAACACATCACTCAAACCAGAAACGAATACTTATGAAACCTTTAATTTAAACTATATTCACTCTTGGTTGATCCGCGGCAAAACATACCCACATGCTCAGTCCACCGTGTTGCAACACGGTAGCAATGCGCCCAGGAAAGTAGTCCCATGCTAATCTCTGAATTTTAGAATCAATGTATCCTTAAATAGTATAATATTCAATACAGATACCTAAGGTTTTATTTAACGCTGATTTATACTGTAAAACAGAGCTACAAGTCCCATGATGCAATTCGTATGAGTCACCTGACATCCGGGTAGGCGCAGAATATTGTTTACAGCCAGAAACCAGTAGTTGTGTTTAGTATCATGGAGGACAGTGAATTCGCTCTTGTGTTTTCGACGAATTACGTAAAGCATTAGCCGCACAAACCATTGACTAAGGTGAAAAAACAATAGTGTTGAATCTTTATTATAAGTTATGTGAGAAATATCCAACACTTTCCGCGAAAGAAATGGTGAAATTAACTTCTGAGTTCACTGGTGTTTCGAGTACAAGTATAAACAGTGCTTGTGCAGAAAAATCGGAAACGAGAAAAGTGGTTACACCCGGAAAAAAAAGAAAAAGAAAGCATATGAAATACGCGATGCAAGAATGTAGTGATCTTGAGAAGAATGCAATTCGCGTAACAGTGCACAATTTCTTTTAAAATGAGCCGCCAACAGTTAATAAAGTGCCGCTTCGAGAGAGCGAATAAATTAAGTTATCGCATACCTGTTACTTTATTTTTCGCTCATTTATTTTATAATTAACTATTATTATATGTGCAAACGTTTATTTTGTTGCAACTATCAATCTTATCACCCTTAACCCTAAACAGAATATGCTAGTCACCGCACATAGTCTGAAAGTGTGACAGTATTTCTAGTGCGAATGGCGGAAGGATACATTATAACGGTGCACTGGTCACCTGGGGTTTGTTTTGACGCGGATCAACCTAAGAGTGAATACAGTTTAGATACATGGTCGAGCATAAACAGTCGTATGAAACTTGACTATAATGGTGATTAAAACGCTCGTATGATAATTATTAAGCGAGCGAGCGAAACGAATAATAATACTGACGTTTTAATTACTACAATTATAGTCTCGTTGCATAATATACCATTCCATGTGCATCGCCCGCAAGATAGACAAAGTATCTTTTACATGAGTCGCTTAAAGCAGCAGGCGTTTTGAATTTCCCTCTAGAGCCGGCAAACTTTCCCCGGTTTAGCTGTACAGTTAGAATATGTACTCTATAGACAGAAGTTTCACGTCAATTCTTAAAACATTTAAGTATTAAAAATTAAAAGTTCAAAGCTGACTGACGTTTCACGCAGAGCAACGTTCTGCTTTCTTTGGGTGGGTCTCCACTGCCTCAACAATCAACACGCAACACTCAACATTAAACTTCAAAGACATGAAATGCGAAACATGTTGAGTTATGCGTGTAAACGTTGCGTTTGTTAATATCAGTAATCACTAAGCTCCGGATTTTTAGGTTTTAAAAAGTTAAAATTAGGTTCTATGTATCAGTGAATTGGGATTTTATAGTTCATGCAAATCAGTGGGCACTTTGTTTAAAACATTAACTTTAAATTGAAAAAAGTTAAATTAACTGTAACTTTAGTATGTATTTGAAGGTACCAAATTAAAAAATGTCGTGTTAGAAACTCCCTATAACGGAAGAAGCAATAATGCATACTACTCAACAGCGCTATTAAAATGTTTACCTCTAGTTTTCACCTATTGTTGCGGCATGTAAACATCACACGTTTCAGAAATGCCGCGTGCCACTGACCACCTCTTTCGACTATAGCTAGAAAACGATAACTGAAGGCGGCGAACGTTATAATCACTTTATTATTGTGGCGGACGGTTTAATTAAAGTTTATTACTGTAAGGTATTGCGCAAGATTTCATAATCTAAATTATTTAATAGTTTCCTTATTCGAACGGTCTCCCTTCGTTTTAAAAATACTTTTATATTCATAAATCTACTCTTATTTGCTTAAATAACCGAATTAGGCACTTTTAGGTTCTATCACGAAAAATAGGTTTTATTAGGTCCTAACGTAAAATTAGGTCAATTTAGGCTCTATAAAATTGAAGCATATTATTTGTTGGTAACTAAAACATTAAAATAAACCGAAGTTTGGAGTGTAGGAGGTCAGGAATAAAATAGGCCAGAACCTAAGAATCCGGGGCTTAGTAATCACAAGCATTCTGATTATGAAGATTTAATCTTATTGCTGGAAGAGGCGCAACAATTAAAAAAGAAAGTTACGGGTGCGACCTTTTCTAAGCAATAGAAATAATGTAAATAGCATCAAGTCTAAACTGAGGGTACATTCAACTTCAAAAATTTTCTAAGAATGTTAGAGGAAGATTTCAGTTTGTTGCTGACTATAATTTCAAAAGCCATTGCAAAACAGGACACGAATTTCAGAGCAGCTATATCAAGTGAATTGAGATTAGGGTTAACTCCTTTACTTCCTCTGCCACGTGCCTATAGGTAGGGAAGGTATTGCATTCGAACCAAAAATTCGATATCGAGATTTCACCTGAAAATACGTGTTTTGAGGCCACCTGAATGAAAAAAAAGTATTTTTAAAAAACGTTCGCAAGTGTTTCTGAACAGCATAACAACAAAATTGGTATTTAAGTTCAGAAACCTTTCTAAAATGGGACACGAAGATTTTTAATAACCCCAGAATAACCTTTACATGGAACATTTTTTTTTATTTTTTAGTTCCATTTATATCCTGCCTTTAACTGCATTGGTCTTATCGGTGGCGTTTCCTTTGGACCTTATTGCCTGATGTTAACTCGTGTAACTCTTGTGGTTAGGTTTCTTACACTTCAGGTTTTAATCATTACATCATACACACATTCACACTGTCTTTCATACTTCCAGACTCTGGGGAGGACAAGGAATAATCTTGGCTAGAGAAAAATTCCCATCCTCCAGCCGGGGATCGAACCCAGGACCCCCTAGCACAACAGGCAAGTGTTCTACCGACTGAGCTATGGGGCCAGCGGTTGAAAATTTTGATTTTGTAAAAACTGGCTCATAGGATTTTGATTAAAATACCATATATTAACGATATTTACATGACAAACAAAAAGTATATCTTGAATTTTCTGGAAATAGCCTGTGAAGTCCTCTTCATTCGGAAAGAAGTGTGTATAATCTTGCATAACCGATAAACGTTAAGCGATAGATAAAAACGTACTGCACAAGGAATGTGTCTCTCTTTAAAATACACAATTTATTTCAAGTAACCTTTTTTTTTGTGGCATCAGCCATTTCCGAGAGGGTTGAATTGTTGAATAGTTGGACATTCTTTTAAAGTCCGGTCAACATTCAGATGTTTCTCGCGATTGCATTTTAAGGCCAGCATATAGCGTCCAGTTCTAAACATTTGACTATCGCTGTTCCCTTTGTATCTATAACGATATGTGTAATATACATATTTCGGCAAAAGTTTATTTGGACCTCGGAAACCAGAGGCTAGCATGACACCCTCCCATAGAGGACGACATACACCAAACAAGCCCACTTACATCCCTTTCTCCAGAAATCAAAGTTCAGACATCCTGCACATAGCAATCGCCAGGCACATAAGCCAACACATCATCTTATATTACAACAAAAAATAAAATTCATCTCCACAAATCTCTAACAAGTGTTCCTAACAACAATATATGATGTAAATACTTGCAATAAGTCTGACTCATACCTCATATTAATCCTAGAAAAACACAAATATACTCGCGGTTTCTTTTTAACTTTCACGACGTATAAAATGAAAGTGTAAAACTAAGCAGATATTATTCCGTATGCGGGAACGAGGTATTAAATTTTAAGACACTTACGGAATTGGTTTTTTTTAAATAAGAATTCTGCTGCCACAATTGTAACATCGAGGGCCCTAAGCCGCAAGGCGTAGCCGAGGGTTATTTTTTTAGGAGAGGAGCGGAGCGACGACAGGGCGTAGCCGTAAGAGCTGTGCGTCTAAACTCGAATGAGAACCTAGGATACTACACAATCAACTCTGCGTATTAAAAAACCCCGATTCCGTAAGTTTCTTAAAATTTTATACCTCCTAACCGCATACGGAATAACGTCCAAATAAGCTTTAGTAAGACTAGTTTGTATACCCACTAATAAACGATAGAGGGTAGAGAAAGTCACGTGAATGTATTTCAGATGATATTTTTACTTTCTCTACTACGTATAGTAAGTAGGGGAAGTATTGCATTCCACCCAAAAATTCGATACCAAGATTTCACCGGAAATATATGTTTTGAGACCTCCTGAATCCAAAAAAGCATTATTGGAAACATGTCCGTGTGTGTGTGTGTGTGTGTGTGTGTGTGTGTGTGTGTGTGTGTACAGCATAACTCAGAAACGAACAGTCGGATAAACACCAAACTTGGTATTTAGGTTCAGTATCTTCCAGAGATGCGACACGAAGGTTTTCAAGAAAATCGCCCTACACCAGACTACCCTTTACATGGAACATTTTTCGAAAATTTTAATTTTCTCAAAAATGGCTGTAACGATTTTGATTAAAGAATCATATGTTTAAGATATTTTCATGACAAATGAAATGTATATCTCGAATTTTCTGGGAATGTCTCCAAAAGTATTCTTCATTGTGAACGACTTTTGCATAACTGGTAAACCATAAGAGATAGACAAAATTTTACTACACGAAAAATGTAGATCGCGTTAAAATACACAATTTATGTCATATACATTTCTTTTGTTGAGTGAACCGTTTTCGAGATATTGCTTGTTAATCCCTTAAATTTTCCAATGCTATACTTTTCTCAAATTCGTTCTTCATTTTTTTTGGTCCTGGTAATGCAAAGAGAATGGAATGCGCCACATAGCAACCAGCTCTTAAAATATTTGACTATCGCTTAAAACCTACCATATTCCCCTTGCATCTACTTGAAAATTACCAACAAGATTGACATCTCGATATTTCGATTAACATGAAGGATATGGAGAATAAGCGTTTGTAAAAACAGTTTTTACAAGAGTAGAGAAAGTCATGTGAGTATAACACATCAGATTTTTTTCTCTGTCCGCGTGTCTATATTAAAACGTACAAACACGATCACGTAAATACTCCATTTTCTTGATTTTATTTGCATAGTCTTTTAGGGATAGATCCCAGATGACGAGCCATGCATGAATTTCATTAATTAACTGTATTGTCTTTTCTTTCGTCCACTCCATTTTTCTCGCTACTAAGCAGTGAATAATATGCATGGAACGGTTGTTTATATCATGTCTGGCTGACGTTAGACGGGTCTGAACGAAGTGAACCGAATATATATCGCACTCGACACATTTTCCACTGCCTATGGAAAATAATTTTGTTTAGCCAAGACATGATTTTTTTTTATTTCTTTTAATAAAAGCTTTATTTGGGGTCATTTTAACCTTCTTAGGTTTTATCACGACCTTGCATGTACAGTTGTTTACATTATTGCATTACAGTATAATACTTACACATTATGTATGCATACAGGTTACAATTTGGTTAAATGTTGAAGTATTTATTTTAAAAGGAGTTGTATTGTAGTTCAAATGTTGGGGAGCCAAACTTGATGAAGTAACTGCCGCACGTATGGTACAAAGTTTTCGGTGGCCTTCGCCCTCAATGTTCACTTTCCGGTGGTCTTCGCCCCTAGTTTACTTTCCGGTGGCCTTCGCCCCAAGTTTACTTTCCGGTGGCCTTCGCCCCAAGTTTATAAATCAACTTTGTATTTTTATGTTTCTTTAAATATTATAAATATTTATGTTTGTCTCTGCTGCGTCAGTATTAATTTGTAGAAACATGTGTCTCTTTGCAGGGGGTGATGCGGCTAAAGAATATAGTCTTACCCAAATTATAATTTTTACTTCACTCATTTATTAATCCTTCACACGATTAAATAACATTCACTTACATAGAGAGCTGTGAGATTATTTATTAATTGCACTTTTAAACACGTAAACTTTATCATATTCTCCCGGATGAATTTTCGTCTCACACTGGATACGTATTAACTGAGAATAAAAGTTTGCCCCCTGTTTTTAGAGAATTAACAGACAGGGAGCGTGATTTTGCCTTTTTCCAACAAGACTCTGCAACAGCTCATACGGCCAATATTTCTATGAGAACAATTGAAAGTGCGTTTGAGGACAGAATTATTAGTAGATTTGTGGCCCCCTCGGTCCCCCGACCTAACCTCCTGCGATTTCTATCTCTGGAGTGACTTAAAACAAAGTATACAATACAAACCCACACACCCTGGAAGAATTAAAACAAAATATTCGTCAGGAAATTGCCAGCATTTCTCAACGTGAACTACGGCGAGTGATGGATAGTTTCATAAAGAGGTACCAAAAATGTATGGGCAACGACGGTGGCCAGTTTCAGCATTTCCTTTCATAAAGTTGGTAATAAAAAACCTTTAAAAGTAGTTTTAAAAGTGTTGTATGGCTTCATCCGCGCCTTTCTATGATAGCGGCGGAAGGCAACGAGCGCCGAGGACGCGGACAGGAAAAACAATATAATTATGACCATACACATGTAAAACTGCACTTGTTGACAATACTTTTGAACTGGTGTTAAGTCCCTTGTACACGATCAAACTTTTTTTCAATTCAGAGTTTGCATGAAAAATTATGAAATATTCTTCAATATATGACAAAATTGGAAAAGACTGGGCAAGACCTGGCAAGACTTGACAAAGTCAAAAATGTGTATTTACAAGTTGTCTCTTCGCTAAACTTAAACCCTTTAGAACACATTGATAATTGCGCAAAGCAATTTAGAATTTGCATCATAGTATAACAATTCGCAATGAAATATTGTTCGTTACTAATATTATGTAGCACTTTCACGTATTATATCCAATTAAATCACATTACAAGTGTGGAATACAAATGAAATAACAGCATCCGATAGGTTAACCATAATGTATACTTGGTTCGAAAAACTGTCTGACATTTATTTCTTCATAATCGCCTTCATCTGCTCCATCTTGTGATATTCCGCGGATCTCTCGATGTTTACAGACATGGCCAGCTTATGTATAACCCAATCACTTCGCATATGACGTACCTTGACCGTGTAGCTATTTTTGTTTACTTTTCGCTTTCAGCCATGTTGCAAATTTCGTGACGCACTGTGAATACGCGCATTTCATTGGCCAAAGCCATCAAATCATTGTGAAATCTTTGACCGTTTAGAGCATGTCCTTATTTGCTTTCAAGTCTTTCAAACACTTTAAAAGTATTGGAAGCAATTTGACAAGAAAAGCTGTGAAGTTGTGACAACTCTTGAAATGTCTTTTAAAGTATTGAATTTGACAAAAATGTGACCGTGTACAAGCGGCTTTACATTATTTGCATAGTAGGCAAGAAGCTCCTGGGTCCACTGCACGCTTGCAGTTCAAGAACAAAGCCATTCTCCTGAGTCAACCACAGTATAGCTTATGCAGCATTTCAGAAACTAGGAAGACTGTAGGGGGAAGTTAAGGAAGTTAGATGTTCTGCCAGTGTTTCACATTATTTTGCGTGAATGTCGGGATTTTTCACCCGCTATTAGGAAAAGCCAAAGCTGTATGAAATTACAATTATAAGGGGTACAGGGGAGGATTCACCATAAAAATCCTCTAGATCATTCTACAATAATTTCATAAAGAACGGGCGGAGGTAAATTAAATTAATTAACGCGCCAACCGTGTTTAAAAAGCTACCCGTTAAACTTCGGGGAAGTCAGGTAGTTAAGAAATCTGATGTGTTATATTCACATGACCTTCTCTACTCTCTTAGATTGTTACTGGGTGTGCACATTTTTCTTACGAACGTTTATTTTCCTATTTACTTAAATTTAATTGAGATAAACCTTTCTGGAAATAGCTAACATAGCTGGCCTTAAAATTCCACAGTTTCCATGACTGCGCTAGAAGCAACTTAAAATCGTCAGGACTAAAAGAAGTATTGAACAATTCGAACCATTAATAACGGATATCTCGGAAATGGCTGATGCTACAAAAAGGGTATTTGGAATAAATTGTGTGTTTTAAAGTGATTTACATTTTCTCTGTAGTACGTTTCTGTCTACCGAGTAACGTATACCAGTTATACAAGATTATACAAAATTCCTTCCTATTGAAGAGGACTTCAAAGGCTATCTACAGAAAATTAGACATATACAGTTCATTTGTCATGTAAATATCATTAATATATGATACTTTAACCAAATCTTTAGAGCCAATTTAGAGGACATAAAAAATTTCGAAAAATGTTGAATGTAAAGATTAGTTGGGGGAAAGGAATTTTTTTCATGTCTCATCTTTGGAACGTACTGGGCTTAAATATCATGTTTGGTATCTATCCGACACTTCGCTTTTCAGTTATCTGTTGACACACGTGCGCGCGCGCATGGACCTTTTACTAAGAATACTATTTTTGTATTCAGAGGGCCTCAAAACATGTATTCCCGGTGAAATCTCGGTAGAGAATCTTTGGGTGGAATGCAATACCTTCTATACCTATTAGTTACGTGGTAGAGAAAGTAAAAATACAAAAGTGTCGAGTTTGTTATAGGTGCAACACTTGTTAGCTACTGAAAGTTGAATATATTTCGCAGTCTTTTATGGGTAGTGTCCCTTCTGCGTCTAGATTCAGTTAATAAATCACCGAGGAACAATTTGGTGCAGTTGCTCCAGATATTTACCGGAATTCGTTATATTGTGCATACATTCAGACGTCTGAAGGAAATCGATAACATTACCATAACGAACAGAGAAAATTGAATGACACTGCACACAGACCTGCTGATACCAAAGCAAAAGAGCGTCATGCTAATTTCATTTGGGAAGGAAAAGACGGTAGAAATAGAGATCTTCTTTTGAAATGCAGGATACGAAAGGGTGGGAACATACAGTTTCTTTCTTTTTAAACAGTTAACTCCGCTTTGTAGTTATACTGATTCAATAGTCATACATAATTGCTTGGATATGCTTTCTAAACCATTTTAGCTTTTCTTTTATAATGACGTGCCAGAATTTATAGAAAACTGGCAGCTTATATAAATTTTCATGAAAATTATAATTTAATTTTATAGTAGGTAGGTATTGACAAAATACATTTGTGATATACAATTATACAGTTCATTAAAAGATGCGAAGTAGTTTTTAATAATTCCGTTGTTAATTTTCTTAATTGTTACCCACTATATTTTTTGGGGGATTTTCTTTGGCATTATAAATTTATAATAATTTTGTTCATATTATTTAATTTATCTGTACAAATGAAACCAACATAAAAGCTACAATTAAACAAGCAGCTAGCGAAGCATTAGGAACGAGGAAGCGAGGAGGAAGAGGAGGAGCAGAAGAAGAAGAAGAAGAAAATTACGACACTGGAATATGGACACAGAATAAAAAGCAAGAAAGAGGCATGTGAGAATATAGGCATGAATTCCTGAAAAGTGAACAATAATATATTACCCAAACGTGTAAAAAGAAAAGATATAGACAAAGTTGCCGCAATACATACCTATATATATGTATAAATGAAATCGAAATTTTGGCATTTATCCGAAATCTTGCTTTTAAATTATGCTGTTCACACACAAACACACACACACATAAAATGGAGCTTTTACTAACAATTTGATGTGTTACATTCAAATGACCTTATCTACCCTCTCTTGTTTATTATAAGGTATGGAAATTATTCTTAAGAAAGCTTATCTGCTTCATTTTAATCCAAAAAAGCCTTTACAGAAATAGCTGCATTAGGCATTTCGTTCTAGACACAAAGGAAACGGCGATAGTCAGGTGTTTTTCATGCATCCGCGAAAAACAACTGAATGTCGAAAGGAGTTTAAAAGAACGACGATCAATTAATAACGAGGAATTCGGAAATGTCTTATGCCACAAAAAAAAGTTATTTCAAATAAATTGTGTGTTTGAAAGAGATTACATTTTTTAATCAAAATCGTTAGAGCCATTTTTCAGAGAATCAAAAATGTTGAAAAATCCTCTACGTAAAGGGTAGTTTGGGGTTGAGGCATTTTCTTGAAAGCATTCGTGTCACATCTTTAGAAGATACCTACTGAACTTAAATGCCAAGTTTGTTATTTATGCGACTTTTCGTCACACACACACGTGCGCGCGCGCTGACCTTTTTATAAAAATGCTGTTTTTGGATTTAGAAGTCCTCAAAACATGTATTTCGATGAAATGTCGATATCAACATTTTGGATGGAATCTTCTCTACCTACTATTTACGTGGTAGAGAAAGTATAATATTTTGTGAGATTCAGAGGCCCTCAAAACATGTCTTTTTCTTTGAAATCTTGATATACTTTTTGGGTGGAGTACATACAATACTTCATCTACCGACTACGTATACATGGGAGAGAAAGTAAAAACTGATGACAGACGAAGATTTATTCCACATCGCAGATGAGGGTGAACTAGCTTTAAAAGTGCATTTGCTTAAGTTTGTAAACTGCATACTTTTCAACGATCGTTGAGTCAGATATTAATTCTTGGGATACTCCTTGATTTAAAGCTTTATTTTTTGTATAATTTTTTTCCACGTTAAAATACGGAGGGAGAAGTAAGAGGGAAGTTATAAATCAACACACTAAGGATAGTGAAAGAAGACACCAAGCTAGGAGCAGCGTTAATATAATGAAAGGAAATTACTGGATGCTACACCGTGACCTTCTAGAAACGACAAACACGAGGAAACGCAACGTGCATAGCCCCACCATGAAGAACACAAGCATTAGGTGATCGCTATGTTCCTCTCTTGTCTTGTTCGACGCAGATTTCCCTCATTGCTCCGGACGTACTTCAGCCTTGGGCTTATTGTGCTACCTATATCGTTCTAAAGCCAATTCATAATGTCTGTACCGTTTACCAAGGAATACAGTCTTATAGTATACAAGGTTTCAAATTCTTCTGGTTCTAAAACATTTTCCCAAAAGCAATACATTCCCTGTAAGCCAAAGACTCACAAGAGTATATATATGCTGGCCTGTTTCAGTTTCTTTCTTGCACAATCTGCAATAAGTTACCCTGAAACACTCCCATCGTGTTGAGATGCTTTTTCACAGGAGCACGTTCTGTGAAAAATGCAATAATTTTTATGAGCTGAAATCTGTTACATGGTTTTGTAATAAATAGTTTACCACGTTTGCTTTTTGGAGTTTTAAGCCAGGTTTTATGATGAACTACTTTGGACCAGTTCTTAATAGCCTCTCTTACCAAACATCAAGATGTTCCCAGAGCCGGCTCTGGCCCCATAAATTGTGTAGCAGCTACTTGACTTGCAAATTCATCAGTTCTTTCATTTCTCTCTATGCCATTATGATCTGGTACCCAGATGAGTTGAACAACTTCACTCTGTTCTTCTAAGCTTGTAAGCATCTTTAGGCAGCTTAAAGCCAGTTTTGACGTTACCTTATGACCACTTGGAGCCTTAGGTGCAACCTGGATATCTGAGAAGCTAAGAATCTGTTTATCAGTGTAAGCCCTCCTTATGTTTTCATGTATGCATTGAATAATAGCATAAATTTCTGTTTAAAAAACAGCAGTAAATTTACCCAAAGGCAAGAACTTTTTGCACCTTAGTCTTATGGCATTTACTCCGGATCTGTCCATGAGCCATCCTTTGAGATGGCTGTAAACCACATCAAAACTTTCTCAGGAGTTTCCAGAGCTTTATTTGTCCAAAGTTCAGAATCAATAATGACCCTGAAGTTCTTTATAAAGTGTTTAATTGGAATTATATAGTCTGACGGCATTTCTAAAAATCTGATGTGTTACACTCACATGACTTTCTCTACTCTTGTACAAACTAGTTCTACAAACGCTTATTCTCCATATGCTTCACGTTAATCGAGATGTTAATCTTATTGCTAATTTTCTTGTAGATGCAAGGGGAATTGCTAGGCTTTAAACGATACTCAAATATTTTAAGAGGTGGTTGCTATGTGGAGTATTCCATTCTCTTTGTATGTCCAGGACATAAAAAAATGAATAACGAACTCCCATTTGAGAAAAAGTATAAGTATTGCAAAATTTAAGGGAATAACAAGCAATATCTCGATAATGGTTCACTGAATAAAAAAATGTATATGGCATAAATTGTGTATTTTAACGAGATCTGCATTTTTTGTGTAGTAAAATTTTGTCCATCTCTTACGGTTTACCACTTATGCAAAAGTCGTTCACAATGAAGAATACTTTAGGAGACATTCCCAGAAAATTCAAGATATACATTTTATTTGCCATAAAAAAGTCTTAAACATATGATATTTTAATTAAAATCGTTAGAGCCATTTCTGAGAAAATTAAATTTTTTGAAAAATGTTCCATGTAAAAGGTAATCTGGGGTGAGGGGGATTTTCTTGAAAACCTTCGTGTCGCATCTCTGGAAGATACTGAATCTAAGTACCAAGTTTGGTGTTTACCAGACTATTCGTTTCTGAGTTATGCTGTTCACAGACACACAGACGGACATGTTTCCAAAAATGCTTTTTGTTTTTGGATTCAGGAGGTCTCTAAACATATATTTCCGGTGAAATCTCGGTATCGAATTTTTGGGTGGAATACAATACTTCCCCTACTTACTATACGTAGTAGAGAAAGTAAAAATGCATCTCCTATGTATTTCTTGATCGTTATGTTCAGCCAAAATGTATTCTAATATTCTCGCACGACATGTTGCATTTACCGCTTTATTTATTTCATCCTCCATCTAAACGTAAACCACACATTTTGGAACAAAAAAAATATGAACCTCAATTTTGCAGGTTTCTTCAACCCACTAATAGTAAAATGGTCCGCAGTTCGAACTTTGGCTTCACAGAATAAGGGACTCCTGAGGAAAAACGTTAATTACCAACGAAATATGCGCATGTTATTACATTTTGATTTAATCGTCCTGGAGTATTTTACGGCCAATGTTCAGAAATTTGCGGGGCAAACCAAATTAAATCTCCATTGTATAATCATCTTACCAGCCTTCTGAACAAATTACACATATTATAAAACTATATTGCGATACAGGTGCGTTAAGTGCATCATTGGAGAACGACGAAGAGATTGAGAACACGAGTCGTGAATTTTCTACTCCCAGATTCTCCAATGCACTTGAAGCATGTATGTCGCATTTTTTTCGAGATAGTAAATAATAGAAATAGAACGTACACGAAAATAAAATTATTCATTTACTAACAGCTGTTGCACATGGTGTATCCAGCAGCAAGGTCGCCGACATTAACCTTAGTGGCAAAGTGGCTATTATACACACCTGGTTGTTGACCTTAAAAAAACAATACCTTGCCTTTCATATGTAGCAGCTGCATGAATTAAATAGTAAATGTGATCAACCGAGCGGGATGGCTCAAATGGTAAGACCTATGGTCCGCATTCGGGAGTCCCGGTTCGATCCCCGGCGATCGCTCACTCTGACCCATGAGTTCTTTATGGGTTTTCCCGGGTCGTCAGGTGAATGCCGGAGTGGTTTCTTTCACCTCTCGAATTTTCTCCAATTCCCTCCATTAATCATTTTATTCAACTTCGACTGCTTGCCGGGGCACAAGTACCGTCCCCTAGGGGGCACTGGACCCTATGTAGGGCGCGATGCACGGTCTACATGTCCGACTGCCGGGGCGTCTATATCTAGAAACTGTAGGGACCCTGTCATTACCTGTGCCGTCATTCCTGGTTCCGGCCGCTGTCTCCCTTCACTTCATCACTTCCTCCCGCCCCCTCGTGGGACGTCGGTACAATATCATCATTCCTGCCGAATTTCCTTCGCTCCACAATCGAATCCAAACCAAATATTAACAAAAAAGTAAAAGCCTAGGTAAACATACTTCTTCTCTTCAACGGATTACCCTCCTCTTTGTAGGATTTACACGCCAATCCCTTGGGTCGGTAACCTGTCGAAGAACAAGCAAACTCTTGAATCACAGAATATCCAGGATGGGTGATCAGCCCAATGGCTGGTATGGCGGCGAAGAAGAAGGAATTGAAATTATAGGAAACTTCGCAGATCAAATTACCCAGCCCAGCATTCGCCTAGCGAACGAGGAAAACTGTGAAAAAACATTGTTCAGATTGGTCGGTCCCGGGACCTCCCGAATGCGAGTCGACACGTTACCGCTGCGCCACCTTGTGTGCGTATGTGCTTAAACTATATTAAATATAGGATTTAATACGTTAGTGCTGTTAAATAGACAAAATACGCAGCTCTTAGGTTAGGTTACCAGCATCAAAGGCAGGAAATTCAACTTTCCACTATAACAGCACGAACGGAAGTGGATAAAAAAAACTAGAAATTCTATGCACTTTACGATCATCGCGACAAGCATATGTAGATAATTTTTTCCCATTAGATAATACACACTTTATAACAAAATATTTGGTCCACCTGTTAGTGGAAGAAAAGAAAGGGCACTGGGACATTTTGAAAATATAATAGGTGACCGAAAATGTGAGTAAATATTGAAGTACAATGGCAAATGTTTTATAAATATTATGATTTTGAAATGTGACAGGAATGAAAATGATTTAAAGAGGCATTTTACAGATAACTAAAGAACCTATTTTAAACATAATTTTAAAAAAAAAACTTGCAAGTATTCTTGTGGATGTACATAAACTGTTTTAAAATACTGCCTTCAATCAGTTTGAGTACCAGTTTCTTTATTTGCGAATAAGCCCAAAAAGGACTAAGCAAAACACTTGAACAGGTTTGTTTGTTTTTCGTTGAACCCATAGTTCTCTCATACTCTCTCTCTCTCTCTCTCTCTCTCTCTCTCTCTCTCTCTCTCGTATGCCCACATTGCTGCAGTTTTTTCTTTGGTTTGTCCTCTTGGTCAACTTGCCACTTATAGACATTGATTCTAAATATATCTGTGTTTAGAATATCTACTTGCGTAATTCCTGCCAGTGTCATTTTCTACTTCACCAATTCACTTCATAGTATCTACTTGTGCTTAACTTGTATGTTTGTAGAATTCCACTATTTTTAGGCAGTATTTTATATCACAACACTGTGAATGCCAGAGTGATTGTAGTGTTAATTAACATTATTGTATGACAATGATTTGAGATGTTAATTATAAGCATTGTTAGGAAATAAATTTACACGGCCTCACTGAAACTGACAATAGGAGCGGGTAACAATGTAGCGAGGGGGTGAGTTGTTTATCAATTAGATGAGACAAACAAATGACGTCAGAGTAGCGTGCCTTTCTTTAGAAATGGAGGGAACATCTTCCCTAGAGCATATGTGTTCGTAATTTTGATTGGATATAAAAATAGACGCTAATGTTGGCGCGCTTTATTAACCAATAGCAGCTCTATTATAATCTTTAGGCATATCGGGGTGAGGGAGTATAAATTCTAAAGCCAGAGACAAGTATCGCACAGTTTAAGAGAATCATTCACGGGTTACACGTCGCGCAGTTTAACAGAATTATTCACGAAGTACACGTTACGCAATTCTACAGAATCTCTCGCGTCGTAAAGTTAGTTACAAAAATGTGAAATGCGCGGCAAATAAGTGATTGTAGTTACATTCGAAAATATAACAGTTTCAGTCAGGCGTGTATCAAAAGTAAATCTGTGAAATTAACTAAGTGCAACGCCAATAAAAGTGTAAAAACAAATTCTTTTATCAGTGTTATCTTTTAGTAACAACTCCTTTCCGTTTACACGCCCTGTTCAAGAGATTTGCTCGACTGAGTAATAATAGCTAGCCGGAGGACAAAGAACCTAAAATTCAAAATAGTAAAACAATAACAGGCGCTCAGCAAATAAGATAATACGAACGATACCGCGACAGTTTGTTTTGTGAGTCAGTTTGAGTTCATTATTTTAATATGTCCATAAAATTCGAATCTTCGTTTTCTAATGCCACTGTCTAAAGGTATATTTAATTTTACTTTCACTGGAAATACAAGCTTTGAGGCCCCCTGAATAAAAAAAATTGTTTTTAGAAAAAGGGCCGTATATACACTACGTGATCAAAAGTATCCGGACACCTGGCTGAATATGAAGTACAAGTTCGTGTCGCCCTCCATCGGTAATGCTGGAAGTCAATATGGTGTTGCCCCACACTTAGCCTTGATGACAGGATTCACTCTCACAGGCATACTGCCAATCAGGTGCTGGAAGGTTTCTTGGGGAATTGCAGACCATTCTTCACGGAGTGCGGAACTGAGGAGAGCTATCGATGTAGGTTGGGATGCCTGGCACGAAGTCGGAGTTCAAAAACATCCCAAAGGTGTTCTATAGGATTCAAGTCAGAACTCTGTGTAGACCAGTCCATGACAGGGATGTTATTGTCGTGTAACCACTCCGCCACAGCCCGTGCAGTATGAACAGGTGCTCGATCGTGTTGAAAGATGCAATCGCCATCCCCGAATTGCTCTTCAACAGTGGGAAGCAAGAAGGTGCTTAAAATATCAATGTAGGTCTGCGCTGTGATCGTGCCACGCAAAACAACAAGGGGTGCAAGCCCCCTCCAGGAAAAACACGACCACACCATAACACCACCTCTGAATTTCACTGTTGGCACTACACACGCTGGTAGATGACGTTCACCGGGCATTCGCCAAACCCACACCCTGCCATCGGATCGCCACATTGTGTACCATGATTCGTCACTCCACACAACGTTTTGCCACTGTTCAATCGTGTAATGTTGACGCTCCTTACACCAAGCTAGGCGTCGTTTGGCATTTTCCTGCGTGGATGTGTGGCTTATGAGCAGCCGCTCGATCATGGAATCCAAGGTTTCTCACCTCACGTCTAACTGTTATAGTACTTGGAGTGGATGCAGTTTGGAATTCCTGTATGATGGTCTGGATAGATGTCTGCCTATTACTCTTAACGACCCTCTTCAAATGTCGGCGATCTCTGTCAGTCAACAGACCAGGTCGGCCTGTACGCTTTTGTGATGTACATGTCCCTTCACGCTTCCACTTCACTATCACATCAGAAACAGTGGACCTAGGGATGTTTAGGAGTGTGGAAATCTCGCGTACAGACTGCTGACACAGGTGATACCCAATCACCTGACCACGTTGGAAGTCCGTGAGTTCCACGGAGCGTCCCATTCTGCTGTTTCACGATATCTAATGACTACTGAGGTCACGGATAATGAGTACCAGGCAGTAGGTGGCAGCACAATGCACCTAACATGAAAAGCGTATGTTTGTGGGGGTGTCCGGATACTTTTGATCACATAGTGTATGTCTGCCTGGATGTGTGTCTGTGAACAGCATACTCGTACATATAAAACGAAAAGCGGGATAAATACCAAACTTGATATTTAGGTTCAGTATCTTTCAAACATGCGACACGAAGAGTTTCAAGAAAATCCCCCACCCCAGGCTACTCTTTACATGGAACATTTTTCGAAATTTTGATTTTCTCAAAAATGGCTCTAACGATTTTGATTATAATATCACATGTTTAAGGTATTTTCATGCCAAATGAAATGTATATCTTGAATTTTCTGGGAATGTCCCCAAAAGACCTCTTCATTCTGAATGGCCTTTGCATAACTGGTAAACCGTAAGAGACAGATAATATTTTTGTACACAAAAAATGTCATTTATGTCATGTACATTTTTTTTGTCAAGTGCACCATTTCCGATATATTCCTTGTTATTTGTTTGAATTTTCCAATAATTATACTTTTTCTCAAATAGGAATTCGTTATTGGTTTTTTGGGGGGGTCCTAGACATACAAAGAAATTGGAATGCACCACGTAGCAAATAGCTCTTAAAAGATTTGACCATCGCTTAAAGCCTATCATATTCTCCTTGAAGCTACAAGAAAATTAGAAATAAGATTAACATTTCGATTAACATGAATTATATAGAGATTAAGCGTTGGATAAACAGTTTGTACAACAGTAGAGAAAGCCATGTGAGTGCAACACATTAGATTTTTCTATTTGATTTGTTTCATAGTTCTTTCTGATCATTAATGATATTTTACACGTAGTTTGGAGAATAAATGAGCATGAGGTATTTCGAGAGGGCTAAAGCATAATTTTAAGAAAACGGATATTTTTATCAGGCGATCTGCTGCACGGATATTTGCTGGTAGTTGCACCGCAATGTTTCTAAATCTGGTTTTCTGTGTGTTTTGGCTTTGAGCGATTTATTCGTTCTCTTCTTTTACTTTTTTTTGAAAAGGAGGACATAAAAGGAAATCCCCAACAAACGTAGGTAGAGGTGATATAACGATAGATAAGTAGCTAAACGCTACAAACAACACCTGAATTCCTCATCCAAGGAAAACAGAGCTAATCCAGGTAGTATCTGAGCCTTTAACCTTTCAGGACGACAGGGAACAAACGCTCCAAGCTCAAATCCATGCTGTGAAAACAAGAGAAGGGATTTACTCTGGCAGGTTGGTATTACTGGATCGTGCTTTCACCGAGCCTCATTAAACTTTGCTTTTCATAAACTGCTTTCGTCTCAACACTGCCTGTATCACAATGGCTTCCAAGTCCGCATACATAAGAAATGCAATACAGCCAAAAGGAGCTCTAGCGAAAATACCCTCCAAATTTTAGAGAAATCCAAGCAACCATTAAGTACCACCAGGAGTGACACACAAACAAACCCTGATGTTACATTCACAGGACGTTTTATATCAAATCTTCTAAAAACTATTGCTTATTCTGCTACCTGCATGTTAATCGAGATAAAGTGTAGAAATTATTTTATAACATATTTCGTTGCACGTACAAGGAGAATAGATTAGGTTTATACGATAAACGATGGCTTTGAAGTTGTCTTTGCTCAACCACGAGAGGAAAGAAAAAATCTGATGTGTTACACTCACATGACTTTCTCTACTCTTGTACAAACTATTTTTACAAACCCTTATTCTCCATATACTTCATGTTAATCGAGATGTTATTCTTATTGCTAATTTCCTTGTAGGTGCAAGAGGATTACAGTAGATTTTAAGTGATAGTCAAATGTTTTAAGCGCTGGTTGCTATGTGACCCATTCCATTCTCCTTGCATGTCCAGGACATAAAAAAAATCAATAGCGAATTCCCATTTGAGAAAATGTATAAGTATTAGAAAATTTAAGGGAATAACAAGCAATATCTCGAACATGGTTCACTCAACAAAAAAGTGTATATGACATAAATTGTGGATTTTAACGCGATCTACATTTTTTGTGTAGTAAAATTTTGCCGATCTCTTATGGTTTACCAGTTATGCGAAAGTCGTTCACAATGAAGAATACTTTTGGAGACATTCCCAGAAAATTCAAGATATACATTTCATTTGTCATGAAAATATCTTAAACATGTGATATTTTAATCAAAATCGTTAGAGCCATTTTTGAGAAAATTAAAGGGGTAATCTGGGGTGGGGGGATTTTCTTGAAAACCTTCGTGTCGCATCTCTGGAAGGTACTGAACCTAAATACCAAGTTTGGTGTTTATCCGACTGTTCGTTTCTGAGTTATGCTGTTCACAGACACACAGACACACACACACACACACGGACATGTTTCCAAAAATGCTTTTTACTTTCTCTACTACGTATAGTAAGTAGGGGAAGTATCGTATTCCACCCAAAAATTCGATACCGAGATTTCACTAGAAATATATGTTTTGAGACCCCCTGAATGCTATGTTATAATACGTAGTGTTTAATTTGCACTAAAGCTTTTTTTTTGTGTTCAATTTATATCCTACCTTAACTACATGGTCTTATCGGCGGCCTTTCCTCTGGAACTTGTTGCATTTTGGCAATAGTGTTAACTCGTATTCTCTTGTTGGGTTTCTCGCACTTTTGGGGGTTTTTAATCATTAGATCACACACACATTCATACTTCCAGACTGTGGAGAGGATAGGGAACAATCTTGGCTAGAGAAAAATTCCCACTCGCCGGGGATCGAACCCAGGACCCCTCGCACGAGTACCTAGTAAGTAATCGCTTCCATTTAATATGTTGTCTAGCAACCGGCATGAAAAGGAATGAGTCATTCAATGCCATTCTTATACAAACTTCAGCTTGTTCTTCATTGAGGATTCTCTGTTTCTTACCATATTTTCGCAAAGGAATGTTTGTATTTATTACATAGCTTTCTAACAAGAAAGAATGTTTGTAAAGAACAACTTCTGCTAGAGATAGCTTGCGGTACTGGCATGGGAATTCTTTTCTCTGCGTGCATATCTTGAAGTATTTGTTTCTCATTTCTAGCGCAGTCTCTCAAAGTCTTTCTGGTGCCGGTACAACTAATTTAATAAGACAGCGAGAGTAGCAAACCAGGACTCTTATCTACTGCAGCTAGCAAACAGTCCTACTAACAAGCTGTTAGCTTTCTTTAATCAAACACAAGACAATGTCTCGGTTCGCCCTAATATGGTGATGCCTTGTTTTCTTACTTTTTACTTTCTCTGCCTACTTACCTACAGTTCGATCAGAAACTCCATGTCAACATTTCATGTTTTGAGGTCCCTTGAATGCAAGAAAAAGTATTTTCAAAAATGGCCCATGTATGTGTCGTGTGGAAATAAACTCTAAAACGAAATGTTGGATAAATACCAAACTTCGTGTCTTCCAAAGCTACATGAAGGTTTTCAGCAAAGTTCCTCCACCTCAGACTACCTTTACATGGAAAAACTTTCGACATATTTTTATTTTCTAAAAAATGAATTTCACGGTTTTGTATAAAATACCCTAGTATTTAAAGGTACTAGAGAACAAATAAAACAGTAGAAAGTTGTGTAACGACCAACCATAAAAGAAAAACAAAAACATACTACACAAAAACAAAATGTAAATATCTTTATACAGAGTCAGTCAAACGACTCCGAACCGCCTGGGCAGTGTTTTTCCTGTCCGCATCCTCGGTGCACGTTGCCGTCTGCTGTTATCATAGAAAGGCGCGGATGAAACAATACAACATTTTTAAAACTACTTTTAAAGACTTTACTTACCAACTTTACGAAAGTAGATGCTGAAATTGGCCACCGTCGTTGTCCACATATTTTTGACACCTCTTTAGGAAACTATCCATCATTGAATTTTTGAGGGGAATTTTCCAAACGATGACCGATGTCGTCTAATGTTTCTTCGGCAAGAACCGAACGCCGTCTTTTAGATTTCTTAGCCTGAACACTTCCTGTGGCCTGAAATTTAGTATAAAGTTCATGGATTGTTGTACGACCTGGAATCTTTCTGCAAATCGTACATAAACTTGGCGAGCTGACCGAGTTAACGCATAAATAAACACACTCTGTGCAGCAGAAAACATACTGAGCCAAAATAAACTTTGTGACTAAGTTTACATAACTCGTAATAACTGAACCACATCACATTACCGTCAACTCAAAAATGCCTTCACACTGCAGATCAAAACCACAAGAGCGTGACTGTTTATAGCAGCAGTGCGTTATCATTTTTTTATCATATTTCCACACGCCCTGTGGAAAAACACCGAGCAGCCGGTAATGTTGTTCATAAAATACCCCTCCGGGGTAACTTAAAACATAAAGTGTGCAAGACAAACCCACACACCTTGGAAGAATTAAAACAAAATATCCGTCAGGAAATTTCTCAACGTGAACTACGGCGAGTGATGGATAGTTTCCTAAAGAGTTGCCAAAAATGTATGGACAACGACGGTGGCCAGTTTCAGCATCTCCTTTCGTAAAGTTGGTAAGTAAAGCCTTTAAAAGCAGTTTTAAAAACGTTGTATGGTTTATCCGCGCCTTTCTACGATAACAGCAGACAGCACCGCGCAGGCGTTTCGGAGTCTTTTGGCGCACTCTGTAGGTATAGGTTATACAATGGGGACACCTAGTGCACTGCGAGCTACATAGCTCTAATGAGGCTACCATCTCTCTGGAGGAAGGGATGAAATGAAGGAACCACAGCAAGCTACAGGCCACAGAGACGCGCGGAAGTCCTTAACAATTTCTAGCTCGAAGGCCCGTACCACTGCTGTAGCTGCTTAGAAGGGCGATGAACGACCCGTCGACCAAGAGCCCTCTAGTTTTCACAGGGAGTGCTCTTTCATTTGAGCAAGCATCTGTCCGGCACCGCGATACAGCACACCTGAAAGATGAGAAACGGAGTGAAAGGAAAATTATGGAAATAAAATCGTGGTAGATGAGAAACCACCCCAGCATTCGTTTAACGACCAGGGAAAACCACGAAAAACCCAAGATCAGAGTGGGCGGTTGACGGAAATCGAAACTGGGACCTCCCGAATGCGAGCCTAACACGTCAGCGCGGAGCCATCTCGCTCGATTAAATCTCTTTAGGACACTAAAATTATTTCAAGTCACTTTTTTTATGTTACCAGCTATTTTTGAGACACGCGTTAATATTAGTTTGAATTTCCAGTACTTTTTGTAATTTTTCAAAGAACTATCGCTATTCAGTTTTTCTCGCGATGTTATGGAGAGTATAGAATTCAAAAGCCGGCATATATCACTGTAAATTCACTCACTCTTTTATTTTAAATAAGGAACCTCCAACATGCACCTCAGTGTAGAACACATTCTAGTCTGCCCCAAGTATCTGCACTAATGGAGACTACAAACTGGCATCAGCGATCTATCAAATGTTCTCAAAAATAAACAAACAGTGAAAAAGACATTAGAAAATATAATTTATTTAATATTGAAATATATAAATGTTTTATTGTTTTAACTAACAACATACCATATAATATGTGTGGTTGCGATATGACTAAGTTGTTAAAGCGACCCTAAATAAATAGAATTTAAAAAAATATCGACCGGCTTCTTTAAAGATCTGACTATGTATTCGGTTTCCTCTATTCCCATTGTAAACTACAACAAAGCGTGTAATGAAGCTATTTCTGCAAAGCTTTATGTCGATTGACAGGAAGCAATGGAGAAAACTGATGTGTTACACCAACATGACTTTCTCTACTCTTGTGCAAACTATTTTTACAAACGCTTATTCTCCATATGCTTCATGTTAATCGAGATATTAATCTTATTGCTAATTTTCTTGTAGGTGCAAGGCGAATTGGTAGGCTTTAAGCGATAGTCAAATATTTTAAGAACTAGTTTCTATGTGGAGCATTCCATTCTCTTTGTATGTCCAGGGCATAAAAAAAATGAATAACGAATTCCCATTTGAGAAAAAGCATAAGTATTTGAAAATTTAAGGGAATAACAAGCAATATATCCAAAATGGTTCACTCAATAAAAAAATGTATATGGCATAAATTGTTTATTTTAACGCGATCTACATTTTTTGTGTAGTAAAATTTTGTCTATCTCTTATGGTTTACCAGTTATGTAAAAGTCGCTCACAATGAAGAATACTTTTGCAGACATTCCGAAAATTCAAGATATACATATGATATTTTAATCAAAATCGTTAGTCATTTTTGAGAAAATTAAAATTTTCGAAAAATTTTCCATGTAAAGGGTAATCTGGGGTGGGGGGATTTTCTTGAAGACCTTCGTGTCGCATCTCTGGAAGATACTGAACCTAAATACCAAGTTTGGTGTTTATCCGACTGTTCGTTTCTGAGTTATGCTGTTCACAGACACCCACCCACACACACACACACACACACACACACACGGACATGTTTCCAAAAATGCTTTTTTTTGGATTCAGGGGGTCTCAAAACATATATTTCCGGTTAAATCTCGGTATCGAATTTTTGGGTGGAATACAATACTTCCCCTACTTACTATACGTAGTAGAGAAAGTAATAAGGTTTCGTAGGAAGAGTTTGTAGAAGCTATATGAAAATAAGTATAGTGGATAGAGAAAGTGATGTGAATGTAACATATACACCTCAACTATTTAATATTTCCTCTAAATTAGGTATTTATTCAATAAGAATCTAATGCAAGGAAATTATTGCACACGCCACTGGAATTATTAATGATTTTGCTGCCCTTCTTCAGGGGTAATTATGAATATAATATCTACATTAAACATTGACACTTGAAAACAAAGAAGTTGCAGTATCAACTCTACCACTTGTTCACTAATATGAGTTATTTCTTCATTTATTAGGAATTTTCTTTCCTTTCACGTTTCAGTTGTTCCCACCAATGGAAAACAGGTTGAGGAAGGTCGGGACTTTCCCAGTACAACCTTTTATCTTTTATTTTTTTGTAGTGAAGGTAAACACATGAATTTTATCGCGAATTTCATTACTATCTTTATCAAAGACCTTGCAATAAGCGGACTGACGGCCGGCCCCAAGTTGTATGGTGGGCAACAGAACACATACGCCATCTATTGAAAGCTCTTGAGGAGTGATAATACTAAAAGTCCAATGTGTTACATTTACACGTCTTTCTCTACTCTCTATCGCTTATTATTGGATGTACAAATTATTCTTGCGAAAGGTTTTTCCTATCTATTTCATTTTAATCCAAATAAACCTTTGCAAAGAAATAACTACATTACAGATTTCGTTATAGATATAAAGGGAATAGAGATAGTCGAATTTGGAGCTTTACGGTGGCCTTAAAATTCCATAACTCTTTTAATGAGATTGCGAGAAACAGCCGAAAATTAACTAGACTTTAAAACAATGAGGAAGAACCATTCAAACCATTAATAACGGATATCTCGGAAATGGCTAATGCCACAAAAACAGGTAATTTGAAGTAAATTGTGTGCCTTTGAAGAGATTTACATTTTTTGTGTAGTGAATTTTCTTGTAGGATTGCTTAACGTTTACAGGTTATATAAGATTATACAAAACTCCTTCCGAATGAAGAGGTCTTCACAGACTATTCCCAGAAAATTCAACATATCATTTTATTTGTCATGTAAACGTCTTCAATATACGGTATTTCATTCAAAATCGTTAAATCGTTTTTTATGAAATCAAAGATCTTTCCGCCCAAAAATTCGATACCGAGATTTCACTGGAAATATATGTTTTGAGGCTCCTTGATTCCAAAAAAAGCATTTTTGGAAACATGTCCGTGTGTCTAACAGTGAACAGCATTACTCAGAAACCAACAGTCGGATAAACACCAAACTTGATATTTAGGTTCAGTATCTTCCAGAAATGCGACACGAAGCTTTTCAAGAAAATCCCCGCACCCCAGATTACTCTTTACATGGAACCTTTTTCGAAATTTGTAATTTTCTCAAAAATGGCTGTAACGATTTTGATTAAAATATCATATGTTTAAGATATTTTCATTACAAATGAATTGTATATCTCGAATTATCTGGGAATGTCTCCAAAAGTATTCCTCATTGTGAACGACTTTTGCATAACTGGTAAACCATAAGACATAGAGAAATTTTTACAAAATGTAGATCGCGTTAAAATACACAATTTATGTCATACACATCTTTTTTATTGAGTGAACCATTTTCAACATATTGCTTGTTATTCCCTTAAATTTTTCAGTACTTATTTTCTCAAATGGGAATTCGTTATTCATTTTTTGTCTTTGATATGCAAAGAGTATTAATCTGTGGCAAAGGGAATGGTGCTGCACCTAGCAACCAACTATTAAGAGATATGTATGTGCTTAAAGGCTACTGTTTTTCTATATTGCCCTTGTAAATATATTTTCCCCTTACATCTACAAGAAACTTAGCAATAAGATAGAGTCTGCAAACGTTTATCTCGATTAACATGGAGTAGGTGCAGAATAAGCGTTTTTAAAAATAGTTTGTACAAGAGTAGAGAAAGTCATGTGAGTGTAACACATCAGATTTTTTTAATTCCTGGACATGCAAAGAGAATGGAATGCGCCACATAGGAACCAGTTCTTAAAATATTTGACTATCGCTTAAAGCCTACCATATCCCCTTGCATCTACAAGAAAATTAGCAATAAGATTAACATCTCGATATCTCGATTAACATGACGCATATGGAGAATAAGCGTTTGTAAAAATAGTTTGTACAAGAGTAGAGAAAGTCATGTGAGTGTAACACATCAGAATTTTTTCTGTTACTATTAGAATGCCTTCTATGGTATACCATTCAACATGCAAAATAAAAACTTTTTTACTTAATTATAAGTAGAATATCTCAAATTAATCTGAAGAAAATGCTGTTACTCAAACTCTAAATTTGAGGCAGTATTTTTAACACTTAAATCATTTCACTCTAATTATATAATATATAAATTCAATAACAGCCCGCCTTAAAGCAATTGTGTGTAACAATATATAAGGAGTGTATATTACAGTCATTGTATATGTTTATATTATTGTATCCATGTGTGATAATGTTATGTGAATGTATTACGTAATTTGATAATAAAGGAGCTGTGAGAATAATAGGTTAAAAGTTGCTAACAATGAGGTAACCTTGAGGCAATAATGATTAAGAATGTTTAATAATGCTACTAGTCATTATTAGAGCAACAATAATGCAAATTTTAGTGACAGTTTATAAAATAGCCAATCAACAACCAGAAAAAGCTTTAGTTAAATGAAGGTGTTCTATTGGAGTAGGATTAGCCAATCAGAAACTGAAAAGGAGAAACATTTACAAATTCAGAAGTCAGTTGCCTGTAAACAGTGTTCCTAACCGGACGCGAGACACGTCCTAGAGAAGTATAATACGTATTCGTGTGAGACGAAGATAGTTTACGTATTAAAAAGTGGAAGTATTTAATAAAAACATCTCACAGCTCTCTCTATATCAGTGAAGTGTTATTTAAATCCTATCAAGCATTAATAAAGGGAGTGAAGTAAAATTATAATCTGTGTAAGCCTACATTCTTGTTGCATCACAACCCTGTCAAGACATCCATGTCTCTAAAAATACGTACTGACGCAGCCGAGGCAAACATAAATATTTAATATTTAAAAAACAGTCAAATTACAAAGTTATTATTTTTAAGCATTTTGGGGGGGGCGAATGCTACCGGAAACATTTTACCATACGTGCGGTTGCAACTACTCCAAGTTCGGCTCCCCAACAGTTGAAATATAATACAACTCCTTCAATACGACCAACTTAAAAATTGACGCCCTAAGCGTGTTGCAAATAACATAACAAACCATTTCTCAAAGCTCTAGATTTGTCATGACAATTGACATCTGCAAAAAATTAGAAGCCAGCGATGTGTTCGCTGTACACTGGATCTCCTTATAAGCATTAGTTAGTGGAATTCAAACAAAGTGTGGTAATATCAAAGCAATTTGAGAAGTGAAAAGCACGGAGTATCAAACCAAGCACCTCAACATGACAGACCCACTGGCAAACCCTCATCGGAGCTCGACACAAAGAAATTGAGCTGTCTGATGAAACTAAAGATGACAAAGAAGCCACAGCGTGTATCTACTGTGCAGGGCTGTTGTCAAACGATGACATTGCAGAGGACTGGATTCGGTGCTCAAAATGCATAAAATGTGCACATACAGCAGGTGTTGACTCTCCGAATAAGAGATATATTTGTAATAGGTGTCGCTAATGATGCAAATGTCTGAATACTTGGTTTGTATATAGTGGACATATGTACGACCTCCCCAAATTAGGAACCCATTTTCAAAAGAGCGGTTTTGTAATTTTGTTTGTTTTCCAGAATATCTCATGTAAATCTATAAAAAGAAAAGAAACTGAACATGCATCATTCTAAAGTGTCAAGTAAAGCATGTTTAGTGTCTGGGTTAATACAATTTACTTTTATTTATTTTTTTATTCTATTTTATTTTACGTCGCTTTAACTCCCTGGTTATATCGCGACGGATCTGTTGCTGAATCTCTTAGAACGATGTGTGATGGACAGTTAGCCTTCTAGGTCTCATCCCTGTAACCACCCGCTCCGTCACGTGTCACAGAGATCCTAGTGCATAGCTACCGAATCTTCTGCTTCGTGCAGTACAGACGGCATTGGGATGCCGTCCAGTCCAACCGCCGCCGCCCTCACACAGAAAGGCGGACAGTTAGCCTTCTAGGTCTCATCCCCGTAACCACCTGCTTCATGCCGTGCAGATGACGTTAGTGTGCCGCCCAGTCCAACCGCCGCTCCAATATAAAAGCAGGCGTTAGCCTTCTAGGTCTCATCCCTGTAACCGCCTGCTTCATGCCGTGCAGATGGAGCTAGGGTGCCGTCCAGTCCAATTGACGCCATCACAGAGAAAGGCGGACACTTAGTCTTCTAGGTCTCATCCCCGAAATGCCGTCTTGCTTTCTCACCTGCTCATAGAGACCGCCAGCGCATGGCAGCCGGATCTTCTGCTTCGTGCCGTACAGATGGCGTTAGGGTGCCGTCCAGTCTAACTGGTTACATTGAACGGATAGATGGCATAACATTTGCTATTACCACTTATTTTTCATTTTTACTAGTTTTTTAGACTTAAGGTGGAACTTTGGGTCGTGGTGTTAAATATCCAATCCGGTATTTACCTTAGCGATTAAGGAAAACCACGAAAAAACATCAGACAGATTGGTCGGCCCACGAGATTTGAATCCGGAATCTCCGGAACCTCCTAAAAAAAAAAAAAAAACTCCCCAAATTAGGCGACTTTTCTCTATACATTTTATTCCTCACGGGAATTCATAAACATTTGAAATTTCAATTAAACGTTAGTGACATTTTTTGACTAAATTAGCACCGGATCAACCAAAACGTATTGCGCATTATTGTTGCAGCATTCAAAAATTGACCTGAGGCGCGTAATTGATGCCGGCCTGCCGTATTGGGTCGTGTTCCGAATACACATTCTGTGCGTTTGACAGCGCTTCTGTAAGTGATGCAAAGTTAAAAGTGACGTTTTGAATGCTGCGTATTTAAAAAGCATTAAAGTATATATCAACCACCCTTTAGAATATTTTATTTAGTAAATGGCGCATTCAGTAGGTACCTTTGAATTATTTTCCACGCTCTCTAAAACTAATATCACAACGATTATTAAAACAGGTTGAAAATAAAAAACAGTTCCTATTGCATGTTGTTAAATATTAACAGTAAAAGAGCGACTCTGACACAGAGGCTTTGAAATAAAATGTACATTAAAGGGTTAACCACTGGTGTTTATGTATTTTATTTTATGGTGTTTTTTTCTTTATGGGAATTAAATAAGTTACAAATTCAATTAAAACATATAGTAGCTATTTTCTTAAAAAATGCTGGAGGCACGGGTTATTCTTATTCCACTTCTTTAAAACTTATTACATTTGTTTTTTAAATAAATTGAAAAAAATTAAATGGCGAGAGGTAAAACAAATATAATTTTTACTTTCTTTACCATTAGGTAGGGAAGGTATTGCATTCCACACAAAAATTCGATACAGAGATTTCACCGGAAATACATGTTTTGAAGTCACCCCAATAAAAAAAACATTTTTATAAAAATGTCCGTGTGTGTGTGTGTCTGAACAGCATAACTCAAAAACGAAAAGAGAAATAAACTCCAAACTTACTTTGTATGAAGTAGTTTGTATTGAAGGAGTTGTATTATATTTTAACTGTTGGGGAGCCAAACTTGTAATAATTGCAACCGCACGTATAGTAAACAGTTTCCGGTAGCCTACCCCTAAGTTTAAAAATATTAACTTTGTAATTTTTAAGTGTTTCTTTAAACATTATGTATTTATGTTTGCCTCGGCTGCGTCAGTATTTATTTTAGAGACATGGATGTCTTGGCAGGGTTGTGGTGCGACTTAAGAATGTAGGCTTACACAGATTATAATTTTACTTCACTCCTTTTATTAATGCTTGGCACGATTTAAATAACACTTCACTGATATAGAGAGCTGTTAGATTCCTTTTATTAAGTAATTGCACTTTTTAACACGTAAACTTATTTTTCGTCTACGTATTAAATCTCTCGGGGACGCATCTCGCATCCGGTTACAAACACTGTCTGCAGGCAACTGAACTGATTTCAACCGCCTAAACTTGTAAATTTCTGTATTTCAAGGCTCTGATTGGCTATTCCTAATCCAATAGAATACCGTCATTTAACTAAAGTTTTTTCTGGTTGTTGATTGGCTATTTTTAAACTGTCTCAAAATTTACATAATTGTTGCTCCAATAATGACTAGTATAGCATTTAAACTTTCAAATTCATTATTGCCTCAAGGTTACCTCATTGTTAGCAACTTTTAACCTATTATTCTCACAGCTCGTACATTATTAAATTACGTAATACATTTCACATAACATTATTACACATGGATACAATAATACAAACATATACAATGACTGTTACATACATTTTTTATATATTGTTACATACACATATTGCTTTAAGGCGGGCTGTTATTGAATTTATATTATATAATTAGACTGAAATCATATACCTAATTAGACTCAAGTATTTAGGTTCAGTACCATCAACACACCGCTTATTTCAAAAAGTTTTTGGTGGCATCTGCCATTTCCGAGATATCCGTTATTAATGGTTCAAATTAAATTGAGTTTTATATACGGACACTCTTTAACTGCTGTGGTTCTTAGCGTCCCATTCTATATTGGACGTGAATGACCGGTTATTTTGCTCAGAGGCCTCTTTATAAGGCTTGAGGTTCTTTTACGTGCCGTAAATCTTCCTTCCGAAGGAAGCCATGCTAAGGATTTTTACGCCCGAAAAAATCCATCGCCTTCCGCCGGGTTTGAATCCGCGACCTCGGGAACTAGAAGCTAGCATGGTAAACACTATACCACGGAGGACACATTTTTAATGGCTCGAATTGCTCAATACTTAGCTATTCTTTTAAAGTGTTGTTCGATTTTCAGTTGCTTCTCACGATTGCATTGAAACAATATGTAATTTTCAGGCCAACACATAGTGTCCAGTTCTTAAACATATGACTATCGCTGTTTCATTTGTATTCTCTAACGAAATGTGTAATGTAGCTATTTCTGGAAATGTTTTTCTCCATTAAAATGAAGCAGATAGGAAAATAAACTTCCGTAAGAATAATTTGTATACCCACTAATAATTAATTGAGAGTAAGGAAGGTCATATGAATGTATCACATAAGATTTTCTCCCCAGAACTTCAATGAGATGCATGTGGGTTACACAGCTCAAAACAACAAGCAGGAGCAACTAGTTGTTCAGAAATCATTACCTCTGATGTGAAATAGAACGCTTTCTTTTTATGTCTAAAATTTATTTATTTGAGTTGCCGCAGCTCAAAGCCATATGCTGCAAATCGCGTACAAACCACATGCCTAATGTGGAAAAGACAAAAAGACTACCGCTTGCAGCACGTTGTTCCCAAATGTTATTCTTGGAAACCAGATACGTACTGACGATTGTCGGCACCCTTCTGTTTCACATATTCCATTTATCAGAACGACTGCAAACATAAACCCGTCTTTTTGTTAGCCTACCACAGAGCTGAGAGTAATTCTTCGATTACAAGAAGATGCAATAACATCAGCAAGGAACTTACTTTGGCCTCTGCCAGCATTTCGATCAGCTGCGTCCAAAAGTGGATGTTTCGATGACATCTGCATTCACAGAAGGCGGACAAGAGCTTACCTACCTAAACACACTGTCTACCAAACGATAGGAGGCATTATGTTATAAAACATGGCAATTGGGCTTTTACTCTTTCTTTCCTTCCTTCCTTGCTTCTTTCTCTTTTTCCTTCCCTCTTTCTTTCTCTCTTCTCTTCTTTCCTTCCTTCTCTCATTTTCCCTCTCTCTCTTTCTTTCCCCTTAACTACTATTTCCCCTTTCCTTCCTTCCCCCCTTCTTTCTCTCTTTCCTTGCTTCCTTCTTTCTCTTTCCTACCTACCTTCTTTCTTTCTCTCCTTATATCTCTCATTCTCTCCTTTCTTTCCCCTTGACTACTACTTCCCCTTTCCATCCTCCCTCCCTCCCTTCTTCATTTCTTCATGTAATCCTTAGAAAAACACACTACTAAATTCTGAATGGCTCTAAGATAGCCAAAAAGAGAAATAAAAGCGAAAAATTGTGATATTTGATATCGCAATATATGTCTCGATTGCCTCTGTGATCGAGTGGTTAGCGTTCCGGCTTTCTCAAACCAGAGCTCTGACTTGATTACTGGCTGGGACGGAGAAATTTTCTTTATTCAGAATCATTCCCTATATCCTGCATCATGAATGCAGGTATGAATGAATGTGTTCAATGCAAAAGTTTGAAGAAAAGAGAGGTTAAAAATTCCATGTGTTACACACATTTTTTGGGACCCCTTAATTAAAAAAAAAGTATTTTTAGAAAAATGACAGTTTGTGTGTGTGCATAATTAAAGAAGAAATGTGAGACAAATACTAACTTGGTATTTAAGTTCAGTACGTTCCAGAGATGCATCACGAAGATTTTCAAGAAAATCCCCCAACCGCAATTACCGCCCTTTACATGGAAGGTTTTTCAACATTTTTACTTTCTCTACTACGTATAGTAAGTAGGGGAAGTATTGTATTCCACCCAAAAATTCGATACCGAGATTTCACCGGAAATACATGTTTTGAGACCCCTGAATCCAAAAAAAGCATTGTTGGAAACATGTCCGTGTGTGTGTCTGTGTGTCTGTGTGTCTGTCTGTGAACAGCATAACTCAGAAACGAACAGTCGAATAAGCTCCAAACTTGGTATTCAGGATCCGTATCTTCCAAGGATGCGACACGAAGGTTTTCAAGAAAATCCCCCCACCGCAGATTACCCTTTACATGGAACATTTTTCGAAAATTTTAATTTTCTCAAAAACGGCTCTAACGATTTTCATTAAAATATCATATGTTTAAGATATTTTCATGACAAATGAAATGTATATCTCGAACTTTCTGGGAATGTCTCGAAAAGTATTCTTCATGTAAACGACTTTTGCATAACTGGTAAACCATAACAGATAGACAAAATTTTACTACACAAAAAATGTAGATCGCGTTAAAATACACAATTTATGTCATATACTTTTGTTGAATGAACCATTTTCGAGATACTGCTTGTTATTCCCTTAAATTGTTCAATACTTATTTTCTAAAATGGAAATTCGTTATTAATTTTTTTGTCTAGGATATGCAAAGAGTATTAATCTGTGGCAAGGAGAATGGTGCTGCACCTAGCAACCAGCTATTAAGATATATGTCGATGCTTAAAGGCTACTGTATTTCTATATTGCCCTTGTAAATATATATTCCCCTTACATCTACAAGAAACTTAGCAATAAGATAGAGTCTGCAAATGTTTATCTCGATTAACATGAAGTAGATGGGGGAATAAGCGTTTGTAAAATAGTTTGTACAAGAGTAGAGAAATTTATGTGAGTATAACACAGGGGATTTTTATGATAAAGTTCTTTATTTTCTCTATATAATTTATTAAAGTTTTTGGAGCCACTTTATAGATATTTTTCAAACATTCGTAGATCATCAAAATGTAAATTTGTTAATAACAAATCACCTTTGTGCTGCGTATTAATACAATGAACTCATTTCATTGTGATTAGGCTTCTCTCAGCACAGAAATACAAACTAATGCTCCTTTGTATTGCATCAAGGTCGTTCCAGGCAAACAATAAGAGTTTCTAGTGTTCTTGTTCGAAGACTCGTCTCCCTCTCCAGCTCGATGTGCCCCGCCTTATTGTTTATTTCGTGTGAGCGAATGAACCAATCGTGTATCTATTGCAGTATAATTGGTTTTTGAGACATGCGACCACCGAACGTTGATAATGGTGTAATGAGCAGTGAAGAGGCCACACCCAACTTTTAGCTTGCTTTTGCTAAAAACAAAAGCAGAAAGCATGACAAAATGCAAGTAGGCGAGGAAACGCTGATTGCATGTTTTGTTTCTTAGGTACATTTTTTTACTATGTTTCCAGGTCACCTTCAACTGATACGTGGAGCACAAAACATAGGAATAATCCTACAAATGTGCCATTATTTTAGTGGTTATAGGAGTCTCAAGCTTGAACTGTTTGTAGTGAATGACCATGGACCGGTTTTCGATTCCCTTGTCAATTACTGCAACTTCAGCTAAGTGTATCACGTGACCTAAGGGTTTCTTCTTTTTACTTTCTCTAACACGTAGACTAACGTGCATAAAACGTGGCCCATTTCCCTAGATCGCAATAGTGTTTTTCCCTCCGTAAGGTTTGCACCTTCAAGTAACCAACCTGACTCCGCCCAGCCTATGTGACTGGCCTGAAAAACAATCCAGACATAAAAACGAACCAATTAACGATGCTCTAATCTATTAAAATAAGTTGTGGTTCGTGTACTGCCTGCACGAAAGAGTTACGAACGATTGGTCCATTTTCAAACCTTATGTCAGATGATTTCTTAACAGTAGGTGTTCTTGAATCAAGTTTTTATGCTGATTCCATAAATAACTTCAGTTTTTTTCTATCACGTCAGGTTTTTACACAAAATAAGAAGTAATGTTTTGACAATTTTACTAATGAGCATAGAAAAGTATTCAAATACCATTTCACACAAGGTAAGTTTTTATTCAAGAAACATTTTAACAATACTCTCAAAAACTCCCCTAATTTATTTCATGACTACATTTTAACAAACAAGAAGCCAAAGTGTTGCATTTAATTTTTTTTCAAACTTTCTCTTCTTTGGTTTCCTTGCAGATCCTTGAAGATGACTGTCCCTCCTCAACATCCAACAGTAGTCGGCCATCATAGTTTCATTCCATCTCCCCTGGTACCTCCTCTCCATTTCCTTAATATCTTGGTGAAAACGTTCACCCTACTCTTCACTATAATGTCCCAGATTTTCTGGAAAGTAGTCGATATGTAAATGCAGAAAATGCATCTTTACACTCATGTTACAACCCATCTCCTTGAAATGTTCCAACATTGTTTCGACAATGGCCTTGTAATTAGGATCTTTGTTATTGCCTAAGAAGTTTTCAGTGACTGATCGGAAGGCGGTCCATGCTTCTATTTCTCTCTCATTCATTGTCTTCTCAAAATCTTCATCAATTTCTTTATTTGAGAACCAACAAAAATTCCAGCCTGTAATTTGTCTTGTGTAATGAAGGGAAATTTCTGGGAAAGGTACTTGAAGCAGGGTCCAACCTGTGGTAGAGCCCTTACAAATTGCTTCATCAAGCCCAATTTTATGTGTAGTGGAGGAAGTAATATCTTTATATCTCTATATTTTTAAGTGAAATTGTAAAAAAACTGTACGCGATAAAAAAAATAAATAAAAGCAGTTCTTAACATCAGAATAAAAAAGTGAGTCAGAACCACTTTTTAGTTTTCAGTCATACGATATCATGCTGACTAATGTTATTTACGTGTGTCGTTAAACTGAACGACAGCTACGCCATATATATGAGAGGTTTCACCAGCGATATGGAGACGAAGACAAAAAGTTTTCCGTGTTTATTTCAACGTTATTATATCAACAAACATTGCCAGTGACAACACGTGCCGTGTAATGTCACTCTTGAGCAGGTCAGCAATATTTTGGGGGAATGAAAGTACCCCACCACTCCAGCGGCTAGAAATTATGCTAGAGGAATAGAGCAGCCCACGCTGGCAGAGGGTGGGGATACATTTGTCATTACCAAGAATTGCTGCGTTCGATTATGGACCACTTTTTCTGCAAGTCAGTATACATAGTAGCTAGAGAAGAGATTACATTCCTTCAAAAAATACGATATCGAGATATCACTGGAAATACATGGCTCCCTGAACTACAAACAGATTTAAAAAAATCTGATGTGTTACACTCACATGACTTTCTCTACTCTTGTAGGAACTATTTTTACAAACGCTTATTCTCCATATGCTTCATGTTAATCGAGATATAGAGATGTTAATCTTATAGCTAATTTTCTTGTAGGTGCAAGGGGAATTGGTAAGCTTTAAGCGATAGTCAAATATTTTAAGAGCTGGTTGCTCTGTGGAGTATTCCATTCTCTTTGCATTATCAGGACAATAAAAATTGAATAACAAATTTGAAAAGAATTATAAGTATTGGAGAATTTAAGGGAATAACAAGCAATATCTCGAAAATGGTTCACAATGGTTCAATGCGAAAGTCGTTCACAATGAAGAATACTTTTGGAGACATTCCCAAAAAATTCGAGACATACATTTCATTTGTCATGAAAATATCTTAAACATATGAGATTTTAATCAAAATCTTTAGAGCCATTTTTGAGAAAATTAATATTTTAGAAAAACGTTCCACGTAAAGGGTAATCTGGGGTGGGGGGATTTTCTTGAAAACCTTCGTGTCGCATGTCTGGAAGATACTGAACCTAAATACCAAGTTTGGTGTTTATCCGACTGTTCGTTTCTGAGTTATGCTGTTCACAGACACACACACACACGGAATGCTTCCAAAATGCCTTTTTTGTATACAGGGGTCTCAAAACATGTATTTCCGGTGAAATCTCGGTATCGAATTTTTGGATGGAATGCAATACTCCCCTACTTACTATTAAGTAGTGGAGAAAGTAAAAAAAATCTGATGTGTTACACTCACATGACTTTCTCTACTCTTATACAAACTATTTTTACAAACGCTTATTCTCCATAAGCTTCATGTTAATCGAGATGTTAATCTTATTGCTAATTTTTTTGTACATGCAAGGGGAATATGGTAGGTTTTAAGCGATAGTCAAAACTTTCAAGCGCTGGTCTCAACAACAAAAATGTATATGACATAAACTGTGTATTTTAACGCGATCTACATTTTTTGTGTAGTAAAATTTTGTCTATCTCTTATGGTTTACCAGTTATGCAAAAGTCGTTCACAATGAAGAATATTTTTGGAGACATTCCCAGAAAATTCGAGATATACATTTGATTTGTCATGAAAATATCTTAAACATATGATATTTTAATCAAAATCGTTAGAGCCTTTTTGAGAAAATTAAAATTTTCGAAAAATGTTGCATGTAAAGGGTAATCTGGGGTGGGATATTTTCTTGAAAACCTTCATGTGGCATCTCTGGAAGATACTAAATCTAAATACCAAGTTTGGTGTTTATCCGACTGTACGTTTCTGAGTTATGCTGTTCACAGACACACGGACAGACACACACACGGACATGTTACCAAAAATGCTTTTTTACTTTCTCTACTACGTATGGTAAGTAGGGGAAGTATTGTAATCCACCCAAAAATTCGATACCGAGATTTCACCGGAAATACATGTTTTGAGATCCCCTAAATCCAAAAACGCATTTTTGGAAACATGTTCGTGTGTGTGTGTATGTGTGTCTGTCTGTGAACAGCATAACTCAGACAGAACAGTCGGACAAACACCAAACTTGGTATTTAGGTTCAGTATCTTCCAGAGATGCAACACGAAGGTTTTCAAGAAACCCCCCCACCCCAGATTACCCTTTACATGGAAGAGTTTTCGAAAATTTTAATTTTCTCAAAAATGGCTCTAACGATTTTGATTAAAATATATGTTTACGAATTTTCAAGACAAATAAAATGTATATCTTGAATTTTCTGGGAATGTCTCCAAAAGTATTTTTCATTGTGAACGACATTTGCATAACTGGTAAACCATAAGAGATAGACAAAATGTTACTACACAAAAAATGTAGATCGCGTTAAAATACGCAATTTATGTCATATACATTTTTGTTGTTGAGTGAACCATTTTCAAGATATTGCTTTTTATTCCCTTAAATTTTCCAATACTTATACTTCTCAAATTCGTTATTCAATTTTTACTTTCTCTACTACGTATAGTAAGTAGGGGAAGTATTGTATTCCACCCAAAAATTCGATACCGAGATTTCACCGGAAATACATGTTTTGAGACCTCCTGAATAAAAAAAGCATTTTTGGCAACATATCCGTGTGTGTGTGTGTGTGTGTGTGTGTGTGTGTTTGTGTGTGTGAACAGCATAACTCAGAAGCGAACAGTCGCATAAACACCAAACTTGGTATTTTGGTTCAATATCTTCCAGAGATGCGACACGAAGGTTTACAAGAAAATCCCCCTACCCCAGATTATCCTTTAAATGGAACATTTTTCAAAAATAATTATTTTCTCAAAAATGGCTGAAACGATTTTGATTAAAATATCATATGTTTAAGATATTTTCATGACAATATCTTGAATTTTCTGGAAATGTCTCCAAAAATATTCTTCATTCTGAACGACTTTTGCATAACTGATAAACCATAAGATATAGACAAAATTTTACTACACAAAAAATGTAGATCGCGTTAAAATACACAATTTGTGTCATATAATTTTTTTGTTGAGTGAACCATTTTCGAAATATGCTTGTTATTCCCTTAAATTTTCCAATACTTATTTTCTCAAACGGGAATTCGTTATTCATTTTTTTGTGTTGGATGCGCAAAGAGTTTTAATCTGTGGCAAAGAGAATGGTGCTGCACATAGGAACCAGCTATTAAGAGATATGTCTATGCTTAAGGGCTACTGTACTTCTATATTGCCGTTCCAAATACAAAACAAGGGGAACAAAGTACGCCTTAAGCGATAGTCAAATATTTTTAGAACTGGTCGCTATGTGTAAAATGTAATTCTCTTTGCATGTCAAAAGATCGTTTCTGCAAATGTTTATCTCGATTAATATGAAATAGATGGAGAATAAGAGTTTGTAAAAATAGTTTGTACAAGAGTAGAGAAAGTCATGTGAGTGTAACACATCAGATTTTCTTTTCTTTTCTGTCGTTCTGCCCGAATAGTTGCAGACATTTGATATCTAAGCCCCGCTATACCTCTAGCCAGCCAGTAAAGGTTTTAAACAGTGGTGACACATTTACCATTAGCTAGGACACCTTGGTCTTTATAACCCATATTCTGCCGATAAAGTAGGCTGCTGGGTGTTCGAATCCCAGCGTGTGGCCTTGGATGGGAGCGAGTCTAGCTCGGTAGCTTGCTTGCCTTTTACGAGCCAGTTCCACCTGTTTAACTTGATTTCTCCATGTTCACATACCCCGTTCTTGATCTTCTTTTTATAACAACAATCAGCGTCATGTTCTTGCAGTGAGAGCATGCGCAGTTGTGCACACATTAAGTCACCTTCGCTTGTTTCAGTAATGTTTTCTTCTGGGATCATTACCCATGAGAATGCTCGTCTGTTTGCTATGTTAATACAATATTGTTTGATGCCATCCCTTATGTCACATTATTTTTATCACTTCTATAATCACTCTAATTAATAATTACCTTCTATACCGGGTGTTTAAAACAACAATCAATTTAAATAGACAAGTTACTTAGCTATTACGTTACTACGCATTAAATTCGTCATTGCTCTTGGAATGTGAATGAATTTGACTTAAAGCTTTATGAAATGACCTATTCAGTTTTTGTGCTTATGTTTGGTAGGTGTTTCATGTGATAAAACTTCGTATAAAACCTGCTTGCGATGAAATACCTCAAGATTGGACATCATATTTATCAGCTATACAGTCATTTAAGTTTAGACTGTACAACTAAGCTTGTAGAAAGAAATATCTTGAATAAAAGTTGCTTGATATGCGGCAAAGTAAATATCATTAGTCGTGTTTTGTTTGGAGGACGTTATGATAGTCATTTTGGTGTCAGTTTAACTTTTACTTTCTCTACTACGTACAGTAAGTAGAGGAAGTATTGTATTCCGATATTTCACCGGAAATACATTTTTTGAGACCCCTGAATCCAAGAAAAGCATTTTTAGAAACATGTCCGTGTGTGTGTCTGTGTGTGTGTGTGTGTGTGTGTGTCTGTGAACAGCATAACTCAGAAAAGAACAGTGGATAAACACCAAAATTGGTATTTAGGTCCAGTATCTTCCAGAGATGCGACACGAAGATTTTCAAGAAAATCCCCCCACCCCAAGTTACCCTTTACATGGAACATTTTTCGAAAATTTTAAATTTCTCAAAAATGGCTCTAACGATTTTGATTAAAATATCATATGTTTAAGACATTTTTATGACAAATGAAATGTATATCTCGAATTTTCTGGGAATGTTTCCAAAAGTATTCTTTATTGTGAACGACTTTTGCATAACTGGTAAACCATAACAGATAGACAAAATTTTACTACACAAAAAATGTAGATCGCGTTAAAATACACAATTTATGTCATATACATTTTGTTGTTGAATGAACCATTTTCGAGATATTGCTTGTTATTCCCTTAAATTTTTCAATACTTATACTCGATTAACATGAAGCATATGGAGAATAAGCGTTTGTAAAAATAGTTTGTACAAGAGTGGAAAAAGTCATGTGAGTGTAACACATCAGATTTTTTTTCTGTTCCATTTATACCCCACCTTTAAATGCAATGGTCGATCGGCGACCTTTTATTTGAAACAACATCCGCAATGGTGTTAACTAGTATACAATTGTCGCCGCATTTTTTACTTTTCTTTAGGCTTTATACATTTATCACATACACATTCACACTCTCGTTCATACTTCCAGTCTCTGGGGAGGATAGGGAATGATTTGGACTAGAGGAAAATTCCTAGCCCCTAGCCGGGAACTTAACCCGGGACTCCTAGCACAGCAGGCAGGTGCTGTACCGACTGAGCTGTGAAGTTAGCCAATCTACAATCGGATGAAATCTCCTCAGATATATATTAGTGCTCAGTATGTATTGATCCTCTGACATTTAATGCGCCCAGTTCAATCTTAAATAAATAAAACTCCAATAATCAAGACCTCAAACCTCATAAAAAGCCAGTGTTGTGTGTGTGTGTGTGTGTGTGTGTGCGCGCGCGCGCGGGCGCGCGCACGTGCACGCGTTTGCTGGAGTTGCCCCAACTGCAGAAGTGAATTACTATTTCATTTTATTTACTTAAATATTAGGCGGCGCCGTGGCCGAGTGGTTAGACCGCTCGCCTCCCACCGAGGCGGACCGGGTTCAATCCCAGGGACTAAAGAGGTGCCAAAAATGTATGGACAATGACGGTGGCCAGTTTCAGTATCTCCTTTCATAAAGTTGATAAGCAAAGCTTTTAAAAGTAGAATTAAAAATGTTGTATGGTTTCATCCGCGCCTTTCTATGACAGCTGCAGACGGCAACGAGCGCCGAGGACACGGACAGGAAAAACAACGTGCAGCCGGTTCGTAGTTTTTTGGCTCTCTCTGTAGTATAATTACACTAGTCTGCATTTTCAACTTTTTGCCAGATGATTTCTTAAAAGTAGGTGTTCTTGAATCAAGTTTTTATGCTGATTCCAGAAAGAACTTCCGTTTTTTTTTTCTATCACGTCAGGTTTTTACACAAAATTAGAAGTAATGTTTTGACAATTTTATTAATGAGCGTAGAAAAGTATTCAAATACCATTTCACACAAGGTAAGTTTTTATTCAAGAAACATTTTAAGAATACTCTCAAGAACTCCCCTAATTTATTTCATGACTACATTTTAACAAAACAAGAAGCCAAAGTGTTTCATTTAATTTTTTTCAAACTTTCTCTTCTTCGACTTCCTTGCAGATCCTTGAAGATGACTGTCCCTCCTCAACATCCAACAGTAGTCGGCCATCATAGTTTCATTCCATCTCCCCTGGTACCTCCTCTCCATTTCCTTAATATTATGGTTCACCCTGCTCTTCACTATAATGTCCCAGATTTTCTGGAAAGTAGTCGATATGTGAATGCAGAAAATGCACCTTTACACTCATGTTACAACCCATTTTCTTGAAATTTTCCAACATTGTTTCGACAATGGCTTTGTAATTAGGATCTTTGTTATTGCCTAAGAAGTTTTCAGTAACTGATCAGAAGGCGGTCCATGCTTCCATTTCTCTCTCATTCATTGTCTTCTCAAAATCGTCATCCTTCATCAATTTCTTTATTTGAGGACCAACAAAAATTGCAGCCTTTAATTTGTCTTGTGTAAGAAGGGAAATTTCTTGGAAGGGTGCTTGAAGCAGGGTCCATCCTGTGGTAGAGCCCTTACAAATTGCTTCAAGCCCATTTTATGTGTAGTGCCGGAAGTAATATCTTTATATCTCTATATTGTTGAAGTGAAATTGTGAAAAAACTGTACGTGATAGGAAAAAAAAACTAAAAGCAGTTCTGAAATCAGCATAAAAGGTGAGTCCGAATCATTTATTAGTTTTCAGTCATCTGATATCATGCAGACTAGTGTTATTCTTAATTTTATATTTTCTTGGATCGACAAAAAAGTTAAGCATGGTTCAGATCTACTCGTCATGGTCATAGGCAGCTGTCTAGAGACTAAAAAAATATTGCATGATTAAGAAGCAGTGTTGCAGTTGTATTGCGTAAACTTCTTTGACCACGTATTTCCGCCGTCTGTTACCTGGAAGGTGACTCAAAAGTGGCTCACTGGGTCATCATGAATGGATGAATCACCATCACACTCTTCCAAAGATTCAGTGGAATTACCTTGAGCATAGTTCCGTCAGTATCTCAAGGCTGCAAGACGCAGGGAGAAACATTGCTATGTTCGGTGGACTGGTGATGTAAATACCACCGTCGAACATTTGTCTCCATCAGACAAACCACTTCCGTGCAAAGTCCATTCAGGGCAAACGGCTCCTCTTCCGTGGAAACTACATGGAGAAACTTCCCGTCATCTAAACATGTGAGGAAAACGCCTCCCCTCCACCAAATCTGCTAATATTTAAAACAATTTAATGATAATTCCACGCTCGCGCCTTTCAACAACTGTACGGTCTCATTGATACCTTATTCATTCAACCTTAACCCTCTAAAGCAGAGTGTAGCAGTTTGCAACAAAGGTTTAGTCAAAGCTTCAGAATGGTTTAACAGAAATGCTTTCTTATTTTCAGATTTAACTGGGATATAGTATTAATATAATGTAGTGCTATTTTTAAGAACAAAAAGTAAAATCCATGCAACTGTAGTCAAATGCAACCTTGTCATCTTCCACGAGTGCCATCACACCGATTATTTTAGTGGGCCCTCCCCATCATTCACCACAGGCACATTTGTATTCAGTTATTGGGAATCGGACTCATGAAGTTGGGCTTTGAATGGATGACCAATCCATTTCGTCCCACCGTACTATTCGAATCACGTTCATTAAAGTTCCTGTGACAGGGATACCTATCTAAACCTGTTTAGGAATTAGAGGAACAGTGGCATGTGTAGCAAAGTAATTCATGCGTTAGAGAGTTAATAGATAGTTTTAAAATTCAAAGCATGGTGCTCAAAAACTAACAATTTGTTCTTCGATATTTATTTTCTTATTCCTAAATCTCTGCTTCGATTCAACTAGGAATGTAATTTTTTTTTTATTTATGGATGCTCTTTAACTGCTGTGGTCCTTAACGTCCCATTCTATATTGGGCGTGAAAGACCGATAATTTTGCTCAGAGGCCTCTTTATCAGGCTTGATGTTCTTTTACGTGCCATAAAGCTACGACACCGGACCACCGGCTTTACTTCCGTCCGAAGGAAGTCATGCTTAGGATTTTTAAGCCCGAAAAAATCCATCGCCCTACGGCGGGTTTGAACCCGCGACCTCGGGAGCTAGAGGCTAGCATGGTAACCACTACATCACGGAGAACGACACTAGGGATGTAGGAGGCCCATTTCATTCTTCTTTCTATTCACTACTAGTGGTGGTAAAAACTATGGAAATTGTGGAGTTTGGTGATCTGCAAATTCAAAGTATAAAAGAAGTGGCACAATACCTAATGCCGCATAATACGAGATGAAACAGGGTAAGCCATTTCAGTGATCATAGATACTAAAAGCATATTAAAAAAAATCTGATGTGTTACACTCACATGCCTTTCTCTACTCTTGTACAAACTATTTTTAGAAACGCTTATCTCCATATGCTTCTTGTTAATCGAGATATCGAGGTGTTAATCTTATTGCTAATTTTCTTGTAGAAGCAAGGGGAATTGGTAGGCTTTAAGCGATAGTCAAATATTTTAAGAGCTGGTTGCTATGTGGAGTATTCCATTCTCTTTGTATGTCCAGGACATAAAAAAATGAATAACGATTTCCCATTTGAGAAAAAGTATTGGAAAATTTAAGGGAATAACAAGCAATATCTCGAAAATGGTTCACGCAACAAAAAAAAGTATATGACATAAATTGTGTATTTTAACGCGATCTACATTTCTTGTGCAGTAAAATTTTGTCCATCTCTTATGGTTTACCGGTTATGCAAAAGTCGTTCACAATGAAGAATACTTTTGGAGACATTCCCAGAAAATACGAGATATAAATTTCATTTGTCATAAAAATATCTTAAACATATGATATTTTAATCAAATTCGTTAGAGCCATTTTTGAGAAAATTAAAATTTTCGAAAAATGTTCCATGTAAAGGGTAATCTGGGGTGGGGGGATTTTCTTGAAAACCTTCGTGTCGCATCTCTGGAAGATACTGAACCTAAATACCAAGTTTGGTGTTTATCCGACTGTTCGTTTCTGAGTTATGCTGTTCACAGACAGACACACAGACACACACACACACACACACACGGACATATTTCCAAAAATCTCGGTATCGAATTTTTGGGTGGAATACAATACTTCCCCTACTTACTCTACGTAGTAGAGAAAGTAAAAATCTGATGTGTTACATTCTAATTATTTTACTGAATCTCATGCTCGTTGTTGTTAGATGATTATTTCTCGAACTTCAGTCTCGAAATAATTATCATTACAGTAAACATTCGTTAACCGCAATCAAATTACCGAAAAACTATCAGCACTTGTGGTATTACTGAAGATAGTTTCTTCGTTTCAACAAGTAAAAATAATTCCACTAATTATTTTCTCTAATACTTACGGACGTGTGCAAAGCAAACAATGCCAATATGAGGAACCGCGGTTTTAGTTGGCAATCAAGAATTAACACGCCTCTGCAGCGCCTTCCATCCCTCATTCGGTTACGGAGGTTAATGCTTGAATGCCGAACCAATAAGAGCCGAACACATTCAGGGGCTAATATAGACAGTCTTTGGGAGGCATATAGTTTCAACGATTCAAGTGACATATACCGATCATCGCCCAGCTAAGCCTGACCTTCCTTCATAGCGTAATGCTAGCGTATCGGACTTCAGCTAAAACCAATTAAAGGATGGCTCGCCTAAGGCAGGTGCGGAACACAAATGAGGAGATTCTGCCAACATTACAGAACGGAAAACACTAAAAGTAACCAAAATAATCGGCACATATTTAACACCCGAGTGTAGGTACATATTAGGTAGAGAGAGTATTGCGTTCCACCCAAAACTTCGATACTGAGATTTCACCGGAAATACATGGTTTGAAGTCCTCTGAATCCAAAAAGTACTCATAGAAAAAGTTGTGTGTTGTGTGTGTGTGTGTGTGTGTGTGTGTGTGTGTGGACAGCATAACTCAAAAAACCAAAAGTCTTAATAAATACCAAATTTGGTGTTTAATTTTAGTATCTTCCAAAAATGCAATACGAAGATTTTCAAGAAAATCCCCACCCTCAACTACGCTTCACATAGAACATTTTTCTGAATGTTTGAGTTTAGCAAAAATGGCTCTAACATTTTGATTAAAGTAGTACATATTAAAGATATTTTACTGATAAATAAAATGTATATTTTAAATTTTCTGGGAATATCCTGTGAAGTCCTCTTCATTCGAAAGGAATTATGTACAACCTTGTACAACTGGCAACATTAAATGATAGACAAAAACGCACTAAAAAAACCATTTCCTTAAAACACCTAATTTATTTCAAACAACTTTTTATTTTTGTGGCATAAGCCATTTCCAAGATATCCGTTATTAATGGTTCGAATTGTTCATTAATTTGTTATTCTTTTAAAGTCCTTATCAACATTGTTTCTCGCGATATTATGGAAACAGTATGCGATTTTAAGGCCAGCGCATAGCGTCCAGTTCTAAAACATTTGGCGATCGTTATTCCCTATTGATCTATAACGAAATGTGTAATTCAACTATTCTACAAAGGTTTATCTTATTGAAATAATTAGATAATTATATAGTTTGCATACGCACTAATAAATGAAAGAGTAGAGAAAGCATGTGAATGTAATACATCAGATTTTTAATTTATGTGGAAGTTACCAAAGTTCAAACATTTTTGCGGGACTAGTTTCAGAAGAACTCTTAGGATGCTTTATTAGACCAACAAGTTCACTTGGTCAAGTAGTCCTACACTCCTTCACTGCAGTTTCCCTGAAGTTGGTCTTGAAATAAAAATATTCCACTTACAATCATTCATTAATTGTTGAATCCGCATTAATATTACCTACAGAGAGACGTGAGAGGGAGCGCGCGCGCGCGCGCGTGTGTGTGTAATTTCGAAAACCATTTAACAGACTTTAATAATTACCTTACCATTGAAAAGCACTGCTCTTGTCTACGTAATAAGCTATAAAACAGCTTATGATTGCAACTTTCAAATTACCTAAGGACTAAAACGCATTTAGTAGGCTGGATATTAGAATACAAACATGTTATGCTGTTAACGGACACACACACGGACGCACGCGGGGAAATTTTTGTAAAAATGTTTTAGGGACCTCAAAACGCGTATTTCCTGTGAAATTTCGCTATCGAGATTTTGGGTGGAATGCAATTACTTCCTCTACTTACTATAGGTAAGCAGTAGAGAGAGTAATTAGCCAGTTGAGCTTAAAACGACCCTGATATCCTCAATTAATTAAATTCAGCTAATTCCAATCCGCCTCTGTGATGTGGCGGTGGCATGTATAACTCACATTCAAGGCGTCCCGAGTTCGAAACTCCTTTGAGTGAGGTTTCTTTAAAATGTATTTCCTGATTACCGGAGGGCACTGTTCCAGTGAGGATATAAGAGGAGAAGAGGAGGTGAGAAGAGACACTAGGAGTAGCCGAAACCAGGAGTGATGGTACAGCAGTGACAGGGTCCCTACAGTTTCCGGATTGAGACGCGCCGAAAGTCAGACAGGCAGACCGGGAACTCGCACCCCACACAGAGGGTCAAAACACACTGCTCCGAAGGGGCGGTCCGTATACTACCCCGGCAACTAGCCAAAGCCGAGGAAGGAGTAAGTTCCACAGAGCGCATCCTTTTTTGCTGCCACACCGCACCGAAACACCATCGCCATACTTCCAACCCAAAAACAGACCAAACGGGGTGAAGGATGAAATACATACGAATGGAACAAAATGAAGGACAGGAAATTCGGGGCTGAAAGAAACCACGACCCAGTAAAACTCCCGAAAAAAACCAATGGGTCAGAATGGGCGGTCGAACCCGGGATCTCCTGAATACGAGTCGCACTAGTTACGCGGCACCACTTCGCTCGGTTTACTCTGAATTGATAAGGTTCTTTTTTAGGGCTTTCCCTTATCGTGAGGAGAATGTCGGGTAACTTTAAACTTTACGACCCCGGGTCTAATTGCATTCTTTTCGCACCTTCAAACGAAAAAAGCGTTATTATTGTTTTTTCTCCCGCAAATATATTGTTTTCCATATAAGCAGGAGAAAGGAGAAAGAAAAATCCATCATGTACAGTATTACACCAGAAAGGTGTCAACCTAAGTTTTTGCCTAGGAGCAGTGTGACATTGTTTTAATTGCAAGTACCAGAATCGTTTTCCCATAGTAGGACACAAGAGCGACGGAAATTACTTAATGTGGCAAGCAAAGCATGGTACACTGGAGATTTGCCATGGCATTGGTAACCCTGATTCCGAGAGCCTTCTACAATTTTCCTCACCAAAGGAAGGGCGTGGTGAAGGAAGAGGAAATGCACAAAAAGCAAACAAATGCACGTAGTCATACAAAAGCCACTTGAGAGATCCTCTGGCTCAGAAGAAACGTATAATCAAAGAGGCAAGGAGGAGTGAAGGCTGCAGAGAAGGAAAACAGAAGAAACAAAAAACATAAATCACTTCTGCCTCCTATTCGTGGCCACATACCTGCATTTCGGTAGCAAGAAGCTGTATTCGCTGTGTTGGCAAGTGTGCGCATGCCCTTCACGTATCCTATGATGTCATCGCTTCCTCTCTCCTCAACCCGCCTCCTTCCTTTCCCTCAATGAATTAAATTCCCATTTATCAATCACATGTAATATTATGCATCAGTTTCCAAGATGAACTGTGCTGAACTTCAGCCTTGCTTTTAAAGAAAACAAAATATATCCTTATGTGCCAGCTCTAATGGAATCTACAGTCTTTAAAGCCTTTTACCAATACCTACACGTATTACCCATAATGCACTTTGTTTGTAAACCTTCGTGTTTTGCTTCCCTTATTCTGCCACAATTTTAGTCGCATTTTATTTATTTATTAACACTTCCCTCAAGTGAGGGCTGCCATATAGACAAAGTATACCTGTACAATTAACAAATTTAAAATTTAAATTAACATAAATAATGGCGATTTATAGTTAACATAACAAAATAATGAAAATCAACTAAAAATAAAAGTATAAATGATTAAATTAATTAAATTTAAATCGGAACATAAAAGTAGTATAAATCAATCCAATTATCAGTTAAAATAAATAAATGTATAATAATTTCAACGATTTGTAAAGCGGTGTATCAATATTATATTGAATATAAATGATTTCTGAGGTTGAGAATTGATCCTCTAATAGCCATGATTGCTATTTGATAAAGTAGGCGTTTATCTAGGCCATAATCTATCCAAAACTTGTGTATATTTTTGAGTATTGTCCCTCTAGCTCATGTCATCAATCCTATGACTGAGATTTTATTTGAATTTCATTTATCCTTGTAATAGGAGATAGTGGGTTCATAAATGACCTTTTTACTTTCTCTACTACGTATAGTAAGTAGGGGAAGTATTGTATTCCATCCAAAAATTCGATACCGAGATTTCACCGGAAATATGTTTTGAGACCCCCTGAATCCAAAAAAGAATCTGATGTGTTACACTCACATGACTTTCTCTACTCTTGTACAAACTATTTTTACAAACGCTTATTCTCCATATGCTTCATGTTAATCGAGATATCGATATATCAATCTTATTGCTAATTTTCTTGTAGGTGCAAGGGGAATATGGTAGGTTTTAAGCGATAGTCAAATATTTTAAGAGATGGTTGCTATGTGGAGTATTCCATTCTCTTTGCATGTCCAGGACATAAAAAAATGAATAACGAATTTGAGAAAAAGTATAAGTATTGGAAAATTTAAGGGAATAACAAGCAATATCACGAAAACGGTTCACTCAACAAAAAATATGTATATAACATAAACTGTGTATTTTAACGCGATCTACATTTTTTGTGTAGTAAAATTTTGTCTATCTCTTATGGTTTACCAGTTATGCAAAAGTCGTTCAGAATGAAGAACACTTTTGGAGACATTCCCAGAAAATTCGAGATATACATTTCATTTGTCATAAAAACATCTTAAACATATGATATTTTAATCAAAATCGTTAGAGCCATTTTTGAGAAAATTAAAATTTTCGAAAAATGTTCCATGTAAAGGGTATCCTGGGGTGGGGGGATTTTCTTGAAAACCTTCGTGTCGCATCCCTGAAAGATACTGAACCTAAATACCAAGTTTGGTGTTTATCCGACTGTTCGTTTCTGAGTTATGCTGTTCACAGACACACAGACACACACACACACAGACACACACGGACATGTTTCCAAAAATGCTTTTTTTGGATTCAGGGAGTCTCAAAACATGTATTTCCGGCGAAATCTCGGTATCGAATTTTTGGGTGGAATACAATACTTCCCCTGCTTACTATACGTAGTAGAGAAAGTAAAAATGCTTCCACCCAAAAATTCGATAACGAGATTTCACCGGAAATACATGTTTTGAGACCTCCTGAATCCAAAAAAAGCGTTTTTGGAAACATGTCAGTGTGTGTGTCTGTGTCTGTGTGTGTGTGTGTGTGAACAGCATAACTCAAAAAACGAACAGTCGGATAAACACCAAACTTGGTATTTAGGTTCAGTATCTTCCAGAGATGCGACACGAAGGTTTTCAAGAAAATCCCCCCACCCCAGACTACCCTTTACATGGAACATTTTTCGAAAATTTTAATTTTCTCAAAAATGGCTCTAACGATTTTGATTAAAATATCATATGTTTAAGATAATGCCATGAGAAATGAAATGTATATCTCGAATTTTCTGGGAATGTCTCCAAAAGTATTCTTCATTGTGAACGACTTTTGCATAACTGGTAAACCATAAGAGATAACCAAATTTTAATACACAAAAACTGTAGATCGCGTTAAAATACACAATTTATGTCATATACAATTTTTTGTCCAGTGAACCATTTTCGAGATACTGCTTGTTATTCCCTTAAATTTTCCAAAACTTTACTTTTTCTCAAATTCGTTATTCATTTTTTTTTTGCCCTGGTAATGCAAGGAGAATGGAATACTCCACATAGCAACCAGATCTTAAAATATTTGACTATCGCTTAAAACCTACCAAGTCCCCCATTATTATTATTATTATCATTATTATTATTATTATTATTATTATTATTATTATTATTATTATTATTATTATTATTATTATTATTATTTGGCACAGCCTTAAAAATTCGAATGGGTTTGTCTACTGAATTTCGCCCCTGGCCCTATTCTACAGAAAAGTACTACAATTCATGGAAATTTAATAACCAAATATCATTATCCACAATTTGCAGTCGAATGTCTCAGCAGCAAAGCATTGGAGGTTGATTCCACCTACCCTGGTGCGGTGTATGGCCTTCCCAACAGATTCTGTGCTGTTGACAAGTTGAGCTTATGAATGAACGCGCCCATTACATACCGTACGGCCCTTCACACTTAACATTCCGCTGCAGTATCTACCATTACATCGGAAAGTCATTCTGTTCAACAGCTCTTGTTTGTAAACAAGCTATGCTGTGCTCTTTGCGTAAACAAGCAAGCTTCTATAATGCATTAAAAAGGTGACCCATGGTCTCAGACAATTCTCACTTGGTCCAGTTTCTATTATTGGCGCAACAGTTCTACTGTCCATTCCAAACCAGAGCGCCTTTTACTGAAAACAAACTCTTTGTATTATCCGCGCGAAAGTAGTTCGCAATCCCCGCCCCTCCCACGTGCTTGTTGAACACTATTTAATCTATAAAAAGGCGCCCTGCGTGAGAATCATAGTTCAAAATGCAACCTGAGGTAACAATCGATTTTATAAGTATGCGGCAATGAACATTTTACTTACGTTAATCACAATCCTCGGGCAAAAGTGCAACACCCAACTCCGAATCCTCAGAAGATGACTCAGTTGCCATATCGGAATCAGAACTACTCTCCAAAATAATAACAAGCTTATCCACAACTCCACAGCACTGTCACACTTAAAACAAGTTCCCACATTTTATCCTCTTCTATGTTGTATTATGTCTGTTTATATTCCCTGCACGCTTTCGTTACACTTCTCACTGAAACGCCTGTAAAATCCGATATTAGTTTCGTAATATGCAATAATGCAAGTGTCGGGTATTTTTGTAATAGTGAGTTGAATAGATGAAGTATTGTTTGTTTTAGCCACTTTTTAACTGTTTCCCACTTCTGTGTTTGAACAGTTTGTTCGCACTACATGCATGTTTGTTCCTGTGCCATGTGAACTCAAATACCAACTGACTAAATCACAAGATTTGACCTGAGCTGAGCATATGTGTGTTAGCGTATTATGAATGACTTCGCTTATCATATTTCCTGTTTTACGCAAAGTGTTTATTGGGTACTCAGATAGCACCTCTGGGAATTCATTGCTGCATGTCTGGTGTATGTAAGAGAGTGGCAGTCGTGCATACGGTTGGTATTGACAAGCAAGATGCTCTCTGCGTTAGCGCAATAGCAGGCGAAAATCATATTTTGTAATCTCTTAACAGCTAGTATTTATCCATTACCTTTAACGATAAGTTCTTATGATAACAGCAATAAAATGTGCAGTTCTATACCTTTCAATATATGTATTAAGGAACTATTTACGTTGGCGTAAGAGTATATTCTTGGGTTCGTAACAAGCCGAAGCACGTGCTTCTGTTTACATCAGAGGGAACTCTGGTTTGGAATGGACAATAGACATGTGAAAATTTTAATGACAGCTATGAAGCGAGTTACTTACCAGATCAGGGGGTGACCGGTCGTCTGCATACTGCATCAGTGCGTGGGACAGTCATTGTCAAATATTCGCAAACCGGTTAGGCACTGCACTACTTTGCGCTGCGCTGATAAACTTATAGTTATATACAGTATATTTAAATCCACCGCTGTAATAAGCGCTTAATATAAATACCTGTCAATCATCTGGTAGGTTTGTCAAATTGAGTGTTATGGTAAGAAGCATTGTCGATAACCAGAACGGACCCAGCAGGCATATTAGGTATCGACATGGTGTTGATTCAGTTCATGTAATTTGCCGTATACATTTCTCGACGAAAATCTCTTGTTTTTTGTTGCGATTGTAATAGAAGGGCATTTGCAACAATGCCGATCTTTCCAACAGCATGAACGATAATAAGCCTTTGCCCTTTGGCAACAGGTGCCTGCAAACCTAATTTGCTATCGTCACTCCAACCTTTAGATGTTGTATTGCTCATCTTCATACACAATAGTTTGATCCTCTAATTTTACCTCTGACTAAGGTACTTTTCCAGCTGAGATCGTATGTCTTGCTTTTCTATTAGAACTCTTCTATTTGATTTCGTTTGTTTCCGCTTGAACCCTAAATATTTTATAATTTTTCTGAGATTTGTAGCACCACCTTGAAAGTTTATGCTGTCTTTCACCTTGATGAACAATCTGCCTATTGTTGTACAGTTTTTTCTTCCACATAGAAATTGTAAATCGTGCGCCAAATGACGCATTTGTCGAAATCGTCTGTTTCTGTAACACGTTTAGGGACCTTATGTTTCTTCCCAGGTGTGTCATCCATGTGTTTTTCCTTATCTTTGAGAACTCTGGAAACGGAAGTCAGTGAAACACCAGTTGCTTTGCCTACTCTTTCTTTCACTCTCTTAAGGCTTTTGTGGAACTCGGGTGAACATATATTTTCTTCCTTCATCTCTACTTCTTGCTTCATGAAGTCGAGGACATTTGCAGTTCTTTCCCTGCTGTGATTATGTAATACCTTACCACGTAACTTTGAAAACGTAGGGGCCATGGTTATAAATATCACAAATATAAAATAAGTAGTATTTAGGTACTGATCTCTTTGAAATTACAAGATGCGGACACTTTTATGCAGACTGTATGTGTTACGCCTGTGAGTAAGCAAAGGTATTATATCGCTTTCGTTGATTAAGCTAAACATAAACCATTCCTAGGCTCGGCAGCTGGGGTGGCAATCAGGGTCACGATTCCAGAGGTTTTGCGCCAGCTATACCACAGTTTCTCTTCATCCATTAAGAAATAAAATATCTGTGTTGGAACGAAAACGTTTACTTTCGATCAGCAGCACCGCTCTTAGACAACCTACGAGATGGCCCCGCGGTAAAGTGTCAGGCTCGATTCCCATTGATCCGCCATTCCGACCGGGGTCGCAGTCGAAGGATCAGAGAGTGGACGGCGTGGCGTGGGGTGCGGTCGTGGAATTTGTTTCGAGTAATGTCTGTTCTAGTGTCCGATGTGTGACGATTTCGGGATCTCACACCTGGAGACGTTAGGGACCCCGATGTCCGAGCCTGCTGCCTGTGTCCTTTGCTTCACCCCTTCCTCCCTCCCGGAGGTTCAGTAGATACAATAGGCCTCCTAAGTCTTCCGTGCCGAAATTCCCCTCCGCACCTAATCTATGCCATTCTTAAAAATGTAAGACGCCGACTCGGATGGACCTGATATATTATGATTTTGACATACACTATAAGGTTATAGGACTGTGCAACAATGATTTGGTAGATACAAATAGGCCATCTCAGTGATTGGCGGCAGAACCTATTATAGGCAGGCCCCATTTACTGCCCTCCTGACTACGATGATCTGATACATCGTGAAGCTGTTTTTCTTGTTGTTTTTTCCGTTTATATGCTGCGTTTAACATCTAAGATCATGTAGCGGCTTTTCCTTTGGGACAATTGCTCATTGGAATGATGTTCACTCAACTATTGTGCTATTTTTTTGAGGTTTCTTTACTTTCTATGTTTACCCTCCTCGTATGTAGGACTTACAAGTGTGTACATGAGGTCAGATAGAATATCCAGAATGGGTCATCAGGCCGATTCCTGGTATGAGAGCAAGGAAATAGATGATATGAAATGATGGTGAAATGGAGGAAAGGTTATGAAGGAGTAGTTTGTGGAATGAATGTTTTTTTTTAATTTATGGACGCTCTTTAACTGCTGTGGTCCTTAGCGTTCCATTCTATATTGGGCGTAAAAGACAGCTAAATTTGCTCAGGGGCTCCTTTATCAGGCTTGAGGTTCTTTTACGTGCCGTAAATCTACGACACGGCAACACCGGCTTTACTTCCCTTCCGAAGGAAGCCATGCTAAGAATTTTTACGCCTGAAAAAAATCCATCGCCCGCCGGGTTTGAACCCACGACCTCGGGAACTCAGATACAAATACACAACACCGCGGGGGACGACAAATGGCGGGGGAAACCGGAGAAACCCGCCCAGATGCCGCTTACTCCACCACAAATCCCACATGCAGGTCCCTGGGATCGAACCAAGGCCATGCGGGTCTCTAGAATCAAACCCAGGCCGCCTTGGTGAGAGGCGAGGGGTCTAATCACTCGGCCACGGCGCCGCTGTGTTTTCTTTACAATGCATTATATTCATACACACATTTATACTCTCATTTATTCCTCATCCTCCCCTGGCTAAAGAAAACTCCACGCCCTCCAGCCGGGAACCGAACGCGGGACTTCTGGGCTTGGAAGCTAGCACAGAGGCAGCCAGCGTTATGCTATTTACATAAGTTATTGTGTTTTGTTTCCCCGAAGGTCATTTATACGAGCTAGTTTGCACGACCCTTGAACCGCACAAGTAATTTTTATTTAGTTTACACACCCAGAAGGAGTGGACTAGCTGACCTTCCTTGAGATATCTATGCACATAAAGTTGGCATTGCTGCATATGCGAGCAAGATCATAATGCCAGTGAACGGTTTAACGTCATGCTAAACTAGCGCATCTGATCTGCTTTATGGACTACATCGAAGTAAATTATAATGGGTACTTTTTCATCGCAAATTACAGAAATGGTCGTTTAACTGATCGTTAAATCTTTTCTTGAAATTTAACTGCACCGTTATAACCAGGCGAGGCATTTGCAGTAGCACATAATTTATCCTTGCTGTTTATCATGAAATAGCGATCAAATAATTGTAATGTAACTTGTACTATACACAATAAAGCATCCAGCACCACTTAATTGGAAAATTATCTTTACATTGCAAATCTATACATGAGAGCGTGCAGATGAAGAAGCCAAAAAGGAAAAGCCCCGAGCAACACACAAAATAATTGGCTATGTAGTACCTATATACGACTAAATTAAAGGAATCGCCCTCGGGAATCGGAAAAAATAATAACTTTGAAAAGATGTTAAAAGATTACTACAAGTAATCTATATTAATACTATAAAGAAAGAAAAAGTGTGTATGTGTGCCGGGTAATGTCGAAAATCATTCAACTTATTTTTACTTTCTCTACTACGTATAGTAAGTAGGGAAAATATTGTATTCCACCCAAAAATTCTATACCGATATTTCACCGGAAATACATGTTTTGAGAAGACCCTCTGAATCCAAAAAAAAGCATTTTTACTTTCTCTACTACGTATAGTAAGTAGGGGAAGTATTGTATTCCATCCAAAAATTCGATACCGAGATTTCACCGGAAATACATGTTTTGAGACTCCCTGAATCCAAAAAAAGCATTTTTAGAAACATGTCCGTGTGTGTGTCTGTGTGTGTGACTGTGTGTGTGTGTGTGTCTGTGTGTCTGTGAACAGCATAACTCAGAAACGAACAGTCGGATAAACACCAAACTTGGTATTTAGGTTCAGTATCTTCCAGAGATGCGACACGAAGGTTTTCAAGAAAATCCCCCCACCCCAGACTACCCTTTACATGGAACATTTTTCGAAAATTTTAATTTTCTCAAAAATGGCTCTAACAATTTTGATTAAAATATCATATGTTTAAGATATTGGCATGTGAAATGAAATGTATATCTCGAATTTTCTGGGAATGTCTCCAAAAGTATTCATTGTGAACGACTTTTGCATAACTGGTAAACCATAAGAGATAAGCAAAATTTTACTACACAAAAAATGTAGATCGCGTTAAAATACACAATTTATGTCATATACATTTCTTTTGTTGAGTGAACCGTTTTCGTGATATTGCTTGTTATTCCCTTAAAGTTTCCAATACTTATACTTTTTCTCAAATTCGTTATTCATTTTTTTATGCCCTGGACATGCAAAGAGAATGGAATGCGGCACATAGCAACCAGCGCTTAAAATATTTGACTATCGCTTAAAACCTACCATATTCCCCTTGCATCTACAAGAAAATTAGCAATAATATTAAGATCTCGATTAACATGAAGCATATGGAGAATAAGCGTTTGTAAAAATAGTTTGTACAAGAGTAGAGAAAGTCATGTGAGTGTAACACATCAGATTATTTTAAACATGTCCGTGTGTGTGTGTGTGTCTGTGAACAGCATAACTCAGAAACGAACAGTCGGATAAACACCAAACTTGGTATTTAGGTTCAGTATCATCCAGAGATGCGACACGACAGAGATGCAAGGTTTTCAAGAAAATCCCCCATCCCAGATTACCCTTTACACGGAACAATTTTCGAAAATTTTAATTTTCTCAAAAATGGCTCTAACGATTTTGATAAAATATCATGTTTAGGATATTCTCATGACAAATGAAATCTATATCTCGAATTTTCTGGGAATGTCTCCAAAAGTATTCTTCATTGTGAACGACTTTTGCATAACTGGTAAACCATAAGAGATAGACAAAATTTTACTACACAAAAATGTAGATCGCGTTAAAATACACAATTTATGTCATATACATTTTTTTTGTTAGGTGAACCATTTTCGAGATATTGCTTGTTATTCACTTAAATTTTCCAATACTTATACTTTTTCTCAAATTCGTTATTCATTTTGTTTCTGTCCTGGTAATGCAAAGAGAATGTAATACTCCACATAGCAACCAGTTCTTAAAATATTTGACTATCGCTTAAAGCCTAGCAATTCCCCTTGCATCTACAAGCAAATTAAAGCAAATTAAAGCCGGTGGTCCCGTATCGTAGATTTACGGCACGTAAAAGAACCTCAAGCCTGATAAAGAGGCCTCTGAGCAAAATTACCGGTCTTTCACGCCCAATACAGAATGGGACGCTAAGAACCATAGTAGTTAAAGAGCGTCCATAAATAAAACTCAATTTAATTTAATTTTTTACTGTGATTATTACTCGACCATTTGGACCGAGATTGTCCAAACACCAAAAGAGACTTATAGGCTAAGCAGCATTACCAGAACTTGGAAGAGTGTCAGAGTGGGGTTTAAGGAAGTTAGACGTTCCGCCGATGTTACACCCCCTTGGTGTGAATATCAGAGGATTTTTCATCCGTTACTGGGAATAGCTGGCTGGGGCTGTACGAAATTACTTATATGGAGTAAAATCTTATAGATCATTTTACAATAATTTCATAAAGACTGGGCAAAGTAAGTGAAACTAACTAAATATCCATTCGAGTTTAAAAAGCTACCAGTAGGTACAATCGGACAGGTAGCTATATTAAAATATTAAGCCAAAATTAGATGTTTGCAAAATAATCCTCCACAGTATACACATAGTTCACTTGTTAGCTCGCCCTTGCTGTTTCTGTTGCATTAAAACAGCGCCTTTTATTTTGGCAGAATTATAATAATTTTCTGACCCATGTGAAATGAAATTACTAGAAAATCATTTTGATGTTAAGAGCAGCCTGTTCCCTATAGATAACTGGATTGGCAATAATGGAATAACAAATGCTTATTACTTGAATAAAACCTAAGAAAGTATTTTTACTTTATTTATATATATATATAATGTAATAAATTACACAAATAACTGCTATAAAATATCTTAAGAAAGCAACTATACTTGCAACTGTTCGGGGAAAGATGGATAATGGGTATCCGGCTTGCACAACAGCTTTCATATGGCTCCCAGTGGAGGAGGGGGGGCAGCTTGTTTGTTTTTTCTGTGTTCAAGTAGCAAGAGTAGTTCATTCAGATTTATAGAAAAAAACTAGGACCAAGAGAATAGGGTTATATTTCAGACCACAGCATTACCTAGGGTCTTTTCCATATAAGTTTGTCCCGTATCTTTTAGCTGACAGGTGTATAGCCACCTCTCATTGTTGCGCAATACAAAATACTTCCCTATTTAACATTCAAGTTTATCCTAATGTATTCGAGCAAATTTGTCAAATTTACATTTTCATAAACGTATGAATCAAATATTGGGTCTTTCATAAGTAAGGAATAATTCAAATTAAACTAAAATTCTCGGACGTGACAAATCAATTATTTTGAAGGGAAAATCTTACAAAAAAGAAACAAAATTTTCAGTCATTATTGTACAGGATATGAAGTGATTGACAAACATTTTAAATAACATATTATATTTTCCTTTTTTCCTTTAAGGTAGTTAGTTATCTTATTTAGTTGTATGACCTAAAAAGATAAAAATCTGATGTGTTACACACACATGACTTTCTCTACTCTTGTACAAACTATTTTTACAAACGTTTATTCTCCAAATCTTCATGTTAATTGAGATATCATGTTAATCTTATTGCTAATTTTCTTGTAGATACAAGGGGAATATGGTAGGCTTTAAGCGATAGTCAAATATTTTAAGAGCTGGTTGCTATGTGGAGTATTCCATTCTCTTACCAGGACAAAAAAAATTAATGAATAACGAATTCCCATTTGAGAAAAGGTATAAGTATTGGAAAATTTAAGGAAATAACAAGCAATATCTCGAAAATGGTTCACTCAAAAAAAATGTGTATGACATAAATTGTGTATTTTAACGCGATCTACATTTTTTGTGTAGTAAAATTTTGTCTATTTCTTATGGTTTACCAGTTATGCAAAAGTCGTTCACAATGAAGAATACCTTTGGATACATTCCCAGAAAATTCGAGATATACAATTCATTTGCCATAAAAATGTCTTAAACTTATGTTATTTTATTCAAAATCGTTAAGAGGCATTTTTGAGAAAATTAAAATTTTGGAAAAATGTTCCATGTAAAGGATAATCTGGGGTGGGGGATTTTCTTGAAAACCTTCTGTCTCATCTCTGGAAGATACTGAACCTCAATACCAAGTTTGGTGTTTATCCGACTGCGTTTCTGAGTTATGGTGACAGACACACAGACACGGACATGTTTCCAAAAATGTTTTACATACATTCAGGGTGTCTCAAAACATGTATTTCCTGTAAATCTCGGTATCGAAGAGAAAGTAAAAATTAAAATATAAGTATGTCGCCACTTAAATTTTTTGCCGATGACGTCAAAGTATACGATAATGGCTGAAAACTTTTGTTTTTGTGTTTTTACTTTCTACTCCGTATAGTAAGTAGGGGAAGTATTGCATTCCACCCAAAAATTCGATATCGAGATTTCACCGGAAATACATGTTTTGAGGCCCCCTGAATAAAAAAACATTTTTACAAAAATGTGTGTGTGTGTGTCTGTGAACAGCATAACTTTTGCTGCTAGGGCTGCACCTTCTGGGCACAGTAAAGAAATAATGACATTGTAAATCCAATGCGAAACTACTATATGTAGAAGTGATCACGTAGTGCCAGAATGCTGATTTTGTAACAGCTGCACCAGCTCAGTATGCTCTTGTTACGCAATAAAAGTTGCCATAAAAAGCTTAAGGATTCCTGAGAAAGGATAGCTCCAAAGAAGAAGTTTCTCTCCTTAGCGATACCAATTCTTGTTATGCACAATACAAAGCAGACCTTCACAATAGAATAACTGCAGAAACGTGATGATAGAACATCACATTGTTTTGTGACCAATATTTAACGACTATGTAATTTTTAGCCCAAGAAACCACTGACGACAAACCTCAGGTTGATATTTATAGATGTTACGTGCCACTGGTGCAGGCCACTTGGATCAATAAAGCAATAATGCCCTCTGATGGTATCGTAACTTGAAAAAAGAACCCTGAGAAACAAAACTATTTTAGCGTTTGCTACTTAGAGCCGGAGGGGATGTATGGTTAGCACTGCAGCAAGCTCGACCTTTAGCGAAGTCCAGAGCGACTTGGAAAGGGCAATGATAGTTTTTGTTGTTTTTCCCGCTGAAAGAGTTGATTAGCGGAGATAACCTTGATGATGATTGTCGGGATACAGTGCTCCAGTCGACCTGACGGTCACGGTCGACTGCACGCGGTCCAGCAGAGCTGCCAACTCACCCACTATGTAGCCGCATCAAGTTCATTTCCTGGACCTTCATTTGTAGCAAGTGCTGAAATGTGGGCTTGTCCGAGCAGTTTCCATTGGCCTCTTCGACTGTAAGCTAAGGCAAAGGACATTTATTGCAACATTTCTCAAATAACGTACTGCCCTACCGCATCTTTGCCACTAGATTAGTATCTTCTACCTCCTAGTAATGAAACTTGAATGTACGCTCGGTAAAACTAAAGTGGCCGATCTCTTGAGCAGGTAAAGTCCCTTCGAGTGAGCGCGCGGTTCATGATAGAGGTCTGCACTGGTCGAACATTTTAGACCCAGTCTAACCTGATCAGAACGAAGCTGTACCACTTCCGTGCCCGATTGTCTAATTTTCTTTTAAGTACAAGGGCCGTCAATAAAGAATGATCATAAGTTTGTTTTACTTATCCTCATAATTTTGTTGGTCCTTCTCAAATTAATCTCCTTTGGATGCGATGCACTTGTCCCAGGGATTCTACTAGTCTGCAAAGAATTCTGAATTTTTGACAGATTCTTCAGAATCGCCTTCACTGCGCTTCTGATGATGGAAAATCCCTCCCACGAAGGTCTTTCTTTAGGTTAGGGAATAGAAGAAGGTCACACGGGGCTAAATCCGGACTACAGGGAGGGTGAGGGATGCACTTCACACTGATTTTTGCAAGATACTCGTAACAACATTTGCAATATGCGGTTGTGCATTATCGTGGTGCAACATCCAGCCTGTTTCACAGATATGTGGTCTTTTGCACCTGATATGGGCTTGCTTCAGGACATCCCTGTAGTATTGTCCAGTCACTGATGTTTGTGCTGGTACAACATGCTGATAAACCATTCCATGAATATTAGAAAATGAGATGACCATAACTTTCACAGCAGGAGCTGGGGGAGGGGGGTTGGTGATGAAGGTTTCCACACAGCTTTGCTTCTTCTTGTTATTCTTCAACCACACCAGGACTTATTTCAAAGGGTAAGAAACAGGGAAATCCACGACCGACCAACCAGTCGCAACCCGAAGATAATTTGGAAGATGAAGGCCCATGCCTCTGGACCATATCCTGCAACCCAGCGGACCATTGCACCTTAATTAGGGATCTCTGTTACTACTGTGAACACTATAATTAACCAGGATTTGAATCTAGAAAAGTGCCATAAGAGTCGGGGATATAAGCTGCTGCCTAAGCACATTGCAGAACATCTCACTGACAGCAGAAAGCTGTACGAACGATACCTAACTGGTGAAAAGTGTATGTTTATTGTCGTTTTAGATGCATATGTTTATCTAAGGAACTGCAACAAAGCCTAGGCTATATATTACCGACCAAGGGGAGAAAAAAATTTGAAAGTTGGTATTAGAAAGCTAACGAAAATTTCCCCAATGGTTTCATGGCAATAGCAAGGTACACTTACAATGGCAAATTAACCATTCGTCGTGTACATAAAAATGTGAAAATCAACTCGGCATATTATCAGACTAACGTCCTGACACCAATATTCCAGACAGAAATCCCTGCTCTCTGTGGTGCAGACATAAATAAAGTTTGGTTGCATCAGGATAAGGCATCAAGGCATACCTCTGCTTCAACCAACAAATTTTTGGAGAACATAGAAAAATAAACGGGAATACATTCCATACCCTTCAGCGAAATACGTGTTGTTATCTGATGCATCACTGATGGAGTTTTGTGGATTTGGGTTACTGAAAAGAGCTCTGGAAGCAGACGGCTGCGAACTTTGGATGGTCTTTGGAAAGTGCCAAGAGGAATGGAATAAACTGTACATTCCTTATTTTGTAGAGTTTGCTCCAGTGGAAGCTGTGCTGCAGATTGTTAACTCAAGCTAAAGGCTGCCAGATAGAACATCACTGCTGGTGGAGGCGTGGTTTTTCATAAGGTAAGGGGGTCTTCTCGTAGGTTTATATCATTAAATGCTATGTTTGTTTAAATAATATTACTGCAGGTTCCGATGGCTATTTCACTCGTAAGCCGTAAACACGATGGAGGAATAGATTTACCAACGCGTTGTGTACCTATCGCCCAACGCGGCTTGTTTACAGGGAAGGTAATTATTGAATCATGAGAAGTTCATTTCTTTCCAATTGCGGGGAACTCAAAACACACTGGACGGTTTTAGATTTGTTCAGGCTTAATGCATTTACACCTATTGTTTTAAAAAAAATCTTATGTGTTACACTCACATGACTTTCTCCACTCTTGTACAAACTATTTTTACAAACCCTTATTCTCCATATGCTTCATGTTAATCGAGATATCGAGATGTTAATCTTATTGCTAATTTTCTTGTAGATGCAAGGGTAATTGGTAGGCTTTAAGCGATAGTCAAATATTTTAAGAGCTGCTTGCTATGTGGAGTATTCCATTTTCTTTGCATTACCAGGACAAAAAAAATGAATAACGAATTTGAGAAAATGTATAAGTATTGGAAAATTTAAGGGAATAACAAGCTGTATCTCGAAAATGGTTCACTCAACAAATAAAAATGTATATGACATAAATTGTGCATTTTAACGCGATCTACATTTTTTGTGTAGTAAAATTTTGTCTATCTCTTATGGTTTACCAGTTATGCAAAAGTCGTTCACAATGAAGAATACTTTTGGAGACATTCCCAGAAAATTCGAGATATACATTTCATTTGTCATGAAAATATCTTAAACATATGATATTTTAATCAAAATCGTTAGAGGCATTTTTGAGAAAATTAAAATTTTCGAAAAGTGTTCCATGTAAAGGGTACTCTGGGGTGGGGGATTTTCTTTAAAACCTTCGTGTCGCATCTCTGGAAGATACTGAGCCAAAATACCAAGTTTGGTGTTTATCCGACTGTTCGCTTCTGAGTTATGCTGTTCACAGCAACACACACACACACACACACACACACACACACACACACACGGACATGTTTCCAAAAATGAGTTGTTTTTTTATTCAGCGGGTCTCAAAACATATATTTCCGGTGAAATCTCGGTATCGAATTTTTAGGTGAAATATAATACTTCCCCTACTTACTATACGTAGTAGAGAAAGTAATAAATGTTTTTCCAGAAGGTTTGAATTTCTTTCTCTTAACGTAGCACTCTAAAGTTTGCTTTTGAGGTTGGTTGCTGCTGTTTGCAGCATGTAGTTTATAGTGTTGCATTAACAGAACACCAAAAGCTCGCACAAATTTGCGTTCCACCGAAAAGTTCGATACCCAGATTTCACCGGAAATATAGTTTTGAGGCCTCCCGAGTAAAGAAAAACATTTTTAGAAAAATGTCCGCAGGCACGCACGCGCGCGTGTGTCTGTGAACAGCATAATCAAAAACGAAAAGTCGGATAAACGCCAAACTTGATAAAATACACTTGATGAAAGTGGAGTCAACCTAAACACTCTTACTAGCTTCACTTATTTATTTTGCAGAACATGTATCGTGAGCATGAGCTCATCATCAGCTGCTGTTGACTATCGGATGAAATCTTAAGTCGTATTGTGGATGAAACTAAACTATATTCTCTCTTAGGTTGATCCGCGGAAAAACAAACCCACGTGGTCAGTGCACCGTGTTGCAATGCGTCCAGGAAAGTAGTCCCATGCTAATCTCTGAATTTTAGAATGAATTTATCTTTAAATAGTATAATATTCTATACAAATACCTAAGGTTTTATTTAAAGCTGATTTATACCGTAAAACAGAGCTACAAGTCCCATGATGCGATTCGTATGAGTCACCTGACATCCAGGTAGGCGCAGAATATTGTTTACAGCCAGAAACCAGCAGTTGTGTTTAGTATCATGGAGGACAATGAATTCCCTCTTGTGTTTTCGTCGAATTACGTAAAGCATTAGCCGCGCAAAGCATCGACTAGTGGTGAAAAAACAATAGTGTTGAATCTTTGTTATAAGTTATGTGAGAAGTACCCAACACTTTCCGCGAAAGAAATGGTGAAATTAACTTCTGAGTTCACTGGTGTTTCGAGTACAAGTATAAACAGTGCTTGTGCAGAAAAAACTGAAACGAGAAAAGTGGTTACACCCGGAAAAAAAAGAAAAAGAAAGCATGTGAAATACGCGATGCAAGAATGTAGTGATCTTGAGAAGAATGCAATTCGCGTAACAGTGCACAATTTCTTTTAAAATGATCCGCCAACAGTTAAAAAAGTGCCGCTTCGAGAGAGCGAATAAATTAAGTTATCGCATACCTGTTAGTTTATTTTTCACTCATTTATTTTAGAATTAACTATTATTATATGTGCAAACGTTTATTTTGTTACAACTATCAATCTTATCACCTTTAACCCTAAACAGAATATGCTATCACCGCACATGGTCTGAAAGTGTGACAGTATTTCTGTGCGAATGGCGGAAGGATACATTATAACGGTGCACTGGACACCTGGGTTTTGTTTTGACGCGAATCAACCTAAGAGTGAAAACAATATAAATAGAGGGTTGTCTGCTTTTGGCAAATCAAAGTTCATGATACGGTTTTCAAACTTCTTTACGTAAATCTTCTCCCATACTTCAAGCTCTTTGGGTTTTTGGGCTGGTTTCCGCAACTGGATATTGGTGTCTATTTCATAGTTTCGAGTCCAGAAGTGAAAAGCAACAGCTGATTTGTCGGTCTGTTTGAACTTTATACAACGTCGGTGTTCCTTGAAGCGGGTGCCTATGTTCCTTTTCGTTTTTCCAATGAAAACCTTTTCGCAATTTTCACATTGGATCCAGTAGATTCCTGACTTTTTGTCCGGGAGTATGGGATCAGATTTTCTTGCTTTAATGAGATTCTTGATGCTAAATTTGTTGTAAGGTGCCAGAGTAATGTTGTGGTTGTTGAATATTTTCTGAAATTTGTGAGAGAGAGACCTGGGTGGTACGTGAATTTCTGTAGTTGATATTTTTTGCTGCATTAGAATGTGTGGTGACCTGCTTGATGCGTTTTTGTCTTTCTAATTTACGTATTTGCGTATCTACCATTTCCTGGCTGAATCCGTTCTCTACTGCAGATTTTACGATGTGTTGATATTCTTTATAGTATTCAGTTCTGTTGAGGGGATGTTGATTAATCTATGAGCCATGCTGTTGAACACTGCTTCTTTGTGTGCTTTGGGGTTGTAACTATGTGCTTTGATGTAAATATCTGTGTATGTGGCTTTTCTATGCATTCCGAATTCTATGCCATCTGAAATCTTCGTTAATTTGAAGCGCAGGAAAGCTAAGAGCTGTTGGTAGCTATCTCTATGGCGAATTGAGTGGATGGGTCCCGTAAGTTAAAAGCTTGAAAGTGTTTGTGTTTGTGTTTTACTATTGCGAATATGTCAACGTATCTGTAGCAAACATTGAACCTATAGGGGAACGCTTTGGTGATGTGTATTTCAAGTTGGCTCATAATAAAGCTAGTGAAGCTAGTAAGTAAGTAAGTAATTTTATTATCCCAATTAATTGTACAAATTTACAACAATTTTACAAATTTATTCTTAACCCAATTTCTAAAAATAACAATAAAATAAAATATAAAGAAAACTAACCTCATAACTACTGGTATCCAGCAGTATGGAATACTGTAGCCAGCATTCCTCCTAATCTAAAAGTGCAATTATAAATTTATTTAATCTCAAATCTAACTGTAACTCATACAACATATCAAATAAACACCACTGTAATTTAATTCAATACTCATTTGTCTCTTCCTTGCTAATTTTCCTCATCCATTTTGCTCTTACTCTGCCCCAAAAAGTTCCCTACTTCTATTATATTTACTATCATTTTAGCTTTAATTTCTATTGGTAAATTTAACCATTCGCTCTTCTCTATCCTCTTTCTGAGTAACTTCGTTTCTTCACACTCTAAAACTATATGCCACTCTTTAACTTTCCGGTGGCATAGTGGACATTTCTCCAGATCAATCTCTCAAACCTTTCAAATTCACTATCCCTAGACCATGCAAATCTTGCTCTTGTTGTTTTATCACATATATCAACATACTGTTCCCTACTGCATACTACTTTCACTTCTCTATATAAGCTCAATGAGCTCTTAAGTAAGAGTCCTTAGGTTGACTCCACTTTCATCAAGTGTATTTTATATATTGCTTCACTGTGTGTGATTCCAACACTATTTGGATACCAAACTTGGTGTTTTAAGTTCAGTACCTTCCAAAGATACGGCACGAAGAAATTCCTCCACCGAAAGCCACCTTTTACCTGGAACATTTTTCGAAATTTTTTATTTCCTAAACAAAAGACTATAACGATTTTTATTACAATACCACATGTTAAAGATATGTACGTATATCTTGAATTTTCTGGGGATAGCCGAAGAAGTCCTCTTCATCCGGAAGGAATTCTGTATAATCTTATACGACTAGTAAATGCTAAACAATAGACGAAAACGTACTACACAAAAAATGTAGATCTCTTTAAAACACACAATTTATTTCAAAATAATATTTTGTGCATCAGCCATTTCGGAGATATCCGTTACTAATGGTTCGAATTGTTCAATACGTAGCAATTCTTTTGAAGTTCCGTCGATTTTCAGTTGTTTCTCGTGAGTTCATTGAAACAGTATGGAATTTTACAGACAGCGTGTAGCGCCGTTCTAAACCATCCATTGCTATTCCCTTTGTATCTATAACGAAATGTGTAATGTGCATCTATTTTCGGAAAGATTTATCTCGATTAAAACGAAGTAGTTAGGAAAATCGTTCGTAACAATAATTTGTATACCCAATAATAAAGATAGAGGGTAGAGAACGTTATGTACAGGGTGGATCATTTAAGTTAAGACTGTACAATATCTCCAAAACTAAGCGTTGTAGAAAGAAATGTCTTTAATAGACACTAAATTGATATTTATTTGGGAAAGTTGCCATTAGTCGTATTTTATTTGGAGGACGTTGTGATGGTCATTTTATTTTGACCTTAATTGTAGACTCCCATTTAAAAAATTAAATTGACCCTATGACTATCATAATGTCCTTATAACTGCCCTTGGTTTTGGAGATATTGTACAGTCTCAACTTAAATGGTACACTCTGTATATGTGACATATTAGATTTTTACTTTCTCTACTACGTATAGTAAGTAGGGGAAGTACTGCATTCCACCCAAAAATTCCATACCGAGATTTCACCGGAAATACATGTTTTGAGACTCCCTGAATCCAAAAAAAGCATTTTTGGAAACATGTCCGTGTGTATGTCTGTGTGTGTGTGTGTCTGTGTGTGTGTGTGTCTGTGAACAGCATAACTCAGAAACGAACAGTCGGATAAGCACAAAACTTGGTATTTAGGTTCAGTATCTTCCAGAGATGCGACACGAAGGTTTTGAAGAAAATCTCCCCACCCCAGACTACCCTTTACATGGAACATTTTTCGAAAATTATAATTTTCTCAAAAATGGCTCTAACGATTTTGATTAAAATATCATATGTTTAAGATATTGTCATGAGAAATGAAATGTATATCTCGAATTTTCTGGGAATGTCTCCAAAAGTATCCTTCATTGAGAACGACTTTTGCATAACTGGTAAACCATAGGAGATGACAAAATTTTACTACACAAAAAATGTAGATCGCAAAGTACACAATTTATGTCATATAATTTTTTTTTGTTGAGTGAACCGTTTTCGAGATATTGCTTGTTATTCCCTTACAGTTTCCAATACATATACGTTTTCTCAAATTCGTTACTCATTTTTTTTATGTCCTGGACATGCAAAGAGAATGAAATGTGCCACATAGCAACCAGCACTTAAATATTTGACTATCGCTTAAAAACTACCATATTCCCCTTGCATCTACAAGAAAATTAGTAATAAGATTGATATCTCGATATTTCGATTAACATGAAGCATATGGAGATTAAGCGTTTGTAATAATAGTTTGTACAAGAGTAGAGAAAGTAACGTGAGTGTAACACATCAGATTTTTTTAAAGGAGTCGATTGCCAAGAATTGCGCCTCTGACCTAAGGAGTAAAGTGAAGGAGAGTAAGAGATTTTCACAAACGATTAAAATATCATCATTTTGAATAACTGCATGAGAAATGGCAGGTATATCCTGAACTACATACATATTATTTGAAATCTCATACACGAAAATGTAAAACACCCAGCAAGTCACATCAGTGCAAATGTGTTGCTTCCTTTTAGGGGTAGTTTTTTATTTGTACAGCATTTTACCTCAATAAGTCGCGTATTAGAAGGGATAACTGAATAAATAAAGAAGGAAGTAGGTTATAAAGCAATAGACGATAGTTGTACGCTTTTTGTTTTGGCAACTCTTGCTGGTTTAACCTTGTGAAAGTGAGTACAGTCACTGGAGTCGAGAGGCGTACTCCTGCTGGAGAGGTGACGGTCAGGGCCGACAACTTCACCGCCTACGTGAAACAGTAGCTAATCGCCGCTAATTCCTGCGTTTACAACAATTTATCGCATTTTATTATTGGGTACAAAACATGCACGGACATTCTCATGGGTATCCTCAAGTGAAATTTGCGTTATATGCAGCCATTATCCCCCCACCCCACATTACCCTTTACATCGAACATTTTTCGAAAATATTAATTTTCTCAAAAATGGCTCTAACGATTTTGATTAAAATGTCATATGTTTAGGAGATTTTCATGACAAATAATATATATATATATATATAATATATATATATATATCTTGAATTTTCTGGAAATGTCTCCAAAAGTATTCTTCATTGTGAACGACTTTTGCATAACTGGTAAACCATAAGAGATAGACAAATTTTTACTGCACAAAAAATGTAGTTCGCGTTAAAATACACAATTTATGTCATATACATTTGTTTGTTGAGTGAACCATTTTCGATATATTGCTTGTTATTCCCTTAAATTTTTCAATACTTATTTTCTCAAATGGGAATTCGTTATTCATTTTTTTTTGTCTTGGATATGCAAAGATTATTAATCTGTGGGAAAGGGAATGGTGCTGCACCTAGCAACCAACTATTAAGAGATATGTATGTGCTTAAAGGCTACTGTCTTTCCATATTGCCCTTGTAAATATATATTCCCCTTACATCTACAAGAAAATTAGCAATAAGATAGAGTCTGCAAACGTTTATCTCGCTTAACATGAAGTAGAAGGAGAATAAGCGTTTTCAAAAATAGTTTGTACAAGAGTAGAGAAAGTCATGTGAGTGTAACATCAATTTTTTTAATATGTAATCTTCAATATTTGATACACAATTTAGATTCATTTGAACTAGCTTTGTTTAATATCCTGCACGCTACGGATGTGTTTATTCATATAATATTTATGATATGAACATTTGGGTAAAACATCAAGAGTTGCAACACTTGGCTTCAATATCTTCCCGTTTGAGAGAGCTAGAAATGACGACACATTGTTAATTTGAGAACTTCCTTTTTCTAATCAATCCCCCGCAGACCCTAATAAATAGCTCACAATTCTATAATTCGCATTATTCACTGCAGAAGAGCTGTTAAAGAATATATTTGGAAATGCCTGTAAACATACGAACGTCAACTATTTCTGTGAACCTTAAATTGACGTCCAAAAACGGCGCTTCATCTGGTGACAGTGTTTATAACCGTGTTTGTATGCCTGCCCATCTTTTCTGCAGTTATTACCGGGTTAACGAGGTTTCTTATAAATTTATTTGAAAATCTCTTTGAATCTTGTTTAAATCCCGTGGTATATATATATATATATATATATATATATATATATATATATATGAATTTGTTGGACGTTCGTGTTTTATCTTGTATTTACCGAGGCTGTTTACATCCATGGAAAACCGACTTTATTTTTCTCTTCAGGTATTTTGCTTTCACTCTTTGGAATAAAAACATGACCGAGTTATCAATGGTTGAAAAGCAGTGTATTTAAAACATTGTTAATCGAAATTTCAAGCTTAATATTTATTTTTAATTACCTAAATCCCCAGTGGCATTGGCATCGTTATTGTTATGTACTTTGAGGTTGTTAGATAGTGGGGCTGTCCATGTTAATTTAAAATGCTACGTTGTTTATAACGACTGATGTTCGACGTTAATTATTTTGTATTTTATATGTTTACCGAATTGTTAATTAAATTTCATTTCCAGTTCTTTACTATGTTCAGAACTGTTAAAAGTGACAAATTGGGGGACAAAAACGTGCTCAATAATGAAACTACACATTATACACTATGTGATCAAAAGTATCCGGACACCCCCACAAACATACGTTTTTCATCTTAGGTGCATTGTGCTGGTACCTACTGCCTGGTACTCATTATGAGCGACCTCAGTAGTCATTAGACATCGTGAAACAGCAGAATGGGACGCTCCGTGGAACTCACGGACTTCGAACGTGGTCAGGTGATTGAGTGTCACTTGTTTCAGAAGTCTGTATGCAAGATTTCCACACTCCTAAACATCCCTAGGTCCGCTGTTTCTGATGTGATAGTGAAGTGGAAACGTGAAGGGACATGTACAGCACAAAAGCGTACAGGCCGACCTCGTCTGTTGACTGACAGAGACCGACACTTGAAGAGGGTCGTAAAGAGTAATACGCAGACATCCATCCAGACCATCACACAGGAATTCCAAACTGCATCAGGATCCACTCCAAGTACTATGACAGGCATGAGGTGAGAAACCTTGGATTCCATGGTCGAGCGGCTGCTCATAAGCCACACATCACGCAGGAAAATGCCCAAACGACGCCTCGCTTGGTATAAGGAGCGTCAACATTACACGATTGAACAGTGGCAAAACGTTGTGTGGGGTGACGAATCACGGTACACAATGTGGCGATCCGATGGCAGGGTGTGGGTATGGCGAATGCCCGGTGAACTTCATCTGCCAGTGTGTGTAGTGCCAACAGTGAAATTCGGAGTTGGTGGTGTTATGGTGTGGTTGTGTTTTTCCTGGAGGGGGCTTGCACCCCTTGTTATTGTGCGTGGCACGATCACAGCGCAGACCTTCTTGCTTCCCACTGTTGAAGAGCAATTCGGGGATGTCGATTGCATCTTTCAACACGATCGAGCACCTGTTCATACTGCACAGGCTGTGGCGGAGTGGTTACACGACAATAACATCCCTATAATTGACTGGCCTGAACACTGTCACCAAGGTTAAGGGTGGGCCAACACCATATTGACTTGCAGCATTACCGATTGAGGCCGCCATGAATTTGTACGTCATTTTCAGCCAGGTGTCCGGATACTTTTGATCACGTGGTGCATATTGCTCCACATGTATAGTCTCTAACTTTTATTTTACTCATTTTCATTGGGAAACACACTCACATTCAATCCCACTTTCATACTTCAGATTCTGCGCAGGGTAGGGAATGTGCGTAATTGATGAAAACTTCCCCCGACCCAGCTGGGATTCGAATACATGACCTCTGGATTTAGAAGCCAGAAGTGCGCACCACTCGACCACGCAGGCAGTGTACTGTGAATACTACTACGTTTTAGGCGCCCAGAATTTAAAAACAATTTTTGCATAGCACCCCCCTCCCCTGCATTCTCGATTCATGCTGCAATTACAAGAAATCAGTTTTACTGCATTCAGAGATGCCAACCTGCCCCTACTACGACCTTAGCCTTCTTGGCTGCCCAGTTTGCCACGTATATCAAGTCTTTTTATCATTGCAGATATAAATTATAACCGTATTTTTTGTTAAATTTTACAGTTTCAATCGTGTTCCTTTTTGTTCTTTTATCTTCTTGGAGCCTTCAAGGTTATGCAGCGTTTCACAAAATACAATGTCAAAGTTTTCACATCTATCGAACCTATACTTTTCTTTCAACTTTTTTTTTGAAATAAGAGATGTTTTTCATGCCTCGTTTTTTATTTCTCAGGAATGAGAGATCGATAGCCAATTTCCCATGTCTTCTCCGCCTCGATTGGAACTACAAGTATATATGTTATAGCGACTGGACAATAATATAACACAGTCTTTCCAGCTTAGAATAACGTTAATATTTTGTTTGTTAACGACGCTGTCAATTGTCAGGATCATATCGGTATCGTCGATGTGCCGAAATTTCGTCCCGCAGGAGTTCTTTTACATACTAGTAAATCTACTCACGTGGGGCTGTCGCTTTTAAGCACACTTAAAAACCATCGGTCTGAGCCGGGTCTGTATCCGCGACCCTGGGTTTAAAAGGGGAGCGTTTAACCAACTGAAGGTTCGTCCAAAAATAGTACACAAATTTTACTCTGGAATTAATTGTTCTTCCACACAAGCCGTGTGTTGGACAGGGTTGGAAAGGTAGAATCAGTTGACTGAAAAATTCAATGTCATAGCCGGGATTTGAACCACGGATATCGCCTGATTCTACTATACCACCTTTTACTCTCGCTACCACTACATAGTAGTAGATAGAGAAGGTATTGCATTCCGCCCAAAAATTCGATACCGAGATCAAAGCAAATACATGCTTTGAGGCCCCCTAAATTAAAAAAAAGCATTTTTAGAAAAAGTTCCGATGTCTGTTTATGAGCAACATAACTCAAAAATGAAAAGTCGGATAAATACCAAACTTGGTATTTAGGTTCAGTTCCTTCCAAAGATGCGAGATGAAGATTTTCAAGAAACCCCCTTCATCCCAAAATACCCTTTACATGGAACATTTTTCGAAAGTTTTGATTTTCTAAAAAATGGCTTTAACGTTTTTGAATAAATACCATGTATTAAATATCATGACAAAATATACATTTTGAATTTTCTGGGAAACGGGATGAAAGGGAAATTATGGAAAGCAAACCGTGGTAATCCTCGATCAAGGGAAATTACGAAACACCCAAGTTCGGGGGGTAATGGGAATAGAACCCGGTACCTCCCCCTGAGCCAAACACTGCAGTAAGCTGTACTGCCTAAGGTAGCGGTGGCTTTAAAAACCCTCATTTCTGGTATCAGCTCCTTGTGTCCACCAACTTCAACTAAGTATTTGCTTGTTCAGCATGGGGCGATGCATACAGTCCTAATTCGGTTAGGAGATAGATGTGTACAGATTCCACCTCAAGTTTGCTTGCCCCTAGCTAACCCGCAACAACCAGGGCACGTTAGTTTACAAGAGCGCACACGCACTAAACTATATTCACTCCGCGGCAAAACAAACCCACGTGGTCAGTGCACCGTGGTGCAACACGGTAGCAATGCGCCCAGGAAAGTAGTCCAATGCTAATCTCTGAATTTTAGAATGAATTTATCCTTAAATAGTATGATATCTAAGGTTTTATTTAACGCTGATTTATACCGTAAAACAGAGCTACAAGTCCCATGACGCAATTCGTATGAGTCACCTGACATCCGGGTAGGCGCAGAATATTGTTTACAGCCAGAAACCAGCAGTTGTGTTTAGTATCATGGAGGACAATGAATTTGCTCTTGTGTTTTCGTCGAATTATGTAAAGCATTAGCCGCGCAAACCATTGAATAGTGGTGAAAAAACAATAGTGTTGAATCTTTATTATAAGTTATGCGAGAAATATCCAACACTTTCCGCGAAAGAAATGGTGAAATTAACTTCTGAGTTCACCGGTGTTTCGAGTACAAGTATAAACAGTGCTTGTACAGAAAAATCTGAAACGAGAAAAGTGGCTACACCCGAAAAAGAAAAGAAAAGAAAGCATATGAAATACATGATGCAAGAATGTAGTGATTTTAAGAAGAATGCAATTCGCGTAACAGTGCACAATTTCTTTTTTAAAATGAGCCACCAACAGTTAATAAAGTGCCGCTTCCAGAGAGCGAATAAATTAGGTTATCGCATACCTGTTACTGTATTTTTCGCTCATTTATTTTAGAATTAACTATTATTATAGGTGCAAAGTTTATTTTGTTCCAACTATCAATCTTACTACCTTTAACCCTTAACAGAATATGCTAGTCACCGTTTCAGTTGTCGAAATAAGGACTGTTCTTTTTTGTACTACGTGCCGCTTGTACTCGCCATATGGTCTGAAAGTTTGACAGTATTTCTAGTGGAAATGGCGGAAGGGTACATTATAACGGTGCACTGGTCACCTGGGGTTTGTTTTCACACGGATCAACCTAACAGTGAATATAGAGTACGCACCTGGATTACTTTAGCTGCCAAGTTTCGCGGGACCCGAAGCCATTGCGGTGTCTCGTATATTTGCTTTTCCTTCGTTGCAGTTTACGCTGCAGGCGGTGCAAACTGCAGGAAAATTAAGAAACGAAGAGCCTTCGAAGACTATATGAAGTCACTAACCCCATGTAATGTTTATATGCACGTAAAACAATCTTATACCTTGAAAGATGACGGAGAAAAGTTGTCGGCGTCCTGCTTCTCTCCCGTGGCGCCATCTATGGGCTGTGGGCTAATCACTTACCACATGTCCGCCTAGTGGAAGAATCGTGATTGCAGTAGTTCATCTGATTACGTACACAAAGTTGTAATCATAGTTCGTAGAGAAATACAGAAACCGTTTAAAAAGAACTTCAAACCTTTTGAAGTGTCCTTAATCTGGAAACTCACAACAGCCAGAAAACTACTTAAGAAAATTTAGTTCACATTTGGTTTTTCCATAATGTTACATCACGCATATGACTACGCCGATTATTTTTCTCCCCACACAACTGCATAGTTTTACTCTAAAAGCCGGCGTTATGTTATTTTAGTTTTTCTCTCTCACGTCTGGTGTCGGCTGGGCCTCGTTTCGCTTTTGTTTTGGAAATTTTGTGGGGCGCTGCCGACGCTGGCAGGGTTCGTGATGAATTTTACTTTTTGGTGGGTTGAGTTGCGTCAGCTTTCGCCGACGAGTGGCTCGTCTTGAGTTTTGGCGAGTGTTACACCTTTTAAGGTTTTCTTTTCTTTGGACATTATAATCATGTAAGAGACGTTTGGCCATTATTCTTGCTTTATGACTGCTCGTCTTTCTGGGTTTATTTTAAAGCTTTACTTTTCCAGAGTTTATTTTCTTTTCGACTGAAAAGTTTAGTCTTATGCCGAAAGCAAAGGGAACTTTGTCTTACATTTTAAACTGTTAAATTGGTCCTAAAAGGAATTGTTCCTGGTTAGTTTACAATTATTATATGGGTGTCCAGTTTATTTACCTTAAACCGAAATGCAAGTTTGTGTGTGTGTTCAATTACAGGTGCAAAAGGATACATGAACGTTATAATCATTCGTACAACAAGACTTATTAGAGATTGTAATAACATGGTTAGAAGTGAATCTGGCTCTTAACATTCTCACGGACTTTGACATGTTTCATCCTTTTCCTTTTATATACTGGTAAAGGTACATACATGTTACAGAGGGGCCCCCGAAACCTGGGCAGGGCACCGTAAGCAGGCCGCAACGGCCCTTTTTGCTTCTAACGTGATCACTGGGAGGAAGAGATGAGGGGAGAGACCTGAAAATCCGAATGACGACGGGCGCAAGCATGGACGAGGGGTTCCTAACGTTTACAGATAGAACGCACTGACGCCTTCCGACCCCAACCACGAGGTGGGCGGTTTGCCCCTGATGGGGCCTACTTCGAAGGCGGGTCCCGATGTGCAGTCCCAGCTGAGGCCCCAGAAGACAGTCGCTTTGTCTTACAGCCCTGAAACAGTTGGCAATGAAGGAGATGATGGGCACAGGAGATGAGGGGTAGCAAAGTCTTGGTGGAAGAGGAACCATCCCAGCATTCGCCTGCCGACCTTTGGGAACCGCGAAAACTCATGGGTCAGAGTGGGCGGTCGCCGGTGATCGAACCCGGAAGCTCCCGAATGCGAGTCGCACAGGTACCGCGGCGCCACGTCGCTCTGTTTACATAATGGCAGTAGGGAGTACCGAGTCAAAGGGCAGGGCTCGCGGCACATGATAGGCCAAGTGAGGTTTGCAATTTGGAATTGCCTCTGGCACATGGACTTGTGTCATAGCGCATATGTTTTTCTAATCCTCGAGCGGAAGCTTTTCGGCGTGCTGCTGTTGAATGTCAAACAGACTGCACTGCAACTGCTAGTGTTGCGTTGTGTTCTCTTGTCACGTATCTTTGGTCAGCTGAACACGTAAGGCTCACAGCAAAGCAACATTGTTAAGCTGCACATGGTGTTGACAAGAATTGTAACCACATTGTACAGAGCAGAACTTGAAGTTCCTTTGAGAAACTTGCAGACAGTGACTGGAGTGCCGATCGTAATGAACACTTCTACCAACGATCTTAAGAGACATGCATAGAGTTTCTCTGAGAATTACATTGGACACGTAATCCAGATCATAACTTCTACACATATGAACACGATTGTTTGGAAAATTAAAAGGCACATATCACGGAGGGGTCCCACAAACACAGGGAGAGCACCACACGTAGGCGAGGGTGGTCCTTTGTGCTTCGAACGCGATCCTCGAGAGGCAGGGATGAGGAAGAGACTCGAACTGGGAGACGAGGTGTGTAAGCGTGGACTGGGTCCATAACATTCCAGATTGAATACATCCGACTCCGTTCAAGCCTGCTCACAAGCCCCGAGCACTCTGGGAGTCCCTTAAGGGAGGCCGCTCGCAGAGGGCGGGTCAATCAGCAATCCGACCGACGCCAGGAAGAAATCTTCAGCAAGTGCACCACCACTGCCACCGCAACAAGCCGAACACCGTCGCCTGGTCCCTCAACCCTGAAACAGACGATGGGGATGAAGGAAATGATGGGTACAGAAAATGGACAGCACAGTCCATTCAGAAGAGGAACCACAACAACATTACCTACCGACCCGGGGAAACCACGAAAAACCCTGGTCAGAGTGGGCGGTCGCCGGGAATTGAACCCGGGACCCGTCGAATGCGAGCCCCACAAGGTACCGCAGAACTATTCACGGTCGGTGTTTGCAATATTAGCAATATTTCACGATTTCATATTCCTTCATTTTGTGAACATTGCAACAAAAGACTGACAGTAACACACACCTTAACTAAACCTGTCTGCTACTCCAACTACAGGATCAACAACCAGGCAGCCTTAGATGAACCGATCAAATTAACAACATTATTTAAATGCTTAAAATGTTGTAAACTATCCGCTTTATACAGGAAGAGCCAAAAAACTACGAACCGGCTGCGAGGTGTTTTTCCTGTCGGCGTACTCAGCGCTCGTTGCCGTCTATCACTATCATTGAAAGGCGCGGATGAAAATATAGAACATTTTTAAAACTACTTTTAAATGCTTTACTTACAAAAGTTTACTTACTAAGAGTTGTAGGGCCAATTGTTTTCGACTCAACAGTTGACGCCCGTACATATGTGATTAAAATTTTGTCTCCCTTTTTTTTTTTTAGAGAATTAACAGCCAGGAAGCGTGATTTTGCCTTTTTCAACAGACTCTGCAACAGCTTATACGGCCAATATTTCGATGAGAGCAATTGAAAGTGCATTTGAGGACAGAATTATTAGTAGAGATTTGTGGCCCCCTCGGTCCCCCGCCCTAAACCCCTGCGATTTCCATCTCTGGGGTAACTTAAAACAAAGTGTATAAGACAAACCCACACACCCTGGAAGAATTAAAACAAAATATCCGCCAGCAAATTTCTCAACGTGAACTACGGTGAGTGATAGATAGTTTCCTAAAGAGGTGCCAAAAATGTATGACAACGACGGTGGCCAGTTTCAGCGCATCCTTTCATAAAGTTGGTAAGTAAAGGCTTTAAAAGTAGTTTTAAAAATGTTGTATGGTTTCATCTGCGCCTTTCTACGATAGCAGCAGACGGCAATGAGTGCCGAGGACGCGGACAGAAAAACACCGCGCAGCCGGTACGTAGTTTTTTGGCTCTCTGTAGTAAACAAATTCTGTCAAACAGGCGAGAAATTGACTCAATTTCAGGTATTGAACTCTTGGGTGTGATTGAAAATGTCCCGAGAAAATGCCAGGAACATGTGGATAAAGAAGGACATTTCCAACATTTCTTATGACAACGTGAGGCGGTTGCGGATATATCATAACTGTTTCGCGGGAGTCTGAGATGAGGCGGCAGGCGCGCGAACAACCGTGCGGTGGCCACACTATGAAGAAAAAGCACTGTACAGAGTTATTCAAAAAGAAAGAGCAGGTTTTAAATATTTATTTCTAATGAACGACAGCAGATAGACACACATGTGATACATTATTGGATAGAGGAAAGTTTAAAGTTTCATTTTATGCATTCAACATGAACACCATTTGTTATGCGAGGACAACAGTGCTTTCCCCTTTGCATATGGAACCTTCTTCTACGAATTTCTTGTACCAACTATAAATCTGTTTACAAGAGGCGGCTCTGTGTTGAACTTGAAACAAAATGTACGCTGCACTGAAACAATGGATTTACTCTTTGCATGCTACACCACACAAAACGACTTTTTCTGTGACGTCGCCATTATCGCGTAAACAAGCCGCAGCGCCTCTGTAGGCACTTTAATGGATCTAGTAGGTGTGTCTTAAAACTTTGAACTTCCGTCTGTCTACTGGTGTATCGTGTGTGTCTTTATCTGTTGTCGTTCATTAGATATTAATACTTATAATCTGATCCTTCTTTCTGAATAACCCTGTATTAAGATAAGTGGCCATGTTAAATGTGGAACTAGTTTGTATCGAACCTATTCCACGATGCAGCAATGAGAGGTGACTAGTGTAGGTGATAGTTTATGAAGCAGTGTTTTTTAACACTTAAATAATTTCAGTCAAATTATAATATATAAATTCAACAACAGCCCGCCTTAAAGCAATAAGTGTATGTAATAACTGGTAAAATGCATGTAACAGTCATTGCATATGCTTATATTATTGTATACATGTTCATTGTTTATGGTATGTGAATGTATTACGTAATTTAATAATGTAGGAGCTGTGAGAATAATAAGTTAAACGTTGCTAACAATGATGTAACAATAATGTAACCTTGAGGCAATAATGAGTAAGAATGTTTAATAATGGAGCAACAATAATGTAAATTTTAGTGACAGTTTATAAAGTAGCCAATCAGCAACCAGAAAAAGCTTTAGTTAGATGAAGGTATTCTATTGGGGTAATTAGCCAATCAGAAACTCAAAAGGAGAAACATTTACAAATTCAGTTGTCAGTTGCCTCAAGAAATATAATATGTATTCTTGTGAGACGAAAAATAAGTTTATGTGTCAAAAAGTGTAATTAATAAAAAGATTCTCACAGCTCTCTATATCAGTGAAGTGTTATTTAAATCGTATCAAGCATTAATAAAAAGAGTGAAGTAAAATTATAATCTGTGTGAGCTTACATTCTTGTTGCACCACAACCCTCTTAAGAGAAACGTGTCTCTAACAAAAATACTGACGCAGCCGAGGCAAACATAAATATTTAATACTTAAAGAAACAGTCAAATTACAAAGTCAATATTTTTTTAAACATTTTTGCGGCAAAGGCCATCGGAAAGTACATTTAGGGCGAAGGCTACAGGAAACTTTTTACCATATGTGCGGTTGCAACTACTACAAGTTCGGCTCCCCAACAGTCGAAATGTAATACAACTCCTTCAATACAACCTACTTCAAATTGACGCCTAAAGCGTGGTGCAAACACCGTAAAGACAATAACTACTTCATTTAGAGATACTGGTTAAGGTAGAATCAGACTGAAAAATTAAATGCCATAGCCCGATTTGAACCAGGGATCTCCCGATTTCCGTCCAATTGCTTTAACCACTGAGATATGGCAACATGCCGGTAGGACATTCAATTCTCCAGCTGACCCACTTTTTCTCGGTAAACCACAAGGAGATCTGAAATTGTTTTGAGATGACATACCCTAATGGCGACTTACAATGCCATAAGTACTTTAAGTCCTGAACTACATAGTTTAACTACTATTAGGTCAATTGATAATTAATTATTCTTCCACACTAGAGAATTTAATGTCTCAGGATGAAACCAGGAGATCCGTGGTTCAAATCCCGGCTATGGCACTGAATTTTTCAGTCGTCTGATTCTAACTTTCCAACCTTGTCCTACACACATAGGAACAACAATTAATTCAGTGCACACGTTTGTTCACCCACTCTTGGTATATTAACGATTTCCAATACCAACTTCAGCATCAAGAACGAAACTTGCTTAGGTTAGCGATACCTCTTAATCAATCAATCAGCGTAAATAGAGACATCGTCTCTCGTAACGAAGTAATGAAACTGCCAACACGTGCCTCTCATGGTGAACCATTATCTCGCGATCGTAAATAGCTACACTGGGTTTTAAACTGTACCACAAGATTTTTCCCGCGGGAATACAGAATCAGCTAATTCTTTTTTCAACACATGTATACCACTGACTGGTGGCAAAATGCCATTTCCTGTACGCCAGGCTCTGTGGGAGGAATTTAAGTGTAGCTTATAGCAGCACCTGTTCTGTCTTATTTATGTACTCGGATGGTGTATGAAACCTTAATATACCTACCTACAGGCACTGTCACCATTATTGTAATTTCATTTCTAATACCTTAAACAGAGATTTCCTTCCCCGGAATTTCCCGACACTCATTTAAATTTGACGATGCCACAGTGAGCGAATATTTCTTTTTCGACGATGGTGTTTTTGACCCATTTCACGCTCATGCTACCATGGTGAAAAGTTCAATTTTCTACATTCAGTGCCGATAACCTAACCTACAGAATAGGTGAAACAGATGAAAGGAAATTCGTGGTAGAAGAGGAACCATGGTAAGGTAAAGGTACGCACGGAGGGCGTCCACCGCAGAGGCCAGTCGGTCCTTTATGCTTCTACCGTGACCCCCGGGAGGGAAGGTAGAATGGAGAGACCTGGATGACCAGACGGGGTTCCAAATTGAACGCCTCAAACGCCACCCTAGCCCATTGTATTGTGTCCCCGGAAGGAATTCCCGCAGAAAGCAACCAGAGGCGGGTTCCAGCCGAGCAATCCCTGGACGACATCAGGTTGAAACTTCCATAGGGCATAGCCACCGTCCAGCTGCAACCCGCCGAACACTGTTGCCTGATCTTACAACCCCGAAACAGATGACAAGTAAGATAATGGATACAGGAAATCGGGGCAGGAGAGTCGTGCTAGAAAGAGAACCACCACAGCATTCGCCTAACCACTCAGGGAAACCACCAAAAATACCCATGGTCAGGTAAAGGTATAGACGAAGGGGTCCCTCAAACGGGGCAGGGCACCGCACATAGGCCAGCTGGTTCCTTATGCTTCTATCGTGACACCCGGGGAGACACCCGAAGGGGAATCAGATTCAAATAACGACGGGTGCAAGCACCGACGGGACCCCTAATGTTTCCAGATTGAACGCCTCCAATGCCGCCGAGTTCACTGTATTAGGGTGTGAGGCTTGGGCGTCCCCGGAAGGAGCTCCCGTCAGAAAGCACACAGAGGCGGTTTCCAGACGAGCAGTTCCCGGGCGTCAGGATGAAACTTCTACAGGGCGCATAGTTACCGTGCAACCCGCTGAACACCGTTGCTTTGTCCTACAATCCCGAAAGAGATGACAAGGAAGATGATGGGTACAGGAAAAGGGAGGCAGGAGAATCGTGATAGAAGATGAACTACCCCTACATTCGCCTGCCGACCCAAGGAAACCACGAAAAATACCCTGGTCAGGTAAAGTTACGGACGAACGAAGGGGGCTCCCGAAACGGGTCAGAGCATGGCACACAACCCCCGGGAGGGGGAGGGGATCAGGGGAGACACTCAAAGGGCAATCAGATTCGGATGACGACGGGCACGAACACAGACGGGGTACCTAATGTTTCCAGATGGAACGCCTCCAATGCCGACCGAGCCCACTGTATTAGGATTGGAGCCTCTAGGGGTCCCCGGAAGGAGCTCCCGCCTGAAAGCACCCATAGATGGGTTCTAGCCGACCAGTCCCTTGACGATGCCACAATGAAACTTACACAGGGCGCATAGCCACCGTCCAGCCGCAACCCACCGAACACCGTCGCTTGGTCCTACAAATCCGAAATAAACGACAAGGAAGATGATGGGTACAGGAAATGGGGGGCAGTAGAGTCGTAGTGGACTAAAATTCGCCTGCCGACCCTGGGAAACCACGAAAAACCAATATGTCAAAGTTGGTGACGCCAGGAATAGAACCCGGGACCTCCGATTGCGAGCCTACAGTTTTACCGCTTGGTAAGTATTTTTTAGTGTATTGTATGCTCCCTGGTTATTCACAAGGTACACTTTTACCTGGAAACTGAAGCCCAAGCTTTGCACTGCTGCAGCGATGATAAAGTCTGGTATAAGAAGTTTAATGCAACAAATTCGCTGAATACGTATGCGGGGCAATTTCTCTATTTCTTTGCCTTAAATGGTGAATGTCATTCACATTTCATCATCTTCCTGAAGACCTCAGGTGGTTTGTGATGAGCCAATAAAATAACGCCTTTCTTCTGCTTTGATGCCTCTCATTTTCCGCTCCTTGCTCCTATTTCTTTTTTCTAAATTATGTTTTATCTCCTGTGGTTTTACTACTTCACTGTTTTATTGCCCAATTTTTTCTCTTATTCTGTGCGTTTTTCAGCTTCATTTTTACTTTCTCCAGCACATACACAGCAGGTAGAGAAGGTGTTGCATTCCACTCAAAAATTTGATACCGAGATTTCACCAGAAATACATGTTTTGAGAATCCCTGAATTAAAAAAATATAAAAAGATCCGCGTGTGTGCGAGAGACAGCGTAACTCAAAAACGAAATGTCGGATAAATGCCAAAGTTGGTATTTAAGTTCAGTATCTTCTAAAGATGCGACACCAGGATTTTTAGAAACTCCCACACCCCAAACTACCCCTTACATAGAATTTTTTTCGAAAATGTTTATTCTGAAAATGCCTCTAAGTATTTTTATTAAAATACCATATATTAAAGATATTTACGCGACAAATAAAATACGTATATATCTTGAAGTTTCTGGAAACAGCTGCCAAGTACTCTTTATTCGGAAGGAAACTTATGTAATCTTGTATAACCGATAAACGTTAAGCGACAGACGAAAACGTACTACACAAACAACGTGGATCTTTTTAAAACACATTATTTATTTCAAATTACTTTTTTGTGGCTTCAGCCATTTCCGAGATATGTGTTATTAATGGTTCAAATTGTTGAATAGTTTGTGATTCTTTTCAAATCCTGTCGATTTTCAGTTGTATCTCGCGATTGCACGCAGAGAGTATGTCATTTTAAGGCCAGTACATAACGTCCAGTTCTTAAACATTTCACTATTTTTATTCCCTTTGTATCTGTGACGAAATGTGTAATGTAGCTGTTTCTGCAAAGGTTTACATCAATTAAAATGAAGTAGATAGAAAAATAAATTTTCGTAAGAATATTTGTGTTAAGGCTAATAAGGGATAGAGGGCAGAGAAATCTATATGAATATAACACATCAGATTATCCCCCCTCCCGTTTGCTTTTGCGCTTCTCATTTTCCGTTTTCTCGGGGAAACGGCTCTAAACTCAATACCACCGGCGTAGAAACCAGAATTCGTACTTCATTAGAACAATATTCTCCTCTGTGAAGAAACAGCATATGTACCGCGTAGAAAGTCGTCTCTCGCTGTCCTTATTGTGTTACTACTCTGGGTTAATTGACTTCAAGGGACATCTCCCTGAACGCAAATCCCCTCCCATCGACTCATTTTCACGTGCCATCTTTTGCGAGCCTGGTTAGACAACACTTACGGCGGCTTTGCGTTAAAATGCACCAGAAACAAGATAGACCTTTCCTTCCCATACCCTAAGATAGGATTGTTATCTCCTAGAAAATTCTACAGACTGCATTAAAAAGGTAAAATAAAGGCCTGGACTTATTTGTAACAGCGATGCCACAAAGATCACCCAATTAAAAGTTACTGGTTGATTCCAATGTAAAATCTGCCGTCTTTGATTTTCTGGGCTCCACAATCTGAGTAGCTTGCCTTGCAAAAATTGTAAAATACGAGGGCAGTCCCAAAAGCATCCGACATGACGTATATATAATGGTTGCTGTTTTAAACAAATGACTATGGTAGTACCACCCTTATAAAGCTTAAGTTTGAAGTTTGACAATGCTACATTGTTTAGTAATTGTTTGCCAGGCATTAATATTGAAAACTTTCAGCAAATTTGTACACATGGATAAAACTGGTCATCGCTATGTGAAAAAATACTTTCATTTGAAAGGTCTTAGTCCAACTAATGTTAAAGCTGAGCTAGGTTCTACTCTGGGGGAGTCTGCTCCTTCGTTTGCAACAGTAAAATATTGGGTGGCAGAGTTTAAGCGAGGCCGTACGAGCTGCCAAGACGAACATCGCAGTGGTCGACCAAATGAGGTGACCACGCCAGAAATTGTGAAAAAAAATCCACAAAATGGTATTGTATGACCGTCGACTGATAGTGCGCGAGGTAGCAGACATCGTAGGCATTTCAGAAAGTGCTGTACATTGCACACTAACTGGAAATCTAGATATGAGAAAGCTGTGCGCAAGATGGGTGCCGCGTTTACTCACAATGGAACAAAAGCAGCGTCGTGAGGATGCGATATTGGCGAGGGATGCGAGGGTTTGGAGATATTTCGCTGCAATAAAGCCGAATTTTTGCGTCGATTCGTAACCACAGATGAAACATGGCTCCATCACTTTACATATGAGACGAAGGAACAGTCAAAACAGTGGATTAAAAGGGGAGAATCGGCTCCAAAGAAGGCGAAGACAGTTCCATTTGCAGGGAAGATCATGGCGTCAGTTTTTGGGATGCGCGTGGGATAATTTTCATTGATTATCTTCAAAAAGGAGAAACAATCAATGGTAAGTATTATGCAAACTTATCATAGCGTTTGAATGATGAAATCAAACAAAACGGCCGTATTTAGGGAAAAAGAAAGTTCTGTTTCATTAAGGCAATTCACCAGTACACACATCCATTATCGCCATGGCCAAAATCAACGAGTTAAGTTCGAATTGCTTCCTTATGCACCCCAATCGCCAGACGAAGCTCCCTCTGATTATTTTCTGTTTCTAAAGTTGAAGAAATGGCTTGGTGGTAAAAGATTTGCCAAAAATGAAGAAATGCCGTTTACAGTCGATGGCTATTTTGCACATCTCGACGGTTCTCACTATAAACACAGTATCGAAGCTATTGAACATCGCTGGGAAAAGTATATCGAGCTGAAAAGAGACTATGTAGAGAAATAAAGATGTGTTTTCTTAAAATTTTCTTTGTTAGGTCGGGTACTTCTGGGACAGCCCTCGCAGTTAATAAACATAACAGCGGAAACTTTCCCAAAATGAAGAAATTTTCTGTGATACATGATAGCTAACAGTAAGATTGATGTATTCCGCTAATGCTTAAGCGTTTAGGAATTAACAGCATATCGAGTTTACAGGTATCATTAGTATAAAAACTTCAGAAAATGCAAAAGCCTTTTATCTAGAAGATAAGTGTAGTGTGCTAATTTTAGAAAGCATGCAAAACACGTTGTCATGATAAGTAATAATCCTACAGCTACTGGCAGTATCATCAATGAATGTGTTGTTGCAACTGAGCCACTAGCATAGCTTTCGTTAATGACAACAGTTCACCACAGATATTTTAGAGTAACTCAAGATGGAAAATAGCACTGAAAAATAAAATAATACGACAAGTTTCGCATTTAAATTATTTGCATTTTTGTGTTATACAGGATGTTTCAGAAATATCTTTTACAAACTTCGGGTATGGGTTCCTCACACCAAAAGAAGGAAAAAAGTTCATATGGACATATGTCCCATAATCCTTGGTTTTCGCGTTATTCCTGTCACAATGAAAGTGTCAGTTCAACGGCCTTCGGGGTCCAACCTCAAAACTTCATTTCTCTACGCATTCATAGAAGGCGTTGACCCATTGTACTACATACGGTAGTTGGCGAAGTGTTGCCATGGAGACTTGTTTACGTTTGTCATTTGTCATTAGTCTGTCTTCAACGTTTCAATTGTGTACATGTAGTGAGTTAACTGCACGTGTTTCGTTCCACCATTGCTGGATATTCATTTCGTGAACAGGCAGACATGATTTTTATGTATGGTCGCGCGAATGGTAATGGACGCGAGGCTGCACGGCTCTATCAGATGGAGCTTCCAGACTGAAGACAACCGAGTCATTCAACCTTTGTCGCTGTTTATCGTCGCCTTGCTGAGACAGGAACCGTTGCACCACGGACTGTTGATCGAGGAAGACCAAGAGTTGTTCGTACGCCGGAACGCGAAGAACAGATGTTAAAGTGTATCGAAGACGATCCAGGTATTAGTACAAGACAATTGGCTGTGGCATCTGGTACATCACACGTGACACCATGGAGGGATAGGCAGAGGAGGACCAGTTCCATGGTCTGCACGTTCTCCCGGCCTCAATCCTGTGGATTTTTACCTCTGGGGGCATCTTAAATCATTGGTTTAAGGAGCAGCCATCCCGGATGCAGAAACGCTTCATCGACGTGTCATGGAAGCCTGCGAAACTATTCGACACTATCCCGGAGTTTTTGACAGGGTGCGACATTCCATGATTCGACGAGTACAGGCATGCAGAGAAGCAAGAGGAGGACATTTCGAGCATTTAATATGAGTTTTTTGTGTTATAGGTAAGTGTACCACTGTGTTGAACACCTCTTAACGAGAAAACAAAGGATTATGGGACATATATTCCTATGAACTTTTTTCCTTCTTGTGGTGTAAGGAACCCATACCCGAAGTTTGTAAAAGTATTTCTGAAACATCCTATATATTTGTTTTTCTAGATATTTCCGGGTACTCTCTCTTTATGCTTAACTAACTTTTTTCACGTTTTTAAATAAACTTGAGAATAAGAAACTATTTATGAAAAAAAGATATTGGCGTTTTTGTCACAAACTCAATTTTACTTTGGGTATTGCATATTACTTTCTCTACTACGTATAGTAAGTAGGGGAAGTATTGTATTCCACCCAAAAATTCGATACCGAGATTTCACCGGAAATATATGTTTTGAGACCCCCTGAATCCAAAAAAAAAAAAAAACACTTTTGTAAGCATGTCCGTGTGTGTGTGTGTGTGTGTGTGTGTGTGTGTGTGTGTGTGAACAGCATAACTCAGAAACGAATAGTCGGATAAACACCAAACTTGGTATTTAGGTTCAGTATCTTCCAGAGATGCGACACGAAGGTTTTCAAGAAAATCCCCCCACCCCAGATTACCCTTTACATGGAACATTTTTCGAAAATTTTAATTGTCTCAAAAATGGCTCTAACGATTTTAATTAAAATATCATGTTTAAGATATTTTCATGACAAATGAAATGTATATCTTGAATTTTCTGGGAATGTCTCCAAAAGTATTCTTCATTGTGAACGACTTTTGTATAACTGGTAAACCATAAGGGATAGACAAATTTTACTACACAAAAATGTAGATCGCTTTAAAATACACAATTTATGTCATATACATTTTTTTTGTTGATTGAACCATTTTCGAGATATTGCTTGTTATTCCCTTAAATTTTGCAATAGTTTTTCTCAAATGGGAATTCGTTATTCATGTTTTTTATGTACTGGACATACAAAAAGAATGGAATGCGCCACATAGCTACCAGCTCTTAAAACATTTGACGGTCGCCTAAAATCTACCATATTCCCTTGCACCTACAAGAAAATTAGCAATAAGATTAACATCTCGATTAACATGAAGCATATGGAGAATAGGCGTTTGTAAAAATAGTTTGTACAGGAGTAGAGAAAGTCATGTGAGTGTAACATCAGAATTTTTTTAAATTAATTATTATCAGTTACGCGTATAGAAATTATCCTAGGGATCTGGATTTCATATTGATTAATAAGCAGAGGCTGTGGTGAAAGTTTTGTGTATCTAGCATAAAATCCAACAGAGATATTCCTCCTTTATAGTATATTTATGTGGAAAGGTAATCCCAAAACACCTTCCCAGTGCCCCTAAAAGCGAGCATTTAAACACAACAGAACCTAAATAAACAGGAAGGACACGTTCTAAAGAAAGGGTAACGTCGGCACAACTAAAATAACGGCAATGCCATAGTTTCGAAAAACATACCTCATATAGGAATGATAAATGGAGAAACAATCAATGGGAACTAATTTTAAGGTCTTAGTTAAATGAATGAATAAATGTAGGAATACATTAATTATTTAAGTATACAAGCTTATATCTTTAACAATCACGAGGGTCCAACAGACTATACACGAACGAAAATAAATAAATATCTATACTAGTGGAAAAATCTGATGTGCTACACTCACATGACGTTCTCTACTCTTGTACAAACTATTATTCTCCATGTGCTTCATGTTAATCGAGATATCGAGATGTTAATCTTATTGCTAATTTTCTTGTAGATGCAAGGGGAATTGGTAGGCTTTAAGCGATAGTCAAATATTTTAAGAGCTGGTTGCTATGTGGAGTATTCCATTCTCTTTGCATTACCAGGACAAAAAAAATGAATAACGAATTCCCATTTGAGAAAAGTATGAGTATTGGAAAATTTAAGGGAATAACAAGCAATACCTCGAAAATGGTTCAACCAACAAAAAAAAATGTATATGACAAATTGTGTATTTTAACGCGATCTACATTTTTTGTGTAGTAAAATTTTGTCTATTTCTTATGGTTTACCAGTTATGCAAAGGTCGTTCACAATGAAAAATACTTTTGGAGACATTCCCAGAAAACTCAACATATACATTTTATTTGTCATGAAAATATCTTAAACATATGATATTTTAATCAAAATCGTTAGAGCCATTTTTGAGAAAATTAAAATTTTCGAAAAATCTTCCATGTAAAGGGTATCCTGGGGTGGGGGATTTTCTTGAGAACCTTCGTGTCGATCCTCTGGAAGATACTGAACCTAAAAACCAAGTTTGGTGTTTATCCGATTGTTCGTTTCTGAGTTATGCTGTTCACAGACACAGACACACACACACACACACACACACACACACACACGGACATGTTTCCAAAGATGCCTTTTTTGGATTCAGGGGGCCTCAAAACATATATTTCCGGTGAAATCTCGGTATCGAATTTTTGGGTGGAGTACAATACTTCCCCTACTTACTATACGTAGTAGGGAAAGTAATTAAAAAGTGAAAGGAAACCATAATCAAGTCAACAGCTTAAATAAGATGGTTACAAACAAGAAACGAGTGTGGCACAGGAAGTGAGAGATTGGTGGTCTAGTGAGATTACTACGGCGGGATATGGAAGGAAGTTGGTACACCAACCACTTTCTTTAGGGGACACGTTCAACATTTTTGGCACAAGCACATGGAAATCAGGTTTGGATAAATTATTAAATTAATTAGGAATTATTAAGATATCTCAAGCGTAGACGGCAAGGTCTACCGGTACAACATACTGTCTTTAGTAGATCAAGCTTTCACGTCACTCTTGGCGGGCGTAACTAAAGTGAGAGGTAAATATCAACTGAACATGTGATGGTGTGTTATTTTAATATAAAGAGACAGTATCGGGGAAAGGTAGAGACGAACGGAGAGCCTCCCGCAACCGGGAAGAACACTGCAAGTAGTTTTCAAAGGCCCTTTTTGCTTTTACCTGATCTCTTGGAGGGAGAAACAATGGGAGAGACCCAAAGGGGCCAGATCCAGTTGGTGACGGGCATGGACGGGGTCCCTAACGTTTCCAGATCGAACGCATCCCCCCGGAGGACTCACTTGGAGGTCAGTCCTAACCGAACAACGACGTCAGGGAACATACTCTACAAAGCTCATACCCACCGCAACCCGCTGAACATCGTAACCTGGTCCTACAACCTGAAACAGATGATGATGGTTACGGGAAATGAGGGGCAGCAAAGTCGTGGTAGAAGAGGAACCACCCCAGCATTCGCCTGCCGAGCTGGGGTAACCTTGGGTCAAGCAGAGGTCGCCGGGGATCTAACCCGGAATCTCCCGAATGCGAGTCGCACATTACCGCGGCGTCACCTCACTCGATGAGACTGTCCGAAGCCTTTAGGTAAACTAATACGCTAAAAATAATATAACGATGCATTAACCGGTGTTCAGAGGAGCCTCAGGGTTGCACCAGCTTATTATTTATTTATTTATATTTATTTTGTGAACATTACAGGTTTATCTCAATTACAATGTTCACTTAATTAAATACAATATTCTTACATTTACAACTCAACGAAATAATGAACACAAAATGCAATCAATCGAACATGAACAAAAGTGACAACATAAAACAAAACAAATAGCACAAATTACACAAAATAGCACAAAAATTAGAAAATTGGTAATTTTGTACATGCTAAATTAGTCAATGTAGGTATAATTTGTAGTAAATGATTACAGGATAAAGCGAAATTGTTATGCTTCATATTGAATATATTGTTGTCCTCCGTGGACTAGTGGTACCGTGCTAGCCTCTAGGTCCCAAGGTCGCGGGTCAAACACGGCGGAGGGGCGTGAAAATGCTTAGCATGGGAAGTAGAGCTGGTGGTCCCGTGTCGTAGATTTACGGCACGTAAAAGAACCTCAAGCCTGATAAAGAGGCCTCTGAGCAAAATTACCGGTCTTTCTCGCCCAATATAGAATGGGACGCTAAGGACCGTTGTAATAAAATAAAACTCAATTTAATTTTGAATATATCAATAGTTAAGTAATGCAATTTATTATATAAAGATTATATTCTTAGAATAGGAGAGTATTTATGTGCATCAGTGTTGACTCTTGGAATAAAAAAGACGGTTTGGTGTAATATTGGGAACATAAAGGTATATTAATTATCTTAGGTTTGAATTATCTACCTTATTATTTAATAATTTGTAAAGGAAAAGTAACAAGTGACGATTCCTTCGATGAGATAATCTTTTAAACTGAAATATTTGAAGTAATGTGTCATAAGTTATTAAATTAGGTAAAAAACGAAATTTTTTGAAAAATACATACTTAAGAAATTTATGTTGAATTATTTCAATAAGCTTAACATATTTATCATTATAAGCACTCCATATAATAGAAGCATATTCAAGCTTGGATCTTACAAATAAATTATACAATATAAAACAAATTCTTGCATCATTGAAATGAAATGAATTACGAAAGATAAAGCCCAGATTTGTATGTGCTACACTAACAATAGTATTATGTTGTGCGAATGATAAGTCTTTATTGAAAATTACTCCAAGATCATTTTTGTTTCGACTATAGTACCGCCGTATTATCTCCGGCTCTGACATTTAGCGCGACCGAGAGAGGTAGTGTTGCCAATTCTTACCCCTACTCTGAACACGTGTGTATACCTGTGCCATCTCTTCGTAAAATGCAAACGATGAAATAGTTGCCTATGTTAGAGTATTTAAAGTATGGATATAGCATTTATAGGAAACTTAAACAAGGGTAACGCAGTAAATCGCATGCGCACAGAAAACAAACTTCACCTGGACTAAAGCAAACAGCTACTGACGACACGCGTTTCACTTACAAGAAAATCGGCAACACAGCCCAAACTGGAGTGTACGCACACAGAGAGGGAGCCTGTTATTGGTCTTAGCAGACAACTTCCACCTTTGCTGTGCGAGTCAACTCAGCACTGCAAACCTTGCCGGATCTTTTACTGTTTTCTTTCGTGTTGAGGTTTATGTTCAGCAAAGCTCTAAGCAACAACAGTAGACTATATTTATTACAGACTTAAAAGAAATCAAAATACAGTCCCCATTTACCTGTTGAAGCGAATCAGAATAGTTTCCTTTAGCATGGAAATTCACAGCGCTAGTATTGCTAAAGGTGGCCATTCTAATATAAACCTGTCTCTTTCTATACTTTTATGAAACGTCAGTGTCGGAGATACAGCGGCGTAGGTATAGTTGTAATTTTATTTCATCTATAGTGTAAATTAAATCAATGTTGCTCTTGAGTATGGAAAAAGACATAACCTGACATTTTGATATGTTAAAAAGAAGATTGTTCACTTTACTCCATTTATTTACGATAGGGGTTCCGCGGAAACTGTAAAATCTTTCACGAACACCATAAATCAATTATACATTTCTTTCCGCCGCAGAACCTCCACGAACTTATCTGATGAATTTTATTGACGCGTGGCGTCTGCTCAATGATTGGATAAATTTAAGGATTTGTTAAGAAAAGTTATGATAACTTTTTACTACGTACCTATAGTAAGTAGGGGAAGTATTGCATTCCACCTAAAAATTCGAAACCGAGATTTCACAGGAAGCGCATGTTTTGAGGCGCTTCTCAATCCAAATAAAGCATTTTTGAAAACATGTCCGTATGAGTGTTTGCCTGTCTGTAAAGAGCATACCTCAAAAACGATAAGTCCGATAAATACCAAACTTGGTATTTAGGTTCAATAACTTCCAAAGATGCGACACGAAGTTTTCAACAAAATCGACCAACCCAAACTACCCTTTACATGGAACATATTTCGAAACTTTTATTTCCTAAAAATTACTAATGGTTTTGATTAAAATAGCATATATTGGAGATATTTACATGGCAAATAAAATTAATTTATCTTGAATTTACGGGAAATAGCCTGTAATCTTGTATAACTGGTAAACGTTAAGCGATAGACGAAAACGTAGTTAACAAAAATGTAGTTCTCTTTAAAACACACAATTTCTTTAAAATAATTTTTTGTGGCATAAGCCGTTTCTGAGATATCCGTTATTAAATGTTCGAATTGTTCATTACTTGATTATTTTCTTAGCCCTTTCAACATTCAGTTGTTTCTCGCGACTGCATGAAAACAGTATGGAATTATAAGGCCAGCTTATAGCGTCGAGATCTTGGATATTCAGCTATCACTGTTCCCTTTGTATCTATAACGAAATATGTAATGTAACTATTTCTGCAAAGGTTTATTTGAATTAAAATGAAGTAGATAGAAAAATAAGCTTGAGTAAGAATAATTTGTGTACCCAGTAATAAGTGAGGGGTAGAGAAAGTCATGTGAACGTAACACAAGATATTTTTTGTTTGTATGAGGCTTTAAATCAGGTTCAACATTAAGTTATTCTTTGACTTGAACCTGATATAAATGAAAGAAAGCCACAAGCATAACGTACGTAAATACAAAGTTCGATTTGACTTTCATTTTATGTGGTTTCGAAAATTTGTTCTACAGTTTGACATTAAGGGATGAATAGCTACTGAAGAACAAAAACGATCAGACAGCATTTAAAACAGTTACAGAGTGTTACCAGCATTTACGAAATTACTCAAGGTTTCCTTATCACTGCAACAGTAATTAGGATATCTAGATAACGTGATACTAACCTACATCAGGCTACCATAACCAAGAACCACTGCGCTCTACTTCTCAGTAATACGATAAGATTATACAGCCATTGACCTTAGTAGCTGTTGACAAGATGAAAATGCGTATCATAGAGCTCGAGCAAAGGTAAATAAACGCTTTTTGACGTTGTTTATACTCAAATAAAAGAGTTACATGCCATCCTTTTTATGGGTTTCACCTAGTTAATGTACAACCAAACAATAAGCACACATGTGTTTGTTGATATATGGACGGGACACGCTTATTTGTGTTTTAGATCATAGATTTAGGATGCTGTGGAACTTATACAACACCAGAAGAAGAGAGGAGCAGTAACTCCTGTCATTCCTTGTCGTCATTGCCACCGACGCCGCCGCCGGCGTCACCACCACCACCACCACCAACACCACCCCCACCTTTTCCTTTTAGGACTTCTGAACCGTTTTGCTTCTTCAGAATAATTTGTTACCCTCTAGTTACTGCTTGTCCTGCTCCGTGGCGTGGAGTTGTGGACCCCGCCCATGCGGGTGCAGATTTTAAGCCATAGGACCGGTGCCCACTGGGCATCGCGAGGAAAGTGAGGAGCTGCAATAGGCAACGATCTGGGACAAGCCAACGATCAGGCTCGGAAAGCGTGATGGTGGCCACATCACCTTCCCGTATTGGTGGGATGATCGACCATCTCTGTCGTACGGACGCATTTTTGGAAACATGTCCGTGTGTGTGTGTGTGTGTGTGTGTGTGTGTGTGTGTGTGTCTGTGAACAGCATAACTAAGAAACGAACAGTCGGATAAACACCAAAATTGGTATTTAGGTTCAGTATCTTCCAGAGCTGCGCCACGAAGGTTTTCAAGAAAATCCCCCCACCCCAGATTAACCTTTACATCGAACATTTTTCGAAAAATTTAATTTTGTCAAAAATGGCTCTAACGATTTTGATTAAAATATCATACGTTTAAGATATTTTCATGAGAAATAAAATGTATATTTTGAATTTTCTGGGAATGTCTCCAAAAGTATTCTTCATTGTGAACGACTTTTGCATAAGTGGTAAACCATAAGAGATAGACAAAATTTTACTACACAAAAAATGTAGATCGCGTTAAAATACACAATTTATTTCATGTACATTTTTGTTGTTGAGTAAACCATTTTCGTGATATCGCTTGTTATTCCCTTAAATTTTCCACTACACTTTTTCTCAAATGGGAATTCGTTATTCATTTTTTTGTCTTGGATATACAAAGAGTATTAATCTGTGGCAAAGAGAATGGTGCTGCACCTAGCAACCAGCTATTAAGAGATATGTCTATGCTTACAGGCTACTGTATTTCTATATTGCCCTTGCAAATACAAAACAAGGGGAACATAGTAGGCCTTAAGCGATAGTCAAGAATTTATAGAACTGGACGCTATGTGTAAAATGTAATTCTCTTTGTATGTCAAAAGATCGTTTCTGCAAATGTTTATCTCGATTAATATGAAATAGATGGAGAATAAGAGTTTGTAAAAACAGTTTTACAAGAGTAGAGAAAGTTATGTGAGTGTAACATATGAGAATTTTTTTTATATATGTATCATATAAATTAAAAACTAAGGCTGTAAGGCTCTGTCTTACAGTACCAGTCTCGCAACGAACTTTTCTGTCTTTCTTTTCTTTTCTGCTGCCTTCTCTTATGTTCATTTCAAGAACAGTATCTGCTGTATGAATACTGCATTTAAGAAAAACAAGAGGTGTTACCAGTTGCTCTCTAAAATCAGAGATCCAGCTGAATCAATAGTAGGTTTTTCTCAGTCCTAATAAGTGGCAAATGCTGGGGAGGTACCCTAAACTTAAAGCGGAATTAAAATAGCAATAGACTGGTCAGAACACCAAAAGAACGCAATCAGGGTTGACTCCACAGCAGTACTACCGGCAATAGTGGATAAACACACAACCAGACAACCAGTAGCTGTTGACATTAGGACGAAAACAATAAACCTGCAAAAGCACACCTCAGTCACCTTCCATTGGGTCAAAGGACATACTGGACTGCAAGGAAATGAAAGGGCTGACTACCTGGAAATCTATAGAACCACGATAGACTACAACAAAGCAGGGGAAAGCAGTTACTGAAGTCACGATACTACAATCTGGAATTCAACATGTATTGAGAAAGATTTAATTTTAGGAGGAGTTGTATTGTATTTCGACTGTTGGGGAGCCGAACTTGTAGTAGTTGCAATTGCACGTATAGTAAATAGTTTCCGGTAGCCTTTGCCCCAAGTTTAAAATAATATTAACTTCGTAATTTGACTGTTTCTTTAAGTATTAAATATTTATGTTTGCCTCGGCTGCGTCAGTATTATTGTTAGAGACACGTTTCTATTAGCAGGGTTGTGATGTGACTAAGAATGTAGGCTTACACAGATTGTAATTTTACTTCACTCCTTTTATTAATTCTTGACACGATTTAAATAACACTTCACTGATATAGAGAGCTGTGAGATTCTTTTTATTAATTAATTACACTTTTTAACACGTAAACTTATTTCTTGTCTCACACGAATACGTATTATATTTCTTGAGGACACTTTTTGCGTTTGGTTAGTAACGCTGTCTGCAGGCAACTGAAGTCTAAATTTGTAAAATTTTCTCCTTTTGAGTTTCTGATTGGCTAATCCTATTCCAATAGAATACCTTCATTTAACTAAAGCTTCTTCTGGTTGTTGATTGGCTATTTTATAAACTGTCACAAAATTTACATTATTGTTGCTCCAATAATGATTATTAGCATTTAAACTTTCTAATTCATTATTGCCTCAAGGTTACCTCATTGTTAGCAACTTTTAACTTATTATTCTCACAGCTCCTACATTATTAAATTACGTAATATATTCACATAACATTATTACATATGGATACAATAATACAAACATTTACAATGACTGTTACATACATTTTTTACTTTCTCTACTACGTGTAGTAAGTAAGGGAAGTATTGCATTCCACCCAAAAATTCGATACCGAGATTTCACGGAAATACGTGTTTTGAGATCTCCTGAATCCAAAAAAAGCATTTTTGGAAACATGTCCGTGTGTGCGTCTGTGTGTGTGTGTGTGTGTGTGTGTGTGTGTGTGTGTGTGTCTGTGAACAGCATAACTCAGAAACGAACAGTCGGATAAACACCAAAATTGGTATTTAGGTTCAATATCTTCCAGAGATTCGACACGAAGGTGTTCAAGAAAATCCCCCCACCCCAGATTAACTTTTACATGGAACATTTTTCGAAAATTTTAATTTTCTCAAAAATTGCTCTATCGATTTTGATTAAAATATCATATGTTTAAGATGAAATGAAATGTATATCTCGAATTTTCTGGGAATGTCTCCAAAAGTATTCTTCATTGTGAACGAGTTTTGCATAAATGGTAAACCATAAGAGATAGACAAAATTGTACTACACGAAAAATGTAGATCGCGTTAAAATACACAATTTATGTCATATACATTTCTTTTGTTGAGTGAACCGTTTTCGAGATATTGCTTGTTATTCCCTTAAATTTTCCAATACTTTAACTTTTTCTCAAATTCGTTATTCATTTTTTTATGTCCTGGACATGCAAAGAGAATGCAATGCACCACATAGCAACCAGCGTTAAAATATTTGACTATCGGTTAAAACCTATCATATTCCCCTTGCATCTACATGAAAATTACAAATAAGATTGACATCTCGATATCTCAATTAACATGAAGCATATGGAGAATAAGCGTTTGTAAAAATAGTTTGTACAAGAGTAGAGAAAGTCATGTGAGTGTAGGACATCAGATTTTTTATATATTGTTACATATTGTTAAGGCGGGCTGTTATTGAATTTATGTTTTATATAATTAGACTGAAATCATTTAAATGTTAAAAATACTGCCTCAGTGTTATCTCCGAAGTTGCACTCCACATGAACTGTTCATACTATTTTCCACAGACTCTCCTTACAGCTCTGGCCAAACTATGCTCCCTCACCATCTTCCGACTTCGCGACTGACCTGGTAAAGCAATACAAACGGCACAGCATCTCATGACGAAATACACACAGTATTTCGAAGTCTTCCACTGCACGAGATGCTGATACACCACATCAACATGGCCAACATTACAAGTTTCCTGAAATACATCTTCGACACACAAGCTGATATATAGTTCAATTATACGCACGTCGTAAATACACTGTAATATCCCTTGGTGTACCTTTACAAATCGTTACAACCGTGTTTTACATAAAGGTAATGCTTTTAAAGAAAGTAATTAAATATTTTGTCGCAAAAGCGCTGTACTCGCGATTTTGAACATGCGCAATCACTTCCTCCATTCATTAGGAATCCAGACGCAGCTGAATGATTCGTCATTTTCACTTTGTGTTTTCCTGTTGCTAGAGCGTTTCGAAATGTTCAAAACAAGCGAACGACCCGCCGACTGTGAAGTCAGATCAGTGATTCGTTTTTTGAGTGCGAGACATTTTATACCAGCAAGTATTCATCGCAATTGTGTGAGGCTTATAGAGAGATAATAATGAGTGACAATGCACGACCACACACAGCCAAACAAACTCAAGATCTGATCACATTCACTTGGTTGGGAACAATTCAACTACCGTCCCTAAAGTCCGGATTTGGCACCAAAAGATCTCTATCTGTTTCTTCATCTGAAGAAATTCTTTTGTGGAAAACATTTCAACGACATTGATGATGTGAAACAAGAAGAGAATATGTGGCTTTCATTGCAGGTCGCATCATTCTTTGACTAAGACATACAAAACCTGGTTTCCCGTTACGATAAGTGCCTAAATAACGGATTTATTTATTTATTTGTGCTAGCAATCTTCCTTATAATATGGCTATACATCAGCCCACGCTGTTATCTTGCCATATTCTACCCATATTACATTCTTTATTTATACATAAAAATGATAATTAATAATAATAATAATAATAATAATAATAAAATAGTAGTAATACCAAAATAATAATCTAATTGCATAACTTAAAATCACATGATGCAACTAATTCAGATCTCTTTTTATTGTCCATAACCATTTTTTTAAGAAATAGTGTAAGGTAATGAATGATAATAAAGTATTTGGAAAATAATGTTCTGTTTGTTTCAAAAATTATCGGTGCTTACTTTAAAAACACATAAAACGAGACATATGGTGCTGTATCAGTAAGAACGGGCGTTAAACACTACTAAAGAAGAAGAAGAAACGATAGTTCCTTATGTTTAAAACAGAATGATCAAATAATACATCATTATTTCATACCCTCCCTCAGCGCACGCACTCTGTGGGGTAGTTTTCATTTACCATGGAGGACAGTACTTTTGGTAGCTTTTGTGACATTTCAGAAATAGGTAAGTTGCATGTCTTGTTAGATGCGAAACTCTTTTCGCCTGTCGTTTAGGTCAGCTATCGTCAAGTACTGAGCAGACCGGCTGGGGGTTTGCTGGTCATTGCAGAAGCGTGATGGGAGTAACTGAAAGAGGAGCAAATGGCAAATTGTTGACGTCAAAGTGTAGTTCAACAACTGGGTTCAAACCTATTTGGGAGCGTATTTGTACTATACGTATAAGCTGAAACTCAGGAGATAATTCCACTTTCAATGCAGTGAGCGCTTTTATGGGTGAAATTAAATAGTTTATAGACATAAAATTGACTAATGCTCTAAAATTACTCTGCAAGGAAACTGTTAAAAGTGTGTCTGCACAAACCACTGTACAACTTACACGGTGGCGTCATTTGCTTGCAAATGTTCTGCTAAACTTGGCCAGCGTGATGAGTGAACCTGGCAATCTCAGCCCCGCCAATGTTGGTGAACGTGGCTTGAATAACGAGACACTATATTTGGGCATTCCTCTCCTTCTCCATCTCCAGTGTGGAAGCAATGTACGTCGCGAGTATAACATTTCTAGCGAATGGCGCGAATTTCCAGTTCATCGATTTCATTTCTTTATTACAGGAAGTGTTGTATTCCAGCAAAAACTTCGAAGTAAAGATTTCACTGAAATACTATTATGAGGCACCTCGAGCCAGAAAGGTAGTTTTAGGAAAAGATCCGTGTGTGTGTTTGACTGCGAACAGTAAAATTCAACAACGAAATGTCCGATAATACCAAACTGGTATTTAGGTTTCAAAGATGCGACTAAAAGTTGATCAAGAAGCTCCCCACCCTTTACATGGAAGATTTTTCAAAATTTTCGATTTTCTCAAAATGGCTCTAACGATTTTGATTAAAATACTACACGTTTAGGATATTCATTTGACAAATAAAATGTTTATCTTGAATTTTTTGGGGAATAGCCTGTGCAGTCCTTTTCATTCGAAAGTAATTTCGTATTACTGTTAAACCATAAGAAGTACACAAAAAAGTACATCTCTTTAAAATACATAACTTGAAATAACACAGTTGTCCTCCGTGGTGTAGTGGTTACCATGATAGCCCCGAGTTCGCGGGTTGAAACCCGGCGGAGGGCGATGGATTTTTTTCGGGCGTAAAAATCCTTAGCATGGCTTCCTTCGGAAGGGAAGCAAAGCGGGTGGTCGTAGATTTACGGCACGTAAAAAACCTCAAGCCTGATAAAGAGGCCTCTGAGCAAAATTACCTATCTTTCACGCCCAATATAGAATGGGATGCTAAGGACCACAGCAGGTAAAGAACGTCCATAAATAAAACTCAATTCAATTTTTTTGAAATTACACTTTCTTTTGACTTAAGCTATTTAGGAGATACGTTATTATTGGTCTGAGTGTTTCAATACTTTTGTCATTTGTTTAAAGTGCTGTCGCTCTTCAGTGGTTTCTCCCGATGTCATGGAAAGCGTACGGAGCTTTTAGACAAGCATATAGCATGTTGCTTTTGAATATCTGACTGACAATTTGTTTTCCTCTATTTCCCTTGCACCTTCAACGAAATGTAAAATGAAACTATTTCTGTAAAGGTTTATCTCGAGTAGCATGAAGTAGATAGAAAAACAAACTTTGGTAAGAGAGTTTGTGGAAACTACAAATAAACGATAGTAGGTAGAGAATCTCATGTGAATCTAAACATCAGATGATTTCTTTTCTCCTGCAGATGTCATTTCTTACTCAAGCAGGTTTACTTTTACTGAGATTGGCTGGTTCTTGGACAGAAATTTTAGGGTTTGTTAAGTGCACTAGTACTCGTTTTGAAACTCATGGCTATGTGCACCATCCTCGTTAAACCAACCCTTCAGGGACCTTCAGCTTAGAGCGGCAAGAACTTGACCGGAGTAATCATCACATAGCGGTGCACCAATGTTCACCACAGTTTAGGTGACCGTGCTTTTCTGGCAGGCGCTCACCGTTCATTGCAGGTAAACTCTACTGAACGCAACCGGATGTACTTCATGTGGTCTGCTTTTCACTTATTCTACCTCTTTGTTGAAAAACATGCATGTAGTTTAGCGTGCAATGGCGGAAAGCAAAAGCAGACCCAACTTTCTCTATTATGTTATTAAATTTAACACCAATTCTTAAGAAAACATGGAGTACAGAGATAGAAGCAATAACTTTAAGATGGACACGTGGGAAAAGCTGGCCTTACAACTGATTAGAAAAATCTACTGAACTTAACAGACTTTTCTTTCCTTTCTTTCCACACTAAATTCCAGTTAGCTTAGTCGATATTCACTTACTGAAAGACAGGCAGAAATTAGAAAGAAAAAAATATATTATACCCAAATAAGATTTGAACCCGGAACCTCTAAAATAGAAGACGTACACGCTAACACGACATCACGGCGAAGACTTCAAATTTTCCACTTCCACACTGAGCAATTTAAGTATACAATATTCTTGAAAATCTACTAATTACACTAATTGCCTTCATTACTCCCCTTATTTCTGCCTTGTTCTTAGAACTATGCTCCAACTGATATAATTATGATATGTAACGCCGTGATTGTGTGGACTTTCGTTACGTCTTGGGTCAGGATATTTAAGGCACTCGTCGCAAAAAGAAAAAAATCTGATGTGTTACACTCACATGACTTTCTCTACTCTTGTACAATCTAATTTTACAAACGCCTATTCTCCATATGCTTTATGTTAATCGAGATATCGAGATGTCAATCTTATTGCTAATTTTCTTGTAGATGCAAGGGGAATATGGTAGCTTTTAAGCGATGGTCAAATATTTTAACGCTGGTTGCTATGCGGCGCATTCCATTCTCTTTGCAAGTCCAGGACATAAAAAAATGAATAACGAATTTGAGAAAAAGTATAAGTATTGGAAAATTTAAGGGAATAACAAGAAATATCTCGAAAACGGTTCACTCAACAAAAGAAATGTATATGACATAAGTTGTGTATTTTAACGAGATCTACATTTTTTGTGTAGTAAAATTTTGTCTATCTCTTATGGTTTACCAGTTATGCAAAAGTCGTTCACAATGAAGAATACTTTTGGAGACATTCCCAGATATACATTTCATTTCTCATGACATTATCTTAAAAATATGATATTTTAATCAAAATCGTTAGAGCCATTTTTGAGAAAATTAAAATTTTCGAAAAATCTTCCATGTAAAGGGTAGTCTGGGGTGGGGGGATTTTCTTGAAAACATTCGTGTCGCATCTCTGGAAGATACTGAACCTAAATACCAAATTTGGTGTTTATCCGACTGTTCGTTTTTGAGTTATGCTGTTCACAGACACACACACACAGACACACACACGGACATGTTTTTACTTTCTCTACTACGTATAGTAAGTAGGGGAAGTATTGCATTCCACCCAAAAATTCGATACCGAGATTTCACCGGAAATACACGTTTTGAGACCTCCTGAATCCAATAAAAGCATTTTTAGAAACATGTCCGTGTGTGTGTCTGTGTGTGTGTCTGTGTGTCTGTGTGTGTGTCTGTGTGTGTGTCTGTGAACAGCATAACTCAAAAACGAACAATCGGATAAGCACCAAACTTGGTATTTAGGTTCAGTATCTTCCAGAGATGCGACACGAAGGTTTTCAAGAAAATCCCCCCACCCCAGACTACCCTTTACATGGAACATTTTTCGAAAATTTTAATTTTCTCAAAAACGGCTCTAACGATTTTGATTAAAATATCATATGTTTAAGATATTGTCATGACAAATAAAATGTATATCTCGAATTTTCTGGGAATGTCTCCAAAAGTATTCTTCATTATGAACGACTTTTTCATAACTGGTAAACCATAAGAGATAGACAAAATTTTACTACACAAAAAATGTAGATCGCGTTAAAATACACAATTTATGTCATATACATTTCTTTTGTTGAGTGAACCGTTTGCGTGATATTGCTTGTTATTCCCTTAAATTTTCCAATACTTATACTTTTTCTCAAATTCGTTATTCATTTTTTTATGTTCTGGACATGCAAAGAGAATGGAATGCCCCACATAGCAACCAGCGTTAAAATATTTGACTATCGCTTAAAAGCTACCATATTCCCCTTGCATCTACAAGAAAATTATCAATAAGATTGACATCTCGATATCTCGATTAACATGAAGCATATGGAGAATAGGCGTTTGTAAAATTAGGTTGTACAAGAGTAGAGAAAGTTATGTGAGTGTAACACATCAGATTTTTACTTTCTCTACTACGTATAGTAAGTAGGGGAAGTATTGCATTCTACCGAGATTTCGCCGGAAATACATGTTTTGAGACCTCCTGAATCCAAAAAAAGCATTTTTGGAAACATGTCCGTGTGTGTGTCTGTGTGTGTGTGTGTCTGTGTGTGTGTCTGTGTGTGTGTGTGTCTGTGTGTGTGTCTGTGAACAGCATAACTCAAAAACGAACAGTCGGATAAACACCAAACTTGGTATTTAGGTTCAGTATCTTCCAGAGATGCGACACGAAGGTTTCCAAGAAAATCCCCCCACCCCAGACTACTCTTTACATGGAAGATTTTTCGAAAATTTTAATTTTCTCAAAAATGGCTCTAACGATTTTGATGAAAATATCCTATGTTTAACACAATGTCATGAGAAATGAAATGTATATCTCGAATTTTCTGGGAATGTCTCCAAAAGTATTCTTCACTGTGAACGACTTTTGCATAACTGGTAAACCATAAGAGATAGACAAAATGTTACTACACAATAAATGTAGATCGCGTTAAAATACACAACTTATGTCATATACATTTCTTTTGTAGAGTGAACCGTTTTCGAGATATTGCTTGTTATTTCCTTAAATTTTCCAATACTTATACTTTTTCTCAAATTCGTTATTCAATTTTTTTATGTCCTGGACATGCAAAGAGAATGGAATGCGCCACATAGCAACCAGCGTTAAAATATTTGACTATCGCTTAAAAGCTACCATATTTCCAGTGCATCTACAAGAAAATTACCAATAAGATTGACATCTCGATATCTCGATTAACATGAAGCATATGGAGAATAAGCGTTTGTAAAATCAGATTGTACAAGAGTAGAGAAAGTCATGTGAGTGTAACACATCAGATTTTTTTACTTTCTCTACTACGTATAGTAAGTAGGGGAAGTATTGCATTCCACCCAAAAATTCGATACCGAGATTTCACCGGAAATACATGTTTTGAGAATCACTGAATCCAAAAAAAGCATTTTTGGAAACATGTCCGTGTGTGTGTCTGTCTGTGTGTCTGTGTGTCTGTGTGTCTGTGTGTCTGTCTGTGTGTCTGTGTGTCTGTGTGTCTGTGTGTCTGTGAACAGCATAACTCAAAAACGAACAGTCGGATAAACACCAAACTTGGTATTTAGGTTCAGTATCTTCCAGAGATGCGACACGAAGGTTTTCAAGAAAATCCCCCCACCCCAGACTACCCTTTACATGGAACATTTTTCGAAAATTTTAATTTTCTCAAAAACGGCTCTAACGATTTTGATTAAAATATCATGTGTTTAAGATATTGTCATGACAAATAAAATGTATATCTCGAATTTTCTGGGAATGTCTCCAAAAATATTCTTCATTGTGAACGACTTTTGCATAACTGGTAAACCATAAGAGATAGACAAAATTTTACTACACAAAAAATGTAGATCGCGTTAAAATACACAACTTATGTCATATACGTTTCTTTTGTTGAGTGAACCGTTTTCGAGATATTGCTTGTTATTTCCTTAAATTTTCCAATACTTTTTCTCAAATTCGTTATTCATTTTTTTATGTCCTGAACATGCAAAGAGAATGGAATTCGCCACATAGCAACCAGCGTTAAAATATTTGACTATCGCTTAAAAGCTACCATATTCCCCTTGCATCTACAAGAAAATTACCAATAAGATTGACATCTCGATATCTCGATTAACATGAAGCATATGGAGAATAGGCGTTTGTAAAATTAGATTGTACAAGAGTAGAGAAAGTTATGTGAGTGTAACACATCAGATTTTTTTGGATTCAGAAGGTCTCAAAACATGTATTTCCGGTGAAATCTCGGTATCGAATTTTTGGGTGGAATGCAATACTTCCCCTACTTACTATACGTAGTAGAGAAAGTAAAAAGGAAAACGAAATAAAATAAGTCCTTAGCATTAAAAGTAACAAAGTACATTAAAATAACTTTATCAGGATATATTCATTGGCGAAAATGGAGTGTATCTATTTGTTGGAAATTCTAACCTATACTGTTCCGTCATTTTAACATTTCAGCACAAGAAAAGTTGAAAATAATCGGCGAAAACCGGCCGTTCATGGCCGGTCAGATTTAACCGCGGTAAAATGATCGATGCACCACAAATGATCGTTCACCGTGGTAAAGTCCAATTTTACCACGGTAAAATCTTGATCGAGAATGGTGCACACGGCCATCAGTATCTCACGTAACCTTCTAATTACTCCTGAAATGTACTGGATCGCCTGAGAAAGGGACAATGACGTGATTGTGTATCATGCTTTGAAGTTCAAACACAGATTTGGGGTTCAACTTTAAACCTGCTCTGTCACTGTAAGATTAGCCATTTCCTTTCTCATTTCGCTCAATGGCTATGAGCCTTTTATTATCTGCGTCCATATATTTGGATGTAATAAGGGAATGCCGCTGAATTTCGCAACCCCTTTCTGAATATTTTACGATGTTTGCTACAAACATAGTTTTGATCTTGCAGTTTTTTTTTTGCCTTTCTTTCTCTACCACGTACATAGCAGCTAGACAAGATATTCCAACCAAAATTTCAATATCGACATTTCACCAAAAATACATGTTTTGAGGCTGAATTAATAAAGCAGTTTTACAAAACTCTCCGGGTGTGTGTATAGCATAATTAAAATATATCAACAACGTCCAAAGATGCGACACGAGGATTTTCAAGAAAATCTCCTCACTCCAAACTACCTTTTACATGGAACATTTTATAGAATGTTGTGATATGCACCGAAATGTGTAATACAGCTAATTTCGGAAAGGTTTATCTCAATTAAAGTCAAGTAAATACGAAACAGAAGAAGAATTTGTACACCCACTAATAAGTGATAAAGGAGAAAGTCATGCGACTGTAACACACAAAATATACACTATGTGATCAAAGTATCCGGACACCCCACAAATATACGTTTTTCATCTTAGGTGCATTGTGTTGTCACCTACTGCCTGGTACTCATTATCCGCGACCTCAATAGTCATTACACATCGTGAAACATTAGAATGGGACGATTCGTGGAACTCACGGACTTCGAACGTCGTCAGGCGATTGGGTGCCACTTGTGTCAGAATTGTGTACGCCAGATTTCCAAACTCCTAAACATCCCTAGGTCCACTCTTTCTAATGTGATAGTGAAGTGGAAACCTGAAGGGACATGTACACCACAAAGGCGTACAGGCCGACCTCGTCTGTTGACTGACAGAGACCGCCGACATTTGAAGAGGGTCGTAAAGAGTAATAGGCAGACATCTATCCAGACCATCACACAGGAATTCCAAACTTCATCAGGATCCACTCCACGAACTATGACAGGCGTGAGGTGAGAAACCTTGGATTCCATGCGGCTGCTCATAAGCCACACATCACGCAGGAAAATGCCAAACGACGCCTCGCTTGGTATACGGAGCGTCAACATTACACGATTGAACAGTGCTAAAACGTTGTATGGAGTGACGAATCACGGTATACAATGTGGCGATCCGATAGCAGGGTGTGGGTATGGCGAATCCCCGGTGAACGTCATCCGCCAGCGTGTGTAGTACCAACAGTGAAATTCGGAAGCGGTGGTGTTATGGTGTCGTCGTGTTTTTCCTGGAGGGGGCTTGCACCCCTTGTTGTTTTGCATGGCACGATCACAGCGCAGACCTACATTGATACTTTAAGCACCTTCTTGCTTCCCACTGTTGAAGAGTAATTCGGGGATGGCGATTGCATCTTTCAACACTAGCGAGCACCTGTTTATACTGCACGGGCTGTGGCGGAGTGGTTACACGACAATAACATCCCTGTAATGGACTGGTCTGCACAGAGTTCTGACTTGAATCCTATAGAACACCTTTGGGATGTTTTGGAACGCGGACTTCGTGCCAAGTCTCACCGACCTACATCGATACTTCTCAGTTCCGCACTCCGTGAAGAATGGGCTGCCATTCCCCAAGAAACCTTCCAGCACTTGATTGAAAGTATGCCTGCGAGAGTGAACGCTGTCATCAAGGCTAAGGGTGGGCCAACACCATATTGACTTCCTGCATTACCGATGGAGGGCGCCACGAACTTGTACGTCATTTTTAGCCAGGTGTCCGGATACTTTTGATCACGTAGTGTATATACCGGGTGAGTCTTCTCAGCCTACGGATTGAGAAGTTATGCAGTTCCGACGTTGTAGAGACTATGCCGTAATCACTGTCCACTGCATCGCGTCGTATCAATTTCGGCAGAAATGGCTACTCTGCACCGCTGTGTGTGCAGTGACTTGCACTCGTAGCGCAAAGTGCGCGCGTTTGGCCTCAGTGGTGAAGGTCCCAGGTTCAAATACTGGCACTTTAAGGTAGTTTTTATGTTTAGTAAATTTAACGAGAACTGATACTTTGGCATTGAAGTGCTGTTTCACTTAATTAGTTTAATTATGTGAATTTCATTAAAACACAAATTGTTACTTGTTACAATATGCTTTAATGAACATCATAAATAAATGCAAGAAATGAATAAAAAAAACTCACTTATTCGCAGACGTAATTTGAACTTCCGACCTTCACCATGACTTTGCAGTATGTTAACCATTGCGCCACTAGAGCACGTTAACAACGAACACCTCCGTAGCCCTAATCAGCGGGCTGGTGAATGCGATGTCAGCACCTGCATTTCGCATCACCTGTAAAATGAAGGGCTCCCTAGTTACCAATCCGCAGGATGAGAAGACTCATTTTTACTTTCTCTACTACGTATAGTAAGTAGCATTTTTGGAAACATGTCTGTCTGTGAACAGCATAACTCAGAAACGAACAGTCGGATAAACACCAAACTTGGTATTTAGGTTCAGTATCTTTCAGAGATGCGACACAAAGGTTTTCAAGAAAATACCCCACCCCATATTACCCTTTACATGGAACATGTAAATGGCTCTAACGATTTTGATTAAAATATCATATGTTTAAGATATTTTTATGAGAAATAAAATGTATATCTTGAATTTCCTGGGAATGTCTCCAAAAGTATTCTTTATTGTGAACGACTTTTGCATAACTGGTAAACCATAAGAGGTAGACAAAATTTTACTACACAAAACATGTAGATCGCGTTAAAATACACAATTTATGTCATATACATTTTTTTTGTTGAGTGAACCATTTTCGAGATATTACTTGTTATTCTCTTAAATTTGTCAATACTTTTCTCAAATGGGAATTCGTTATTCATTTTTTTGTCTTCGATATGCAAAGAATATTAATCTGTGGCAAAGCGAATGGTGCTGCACCTAGCAACCAGCTAATAAGAGATATGTATGTGCTTGAAGGCTACTGTATTTGTATATTGCGCTTGTAAATATATATTCCTCTTACATCTACAAGAAAATTAGCAATAAGATAGAGTCTGCAAATGTTTATCTCGATTAACATGAAGCATATGGAGAATAAGCGTTTGTATAAATAGTTTGTACAAGAGTAGAGAAAGTCATGTGAGTGTAACACATCAGATTTTTTTATATCTTGGACATACAAAGAGAATGAAATGCTCCACATAGCAACCAGCTCTTAAAAGATTTGACTATCGCTTAAAGCCTACCATATTCCCCTTGCATCTACAAGAAAATTAGCAATAACATTAACATCTTGATTAACGTGAAGCATTTATGGAGAATAAGCGTTTGTAAAAATAGTTTGTATAAGAGTAGAGAAAGTCGTGTGTGCGTAACACATCAGATTTTTTTATTATTGCTCTATTTTACGTCCCTTTAACTATAGGGTCATATCGCGATGGACCTATTAGTGGATAACTTTTAGATCGAGGTGGAGTTAGCCTTCTAGGTCTCATCCCTGTAACCATGCCATCTTGCTTCGTCAGTGTCCACAGAGATCCTAGTGCATAGCAAGCGGATCTTCTGCTTCGTGCAGATGTTCCATTTGTATATGCCGTCTTTAACATCTAGGTCATATCTTTGGAATGACGGCTTTGCTCGTTGGTAATGATATTCACTCGACTTTTGTGTTACTTTTTCCGTTTATCTACTTCTAAATATTTCTTTAAAACGATTTATTTCACTTATACTTCCAGATTCTAGGGAGGATAGGAAATAATTCTGGTTAAAGAAAAATTCCCATCCTCCATCCGGGAATCGAACACGAGACTTCTGACTACCAGACCACAGGGGCAATCATCTCATTGGAGACCAGTAGAAATGTTATGCCGATACGGAAACACAGAGGATTTGCCGCCATCTGATAAGGTTCTTTGATCTATGCCGCTAGCCCCGCCCCTCCCTTTGTGTTCTCACACGCCGGCCTGGTCGCGTGGCGCTAGCCCCGCCCCCTTCCCTTTGTGTGCTCACTTAATGCCGACAGTGTCTGTGCCGGTGGTCCTCCCCCCTCCCCCTGTGGTCACGTGCCGGTGTCCCCGCCCCCCCTCCCTCCCCCATACGCGTGTCCTCCCTCCCCTTTGTGTTCTGGTTGGTTCCCTGTGGATAGGTGGGAGAGTGTGTATTGATCCTATACGGTGACTACATTCCCGCCCCCTCATTGTGACTTGTCTAAATCCCTGCCGTGTGATTGGCTTGGGGTAGGGGATGTGCCGCTCGGGTGATGGGGTATAAGGGAATGGGGTTCTCGGTGCGTGACGTTGGCGATGTGGGAATGCGATTCTCGATGCCTGCCGCACATCGGCAAATCGTTTGAGTACATAATTGTGTCAATCAATTAGGTAATGTGTGTTATTGAAAAAAGAATGCCCATCATATTACTACTAATGCAATTAAACGCGGTTCTTCGAGCAATTAAGTATTTTTGATTGAATTCGCGCGCACCTGGTCCTAAACCCCCCTTATATTACTACTATTGCAATGAAACGCGGCTAGTCGGTTGATGAATACATTTAAGTATTTTTTGAATGATTAATGTAATTGACTCGCGCGCAACTGTTCGTTATCGTATATGTGTGGTAGCATGTGTATAATTATTACGAGTAATAACATTTATTTAATTCTACTTTTGAGGGAAAATATATTTTGGATTTATAAGAATATTACAACACATAGATGAAAGGACAGACTTGACGTAACACTCGTTATCGCGTGATAATTGCGGTGGAACACCGACCGCAACCTTCCACTGCGGGACGTTTCGCCGGAATGACTGGCTCCGATACTTCCACGGGCAAGTCGACTAGCGCATCCCCTCCACTTGCGTTTCAGTTCGCCAGCTACAATAGCGCACCAAGTGGTAATATGAGTGAAACTCCAGCGAGTGTTTGCTCACAGCGCCCCTGGCGGTCATATCCGAAAGTTGTGAATTCACCATATTTAAACTCATTATGGGTGCAAGACGGCCATCTTAACTCTATATAATTCTGCGAAATATGATTCCGGAAAAAAATAAAGGGGAATTAACATGCAAGGGGCGTTCATGTCGGCTCCGGAGGAATTGATTATGAAATAAATAAAAAATAAATAAGACTCTCGCTGATCGATGAAAACAATGAATAATTAATGTAACTGACTCGCGCACCTAGAGATATCTCACCCAATTATTCATCTACCATGAATATCTCACTTCTAATGAAACGACGCAGTCTATCGATTAAAAACAATTAAGTTTTTTTATTGATTAATGTAATTGACTCGCGCGCAATTGTTCGTTATCGTATATGCGAGAATATTACGCGTATATAACTATTACGGCTAATAACGTGTGTTTAATTCTTCTTTTGAATTGCGGGTTTATAAAAAATATTACATTGCTTAGATGAATTAAAAAGCAACTTAAAGCGAAATTGCAAATAGCTTGTATGAGACGTTAACACGAGAACCCTTTACGAAAAAACAAGACGCAATGTGACAGCAATGCCCCGTCCATCAGGAGAGGCGGTTAAACCAGGACGCGGGGGTTTTCCCTACTACCTGCTCTTAATGGCTAGGGGTATCCAGCACATAGGAGTACGCTTCAACAAAGACCGCTATGTCTCTTCTCGCACGAGAGAAGTAATAATTACAATTCAAAACAGACGTACCTGTAAGTAACACGCACGAAGACTACAAATATAAATTTTATATTCGTTTTAAATGTTCTTTCTAAAGACGTAGCGAACTTTGAGAAATTCAACGAATTATTCACTGGCGTACACTGGCTGAAAGAAATATGGTGTACACCCCTGAAGAATGCATATGTAGACCCATTAGCAGACAAGGGCAAAACTCTTCCACACCATTAATTTTCGTCAGAAGAATGTAAAAACAAGGTCTTGTATAGAGCTCTTAGTGAACAATGACACCCGTTTTCCAGTTGATTAAACATCCAAAGTGCTCTGAAAAACCACAGGCCCTCGGGGATAAATAACTTTTAGCGACACAAAAAGATCTTAATGGCTTCCTCTGTCCAGAAATTCCATCATACACAGCGGAAAAACCTGTCTAGACATGTTTTAAGCTTACCACAAAAAATGTTTTCCGATAATTAATATAATTCTACATGAAGAATATTAATGATTTAAGTTTTCAATTAAACGTATACTGTATAGATTCTGTACTTAAACATTCGATTGTATCTTTGTCATTATTTAAATACTCGCGTACAAGAAATGCAAACATGATATCAAAAAATTAAACTGATTTTTTTTCGGGATGTTAAACAAAGAAATATGATTTGGCGAGAGTAATATGAAGAATAAAAAGTATTCAGAATGATATTACATACGTTATTAAAATAAGGCTCTCGCTGATCGATGAAAACAATTAAATATTTTTTTATTAATTAATTGTATATGAATTGACTCGCGCATTTGCTTGCTGTCGTATGTGCATGATTATTACGACTAATAGCATTTGTTTAATTCTAAATAATGAAATATGGAGCCTTGCCTAAACAATCCTCGTTACTCTTAATTTATTCCATTTTTAAAAAAATTGGGCTTAATAAACATAGGACGAGTACGATTTTAAATACCCCATCCATTCGAGAGATATTTTTCGAATATTCCAGCATGTTAATATAAACTTAATACACACACACACGCACAAATTCATTTCAAGTAATCTAACGATATTGAATAAAATATTAAATGTTTAAGATATTGTAATGAGAAATGAATTGTATATCTCGAATTTTCTGGGCCGCAGGCTGCAGGATCGCTCATCAAATACCGTAATGATTCAGACACCCGAACACCCGAATGGTAAGCATTCTTCAGAGTTTTTAAATAAGTAATGTAACAATTCATATTAACTTCTTGTTCATATTCTTTATTATTATTTGTATTATTATTTCCAGGAAGTGGACTTTATTTTGGTATCGACCATCCATCGAGCGCTGCACAGGCAGCGCCAGGCTTCCAAACCTTCCTGGTACCAAATCATCATGGAGGCGGCTCTGCCATCCGTACATGCAGCAACACTCGTAAGGTGAGAATTTACAGACGGGTGTTTTGAGGATTTGTAACTAAAAAATTACATGATAGTAGACATACAATGTCGATTCTGGCACACAAAGGCATGCCTCCGACAGCATAGAGTTCTGGATTGTATAAGGAGAAAAGGATATATTTAAGGGGAGTTTCTCACCCATATGCAGTCACATAACTCTTTCGGTCTCCCAGAATGCTATGTATTTTTCACGAGGGTGTTTAAAACATGTATTTTTTTCACGTATAGAGTGTAGATTCTTTAGAACTCTGTACTTAAACATGCTATACTATTATTATTTATTTATTTTTTCCAGGAAATGGACTTTATTTCGGAGGCGGTATCGGTCAACATGCGACCGCTGCACCGGTAGCATCAGGCTTCGCGAGCGTTGTACCAACAGGCTTCGCGACCGCTGCACCGCCACCTCCAGGCTTCCAGACCTTCCTGGCACCAAATCAGCAGGGTGGGGGCCCTGCCCCATACATGCAGCAAGCACCGAACGGTAAGAATTTTTTCAATATTTTACGAAGTTCTTTTTACACATTCTATATTATTATTAATATTGTTATTATTTTCAGGAAGTGGACTTTATTTCGGAGGCGGGTTTTTTCTGGGAATGTCTCCAAAGTATTCTTCATTCTGAACGACTTTTGCAAAACTGATAAACCATAAGAGATAGACAAAATTTTACTACACAAAAAAATGGAGATCGCGTTAAAATACATAATTTATAACATATACATTCTTGTTGTTGAGTAAATCGTTTTTCCAGATATTGCTTGTTATTCCCTTAAAATTTTCCAATACTTATACTTTTTCTCAAATTCATTATTCTTGTTTTATGTCCTCGATATGCAAAGAGAATGGAATGCACCACATAGCAACCAGCGTTAAAATATTTGACTATCGCTTAAAACCTATCATATTCACATTGTATCGTCATGAAAATTACCAATAACATTGACATCTCGATATCTCGATTAACATGAAGCATATAGGGAATAAGTGCTTGTAAAAATAGTTTGTACAAGAGTAGAGAAAGCCATGTGAGTGTATCACATCAGATTTTTTGATATTGGTTTAAATTTTCAAATACTTTTAACTTTTCTCAAGCGGTAACTCGCTATTCGTTTTTTCCCGTGGTAATGCATAGAGAATAGAATTATAAAGCCATCACATAGCATCAGACGTTCTTTAAACATCTGTAACGTGTCTATTCACAATCGAAAGGTTGCTGGTTCGAGGAAAATTATATCTACAGAAACAATACATTATTTTCGCTCTGTGATTAATTTGGTAATGTAACAATAATTAACAATGAATTTTTAGCGGTAAATGTAAAAAATAAAATATATTTTTTATTTCCTAGCGTCATACGCAGAAGCATTCCCCTTAAGGAACGCTGGCGTGAGCGATGGTTTCCCCCATAACGGGTTTAGACTTGCTTACGAAATGTCCCTGTGCGAGGCTAGCATTTCCCTCTCCTTCTCGAATTTTTGGAGTAGCCAATCAAAATTGCTGTATTATATACCGTCGCACCTCTCACCCCTTCAGATTTTTATCAGGCGAAGCGATATAAAAGCAGTAGCTTCCCCAGCGATTTCACTGTATTGTGACAACACAGCGAGCTAAGATCTCCGCAAACTTTTCTCATTCAAAGTGAAATTTCAACGAACATCATGTCTGGTAAGTTGTAACAAAACACTTCATTTACTTTAAAAGTTAAATTATTACTCTGTACATTTAACTTATATTCGCGTTCTTGTTTTTAATGCATGGCATTTATATGCGAATAGCTGAGCATTCTAAAAGTTAATAGCTAGACAAGTGAATTTTCTGAAATGTGAACAGTTTAGTTAAGTATTCATTTTAGGCAAGCTTATTCTACATTTAATAGCTAACTGCGCGAATTCTCAAAATGGGAACAATTTAGTTAAGTATTCACCTTGTTGAGTAATTATTATTCCAGATATTTAAACACAGGATTTCACAGAGTGAATTATATTCCTTTTTGGAGAAAATACAATTATTTGAATACCTTATTAACGTTTTTGCTTTAGAATATTACAAAAAGTCTGTTGCGCGAATCATTCGCTCTAACAAAGTAAATATCTACATTATATTAAAACATTTAAATTGAAAAATACAGTACTTAATGAACTTCATTAGTGAATCAGAACCTCAATTATATTTACACATATTATCATTTTCAGAAAAAAGTTAATAAGTTTGTAACTTTCAAATAAATGAAATTTTTGTTATGCAACACATTCTCTAATAAAGAATATGTTTTTTTCTCTTCCTAATGCAGAAAGTTTGACATCTCAACTTAACACATTGGCTGAGGGTAGCATTTACCCAGCCGTTCAAAGACTACAAGATCTTCAGCCAGAGGAGCCTTATAATATAAAATCCTTAAGAAAAATTGATACTCGATACGGTGCTAGAGTCGTTGCACTTTTAGAGAATAAGCAAGTGTTTCTCCCGACAAGATATTCAACCCTAACAAGCCAACAGTTGGAGGAAATGCCTGGGAAGTTTCAAATGGTATATCATGGAGTAGTACCAGCCGGCAAGTTTAAGACATGTAAATTGTCTTTTCTTCCTATTAAGGTTTGTAGAAATAATTCAGCTATCCTTTCAAAGCTTCATTTAGAGTTACATTCGTTGAGTTTATAAATTCGCACTTCAGTAGGATAACATTTGTCTAAAGTATACATCAATATGTAAAAAAATAACGTCCAGGATGTAGTCTGAGCGAGGATCTGCAGAAAGAAGTTTAATAGTCTATTCACTGATTCTTTACCTCAAAGCAGATACCTACAGTAAGTTTCAAATAATTTCCAGCACGATAGCAGTTGTCAAAAGCAGGCATCACTGTATTAAAAAAATATGTGTAAATAATGTCTAGATTGTACTCTGTGTGATTTCGTGCAGAAAGAACTTTAATACCCCTTGCAGTGATTCTCCACATCGAAGTATATACCTACAAGAAGTTGCAAATAATGTGAATGTGTGTTACAGGAATGCCCAGCTGAATGTAAATGAAGAGGAAGAACGAGATAGCTTAAAACATCATAAACAGAAATGTGATAGGAACATTCTCAACACCTCCCAGTAACCTCAATCAATGAAGAATTGCACCAGTGCGGAACATACATGGAAAAAACATCCGCGTGTGTAGAATATAACAATAATATATATATAATTATGTACTCATTATTACTGCTATACCAGCCTATACCATTGATTTCATAAATAATTTCATAATTGTTTAAGGAGAATGCCTATCTTAAAAACATTGATGCTACATGAACTATTACTGAAAGAGACTTGAATAAATGGGAATCTAGAAGCCAGAACCATCTTAATATTGGGCTGTATGATATGAGGTGTATAAAAAGATTAATAAAAAAATGAGGTCTATGTAATATAAACAACATTTATTTTTTATAAACATTTTCCTATTACATTCCTATACAAAAAAACATACATATTTCCTAAAGACAAAGGTGATAGTCTAGACATTCTAAAACACTCAGTTATATAATCATATACATCACACAGAAAGAGACCTGCATTATCCATAAAAAACTAAACATCTCAAGAATGTCTGGATGATGTATTTTATAAGTACAAGGTTTTGATATTTCAAAGTTCCTGTTAACCATGACTGTAATTGATTAACACAATTTCTCGATCCTGTCATGCTATAACTTTAGAAGCTTTCAGCTTACTTATAATCTCCTCAATCTCTTGTGTGTGACTATTATTACCAGCATTCCTCGATGCAATTAGTAACCTCAATATATTTACTAGTCTATTTGGATTTTCAAGCGTAGATATCACTGAATCATCATCATATGAAGATTTCATATTCTCGCGACTCCCGCTGTATCCAGATTTTTCACCATCAGTAGTCTCCAGTGAAGGACAGAGGCTTGATCCGGTATAACATCCCCCTCTATACATCTTCGGATCTTCGAGTGTAGGAGAGAGAGAGTCGATCCAGTATAACATGTTGCTCTATGAAGCTTAAATCTTGACAAAGAACGATTCTTAAAAATCCGCTCGCATATACAGCATCTAATGACGTGTTTTCCTCCATGTGTAATGTATGAAAAATTGAGTTTCTCATCCGCTAGTTGCACAGATTTTCTCCGGCAGGAGCTCATGCTAAAACTAAAAGAAATTAAATGAATACGGGAATGCTAACGCTCGAAGGAATTAAAAGCGAATGAATGAATTCATAACACGCAGCTATGTATATATTCAGTGTGAGGACGCCGGAGGGAATCGCAATCTTCGCATAGGAGCGGGAAAGGATGCTCTCTGGAAACATTTGTGGAGAAGGAGGCTCTCAACAGAACATGGCGAATGCCAGCATGGAAAAAGGATGCTCTCTGGGAACATTCGTGGAAAAAGGATGCTCTCAACAGAACATAACGAGTGCGAGCATGGAAAAAGAATGCTCTCTGGAAACGTTTGTTACATAGCGTGATTCCATTGTTACATAGCGTGATTCCTTTGTTACATAGCGTGATTCCTTTGTTACATAGCGCGATTCCTTTGTTACATGGCGCGATTCCTTTGTTACATGGCGCGATTCCTTTGTTACATAGCGCGATTCCTTTGTTACATAGCGTGATTCCTTTGTTACATACCGTGATTCCTTTGTTACATGACGCGATTCCTTTGTTACATGGCGTGATTCCTTTGTTACATGGCGCGATTCCTTTGTTACATGGCGCGATTCCTTTGTTACATAGCGCGATTCCTTTGTTACATGGCGCGATTCCTTTGTTACATGGCGCGAGTCCTTTGTTACATGGCGGGAGTCCTTTGTTACATAGCGCGATTCCTTTGTTACATAGCGCGATTCCTTTGTTACATGGCGCGATTCCTTTGTTACATAGCGCGATTCCTTTGTTACATAGCGCGATTCCTTTGTTACATGGCGCGATTCCTTTGTTACATGGCGCGATTCCTTTGTTACATTCCGCGATTCCTTTGTTACATGGCGCGATTCCTTTGTTACATGGCGTGATTCCTTTGTTACATGGCGCGATTCCTTTGTTACATGGCGTGAGTCCTTTGTTACATAGCGCGATTCCTTTGTTACATACCGCGATTCCTTTGTTACATGGCGCGATTCCTTTGTTACATGGCGTGAGTCCTTTGTTACATAGCGCGATTCCTTTGTTACATAGCGCGATTCCTTTGTTACATGGCGCGATTCCTTTGTTACATGGCGTGAGTCCTTTGTTACATGGCGCGATTCCTTTGTTACATAGCGCGATTCCTTTGTTACATGGCGCGATTCCTTTGTTACATGGCGCGATTCCTTTGTTACATACCGCGATTCCTTTGTTACATGGCGCGATTCCTTTGTTACATGGCGCGATTCCTTTGTTACATGGCGTGAGTCCTTTGTTACATGGCGCGATTCCTTTGTTACATGGCGTGAGTCCTTTGTTACATGGCGTGAGTCCTTTGTTACATAGCGCGATTCCTTTGTTACATAGCGCGATTCCTTTGTTACATGGCGCGATTCCTTTGTTACATAGCGCGATTCCTTTGTTACATAGCGCGATTCCTTTGTTACTTGGCGCGATTCCTTTGTTACATACCGCGATTCCTTTGTTACATGGCGCGATTCCTTTGTTACATGGCGCGATTCCTTTGTTACATGGCGTGATTCCTTTGTTACATGGCGCGATTCCTTTGTTACATGGCGTGAGTCCTTTGTTACATAGCGCGATTCCTTTGTTACATAGCGCGATTCCTTTGTTACATGGCGCGATTCCTTTGTTACATGGCGTGAGTCCTTTGTTACATAGCGCGATTCCTTTGTTACATAGCGCGATTCCTTTGTTACATGGCGCGATTCCTTTGTTACATGGCGTGAGTCCTTTGTTACATAGCGCGATTCCTTTGTTACATAGCTCGATTCCTTTGTTACATGGCGCGATTCCTTTGTTACATGGCGCGATTCCTTTGTTACATACCGCGATTCCTTTGTTACATGACGCGATTCCTTTGTTACATGGCGCGATTCCTTTGTTACATACCGCGATTCCTTTGTTACATGGCGTGAGTCCTTTGTTACACGGCGCGATTCCTTTGTTACATGGCGTGAGTCCTTTGTTACATGGCGCGATTCCTTTGTTACATGGCGCGATTCCTTTGTTACATGGCGCGATTCCTTTGTTACATACCGCGATTCCTTTGTTACATGGCGCAATTCCTTTGTTACATAGCGCGATTCCTTTGTTACATAGCGTGATTCCTTTGTTACATACCGTGATTCCTTTGTTACATGACGCGATTCCTTTGTTACATGGCGTGATTCCTTTGTTACATGGCGCGATTCCTTTGTTACATGGCGCGATTCCTTTGTTACATAGCGCGATTCCTTTGTTACATGGCGCGATTCCTTTGTTACATGGCGCGAGTCCTTTGTTACATGGCGTGAGTCCTTTGTTACATAGCGCGATTCCTTTGTTACATAGCGCGATTCCTTTGTTACATGGCGCGATTCCTTTGTTACATAGCGCGATTCCTTTGTTACATAGCGCGATTCCTTTGTTACATGGCGCGATTCCTTTGTTACATGGCGCGATTCCTTTGTTACATTCCGCGATTCCTTTGTTACATGGCGCGATTCCTTTGTTACATGGCGTGATTCCTTTGTTACATGGCGCGATTCCTTTGTTACATGGCGTGAGTCCTTTGTTACATAGCGCGATTCCTTTGTTACATACCGCGATTCCTTTGTTACATGGCGCGATTCCTTTGTTACATGGCGTGAGTCCTTTGTTACATAGCGCGATTCCTTTGTTACATAGCGCGATTCCTTTGTTACATGGCGCGATTCCTTTGTTACATGGCGTGAGTCCTTTGTTACATGGCGCGATTCCTTTGTTACATAGCGCGATTCCTTTGTTACATGGCGCGATTCCTTTGTTACATGGCGCGATTCCTTTGTTACATACCGCGATTCCTTTGTTACATGGCGCGATTCCTTTGTTACATGGCGCGATTCCTTTGTTACATGGCGTGAGTCCTTTGTTACATGGCGCGATTCCTTTGTTACATGGCGTGAGTCCTTTGTTACATGGCGTGAGTCCTTTGTTACATAGCGCGATTCCTTTGTTACATAGCGCGATTCCTTTGTTACATGGCGCGATTCCTTTGTTACATAGCGCGATTCCTTTGTTACATAGCGCGATTCCTTTGTTACTTGGCGCGATTCCTTTGTTACATGGCGCGATTCCTTTGTTACATGGCGCGATTCCTTTGTTACATGGCGCGATTCCTTTGTTACATGGCGTGAGTCCTTTGTTACATAGCGCGATTCCTTTGTTACATAGCGCGATTCCTTTGTTACATGGCGCGATTCCTTTGTTACATGGCGTGAGTCCTTTGTTGCATAGCGCGATTCCTTTGTTACATAGCGCGATTCCTTTGTTACATGGCGCGATTCCTTTGTTACATGGCGTGAGTCCTTTGTTACATAGCGCGATTCCTTTGTTACATAGCTCGATTCCTTTGTTACATGGCGCGATTCCTTTGTTACATGGCGCGATTCCTTTGTTACATACCGCGATTCCTTTGTTACATGACGCGATTCCTTTGTTACATGGCGCGATTCCTTTGTTACATACCGCGATTCCTTTGTTACATGGCGTGAGTCCTTTGTTACACGGCGCGATTCCTTTGTTACATGGCGTGAGTCCTTTGTTACATGGCGCGATTCCTTTGTTACATGGCGCGATTCCTTTGTTACATGGCGCGATTCCTTTGTTACATACCGCGATTCCTTTGTTACATGGCGCAATTCCTTTGTTACATAGCGCGATTCCTTTGTTACATGGCGCGATTCCTTTGTTACATGGCGCGATTCCTTTGTTACATGGCGTGATTCCTTTGTTACATGGCGCGATTCCTTTGTTACATGGTGTGAGTCCTTTGTTACATAGCGCGATTCCTTTGTTACATACCGCGATTCCTTTGTTACATGGCGCGATTCCTTTGTTACATGGCGTGTGTCCTTCGTTACATAGCGCGATTCCTTTGTTACATAGCGCGATTCCTTTGTTACATGGCGCGATTCCTTTGTTACATGGCGTGAGTCCTTTGTTACATAGCGCGATTCCTTTGTTACATAGCGCGATTCCTTTGTTACATGGCGCGATTCCTTTGTTACATGGCGCGATTCCTTTGTTACATACCGCGATTCCTTTGTTACACGGCGCGATTCCTTTGTTACATGGCGCGATTCCTTTGTTACATACCGCGATTCCTTTGTTACATGGCGCGATTCCTTTGTTACATGGCGCGATTCCTTTGTTACATACCGCGATTCCTTTGTTACATGGCGCAATTCCTTTGTTACATAGCGCGATTCCTTTGTTACATGGCGCGATTCCTTTGTTACATGGCGCGATTCCTTTGTTACATGGCGTGATTCCTTTGTTACATGGCGCGATTCCTTTGTTACATGGCGTGAGTCCTTTGTTACATAGCGCGATTCCTTTGTTACATGGCGCGATTCCTTTGTTACATGGCGCGATTCCTTTGTTACATGGCGTGAGTCCTTTGTTACATAGCGCGATTCCTTTGTTACATAGCGCGATTCCTTTGTTACATGGCGCGATTCCTTTGTTACATGGCGCGATTCCTTTGTTACATACCGCGATTCCTTTGTTACACGGCGTGAGTCCTTTGTTACACGGCGCGATTCCTTTGTTACATGGCGTGAGTCCTTTGTTACATGGCGCGATTCCTTTGTTACATGGCGCGATTCCTTTGTTACATGGCGTGATTCCATTGTTACATACCGCGATTCCTTTGTTACATAGCGTGATTCCTTTGTTACATAGCGCGATTCCTTTGTTACATGGCGCGATTCCTTTGTTACATGCCGCGATTCCTTTGTTACATACCGCGATTCCTTTGTTACATACCGCGATTCCTTTGTTACATGGCGCGATTCCTTTGTTACATGGCGCGATTCCTTTGTTACATGGCGCGATTCCTTTGTTACATACCGCGATTCCTTTGTTACATACCGCGATTCCTTTGTTACATGGCGCGATTCCTTTGTTACATGGCGCGATTCCTTTGTTACATCGCGCGATTCCTTTGTTACATGGCGCGATTCCTTTGTTACATGGCGCGTTTCCTTTGTTACATAGCGCGATTCCTTTGTTACATAGCGCGATTCCTTTGTTACATAGCGCGATTCCTTTGTTACATACCGTGATTCCTTTGTTACATGGCGCGATTCCTTTGTTACATGGCGCGATTCCTTTGTTACATGGCGCGATTCCTTTGTTACATGGCGCGATTCCTTTGTTACATACCGCGATTCCTTTGTTACATGGCGCGATTCCTTTGTTACATAGCGCGATTCCTTTGTTACATGGCGCGATTCCTTTGTTACAGGGCGCGATTCCTTTGTTACATACCGCGATTCCTTTGTTACATGGCGTGAGTCCTTTGTTACATAGCGCGATTCCTTTGTTACATAGCGCGATTCCTTTGTTACATGGCGCGATTCCTTTGTTACATGGCGCGATTCCTTTGTTACATACCGCGATTCCTTTGTTACACGGCGCAATTCCTTTGTTACATAGCGCGATTCCTTTGTTACATGGCGCGATTCCTTTGTTACATGGCGCGATTCCTTTGTTACATGGCGTGAGTCCTTTGTTACATAGCGCGATTCCTTTGTTACATGGCGCGATTCCTTTGTTACATGGCGCGATTCCTTTGTTACATAGCGTGATTCCATTGTTACGCAGCCTTTTCCACAAGCGTTTCCAGAGAGCATCCTTTTTCCATGCTCGCACTCGTTATGTTCTGTTGAGAGCATCCTTTTTCCACGAATGTTCCCAGAGAGCATCCTTTTTCCATGCTCGCATTCGCCATGTTCATTTGAGAGCCTCCTTCTCCACAAATGTTTCCAGAGAGCATCCTTTCCCGCTGCTATGCGAAGATTGCGATTCCCTCCGGCGTCCTCACACTGAATATATACATAGCTGCGTGTTATGAATTCATTCATTCGCTTTTAATTCCTTCGAGCGTTAGCATTCCCGTATTCATTTAATTTCTTTTAGTTTTAGCATGAGCTCCTGCCGGAGAAAATCTGTGCAACTAGCGGATGAGAAACTTAATTTTTCATACATTACACATGGAGGAAAACACGTCATTAGATGCTGTATATGCGAGCGGATTTTTAAGAATCGTTCTTTGTCAAGATTTAAGCTTCATAGAGCAACATGTTATACTGGATCGACTCTCTCTCTCCTACACTCGAAGATCCGAAGATGTATAGAGGGGGATGTTATACCGGATCAAGCCTCTGTCCTTCACTGGAGACTACTGATGGTGAAAAATCTGGATACAGCGGGAGTCGCGAGAATATGAAATCTTCATATGATGATGATTCAGTGATATCTACGCTTGAAAATCCAAATAGACTAGTAAATATATTGAGGTTACTAATTGCATCGAGGAATGCTGGTAATAATAGTCACACACAAGAGATTGAGGAGATTATAAGTAAGCTGAAAGCTTCTAAAGTTATAGCATGACAGGATCGAGAAATTGTGTTAATCAATTACAGTCATGGTTAACAGGAACTTTGAAATATCAAAACCTTGTACTTATAAAATACATCATCCAGACATTCTTGAGATGTTTAGTTTTTTATGGATAATGCAGGTCTCTTTCTGTGTGATGTATATGATTATATAACTGAGTGTTTTAGAATGTCTAGACTATCACCTTTGTCTTTAGGAAATATGTATGTTTTTTTGTATAGGAATGTAATAGGAAAATGTTTATAAAAAATAAATGTTGTTTATATTACATAGACCTCATTTTTTTATTAATCTTTTTATACACCTCATATCATACAGCCCAATATTAAGATGGTTCTGGCTTCTAGATTCCCATTTATTCAAGTCTCTTTCAGTAATAGTTCATGTAGCATCAATGTTTTTAAGATAGGCATTCTCCTTAAACAATTATGAAATTATTTATGAAATCAATGGTATAGGCTGGTATAGCAGTAATAATGAGTACATAATTATATATATATTATTGTTATATTCTACACACGCGGATGTTTTTTCCATGTATGTTCCGCACTGGTGCAATTCTTCATTGATTGAGGTTACTGGGAGGTGTTGAGAATGTTCCTATCACATTTCTGTTTATGATGTTTTAAGCTATCTCGTTCTTCCTCTTCATTTACATTCAGCTGGGCATTCCTGTAACACACATTCACATTATTTGCAACTTCTTGTAGGTATATACTTCGATGGAGAATCACTGCAAGGGGTATTAAAGTTCTTTCTGCACGAAATCACACAGAGTACAATCTAGACATTATTTACACATATTTTTTTAATACAGTGATGCCTGCTTTTGACAACTGCTATCGTGCTGGAAATTATTTGAAACTTACTGTAGGTATCTGCTTTGAGGTAAAGAATCAGTGAATAGACTATTAAACTTCTTTCTGCAGATCCTCGCTCAGACTACATCCTGGACGTTATTTTTTTTACATATTGATGTATACTTTAGACAAATGTTATCCTACTGAAGTGCGAATTTATAAACTCAACGAATGTAACTCTAAATGAAGCTTTGAAAGGATAGCTGAATTATTTCTACAAACCTTAATAGGAAGAAAAGACAATTTACATGTCTTAAACTTGCCGGCTGGTACTACTCCATGATATACCATTTGAAACTTCCCAGGCATTTCCTCCAGCTGTTGGCTTGTTAGGGTTGAATATCTTGTCGGCAGAAACACTTGCTTATTCTCTAAAAGTGCAACGACTCTAGCACCGTATCGAGTATCAATTTTTCTTAAGGATTTTATATTATAAGGCTCCTCTGGCTGAAGATCTTGTAGTCTTTGAACGGCTGGGTAAATGCTACCCTCAGCGAATGTGTTAAGTTGAGATGTCAAACTTTCTGCATTAGGAAGAGAAAAAAACATATTCTTTATTAGAGAATGTGTTGCATAACAAAAATTTCATTTATTTGAAAGTTACAAACTTATTAACTTTTTTCTGAAAATGATAATATGTGTAAATATAATTGAGGTTCTGATTCACTAATGAAGTTCATTAAGTACTGTATTTTTCAATTTAAATGTTTTAATATAATGTAGATATTTACTTTGTTAGAGCGAATGATTCGCGCAACAGACTTTTTGTAATATTCTAAAGCAAAAACGTTAATAAGGTATTCAAATAATTGTATTTTCTCCAAAAAGGAATATAATTCACTCTGTGAAATCCTGTGTTTAAATATCTGGAATAATAATTACTCAACAAGGTGAATACTTAACTAAATTGTTCCCATTTTGAGAATTCGCGCAGTTAGCTATTAAATGTAGAATAAGCTTGCCTAAAATGAATACTTAACTAAACTGTTCACATTTCAGAAAATTCACTTGTCTAGCTATTAACTTTTAGAATGCTCAGCTATTCGCATATAAATGCCATGCATTAAAAACAAGAACGCGAATATAAGTTAAATGTACAGAGTAATAATTTAACTTTTAAAGTAAATGAAGTGTTTTGTTACAACTTACCAGACATGATGTTCGTTGAAATTTCACTTTGAATGAGAAAAGTTTGCGGAGATCTTAGCTCGCTGTGTTGTCACAATACAGTGAAATCGCTGGGGAAGCTACTGCTTTTATATCGCTTCGCCTGATAAAAATCTGAAGGGGTGAGAGGTGCGACGGTATATAATACAGCAATTTTGATTGGCTACTCCAAAAATTCGAGAAGGAGAGGGAAATGCTAGCCTCGCACAGGGACATTTCGTAAGCAAGTCTAAACCCGTTATGGGGGAAACCATCGCTCACGCCAGCGTTCCTTAAGGGGAATGCTTCTGCGTATGACGCTAGGAAATAAAAAATATATTTTATTTTTTACATTTACCGCTAAAAATTCATTGTTAATTATTGTTACATTACCAAATTAATCACAGAGCGAAAATAATGTATTGTTTCTGTAGATATAATTTTCCTCGAACCAGCAACCTTTCGATTGTGAATAGACACGTTACAGATGTTTAAAGAACGTCTGATGCTATGTGATGGCTTTATAATTCTATTCTCTATGCATTACCACGGGAAAAAACGAATAGCGAGTTACCGCTTGAGAAAAGTTAAAAGTATTTGAAAATTTAAACCAATATCAAAAAATCTGATGTGATACACTCACATGGCTTTCTCTACTCTTGTACAAACTATTTTTACAAGCACTTATTCCCTATATGCTTCATGTTAATCGAGATATCGAGATGTCAATGTTATTGGTAATTTTCATGACGATACAATGTGAATATGATAGGTTTTAAGCGATAGTCAAATATTTTAACGCTGGTTGCTATGTGGTGCATTCCATTCTCTTTGCATATCGAGGACATAAAACAAGAATAATGAATTTGAGAAAAAGTATAAGTATTGGAAAATTTTAAGGGAATAACAAGCAATATCTGGAAAAACGATTTACTCAACAACAAGAATGTATATGTTATAAATTATGTATTTTAACGCGATCTCCATTTTTTTGTGTAGTAAAATTTTGTCTATCTCTTATGGTTTATCAGTTTTGCAAAAGTCGTTCAGAATGAAGAATACTTTGGAGACATTCCCAGAAAAAACCCGCCTCCGAAATAAAGTCCACTTCCTGAAAATAATAACAATATTAATAATAATATAGAATGTGTAAAAAGAACTTCGTAAAATATTGAAAAAATTCTTACCGTTCGGTGCTTGCTGCATGTATGGGGCAGGGCCCCCACCCTGCTGATTTGGTGCCAGGAAGGTCTGGAAGCCTGGAGGTGGCGGTGCAGCGGTCGCGAAGCCTGCTGGTACAACGCTCGCGAAGCCTGATGCTACCGGTGCAGCGGTCGCATGTTGACCGATACCGCCTCCGAAATAAAGTCCATTTCCTGGAAAAAATAAATAAATAATAATAGTATAGCATGTTTAAGTACAGAGTTCTAAAGAATCTACACTCTATACGTGAAAAAAATACATGTTTTAAACGCCCTCGTGAAAAATACATAGCATTCTGGGAGACCGAAAGAGTTATGTGACTGCATATGGGTGAGAAACTCCCCTTAAATATATCCTTTTCTCCTTATACAATCCAGAACTCTATGCTGTCGGAGGCATGCCTTTGTGTGCCAGAATCGACATTGTATGTCTACTATCATGTAATTTTTTAGTTACAAATCCTCAAAACACCCGTCTGTAAATTCTCACCTTACGAGTGTTGCTGCATGTACGGATGGCAGAGCCGCCTCCATGATGATTTGGTACCAGGAAGGTTTGGAAGCCTGGCGCTGCCTGTGCAGCGCTCGATGGATGGTCGATACCAAAATAAAGTCCACTTCCTGGAAATAATAATACAAATAATAATAAAGAATATGAACAAGAAGTTAATATGAATTGTTACATTACTTATTTAAAAACTCTGAAGAATGCTTACCATTCGGGTGTTCGGGTGTCTGAATCATTACGGTATTTGATGAGCGATCCTGCAGCCTGCGGCCCAGAAAATTCGAGATATACAATTCATTTCTCATTACAATATCTTAAACATTTAATATTTTATTCAATATCGTTAGATTACTTGAAATGAATTTGTGCGTGTGTGTGTGTATTAAGTTTATATTAACATGCTGGAATATTCGAAAAATATCTCTCGAATGGATGGGGTATTTAAAATCGTACTCGTCCTATGTTTACTAAGCCCAATTTTTTTAAAAATGGAATAAATTAAGAGTAACGAGGATTGTTTAGGCAAGGCTCCATATTTCATTATTTAGAATTAAACAAATGCTATTAGTCGTAATAATCATGCACATACGACAGCAAGCAAATGCGCGAGTCAATTCATATACAATTAATTAATAAAAAAATATTTAATTGTTTTCATCGATCAGCGAGAGCCTTATTTTAATAACGTATGTAATATCATTCTGAATACTTTTTATTCTTCATATTACTCTCGCCAAATCATATTTCTTTGTTTAACATCCCGAAAAAAAATCAGTTTAATTTTTTGATATCATGTTTGCATTTCTTGTACGCGAGTATTTAAATAATGACAAAGATACAATCGAATGTTTAAGTACAGAATCTATACAGTATACGTTTAATTGAAAACTTAAATCATTAATATTCTTCATGTAGAATTATATTAATTATCGGAAAACATTTTTTGTGGTAAGCTTAAAACATGTCTAGACAGGTTTTTCCGCTGTGTATGATGGAATTTCTGGACAGAGGAAGCCATTAAGATCTTTTTGTGTCGCTAAAAGTTATTTATCCCCGAGGGCCTGTGGTTTTTCAGAGCACTTTGGATGTTTAATCAACTGGAAAACGGGTGTCATTGTTCACTAAGAGCTCTATACAAGACCTTGTTTTTACATTCTTCTGACGAAAATTAATGGTGTGGAAGAGTTTTGCCCTTGTCTGCTAATGGGTCTACATATGCATTCTTCAGGGGTGTACACCATATTTCTTTCAGCCAGTGTACGCCAGTGAATAATTCGTTGAATTTCTCAAAGTTCGCTACGTCTTTAGAAAGAACATTTAAAACGAATATAAAATTTATATTTGTAGTCTTCGTGCGTGTTACTTACAGGTACGTCTGTTTTGAATTGTAATTATTACTTCTCTCGTGCGAGAAGAGACATAGCGGTCTTTGTTGAAGCGTACTCCTATGTGCTGGATACCCCTAGACATTAAGAGCAGGTAGTAGGGAAAACCCCCGCGTCCTGGTTTAACCGCCTCTCCTGATGGACGGGGCATTGCTGTCACATTACGTCTTGTTTTTTCGTAAAGGGTTCTCGTGTTAACGTCTCATACAAGCTATTTGCAATTTCGCTTTAAGTTGCTTTTTAATTCATCTAAGCAATGTAATATTTTTTATAAACCCGCAATTCAAAAGAAGAATTAAACACACGTTATTAGCCGTAATAGTTATATACGCGTAATATTCTCGCATATACGATAACAAACAATTGCGCGCGAGTCAATTACATTAATCAATAAAAAAACTTAATTGTTTTTAATCGATAGACTGCGTCGTTTCATTAGAAGTGAGATATTCATGGTAGATGAATAATTGGGTGAGATATCTCTAGGTGCGCGAGTCAGTTACATTAATTATTCATTGTTTTCATCGATCAGCGAGAGTCTTATTTATTTTTTATTTATTTCATAATCAATTCCTCCGGAGCCGACATGAACGCCCCTTGCATGTTAATTCCCCTTTATTTTTTTCCGGAATCATATTTCGCAGAATTATATAGAGTTAAGATGGCCGTCTTGCACCCATAATGAGTTTAAATATGGTGAATTCACAACTTTCGGATATGACCGCCAGGGGCGCTGTGAGCAAACACTCGCTGGAGTTTCACTCATATTACCACTTGGTGCGCTATTGTAGCTGGCGAACTGAAACGCAAGTGGAGGGGATGCGCTAGTCGACTTGCCCGTGGAAGTATCGGAGCCAGTCATTCCGGCGAAACGTCCCGCAGTGGAAGGTTGCGGTCGGTGTTCCACCGCAATTATCACGCGATAACGAGTGTTACGTCAAGTCTGTCCTTTCATCTATGTGTTGTAATATTCTTATAAATCCAAAATATATTTTCCCTCAAAAGTAGAATTAAATAAATGTTATTACTCGTAATAATTATACACATGCTACCACACATATACGATAACGAACAGTTGCGCGCGAGTCAATTACATTAATCATTCAAAAAATACTTAAATGTATTCATCAACCGACTAGCCGCGTTTCATTGCAATAGTAGTAATATAAGGGGGGTTTAGGACCAGGTGCGCGCGAATTCAATCAAAAATACTTAATTGCTCGAAGAACCGCGTTTAATTGCATTAGTAGTAATATGATGGGCATTCTTTTTTCAATAACACACATTACCTAATTGATTGACACAATTATGTACTCAAACGATTTGCCGATGTGCGGCAGGCATCGAGAATCGCATTCCCACATCGCCAACGTCACGCACCGAGAACCCCATTCCCTTATACCCCATCACCCGAGCGGCACATCCCCTACCCCAAGCCAATCACACGGCAGGGATTTAGACAAGTCACAATGAGGGGGCGGGAATGTAGTCACCGTATAGGATCAATACACACTCTCCCACCTATCCACAGGGAACCAACCAGAACACAAAGGGGAGGGAGGACACGCGTATGGGGGAGGGAGGGGGGGCGGGGACACCGGCACGTGACCACAGGGGGAGGGGGGAGGACCACCGGCACAGACACTGTCGGCATTAAGTGAGCACACAAAGGGAAGGGGGCGGGGCTAGCGCCACGCGACCAGGCCGGCGTGTGAGAACACAAAGGGAGGGGGCGGGGCTAGCGGCATAGATCAAAGAACCTTATCAGATGGCGGCAAATCCTCTGTGTTTCCGTATCGGCATAACATTTCTACTGAGACCGTCAAACGGATAAATAAAAAGCAAAACTTCCAGCTTCCCCAAGCGTCTGATACTTCACCTCGTACAACAAACGAAATCAATAAATCTACACTCCAAAGTATGAATGACAGCATACATCTTTTCTAACTGAGCATTATGCAGATTGTGGTTAATTGCTTCTTGTTTTATTGCCACCTATTCCAGCAAAGTGCTTCGTTATTTCTAAGCATTTATTTATTCCTGTTCACTCTCCATAAGGAAACATTGCAACATCACATTTGATTAACGTTCCTTTTTCTATTTCTGCCTATAAAGAAGAGAACAATTCATGTTACTCCTACATCCCAATGATCTTGGCATTGGAATGTCGCCACATAAAGAACGCCAACAAGCCAATGTGCTCGGAAATCCTCCGGTTTTTCTTACTCATGGACATAAAACTTCAAAGACTGTTTTGCAGATCGAATCGGAGTCAGTGGAATGACTAAATGCCGTGATAGAATGAAAGGGCAAATGCCGAGTCGACTTGGAATCTACTGACCTATCTCCTGACGTGTTACTGGTTACGATGTTTCGTAAAGGTCATCTTCAAGTGAAGGGGAAATCGTCTATAGGGTGTACCTCAACTGTAACTATGAGTTACTAAATGTTCAAATTGTGGACAGATTAACATCCTGAACTCCTTCTATATGATCAAATTTGTTTTTAATTCAAGTGTTTACAACAAAAATCTGATGTGTTACTCTCACATGACTTTTCCTACACTTGTACTAACTATTTTTACAAACATTTATTCTCCATATGCTTCATGTTAATCGAGATATCGAGATGTCAAGGGGGATATGGTAGGTTATAAGCGATAGTCAAATCTTTTAAACGTTGGTTGCTATGTGGCGCAATCCAATATCTTTGCATTACCAGGACAAAAAAAATGAATAACGAATTTGAGAAAAAGTATAAGTATTTGAAAATTTAAGGGAATAACAAGCAATATCTCGAAAATGGTTCACTCAACAAAAAAATGTATATGACATAAATTGTGTATTTTAACGCGATCTACATTTTTTGTGTAGAAAATTTTGTCTATCTCTTATGGTATACCAGTTATGCAAAAGGCGTCCACAATGAAGAATACTTTTGGAGACATTCCCAGAAAATTCGAGATATACATTTCATTTGTCAAGAAAATATCTTAAACTATGATATTTTATTCAAAATCGTTAAAGCCATTTTTGAGAAAATTAAAATTTTCGAAAAATGTTCCATGTAAAGGGTAGTCTGGGTGGGAGGGGTTTTCTTGAAAACCTTCGTGTCGCATCTCTGGAAGTTACTGAACCTAAATACCAAGTTTGGTGTTTATCCGACTGTTCGTTCCTGAGTTATGCTGTTCACAGACACACACACGGACATGTTTCCAAAAATGCTTTTTTAGGATTCAGGGGGTCTCAAAACATGTATTTCCGGTGAAATCTTGGTATCGAATTTTTGGGTGGAATACAATACTTCCCCTACTCCTATACGTAGTAGAGAAAGTAAAAATTGTCAAACATTGCAAAATTGGACAAGATTTGACAAGCACTGGCAAGACTTGACAATTCCATAAATGCTTATCTACAATTTGTCTTGTTGCCAAACAGAACCCCTTCAGAAAACACTGATAATTTATCACTTGCAAAGTGATTTACCATTAGCGTCACGGTATAACAATTTGCAATGAAATAGTTGTTTACGTGTTGCATAGCATTTTTGCGTAGCCTATGAAATCAGACTGCGATTAAGGAGTACAATGGAAATAACACGAATGGTTAACCACACCATTTAACATTGCATTAATGCATTAATATATGCTTCGGAAACCTGAGTGAAAATTTCTTCATATGCTCTCGCCTTCTTCATCTTGTGGTAATCCACGGAGCTCACAACCTAGAGACACACCTAACCAGCTTGCATTCGACATCCCTTGCTCAGGTAGCCTGTTTGCTTTTTGTTCTCAGCCATGTTGTAGATTCCGTGAAATTTTACGAGCATTGTAGGTGCTCGCATTTCATTGGCCAAAGCCATCAAATCATTGTAAAATCTTTGACCGCTTAGAGCATGTCCTTATTTGCTTTCAAAGTATTGGAAGGAATTTGATAGGAAAAGTTGAGAAGCTGTGACAACTTTTGGAAAGTCTGTAATGTATTGAATTAGACAAAACATTTGATCATGTGCAGGACAATAAATAAAACATAATCATAAATATTGCAAAACAAAGAAGCAATGACGAAAACTAGAGTGGAGATTGCATAAATAATAATAATAATAATAATAATAATAATAATAATAATAATAATAATAACGCAACAAGAAGGTTTGTTACATTCACATTAATTTCTCTACCCAATATGGTTTATTACTTTCTCTACTACGTATAGTAAGTAGGGGAAGTATTGTATTCCACCCAAAAATTCGATACCGAGATTTCACCGGAAATATATGTTTTGAGACCCCCTGAATCCAAAAAGAGCATTTTTGGAAACATGTCCGTGTGTGTGTCTGTGTGTCTGTCTGTGTGTCTGTGTGTGTGTGTGTGTGTGTGTGTGTCTGTGAACAGCATAACTCAGAAACGAACAGTGGGATAAACACCAAACTTGGTATTTAGGTTCAGTATCTTCCAGAGATGCGACACGAAGGTTTTCAAGAAAATCCCCCCCACCCCAGACTACCCTTTACATGGAACATTTTTCGAAAATTTTAATTTTCTCAAAAATGGCTCTAACGATTTTGATTAAAATATCATATGTTTAAGATATTTTCATGACAAATAAAATGTATATCTCGAATTTTCTGGCAATGTCTCCAAAAGTATTCTTCATTGTGAACGACTTTTGCATAACTGGTAAACCATAAGAGATAGACAAAATTTTACTACACAAAAAATGTAGATCGCGTTAAAATACACAATTTATGTCCTATACATTTCTTTTGTTGAGTGAACCGTTTTCGAGATATTGCTTGTTATTCCCTTAAATTTACCAATACTTATACTTTTTCTCAAATTCGTTATTCCTTTTTTTATGTCCTGGACATGCAAAGAGAATGGAATGCGCCACATAGCAACCAGCGTTAAAATATTTGACTATCGCTTAAAACTTACCATATTCCCCTTGCATCTACAAGAAAATTATCAATAAGATTCACATCTCGATATCTCGATTTACATGAAGCATATGGAGAATAAGCGTTTGTAAAAATAGTTTGTACAAGAGTAGAGAAAGTCATGTGAGTGTAACACATCAGACTTTTTGTGTAGTACGTTTTCGTCTATCGCCAAACGTTTACCAGTTATACAGGATTATACAAAAATTACCTCCGAATGAAGAGGACTTCATAGGCAATTCCCCGAAAATTCAAAATATCCATTTTATTTTTCATGTAAATACCTTTAATATATAGTATTTTAATCAAAATGGTTGGAGCTGTTTTTTAGATAATCAAAAATGTCTGTTTTTGTGAACAGCAAAACTCAAAATCGGAAGGTGGGATAAATATCAAGCTTCGTATTTAAGTTCAATATCTTCCAAACATGCAACAGGAAGGTTTTTAGGAAACATCCCCCACATAAAACTACCCTTTACATGGAATATTTTTAATTTTTTGTTTGTTTGCAAAATGGCTGTAACGATTTTGATTAAGATAACATATATTAAAGATATTTACATGACAAATAAAATGCATATCTTGATTGTCTGGGAATAGCCTGTGAAGTCCTCTTCATTCGAAAGGAACTTGATATATTGTATAACTGGTAAACGTTGAAAGATAGGCATTAAAGGTACTCCACAAAAAATGTAGATCTCTTTAAAACACACAATTTATTTCAAATTACTTTTTTGTGGTATAAGTCATTTCCGAAATATCCGTTGTTAATGATTTGCGCAGTTAAGTACTTTGTCATTCTCCCAAGTCCTGTCAACATTCAGTTGTTTCTCGCGATTGCATGGGAACAGTATGGAATTTTAAGGCCAGCATAAGCGTCCAGTTCTATAACATTTGACTATCGCTTTGACTATAACTAAATGTGTAATTAGCTATTCCTGCATAGGTTTACCTCGATTAAAATGAAGTACACAGAAAAATAAGCTTTCGTAAGATTAATTTATATACTCATTAATAAATGATAGAGGGTAGAGGAAGTCATGTGAATGTAACATATCAGAAAAGTTTTTTGTTTATTTTTATTGAAGGCAGGATAGTTCGCTTAAGGCGGTAAGAAATCTGTGATACGAAGTCGTGAAGAACGACTGCACCAAGCTGATTGCGCCAAATAACTTACAAAGCCAAAAGTTATTCCATTTTCCTTCTGGGGTTGAGGAAAAGTTGGGGACAAAGACTTTAGATTAGCAGTTTATTCTAAGAAAAATCTGAACTCGCGTCTACCTCTTCAGTATTCAGCCATATCTGGAATCAATTGTGCGGTGGAAGCTGCTAGAAAGAAACAGAAAGGAAATGGGGTAAAAAGACAAGAAGGAATTGTATCCTGCGCCGGTTAAGGCAGAAGCAGCTTGTGGTCCGTAAAGGTCAACCGCTTTGCATGATTTACAGCAGTAACATTTAGGAGCCATCTGACATTCAACTGTTGCGGTACGTGATGCCACTGAACCACTGCCCTAATCTCGAGATTTCATTACTGCTCCGAGTTCGCTACGAAAACGAAAGCAACAGAATTACAGAAAAAAGAGACGCTTCTGTAGGGAAGTCAAATAAGATAATTCAATGGAACGCAACTGGCAGAAAATGAATAGCAGCGAGCGAGATGACTGAGACGATAGCCTCTTTGACTTCTCATTCTGATGTCTGTATTCAAATCCAGTGTGATCGTATTCAGTTGTCCAGTAAATACCCGATTAGATGTTCCAACGGGCGCAATGGGTTTGAGTCACAATTTTGGGTACTTTAGATCAGGGAACTTGAGGCAGTATTTTTATCACTTGAATGATTTCAGTCTGGTTATATAATGCCTTGAAGCAATATGTGTATGTAATAATTTGTAAAATGTATGTAACAGTCATTGCATATGCTTATATTATTATAAATATGTTTAATAATGTTATGTGAATGCATTACTTAATTTAATAATGTAGGAGCTGTGAGAATAAGTTAAAAGTTGCTAACAATGAGGTAATAATGAGGTAACCTTGAGGCAATAATGAGTTTGAGAGTTTAAATGTTGCTTGTGATTCTTGTAAGCAATAATGTGACTTTAGTGACATTCATAAAATAGCCAATCAACAACCAGAAAAAGCTTTAGTTAAATGCAGGTATTCTATTGGAGTAGGATTAGCCAATCAGAGACTTGAAATACAGAAATTTACAAATTCAGAAGTCAGTTGCCTGCAGACAGTGATAGTAACCGGATGCAAGATGCGTCCTCGAGAGATTTAATATGTATTCGTGTGAGACGAAAAATAGTTTTACGTGGTAAAAAGTGTAATTAATTAATAAAAAGAATCCCACAACTCTCTATATCAGTGAAGTGCTATTTAATTTGTGTCAAGGATTAATAAAAAGGAGTGAATTAAAACTTAAAATCTGTGTAGTCGCATCACGTCCTGCCAAGACTTCCATGTCTCTAACAACAATACTGACGCAGCCGAGGCAAACATAAATATTTAATACTTAAAGAAACAGTTAATATTTTTTAAACTTGGGGCAAAGGGCACCTAAAAATACATTTGGGGCGAAGGCTACCGGAAAGTGTTTAATATACGTGCGGTTGCAACTACTACCAATTCAGCTCACCAACAGTTGAAATATAATACAACTCCTTCAATACAAACTACTTAAAATTGACGCTTAAAGTGTGGTGCAAATAACGTAAAGAGAACAAACTTCTCAAATCGGCTTTTCATACGTAGCAGCAAACAACGTAAAGACAATATCTTCTTCAAACTGATAATGATAATTATGAGACTGGCTTTGGGCTACTCGCCTTGAATTCAAAACTATTTATGTTTGTATTTTATCTCGTTACGTTGTCAGTGTCTCCATTGGTGCATCCTCAATATGTTTTGTTTACATACGAAGTGCCGCGTCAAGGTTAGTGCAGTCATGAAGCTCGTTAAACAAGAGAGCAGTCGTGGAAAAGACTTGTTGATTAGAGATGGTGAAAAGTTCAGGAAAGTGTATACGTACTCGAATGGAACGGTGTACAAATGAGAGGCGTCCAGCGAAAATAATATTAAGTCCAAATAATGAAATAACAAAATGCGAGAATGACCTTGACCACAATGTTAGTGAGCAGGAAGTCATCATGAGAGAAGATATTGTCTTAACGTTGGAGTTGTTGTTTATTTATTTAGCTCCACGTATGAACGTCAATTTGAAAAAAGATTGTTTGTTACGTAATATACTGCTACGTATGAAAAGCGGATTTGAAGATGTATTTTTGTTGTTACACTCCAAGTTTAAAAAAAAGAATATTTATTAACTGTGTTATTAAACTGCTTCTATTGATAGTATTTATGTTTATGTTTGCCTCGTCCTGCGTTAGTATTGTTTTAGAGACACGTTTGTCTTAATCAGGGCGTGGTGCGAACAAGAATGTAGGCCTACACAGATTTTAAGTTTTAATTCACTTCTTTTTATTTATCCTTGACACAAACTAAATAGCACTACACTGATATCAAGAGCTGCGAGATTCTTTAATTTAATACTTGCACTTTGTTAACGCGTACACTTAATTTTCGTTTCACACGAATACGCAATATTTCTCTAGAGAACACATCTTCCATCCGGTCACTATCAAGGTCTGCAGGCAACTGAACATATTTCAACCGTCCAAACCCGTAAAACTCTGTATTTTAAGTCTCTGATTGGCTAATCCAAGTCCAATAGAATACCTGCATTTTATTAAAGCTTTTTCTGGCTGTTGATTGGCTAATTTTAAACTGTCACAAGACTTACATTATTGCTGCCCTAATCATGACTAATAGCATTTAAACTCTCAAACTCATTATTGCCTCAAAGTTACCTCATTGTTAGGAACTTTAAACTTATTATTCTCACAGCTCTTACACTATTAAACTAAGTAATGCATTCACATAACATTTTTTTACAAATTATTACATACATATTGCTTCAAGGTGGGCTGTTATTGAATTTACATATAAAATAATTTAATTGAAATTATTCAAGTGTTAAAAATACTGCCTCAATCAGCAGTCGAGGACGTTGCAGAGCGTCCAAGTAAAATAATAGCAAAACAGCTACAGGAAAATGCACCTCAGCCAACATCCTCTCTACACTTCTCTGACGGTCATTTCGTGAGGCTATGTACAGAGAGCAACGTAAGATTACCCCAAAGTTAACAGCGTCTGCAATTGAAGTTCACAAAATCATAACAGCATTGAAACCAGTTTATAGTCAGAATGAACCATTTGTATTAATTGATGCTTCAGAAAGCTGTATTCTAGTGTTCGGTTGTGAAAGTAATTTGACAGTGTGCGCAAAGCAGATACTCTCTATGTTAATGATAGATGCTTTTTGTACGAAATTCTCCACACAGCTCTTTACATTGACTAATCAGCGGACACCATGTTCCACCTGTATTCTGTCTACTACCAAACAAAAAGAAAAAGACATACATGTTGCTTTTTCATTCATTGATATGGAAGTGCAAAGACCTTAGTTTTACATTCCAGCCTGTAAAAGTGATTGCCGACGAAACTGCTATTTACGAAGCTATAAAATCAGTGTGTGTAGATGTAGTTCTTTTTGGTTGTCGATTCCACTTAGGACAAGCTTGGTGGAGTAAGCTACATTGTCTAGAATTGGCATCTGTATACAAAGACCGATGGTAATGTGGCTTCAACATGTATTTGGACTTTCCTATGTAAATCCACATTAAATAGGGGAGTGTTTTGCAACAGACACAAGTGAGGATAAGCCGATCAGCCAAGTCGATCTGTTCTGTGACGTATTTCAGAGGATGCGACATTCGCTTCTAATACAAGGGCTGAACAATCATCTTCATTATCGCGCACTTAATATATGTGAATCATTTCACAGTCATTTCCAGTCATTGTTTTACTGTAGACACCCTTGATATATTCACAACATGTACTGCAATCATTTCAGTCTGAAATTTATCTGAAAATTAATGGAATTTCTGATGCTCCTCCAAAAAAGTGCCGTTAAAAAGGAAGAATTGGCTGAAAAATGTATAAGATTGTATGAAACTAATAAATGTATCCATCTGGATTATGTAAAAAGTACCTTGCAAGAATATGCCAGTATCTTAATTTTGACATTTTATGTGTTGGACACACAGTTTTTAACCACACCAGTCTAGTATTCCAGCTCTGGATGGTACTAGAATGCCAGTTCACAGCCTGGAGTAAATAAGTGGGACGGAAAGTTGTTATCCAACGTTACTACCTATGTAACAAAATAAAATGTTTCTATGCGCGTCACCTCTAGAAGAAAGTGGCTCAAACCCAAATCTGCATACGGGACAATTGACTCAAAATCATCGTTCCCGTCAGGTGTATGTTTCAAATTCGTTACTCCCGGTTCCAATACCTCAATGGAAGGTTTTACTCACAGTATAAAAGAAATAGATACAGGAAAGCAAACGTGCCACAGACTTGTGCCCACAGTAGCGTCTCGAGGTCTAAACCTGCTCCAATCCCGTTAGCGTCTGCCACAAGTAAAGCTGAGCAGCAGGCCGGTTTGTAAAGTCAGTGGCGTTTCCTGTATCTGCACGGGAGTAATTTTGCGATGCAAATTGATCTCAAGTGTTATAATAATATTTTATGGAAATATATTGCTCATATAATATATTATTATTATTGAATGTGATGGTGGCGGTATATAATACAATCACCATTGTTCAATATGATTCATTTGAATATTGCATTATAGGAGGGATTATACAAACAGAAATAATAAACATGGTAATAAAAACATGATAATTCACGTGTTCAAAGGCAAAATAAAGAAGTTGTGAATCTGACCAGCATAAACAAATTCAGCAATAGCAATAAATTATAGTACGATAAAATGTACTACCTTTACATACACAAACGTTGTGCATTTTAGTTGTTCCAATAAAGCCGATGTTTCCTCCCCTTGGGATTTTTCATACATGATGACGCTGTAGATTACATTTCTATAAGGTTTAACATCTTATTACAAGATAAACATTTTCACCATTACATTGTGCTGTAATAAAATAGGTTTCCTCCCAAGCAGGACTGAACCTAGGTGGTGTTGACCGACCCTTTGATGCACTGTGCTCCATGGTAAATGAAAATTATCCTACTGAACCGCCGCTGAGGTAGAGTATGAATGACGTCAACATTTTCCCTTTTGCTGCTCTTTCAGTTGCTCCCATCACGCTAATGTACTGAGCAGACAAGCTTCCAAAAGGTCTCTCAGCACTTGACGAAAACTGGCTTATATATAGGTGAAGCTCTTTTCACATGTAATGCAACTTAAGTTTTTCTGAAATGTTAAAAAGCCATCAGAAGTCCACACTGTTTACTTTATTTCAAATAATACACAAGGCCTGCAACATAGTTTTTGCAAATAATTACTACCGCACAACTACTCGTACTCACTGTACCAGATCTTTTAAAATGTTTGATGTGACACTTCCTCGTTTCCTTTCTACTTCATATGTAGATGAATTAAGAACTCGCTTAGGTCTACCTGTGAATATCACGTCTCGTCCTCAGTTCGCCGCGGAAACGTTTTTTGTAACACGCAACACACTATGTAATTTTGCGGATTCATTGCAAATCGCAAACGGTTTAAATGTTTTTAACATATAAACGTATTATTGATGCTTTAATTCACACTAGCGAACTTCCAACACAATACATACTGTGACAATAATGGCTACCTACAGATTGTTTTCGCACGTGAACTGAACTGACAGTGAAGGACCGAGTTTGAGAGCTTAAAGTTTTAAAAGTGATTTTTAGACGGAAAACATTCCATTGCCCGTGTGAAGGGATGTTTGAAAGTGTACAAAAGAGCCTCTATGAGGGATCTTTCTACTTCAAAAAGTCCAGGTTTTTAGCTTCATCGTAGCCTCGAAGGAGGTAGTTTGTGGAAGGTACACAGCACTCAGACGGTCCAAGCTTGAGTAGTCTGTATTCACTCTTAGGTCGATCAGCGTCAAAACAAACCCCAGGTGACCAGTGCACCGCTATAATGTATCCTTCCACCAATCGCACTAGAAATACTGTCACACTTTCAGACCATGTGGCGAGTACAAGCGGCACGTAGTGCAAAAAAGAACAGAGTCCTTATTTCGACAACTGAAACGGTGACTAGCATATTCTGTTAAAGGTTAAAGGTGATAAGATTGATAGTAGCAACAAAATAAACGTTTAGCTAATTCTAAAATAAATGAGCAAAAAATAAAGTAACAGGTATGCGTTAATTTAATTTATTCGCTCTCCGGAAGCGGCACTTTATTAACTGTTGGGAGCTCATTTTAAAAAAGAAATTATGCACTGTTACGCGAAATTCTTAGAATCACTACATTCCTGCATCGTGTATTTCATATGCTTTCTTTTTTTTCCGGGTGTAACACTTTTCCCGTTTCAGATTTTTCTGCACAAGCACTGTTTATACTTGTACTCGAAACACCGGTGAACTCAGAAGTTAATTTCACCATTTCTTTCGCGGAAAGTGATGGATATTTCTCACATAACGTATAATAAAGATTCAACACTATTGTTTATTTTCACCACTAGTCAATGGTTTGCGCGGCTAATGCTTTACGTAATTCGACGAAAACACAAGAGCAAATTCACCGTCCTCCATGATACTAAACTGCTGTTTCTGGCTGTAAACAATGTTCTGCGCCTACCCGGATGTCAGGTGACTCATACAAATTGCGTCATGGGACTTGTAGCTCTGTTTTACGGTATAAATCAGCGTTAAATAAAACCTTAGGTATTTGTATAGAATATTATACTATTTAAGGATAAATTCATTCTAAAATTCAGAGATTAGCATGGGAGTACTTTCCTGGGCGCATTGACCACGTGGGTTTGTTTTGCCGCGGATCAACCTAAGAGTGAATATAGTGTAGGTTGTCATGGCAACCAGACGTAAACAGTGCAGTCGAACATCCCAGAGCCGAGAATAGCTTCCACCAACTTTTATAGCCGCTCAAGGACATTGCGGTTTTTCCATTTCACTCGTTTACAACACATATAGTGCTAAAGAAAGTGCTGACTCTATCCGATGAGTCCTGTGTCGTTTAGACATAAGTAGATCCCACCGGTAACAACATTTCCGGTAGACGGAATCTTCCGCAAGCACTTCGTAAAACATGGTATGACAAACCTGCGGGAACTGATCAGTGTGTTCCGAAATGCTGAAGTGGCGGTTTTCTCTTTCTCCGTCAGCCATTCGAATTAGTTCTTAATTCACGATGCTGGTCCGGCCAGTTCTTTCCTCCTCGTGCACATCGGTTCTCCAAGCCTTAAACATGTGACGCCATTGTCTTACCCCGCCTTCACTCGTGAAGTTTGACCTGTAAACTTAAAATGTCGCAAAAATAATCTAACACAGAGCGCGTCACAAACGCAGCACACATTTTTACTTTCTCTACTGCGTATAGTAAGTAGGGGAAGTATTGTATTCCACCCAAAAATTCGATACCGAGATTTTACCGGAAATACATGTTTTGAGACCCCCTGAATCCAAAAAAAGCATTTTTGGAAACATGTCCATGTGTGTGTCTGTGAACAGCATAACTCATAAACGAACAGTCGGATAAACACCAAACTTCCTATTTAGTTTCAGTATCTTCCAGACATGTGACATGAAGGTTTTCAGGAAAATCCCCCCCACCCCAGATTACCCTTTACATGGAAAATTTTTCGAAAATTTTAATTCTCTCAAAAATGCCTCTAACGATTTTGATTAAAATAGAATATGCTTAAGATATTTTCATGACAAATGAAATGTATATCTCGAATTTTCTGGAAATGTCTCCAATGTGAACGACTTTTGCATAACTGGTAAACCATAAGAGATAGACAAAATTTTACTGCACAAAAAATGTAGATCGCGTTAAAATACACAATTTATGTCATATACATTTTGGTTGTTGAGTGAACCATTTTGGAGATTTTGCTTGTTATTCCCTTACATTTTTCAATACTTATTTTCTCAAATGGGAATTCGTTATTCATTTTTTTGTCTTGGATATGCAAAGAGTATTAATCTGTGGCAAAGAGAATGGTGCTGCACATAGCAACCAGCTATTAAGAGATATGTCTATGCTTAAAGGCTACTGTATTTCTATATTGCCCTTGCAAATACAAAACTAGGGGAACATAGTACGCCTTAAGCGATAGTCAAATATTTTAGAACTGGTCGCTATGTGTAAAATGTAATTCTCTTTGTATGTCAAAAGATCGTTTCTGCAAATGTTTATCTCGATTAATATGAAATAGATGGAGAATAAGAGTTTGTAAAAATAATTTGCAAAAGAGTAGAGAAAGTCATGTGAGTGTAACACATCAGATTTTTGCTGTAGCTTCCTTGATAGTTTCCTGTCTGCACCATGAATATTTGAAAACAGTGTGGTTTTATGTATAATGTCCATAGGCGGCAGCACTCTCGTATACGTAAAGTTGGTAGAAATGCTCTGTTTTGTAGACCCTGCTTGCATTTCTCATACCACAAAATGAAGGGGACGCGAGGGGAGCAGTACAGCGCAATACTGCGTTTAAAGCAAGCAGCATCTGAAACTTATAAAAGCTGCAGCAAACGTACAGTGAAGATGCACTACCTCGTGCAAACGTGTTTATGGTTCAAGGAGTTCAAAGAAGGCGAGTTATCTGTGTTAAGCAATGTGTGCTTGGTGTTTCGGCTTACAGTAGCATGTTACATGTCAGTATTGGCTAAACTAAGGAAGCACATTGCCAGGAAACGACCAGAACTTCGTCGGACTGGGTGGCGACTTCATCATTACAATGCGCGGCCTCAAGTCGCAAATGAAGTCATGCGGATTTTGGTTTAATGGAACATTACCTGTGTACTGCATCCGCCTTATAGCCCCGATCTTGCACTTTGTGAGTGGTTTTTTTTTATTCTCATCATTAAAGCCAAAGCCCCGGGGCATTCGATTTGAGAACAGCAGTACTTAAGAAAAGTGAAGGGATCTCCAGCATCTCACAAAGAATGGCTTACGCCATTGTCCGAGGACTGGCACAGACGCTATAAAAAGTGGATTGAAGTAGGAGTGGATCCCGTTGATAAAATTGAAATGGAATAATAAATACTAGTATCTGTGAGAAGATCAAGTCTCAGTCTTTGTTGGATCAGCCCTTGTAACTTTATGAACAGCCTGATATTATTTAAAAATCACATTCGCATTAAAATAAAATGTAATTCTGAACGCTAAGTTCAACGGCCGCCTTAAACTTTCTGAGTTCGTTTTATTTGAGTAGGCTATCTGATGCATATTTTGGTCAGTCTTTTGAGAAAGTGGAAGGGGAAGACAAGGACGACACGTGGCCGTACCGGCGACTACCGCAAAGTGCCGTCACACTTAACAGATCTGGCCACGAGCAACCTTCCTCTTTCCACTGTCTCAAAAGACTGATAAGCATAATCAACAAACGAATTCGATCTTTAAAACGAACCATTTTCTCTTTTTTTCTTTGTTTTTTTGTTGTTTTTTTTTCGAGGTAGCTCTTTTTATACGTATGACAAATACATATGTGTTTATTATCTTTCTTTAAAATAGAGTATTTTCTTTTAGAATATTATGAACAGGGCTATCTGCATACCAGTTCTGAGCTCTCTTATTTCAAGTATCCCAGTCATGGTCGTACTGAATATAGTGTTGTGGCAGAGGACACGTATGTGCGTCAGCTTTAAGTTATGCTGAGTTTTTGTAGATTTAAGGATATAGCATGGATTGACCAACGACAGATTTGTTATCGTAACTGTCAGTGAACCATATAGACAGTATATTAAATCACCGCGTGTTAAATTCTGCACACAACTGTACCCGTATAGGTGCAGTGTATTACCACATTCGGTAACAAACTGACGTAGGAGATAAAATTGCAAATTGCGACATAAAGGCATACATAAAAGCCTACTGCAAAAACAAAGGGAAGGTGTAATCAATCAGGGATTTCCCAACAATTCTGAATAGTCCAGCTAGGCGTAGCTCAGGCAGTAACATCTGTGGCCATCATTCGGGAGGTCCCAGATTCAAAACCCAGGGCCGACCAATCTAAATTCCCCCCTCACCCCGTGGTTTCCCCTCTGTCGCCAAGGTAAATACCGGATTGGATGTTGAATAACGCAACCTGAAGTTCCACCTTAAGTCTAAAACAACAGTAAAAACCTGAACTTGAGATAAATACTGAACTTGGTATTTAAGTTTAGTACCTACCAAGGATGCGACACAAAGATTTTCAAGAAAATCCCCCCCACCCCAGACTAGCCTTTGCATGGAACATTTTCGAAAATTATGATTTTCTCAAACAATAGCTGTAACGATTTTGTTAACATATCATATGCATAAGATATTTTAATGACAAATGAAATATAGATCGCGAATTTTCTGGGAATGTCCCCAAAAATCCGCTTTATTCTGAATGGCTTTCACATGACTGGTAAACCCTAAGAAATAGACAAAATTTTAATGCACAAAGAATGTACACTTGATCAAAAGTATCTGGACACCTGGCTGAAAATAACGTACAAGTTCGTGGCGCCCTCCATCGGTAATGCTGGAAGTCAATATGGTGTTGGCCCACCCTTAGCCTTGATGACAGCGTTCACTCTCGCAGGCATACTTTCAATCAGGTGCTGGAAGGTTTCTTGGGGAATGGTAGCCCATTCTTCTCGGAGTGCGGAACTGAGGAGACGTATCGATGTAGGTCGGTGAGTCCTGGCACGATCGGCGTTCCAAAACATCACAAAGGTGTTCTATAGGATTCAAGTCAGGACTCTGTGCAACCAGTCCATTACAGGGATGTTATTGTCGGGTAACCACTCCGCCACAGCTCGTGCAGTATGAACAGGTGCTCGATCGTGTTGAAAGATGCAATCGCCATCCCCGAACTACTCTTCAACAGTGGGAAGCAAGAAGGTGCTTAAAATATCAATGTAGGTCTGCGCTGTGATCGTGCCACGCAAAATAACAAGGGGTTCAAGCCCCCTCCAGGAACAACACAACCACCTCCGAATTTCACTGTTCGCAGTACGCACGTTCACCGGGCATTCGCCATACCCACACCCTGCCATCGGATCGCCACATTGTGTACCGTGATTCGTTACTCCACACAACGTTTTGCCACTGTTCAATCGTGTAATGTTGATGCCTCATACACCAAGCGAGGCGTCGCTAGGCATTTTCCTGCGTGATGTGTGGCTTATGAGCAGCCGCTCGACCATGGAATCCAATGTTTCTCACCTCATGCCTGTCATAGTACTTGGAGTGGATCCTGATGCAGTTTGGAATTCCTGTGTGATGGTCTGGATAGATGTCTGCGTATTACTCTTTACGACCCTCTTCAAGTGTCGGTCTCTGTCAGTCAACAGACGAGGTCGGCCTGTACGCTTTGGTGCTGTACATGTCCCTTCACGTTTCCACTTCACTATCACATCAGAAACAGCGGACCTAGGGATGTTTAGGAGTGTGGAAATCTAGCGTACAGACTTCTGAAAACAAGTGACACCCAATCACCTGACCACGTTCGAAGTCCGTGAGTTCCACGGAGCGTCCCATTCTGCTGTTTCACGATGTGTAATGACTACTGAGGTCGCGGATGAGTACCAGGTAGTAGGTGGCAGCACAATGCACCTAAGATGAAAAAACATATGTTTGTGGGGGTGTCCGGATACTTTTGATCACATAGTGTAGATCTCGTTAAAACACAGAATTTGTTATATCATTTATTTTTTCCGTGGAGTGAACGATTTCCGAGATATTCCTTCTTATTTGTTTAAATTTTCCAATACTTATACCTTTTTTCAAATGGAAATTCGTTATACGTTTTTTATTTTTATGTCCTGGTCATGCATAGAGAATAAAACGCTCCACATAGCAACCAGCTCTTAAAATATTTGGTTTTCCCTTAAAGCGTACCATATTCACCCTGCACTTACAAGAAAATTAGCAATACGATTAACATCTCGATATCTCGATTAACATAAAGTATATGAAGAAGAGATGGGAGTGCAACACATCAGATTTTTATATTAATCCTTTCAAGGTTAGTGACTATTAAGAAAAAATCTGATGTGCTACACTCACATGACATTCTCTACTCTTATACAAGCTATTTTTACAAACGCTTATTCTTCATATGCTTCATGTTAATCGAGATATCGAGATGTTAATCTTATTGCTAATTTTCCTGTAGATGCACGGGGAATTGGTAGGCTTTAAGCTATAGTCAAAAATTTTAAGAGCTGGTTACTATGTGGCGCATTCCATTCTCTTTGTATGTTCAGGGCATAAAAAATGAATAAGGAATTCCCATTTGAGAAAAAGTATTGGAAAATTTAAGGGAATAACAAGCAATATTTCGAAAATATGATCTATATGACATTAATATTGAATTTTAACGCGATCTACATTTTTTGTGTAGTAAAAGTTTGTCTATCCCTTATGGTTTACCATAATGAAACTCGTTCACAATGAAGAATATTTTTGGGGACATTCCCAGAAAATTCGAGATATACATTTCATTTGACATGAAAATATCTTAAAACATATGATATTTTAATCAAAATCGTTAGAGCCATTTTTGAGAAAATTAATATTTTCGAAAAATGTTCCATGTAAAGGGTAATCTGGGGTGGGGGAATTTTCTTGAAAACCTTCGTATCGCATCTCTGGAAGATACTGAACCTAAATACCAAGTTTGGTGTTTATCCGACTGTTCGTTTCTGAGTTATGCTGTTCACAGACACACACACGGCCATGTTTCCAAAAATGCTTTTTTACTTTCTCTACTACGTACAGTAAGTAGGGGAAGTATTGCATTCCACCCAAAAATTCGATACCGAGATTTCACCGGAAATACATGTTTTGAGACCTCCTGAATCCAAAAAAAGCATTTTTGGAAACATGTCCGTGTGTGTGTCTGTGTGTGTGTGTGTCTGTGTGTGTGTGTGTCTGTGTGTCTGTGTGTGAACAGCATAACTCAAAAACGAACAGTCGGATAAACACCAAACTTGGTATTTAGGTTCAGTATCTTCCAGAGATGCGACACGAAGGTTTTCAAGAAAATCCCCCCACCCCAGACTACCCTTTACATGGAACATTTTTCGAAAATTTTAATTTTCTCAAAAATGGCTCTAACGATTTTGATGAAAATATCATATGTTTAAGATAATATCATGAGAAATGAAATGTATATCTCGAATTTACTGGGAATGTCTCCAAAAGTATTCTTCATTCTGAACGACTTTTGCATAACTGGTAAACTATAAGAGATAGACAAAATGTTACTACACAAAAAATATAGATCGCGTTAAAATACACAACTTATGTCATATACATTTCTTTTGTTGAGTGAACCGTTTTCGAGATATTGCTTGTTATTTCCTTAAATTTTGCAATACTTATACTTTTTCTCAAATTCGTTATTCATTTTTTTATGTCCTGGACATGCAAAGAGAATGGAATGCGCCACATAGCAACCAGCGTTAAAATATTTGACTATCGCTTAAAAGCTACCATATTTCCCTTGCATCTACAAGAAAATTACCAATAAGATTAACATCTCGATATCTCGATTAACATGAAGGATATGGGGAATAAGCGTTTGTAAAAATACTTTGTACAAGAGTAGAGAAAGTCATGTGAGTGTAACACATCAGATTTTTTTGGATTCAGGTGGGCTCAAAACATATATTTCCGGTTAAATCTCGGTATCGAATTTTTGGGTGGAATACAATAATTCTCCTACTTACTATACGTAGTAGAGAAAATAAAGATGTATTACCTGAAATCGCATTCTAACACGGGCAAGGATTTCTTAGTAATCTCTGGTATATGCTGTGTTCACAGAAATAACCTTCCGATCACTACACACCAGAGAACATTGCTAGCATGTACGCCTGCTGTGTGCCTAGCATAATAGGTATAGATATAGATTATACAACAGAAGGGAACACCTCGCGCACTGCAACATACACTATGGCTGCCACCCCTCAGGAGGAAGGGATGAAGTGATGGAACCATAGGAGGTTACAGGCTACAGTTCCAGGCCCGACGACCTATCGCATTGCTGCAGCTGCGTAGAGAGAGAGAGAGAGAGAGAGAGAGAGCAATGAACGACCCGTCGACCAAGTAGCCCTCTAGTCTGAGGGAATACTACTTTTACCTTTAAGCAAGCATCGCGCCATCTGTTCGGCACCGCCATACACACCTGAAGGATGATAAGGAAACGAAATTAAAGGGAAATATTGGAAAGAAAATCGTGGTAGATGACCAACCACCCCAACATTTGCCTACCGACCAGGGAAAACTACGTATAACCCAAGGTCAGAGTGCGCGGTCGACAAGAATCGAACCTGAGACCTCCCTAATGCGTGCCTCCCACGTTACCGTGGGGCATCTCGCTCGATTATAATTCAATGAATAATCCTTGCAACGCTGTCTTTCTTACATTGTCTAAAGAGTTTAGCAATTGCCTTCGGAGCAATATCGTAATCGTAGCAACCTTGAACGGAAAACAGTGCAGCTCCAAACGGACATGCCCGAATGGCGCTAGCAAAATGTTGGCTCACGGCATGACAAATTCTAAGCATTCCCCCCCCCCAACCGCAGCGAAGAATTCCAGCTCGATACATCTGTTGTAAAGTGCTACAGAGAGAAAAAGTTAATATTTTGACTCTTGTTCTGCTGAAGCCTACACAAGAAGATAAATGAGTAACTTTGACGCTTACTTTATAAGGGGGCCGATCTGTGAAAATTGAACAAAAATAATGAAAAAGTTAGAATTTAGATTTCTTAATTTATTATTATGTCCGAATCCGCAGGGATTTTTTTCCGTGTAGAGCGAAAATGAGAGAGTTACACGACGATTTATATAACCCAAAGCGGAAGACGAACTTGCGCATCTGAGACTCTGATATTTCTCACATTCTTACTTTCCCTACTACGTATATTCCACCCAAAACTTCGATACCGAGATTTCACCGGAAATATATGTTTTGAGACCCCCTGAATCCAAAAAAAGTATTTTTGGAAACCTGTCTGTGATGTGTGTGTGTGTGTGTGTGTGTGTGTGTGAACAGCATAACTCAGAAACGAACAGTCGGATAAAAACCAAGCTTGGTATCTAGGTTCAGTATCTTCCAGAGATGCGACACGAAGGTTTTCAAGAAAATCCCCCCACCCCAGATTACCCTTTACATGGAACATTTTTCGAAAATTTCAATTTTCTCAAAAATGGCTCTTAACGATTTTGATTAAAATATAATATATTTAAGATACGTTTATAACAAATCAAATGTATATCTTTAATTTTCTGGGAATGTCTCCAAAAGAATTCTTCCTTGTGAACGACTTTTGCATAACTGGTAAACCATAAGAGATAGACAAAATTTTACTACACAAAACATGTAGATCGTGTTAAAATACACAATTTATTTCATATACATTTTTGTTGTTGAGTGAACCGTTTTCGAGATATTGCTTGTTATTCCCTTAAATTTTCCAATACTTATACTTTTCCTCAAATGGAAATTGTTATTCTTTTTTTTTTGTCCTGGTAATGCAAAGAGAATGGAATACCCCACATAGCAATCAGCTGTTAAAATATTTGACTATCGCTTAAACCCATCAATTCCCCTTGCATGTACAAGAAAATTAGCAATAAGATTAACATCTCGATATCTCGATTAACATGAAGTATATGGAGAATAAGTGTTTGTAAAAATAGTTTGTACCAGAGTAGAGATAGTCTTGTGAGTTTAATACATCAAATTTTTTTCCAAATTTTCTAATAGTGTTGTTGCAAAATTTGCTGCACATATGAATAAATTTCTAAATTATGTATTTTAACTAAAAGCTTACACTATTTAATAATAATAATACATAAGCACAATTTTAGGCAAGCTTTTACGAGTTAATTTCCTGATGCGTTTTTTCTCGGTTGTAGTATTTTAGACATTTTTCAGCACTTAAAATACTCCTTAGGATGCAATTTTTAAGTTATCAGAGTGAAGCTTTGAGAATATTTCCCCATATATGCTAACTAAAATTTGCTATGCAGTTATTAATATAAGGCAAATGTGTTACGCCAACAAGATCAAACAAGTCGTATATATTCTTTTTTGAAAAACTCACAATTGAACAAAAGATATTTTTAAAACCAATTAATCTAAAAGTATATTTCCCATACTGGTTTCACTCTGAGCGGTCCAGTCAAGGACACGCATGGTTAATCCCCGCTCTAGCTCTACAGTAGCATTTAAACAACTTGACACTTCTGACAGTTCACTCAAAGTGGAGAAGTTATGTGAAATTAAATTGAGTTTTATTTACGGACGCTCTTTAACTGCTATGGTTCTGCCTCAACAATACTACTACAGCTGCAAGAGGGAAACTGAGTGGTGTGGGGGGGCGGTTGCTAAGCGGGGAAACTAACCTGAGTAGACTGGCGAAAATGAAAACGCTATAGAAAACTTTTTGTAGAGCCCAATAAGAAACTACATTTATTTGAAGTGTTTAAAAATGTGAACATTGCATCTTAGGAAGCCTTTTTTAACTTAAATTTGTGTTTTAAATAGTATAATCCAGGAAACACTTGACATATGTGCACCAAGCTTTCCAAACACTTCTTTATACAGATACAAAATGTGAATAAAAACATCTGATGTGTTACACTCGCATGACTTTCTCTACTCTTGTACAAACTATTTTTACAGACGCTTATTCTCCATATGCTTCATGTTAATCGAGATATCGAGATGTTAATCTTATTGCTAACTTTCTTGTAGATGCAAGGGGAATATGGTAGGTTTTAAGCGATTGTCAAATATTTTAAGAGCTGGTTGCTATGTGGCGCATTCTATTCTCTTTGCATGTCCAGTACGTAAAAAAAAATGAATAACAAATTCCCATTTGAGCAAAAGTATTGGAAAATTTAAGGGAATAAGAAGCAATGTCTCGAAAATGGTCCACTCAGCAAAAAAAATGTATATAACATAAATTGTGTATTTTAACGCGATCTACATTTTTTGTGTAGTAACATTTTGTCTATTTCTTATGGTCTACCAGTTATGCAAAAGTCGTTCACAATGAAGAATACTTTTGGGGACATTCACAGAAAATTCAAGATATACATTTTATTTGTCGTGAAAATATCTTAAACATATTATATTTTAATCAAAATCGTTAAGTGATGTAAGTCTGTGTTTACTAAACTATGCAGCGCGATCAGAAACACCAAGTATTAGTCAGACCAATTACTATACACGTTGTGGTCAGCCTCGATATTGAAACAAAGTATCTTTGACCTTGATAAACTCAGTAATTTTCCCTGTATGCTCCTTTCAACTGTTTGATTTCCATCTCCAAGGTCATTAGATAGGTGCGATTTGTATCTGCAGCTAATGATGGATGAAGACGACTTTGAAGGTCACTAAGGGATCAAGATCATAGCAATGTTGATCTTATGATTACAACACAACTGTAAACAATAAAACTGTAATAAACTGCTTCTAATAGCTTTTTAAATAAATGCGGTTAGTTCAAAAGATTCAACTTATATTGTGCAATTTCTACTTGCAGACCGACATTCTACCTAATCAAGTCTCACGCTTAAAATACAGTGCAGGCTAAATGGAGCGCATTGTTGCCAATTGTACGCTCGCACTGGCGCCCAGCTACAATCGATCTACCAATTGAGTGTCTTCTTGTGGGTGACACATCACTAAATAGTGAAATATCAGCAATGCTATTTAAGGCCGTTTGTAAGAATTTAATTTTCACCTGTATTTGAAACTCCTCTTTGTATTTTTAGTACTTGAAAATACGATTTTACAGACAGAAAATTATATATTATCAAAGAAATATGGAGATATAAAATGATAACAACTATAATTTAGTAGGATATCATCAATATTTACACTTGGCAAAATCACATTCAACGTGGGTGGAACTTTTTCAAATAATGAACGATGCGCCGTTCTCCGCTTTTTACTATTTAATTATACTGTGTTAACCTAGCATGTTTTTGTTCTTCCCATCCTTTAATGCATTCTTTTTTATGGGTCCTTAGAGGCTCTTTTATTGTCCCTTTTTTACTTTCTCTACTACGTGTAGTAAGTAGGGGAAGTATTGTATTCCACTCAAAAATTCGATACCGAAATTTAACCGGAAATACATGTTTTGAGATCCCCTGAATCCAAAAAAAAGCATTTTTGGAAACATGTCCGTGTGTGTGTTTGTGTGTCTATCTGTCTGTGTGTCTGTCTGTCTGTGAACAGCATAACTCAGAAACGAACAGTCGGATAAACACCAAACTTGGTATTTAGGTTCAGTATCTTCCAGAGATGCGACACGAAGGTTTTCAAGAAAATCCCCCCACCCCAGTTTACCCTTTACATGGAACATTTTTCGAAAATTTTAATTTTCTCAAAAATGGCTCTAATGATTTTGATTAAGTATCATATGTTTAAGATATTTTCATGACAAATAAAATGTATATCTTGAACTTTCTGGGAATGTCTCCAAAAGTATTCTTCATTGTAAACAACTTTTGCATAACTGGTAAACCATAAGAGATAGACAAAAGTTTACTGCACCAAAAATATAGATCGCGTTAAAATACACAATTTATGTCATATACTTTTTTTTTGTTGAGTGCACCATTTTCGAGATATTGCTTGTTATTCCCTTAAATTTTTCAATACTTATTTTCTAAAATGGGAATTCGTTATTCATTTTTTTGTCTTGGATATGCAAAGAGTATTAATCTGTGGCAAAGGGAATGGTGCTGCACCTAGCAACCACTATTAAGAGATATGTATGTGCTTAAAGGCTACTGTTTTTCTATATTGCCCTTGTAAATATATATTTCCCTTACATCTACAAGAAAATTAGCAATAAGATAAGAGTCTGCAAATGTTTATCTCGATTAACATGAAGTAGATGGAGAATAAGCGTTTGTAAAAATAGTTTGTACAAGAGTAGAGAAAGTCATGTGAGTGTAACACTTCAGATTTTTTATCCTATACACTACTGTTTATGAACTTCTGGGTAGATTTAGCTGTTTCTTTTACTGCCTTACTAACACTCGTTTTACTTAATAATCCAGCATATGCATTATTAGTCTTCTTAGTTTACCAATATTCCTAGCTTTTCTTCCCAAAACCATAAATATTTACGCAAAAAGTTAAATAACTCACCTACATAACACTTCACACTCTAAACGTGCCCACTTCCTTACAACTGATAATGCTAGCTGGCCTTTTAGCTAATAGATGGAAGACTTTTGTTTGTCATACCCAATGAATGCAAGAAGGTACAGTTTTCCGGTTTCTTTTAAAAATTGCCTCCAACCCTCTTCAATATCCTCTCTCGCTTGGTCCCCCTTGTAAACTCAAGAATAAAAAAGTTTCTGGCTGGCTGATTTTTCTACTGCACAGGTATTGAATTTTTCCAAAATATTGAGTTTAAAAAATTATAATGTTCATCTTATTAAAGGTAGAGAATTCAAACTGGACAGGTATCAGCACACTGATTTACTACAGCTAAGAAAAATACACTGTTGCGTTCTACCCTAGTTTGTTACTTATTACGTGATAAGCATAAAATCAGCAATTATCGGACTTTTACTGAAAAACTAGTTTTCTCTAGACATTTGTGGCCACAGAAATCTATAAAGTCTTTAAAATTGTATAATCTGATAGAGAAAAATATTCTGCATAACGTGTTGAAAGCTGAAGTAACTGAATATTTGCACCATGTTTTATTGCCTATTAGCAACTTGGCGACAGCGCGAGAGTAGGAAAGGTAATGGTAACATGTGTGCGTTAGATAGAGACAGAGATATCCCACTTACCTCCATACTGTCTTTTAACGTTGAGACAAGCTTTAGAGAAAATCGGTTCCATCATTTTACAACAGATTTTTCACATTTTAATAATAAATACTTCTTACAATAAAACTAGATTCAGTGGTCTCCAAGAAATACGTTTATATCCGTACAGGAAAGAATTTCCTATCAACGCCGCCAGACCTTAGTCGTAAATAGAAAACAATCGTTGCAAACCGCTCAGAACCACACAAGAAAGTTACTATAAACCAGAGACCGTAAACCATAAAGATTTAACGACATTCGTGATTATAAAGTTTGTCATAAAGGGTTTATGGCAGGCGTTCTCGATGCCGTCCAGCAATCAAGTTCTCCTGGCCTACCTTGTGTGACATTTCATAGTCATGCACGAATTTGTTCCAAACAGAAAATTTATTCCTATAAGCTTTACAATAGAAACTGAAATTGGGTTAAGGACGTTGGGACTGAGTTTTTAGGTGAAAATGACACAACTTTCGATTTTTTAATTGACATATAAATATTCTATAGACATTTGTGAATAATTTTGGCCAGATATTTTTCATGATCCGCTATTAAGGCCCAGCGACATGTTTCAAACACCCATACGCTCCCCTTTAACCCTACTAGACTCGCCCACTTCTCCATTGTGGCCCCCCCTCAGTTTTACATTTTTTGCTAATAAAATTATTTATTTCAGTTCTGCTCGGATTTGTATCAAATTTGCATACATAATCTCAAATGTGCTATCTAAAGATTGTTTAAGCTCCATTTTATGACTACTTTATTCATTGGCTAAAAAAAACTGAAAAACAAAAAAGATTTTAACATCAACTACTTGTAAAAACAAAAATTCATTTCTCTGCAATTAATAACTTTAATCAAATCTTTACATTTATTTTCACTGTTCTAAATGTCAGAAAATGTCACTATCATACTTCTCTGATTAATGTGAATGCGCAAGGTAGTTTCAGAAAATTTGCATTTTTTATTAATTACAAAATATTTAACTGTATTATCTGAAAATAACAACTATTTGAGCTAGAGCTTTAAGCTTTTGCAAGGCCATTTCTTTATTATCTCATATTAAGTGTGCCAATTTTCAAGTAAACAATTTTAAAATTAAAATAAAAACCTAGAACATTATTAAAAAAAACTGCGTATTTCCTGCTAATTCCTTGAACAAGTGTATTAGGTACCGAACCGAAAAACAGGGGGCTTTTCTAGCTCGTTCTCTTGTTTCCTCCTGCGCGTTCTCTACAGCGCACTCACTTACTTGCTTGCTTGCAATGCTTTCAAACGATTAACTTTCGAAGTCAAATCTGCTAAATCTTTAACTCGTTATCTCAGAAACTATTTGAGATACCAGACTGAAATGCTTACAGGATGTAGATGCATACCTTCTAAGTACACTGGCCTACTTTCATCAGAAAAGTATGTTTATTAAGGAAGACAAAATGTTTTTCTCAATTATGCGATCTTTTGATCGGCATTTCTCAGCAATTATTTTTTCTTCAATAATAAGCATCTTTTTAAAACCAAAACAGACCCCAAGAGTAATCCGTGGTTTTATCATCCCAACATTTAATCCAGTTATCTTCGGCAATTTCTGAGAAAACGGTTTGTTTATGCCATAAAATGTCATTCACAGGAAAAGCCGTTCAAAGCAAAAATGGAGGGAAAACCCTCTCCCACATATTTGCAAAGAGAGCAACCACGTGGCTTGAGCACACAGAAGCTGGCATATTTGAGGGAGTACCAATTTGCAGAGCAAAATTTTCCCTAAAAGATAGACTAAAGTTTATCTTTTTACACCTAAGTATGTAGAAGTTATGACTTTTCTGTGAAGTGGGGCAGAATTCATAGTAAATAATGGCGCAGCATCACATTTAAAAATATATTTAAAGTATACGTTTTGAGCATATAAAGATAAAATATATGTCAAATTAAAGAGGAAATTCCAATTTATATGAGTGATGAAAATACTAAAACTAAATTTTTTTTTTTTTTTTTTTTTTGCAGTTTTCGCGTTTAGTGCCCTTCGGATGATCATAACTGCAAATCGTATGCATCGCATGATCTTATGAACCACATGGGAGTAAAATATTAATTACTGCTTAAGTGGAGAAAAATAATTTAAATAAACAAGTCGAAAAAATCTTTGAAAAAGTGAGATAAATGAGGGCGGATCGAAAAGTAACGCACAATAATTTTTTATGCCTTGGTATTGCAGCTGGAATGTTGCAATTTCACACACATATAGTTTGAAGTTTTCACTACAGAGAGTACTTTTTGTTTCAGGTGCAGCTCTAGCGAGGGAAGCGTGAACTACGCAACAAAGATGGCGCGCATGTTACTGTCGTCCACGCGTGAAGAGCAGAGAGGTGTGATTCGATATTTGTGGACCAAAGGGCATAAACCGAGCGATATACACAGCGACATACGTAGGCGGGTATGGGGATGATTGTATGGACCGTAGCAATGTCTCCAGGTGGTGTGCATTCTTCCTAGAGGGCCGTGTAAACCTTAGTGATTCGCCAAGCTCCGGGAGGCCGGTAACAGCTGCAACCCCTCAGAATGTCAGAGGCATGGAAGCGGCAATTTTGAACGACCGGCGTGTGCAACTGCGAACCTTATCGCAACAGTTCAACATTTCCTATGGTGCAGCGTACGGTATTGTTCATGACACGTTGAAATTTCGTAAAGTTAGTTCTCGCGGGTGCCTAAGAACTTGACAGACAACTGTAGGGCCAGCAAATGATGACGAGCTTGGATCACCTAACGCGGTACACCGCAGAAGGACATGACTTTATGAAAGGAATCGTCACTGGTGACGAGTCGTGGGCATACCACTACACGCCCGAAACGAAGCAGGCAAGTATGGAGTGGAAACATGCTGGTTTTCGCCAGTGAAGAAAACATTCAACGTGACTCAATCTGCTAGGAAAGTGCTTGTGACGGTGTTCTGGGATATGCGTGGTGTTTTATTGGTGGACTTTGCTGAACACGGGACCACCGTGAATGCTGCAGCCTACATGAAAACTTTGGTGAAGTTGCATCGTGCCCTTCGTGACAAACGCCACAAAATGAATGCTGACGTCAAAATTCTTTATGAGTATGCTCGCCCCCATGTTGCTACTACTGTTCGTCAGAAAATCACCAAATTTGGTTGGTGCTCTATCATCTACCATACAGTTCGGATCTTGCACCGCCGGACCTTCAACTGTTTGGTCTCATGAAGAAATTATTGGCCGGCCAATCTTTGCGACACATGCGGAAGTGAAATTAGGAGTTCGCAGATGGGTATACTCCAAGGAAACGGACTTCTACGAACAGGGCATATTGAAACTGGTATCACGATGGGAGAAATGTGTTGAGAAACTTGGTGACTATGTCGAAAAGTAGGTAAAAGGTGTAAGTTCATTTGTGATTTTGTTGTTGTTTTAACTATTAAACTTTTTTGTAAAAAAAAAATATTGTTTGTTACTTTTCGATCCGTCCTCGTATTTAAACCACAGTTTTCGCAAAATAATGCTAATGTTTAGAACACCAATATTATAATAGAGAAATCGGTGTGTGTGTGTGTGTGTGTGTGTGTGTACGTCGTCATTAAAAATCACTGTTCTTCACGGCGAACACAAGCTATGGGACACCAATTTTAATTCCTAATGAGTAAAACACTAGAATGCATTTACCAGGCCTGGATACTTGAATATGAATATTTTAGGATCATAAAATATTTACGAAGATGGCTTTGACTTTCAGTTGAGAATACCATAAGCCTTCTCTGCATTCGTGTAGTAGGTACTCAAGCATTCTTTGGAGGCCATTTCAGTTATTCTGAGTTGTCGTACCTTAAAGACAGAATTGTAATGTCTGGCGTGGAAGTAGCGATTGTTACACAGGTTATTTCGCCATAATGTTACATCCCCTTTCGTCGTGTTGATTTGGATTTAGGGACGTATGGAAAACAAGCCCGCTAGTCAACCTTCAGATAAAGCAGAGGAGTAAGGTAGACTATGTTTTACTTACGTCCAGAAGCTAGTAGAGATTCCGTGACCTACCTCGATCTGTTTGCAATGTTGCCGAGTTCTACAGCCACATTACGTTTGCAAAATAAGTGTTCGGAATGTCCTTTTAAATGATTCATTATTTAAAGATCCTCTTTACTTTAACAGTGTTACTACCGAAAGTATGTCATAAATTGTTTACTCTATTCATCTGACTAGTAACAAACACATTTCCTTTGAATAAAACATTAATTTGGAATAAAACTACTTGTATTCTTTTCGAAAACGACTGATTAAAAACAAAATCCCATTATAGTGTTTTATAGTGCTTCTACGAAGCACATAATGGAAGGAATGAAATGAGTTCCCTTCCACCACACACACCTTCTTTGTTCCTGATTGGTCCCTTACGATTAATCGTGTTCTCATTCAGCTGCTAGTTATGGAAATCAATTGAGAATGCGCTCAGGTATGTCGCGAGTGCCTGTATACCACCTCAGATATTAATGCAATGCTACCGTTAAAACTAAATAAAGCATTGGAGCATCTAATAAATTTACAAAACATCCCCTATTACACAACGCCCATAAAATCCCCACACGGGTAGCTATGCTTACAAAATGTAAAATCTGTTATGCTTGGATTGGACTGTGTGTAAATGACAATTTATGGCATCTTTATACGAGGTGTGTTTTTAAAGTAAGTGCCGTTTTTACTTTCTCTACTGCGTATAGTAAGTAGAGGAAGTGATGTATTCCACTCAAAAATTCGATATCGAGATTTTACCGGAAATACGCATTTTGAGACCCCCTGAATAAAAAAGAAGCATTTTTAGAAGAAAAAAAAAAGGTCCGTGTGTGTCTGTCTGTGTACAACATAACTAAAAAACGAAAATTCGGATTATATACCAAATTCGAATTTAGAATCGGTACCTTCCAAAGATGCGACACGAAGATTTTCAGAAAAATCCCCGCATCACAGACTACACAGACTTTTCGAAATGTTTGATTCTCTAAAAACTCGCTCTAACGATTTGAATTAAAATACAATACATGAAATGTATTTACGTTACAAATAAAATGTATATCTAGAATTTTCTGGGAAGGAATTTTGCATAATCTTGTATAACTTACACACGTTAAGCGATAGACGAAAACGTACCACACAAACAATGTAGATTTCTTTAAAATACACAATTTGTTTCAAATAATTTTTGTTTGTGGCATAAGCCGTTTCTGAGAAATCTGCTATTAAGATTTCGAATTGTTCAATACCTGTCATTCTTTTAAAGTCTCATCGAAGTTCAGTTCCTTCTCGCGATTGTAGGGAAACAGTATGGAATTTTAAGGCCAGCGTATAGCGTTCAGTTCTTAAACATTTGACTACTGTTGTTCCCTTTGTATTTATTACCTAATGTGCAATGTAGCTATTTCTGCAAAGGTTTGTTTGGATTAAAATGTAGTAGATAGAAAAATAAACTTTCTTAAGTATAGTTTGTGTACCCAATAATAAACGATAGAGGGTAGAGAAACGCACGTGAATGTATCTCATCAGATTTTTATATTTTGCGCTGCAGTCGCCATTTTGAGCAAGGGCGATCACTTTCTCTGCTCATAAGGAAGCCAGACGCAGCAGTAAGCGATCGTCACTTTGTGTTTTCCTGTTGCTAGAGCGGTTAGAATTGTTCAAAAGAATCTAACGGCCCGCCGACTGTGAAGTCAGATTAGTGATTCGACTTTTGAATGCGAGAAATGTTACGCTCGTAAACATTGTGTTTGCCCCCAATTGTATGTTTATGGGGAAACTATAATAGGTGACATTGCCCGGCCACATACAGCCAAACAAACTCAAGATCTGATCCCTAAAGTCCGGACCTGGCAACAAGCGATTTTCATCTATTTCTTCACCTGAAGAAAATCCTTTGTGGAAAACATTTCAACGACGATGATGTGAAACAAGAAGTGCAGACTTGGATTTCATCACAGGCGGCATCATTCTTTGACAACATCATACAAAAACTGGTTTCCGTTACGACAAGTACTTGAATAACGGCGTGACTATGTGGAGAAGTGCTATAAGGTAATGCATGATAACAAAGTATTTGCAAAATAACGTTATGTTATTTTTTTAAAAAATCTGATGTGTTACACTCACATGACTTTCTCTACTCTTGTACAAACTATTTTTACAAACGCTTATTCTCCATATGCTTCATGTTAATTGAGATGTTAATCTTATTACTAATTTTCTTGTACATGCAAGGGGAATTGGTAGGCTTTAAGCGATAGTCAAATATTTTAAGAGCTATGTGGAGTATTCCATTCTCGTTGCATTATCAGGACAAAAAAAAAAGTATAACGGATTTGAGAAAAAGTATATGTATTGGAAAATTTAAGGGAATAACAAACAATATCTCGAAAACGGTTCACTCAACAACAAAAGATGTATATGACATAAATTGTGTATTTTAACGCGATCTACATTTTTGTGCAGTAAAATTCTGTCTATCTCTTATGGTTTACCAGTTATGCAAAAGTCGTTCACAATGAAGAATACTTTTGGAGACATGCCCAGGAAATTCAAGATATACATTTTATATGTCATGAAAATATCTTAAACATATGATATTTTAATCAAAATCGTTAGAGCCACTTTTGAGAACATTAAAAGTTTCGAAAAAATGTTCCATGTAAAGGGTAATCTGGGGTGGGGGGATTTTCTTGAAAACCTTTGTGTCGCATCTCTGGAAGATACTGAACCTAAATATCGTTTGGTGTTTATCCGACTGTTCGTTTTTGAGTTATGCTGTTCACAGACACACACACGGATATTTTCCAAGAATGCCTTTTTTGGATTCAGGGGGTCTCAAAACATGTATTTTTGTGTGGAATACAATACTTCCCCTAATTACTAATACGTAGTAGAGAAAGTAAAAATACGCCTCGCATATTTATCAAGCTAGTGCGAATTATTTGTATAGGTTATCTATTTATTTCTATAGGAAGTATGAATTTCATATTGTTTTAGTCCTATGCCTTAACAGCACTTTTAACAGGTCTATTGGTTTTGGTGGGATGGCTGTCTCGCTTCAATTGCTTTAGAAATCCTAGTTCGTACGCTTCTTCAGGGTCCCGTATGAGGACATTATGGCAGCAGCGCAGTCCATTATTAAGCACTTCGGTTTATTACACCAAGTCATTGCACTATTGCTCAATAGTTTGTCTTTCTTCCACATAACAACAATGAAATGCTTAGGAGTTGTGTTCATTGTGTGCACCAAACAAGTACTGTCAATTAAAAATCGAATTTGCCTGTGTCTGCACATTTCATTTGTAGGATGTGGTAATGCATTGTGAATGACATTCCTGGTTCAATGATCACGCTAACAAACTTAATGTGTTCCACTTCCCGACGCACAGAAATCTGTTATACCCCAAGAAAACAACAAAACGCAACCCGCCGAGCCCATGGACTACGGACTAAAACAAATAAATAAATACATAAATAACATCTGAATATACCATCCCGGTATCTTGGTTACTCTACCGGGACACACATTCAAACTTTACATTTATTCTCACAGCACATTTACATTTTATATTAAATCACTACAAATTAGACAATGTCTACAAAATAATACTTAAAAGAGAGAAAAACAATAGAAATTATTATATTAGAGTAAAAGGCGTAAACAAAACTTAAATAAAATACTAAATTCTATATTTATCTACACTTCCTGGAAATCAGCAAACTTAGCAATTTACTATCTATTCCAGAAAACAAATGGTTGTGTACCATTCGCCATTGACCGTTTTACGTTCCTCTAAAGGCACTGTTGCCACATGAACAGTTTTGCTGAAAAAGCAGGCGACCATTTGCTTCGAGTGCGAACAAATTTGTTGGATTTGCTTCATCTTGAAACACCCATACAGTCGACAGCTGTTTACGTTCCGGCTCATACGCATAGATCCATGATTCGTCACCTGTTACAATCTTAGGCACCGCCATTGTATTTCTTGAGAATTTTATGTACACCAATCGACACGAGCATCTTTTTGAGATTGCGTCAAATTATGTGGGATCCAACGAGAACAAACCATTTTCACGGCTAAATAATCATGCAATATTTTATATATTCTGGTGGAACTAATGCTTAGGGTTGCCTCAATCTCGCAATATGTCGCATGACGATCTTTCATTATTAGTTTTTGCACAGCATCAATGTTTTCTGGCACAACAACTTATTTTGGACGACCTTCACGAACTTCATCATTGAGCGAACGGCGGCCACGATTAAATTCCTTAAACGAGCGTTTCACAGTGGCAAAGGATGGAGCTTCGTCGCCAAATGTGGAAGTTGGTTGAAGGATGCACGTCGAAAGTCGTAATAAATCATTGCACGAACATTTTCACGAGTTAATTCCATGTTTTTGTTGACACACAATTTTCAAGGTAGTGTAAACAAAAGAAATGGCGCTCTATTGACAAAATGTTTGAAGCGGATTATGGTAAAAAATGTCAAACTTTCCATTGGAAACATAAGATGGCACCTACAACATTCAGGGTTGCCAAGGCTCAAAATATAAATAGTGCCGCTCGTATCACATATTTTAAAAATGCTACGTCATCTACCATTCTGTAGAGCGGTTTCTGCAACACTTCACCACTTCATAAAAAAAATTGATGTGAAGCATTCACATAATTTCTCTACCATTATCTTTATTAGTGGGTATACAAATTATTCTTACTAAAGCTTATTTTTCTATCTACTACATTTAATCCAAATAAACTTTTGTATAAATAGCTACATTATACGTGTTGTTATAGACACAAAGGGGACAACGATAGTCAAATGTTTAAGAACTGGACATTATACGCTGCCTTAAAATTCCATACTGTTTCATTCAATCGCAAGAAACAACTGAAAATCGATGGGACTTTAAAAATGACAAGCATTAAACAATTCGAACCTTTAACAGATATCTCAGAAACGGCTTGTGCCACAAAAAAGACCCATTTTAAGTAAACTGGTGTTTTAAAAAGATCTACATTTTTGTGTGGTACGTTTTTGTCTTGCCCTTAATGTTTATAAGTTATACGAGATTATACAAAATTCCTTCCGAATGAAGAGGATTTCCTAGGTTATTCGCAGAAAATTCAAGACATACATTTTGTTTGTCATGTAAATATATTTAATGTATATTTTAATCAGAATCGTCATTTTTAAAAGATAAGAATTTTGGAAAAATTTTGCATGTAAAGGATAGTTGGGTTGGGGAATTTTTTTGAAAATATTCGTGTCGCATCCTTGGAAGATACTAAACTCAAATACCAAGTTTGAAATTTATCTGACTTTTCGTTATTGAGTTATGCTGTTCAGATAGATGCATGGAAACGTTTCCAAAAATGCTTTATATGGATTCAAGGCACCTCAAAACATGTATTTCAAGTGAAATCTCGGTACCGAATATTTGAGGGAATGCAATACACCCCCTACTTACTATACTAGTAGAGAAAGTAAAAAAAATCATACTCCTACACACTTTCGCCCATCTTTTACAAGTTTTGCTCTGCAAATTGGTACTACTGTTAAGTATGGCAACTTCTGCCAGCTCAAGCCATGTGTTTCTTTCCTTGCAAATAATGTTTCTTTTTTTCTCCATTTTTCTTTAAACAGCTCTTTCTGTGATTGCATTTTATGGTCTAAATGACTCATTTTCTTAGAGACTATTGAGGGTAGATAAATTAAGTTTTGGGGATGATAAAAAGTGTATCCAAATGCTGTTGTGGATCTACTTTGGGTGTTGACAAAATGGTTGGTTATTTAAAAAAAGTACTGATAAAGTTTAACCAAAAGATAGTATAATTAAGAAAATAATCCTATTTTGTCATAATAAACAAACCTATTGGGTAAAAGTAGATCAGTGCACTTAGAAGGAATGCATCTATACACTGTAACATTTTGGTCTGATATCTTATATAGTTTCTGGGGTATTGAAGTTAGCAGATTTAAAATTGGCAGGGTAGGACTTTTAATTACCCTTTACGGTACTACAGCTCTTCCTTCAATTCCATTCAGAAAAGCATTCTGATCACACGATAACGAAATACGTGACTCCACCTATATACACTATGTGATCAAAAGTATCCAGACACCCCACAAACAAACGTTTCTCATCTTAGGTGCACTGTGCTGCCACCTACTGCCTGGTTATCATTATCAGCGACGTCAGTAGTCATTAGACATCGTGAAACAGCAGAATGGGACGCACCGTGGAACTCACGGACTTCGAATGTGGCCAGGTGATTGGGTGTCACTTGTGTCAGAAGTCTGTACGCGAGATTTCCACACTCCTAAACATCCCTAGGTCCACTGTTTCTGATGTGATAGTGAAGTGGAAACGTGAAGGGACATGTACAGCACAAAAGCGTGTATGCCGACCTCGTCTGTTGACTGACAGAGATCGCCGACATTTGAAGAGGGTCTTAAAAAGTAATATGCAGACATCTATCCAGACCATCACACAGGAATTCCAAACTGCATCAGGATCCACTCCAAGTACTATGACAGTTAGGCGTGAGGTGAGAAACCTTGGATTCCATGGTCGAGCGCCTGCTCATAAGCTACACATCCCGCAGAATGCCAAAGACGCCTCGCTTCGTGTAAGGAGCGTCAGTCAACATTACACGATTGAACAGTGGCAAAACGTTGTGTGGAGTGACGAATCACGGTACACAATGTGGCGATCCGATGGCAGGGTGTGGGTATGGCGAATGCCCGGTGAACGTCATCTGCCAGCGTGTGTAGTGCCAACAGTGAAATTCGGAGGTGATGGTATGGTGTGGTGGTGTTTTTCCTGAAGGGGGCCTGCACCCCTTGTTGTTTTGCGTGGCACGATCACAGCGCAGACCTACATTGACATTTTAAGCACCCTCTTGCTTCCCATTGTTGAACAGCAATTCGGGAATGGCGATTGCATCTTTCAACACAATCGAGCACCTGTCCATACTGCACGGGCTGTGGCGGAGTGGTTACCCGACAATAACATCCCTGTAATGGACTGGCCTGCGCAGAGTCCTGACTTGAATCCTATAGAACATCTTTGGGATGTTTTGGAACGCCGACTTCGTGCCAGGCTTCACCGACCTACATCGATACCTCTCCTCAGTTCCGCACTCCGTGAAGAATGGGCTGCCATTCAAGAAACCTTTCAGCACCATATTGACTTCCAACATTACCGATGGAGGGCGCCACGAACTTGTACGTCATTTTCACTCAGGTGTCCGGATAGTTTTGATCACGTAGTGTATGTAGCTGAATCACTATTTCTGTCTCTGTAGTAGGTACCAGTTTGCCACTTGCTTGTCGGTCCTAACCTAATGCTGGTCACAGTGAATGATGGTACGTCTAAGGAATTGTGAAACCGAATAGCATCTAGACCTCCATTATATGCTAAAGCAAGCGTAGGTTGGGAGCGAAGTCAACCTGTCCCACAGTACATCGGCAAAGCTGCTGAGTCGTGTTGGAAGAAGGTTACTCCTCTGAGATGTCCTGTCCAATCTATTATTATACCAGCCTTGACTTTGGAAACAACTGCTCATCTCCATTGAACGGTGTTCACCAGATTTACATTTGGATTTAGTTGTTGGGTATACCAGTTCTCCCAAAGCTGTGAAGCGAACCCGGACCTGGATTTAGATACTTCCACACTAACCACCAATCAGCAGAGGCAGTCGCGAACCAAATCTTATGTAGTGTTTGTAACCCACATTAGAGCTAGCAAGCAAAAATGAAGTGCAGCCGAAAAGGATGACATTAAACGAATGCACGCTGAGGGTCATCCCGAAAGTGTACCTATCCTTGATAGGATTTACCCATTGTTGACGGATGTAACTGAGGCAGGGGGAGTGTTACCAAGATTGTTCCTCAATGGTTGCTGGTCAGAATGCGTTTTAACTCTTCAACCTAAATAATTAACTAAAGATAATGCGATGTGGGGAGCAATGCGAAGAAATAAGAAGTAATTGGCAAGGAAAACCGGCTTACTGGCTAAAATATTGCTCTTGACTCACTTAGTCCTTAGTTGGAATACACTTCTGTCATGTAAACAGCCAACGACGCAAAAAGTTAAGTCTCCCCTCTCCTCTGATCCGGACTTTTATCTCTATGCTTCAGTCCGAATGATGTATTATCTAAAATGATATTAATTTATTATGATCCGTACTACGATGGTCCTGGACAGTACAAGCTCCAGAAAGTTCTGGAAAGAGCTGCGCGTGTCACTGTTTCACTCTAAGCAATGTGGTCTAACCAGAGGTGGCTCTAAGCTACTTGAGCAGAGTGGTATAGACTTGCAGGTTCTGGAAGATGGATGACAACAAATCTTGTGGCATGTGCAAAGCGCACACATGTTCCTGTTGTCAATTTGCTTGCTGTCAAGGTGAACCGGACCGGCAGCAGGTGTTGCCCTTACAGACACCATAGCCTACCTTCCTAGAGTCTACACTTTTCCTCTGTCTCAGCAGCTCGTAGATCTTGTGACTTCCTATCAAAAAAGTGACCCCAGTAGCTTTACTCTTTCTATTTCTACAGAACTCGAGAAAAGAGGTGAAATTTAGATGTTCCAAAATATCTTGTATCTTAACGTGAGACCATCTGTTCAACATATAAACAGTTAACATTCAATAATTAACAAACGTTTCATTCAATATGTTAAATGTCTTCAACATATTGTAACTGTGAACTTTTAACATTCCATCCACACTGGTTGATTTGTTGGAACAACAAAATCTTCCAACTAAAAGCAAAATGGACTCCAACGAAGAGGATTTGGCTGTTGCCATTTTTGTCTGTGCTTGGTATGGAATGAAAAAAAAGAAGAAGAAGAAGCTGATGGGGCTCTATCTTTTAACTGGCACAGCTGAGAAAATATTTTGAATGAATTTAAAATTGTGAACAGGTTTGGCTTTAACGTCTTGAGAACTAGTGCAAGTGACTTCAACTTTGTTTATAGCAAGGTAGAACCTGCAATTCACAAAAAGGATACACATTTGAGAGCAGCAATTCCAGTTTCCGGACAGTTGCATTTGTTTGCAATTATCTTAGCGAAGTGAGACTATGCCCCCTCCCCGATATTGCCTCTGGAACAACAATAAATTGCACAGTTCGTTATAATTGTCGGTCAGTGTTATTATCTACATATATATTACAACGTTCCACAATGTTGGCCTGAACATGTATTTGATTAATGAACTTGCCTTTTCTTTCGTTCATTCATAACATCACGCGGAGCAAACCAAATCAAAGATACGAGTACAGAACAATACGATTCAAAACGGAACTACCGAGTACATGATGAAATACCGTGCAGGAATCGGAAGTATACGTTGCCATTGTAAATCCGGAAACGGCCGAGGCTCGCCCGATCACATACGAAGAGCCAATAGATCTCACAAGTTTTCCATGAAAACGGAAAAAACCCATGTTAAAAGTGTCAAGCGCAATATTCTCGGTAACACGTTAAGTCAATCATATGGTCGAAATTAGGCCAACACAAACTGTTAACATGTTGCACTTGACAAGTTTTGTTAAATCTTAATCAGAGTTTTAGCAAGAGAGTGGCGAATGACACGCTCCTCACCATGAGGGGAAAACTGGAACCACTAGGCTTGAGGTGTAGCGCACAATTCCGTTCCGGTTCTGTATGCCTGCTTCACCAAGCCAAAACTTCCTCTCTCACTTTGCAAATGAAATTTAGAGCAATATTAACTAAACCTGTGGAACCAACTATACGTATCCTAACTAAAAGCTCGCATACAAAACTTTGTTTTACCCAACAGTAGATACATGAGAGACAGAAAACCACCAATAACCCAACCTTCATCCTTATACAGTTTCTTTCAGTCGACCTCCGTAGTGTAGTGGTTACCATGCTAGCCTCTAGTTCCCGAGGTCGCAGGTTCAAACCCAGCGGAGAGCGATGGATTGTTTTCGGGCTTAAAAACCCTTAGCATGGAGGAAGTAAAGCGGGTGGTCCCGTGTCGTAGATTTACGGCACGTAAAAGAAACTCAAGCCTGATAAAGAGGCCTCCGAGCAAAATGTCCAGTATTTCACGCCCCAAGTAGAATGGGACGCCAAGGACCACAGCAGTTAAAGAGCGTCCATAAATAAAATTCAGTTTAATTTTTACTTTCTCTACTACGTATAGTAAGTAGGGGAAGTATTGTATTCCACCCAAAAATCAAATATCAAGATTTCACCGGAAATACATGTTTTGAGACTCCCTGAATCCAAAAAAAAGCATTTTTGGAAACATGTCCATGTGTGTTTGTGTGTGTGTGTGTGTGTGTCTGTGAACAGCATAACTCAGAAACGAACAGTCGGATAAACACCAAACTTGGTATTTAGGTTCAGTATCTTCCAGAGATGCGACACGAAGGTTCTCAAGAAAACCCCCCACCCCAGATTACCCTTTACATGGAACATTTTTCGAACATATTAATTTTCTCAAAAATAGCTCTAACGATTTTGATTAAACTATCATATGTTTTAAGATATTTTTATGACAAATGAAATGTATATCTTGAATTTTCTGGGAATGTCTCCAAAAGTATTCTTCATTGCGAACGACTTTTGCATAACTGGTAAACCATAAAAGATAGACCAAAAATTTACTACAGAAAAAATGTATATCGCGTTAAAATACACAATTTATGCCTATGCATTTTTTTTATTGAGTGAACCATTTTCGAGATATTGCATGTTATTCCCTTAAATTTTACAATACTTTTTCTCAAATGGGAATTCGTTATTCATTTTTTTTTACGTACCGGACATAAAAAGAGAATGGAATGCGCCACATAACAACAACCTCTTAAAAGATTTTACTGTCGCTTAATGTCTACTATATTCCCCTTGCACCTACAAGAAAATTAGCAATAAGATTAACATCTCGATTAACATGAAGAAATGGAGAATAAGCGATTGTAAAAATAGTTTGTACAAGAGTAGAGAAAGTCATGTGAGTGTAACACATCAGATTTTTTCATACAGTTTCTTACCAACCACAGCAAAAACCTCCACTGCCTGCACAAAATAGGAAAAGCCGAATTACTTAAGTACCCAAGCCTAAAGAGAATTAAGCAACCATCTATCTTCTCATCCACTGCAAACTACATAATACAAACAGACTGCTTGCTGTAAGGGCCCGAATGTAATCTTGTGGAAAGCTGTCGAATCTCCCAAAACAATAAACCACATTTATAAGACGCTGAACCTAACCGCTGTATAATATATGTACGTTTATACCTATTTACTTTGTATAATTATGTAGTAAATATCCTGCAATGTACCCACAGGGTAAAACGCAGGTTGTGTGAATAGAGCCCCCTCCCCCCAAAAAATAGACCTCCGAATTGCTTGAGCGCTATCATTTCATACCAAGACGCGAGAAATGCCCTTTAGTAATCGAAAATCTCACATTAATACAGTTATTGGCATGTAAACAAACATTACGTAAGACAAAATGCTTGCATATCGACATGACGTGCTCCACAGGCACCTGATTGCATTAGGATTTCATCTAAAAGCTTGAACAAAAAAATTCTGACGTGTTACATTCACATGACTATCTCTATCCTCTGTATTAGTGGGCATACAAATTATTCTTTTGGAAGTTATTTTGCTATCTACATTTTAATCGAGATAAACCTTTTCGGAAATAATTCCATTAAACATTTATTTATAGATAAAGCGAACAGCGATAGTCAACTGCTTTAGAACTGGACGTTTTAAGCTGGCCTTAAAATTCCATGCTCCTTCCATGACATCACGAGAAACGACCCACAGGTCTTAAAAAGAATGGCCAAGTATTGAGCAATTTGAACCATTAATAAGGGATATCTCAGAAATGACTTTTACCACAAAACATTTATTTGAAATTGTGTGTTTTAATGTTTTGTGTAATATGTTTTCGTCTATGCCTTAACGTTCATCAGTTATACAAGATTAGGCAAAATTCCTTCCGAATGAAGAGGACTTCATAGATTACTCAATGAAAATCCAATATATACGCTTTTTGTCATGTAAATATCTTTAATATCCTGAACCTAAATACCAAGTTTGGTGTTTATCCGACTTTTCGTTTTGAGTTATGCTGTTCACACACACACACACACACACACACACACACACACACACACACACACACACACACACCAGAGAACAGAAATCTTCCAATGAGTTACGACCGTAAACCAGTCAGCGCTGTGTTAAGTGAACTACAGTCAGTAAATGTACACAAATAAGAAAATAAATGGAACAGCACTACGAAACTGGAAAATAACAAATTTCTTAAACGGGTAAGGGAAAATAAACACTTATTACATCCGATTTCAAATCAAAAAAGGTCTATTATGTACGTATTGAAACGTAGAACTATTGGTAGATCAACATTTATGTGAATGTAAAAAACTAGAAGGTGAATGACAATTATTTAAAAACAATATGATACACAAATACAGAAAGTGGACATTCAATAGTACGGAATTATAGACATGAATTTATCTCACATATTAATTCAGTAGGCTTAGACTCCAGAATGCCAAGAACAAATTTATATAAACTAAATCAGTAACAGATTTAAGCATATTCCAGAGTAAACAAAATAGAACATAAATAAAATTTGATGTCTTACACTCACAAGACATTCTCTACTTTTGTACAAACTATTTTTACAAACGCTTATTCTCCGTCTACCTCATGTTAATCGAGATAAACATTTACAGATGTTAATCTTATTGCTAATTTTGTTGTAGTTTCAAGAGGAATATAATGGGCTTAAAGCGATAGTCAAATCTTTTAAGAGCTGGTTGCTATGTGGAGCATTCCATTCTCTTTGTACCTTCAGGACAAAAAAGTATGAGAAAAAGTATAAGTATAGGAAAATTCAAATAAATAACAAGGAATATCTTGGAAATGGTTCACTACAAAAAAAAATGTATGTCACAAATTGTGTTTCAAGAGATCCATTTTTTGTAGTAAAATTTGTCTATCTTTTACGGTTATTTTAATCAAAATCGTTACAGCAATTTTTGAGAAAATAAAAATTTTCGAAAAATGTTCCATGTAAAGGGTAATCTGGGGTGGGGGATTTTTCTTGAAAATCTTCCTGAAAGATACTTAACCTAAATACCAACTTTGATATTTATCCGACTTTTCGTTTTTGAGTTATGCTGTTCATAGACATACAGTCACACACACGGACCTTTTTCTAAAAAGGCTTTTTTTATTCAGGGGCCTCAAAACATGTATTTCCGGTGAAATCTCGGTATCGAATTTTTGGGTGGAATACAATACTTCCCCTACTTACTATATGTAGTAGAGAAAGCAGTAAAAAAAATCTGATGTGTTACACTCACATGACTTTCTCTACTCTTGTACAATCTAATTTTACAAACGCCTATTCTCCATATGCTTCATGTTAATCGAGATATCGAGATGTCAATCTTATTGGTAATTTTCTTGTACATGCAAGGGAAATATGGTAGCTTTTAAGCGATAGTCAAATATTTTAACGCTGGTTGCTATGTGGCGCATTCCATTCTCTTTGCATGTCCAGGACATAAAAAACATGAATAACGAATTTGAGAAAAAGTATAAGTATTGTAAAATTTAAGGAAATAACAAGCAATATCTCGAAAACGGTTCACTCAATAAAAGAAATGTATATGACATAAGTTGTGTATTTTAACGCGATCTACATTTTTTGTGTAGTAAAATTTTGTCTATCTCTTATGGTTTACCAGTTATGCAAAAGCTGTTCACAATGAAGAATACTTTTGGAGACATTCCCAGAAAATTCGAGATATACATTTCATTTCTCATGACATTATCTTAAACATATGATATTTTCATCAAAATCGTTAGAGCCATTTTTGAGAAAATTAAAATTTTCGAAAAATCTTCCATGTAAAGGGTAATCTGGGGTGGGGGGATTTTCTTCAAAACCTTCGTGTCGCATCTCTGGAAGATACTGAACCTAAATACCAAGTTTGGTGCTTATCCGACTGTTCAGACACACACACACACACACACACACACACACACACACAGACACACACACGGACATGTTTCCAAGAATGCTTTTTTTAGATTCAGGAGGTCTCAAAACATGTATTTCCGGTGAAATCTCGGAATCGAATTTTTGGGTGGAATGCAATACTTCCCCTACTTACTACACGTAGTAGAGAAAGTAAAAATGAATAAGGTATTTGAGAAAAAGTTTAAGTATTGGAAAATTTAAGGAAATAACAAGCAATATCTCGAAAACGGTTCACTCAACAAAAGAAATGTATATGACATAAGTTGTGTATTTTAACGCGATCTACATTTTTTATGTAGTAAAATTTTGTCTATCTCTTATGGTTTACGAGTTATGCAAAAGGCGTTCACAATGAAGAATACTTTTGGAGACATTCCCAGAAAATTCGAGATATACATTTCATTTCTCATGACATTATCTTAAACATATGATATTTTCATCAAAATCGTTAGAGCCATTTTTGAGAAAATTAAAATTTTCGAAAAATGTTCCATGTAAAGGGTAGTCTGGAGTGGGGGGATTTTCTCGAAAACCTTCGTGTCGCATCTCTGGAAGATACTGAACCTAAATACCAAGTTTGGTGCTTATCCGACTGTTCGTTTTTGAGTTATGCTGTTCACACACACACACACACACACACACACACACACACACACACACACACAGACACACACACACACGGACATGTTTCCAAAAATGCTTTTTTTGGATTCAGGAGGTCTCAAAACATGTATTTCCGGTGAAATCTCGGTATCGAATTTTTGGGTGGAATGCAATACTTCCCCTACTTACTATACGTAGTAGAGAAAGTAAAAATGAATAAGGTATTTGAGAAAAAGTATAAGTATTGGAAAATTTAAGGAAATAACAAGCAATATCTCGAAAACGGTTCACTCAACAAAAGAAATGTATATGACATAAGTTGTGTATTTTAACGTGATCTACATTTTTTGTGTAGTAAAATTTTGTCTATCTCTTATGGTTTACGAGTTATGCAAAAGGCGTTCACAATGAAGAATACTTTTGGAGACATTCCCAGAAAATTCGAGATATACATTTCATTTCTCATGACATTATCTTAAACATATGATATTTTCATCAAAATCGTTAGAGCCATTTTTGAGAAAATTAAAATTTTCGAAAAATGTTCCATGTAAAGGGTAGTCTGGAGTGGGGGGATTTTCTTGAAAACCTTCGTGTCGCATCTCTGGAAGATACTGAATCTAAATACCAAGTTTGGTGCTTATCCGACCGTTCGTTTTTGAGTTATGCTGTTCACACACACACACACACACACGGACATGTTTCCAAAAATGCGTTTTTTGGATTCAAGAGATCTCAAAACATGTATTTCCGGTGAAATCTCGGTATCGAATTTTTGGGTGGAATGCAATACTTCCCCTACTTACTATACGTAGTAGAGAAAGTAACTAGAACATGCACGCAATATTAACTATAACAAGTAACCATAGAAATTACAAAACAATCAACCATAGTATAAGAATAACTTATGTACAGGTAACAGTGCATAATTTGTAACAGTGCATATGGTATTACCACTTTGTAATAGAGCATGCTGTAAACAAAGTACTATTCTTCTAAAACACACATACACAAACACACACTGCATTTTTTATTCAGGGCGCCTCAAAACATGGTTTTCGGGTGAAATCTCGGTATCGAATTTTTGGGTGAATACAATACCTTTTCTACCTACTATGTAGGTCATAGAGAAAGTAAAAATGCCATTTAAACGAACAGCCCTAGTGTTTCTGGATGTGAGAGAGGTGAGACAAAGTGTTAACGGTTTTGATTTGAACATCGTCATCTGATAATAGTGGCAAGGTAATTAAAATTTACTATGTCGACACTGAACGTTATATATAATGACCACTAGGTAATCATTCTTACCTACCTTCATTAAACCAAGAAATGCTTACATACAGACCAAACTTATACTTTCAGGGTTAAAATGGAATAAATTCAAAACTCTTTTCTTCTTTTTCCTTCTTTATTGGAATTAAACCTTTCAATATGAATTTAAGCAGTAAATTTGGAATTCCCAAGCGCCCCCTCATTTGTCTGCTAGCTCTGGTGGGCACATGGATATGGGCAGTGGCGGTTCATGAGTATACATTTTGGGTGTTCACAAAACGTTAGATTCGCATAACCCTGAAAATATGAAATAGCAAATGCTACAGAAAAGTTATGGTTAGAACAAATTGATACAACGGCTCCCAACAACAACAACAATAATAATAATATATATTCTCTGACGAAAGAAAGGGTTGTTTTGTGGCTTTTTATTGTTTTGAACATAAGTAAGCACTGTTTAGGGCAACAACGGAGTACGGTGTAAGTTTTGGCTACTCTCCATTTGCATTCTTTCGTAGGAAAATATTAATATTACTAATTTATTAGCACCCATCAAGTCTCATTTTCTGAATCAGAAAAGCGGCATACTTTCTTCTTCCTGTCCCTCCATACAGTCCACACAAACGTTAATCAATATAAATACACGTTACACCGCACTATAGGTACACGTTAAATAGGGAAAACTATACTACACGGCTGACACTATTTATAAACAAAATCCTTTTTTTTTAAAGTCGCGCAACTGACTCCATCACTCTAGGGTTGAAATCTTTAGTATCATAATATAATATATAGCTGATCCAGAAATCCATAATATATGTAGAAATTCGGCATTTCTATCCGTATAATTATAACATACACTCACATCAGATCTAAATTTCGCTCTACAGTGAGTGCATTGGTTTAACTTTTCAGTATGCTACCTCTAGCGGGATTTATGCCAAACTGAAAAGGAACGGGGGTTCCCAATTTCCCGCCATTCCACTCTCGCATGAATGAAACTTCTACAGTAGTGTGCTACCACCTAGTGATATTGATGTAAAGCTGTTGCTGAGAGGTGTATGGTAAAGACTAGTACACGTCTTCAAGTGTGCACGACTCATAGATATTTCCATCCTGAGGTAATTACGTCATACCAGTTGCGCATGCGCAAAAGCTCCTAAACGCGTGCACAAGCAAAGATGCGCTCGTGACCCTGTTGCCATGCCTCATCGAGTTTACTGGAGAAGCGCGGTAGATTCAAACGCCGTAGATTTTTAATTACCGCATCTATGTTACGTGTAATAGCATTCAGAGAACAGACAACCAATACATCCGCAAGGTGCAAAATTTAGGGTGTTCACGTGCTCTTACACAGCAGCCGCCACTGGATATACGAAGTAGACTTTCTTTATGTGGTAATTTCAAATAGATCACCCTCGGCGTGTTCCAGAGTTTCCTTTCCCTGTTTTCCCTATAGCAGCACTTATGTAAATCAGTAAAGTAAATTATAAACAATCCTTTAAGTTATCTACCAATGAAAACTTAATTTTGTGTATCACTCTAATTTTTATGCATCCAAAGTATGCGTAATGTCACGCGCCGTCCCTTGGTTCCACTCAGAGTGACAACAGTTAAGCGCTTGTGGTCAGGTATATTGGTATAATTATTCGTGTTTCGATAAGCATATCGTGAGTAGAACATAAAGAGTATATTATACTATATTAACAATACTTTTCTGTCCATGCAGCAGAGAAGGGATCTTGGTTTTTCTAGGTGCTTATTACTTTCTCTACTACGTATAGTAAGTACGGGAAGTATTGTATTCCATCCAAAAATTCGATACCGAGATTTCAACGGAAATACATGTTTTGAAACATGTTTTTTGGAAACATGTCCATGTGTGCGTCTGTATGTCTGAACAGCAGTACTCAGAAACGAACAGTCGGATAAACACCAAACTTGATATTTAGGTTCAGTATCTTCCAGAGATGCGACACGAAGGTTTTCAAGAAAATTCCCCCACGCCAGATTACCCTTTAAATGGAACATGTTTCGAAAATTTTAATTTTCCCAAAAATGGCTCTAACGATTTTGATTAAAGTATCGTATGTTTAAGATATTTTCATGACAAATGAAATGTATAACTCGAATTTTCTGGGAATGTCTCCAAAAGTATTCTTCATTGTGAACGACTTTTGCATAGCTGGTAAACCATAGGAGATAGACAAAATGTTAATACACAAAAAATATAGATCGGCGTTAAAATACGCAATTTATGTCATATAAATTTTGTTCGAGATATTGCTTGTTATTCCCTTAAATTTTCCAACACATACTTTTTCTCAAATGGGAATTCATTATTCATTTTTTGTCTTGGATATGCAAAGAGTATTAATCTGTGGCAAAGAGAATGGTGTTGCACCTAGCAACCAGCTATTAAGAGATATGTCTATGCTTAAAGGTTACTGTATTTCTATATTGCCCTTGCAAATACAAAACAAGGGGAAGTTAGTACGCCTTAAGCGATAGTCAAATATTTTTAGAACTGGTCGCTATGTGTAAAATGTAATTCTCTTTCATGTCAAAAGATCGTTCCTGGAAATGTTTATCTGGATTAATATGAAATAGATGGAGAATAAGAGTTTGTAAAAATAGTTTGTACAAGAGTAGAGAAAGTCATGCGAGTGTAACACATTAGATTTTTTTTTCTATTTTTTTGGGAGTTGAAATGGGCGATCTATATGAAAATAGCTCATAGAGAGGTAGGTGCTGTCTTTGTGTCTCTGTGTAAAATCTGTGTCTCTCTCTGGTATTATTACGGAGTTTTAGAGTCTTATACCATTTAGATGAAACGGAGAAATTCTATATCTGATACTACAATCCACAGAAGTGGCTTTTAACAAATGGAAAGCAAACGGAAAGAACTGAGTAGGATTACCAGCGCCTAGACGTACGAGTGGGTTTTCTGAAAAGCTTCTCGCCGCAAGCTTTCGCCTCAGTACCTTATTCGATAGCAGACAAAGAGGAAAATCTTGGAATTTCATAGCCGTCGTATCGAGTGCTTCATAAAGAATACTGGGTGAGTTAACGTTCATGGAGCCAAACAAAACTTAGTAATAAGCGTAAATAACAATTAGTACTCCGAAAAAAATTAATTTTGAAATCACTATCTATAACCATATCTATTTGTATCTTAATAATTCCTAGCAAATGTTAACATAATGATATACCATCTTTAAAAATATTTGATACATTCACATTACTTTCTTTACCCTATATCGTTTACTAATGGGTATGCAAACTATACTTATTTTTCTACCTACTTCATTTTAATCCGAATAAACTTTTGCAGAACTAGCTACATTACACATTCTATTATAGATATAAAGGGAACAACGACAGTCAAATGTTTAAGAACTGGACGCTATATGGTGGCCTTAAAATTCCATACTGTTTCCATGCCTGATGCAACTCAAAATCAACGGGACTTAAAAGGAATGACAAAGTATTGAACAAATCGAAGAATTAAAAACGAAAACTCGGAAATGAATGATGTCATAAAAATTTATTTGAAATAAATTGGTGTTTTAAAGAGATTACAGTTTTCGTTTATCGCTTAACGTTTGCCAGTGATACCGTAATTTTTACTGGAAGATATAAATAAATAATTAAATAAATAAATGATAGTAAGATAAAGAAATAATTGCAATAAACAATTTCCGCATATTAATACAATGTATAATGCAGAAGCTTGGGTTGGATTTGTCCGAAAAACTGGTCATTAGCGTGTCATGTTAACCAAACTCATTAGCGATAGCCAAAGTAGTGAACGTATTAACTTAAAGATTCTGGGAATTCAGTTAGGTTCTAAGCTCAGTACTTTTCTGGGTCATGTAGGCAGAATTCTGGAAAAGAGAAAGGCTTGGCTAAATTCTCTGTTAACAAAGTAACAGAGGCACAGGTAAGGATTAAGTATTGGCTGCGCGTGAATAATAACGTTGGTGAAGAGTAATGAAGTAGGCGGAGCTAAAGTTGATAAAGAGCGCTTCTCTGGTATCGGCACTGGTAGTGATTAACACTCTTTTCGAGCATACATTCGTCACTCGTGTTATTTAAGCGCCCAATGACGCACTAAGATTTCGCGGCTATTACGAGAGGTCTCGTCGGTAAGCATTTTAGCGACTCACGGCAAGATACACTATATATTTTATTGCGGAAACAGTCATTTCAAATTGTAAAATTGATACGGCAGAAGTTGGTACAATTACTCAATTGTTATGGTTTCGAGTGCTACGATTCACAACCAGTTCCATCCTTTATCTTCAAATGGTCGGCAACTCGCTTCAATAGCTCAGGAATTAGATAATATTAAATTTCTCAGTACATTTAAACTGGTGCTGTGCTTCACAACACATCCACGCATACCCTGAGTGAAAGGTCTCAAAGCTTACCACTGGAGTAGCTGGCGCACGAGACAACAGAACGAGCTACGAGATCACGGCTGCAGAATCAACAACGAAGCAGCTAAGGAAAACGGCTTCAAAAGTGACAACCATCGTTACTACTTCAAACTGGCGCCTCATTTTGATGCAAACTCTGCTTCAAACTGGCGATCATTGCGGGGCCGTGACGACCATCGTTACAGCTTCACCAGTTATACAAGATTATACATAATTCCTTCCGAATAAAGAGGACTTCACAGGCTATTCCCCGAAAATTCAAGATACTTATACCTGTTATTTGTCATATAAATATACTTAATAGCTATATGGTATTTTAATAAAAATCGTTAGAGCCAGTTTTTAGAAAATAAAAATTTTTGAAAAATGCCCCATGTAGACAAAGGGTAATCTGGGGTGGGGGATTTTCTTTAAAACCTTAGTGTCGCATCTCTGGAAGATACTGAACCTAAATACCAAGTTTGGTGCTTATCCGACTGTTCAGACACACACACACACACACACACACACACACACACACAGACACACACACGGACATGTTTCCAAGAATGCTTTTTTTAGATTCAGGAGGTCTCAAAACATGTATTTCCGGTGAAATCTCGGAATCGAATTTTTGGGTGGAATGCAATACTTCCCCTACTTACTACACGTAGTAGAGAAAGTAAAAATGAATAAGGTATTTGAGAAAAAGTTTAAGTATTGGAAAATTTAAGGAAATAACAAGCAATATCTCGAAAACGGTTCACTCAACAAAAGAAATGTATATGACATAAGTTGTGTATTTTAACGCGATCTACATTTTTTATGTAGTAAAATTTTGTCTATCTCTTATGGTTTACGAGTTATGCAAAAGGCGTTCACAATGAAGAATACTTTTGGAGACATTCCCAGAAAATTCGAGATATACATTTCATTTCTCATGACATTATCTTAAACATATGATATTTTCATCAAAATCGTTAGAGCCATTTTTGAGAAAATTAAAATTTTCGAAAAATGTTCCATGTAAAGGGTAGTCTGGAGTGGGGGGATTTTCTCGAAAACCTTCGTGTCGCATCTCTGGAAGATACTGAACCTAAATACCAAGTTTGGTGCTTATCCGACTGTTCGTTTTTGAGTTATGCTGTTCACACACACACACACACACACACACACACACACACAGACACACACACACACACGGACATGTTTCCAAAAATGCTTTTTTTGGATTCAGGAGGTCTCAAAACATGTATTTCCGGTGAAATCTCGGTATCGAATTTTTGGGTGGAATGCAATACTTCCCCTACTTACTATACGTAGTAGAGAAAGTAAAAATGAATAAGGTATTTGAGAAAAAGTATAAGTATTGGAAAATTTAAGGAAATAACAAGCAATATCTCGAAAACGGTTCACTCAACAAAAGAAATGTATATGACATAAGTTGTGTATTTTAACGTGATCTACATTTTTTGTGTAGTAAAATTTTGTCTATCTCTTATGGTTTACGAGTTATGCAAAAGGCGTTCACAATGAAGAATACTTTTGGAGACATTCCCAGAAAATTCGAGATATACATTTCATTTCTCATGACATTATCTTAAACATATGATATTTTCATCAAAATCGTTAGAGCCATTTTTGAGAAAATTAAAATTTTCGAAAAATGTTCCATGTAAAGGGTAGTCTGGAGTGGGGGGATTTTCTTGAAAACCTTCGTGTCGCATCTCTGGAAGATACTGAATCTAAATACCAAGTTTGGTGCTTATCCGACCGTTCGTTTTTGAGTTATGCTGTTCACACACACACACACACACACGGACATGTTTCCAAAAATGCGTTTTTTGGATTCAAGAGATCTCAAAACATGTATTTCCGGTGAAATCTCGGTATCGAATTTTTGGGTGGAATGCAATACTTCCCCTACTTACTATACGTAGTAGAGAAAGTAACTAGAACATGCACGCAATATTAACTATAACAAGTAACCATAGAAATTACAAAACAATCAACCATAGTATAAGAATAACTTATGTACAGGTAACAGTGCATAATTTGTAACAGTGCATATGGTATTACCACTTTGTAATAGAGCATGCTGTAAACAAAGTACTATTCTTCTAAAACACACATACACAAACACACACTGCATTTTTTATTCAGGGCGCCTCAAAACATGGTTTTCGGGTGAAATCTCGGTATCGAATTTTTGGGTGAATACAATACCTTTTCTACCTACTATGTAGGTCATAGAGAAAGTAAAAATGCCATTTAAACGAACAGCCCTAGTGTTTCTGGATGTGAGAGAGGTGAGACAAAGTGTTAACGGTTTTGATTTGAACATCGTCATCTGATAATAGTGGCAAGGTAATTAAAATTTACTATGTCGACACTGAACGTTATATATAATGACCACTAGGTAATCATTCTTACCTACCTTCATTAAACCAAGAAATGCTTACATACAGACCAAACTTATACTTTCAGGGTTAAAATGGAATAAATTCAAAACTCTTTTCTTCTTTTTCCTTCTTTATTGGAATTAAACCTTTCAATATGAATTTAAGCAGTAAATTTGGAATTCCCAAGCGCCCCCTCATTTGTCTGCTAGCTCTGGTGGGCACATGGATATGGGCAGTGGCGGTTCATGAGTATACATTTTGGGTGTTCACAAAACGTTAGATTCGCATAACCCTGAAAATATGAAATAGCAAATGCTACAGAAAAGTTATGGTTAGAACAAATTGATACAACGGCTCCCAACAACAACAACAATAATAATAATATATATTCTCTGACGAAAGAAAGGGTTGTTTTGTGGCTTTTTATTGTTTTGAACATAAGTAAGCACTGTTTAGGGCAACAACGGAGTACGGTGTAAGTTTTGGCTACTCTCCATTTGCATTCTTTCGTAGGAAAATATTAATATTACTAATTTATTAGCACCCATCAAGTCTCATTTTCTGAATCAGAAAAGCGGCATACTTTCTTCTTCCTGTCCCTCCATACAGTCCACACAAACGTTAATCAATATAAATACACGTTACACCGCACTATAGGTACACGTTAAATAGGGAAAACTATACTACACGGCTGACACTATTTATAAACAAAATCCTTTTTTTTTAAAGTCGCGCAACTGACTCCATCACTCTAGGGTTGAAATCTTTAGTATCATAATATAATATATAACTGATCCAGAAATCCATAATATATGTAGAAATTCGGCATTTCTATCCGTATAATTATAACATACACTCACATCAGATCTAAATTTCGCTCTACAGTGAGTGCATTGGTTTAACTTTTCAGTATGCTACCTCTAGCGGGATTTATGCCAAACTGAAAAGGAACGGGGGTTCCCAATTTCCCGCCATTCCACTCTCGCATGAATGAAACTTCTACAGTAGTGTGCTACCACCTAGTGATATTGATGTAAAGCTGTTGCTGAGAGGTGTATGGTAAAGACTAGTACACGTCTTCAAGTGTGCACGACTCATAGATATTTCCATCCTGAGGTAATTACGTCATACCAGTTGCGCATGCGCAAAAGCTCCTAAACGCGTGCACAAGCAAAGATGCGCTCGTGACCCTGTTGCCATGCCTCATCGAGTTTACTGGAGAAGCGCGGTAGATTCAAACGCCGTAGATTTTTAATTACCGCATCTATGTTACGTGTAATAGCATTCAGAGAACAGACAACCAATACATCCGCAAGGTGCAAAATTTAGGGTGTTCACGTGCTCTTACACAGCAGCCGCCACTGGATATACGAAGTAGACTTTCTTTATGTGGTAATTTCAAATAGATCACCCTCGGCGTGTTCCAGAGTTTCCCTTCCCTGTTTTCCCTATAGCAGTACTTATGTAAATCAGTAAAGTAAATCATAAACACACCTTTAAGTTATCTACCAATGAAAACTTAATTTTGTGTATCACTCTAATTTTTATGCATCCAAAGTATGCGTAATGTCACGCGCCGTCCCTTGGTTCCACTCAGAGTGACAACAGTTAAGCGCTTGTGGTCAGGTATATTGGTATAATTATTCGTGTTTCGATAAGCATATCATGAGTAGAAACATAAAGAGTATATTATGCTATATTAACAATACTTTTCTGTCCATGCAGCAGAGAAGGGATCTTGGTTTTTCTAGGTGCTTATTACTTTCTCTACTACGTATAGTAAGTAGGGGAAGTATTGTATTCCACCCAAAAATTCAATACCGAGATTTCACCAGAAATATATGTTTTGAGACCCCCTGAATCCAAAAAAAGCATTTTTTTGAAACATGTCCATGTGTGCCTCTGTATGTCTGAACAGCAGTACTCAGAAACGAACAGTCGGATAAACATCAAACTTGATATTTAGGTTCAGTATCTTCCAGAGACACGAAGGTTTTCAAGAAAATTCCCCACCCCAGATTACCCTTTAAATGGAACATGTTTCGAAAATTTTAATTTTCCCAAAAAATGGCTCTAACGATTTTGATTAAAATATCGTATGTTTAAGATATTTTCATGACAAATGAAATGTATAACTCGAATTTTCTGGGAATGTCTCCAAAGTATTCTTCATTGTGAACGACTTTTGCATAGCTGGTAAACCATAGGAGATAGACAAAATGTTAATACACAAAAAATATAGATCGCGTTTAAATACGCAATTTATGTCATATACATTTTTTTCTTAAGTGAACCATTTTCGAGATATTGCTTGTTATTCCCTTAAATTTTCCAACACATACTTTTTCTCAAATGGGAATTCGTTATTCATTTTTTTGTCTTGGATATGCAAAGAGTATTAATCTGTGGCAAAGAGAATGGTGTTGCACCTAGCAACCAGCTATTAAGAGATATGTGTATGCTTAAAGGCTACTGTATTTCTATATTGCCCTTGCAAATACAAAACAAGGGGAAGTTAGTACGCCTTAAGCGATAGTCAAATATTTTTAGAACTGGTCGCTATGTGTAAAATGTAATTCTCTTTGCATGTCAAAAGATCGTTACTGGAAATGTTTATCTCGATTAATATGAAATAGATGGAGAATAAGAGTTTGTAAAAATAGTTTGTACAAGAGTAGAGAAAGTCATGCGAGTGTAACCCATTAGATTTTTTTTCTATTTTTTTGGGAGTTGAAATGGGCGATCTATATGAAAATAGCTCATAGAGAGGTAGGTGCTGTCTTTGTGTCTCTGTGTAAAATCTGTGTCTCTCTCTGGTATTATTACGGAGTTTTAGAGTCTTATACCATTTAGATGAAACGGAGAAATTCTATATCTGATACTACAATCCACAGAAGTGGCTTTTAACAAATGGAAAGCAAACGGAAAGAACTGAGTAGGATTACCAGCGCCTAGACGTACGAGTGGGTTTTCTGAAAAGCTTCTCGCCGCAAGCTTTCGCCTCAGTACCTTATTCGATAGCAGACAAAGAGGAAAATCTTGGAATTTCATAGCCGTTGTATCGAGTGCTTCATAAAGAATACTGGGCGAGTTAACGTTCATGGAGCCAAACAAAACTTAGTAATAGGCGTAAATAAGAATTAGTACTCCGAAAAAAATTAATTTTGAAATCACTATCTATAACCATATCTATTTGTATCTTAATAATTCCTAGCAAATGTTAACATAATCATATACCAGCTTTAAAAATATTTGATACATTCACATTACTTTCTTTACCCTACATCGTTTACTAATGGGTATGCAAACTATACTTATTTTTCTACCTACTTCACTTTAATCCGAATAAAGTTTTGCAGAACTAGCTATATTACACATTTTATTTAGATACAAAGAGAACAGCGATAGTCAAATGTTTAAGAACTGGAGGCTATACGCTGGCCTTAAAATTCCATACTGTTTCCATGCAATCGCCACACACAACTTAAAATCGTTGGGACTTAAAAGGAATGACAAAGTATTGAACAAATCGAAGAATTAATAACGGATAACTCGGAAATGGATGATGCAATAAATTTTTTTTTTGAAATAAATTGTGTGTTTTAAAGAGATTACAGTTTTCGTCAATCGCTTAACGTTTACCAGTGATGCCGTAATTTTTACTGGAAGATATAAATAAATAATTAAATAAATAAATGATAGTAAGATAAAGAAATAATTGCAATAAACAATTCCCAGATATTAAATCAATGTATAATGCAAAAGCTTGGGTTGGATTTGTCCGAAAAACTGGTCATTAGCGTGTCATGTTAACCAAATTCATTAGTGACAGCCAAAGTAGCGAACGCATTAACTTAAAGATTCTGGGAATTCAGTTAGGTTATAAGCTCAGTACTTTGCAGGGTCATGTAGGCAGAATTCTGGAAAAGAGAAAGGCTTGGCTAAATTCTCTGTTAACAAAGTAACACAGGCACAGGTAAGAATTAAGTATTGACTGCGCGTGAATAATAACGTTGGTGAAGAGTAATGAAGTAGGCGGAGCTAAAGTTGATAAAGAGCGCTTCTCTGGTATCGGCACTGGTAGTGATTAACACTCTTTTCGAGCATACATTCGTCACTCGTGTTATTTAAGCGCGCAGTGACGCACTAAGATTTCGCGGCTATTGCGAGAGGTCTCGTCGGTAAGCATTTTAGCGACTCACGGCAAGATACACTATATATTTTATTGCGGAAACAGTCATTTCAAATTGTAAAATTGATACGGCAGAAGTTGGTACAATTACTCAATTGTTATGGTTTCGAGTGCTACGATTCACAACCAGTTCCATCCTCTATCTTCAAATAGTCGGCAACTCGCTTCAATAGCTCAGGAATTAGATAACATTAAATTTCTCAGTAAATTTAAACTTGTGCTGTGCTTTACAATACATCCACGCATACCCTGAGTGAAAGGTCTCACAGCTTACCACTGGAGTAGCTGGCGCACGAGACAACAGAACGAGCTACGAGATCACGGCTGCAGAATCAACAACGAAGCAGCTAAGGTAAACGGCTTCAAAAGTGACAACCATCGTTACTACTTCAAACTGGCGCCTCATTTTGATGCAAACTCTGCTTCAAACTGGCGATCATTGCGGGGCCGTGACGACCATCGTTACAGCTTCACCAGTTATACAAGATTATACATAATTCCTTCCGAATAAAGAGGACTTCACAGGCTATTCCCCGAAAATTCAAGATACTTATACCTGTTATTTGTCATATAAATATACTTAATAGCTATATGGTATATTAATAAAAATCGTTAGAGCCAGTTTTTAGAAAATAAAAATTTTTGAAAAATGCCCCATGTAGACAAAGGGTAATCTGGGGTGGGGGATTTTCTTTAAAACCTTAGTGTCGCATCTCTGGAAGATACTGCGCCTAAATGCCAAGTTTGGTATTTATCCGACTTTTCGTTTTTGAGTTATGTTGTTCACATACACACACCACATATTTCCAATGAAAGTTCGACATCGAATTTTTGGGTGAAATACAATGGTTCCACTGCTTACTATACATAGCAGAGAATGCTATATATTCACAATAATATAAAATCAACTAATTTCTGGTAAATAGTTTTGTGCATGTTCCCTTCCTCTTACAAAACCTTCTTTTTTTATATATTTTTTTTTTTTTTTACTTTCTCTACTACGTATAGTAAGTAGGGAAAGTATTGTATTCCACCCAAAAATTCGATACCGATATTTCACCGCAAATATATGTTTTGAGACACACTGAATCCAAAACAAAAAAAGCATTTTGGAAACATGTCCGTGTGTGTGTCTGTGAACAGCATAACTCAGAAACGAACAGTCGGATAAACACCAAACTTGGTATTTAGGTTCAGTATCTTCGAGAGATGCGACACGAAGTTTTTAAAGAAAATCCCCCACCCCAGATTACCCTTTACATGGAACAGTTTTCGAAAATTTTAATTTTCTCAAAATGGCTCTAACGATTTTTATTAAAATATCATATGTTTAAGATATTTTCATGACAAATGAAATGTATATCTCGAATTTTCTGGGAATGTCCCCAAAAGTATTCTCCATTGTGAACGACTTTTGTATAATTGATAAACCATAAGAGATAGACAAAATGTTACTATCCAGAAGTGTAGATCGCGTTAAAATACACAATTTATGTCATGTACATTTTTTCTGTAGAGTGAACCATTTTCGAGATATTGCTTGTTATTCCCTTAAATTTTTCAATACTTATTTTCTCAAATGGGAATTCGTTATTCATTTTTTTTGTCTTGGATATGCAAAGAGTATTAATCTGTGACAAAGAGAATGGTGCTGGATCTAGCAAATACAAAAACAAGGGGAACATAGTACGCCTTAAGCGATAATCAAAACTTTTAGAACTGGTCGTTATGTGTAAAATGTAATTCTCTTTGCATGTCAAAAGATCGTTTCTGCAAATATTTATCTCGATTAATAAGAAATAGATGGAGAATAAGAGTTTGTAAAGATAGTTTGTACAAGAGCAGAGAAATTCATGTGAGTGTAACACATCAGATTTTTTTTATTTATTTTGTTTCTTGCCGAATACTCTCTCTCTCTCTCTCTGCCTTTAATATACGTTGTTCTTATGATGATGTAAGGATTTCTTATTTCCAAATGTATTATTATTATTATTATTATTATTATTATTAGTTTTCTTTCAATTCATACTCTGTGCTCTGAAAACCCTTGGGACCTTCTTTACCAAAATATCCTGCACTCACAATAAAGGTTCAAACTAATTTACCAGCGAATACAATTCTAGGTCTATGACAACGCGCACGTATTTGTTGAAATACTGTTGGATATTACCTGTGAAGCATGAGCCCGTTGTTCTGAGGAGTAGGATTTAGCCACTCACCTGGAAAGAAAAAAATGTAATTGTTAGTTCTGGTAGAAGCCTTACTTACTATAATATTAATAATAATTAATGCTTGCCTCGGCTGCGTCAGTATTATTGTTAGAGACATGGATTTCTTTGCAATGCGTTGTGCGGCTGAAGCATGTAGGTCTACACATATTATAATTTTTTATTTCACTACATTTATTAATCCTTGACACAATTTAAATAACACTTCACCAACATAGAGAGCTGTGAGATTCTTTTATTAATTACTTGCACTTTTTAAACGTGTAAACTATTTTCGTCTCACACGAATACGTATTAAATTTCTCGAGGATGTGTCTCGCGTCCGGTTAGAAACACTGTCTACAACCAACGCGTCCATTTATGAGCGCTGTCTACAAGCAACTGAACTGATTTCTACCGCCTAAATTTATAAAATTTGCCCTATTTCTGTTTCTGATTGGCTAACCCTAGTCCAATAGAATACCTTCATTTAACTACAGCTTTTTCTGGTTGTTGATTGGCTATTTTATAAACTGTCACAAAAATTACATTATTGCTTCCAAGAATCACCAGTAGTATTATTAAACCTTCTTACTCATTATTACCTCAAGGGTACCTCATTGTTAGCAACTTTTGACCTATTTCTCACAGCTACTACATTATTAAATTACGTAATACATTTAGATAACATTATTGAACATGTATACAATAATATAAGCATATACAATGACTGTTACATAATTTTACAAATTATTACATACACATATTGTTTTAAGGCGGGCTGTTATTGAATTTACATATTATATAATTAGACTGAAATTATTTAAGTGTTAAAAATACTGCCTCAATTCTTCGACCGGAAGCTCACCTGGATTCCTCACCTTAAACGCCTCAAAGCCGACTGAGGCCGACTCAATATGCTGAAAGTATTATCAGCAAGATCATGGGGAGCCGGCTTAAGTGTGTTACTACGCACTTACAACCATACAACCTAAACTGGACTACGGATCTATAGTTTACAATTCAGCAAGTACCACAGGTCTTAAAATGCTAGATTCAACCTAGTCTTCGACATTAAGAATTGCTTTAGGAGCCTTTCACACCAGTCCCATAGAAAGCTAAAAATTGAAGCCAACGTACCTCCGCTGCAAATTAGAAGAAAAATCTCTAGTCTATCACGAGACATTATTTTTAACACTTAAATGATTTTAGTCAAATTATATAATATAAATTCAATAACAGCCCACCTTAAAGCAATATGTGTATGTAACGATCTATAAAAAGCGTATATTACAGTCATTATATATGTTTATATTATTGTATACATGTTCAATAATGTTATCTGAGTGTATTACATAATTTAATAATGTAGGAGCGGTTAGAATAATAGGTTAAAAGTTGCTAACAATTAGGTAACTTTGAGGCAATAATGAGTAAGAATGTTTAATAATGCTACTAGTCATTATTGGAGCAACAATGTAAATTTTGACACAGTTTATAAAATAGCCAATCAACAACCAGAAAAAAGCTTAAGTTAAATGAAAGTATTCTATTGGATTAGGAATACAATCAGAGACTTGAAATACAGACATTTACAAATGTGGCGGTAGAAAACAAGTCAGTTGCTTGTAGACAGCGCTCATAACTGGACGCGTTGGTTGTAGACAGTGTTTCTAATCGGACGCGAAATGCGTCCTCGAGAAATTTAATACGTATTCAGTGTGAGATGAAAATATTTTACGTGTTAAAAAGGGCAAGTAATTAATTAAAAAATCTCACAGCTCTCTCTCTCTCTCTCTCTCTCTCTCTCTCTCTCTCTATATATATATATATATATATATATATATATCTATATATAGATATATATCTATATATATCAGCGAAGTGTTATTTAAGCATTAATAAAAGGAGTGAACTAAAATTATAATCTGTGTAAGCCTACATTCTTCAGTCGCACCACAACCCTGCAAAGAGAAAAATGTCTCCAACAATAATACTGACGCAGTCGAGGCAAATATGAATATATAATATTTAAAGAAACAGTCAAATTACAAAGTTAATATTTTTAAATTTGGGACGAAGGCTACCGGGTAACATACATGGTTACAACTACTTCAAGTACGGCTCCCCAACAGTGAAATACAATACAACACCTACAAATTGGCTTTCCATACGTGAAGCATAAATCTATCTTCAAATAACAACGTAAAAATAACAATACAACAAACCATCTATCTTCAAATTGGCTCCCAAAGCGTGGGGCAAATAACAATACAACAAACCTAATATTTCAATCATACGCAACACATACTGCAACGAAGCCATCATCTCTAGTCCACTCTTATATATTTCCCATCAACATAGAGAATGCCACGGATTCAGCGCAACACAGAGAACTATGTACAACACAGAGATAGATGTGACATCCCCAACAGCCTACCAGCACAACAAAGAACTTTAAACTTTATGAAAGCGACAAATTTGTGTAACAATGTGTAACACACCTATCTAGAGAATTTAATGTCGTATGTACTATTACTGTTTAAAATACTGTATTGTTTTCTCTACTACGTATAGTAAGTAGGGGAAGTATTGTATTCCACCCAAAAATTCTATACCGAGATTTCACAGGAAATGCATGTTTTGAGACACCATGAATCCAAAAAAAGTATTTTTGGAAACATGTCCGTGTGTGTCTGTGTGTCTGTGAACAGCATAACTCAGAAACGAACAGTCGGATAAACAACAAACTTGGTATTTAGGTTCAGTATCTTCCAGAGATACGACAGGATGGTTTTCAAGAAAATCCCGCATCCCAGATTATCCTTTACATGGAACATGTTTCGAAAATGTTAATTTTCTCAAAAATGGCTCTAACGATTGTGATTAAAATATCATATGTTTAAGATATTTTTATGACAAATAAAATGTATATCTCGAATATTCTTCATTGTGAACGACTTTTGCATAACTGGTAAACCATAAGAGATAGACAAAATTTTACTACACAAAAAATGTAGATCGCGTTAAAATACACAATTTATATCATATACATTTTTTTTGTTGTTGAGTGAACCATTTTCGAGATATTGCTTGTTCTTTCCTTAAATTTTCCAATACTTGTACTTTTTGTCAAATTCGTTATTCATTTTTTTTGTCCTGGTAATGAAAAAAAAATGGAATACTCCACATAGCAACCAGCTCTTAAAATATTTGACTATCGCTTAAAGCCTAGCAATTCCCCTTGCATCTACAAGAAAATTAGCAATAAGATTAACATCTCGATTAACATGAAGCATATGGAGAATAAGCGTTTGTAAAAATAGTTTGTACAAGAGTAGAGAAAGTCATGTGAGTGTAACACGTCAGATTTTTTATTGTAATCATGTTCTGTACTCTAAAGTAGTCGCCATATGACTAAAGTTGAAGCGACAATAAAGAATATACAATAATAAGAAACAGGGTTTAACATTGTGTTAAATCTTCTCAAATAGTGTCAGTTTTCCATTTGTCTGCCTACTAGGTACCCAAGGCCTGAAAAGTAATATAGGCATTTTTCATTGCAAGTGTGGTCTATGTTGAGTTTATTCCTTCGACCACCGCGGCGCTTATAGATGGCGTCATCAAGGAGTAGAGTGTACCTACCATATTTAGCTTTGCGTTTACCTTGAGGATGCCACATCACCTTTAAGGGTTATGCGAGCAGTTGTGAAGCAGCTCAACCTGGCACAATTTTAACTCTATTTCGTGGTTTATGGTTCAAATACTTAGTAAGCAACTGTCAGAATGATTAGGATAGCTGCTTGAAGGTTCAACTATACATACCTACCGTTTGTCACATTATTTCTCGAAATTCCCAGTGAAGAAGAATTAAACGTACAAACGGTTATCCAGTAATTGGCTGCTCTTAATATGCGAATACTTCAAACGTTTCATGGTTTCTTTTGGGATCTCTGACTTTCCCAATTATATATACCTACCTACAGGGAGAGCCAAAAAACTATGAACCGGCTGGCGGTGTTTTTCCTGTCCACGTCTTCGGCGTTCGTTGCTGTCTGCCGCTATCATAGAAAGGCGCGGATGAAACCATACAACATTTTTAAAACTACTTTTAAAGACTTTACTTACCAACTTTACGAAAGGAGATGCTGAAACTGGCCATCGTTGAGGCCGTATTTTTAACACTAAAATGATTTCAGTCTAATTATATAATATACAAATTAAATAACCGCCTGCCTTAAAGCAATATGTGCATGTAACAATATATAAAAAGTATATATATAAAACAGTCATTATATATGTTTGTATTATTGTATCCATGTGTAATAATGTTATGTGAATATATTACGCAATTTAATAATGTAGGAGCTGTGAACATATAGGTTAAAAGTTGCTAACAATGAGGTAACCTTGAGGCAATAATGAGTTTGAGAGTTTAAATGCTACTTGTGATTCTTGGAAGCAACAATGTAATTTTAGTGACAGTTTATAAAAATAGCCAATCAACAACCAGAAAAAAGTTTTAGTTAAACGAAGGTATTCTATTGGATTAGGAATAGCTAATCAGAGACTTGAAATACAGAAATTTACAAATTTAGACACTAGAAATCAGTTCAGTTCATTGCAGACAGCGTTACTAACCAGACGCAAAAAGTCCTCAAGAAATTTAATACGTATTCGTGTGAGACGAAAATAGTTTTACGTGTTAAAAAGCGCAAGTAATTAATTAAAGAATCTCACAGCTCTCTATATCAGTGAAGTATTATTTAAATCGTGTCAAGTATTAATAAAAGAAGTGAAGTAAAATTATAATCTGTGTAAGCCTACATTCTTGTCGCACCACAACCCTGCTAAGAGAAACGTGTCTGTAAATAATACTGACGCAGCTATGACAAACATAAATATATAATATTTAAAGAAACAGTTAAATTACAAAGATAATATTTTTTTTTAAACTTGGGGCAAAGTTCACCGGAAACTGTTTACTATACGTGCGGTTGCAACTACTACAAGTTCGGCTCCCCAACAGTTGAAATACGATACAACTCCTTCTAAAATACTCTTTTCTCAAATTGGATTCCATACGTGGGGCAAGCAACGTAAAGACAATTAACGTTTCTCATCGTTGTGGTCTATACAAAATATCCGCGAGGAAATTGCCAGCATTTCTCAACGTGAACTACGGCGAGTGATGGATAGTTTCCTAAAGAGGTGCCAAAAATGTATGGACAACGACAGTGGCCAGTTTCAGCATCTCCTTTCACAAAGTTGGTAAATAAAACCTTTAAAAATAGTTTTAAAAATGTGGAATGATTTCATCTGCCCCTTTCTATGATAGCGGCAGATGGCAACGAGCGCCGAGGACGCGGACAGGAAAAACACCGCGCAGCCGGTTCGTAGTTTTTTGGCACACTCTGTATATCATATGTGCTTCCGCGGTTGTGCTTTACTTGCACTAACAGCAGCGTAAGTGTATTTTGAAATATGATCCTAAAGCTTGATATAGTATCGCCAGAATTTGCTGTTTTAGGCCCCTGAATTATTACAGTAAACAAAGAGCGAGAGGAAGGGAAGAGAGAAGTTTCCTTCCAAATAAACAGCGTTATAGCTGTTTTCTTGTGCTTCATGCAAAAAGTTGTGCTAAAATGGATCTCAATAGTAATTCAAAAGGACATACAAAACCTCGCGAGGAACGAATTCTTAAGCGTAAATGTTCTAAAAGTGGCATATATCTTAAGTTTTCTGCAACATTCGAATTGTGCCTCCTCACTGTTGTTTAATTTGTATTAACCTGAAAGACTATAAAATATAGATAAAACATCATCAGGAAGCATTTAAATATCTAAAATAAACGAGGAGTTTTTCAAAGTAAGGTACCTTTTGCAATAAAGTACGAACTACTAAATATTTTTCGTTTATTCTTACTTTCTCTACTACGTATAGCAAGTAGGGGAAATATTGCGCTCCACCCCAAAAATTCGATGTCGATATTTCACCGGAAATGCATGATTAGAAGCCCCTGAATAAAAAAAACATTTTTAGAAAAAGGTCCGCGTGTGTGTCTGTGAACAGCATAACTGAAAAACGAAAAGTCGGATACATACCAAACTTGGTGTTTAGGTTCAGTATCTTTCAAAGATGCGATCCGAAGATTTTCAAGAAAATTCCCCACCCCAGACTACCCTTTACATGGAAAATTTTTCGGATATTTTTATTTTCTCAAAAATAGCTCTAACGATTTGGATTAAAATATCATATGTTTAAGATACTTTCATGGCAAGTGAAATGTATATCTTGAATTTTCCGGGAATTCCTCCAAAAGTCCTCTTGATTCTAAATGAATTTTGCATAACTAGCAAACCGTAAGGGATAGACAAAACGTTACTACACAAAAAATGTAGATCCCATTAAAACACACAATTTATGTCATAAACATTTTTTGTCGAGTGTATTATTTTCGAGATATTCATTGTTGTTTGTTGAATTTTTCAATACTTGTACGTTTTCTCAAATGGAAATCTGTTGGTACTTTTTATGTCCTGGACATGTAAAGAGGATGGAATGCGCCACATAGCAACCAGCTCTTAAAAGATTCGACTATCGCTTAAAGCCTACCCTATTCCCCTTGCACCTACAAGAATATTAGCAATTAGATAGTTTCTGCAAATTTTTATATCGACTAACATGAAGCAAATGGAGAATAAATGTTTTTAAAAATAGTTTGTACAAGAGTAGAGAGACAGCCTGAGAAGGTTACATTCCACCCAAAAATTAATACCGAGATTTCACCGGAAATACATGTCTGAACAGCATAACTCAAAAACGAAAAGTCGGATAAATACTAAAATTGGTTTTTAAGTTCAGTATTTTCCACAGATGCGACGAGAATTTTCAAAAGAATCCCCTACTTCAAACTACCCTTTACGGGGAAGACTTTTAATTTTTTGTATTTTCTAAAAAGGGCTCTTAAAATTTTTTAATAAAACACATACGCTTTGAAGATATTTGCATGACGAATAATAAAATGCATGTCTTGAATTTTCTCGGAATACCCCTTGAAGGTATTCTTCATTCGGAGAGAATTTTGTATAGGCTTGTATAGGTAGGCATACCTAATTGGTAAACTTAAGCGATAGACAAAAACATACCACGCAAGAAATGTAGATCTATTTAAAACGCACAATTTATTTCAAAAAGTTTTTTGTGGCATCAGCCATTTCCGAGATATCCGTTTTTAATCGTTCGATTTGTTCAATATTTTCATTCTTTTTTAAGTCCAATCGATTTTCAGTTGTTTCTCGTGAAGTCATGGAAAGAGTATGGAATTTTAAGACCAGCGTATAGCGTTCATTTCTTAAACATTTGACTATCGCTGTTCCTTTTGTATCTAAAACGAAATGGTAATGTAGCTATTTCTGCAAAGGTTTAACTCGATTAAAATGAAGAAAAATAAGCTTTCGCAGAATAATTTTTATACCCGTTTATAGATTATAGAGGATAGAAAAATAATACAACTGCCATTTTGTACTGGAAATTACGCACTACTTCACAGAAAGAAAGTTATAACTTCTACACACCTCGGGGCAAAGAAATAGATTTCAATTATCTTTAACGGGAAAACTTAATCTACAAATTGGTACGACTTCTAAATATGGTAGCGTCCATACGTCCAAGAAATGTATTTTTTTTCTTTGTAATACTATATGTCCGTTTTTCTCTCCTTTTTTAATTCGAACAGCGTTTTCACTGAAATATTTTCTAGTAAAAATGCTCCCTTTTCACAGAAACTATTGAAAATACTAAAATGAAATTTTGAAATGATTAAAAATAACATTTCAATTCTGTTATTTGTCTATTTTGGTGTTATAAAACTGATTAGTTATATTTTTTAAAAAATATCTGATGTGATACATTCACATGACTTTCTCTACCCTCTATCGTTTATTAGTGAGCATACAAACTTATCTTAATAAAGCTTATTTTTATATCTACTTCATTTTAATCCAAATAAACTTTGTAGAAATAGCTACATTGCACATTTCGTTAGGATACAAAGGGAACAGCGATAGTCAAATGTTTAATGTTTAATGTTCTTAAAATTCCACAGTGCTTCAATGGAATCGGGAGAAACAACTCAAGGTTGACAGGTCTTTAAGGAATGGAATTTCCAAAAGTAATATTTTATTTTAAACTTTCCTTTGATAGTTTCTATTTATTATTAAGATAAGTATTGAACAACTCGAACCATTAATAACGGATATCTCGGAAATGCCTCATGCAACAACAACAAAAAAGTTAATTGAAATAAACTGTGTTTTGTAAAGAGATTACATTTCTTGTGTAGTATGTTATCAACCTATCGCTTAATGTTGCCAAATTATACAAAATTCCCTACGAATGAGCATCACTTGACCGGCTATTCCAAGAAAATTAAAGATATACATTTTATTTATCATGTAAATATCTTTTAATGTATCTACAGTGTTTCAATCAAAATCGTTAGGCTCTTTCAGCAAATGAAAAATTTCGAAAAATCGGCCATGCAAAGCGAAACACACGCGCGCACGCGGACCATTTTGTAAGAATGCTTTTCTTGGATTCAGGGGGTCTCCATTATGTATTTCCGTTGAAATCTCGGTATCGAATTTTTGGGTGGAATGCAATGGATACCTTCTCTACCTACAGAGTGAGCCAAAAGACTCCGAACCGCCTGCGCGGTGTTTTTCCTGTCCGCGTCCTCGCCACTCGTTGCTTTCTGCCGCTAACAGAGAAAAGCGCGGATGAAACCATACAACATTTTTAAAACTACTTTTAAAGGCTTTACTTACCAACTTTACAAAAGGAGATACAGAAACTGGCCAAGTCTTCCAAGGGTGTGTAGGTTTGTCTTGTACACTTTATGTTTTATCCCAGAGGGGTATTTTATGAACAATATTACCGGCTGCGCGGTGTTCTTCCACTGGGCGTGTGGAAATATGATAAAACATGATAACACACTGTTGCTATAAACAAAGTCACGCTGTTTGGTTTTGTTGTGTAGTGTGAAGTGCAGTATTGAGTTGGCGGTGATGTGATGTAATTCAGTTATTACGAGTTATTTATTTTTTGTCCTGTACTTAGTCACAAAGTATATTATGGCCCAGTATATGTTTTCTACTGCACAACGTGTACTTATTTATGATTCGTATGTGCTTTCTCGGTCAGCTCACCAAGTACGATTTGCAGAAAGATTTTCAGGTGTAAAAGTTCCAGGCTGTACAACAATCCATGAACTTTACAGTAAATTTCAGGCCACAGGAAGTGTTCAGGCTGAAAAATCTAAAAGACGGCGTTCGGTTCTTACCGAAGGAACATTAGATGACATCGGTCATCTTTTGGAAAGTTCCCCCCAAAAAATTCCATGATAGATAGTTTCCTAAAGAGGTGCCAAAAATGTATGGACAACGACGGTGGTTAGTTTTAGCATTTCCTTTCATAAAGTTGGTAAGTAAAGCCTTTAAAAGTAGTTTTCAAAAATGTTGTATGGTTTTATCCGCGGCTTTCTATGATAGCAGCAGACGGCAACGAGCGCCGAGGACGTGTACAAGAAAAACACCGCGCAAGCGGTTCGGAGTCTTTTGGCTCACTCTGTACTATGCACGTGGTAGAGAAAGTAAAAATGAATTGCTAATAAACTTTAATAAAATACGTGTATTTAAAACACAACCTCTATCTTTCTTAATAAACCACATTATTATATACAAGTATCAGTGAACGTGAACGGTGTGTATCTACATCTTGTAAACATTTGTGTGATATTTTAAATACTTTAGGAGATTTAACATTGGCGGAATATGACTTTAATCCACCACTAAAAAAATTAAATCAATCGAGCCTCATTAATTAGCTTAGACCAAAGATCTATCTATAAAATAGGCGCACGGCAACAGAAATTGCTCCGATAAATGTGTGGCACAGCAGGTATGTGTTAAATGTTGCTGACATTGGACCTTACATTATCTTGGAACAGTCGCTCTATGCGTGTTGTGACGTGTTGGTAGCACTGGGGATGCTAGTGTTGGCAACACGGACAGGATGTGACGTACCGTAAGGGAGGGGATAACTTGTTAATCGCGGCGAGGCCAGGTCTCTCCCGCTCTCTCTTTGTGTACGGCAACGAAAGGGATAGCACGTGGTAGGCATGGAGGTCCTCGTGGAAGCAAATAAAAACTGTAATCTGTGAATTTTGGTGTAATATAGCGGCCATCCAAAGTTGAATATGGTTTGATTATTTGAATAGGTATAACCCTACTCCATAATCCATGTCATTTTAAGTGTCTTTGCATGCTTTAAGGAATTTTCGGCTCGTCCCCGCCGGCCTTGTGTTCAGTGTAAAAGAATGTAAGATCCCGGATACCTTTTCTGCTCCAAATTTAAATGATTAATATATGAGTATAAGATGTCGTAATAGAAAGCCTCTTGTGAGAAGATATTTTAAATTGTGCTCAATAAGCACCTGCATTCACAGTTGCAACACGAGCACTGAAATTACCCAAAATCACTTCTTGAAGCTCCCAAATGAGGGACTTGGAATAAAAGAGAAATTACCTGTCACCTGTAATTTGCCGGTGGAACTGCAGTCTGACACGCACTGGTTCGGTTTTCGAGGGGAAACATATTCTGATTTATCCTCGGCAGTTTGCATTTACCTAGTTATACACGAAAAAAGTAAGAAAATAGTTAACTGCTGACAAAACAAAGACACAAAGCGACATTTGAGTTAATCATAGACACGGGAGCTGAGGTCGTCAAGCCACGAACTTGTGAAGGGTCATATTCCGCCAAGACCTTATTCCCTTACAAGGCTTATTGAAGCTTTTTCTCTGTCCTCATAGGTGTGTTTTAACGAAATCTACATTTTTTGTGTATAACTGGCGCAAAACTTCTGGAATCGTGACCTTGATTGCCACCCCAGCTGTCGAGCCTAGGAATGGTTTATGTTTAGCTTAATCAACGAAAGCGATATAACACCTTTGCTTACTCACAGTGCGTAACACATACAGTCTGCATAGAAAGTGTCCGCATCTTGTAATTTCAAAGAGATCAGTACGTAAATAGTGCTTATTTTATATTTGTGATATTTATAACCATGGCTCCTATGTTTTCAAAGTTAAATGGTAAGGTATTACGTATTCAAAGCAGGGAAATAATTGCAAATGTCCTCGACTTCATGAAGCAAGAAGCAAAGATGAAGGAAGAAAATATAGGTTTAACCGAGTTCCACAAAAGCCTTAAGAGAGTGAAAGAAAGAGTAGCCAAAGCAACTGTTGTTTCTCTGAGTTCCGTTTCCAGATTTCTCAAAGATAAGAAAACCCATATGGATGAAAGAGTGCCATTTGACACACCTGTGAAGAAACATAAGGTCTCTAAACGTATTACAGAAATAGACGATTTCGACAAATGCGTCATTCGGTGCACGATTCACAATTTCTATGTGGAAGAAAAAACTGTGCCAACAATAAGCAGATTGCTCATCAATCTGAAAGATGTCATAAATGTTCCAGGTGGTAATACAAGTCTCAAATCCCGGCTATGGCACTGAATTTTGCAGTCTGATACTAACTTTCCAAATGACTATAATTTTATATGTACTTATATCAGCATAAATTTTCAAGATGCTGCTACAAATCTCAGAAAAATTATAAAAGATTTAGAGTTTAAGTGGAAGAAAACGAAACCAAATAGAGTTCTAATAGAAAAGCACGACATACGATCTCAGCTGGAAGAGTACCTTACTCAGAGGTACAAATTAGAGGGTCAAACTATAGTGTATGAAAATGAGTCGTACATACACAGCAGTCATACATCTAAAAGTTGAAGTGACGATAGCGAATTAGGTTTTCAGGCACCTGTTGCCAAAGGGCAAATACTTATTATCGTTCATGCTGTTCGTTCCAAATGCCCTTCTTTTACAAGTCGCAACAAAAAACAGGAGATTTTCATCAAGAAATGAATACAGAAAATTACATGAAGTGAATCAACACCATGTGATACCTACTATGCCTGCTGGGTCTATTCTGGTTATCGACAATGCTTCACAATGTGGTAACACTCAAAATGACAAACAACCTACCTCAAATTCCTTGAAAGAAGAAATAAAAACCTGGTTGCTTAGGCATAATATAACTTTTGATGAAAGCATGAGTAAAAAAAATATAACTTAGTTAAAGCCAACAAATCCCTTCAGAAGTCATAACTCATAATACTTGGCCAGATATTAATACAACATCGCTATAATGTACTTAGACTGCCACCGTATCACCCAGATCTAAACCCAATCGAATTAATCTGGGCTGATGTCAAAAACTGGGTGGCCTGCAGAAATATCACTTTTAAACTAAAAGATGTGGAGCACTTATGTCGCCAGCGATTTGCAGAAATTGGAAGGCCAGAATGGGAAAATGTATATCGACATGTTGAATAAATTGAGAATCATTATTTCAAAAAATACGGAATTGCAGAAAATCAATTAGAAAAAATTCTCATCCAGGATAATGGTGCAGAAAGTAGCGACAGCAGTGATGGCGGCAATGATGTGAGTGATTCCGCAGAAGAGGAAGGGCTGTCAGGTGTGGAAGAACTGGAGGCAGATGGTTGACAGTGTTTTTATATTAAGGGCATTTTACAGCGGTGGATTTAAACATACTGTATATAACTATAAGTTTATCGTGTAGTGCAGTGCATAACCGGTGTGCGGATATTTGACAATGACTGTCCCACGCATTCCTGCAGCATGTAGACGACCGGTCACCTCCTGATCTGGTATGTAACTCGCTTCATAGCTGTCATTAAGATTTTCACGTGTCTAGAACTGTTGCGCCAGTTATAGTAAAATGTTGTCTATCTCTTACGGTCTACCAGGTATGCAAAAGACATTCATAATGAAGAGAACTTTTGGGAGCCATTTTTTAAAAAAATTAAAATTTTCGAAAAAATGTTTCATGTAAAGGGTAGTCTGGGGCGGAGGATTTTCTTGAAAAATCTTCGTGTCGCATCTTTGATAGATACTGAACCTAAATACCAAGTTTGGTGTTATTCGGTTTTTCCTTTTTGAGTTATGCTGTTAACAGACACAGTCGCACACACGGACCTTTTTCTAAAAACATTGTTTTTATTAGGGGGCCTCAAAACATGTATTTACGGTAAAATCTCGGATTCGAATTTTTGGGTGGAATGCAATACTTCATCTTCTTATTATAAGTAGTAGAAAAAGTAAAAATTAACACAAATATATGCACCAGTCACTTATGTCCGCCATTAAAGCGTGGCATAAAGCCAAGCACACTCATCCCATCCAAGGCATTGTAGGAGCTTACCTTTATTGCCAACATTGCAGAGCTAAATATAGCTGAAAGACACACCTCCAGGTTCTCTAAGCCGCAAAGCGAGTTTAGGGATTGAGGGCCCTAAGCCACTAAGACAAATTCCTTCGTCGTGGCAACATTTCCTACTAAATCAACTACTCATTACTTCTAGATTACTCTGCATATTGAATTTTATGGATTCCGTAAGCGTTTTGCCTGTTATAACCTTATTCAGATATACAGAGTGAGCCAAAAGATTCCGATAGCCTGCGCGATGCTTTTCCTCTCCGCGTCCTCGGCGCTAGTTGCCGTCTGCCGATATAACAGAAAGGCGCGGATGAAACCATACAACATTTTTAAAACTGTTTTTAAAGGCTTTACTTAACAACTTTACGAAGGGAGATACTGAAACTGGCCACGTCGTTGTCCATACATCTTTGGCACCTCTTTAGGAAACCATCCATCATGACCGACGTCGTCTATGTTTCTTCGGTAAGAACCGAACGCCGTCTTTTAGATTTCTTAGCCTGAACACATCCTATGGCCTGAAATTTTCACTTGGCGAGCTGACCGGGTTAACGCACACGAATCATACATAAATATCTGGTATGCAGTAGAAAACATATACTGAGCCATAATACACTTTGTGACTAAGTACAGCACAAAATAATAAATAACTCGTAATAACTGAACTACATCACATCACCATCAACTCAATACTGCACTTCACACTGCAAAGCAAAACCACAACAGCGTGACTTTGTTTATAGCAGCAGTGCGTCATCACGTTTTTATATTTCCACACGCCTAGTGGAAAAACACCGCGCAGGCGGTAATATAGTTCATAAATACCCCTCCGGGGTAACTTAAAACATAAAGCATACAAGGCAAATCCACACGCCTTGGAAGAATTAAAACAAAATATCCGTCAGGAAATTTTTCAACGTGAACTTCGGCGAGTGATGGATATTTTCCTAAAGAGGTGCCAAAAAATGTATGGACAACGACAGTGCCCAGTTTCAGCACCTCCTTTTGGTAAGTAAATCCTTTAAAAGTAGTTTTAAAAATGTATGGTTTCATCCAGTTGTTTCTATGATAGCGGCAGACAGCAACGAGCGCCGAGGACGCAAACAGGAAAAAACACCGCGCAGGCGTTCGGAGTCTTTTGGCTCATTGTCTATTATATTTTATTAATGCTGGAGAATGAATGCTAGGAAGGTTAGCACCGGAATAATGAAATCAAAACAACTACAGCTACTATGCTCATTATCCTGTAAGAAGGAGTATAAACGCATGACATTAGGGTGTGTGATTATGTCTGGCTACACAATGCCAAAATTAAAAAGCACCAGATTTAATGAGTTTACCCATTCGGCTCGTTGAGAAACGCACGTTCCTGGGATGTCTCTCTCTGTGGAGTTTATCCATGTTGTGTACGCCTACACTGCTGTGACGAATCGCTCATTAGTATTGGAGGAAGCGAGCCGAGGGGCGTGGTTCCGAAACACGATCTCGTGCAGTCATTTAGCGAGTACTCCATACCTGGACTTTCAAGCTTCCGTGTGCGTGCCGCGTAATTCGCAACTTTCTAACTCCAAAGGGTCAATTCACTTTTGGTGCACGGATTTAACGTTCTTTAAAATGCAAAGTGGATAACTTCAATGGAATGAGGACCCAAATGAGCCTAGGGTATACTGTGCTTAATTATCCTGGAAGAAAACCTTTCTAGCAACCCACACCAACGGAGATTTGATCTACGGCTCTCTAGAACTTGTGGCAGACAACTCCTAACCGCAGAGTTGGGCGACTTGAGTGTTGCTTGCAGTGTTTGAAATCACTGTTCACAGGATTAGTATATTAGAAGCTTTTATTGATGTTTTATTTTACTGCAACCACATACTCGCATGCAGAGTATGTTTGCAACAAATGCGAGTTATCCTTTCATTAAGTAAGCTAAATAGTTTTTTGATAGGGAGAGAGAGAGAGAGATAACTTCTCATTTTGAATACCTGGTGAAGCATCAAAGAGTAAAAATGCGAGGACTTCGCAAGATTTGCGTTCTTACACAAATCTAGGAAAATGTATTCACGTCACTTCCTCTATTAACAAGGATTTATGTCTATAGCTATTCAGCCAAGTATTAAGATAAAAATCTTCTTTTTCTATTTAGTTTCTATGTCGGTGGAAATAGTTTAAACATATTTTGGGGGGATGTTTTAACTTCTATAACGCCCTTTAATTGCCATGGTCATACCGGGGGACTGAAACATTTGATTGCATTTTTACTCCTCGAACTTTCTTTTAGGTTAGATTATTGTTACTTTTTCTACCATGTACCGCCCAAGAATTCTATACCGAGATTTCAACGGAAATGCATGTTTTGAGGCCCCTGAATAATAGAAGCATTTTTACTTTCTCTACTACGTATTATAGTAGGGGAAGTATTGTATTCCACCCAAAAATTCGATACCGAGATTTCAACGGAAATACATGTTTTGAGACCCCCTGAATCCAAAACAAACATTTTTGGAAACATGTCCGTGTGTGTGTCTGTTTGTCTGTGTGTATGTGTCTGTGAACAGCATAACTCAGAAACGAACAGTCGGATAAACACCAAATTGGTATTTAGATTTTGATTAAAATATCACATGTTTAAGATATTTTTATGACAAATAAAATGTATATCTCGAATTTTCTGGGAATGTCTCCAAAAGTATTCTTCATTGTGAACGACTTTTGCATAACTGGTAAATCATAAGAGATAGACAACATTTTACTACACAAAAAATGTAGATCGCGTTAAAATACACAATTTATGTCATATACATTTTTTTTGTTGGGTGAACCATCTTCGAGATATTGCTTGTTATTCCCTTAAATTTTTCAATACTTATTTTCTCAAATGGGAATTCGTTATTCATTTTTTTGTCTTGGATATGCAAAGAGTATTAATCTGTGGCAAAGGGAATGGTGCTGCACCTAGCAACCAGCTATTAAGAGATATGTATGTGCTTAAAGGCTACTGTATTTCTATATTGCCCTTGTAAATATATATTCCCCTTACATCTACAAGAAAATTAGTAATAAGATAAGAGTCTGCAAATGTTTATCTCGATTAACATGAAGTAGATGGAGAACAAGCGTTTATAAAAATAGTTTGTACAAGAGTAGAGGAAGTCATGGGAGTGTAATACATCAGGTTTTTAGAAAAAGGTTCCTGTGTTTTTGACTGAGAACAGCATAACTCAAAAACGAAGAGACGGATAAACATCAAACTTGATATTTAAGTTGAATAACTTCCAAAGAGAGTTTCAAGAAACCTTCTACCCCAACTACCCTTTACATGCAACATGTTTCGAAAATTTTGATTTTCTAAAAAATCACTTTAAAGATTTGATTAAAATACCATATATTAAAGATATTTACATGAAAAATAAAATATACATCTTGAAATTTCTGGAAATAGCAATGAAGTCCTCTTCATTTGCTAGGAATTTTGTATAATCTTGCATTAGTGTAAACGTTAAGCGATAGACGAAAAAGTACTACCTACACACACACAAAAAAGTAGATCGTTTTAAAACAATCAATTTATTTCAAATAAGTCCCTTTTTGTGGCATACCTACGTCACTTCTGAGATATCCGCTATTAATGGTTAGCATTGTTCATCTCTTGGTCATTATCCTTAAGTCCTTTCAACATTCAGTTGTTTCTCGCGATTACATGGAAACAGTATGAAATTTTAAGGCCAGCGTATAGCGTCCAGTGCTTAAAACATTTGACTATCGCTGTTCCCTTTATATCTATAACGAAATGTGTAATGCTGCTATTTCTGCAAACGTTTATTTGGATTAAAATGTAGTAGATATAAAAATAAGTTTTAGTAAGACCAGGTTGCATACCCACTAATAAACGATAGAGGGTAGAGAAAGACATGTGAATGTATCATATCGGATTTTATAAAACTTATTTTCATACGCGCATTTACTCTATGAAGGGTAGGGTATAATCTTGTAACAAAAATTCTCATCTCTCCCCCCCTGCCGCCGGGAATAGAACCTCACTGACCACGAAGACAGTTCGTAAACACATTTTGTTATGCTACACGGAGCATACAGGAGGCTAAGAAAGACAAAAGTAAGAAATCTGATGTTACATTCATATAGCTTTTCCTACCCACTATCGTTTAGTTTTATACTTCTACAGACTATTCTTAAAAAGCTTATTACTTTCTCTACTACGTATAGTAAGTAGGGGAAGTATTGTATTCCACCCAAAAATTCGATACCGAGATTTCACCGGAAATACATGTTTTGAGACCCCCTGAATCCAAATAAATCATTTTTTGGAAACATGTACGTGTGTGTGTGTGTCTGTGTGTGTGTCTGTGAACAGCATAACTCAGAAACGAACAGTCGGATAAACACCAAACTTGGCATTTAGGTTCAGTATCTACCAGAGATGCGACACGAAGGTTTTCAAGAAAATCCCCCACCCCAGATTACCCTTTACATGGAATATTTTTCGAAAATGTTAATTTTTTCAAAAATGGCTCTAACGATTTTGTTTAAAATATCATATATTTAAGGTAATTTCGTGACAAATAAAATGTTTATCTTAAAATTTCTGGGAATGTCTCCAAAAGTATTGTTCATTGTGAACGACTTGTGCATAACTGGTAAACCATAAGAGATAGACAAAATTTTACTACACAAAAAAATGTAGATCGCGTTAAAATACACAATTTATGTCATATACATTTTTTTGTTGAATGAACCATTTTCGAGATATTGCTTGTTATTCCCTTAAACTTTCCAATACTTATACTTTTTTTCAAATGGTAATTCGTTATTCATTTTTTTTCTCCTGGTAATGCAAAGAGAATGGAATACTCCACATAGCAACCAGCTCTTAAAACATTTGACTATCGCTTAAAGCCTACCACTTCCCCTTGCATCTACAAGAAAATTAGCAATAAGATTTAACATGAAATAAAAGTTGAAGAGTTGCTCTAGACATTCTCGGGCTTCAAGCCAGGTGAAGTGATGTGGAGATATCGACGTTTCGGGAGCGTACTTCTCTCCCATCTTCAGGATGCTGAATGATTGGATCGGTATATAAACCGGCGTTTATATCGGTATATAAACGTTATTTGCTGGACTCTAAATTCCATAAATATTTCCAGAACAGACCCCAGAAACAGTCGTATAACGACAACACGGTAAAAAATAAAAAAATATATATACACTGTATTTTTAAAAGCAATCTACATTTCTTATGAGTTAGTTTTCTTCTCTCTTGTGTAATGTAAACCGTTACACAAGATTACACAAAATTACTTCCGAATGAAGACTTTATAGGCTCTTCCCAGAAAATACAAGATATTATAAAATTTATTTGTCATACAAATATCTTAAATATGTAGTATTTTAATTAAAATTTTGAGCAATGTTTGAAAACATAAAAAATGTCGAAAAATTTTCCATATAAACAACAGTTTGGGGTGGGAGGATTTTCTTGAAAAAATTCGTAAGTTACGAGCTTAAACACCAAGCCTGATATTTATGTAAACAGTTTTTCGTTTTTGAATTTACTGTTCACACATGCGCGCGCACACACAGACATTTTTCTGAAGTATTTTGCATTCATGGGCCTCAAAACGTGTATTTGGCGAAAACTCTGTATTAAATTTTTGGTGTAACGTAATACAACCTCTACCTACTATATGCGATAGAGAAACTAAAAAACGTATCTAAATACTGGCTTACATTACTGAATAATATTTCTCATCTTGATTTTAGCAATTACAAAAATAAATAAGAAAATTCAAAACACGGAATAAATATCTCGAAAATGATACAATACAAATGTTGATTAAATTGTGTACCTGAACGAGACCTGCATTTTAATTCACAGTAATCGTTTGTTTACCTATATCTTTCATACACCCAATTATACTAAATTACACAAAATTCAAACAGTATGAAAAGAATTTAACAGGTTATTTACAGAAAATTTAGGGTGGGCATTTTATTATTCGTGTTTATATCTCAAACATACCTACAATGTTTTAATCAAAATCGCTGGTCGTGTGTGACAAAATAAAAAAAACGGCCAGCCATTTTCCATGCAAAGAGAAGTTTGGATGGGGGGAATTACATTACGTCAAAATCTTCAAGTTGCATCCTTGAAAGATGAACTTAAATACCAGCTTTGTTATTTGACCGACGTTTCGTTCTCAAGTTTTTCTCAGTTAGCAAGCACAGAGAGAGAGAGACAGACAGAGAGAGAGAGAGAGAGAGAGAGAGAGACTCTGACCATTTTCTAAAAATTATTATTATCATTATTATTATTATTATTACTACTACTACTACTTTCTCTACCATGTAGAGAAGGTATTGCATTTCACCCAAAAATTCCTGCCCAGATTTCGCAGCAAATATATATTTTGAGGCTCCCCGAGTTCATAAAAAGCGTTTTAGAAAAAGATCCATGTTTGTCTGTGCGTGGACAGTGTAACTCAAAAAATCTTGTGTTACACTCACAGGACTTTCTCTACTCTTGTACAAACTATTTTTAAAAACGCTTATTCTCCATATGCTTCATGTTAATCGAGATGTTAATCTTATTGCTAATTTTCTTGTAGATGCAAGGGGAATATGGTAGGTTTTAAGCGATAGTCAAATATTTTAAGAGCTAGTTACTATGTGGAGTATTCCATTCTCTTTGCATGTCCAGGACATAAAAAAAATGAATAACGAATTTGAGAAAAAGTATAAGTATTGGAATATTTAAGGGAATAACAAGCAATATCTCGAAAATGGTTCACTCAACAACAAAAATGTATATCACATAAATTGTGTATTTTAACGCGATTTACATTTTTATGTAGTAAAATCTTGTCTATCTCTTATGGCTTACCGGTTATGCAAAAGTCGTTCACAATGAAGAATACTTTTGGAGATATTCCCAGAAAATTCAAGATATACGTTTTATTTGTCATAAAAATATCTTAAACATATGATATTTAAATCAAAATCGTTAGAGCCATTTTTGAGAAAATTAAAATTTTCGAAAAATATTCCATGTAAAGGCTAATCTGGGGTGGGGGATTTTCTTGAAAACCTTCGTGTCGCATCTCTGGAAGATACTGAACCAAGTTTGGTGTTTATCCGGCTGTTCGTTTTTGAGTTATGCTGTTCACAGACACACGCACAGACACACACAGAGACCTGTTTCCAAAAATGCTTTTTTTTTATTCGGGGGCTTCAAAACACATATATTTCCGGCGAAATCTCAGTATCGAAAAAAAAAAACCTTCCCATGGAACATTTTGCGAAATTTTGATTGTAAAAAAATGGCTCTAACGATTTTTATTAAAATGGCATAAACCAAAGATATTTCACGACAAATAAAATGTATATCTTGAATTTTCTGTAAACAGCTTGCGAAGTTCACTTCAACTGGAAGAAATTTTGTATAATCTTGTATAATTGGGAAACGTTAAACGATAGATGAAAACGTACTGCACAAAAAATGTAGATCTATTTAAAATAACCAGGTTATTTCAAATAACTTCTTTTTTTAGCATCAGCCATTTCCAAGATATGCGTTACTAATGGTTGTAATTGTTCAACACTTTTGTCACGCTTTTCAAGTTTCATGTTTCTCACGATGTCATGGAAACAGTATGGAATTTTAAGGCCAGCGTATAGCGTCCAGTTCTTAAACATTTGACTAACGCTGTTCCCTTTGTATCTATAACGAAACGTGTAATGTAGCTATGTCCGAAAAGTTTTATCTCCATTAAAATGAAGAAGATAGGAAAATAAACTTTCGTAAGAATAATTTGCATACCCACTAATAAGCGCTAGGGGTGGAGAAAATCATGCGAATGTAGCACATCAGATATTTTTTTTCCTCAGAGTGCCGCAGTAAACCTTGGTGGGGAATGCAATACTTTGTGTTTACTGCAGGAATGTGGAAGAGAAAGTAAAAATGAGGTCTTTTTAAAAATTTATCTCACAAAAAAAGCAGTACAAACATCTAAAAAAAGAAGTGACCTTATCCTCTTCTTGCATTTATCTATTGATTTGTTGCTCATTTTCGATACTGACCTTTGATGACACTATATTGGATATTCTGCAATATTCCAACAAAGAATTTCACGGATGATATCAGCTGAATAGAAATAGCTCGACTCCCTGGATAGAAACGTTGGCGAGGAATTATTTCATTTTACTTTTTCTCTGTCACGGGGCATTCTGAGAATCACCAGAGGGCGCCAGAGAGTGGGCAGTGGGGGAGATATAAGTATAAACGGTTTCTACCCCGTTTTAGCTTGAAAAACAGTAAAGGAAAAGAGAAGCTGTAGAAACGAATGCAACTGGAATCAAACGGAATCGAGTGCATCATACTGGAACACTCAACGGAAGGAAGCCGGATGAAAGTTGAAGCTAAGCGTTACGTTGCAGGATGTTTATCACTGCCGCCTTAACGAACAAGATTTGGATGTTTGCCCTCCATCCAACAACGTAATTTAGTGTTGATTTACGAAGCCCTTAGTTCCTCATGTAATGAATCTCTGTGTTTGTCATGTGTTTTCCTCCTGAGGAAACCTCACGTGAACGTAATAACCGCAACATTTTCATACTCACTTAATTAGTCTTACGATGTAATGCTACCTTCCGAAACAGACTTCATTAACATCCCTTAGGCATCGTGTAGAAAGCTAAGGCAATACAGTTATTCTCCTATCGCCGTGAATAATAATTATTAGAACTGGGAAATCTGCGATTCTTGAAGGATATCGGTACTGCAAAAAACATAATAAAAGTGTTATTAGTGCAATCATTGGCGGATGTTCGAAAACTTGTCTCCAATGGAGAATCTCCTATCGTGTCTGTCCGACAAGGTCAGTGTTGCGTCCAGTGTAATCAGTGCAGAGCTGTCAAACAAGGTGGAAACAATAAAGTGAGTGCCATTATGCCTCGTCGACGTCAAAGGGAGCCATATCGGCGGGTGAGTGAGTTCGAACAGGACAGAACGGTCCGTCTCCGGGAAGCGAGTTTGTCACACCGTGACATTTCGGTTCGTATAGGGCACGCTGCTACGACAGAGATGCGTGTGTGGAAGCAGTGGATAGATGGAGGTCGTGCGCAGCGAAGAGCGGGTATTGGACCACGGAACATGACCACAGCACGGGATGATCGTCATCTTGCCGCATGCCCATAACAGACCGTACGGTTTCATCCACAGTGTTGGCTCGACGCTGGAGCACTGCAACAGGTGTGAACTTCTCTATCAACGGTTCGTCGCAGTCTGCTGCAGGTTGTACTGGTTGCATGCATGCCACTACGTCGGCTTCCATTGTCCAGAAACCACAAGCTCCTCCGACTGCAATGGGCACGTGAACACCGGCACTGGGGTGCTGAGTGGCAAAATGTAGTCTTTTCGGACTAGTCCCGCTTCAACGTGTCCTACAATGATCGCCGCATACGTGTCCGGCGGTGCCGTGGTGAACGGAGCTTGAAGGGCTTCACTGTTAAGCGACATAGCGCACAAACACCAGGTGTGGTGGTTTGGGGCACCATTGTTTACAACAACCTATCTCGCCTCCTACGAATTGGGGGCACTTTGAACAGCAACCGGTACCTAACGGTGGTTGTAGAGCCTGAGGTACTCCCCCTGCTTAAGGCATCTCCACAGGCCGCATTTCAACAGGACAATGCCCGGTTACATATTGCGAGGAATGTACAAACCTATTTCGAAGAGCGACGGGTACCATTACTTCCCTGGCCTGCGCGTTCGCCTGACATGTCGCCCATCGAACATGTCTGGGATATGGTTGGTCGGCAGCTGGTGCGTCACGGTTCTCCAGTAACCACTGTCACGGATTTGTGAGCTCGAATACAAACTCCGTGTAGGAAAATCCCTCAAGAACTTATTCAGAACCTTTTTGATTCAATGCCACGGCGTATAGCAGCTCTAAATGCAGGAGGCCACACCAAATACTGAATATTAGGGTTCAAAGGTGATGTATAGATTTAAAATGTTTATCATTTGTTACTTGTCATGTACCTAACCTGTGGTATTAAATTCATTGAATTCATGCGTTTCCTTCTTGGTGTTGCAATTTTCACAAACGGCAGTGCATAAATGGGGAAACAAAGCCAAAATATTACATTCACATGATTTTCTCTACCCTGATTGCTTATTACTGGGTATAAAACTATTCTCATTAAAGTATATTTCTCTATTTACTTCATTAATCCAGACAAACCTTCGCAGAAATAGCTTCATCACACATTCCGTTAGGATACAAAGAGAACAGTGACATCAAATGTTTAAGAACCGTACGCTATATTACTGGTCTCAAAATTCCATACTTTCTATGCGAGAAACAACTGAAAATTTAAAAAGAATGAAAGTATTGAACAAATCGAGTATCTTGAAAATGGCTAAAGCTACAAAAAACGTTATTTGAAATATAGGGCAGTTGAGTTGTACGTTTTGTCTATCGGTTAACGTTTACCAGTTGTACAAGATTATATAGGATTCCTTCCGAATTAAGACTTCACGGGATGTTCCCAGAAAATTCAAAATACGTTTTATTTGTCATGTAAATGTCTTCAATATACGGTATTTTAATCAGGGCCGTTAGAGCAATTTTTTAGAAAATAAAAAAATTCGAAAAATGTTCCAAATAAAGGGTATTTGGGTTGGGAGGATTTTCTTGAAAACCTTGGTGTTGCACCTTCTGCTGAACCTAAATGCCAAGTTTGGTATCAATCGCACTTCTCGCTTTTTAACTATGATGTTCACAGATAGACACGCGCGCGCCTTTTTCTAAAAAGCTTTCATTTATTTACTTTGGGGGCCTCAAAATATGTATTTCCGGTGAAATCTTGGTATCGAATTTTTCTATGGAATGCAGTATCTTCACTACCTACTAAATACCTGGTAGTAAAAGCAAAAAGAATACATAGTTTCGGTACATTTATACAATTCACCCTCCACTATGAAGTACACGAGTTTTATGATACAAATTAGTTACCTAACGAGGTGTAAGCATCGCTGTCGGTAATTGTAAAAATAGACGACGTAGAAATGTGGCACTTTTCTGTTCATTAGTTTTATTTTCCAAGATAGTTCTTGGTATTCAAACAAGACAACACTAGTTCACTTCCACAGCACTCCACCTGCCGCTTACGGCTCGCAACAATATTCGCTCCACTCGCCACCAAAATGACAACCACCACTATACAGAAAAATATTAACTAATGATGCTTATATAAAAACCCTATTTTCTAGAGCACTGAGGATTTGTATTTACATAATTACTCCAGATTTTTTCTTTACTCTAGAAATTCTTATTGGTTATTCAAGTTTCATTTCGGGTTTCTAATTAAGAGGTTATTTTCTGACAAGAATCACCAACAAACTTTCTGAAGAGAAAGGTGACAGCGTGTAACTGTAGGTCGTGATTCACAGAAGCCTCTACATCCTAAAAGCTCTCTATCTCTTTCTGCTGCTTCTTCTAGTCCTACTCCTTTTATCAGATTTATGTGCCCTTCCTTTTTTCATTTATTTACCAACTGGTCACGTCATGGCCATAGGTACCTAAGAAAAACGCAAGAAGATGAACTCCCCTTGTACAGTTCCTAGTCAATGATACTTTTAATACACTATAAACTTTTTCCCCCCTCTCTTTGTTCTTTGCAGTTTATGTAACTCTTCTATAACATTACCACAATCATTTAGTGATGTACCAGGCGCTCCGGCTTCGATTCCCGGGTGGGCTGGACCTTTTTCTTTAAACAATAGCTTTTCTGGTGGCAAGGCATACCGCTGTTATATAAATTGGTGTATCCTTTTATGTCTGTTATCGGTTATTTAATAACTAATTCGCCCATAATAGTATATTATGCAACGAGACTATAATGGCAGTAATTAAAACGTGAGGTTAATAATTATCATACGAGCGTTTTTAATCACCATTATAGTCAAGTTTCATACGACTGTTTATGCTCGACCATGTATCTAAAATAACGGTTTCATAAGTATTCGTTTCTGGTTTAAGTGATGTGTTACAATCGTTATTCCTTTATCTATGGTTACAATACAATGACCTTGTAGCTCCTGTGTCAAAGTTGCTAGCGTTGTAGGACGTGCTACGCAGAATAATCGATACTTGCGCTTTCACAATGTTACGTGGCCACTTTTAATTGGTCGAATATCAATGCTTAAATGAACAGGTGTACTTTAATGAGGCCCATTAAAGTACTGCTACCAGTCGTATAAATACTACACTATCGCATGGTCGAGCATAAATAATATTTCAGGATTGCTGCTGAGCAAAATAAGCACACGTACAAAGTCATACAACTATGACAAGTTAATCTACTATAAGCACAACTATATGTAACTAACAGCTACCGCAAAGATGAAAGAAAAAACAAGTATGTATTACATTCACATGACATTCTCTACCCTCTATTGGTTATTAGTGAGTATACAAGCTATTCCTACTAGAGGTTATCTTTCTATCTGCTTTATTTTAATTCTAATAACGCTTTGCAGAAATAGCCACATTATACATTTCGTTACAGTGAGGCATTATTTTTAACACTTAAATGATTTCAGTCAAATTATATAATATAAAATATAATAACAGCCCGCCTTAAAGCAATATGTGTATGTAACAATATATAAAAAGTGTATATTGCAGTCATTGTATATGTTTATATTATTGTATACATGTAATAATGTTATCTGAATATATTACGTAATTTAATAATGTAGGAGCTGTGACAATAATAGGTTAAAATTTCCTAACAATGAGGTAACCTTCAGACAATAATGAGTGAGAAAGTTAATAATGCTAATATTCATTATTGGAGCAACAATAATGTAAATTTTGTGACAGTTTATAAAATAGCCAATCAACAACCAGAAAAAAGCTTTAGTTAAATAAAGGTATTCTATTGGACTAGGATTAGCCAATCAGAGACTTGAAATACAGAAATTTACAAATTTAGGCGCTAGAAATCAAGTCAGTTGCTTGTAGACAGCGCTCATAACTGGACGCGTTGGTTGTAGACAGTGTTCTTAACCGGACGCGAGATGTGTCCTCGAGAAATTTAATACGTATTTTGTGTGATAAAATAGTTTACGTGTTTCAAAAGTGCGAGTATTTAATAAAAGAATCTTACAGCTCTCTATATCAGTGAAGTGTTATTTAAAGTCGTGTCAAGAATTAATAAAAAGGAGTGAAGTAAAAATTATAATCTGTGTAAGCCTACATTCTTCAGTCGCACCACCTCCCTTTTAATAAATCCATGTCTCTAACAATAAATAATACTGACGCAGCCGAGGCAAACATATATATAAACATTTCTCAAATTGGCTCCCAAAGCGTGGGAGAAATAAGAATACAAATACACACCTTCTTCAACAGATATAAAGCGAACAGCGATAGTCAAATATTTAAGAACTGGACACTACATGCTGGCCTTAAAATGCAATAGTTTCCGTGCAATCGCGAGAAACAACTGAAAATCGATGGGACTTAAACAGGATGACAAGGTATTGAACATGTCTAACCATTAATAACGATATCTTGGAAATGGCTTATGCCACAAAAAAGTTATTTGAAGTAAATTGTCTGTTTTAAAGAAGCTTAAATGTTTTGTGTATTGGCAACCATGGCATTAATTTATCGGTGGGGAGGAGGTTTCATACTCAGTCAACATAATTTTATAACAAAAAATTTCACTATTATTGTGCAAGTGTATTGGTAAGTAAAATGAAGTAACACAAGCAATATTATTTAACTATATTACAGTAAAACGAGTTGTAAAAATTAAAATATAACAATCCACTACAGAGAATTGAAGTCAAGCTGCTTGCTTCCTTGTGGCTTGTATTATACTTAGTTAAAGCGTCGCACAGAAGTTGACGGTTGTGAACCACGCGCTCACTCGAACTTTTACTCTGTATTCACTCTTAGGTTGATCCGCGTCAAAACAAACTCGGGTGATCAGTGCACCGCTATAATGTATCCTTCCGCCATTTGCACTAGAAATACTGTCACACTTTCAGACCATGCGGCGAGTACAAGCGGCACGTAGTACAAAAAGGAACAGAGTCCTTATTTCGACAACTGAAACGGTGACTAGCATATTCTGTTAAGGGTCAAAAGTGATAAGATTGATAGTTGTAACAAAACAATCGTTTGCACATATAATAATAGTTAATTCTAAAATAAATGAGGGAAAAATAAAGTAACAGATATGCGATAACCTAATTTATTCGCTCTCTGGAGGCGGCGCTTTATTAACTGTTGGCGGCTCATTTTAAAAAAGAAATTGTGCACTGTTACGCGAATTGCATTCTTCTTAAAATTACTAAATTCTTGCATCGCGTATTTCATATGCTTTTTTTTCGGGTGTAACCACTTTTCACGTTTCAGATTTTTCTTCACAAGCACTGTTTATACTTGTACTCGAAACACCGGTGAACTCAGAAGTTAATTTCACCATTTCTTTCGCGGAAAGTGTTGGATATTTCTCACATAACTTATAATAAAGATTCAACACTATTGTTTTTTTCACCACTAGTCAATGGTTTGCGCGGCTAATGCTTTACGTATTTCGACGAAAACACAACAGTAAATTCACCCTCCTGCATGATACTAAACACAACTGCTGGTTTCTGGCTGTAAACAATATTCTGGGCCTACCAGGATGTCAGGTGTCTCATACGAATTGCGTCATGGGACTTGTAGCTCTGTTTTACGGTATAAATCAGTGTTAAATAAAACCTCAGGTATTTGTATAGAATAATATACTATTTAAGGATAAATTCATTCTAAAATTCAGAGATTAGCATGGGACTACTTTCCTGGGCGCATTGGTACCGTGTTGCAGCACGGTGCACTGACCACGTGGGTTTGTTTTGCCGCGGATCAACCTAAGAGTGAATACAGAGTAGTTTGAGCGAGTGTACATTCGAAGAAAAACCTATAAAATTCGGTGGCTTGACTTTAAAGCGAGAGTAACTCAGAGCAAAAATTGTTTTCTCACATTCTGTGACTTACTATCCCAAGATACTGGTCCATTAACATATTCATTCCATAACGTAAGGTTATTTAACCGGATGCTGAGAGACGTGGACAGGAGTGATGGTGGAAAGTTGGGAATTTAAAGTTTCAGTTCCGAGTAGTGCCCATAAAATGGAACGTGTTGGATCCAGAAATTGATTGCGTATTCGTGGAAATGTGAAAGGGTGCGAGATTCCGAGAAAACACCCATTAACCGCTCTCACCAGAGTTTGGAACTCACGCATGGGGCGTGTTTCGAGAGGGGATCGGCAAACCAAATCACATGATCACATTTTTGATAGCAGCATCACAGGGTGCTCCAGAAAATGGTATATTGTTCGCATCAAAGGCATAGAGGAGAGGGAACCGGCCTAAGAATTAAAGTGCAGCTAACATTTTTTGTGAACTGTTTCACAAATCCAAGGAAACAAATAGTAAGGCTTGTTTTTCTTTAGTAAATGCGCTTTTTGTGGGCGGAAATCTGGTTAGAAGCATGTGGCGGCTACATCTGGGAGTACCTAATAACGGTTTTGCCTTGCTTTTTCCCCCAAACTGCCATCGCTGAAAAATCTGTAAAAGTACATAAATGTTTTAAAAAATCTGATTTTACACTCACATGACTTTCTCCACTTTTGTACAAACTATTTTTACAAACGTTTATTCTCCATCTACTTCATGCTAATAGAGATAAAAATTTGCAGAAACTATCTTATTGCTAATTTTCTTGTAGGTGTAAGGGGAATATATATTTACAAGGGCAATTTGGAAATACAGTAGTCTTTAAGCACATACATATCTCTTAATAGCTGGTTGCTAGGTGCAGCACCATTCCCTTTGCCACAGATTAATGCCCTTTGCATATCCAAGACAAACAAAAAATGAATAACGAATTCTCATTTGAGAAAATAAGTATTGAATAACAAGCAATATCTGGAAAATGGTTCACTCAACAAAAAAAATATATATGATATAAATTGTGTATTTTAACGCGATCTACATTTTTTGTGTAGTACATTTTGTCTATCTCTTATGGTTTACGAGTTATGCAAAAGTCGTTCACAATAAAGAATACTTTTGAAGACATTCCCAGGAAATTCAAGATATACATTTTATTTGTCATAAAATATCTTAAACATATGATATTTTAATCAAAATCGTTAGAGCCATTTTTGTGAAAATTAAAATTTTAGAAAAATGTTCCATGTAAAGGGTAATCTGGGGTGGGGGGATTTTCTTGAAAACCTTCGTGTCGCATCCTCGGAAGATACTGAACCTAAATACCAAGTTTGGTGTTTATCCCACTGTTATGCTGTTCACAGACACACATCCACACACACCACATGGACCTTTTTCTAAAAACGTTTTTTTTTTAATTCTGGAGGCCTTAAAACATGTGTTTCCGGTGAAATCTCGGTATCGGATTTTTGGGTGGATTGCAATACTTCCCCTACTTACTATACGTAATAGAGACAGTAAAAATGAAGAAAACTGTTATACTGATTCGTGTATTTAAAATGAAAGGGGGGGGGGAGTTGAGTAGCTCCAAGGAAATTTGAACGTGCAACCTCAGGAACACTAAGCTACTACTGAGCTAAAATTGCCGCGGTAAGCGTGACATTGTACGAGTTTTACTCATACTCCACTTAGGAACCATAAATCAATATGTGTTATGGCTACGAATATTCAGTGTTGAAACATCTGTCTGTTTGAAATCTCATATACGAATTATTTTCTCGGAAGGTTTTTTGTGATTATATTTGTGTTCCCCATTATAACTACTACGCAGTCTTGTGAACAAAGCCTGGCTGTTCCGAGCTCTCATGAAGTACCCGAATAGTTTGCTTATGCCAGACAGATGGCCTTAGAATTGACCCTGTTTCTGTTGATGGTTACCAGCTTAGTTTCCTACTGTATTGTTTACCTTGGTTTGTTGGTTTTCTCACCGCCATGCGGACCTAAAGAGTAGGTTGCGGAATCTGCATATCAATCTGGCATTCAACTCTACGGCTAATTGTTGTGCGAAAATCCATTTAGTCGGTAATTTAAATTTATACATATTATGTAAGTATTGTCAAAAAATGCCCAACAAATTAGGCAATAACTGTTGCTTTAAATTTTAACGCTTTACATTTCTATAGTATTTTTATTGTAATTCCCAATGAAATTAATATACAAAAGTGCATTAATATCTGTGCACTTATGGGAAGGCTATTGGAAACAAGTTAGAATTCTATCGTTGTAGCAACAATTCTTATTCTTGTGAATCCTTCAGGCTCTTGAGAAGTATGGTTGTAAAGTTCAACCATACTTAAAAAATTGAATGCCTTGGCCGGGACTCGAATCACTTATCTTTGGCTCTCGTGTCGTGAGCTATACGTAACTGATGTATTACACCAGATAGAGTTATCGCGAGTGTGGTTTATGGCTCACGTTTGAAACACTTGCCGTTAAATCAAGGCTTTCACTGCAAACTGTACATCTAAGGGAAATGAGTCCATGGGTGGCCTTGCCGCATATTGAATAGTTGCAGTGCTTTCTTCATTTTAGTTTTAGAATCTATAGCATGACCTTAAAACTATCAAAAAAGTAATTACTTTTCATTATTACATTAATTTGTTAAAGTCAATTTATTAACAAAACTCCGCAATGGTAGTTTTCGACGAAGGTTTTCTTATCCACTTCCGTTCATGCTGTCATGCTGGAAAGCTCAGTGCCCTGCATTCAGTACTGGTAACCTGGCCCACTTGCTAGATTTTGCCTATTTAGCTGCACGTATGTGCATGAACTATATTAAATCCACGAACTTTTGATATATTTATTATTCCACGCATAGGATATAATCATATTTGATAGATGAATTTTAATATTTAAATCTCACCTGGGTATTAACTGGTTTTTATTGGTTAACATTTCATTACAGGCGGCGCCGTGGCCAAGTGGTTAGATAGCTCACCTCTCACCAAGGCGGCCTGGGATTTGTGGTGAACAACAGCGACGTCCGGGTTCTCCGGTTTCCCCCGCCATGCATTCCACCAATTGCTTATTATCACCTATCCTTTCATTCACCTCACCGCCATTTCATATCATCTCCTTCCTCGCCCAGAGTTCGGCTGATCACCCATAATGGTTGTTTTCTCTGATCCATAGTCTGTGCCCCACGACAGGCGTCTGACCCCCAGGTAAACGTTTGTAAGTTCAGAGGAGGGGGATGTAAGGCCTAACAATGGGGAGGATAAACGAGATAGAAGAAGAAGATTTACTTACAATTTAATTCATGCAGCAGCTGAAAGTTATCGATTGTTTAAGGTCAACAACCTGGCGTGGATAATTATCGATTGTCAGTTCGTCAACAAGTTTAATGTTGCTGACTTTGCTGCTGGAACCACCATTTTGCAACAGCTGTGTAAGTAATTGCCGAAAGGGATGGCTCGGTGGAAGCGCCTGTGGCCTGCATTGGGAGGTTCCAAGTTCAATCCCTCGGGGGCGACCAATCTGACCGAAGATTTTTCGCGGTTTTCGGTCACTAGACGAATGCTGGATTGGATAATTTGATCCAGAATAGTGATCATTCTATAGTGTATTTGCTTTAAGTTGAAATATGGAAAGAAGAGATAACACTATATTCCACACGACAGTTGGCAATCTTTAACTGCCTAATCTCAAAACCTTTAGTATTGAAACTTACCATTTAAAATCTGTTGAAACATGAAATTTAGAAGAGAACAACCAACACCCGCTTGTAACAATACGAAAATCAGCAAAGCAAGGACGGCCGAAGATATCAGGATATTTCTCATATTTCACTGCCTAAAGTGCAGCTGGCAACAACACTATTACAAGTACCTACAACTGATACTGAGAGACTTGGCAGTGAAGGGTGAACGTGACAGGCTTTCTCAGCACTCGGGTCATTGTTAGGGCATCCCCCTCCCCTCCTAGACCGGTCAGGTAGCGTCAAAATGGTCATGTTTCAACTTAAAGCTTATGTACATTTCATTTCCTCTGGATAAGCTATGCTCCAGTTTGCTTGCTCCTCGACAGACTACTGGCCCAAGGCATTGGATTGTAAGTCCTACAAAGAGGGGATAATTCGTTAAAGAAGAAAAGTTATGGCCGCGTGCACCATTCTCGTTAAACAAACCCTTCAGTGACCTTCAGCTTACCGCGGTAAAACAGCGGTGCACCAATGTTCACCGCTGTTTAGGTGACCGTGGTTACCTGGCAGGCGCTCACCTTAGTTGAGCGCACCGTTCATTGCAGGTAAACTCTACTGAACGCACCCGGATGTACATTGTCATCTGTTTTTCACTTGTTCTACCTCTTTGCTGAAGCGTATGCATGTAGTTCAGCGTGCAATGGCGGAAAGCAAAAGCAGACCAAAGCTTACCTACTGTTTATTAAATTTAACGTGAAATTCTTAAGAAAAGATAGAAAGTATAGAGAAAGAAGCAATAACTTTAAGATGGACACGCTGGAAAAGTTGGCCTTTCAACTGATTACAAAAATATGTTGAACTTTATAGACCTTTTTCTCTCTTTCTTTCCACACTGACTACATTTCAGCTACCTTAGTCGATATTCACTTACTGAAAAAAAAAAACAGTCAGAAAAAAGAAAGAAAAAAATATACTCCCAAACAAGATCTGAACCCAAACCCCTTGAATGGGAAGCGCTAACGCTACCCCGATACCACGATAACTATCTTACATTATAGACTTCGGCATTAATCTCTTCCGGTTACCGGATTTCTATATCTGTGCAATTAAAGTACATAATATTCTTGAAAATGTATTAATTGCACTAAATCCATTCCTTACTCCTCTTATTTTTGCCTTGTTCTTGGAACTATGCTTCAACTGATATAATTATGTTATGTAACGCCGCGATTCTCTGGATTTTGGTTACGTCTTGGGTCCGAATATTTAAGGCACCTGTCGCAGGAAAAAAAGGTCTTAAGCATTAAAAATTACAAAGTACATTAAAGTAACTGTATCAGGATGTAATTCATTGGCGAAAATGGAGTGTATCTATTTGTTGGGAATTCTAACCTATATCGTTCCGCCATTTTAACATTTCAACACAAGAGTTGGAAATAATCGGCGAAAACCGGCCGTTCATGGCCGGTCAGATTTAACCGCGGTAAAACCCTCGATAAACTTTTACCGGCGTCGATGCACCACAATTGACCGTTCACCGCGGTAAAATCCATATTTTACCACGATAAAATCTTGATCGAGAATGGTGCACACGGCCATCAGTAATTAATTTTATTTTCGCATAAGTACTAATTCTATTACAATATGGAAAAAATAGTATGCAACACCTCCGTTAAGGTACTTTGAACCATTAGCTTCTATTATATACCATATCTTTGCTCACAGAGCTTTTTCAAGTTTCGATACGTCATCATTTAGTTGCCAAACAGCACACGGGCTAATGACCTGTATTTACTTTCAATGGCTTTTGCATAACTTTGATTTTTCTTACACTTCTATGCATTAAAAACTTTCTAGTTTCTAACCAATCTTGCTCAAAATATTTGCAGAAACTCGGAGAAAATGGCCTTAAAAATTGGCATATGGATTTTGCTACACTTCTATGTTTCTCAAGATTCGATACAATTAATTCGACCACTGAGGATAAATTGTTACTAAAATATTAAAAATCTGATTGTTACACTCACATGACTTTCTCTACTCTTGTACAAACTATTTTTACAAATGCTTATTCTCCATCTACTTCATGTTAATCGAGATATCGGGATGTCAATCTTATTGCTAATTTTCTTGTAGTTGCAAGGGGAATACGGTAGGTTATAAGCGATAGTCAAATATTTTAAGCGCTGCTTGCTATGTGGCGCATTCCATTCTCTTTGCATGTCCAGGACATAAAAAAAATGAATAACGAATTTGAGAAAGAGTATAAGTATTGGAAAAGTTAAGGGAATATCTCGAAAATGGTTCACTCAAAAAAAAAATGTATATGACACAAATTGTGTATTTTAACGCGATCTACATTTTTTTGTGTAGTAAAAGTTTGTCTATCTCTTATAGTTTACCAGTTATGCAAAAGTCGTTCACAAAGAAGAATACTTTTAGAGACATTCCCAGGAAATTCAAGATATACATTTTATTTCTCATAAAAATATCTTAAACATATGAAATTTTAATCAAAATCATTAGAGCCATTTTTGAGAAAATTAAAATTTTAGAAAAATGTTCCATGTAAAGGGTAATCTGGGGTGGGGGATTTTCTTGAAAACCTTCGTGTCGCATCTCTGATGAAGATACTGAACCCAAATACCAAGTTTGGTGTTTATCCGATTGTTCGTTTCTGAGTTATGCTGTTCAAAGACAGACAGACACACACGGACATGTTTCCAAAATGCTTTTTTTGGATTTAGGGGGTCTCAAAACATGTATTTCCGGTGAAATCTTGGTATTGAATTTTTGGTGTGGAATGCAATACTTCCCCTACTTACTATACGTAGTAGAGAAAGTAATGATCATCCGATTTTACAAGGCTATACCTTCTACTTGAATGAAGACAGAACTCATGGACAATTTCAAAATGCACACCGAAACTGCAAGTTTTTATTGGCGCTAGTTGTAAGTTGCTGGTTCACATGATTCCTGATAGGGTTGTCGAGATGACAACACAGCAACAAAAAACATTTTTTATTCTCTATTTCAATAGGTACAAATCAGTTATAATTGTGCAGCGTGAGTTCCATCGAGAGTATATCACCACACAGAACATTCGATGTTGGCACCAACAGTTTCAAGACTGTTCCACAGGTCGCCCCCGTGTGTCCGAACAAGACATACAATCCATTCAGCGGCAATGATAGCTTGGGCAAAAGACTCCAATGGATCTTGCATTGCACCATTGGCCTTCAAGTTCGCCTGATCTCACTGTAGCGGGAAATCGTTGACAGTAGCATCTGGAAAGCGTTCCTCTGGTTGATGCGATCTGCTACAGTGTTCTTGTCCTCGGCTATTGCTGCTCGTCGGCTGCTGTATTCTCCATTTCTAAGCATTACCTATCTAGCGAATTTCTTGGATCTCAGAGTTTTCGTAGGTGAGGCAAATTAAAATACACTGTATTTCCCTTAAAAATGTGGTTTATTGTCAAATAAAATATTTATGGGCGGCTAATTTTTCCCATCATAGCAATTCCCACCACTATAATAAATCAGGAGCCTAAACTAACTTAAATTAAATTGAAGTCTATTTATGGACGCTCTGTAACTACTATGGTCCTTAGTCCCATTCTATACTGGGCCTGAAAGGCCGGTAATTTTGCTCAGAGACCTCTTTATCAGGCTTGACGTTCTTTTACGTGCGTAAATCTACCACACGGGACCATCGGCTTTACTTCCCTTCCGAAGGAAGCCATGCTAAGTATTTTTACGCCCGAAAAAATCCATCGCCCTCCGCCGGGTTTGAACCCACGACCTTGGGAACTAGAGGCTAGCCTAAACTAACTACATACGTGCATTTGTCGTCCAGAGAGTAGCACTTCATCTCGATGAGATTCTAAAACAGAGAGTGAAAATCTGGGGCTTGCTTTCCCTTTTTATACCTAAGCCTAGTGACGCTTACCTCCGCGCCTCAAAATGTAACGACGTTTCTAATTGGTCCTCAGACCGCTTTACCTTGTAATGTATGAGAATATTCTGCTCTAAAGTTTTGAGCCTCCGCATCCCCATGACGCGTCACGAAGCGGATTCAATATCTCTGTCTCTTTCCTTTCTCGATCTATTTCCATTTCTCCTTACTGCTTCCAATTCCCTGCTCATTAGCTTGATGAAAGGTGGGATCTACCTAGAATTATCTTTTACTTGGAATTTGCTAGCTCGCCCGTCTCTTACTTATGTACGTTACAATCTGCTTTTGTATAATTCGCTATTATTACTATGTACAATTCTTATTTAATAATAATTTATATATATATATATATGTGTGTGTGTGTGTTTGTGTGTATAGTATATCCCGTTTCATCACAGTATATGATTTATTGGAAAGTGTCTCCCAACTGTGGACAAACAGCAAAGTTGCATAGAAACAGCAGTGTCTACAATAAGACCAGACATGCTCACACAAGTATGCGATGAGTCTATCATCTAGACGTTTGTCCTGTGCCCGGTATCGGATATTTGTGAAATGCTTTCAAATGATATACACGATAACTTTGTAGCTCTAAAGCTGTAATAAAATATATCTTAAAGTTTTATCTGCATGTATGTAAAGGATACAGCCTTGTGAAATCGAATGTTCTTTCTGAAATATCCTATAGGCACTATTACTGGTTGCTGTCTGTAAACCGTAGTTTAATATTTTATCTTCTACGCGATCTTTTGTTTTAAATATTCCTAAATCTGATCTCGCCCATCCCTGCTGTCGCGTACAGAAAGGAGGTAATTAGTAATATCCATTACCAACTTACGAGGATGTGTTATATGCAGCGCATCGAGGTAGTAACCTGTTTTCAGTAAGAAGCAGAGACCATTGTTTGATATTACATTATTAATTAATGTCGTGTCGGCAACACAAAGCACATTAATGAAGGTAATAAAGATAATCACAAACAACGCAGATTATTATGCATGATACAAATTGGTGCCATTATTTAGTGTTATAATGAGCTAGTCCACTTGACCTGTGTGCATTTCCCCAAACATCTCCGTAACTAATGATCGCTGAATTCAACTTGCTAGCCTGCGGTTCATCGCTGGGGAAGACTCTATGTTATCCACTACCATTTTTATTGCCCAAAATTAATCAGAATATTAATTAAACTAAACACAAATATTTACAAATACATTTCAAATAGATAAAAAATCTGAAAATGACTTTCTCTACTCTTGTACAAACTATTTTTACAAACGCTTATTCTACATATGCTTCATGTTAATCAAGATATCGAGATGTTAATCCTATTACTCATTTTACTGTAGATGCAAGCGGAATTGGTAGGCTTTAAGCGATAGTCAAATATTTTAAGAGCTGGTTGCTTTGTGGAGTATTCCATTCTCTTTGCATTTCCAGGACAAAAAAATGAATAACGAATTCCCATTTGAGAAAAAGTATAAGTATCGGAAAATTTAAGGGAATAACAAGCAATATCTCGAAAATGGTTCACTCAACAACCTAAAAAAGTGTAAATGACATAAATTGTCTATTTTAACGCAATCTACATTTTTTGTGTAATAAAATTTTGTCTATCTCTTATGGTTTACCAGTTATGCAAAAGTCGTTCACAATGAAGCATATTTTTTAGACATTCCCAGAAAATTCGAGATATACATTTCATTTGTCATGAAAATATCTTAAACATATAATATTTTAATCAAAATCGTTAGAGCCATTTTTGAGAAAATTAAAATTTTCGGAAAATATTCCATGTAAAGGGCAATCTGGGGTGGGGGGATTTTCTTGAAAACCTTCGTGTCGCATCTCTGGAAGATACTGAATCTAAATACCATGTTTGGTGTTTATCCGACTGTTCGTTTCTGAGTTATGCTGTTCACAGACAGACACATGGACAGACACACGGACATGTTTCCAAAAATACTTTTTTTGGATTCAGGAGGCCTCAAAACATATATTTCCGGTGAAATCTCGGTATCGAATTGGGTGGAATGCAATACTTCTCCTACTTACTATACGTAGTAGAGAAAGTAAAAATGGAAGTTAGTACAGCCTTTACGGACCCAAAGATGAGATGTGTTGGAGCGCATATAATTAAAACTGTCCTCATTTACATTGTGGACGCAGTTTTCTAGGTAGATGCCAGAAATGCGTGGAAAACGAAGGCGGCCGCTTCTTGCGTGACATGGGCGAGTACACATCAGTATACAAATGCATTAGAACATTGCAGTCACTCTAGCGTTACCTAGTCTGCTGGGAGTGCTGACGCAGCCATCACCATTACACAAGTCAACTTGATTTGTATAACCCTAATAAGGTCCCAAGGTCTGGAATTTTAACCACTGGTGCACAGTACGGTAGAGGTGTACACTGGACGAAATTCTTAGGCCCAGTTAGAACCTTGCCCGAGCCCGAGAATAGGTTACACTGTACCACCAGGTCCAACCCGATTGACCAAATTTGTTTTAAATAAAATTATTTTGCAGTTATTGACCACTATTAGTAGTAGTAGTAGTGGTACCCGTTCGTCGTAGTGGTACTAGTACTCGTCGTAGTAATAGTACTAGTACTCGTAGTAGTAGTACTCGTCGACGTAGTAATAGTACTAGTACTCGTAGTAGTGCTCGTCGTCGTAGTAATAAGTACTAGTACTCGTAGTAGTATAGTAGTAGTTTTAGTACTATTACTCGTAGTAGTACTCGTCGTCGTAGTAATAGTACTAGTACTCGTAGTAGTGATCGTCGTCGTAGTAATAGTAGCAGTACTCGTCGTCGTAGTATACGTACTAGTACTCGTAGTAGTAGCAGTCTAGAAAGTACGAAGGCACCCGGGTTCAATTTCCAGTAACCATATGGACATTTTTTTCCTCTGCTGGGGTGCCTCGAAAGGGATGTATTCAGGTCCTTGGGAACAACTGAGGAAGCCTCTTCACGGCTGAGGCCCTCCATTTCGCATGTAGTAAGCGGTATGTTGACGACATACTCTTAACTGACCACATGCCGCCCCTATTACAGCTCTCTGCCAAAACGTTTTGGTTGTGGGTGGACGGAGGGAGGCGGAGTTTGCAGCTGCCATGCTGTTATCTGCATTTGGCCAAAGCGAGCATTTATGTATTGTTACAACTGCGATGGCTGTGTTCATGCTGCGATAATAGCGCTATTCTGGGCATCTCAATATCATGGACCGAAAAAATCGACAAATGCTTCTTTTGTGTTTATTTTCTCTTTATATAGAAAAGGTTTCTCTAATTTTGATTTTCTCAAAAACCGTGCTAATGGTTTTGTTTAAAACTCCACGCGTTCAAGATATTTACATGACAAATGAAGTGCTAAGTTAAAGGTTTTTCAAGTTATTTTCAAGTCTGAGCCCGACAAACTTGTTTCAGTTAAGCTTGGCATAACAGAATGAAGTTCAACTTGTCTGGGCGCCTGGACATAATGGCATTGAGGGAAATGAAAAAGCTGATGAACTTGAAAGACAAGTAGCAGCTTCACAATTTATTGGGCCAGAGCCGGCTCTAGGAACATCTCAATGTTTAGTAAGAGAAGCTATTAAGAACTGGTCCAATGTAGAACATCATAAAACCTGGCTTGAAATTCCAGGAAACAAACCTGGTAAATTATTTATTAGAAAACCATGTAAGAAAAGAGCTAAAAGCTTACTTAAATGTAACAGACCTCAGCTAAGAACAATTATTGTATTTGTCACGACATGTTTCTGTGAAAAAACATCTACACGATAGGAATGTTTCAGGCTAACTTAGGTTGCAGATTGTGCAAGAAAGTAACTGAAATATCCCAACGCATTATATGCTCGTGTGAGGCCTTGGCCTTGACCAGAAGAATTTGAAACCATGAGACTGTATTCGTTGGTAAAGGGTGCAGGCATAATGAATTGATTTTAAAATGATACAGGTAGCACAATAAGCTCAAGGCTGAAGTGCGTCCGTAGCAATGACGGAAATCTATATTGCACAAGACAAAACAAGGAGCCCGAACCCGGGCCGGACCTAGGATCGAAGACTTGGCCCTAGCCCGTGCAGATCTCTATAATATGGATGTAAACACTGACCTACAGCAACTACAGAAAACGTTGAAGAAATGAGTTCATAGTAATAAAACAGAACCTAAACATCGGGTGGCCATAATTAAAGAGGAGGTTTCTGGACCGTCATTGTTGAGCGACTCATGACAAAAGCAAACAGCAGGCCAAATAAAGTTGGCGTACATACGTTTCAGATAAGGAAATTCCATTCCCGGAAGAAAACGAATTAATTCCTAAAGTCGACATCAGGGGGAGAGAACAGCGCTGAACAAATTATTTTTCTTCCCGAATGGATTTCTCACTGTCAGAAACTTGTGTACTAGTCGGCCAGCATATGAATGCGCTCGGTGGGAGTATGAATTAAACAGTTTCAAAGCAAAAGAATGGGGAATCGGAAGTGCAGTCAGGTAAAGAAGGCATCCATAGTTCCAACTTTCTTATTAGTGAAGCTGAAGCTTGCAAATGTAGTACTGTTTTCATTGGGCAATTGTGCATTTCCACTATCGCCTTGCCCCTCACTCCTCTCGGATTGAAAGCCTTGACGATGTTACGCATTGTAAGCTAAACAGTAGCGACCCCCCACTCTTATCGTGGCCGACTAGTACGCCAAATTTCAATTTATTTGGCCACACCGTTGTTTATTGATGAACCATCAAACACATCCTCTTTAATTCTGCTCAGCTTGTATGCAGCAAACCGTACTGCCAAATATGTTATATGATCTTTGTCATTATACCTACATATACACATATATATTATAAATATATGTGATCCAGGCTGACTGTGGCATGTGTTTGAGATGTTAGTTCCTAAAATGTTTTAGAGAATAGGCAGTTTTGCATTGGCTTACAAGAGGTTGACATACCCACATCAGAATTCGCCTTCCGTAAATTCTACTGCATTTCTCCAATCCTGTAATTACGTAGATTTCTGTTTTGTAGTGACAGAGCGATTATGTCCGCGGCATTTGAGGGACTTCTATCGCGTGAGTCCATTAGCGGCATTTGATCACAGCGTTCCGCTTCTGTATCAGGCAAAACGCAGTCTCTAGGTACCTCAGCTAATTCAGATTCGTCACGATCACACTTGACTGATCAAGAAGCTTACGAAACATGATTTACAGTGTTTATTACTTTCTCTATGGCGTACCTAGTAGGTCAAGAAGGTTCCACCCAAAAATTCGATACCGAGATCTCACCGGAAATATATGTTTTGAGACCCCCTGAATCCAAAAAAAAAGCATTTTTGGAAACATGTCCGTGTGTGTGTCTGTCTGTGAACAGCATAACTCAGAAACGAACAGTTGGATAAACACCAAACTTGGTATTTAGGTTCAGTATCTTCCAGAGATGCGACACGAAGGTTTTCAAGAAAATCCCCCCACCCCAGATTACCCTTTACATGGAACATTTTTCGAAAATTTTAATTTTCTCAAAAATGGCTCTAACGATTTTGATTAAAGTATCATATGTTTAAGATACTTTTATGACACATAAAATGTATATCTTGAATTTTCTGGGAATGTCTCCAAAAGTATTCTTCATTGTGAACGACTTTTGCATAACTCGTAAACCATAAGAGATAGACAAAATTTTACTGCACAAATAATGTAGATCGCGTTAAAATACAAAATTTATGTTATATACTTTTTTTTGAGTGAACCATTTTCGAGATATTGCTTGTTTTCCCTTAAATTTTTCCATACTTATACTTTTTCTCAAATTCGTTATTAATTTTTACTTTCTCTACTACGTATAGTAAGTAGGGGAAGTATTGCATTACACCCAAAAATTCGATACCGAGATTTCACCGGAAATACATGTTTTGAGACCTCCTGAATCCAAAAAAAAGCATTTTTGGAAACATGTCCGTGTGTGTGTCTGTGTGTGTGTGTGTCTGTGAACAGCATAACTCAAAAACGAACAGTCGGATAAACACCAAACTTGGTATTTAGGTTCAGTATCTTCCAGAGATGCGACACGAAGGTTTTCAAGAAAATCCCACCACCCCAGACTACCCTTTACATGGAAGATTTTTCGAAAATTTTAATTTTCTCAAAAATGGCTCTAACGATTTTGATGTAAATATCATATGTTTAGTGTAATGTCATGACAAATGAAATGTATATCTCGAATTTTCTGGGAATGTCTCCAAAAGTATTCTTCATTGTGAACGACTTTTGCATAACTGGTAAACCATAAGAGATAGACAAAATTTTACTACACAAAAAATGTAGATCGCGTTAAAATACACAACTTATGTCATATACATTTCTTTTGTTGAATGAACCGTTTTCGAGATATTGCTTGTTATTTCCTTAAATTTTCCAATACTTATACTTTTTCTCAAATTCGTTATTCATTTTTACTTTCTCTACTACGTATAGTAAGTAGGGGAAGTATTGCATTCCACCCAAAAATTCGATACCGAGATTTCACCGGAAATACATGTTTTGAGACCTCCTGAATCCAAAAAAAGCATTTTTGGAAACATGTCCGTGTGTGTGTCTGTGTGTGTGTGTGTGTGTGTGTGTGTCTGTGTGTGTCTGTGTGTCTGTGAAAAGCATAACTCAGAAACGAACAGTCGGATAAACACCAAACTTGGTATTTAGGTTCAGTGTCTTCCAGAGATGCGACACGAATGTTTTCAAGAAAATCCCCTCACCCCAGACTACCCTGTACATTGAAGATTTTGCGAAAATTTTAATTTACTCAAAAATGGCTCTAACGATTTTGATGAAAATATCATATGCTTAAGATAATGTCATGAGAAATGAAATGTATATCTCGAATTTTCTGAGAATGTCTTCAAAAGTATTCTTCATTGTGAACGACTTTTGCATAACTGGTAAACTATAAGAGATAGACAAAATTTTACTACACAAAAAATGTAGATCGCGTTAAAATACACAACTTATGCCATATACAGTTCTTTTGTTGAGTGAACCATTTTCGAGATATTGCTTGTTATTCCCTTAAAATTTCCAATACTTACACTTTATTTCAAATTCGTTATTCATTTTTTTGTCCTGGTAATGCAAAGAGAATGGAATACTCCACATAGCAACCAGCTCTTAAAATATTTGACTGTAGCTTAAAGCTTAGCAATTCCCTTTGCATCTATCTACAAGAAAATTAGCAATAAGACTAACATCTCGATATCTCGATTAACATGAAGTATATGGGGAATAAGCGTTTGGAAAAATAGTTTTTACAAGAGTAGAGAAAGTCATGTGAGCGTAACACATCAGATTTTTTTATGTCCTGGACATGCAAAGAGAATGGAATGCGTCACATAGCAACCAGCGTTAAAATATTTGACTATCGCTTAAAAGCTACCATATTTCCCTTACATCTACAAGAAAATTACCAATAAGATTGACATCTCGATATCTCGATTAACATGAAGCATATGGAGAATAGGCGTTTGTAAAATTAGGTTGTACAAGAGTAAAGAAAGTTATGTGAGTGTAACACATCAGATTTTTACTTTCTCTACTACGTATAGTAAGTAGGGGAAGTATTGCATTCCACCCAAAAATTCGATACCGAGATTTCACCGGAAATACATGTTTTGAGACCTCCTGAATCCAAAAAAAGCATTTTTGGAAACATGTCCGTGTGTGTGTCTGTGTGTGTGTGTGTCTGTGTGTGTGTGTGTGTCTGTGAACAGCATAACCCAAAAACGAACAGTCGGATAAACACCAAACTTGGTATTTAGGTTCAGTATCTTCCAGAGATGCGACACGAAGGTTTTCAAGAAAATCCCCCTACCCCAGACTACCCTTTACATGGAAAATTTTTCGAAAATTTTAATTTTCTCAAAAATGGCTCTAACGATTTTGATGAAAATATCATATGTTTAAGATAATGTCATGAGAAATGAAATGTATATCTCGAAATTTCTGGGAATGTCTCCAAAAGTATTCTTCATTATGAACGACTTTTGCATAACTGGTAAACCATAAGAGATAGACAAAATTTTACTACACAAAAAATGTAGATCGCGTTAAAATACACAATTTATATCATATACATTTATTTGTTCAGTGAACCGTTTTCGAGATATTGCTTGTTATTTCCTTAAATTTTCCAATACTTATACTTTTTCTCAAATTCGTTATTCATTTTTTTATGTCCTGGACATGCAAAGAGAATGGAATGCGCCACATAGCAACCAGCGATAAAATATTTGACTATCGCTTAAAAGCTACCATATTCCCCTTGCATCTACAAGAAAATTACCAATAAGATTGACATCTCGATATCTCGATTAATATGGAGCATATGGAGAATAGGCGTTTGTAAAAATAGATTGTACAAGAGTAGAGAAAGTCATGTGAGTGTAACACATCAGATTTTTTTATGTCCTGACATGCAAAGAGAATGGAATGCGCCACATAGCAACCAGCGTTAAAATATTTGACTATCGCTTAAAAGCTACCATATTCCCCTTGCATCTACAAGAAAATTACCAATTAGATTGACATCTCGACATCTCGATTAACATGAAGCATATGGAGAATAGGCGTTTGTAAAATTAGATTGTACAAGAGTAGAGAAAGTCATGTGAGTGTAACACATCAGATTTTTTTATGTCCTGGACATACAAAGAGAATGGAATGCTCCACATAGCACCCAGCTCTTAAAATACTTGCCTATCGCTTAAAGCCTAGCAATTCCCCTTGCATCTACAAGAAAATTAGCAATAAGATTAATATCTCGATTAACATGAAGTATATGGAGAATAAGAGTTTGTAAAAATAGTTTTACAAGAGTAGAGAAAGTCATGTGAGTGTAACAAATCAGATTTTTTTAGAAAAAGGTCCGTGCCTGTGAAGCACAGCTTAACTGCAAAACGAAAAGTCGGATCAACACCAAACTTGGTATTTAAGTTCAGTACCTCCGAAAGTTGCGACACGAAGATTTTAAAGAAAATCCCAAGACCTCAAACTATCCTTTACATTGAGCATTTTTCAAAATTTTTGATTTTCTAAAAAATGGCTCTAACGATTTTGATTCAAATATTGTATATTAAAGATAGTTACATGACAATTAAAATGTATATCTTGAATTTTCTGGAGATACTCTTGAAGTCCCGTCCATTCTGAAGACATTTTGTATAATCTTGTGAAACTGGTAAACCTTAACGATAGACGAATTTATCTATGAATTAAATTATCTAAAACATTAAATGTTTTTAACAAATTCTGTGAAAAATACCCAACTTTAATCGACAACGAATAGAGTTAGCTGTTGTTTAGTAATAACTCAACGTGTTTGTTAGTGATGCAGATTTGCATTTGTATTCTGTTGTGGTTTCTAACCTATAGTGTTAAGCATTTTCTTAACACGTACACTCATAAAAAGTTAAAGCAAAAGTAGTATGCTGATATTAATCATTAAATGAATAATTTCTAAAAGCTGAAATTAAGAACACTTTAATCCAGTACTCTTCAACACAAATACCAAAGTGTTCAGGCACCACTTTTATTTGTCTAATCTTAGTATTATATGTTAGAAGTTTAGAATGTAAAGTCAAATATAGAGGAAACACGAAATGTATAAAAGCTATGACCCCCAAGCTGCGCCAAGCATCGTATTCGCATTCTGTATGAAGCAATTTCCTCTGGCGAGTACTTAGTTCCATCATCCTCCACATGTGCTCGGCGGAGTGTTACATTAAACTTAGAGTGAAAAAGATATATACAGGGTTATTAAAAAAGAAGGAACAGAATTTAAATATTTATTTCTAATGAACAACAATAAATGGCGACACATGCGATACACCACTGAATAGAGAAAAGTTCAAAAGTTTATTTTGTGTTCAAAATGAGCACCATTTGTTATGCGAGGACGACCAGTGCTTTTCCGTTTGCATACGCAACCATCTTCTACGAATTTATCGAATCAATTGTAAATTGTTTATGACGAGGGGACTCGTTGAACTTACAACGAAATGCGCGCTGCAATGAAACAATGGATGCACTCTTTGCATAATGCAGCACACAAGACGATTTTTCCTGTTTTGTCGCCATTTTCTCGTAAACAAACACAGCGCCGTCGTAGGTGGGGCTTAAAACTTTTAACTTCCCTGTATTTAATGATGAGTCGTATGTGTCGCTATCTATCGTCGTTCATTACAAATGAATATTTAAAATCTGTTCCTTCTTCTAGAATAACCCTATATAACTGGTAAACCTAAGAGGTAGACAAAATCTTACCACAAAAAAAAACAAAAAAAAACGTAGATCCCGATAAAGAACATAACTCATGTCAAATAAGAATTTTGTGGCTTTGACCATTTCCGCGGTGCTTTTGTTATTGACCTGAATAATTTCCAAATACTTGTACTTTTTTCAAGTGGTAAGCCGCTATTTGAATTTTTCTTGTTGCCGCGCAAAAAGTATATGCAATTTCAAATGCATCACATAGCGATCGGCTTTTTAAAAATGTAACTATCGCTCTAGTTAATGTATCCTTCTTATAACAAAAATGAAATATATAAATGTGTAATAAAAGTGGTACACAAAGCAGATATAAGAATAGGTTTTGTAAGAATATAGGTCAAGTGAATGCAACACATCGGATGTATTACTTAGTAACTATTTAGAATATTGCGTTTCTATTTGTGCGTTAAAAGTAAATCATAGGTATAATCTGTGAATAGATAAAGCATAATGCGGGTTGTTCTACTAGCACACAAACTGGAGATGGAAGTCTGAATCGCGGCAGGCGGAAACGTAAATGAACAGACGCCAAGCTTGCTTCCCTTGTTTACCAGTGAATATTTAATGAAGGGACGCGCATATAGGCCACATCACCGCCTCAAGGCCGAACTCTGTGCAGCTCAGGGAAACCGCTCGCGCGTCCTTTATATTACTTCCTCCCAAGAGGTCATGGAACATTTTCAGGAACGCGATGATTATAAAACATTTCTTCTTTTATAGCGCTGGGAGCGGCGCAATCTCATTCTCTCGCAGAATAGCATCGCATCAAAATTGGCAGTAAAATATAAAGGTGAACGTTGATGGGATCTTTTTTCTTTGCTACCGGCAGTGAATTCCTCGTTTGGCGCAAAGCGTGCGCTGCGGAGCGTGTAAAGGTTTTATCTTCACGCCGCGCTACCGATTTCATAAACAAGTGTGGGGCACAAAAAATGCGTGCATGGTAACCGTTCCGCGACTTTCATTGCTCACACTTTTGTTCCTTTTCTTCTTCCTTGCGAAAAAAAATTATAAATATACCATTGAGATACGAAGATTTACAGATCAACAGATTATTCGAAGTCCAGTGAATCCTGAAATTATAGGACACTCACTTTAACGTGATTGCTAAGGAGGAAAGGTTCCCACATAACTGATGGATAAACCAACTAAAATTTCCTTATACGTGTCTCTAGAAGATACCATGTGCACCTTCATATTGAAATAAAGACAACGCGGGGTCTTAACGGCCCCTCCGTTCGAATATCCTATCCTTCCATTAGTGCTTCCGAAGACGTGGCTCCAAGATATTGTGTGAGGCTTGCATTCGGAAGGTCCTGAGTTCGATTCCTGTCGAGTCGGCCACTCTGAACATGGTTTTGTTTTTCGTGGTTTCCCCGGGTCGAATGCTGGAGCGGTCCCTTTCCACCATGAATTTTCTGCCCATTATTTCCTTTCATTCATTTCACATCTCATCCGTTTCAGGCTTGTAGGACCAGGCAACGCGGTTATATGTTGTGGCAGGACGGTGAATTTGCATTATGGAAAGATTTCCACTTGGGGCTTGGCGGGACTGCACCCTTCCTTCCTGGACGTATCTCATCTATTCCAGTGACCGTCAAGTTGCCGGTGTCTAAGGCAGAGCTAGGATTAGTGTAATTTTGGAATCGATAGGGACCCCGCCCTTGCTAGCGCACATCGACGTACCGATCTGGTCGCCCTTCATCCCTTCTCAGGGATCACGTTGGTACCACAAAGGGTCCATTATGGCTTGCATGCGGTGCTGTGCTCCGGTTACTGACTACTCTTAACTCCCACATTACGGTGGAATTTAGATAACACGAAAATTTGACGCTTCTTGGAGGGATAGCTTCCATGATAACGTCCCCTCCGCTGTTGCTCCAACAGGTAAGGTGCCACCAACCTCCTTTCCCTTCGCCTATAAGATGAACTTTGAGGGGTAAGACGTTGCCATGTTGGCGTGGTTTACCACTGCTCACTAGCGTTACGTCCCAGCGAGCTGCTTGCTGTTCGGCGCGCTATTAAAACGTCTGCTTATAGTGAAATGTCAATAGTCTAAGGCTGTTTAAATAGCACTCTAGTTCTAACGGAGTTGACTGGTCATATAAGGCAGCAAACAACATCAGGGGAGTACTGTTATACGAACTACATATTTTGATAAAGAAAGTTCGGAAGGCTAAAAAGGAGAATATGATGAATGGGAGGATGTTTTCGGGTTAATCACCTTGCAGTGGTATTTTGGAAAAGTAATATTTTGAGCTAAATGAAGTGTAGTTTCTGATTGAAAACGGCTTTATTGTTTTTCAAAATATTCTCCTTTATGATCAATACACTTTTGCATCCGTTTGAACTATTTATCAAAGCATTTATTCCAGTCTTCTTGAGACACCTCCAAAACATGGTTTTTAAAGGCATCAACTCCTTCTTCTGCCAACGACAATCGTTGTCCACGCAATTTATTCTTAATGTTCGGGAACAAAAAGAAGTCATTGGGTGCCAAGTCAGGATTGTATGGCGGATGACCGATCAATTCGATTTTTTGAGCCTTCAAGTACTCTGTTGTAGGACGAGATGTGTAGGCGTTCGCATTGTCTTGATGAAGAACGATCCTACGGTTCTTGTTGGTTTTCCTTACTTCACCGAAGACTTCTGACAAACAAATGGTTATGTACCATTCGGCATCGACGGTTTTACGTTCCTCTAAAGGCACTGTTGCCACATGGTCACTTTTGCTGAAAAAGCAGGCGACCATTTGCTTCGAAGTGCTTCGAGTGCGAACAATTTTGATGGATTTGCTTCATCTTGAAACACCCATACAGTTAACTGCTGTTTACGTTCCGGCTCATACGCATAGATCCATGATTCGTCACCTGCTACAATCTTATATACGTCTTTTGAGGCACCGCCATTGTATTTCTTGAGCATTTTTGTACACCAATCGACACGAGCATCTTTTTGAGATTGCGTCAAATTATGTGGGATCCAACGAGAGCAAACCTTTTTCACGGCTAAATATATTTTTTATATGCTGGTGGAACTAATGCCTAGGGTTTCCTCAATCTCACAATATGTCGCATGACGATCTTTCATTATTAGCTTTTGCACAGCATCAATGTTTTCTGGCACAACAACTGATTTTGGACGACCATTACGAACTTTATCATTGAGCGAACGGCGGCCACGATAAAATTCGTTATACCAGCGTTTCACAGTGGCAAAGGATGGAGCTTCGTCGCCAAATGTGGCAGTTAGCTGATCGATGCACTCTTGTCTTGATAATACGTCGAAAGTCGTAATAAATCATTGCACGAACATTTTCACGAATTATTCCATGTTTTTGTTGACACACAATTTTCAAGTTAGTGTAAACAAAACAAATGACGCTCTATTGACAAAATGTTTGACTAGATTATGGTAAAACATGTCAAGCTTTCCATTGGAAACGTCAGATGGCACCTACAACATTCAGGGTTGCCAAGGCTCAAAATATAAACAGTGCCCCTCGTAGTATGGATAGTTTGCCGGGGTGAATTCTGCGAAAAATGCTTTGCATGCTTGACAAGATTCTAGACTTATACTAAGTTTAGTATTCACCAGAGTTTTCGATTTTGAGTATTTTGTTCACAGACAGACAGATAGATAGAATACTTTTTCTACAAATTATTATTATTTTCTTTTTTCGGGTTCTGGACATCAACGCATATTTCCAGTGAAATCTCTATACTGAGCTTTTGCGTGGAATACTATGCTTCCTCTACCTACTGAAGGGTAATAGAGAAAGTAACATTTATTAGCCTTCATAAAATACACAATAACATAAAGAAAACTAAGCAACCAACTCAGCCTTGTAATTACTGCCATTCTGATTATTTTCTTAAACTGCATACACCAAAGGATACATATACATACATTTCATGCTATTTTGTAATACTTTTGTTACACGTCAAAACGGTACAGCATTGACTGAAATTCAGTTAAAACTCTGTCCATGTTTCAGCGTATTGAATGTGCTTAATCCATCCTTAGCATCTGACACCTTAATTATTTCGGTTTAATTTACTGGTATTTTCCATTGCTTTCGTTTTATGGACTATAACGATAGAATTGAAGATGTGTTATTATTATACCACGTACATGCAGTTTAGCTAGGATATAACACAGCGAGATGGCTACGCGGTAGCGTGTGAGGCTCGTATTAGGGCGGTCCCGGGTTCGATTCCAATTGGGCCGGCCACTCTGAACTTGGAGCTTTTAGCGGTTTCCCTGGTTGGTAGGCGAATGCTGGAGTGGATTATATTGTGACTTTGTTCAGTTTTCGCTGTCACTTCACTAAGTTATTGTCACTTCATTGTGATCTAGTTCACTTTTCCCTGTCACCTCACTTACGTAATGAAATACGGACGAAGCAGCCTATTATTCCTTCTCTTCACTCGCTGGGAGTCAAACACAAGACTTCTCTCATCTCTCGCATTATCAACACTCACTGAACGCTAAACTATCGTCACAACCTCACTCGGAGAACTAACTGAATTACCAGCACTTCATGTCACTTACTAACTGGCAGACTCGCGAGCGCGCCGCTGGAATTTTCAGAGAGTTCTAGAATATTCGGGAGGCAAGGAGAAGGGAAACTTCCAGAAGATTTCGGTTATCTCTCGATACCGCTTCTGGTGTTTACGCTGAGCGAAAACGCTACCCCTTATCTCACCGTCTCTCTTCAAACGGCCGGCCGGTTGGAGCCATGCAATTGATAGCTCGAGTCAAAAGCAGCAATCACAGTATAATGTCGCTACCTAGTGGCACGCACTATACGAATGTCAACGGAGGTGACTGCCGTTTTGAGGAAAGGCAAGGAAGGAATCCAATGTCTACGAGAATCTTTTTCTCGTCACTCTTTGTGTATAGTATGTAACTCTGCCTTAAATTGAGTTCAACATATCAACAGTTAGCACTCAATTAACAAAACGTTTCATTCAACATGTTGTAACTGTGAACTTTTAACATTCCATCCACACCGGTTGACTTGTTGGAACAGCAAAATCTCTCAACCAAAAGGAAATGGATGCCAATAAAGAGGATTTTGTGTTGCTATTTGTGTTTGGTATGCATTGAAAAAGCAAAGGTGATGAGACTCTATCTTGTTAATTGGCACAGGAATGAAAATATTTTGAATGAGGTTTAAAATTCAGAGGGACAGGTTTGGCTTCAACAACTTTTTGAGAACGAGTGAAAGTGTCCTCAACTTTGTTTTGAACAGGATAGAACCTACAATTCACAAAAAGGAAACACATGTGAGAGTAGCCATTCCAACTGCGAACTGTATGTGTTAATGTGTGCATATTTTTACTTTCTCTACTACGTATAGTAAGTAGGGGAAGTATTGTATTCCACCCAAAAATTCGATACCGAGATTTCACCGGAAATATATGTTTTGAGACCCCCTGAATCTAAAGAAAGCATTTTTGGAAACATGCCCGTGTGTGTGTGTGTGTGTGTGTGTGTGTGTGTGTGTGTCTGTCTGTCTGTGAACAGCATAACTCAGAAACAAACAGTCGGATAAACACCAAACTTGGTATTTAGGTTCAGTATCTTCCAGAGATGCGACACGAAGGTTTTCAAGAAAATCCCCCCACCCCAGATTACCCTTTACATGGAACATTTTTCGAAAATTTTAATTTTCTCAAAAATGGCTCTTACGATTTTGATTAAAATATCATACGTTTTAGATATTTTTATGACAAATGAAATGTATATCTCGAAATTTCTGGGAATCTCTCCAAAAGTATTCTTCATTGTGAACGACTTTTGCATAACTGGTAAACCATAAAAGATACACAATTTTAGTGCACATAAACTGTAAATCGCGTTAAAATACACAATTTATGTCATACACATTGTTTTTGTTGTGTGAACCATTTTCGAGATATTGCTTGTTATTCCCTTAAATTTTCCAATACTTATACTTTTTCTCAGATTCGTTATTCAATTCTTTTTTGTCCTCGTAATGCAAAGAAAATGATTTTTTTTTGCAACGATGGTTATTCTCAACAAATCATAAAGATATTGGAACATCGTATTTTATTTTTGACTCCACATAGCAACCACCTCTTAAAATAATTGACTATCGCTTAAAGCCTACCAATTCCCCTTGTTTCTACAAGAAAATTACCAATAAGATTAACATCTCGATATCTAGATTAACATGAAGCATATGGAGAATAAACGTTTGTAAAAATAGTGTGTACAAGAGTAGAGAAAGTCATGTGAGTGTAATACATCAGATTTTTTCAATTCTATAGCGAAGTTACCTTCCGGGGTAACTTAAAACAAAGTGTGCAAGACAAATCCACACACCCTGGAAGAATTAAAACAAAATATCCGGCAGGAAATTTCTCAACGTGAACTCTTTAGTTTTCTAAACAGGTGCCAAAAATGTATGGACAACGCCGGTGGCCAGTGTCAGAATTTTCTTTCATTAAATTGGTAAGTTCATCCGCGGCCTTCTGTAATAGCGGCAGACGACAACGAGCGCTGAGGACGCAGACAGGAAAAACACCGCGCAGTCTTTAGGCTCACTCTGTATAACTGGATCGCTAATGGATAGAACCTAGCACACTTTCGCATAATCGCGACCACAGCGCTGCAGAGGTAATAGCTATCAACGGAATTCGGAGAATATTGTATTGTATTGTTCAAGGAAGTAACGTCTTATGAAATACTACAGCGAAAGTAGGTACTTCTCTGAAGCGACAAATGCATATGAGCCATTCCAACAGCTAACGATTCCAAACGCATATGTTTGCTAAGTCCAAACTTCGTGACTAGAAGCAAGGAGATTTAGCAGTGCCACCAAACAAGCTGTCCCATTCGTATCTCCGAAAGTAAAAACGAATTCATGGAATTAGTCTACACAGCTGCCTGAGTGTCATCAGAAAGAGTTACGGTCTTGAGAGACCGACCCGCTCCAAATATAAATTCACTACTCTCACTGCGCCAAAATAAGCTGTCAAGGGCGTCCGCAGACTGAGTCAGGCATTAGTGTAAATGTCCGCGGTTCTTCTCTTTGCGGGGGTTCACCTCCAGAGCAGGCTTTGCTGTCCCACAGTTTATGACCGGTTTCGTGATCTGTGGAAATTTTCTGGCGAATAAACTAATGCCAAAATGCAGCACACTTTGAGGGACACCTGCAATCTTGCTGCATGCGGTTAGTACGGCAACATAGTTGCATAAGACCTGCAACTCCAACCCAGTTTTGGCAACTCCTGGTGATAAAAAGTGGCTATAAGTAACTGTCTAAAAGACCAGAAATGCAGCACCATATGAACAGTATTATATGTGTGCATATTGGGTTCCACATTAATAAGTGAGATTAGCAGGGATTTCCCCAGATTGTAAATTAATTTTCTGCCTTTGCATCACAAAACACTCATAGTATAGTATGGCTAGGTTAGAAAAATATTAAAGAGAAAAGAAACTTGGTGATTCAGTACTCTCTGATCATACAAATTTCATATGACATGCCACATATAAAATCTAATGTGTTACATTCACATGGCTTTCTCTACCCTCTACTGTATATTAGTGTGTATACAAACTATTCTTACAAAAAAAAACTTATTTTTCTATCTACTTAATTTTAATTGAAATAAACTTCTGCAGGATTAGCTACATTACACTTGTCGTTATAGATACAAAGAGAACAGCGAGAGTCAAATGTTTAAGAACTGGACGCTATACGCTGGCCTTAAAATTCCATACTGTTTTCATGCAATCGCCAGAAACAACAGAAAATCAATAGGACTTTAAAGCGTGACAAAGTGTCTACCCCGCAGTCAGTCGGTAGAGCACCTGCTTGTTGTGGTACGTACCGGGTTCGATTCCCGACTGGGGTGTGGGAATTTTTCTCTAGCCAAGACCATTCATTATCCTCCCCAGAGTCTGGAAGTATGAATGAGAGTGTAAATGTGTGTATGATGTAATGATTAAAAACCAAAGTGCAAGAAACCCACGACAAGAGTTACAGGAATTAACACCATTGTCAATAGGCAATAAGTTTCAAAGGAAAGGCGCCGATAAGACTAGTGTAGTTAAAGGCGGGGTATAAATGGAACTGAAAAAATCTGATGTGTTACACTCACATGACTTTCTCTACTCTTGTACAATCTATTTTTACAAGCGCCTATTCTCCATATGCTTCATGTTAATCGAGATATCGAGATGTCAATCTTATTGGTAATTTTCTTGTAGATGCAAGGGGAATATGGTAGCTTTTAAGCGATAGTCAAATATTTTAACGTGGTTGCTATGTGGCGCATTCCGTTCTCTTTGCATGTCCAGGACATAAAAAAATCTGATGTGTTACACTCACATGACTTTCTCTACTCTTGTACAAACTATTTTTACAAACGCTTATTCTCCATACGCTTCATATTAATCGAGATATTGAGATGTCAATCTTATTTGTAATTTTCTTGTAGATGCAAGGGGAATATGGTAGCTTTTAAGCGATAGTCAAATATTTTATCGCTGGTTGCTATGTGGCGCATTCCATTCTCTTTGCACGTCCAGGACATAAAAAAATGAATAACGAATTTGAGAAAAATTAGAAGTATTGGAAAATTTAAGGAAATAACAAGCAATATCTCGAAAACGGTTCACTCAACAAAAGAAATGTATATGACATAAGTTGTGTATTTTAACGCGATCTACATTTTTTGTGCAGTAAAATTTTGTCTATCTCTTATGGTTTACTAGTTATGCAAAAGTCGTTCACAATGAAGAATACTTTTGGAGACATTCCCAGAAAATTCGAGATACACATTTCATTTCTCATGACATTATCTTAAACATATGATATTTTCATCAAAATCGTTAGAGCCATTTTTGAGAAAATTAAAATTTTCGAAAAATCTTCCATGTAAAGGGTAGCCTGGGGTGGGGGGATTTTCTTGAAAACCTTCGTGTCGCATCTCTGGAAGATATTGAACCTAAATACCAAGTTTGGTGTTTATCCGACTGTTCGTTTTGGAGTTATGCTGTTCACAGACACACAGACACACACAGACACACACACACACACACGGACATGTTTCCAAAAATGATTTTTTTGGATTCAGGAGGTCTCAAAACATGTATTTCCGATGAAATCTCGGTATCGAATTTTTGGGTGGAATGCAATACTTCCCCTACTTACTATACGTAGTAGAGAAAGTAAAAAAATCTGATGTGTTACACTCACATGACTTTCTCTACTCTTGTACAATTTAATTTTACAAACGCCTATTCTCCATATGCTTCATGTTAATCGAGATATCGAGATGTCAATCTTATTGGTAATTTTCTTGTAGATGCAAGGGGAATATGGTAGCTTTTAAGCGATAGGCAAATATTTTAACGCTGGTTGCTATGTGGCGCATTTCATTCTCTTTGCATGTCCAGGACATAAAAAAATCTGATGTGTTACACTCACATGACTTTCTCTACTCTTGTACAATCTATTTTTACAAACGCCTATTCTCCATATGCTTCATATTAATCGAGATATCGAGATGTCAATCTTACTTGTAATTTTCTTGTAGATGCAAGGGGAATATGGTAGCTTTTAAGCGATAGTCAAATATTTTATCGCTGGTTGCTATGTGGCGCATTCCATTCTCTTTGCATGTCCAGGACATAAAAAAATGAATAACGAATTTGAGAAAAAGTATTAAGTATTGGAAAATTTAAGGAAATAACAAGCAATATCTCGAAAACGGTTCACTCAACAAAAAAAATGTATATGATATAAGTTGTGTATTTTAACGCGATCTACATTTTTTGTGTAGTAAAATTTTGTCTATCTCTTATGGTTTACCAGTTATGCAAAAGTCGTTCATAATGAAGAATACTTTTGGAGACATTCCCAGAAATTTCGAGATATACATTTCATTTCTCATGACATTATCTTAAACATATGATATTTTCATCAAAATCGTTAGAGCCATTTTTGAGAAAATTAAAATTTTCGAAAAATGTTCCATGTAAAGGGTAGTCTGGGGTGGGGGGATTTTCTTGAAAATCTTCGTGTCGCATCTCTGGAAGATACTGAACGTAAATACCAAGTTTGGTGTTTATCCGACTGTTAGTTTTTGAGTTATGCTGTTCACAGACACACACACACAGACACACACACAGACACACAGACACACACACAGACACACACACGGACATGTTTCCAAAAATGCTTTTTTTGGATTCAGGAGGTCTCAAAACATGTATTTCCGGTGAAATCTCGGTATCGAATTTTTGGGTGGAATGCAATACTTCCCCTACTTCTATACGTAGTAGAGAAAGTAAAAAATGAATAACGAATTTGAGAAAAAGTATAAGTATTGAAAAATTTAAGAAACTCCCAAGCAATATCTCGAAAACGGTTCACTCAACAAAAAAAATGTATATGACATAAGTTGTGTATTTTAACGTGATCTACATTTTTTGTGAAGTAAAATTCTGTCTATCTCTTACGGTTTACCAGTTATGCAAAAGTCCTTCACAATAAAGAATACTTTTGGAGACATTCCCAGAAAATTCGAGATATACATTTCATTTCTCATGACATTATCTTAAACATATGATATTTTCATCAAAATCGTTAGAGCCATTTTTGAGAAAATTAAAATTTTCGAAAAATGTTCCATGTAAATGGTAGTCTGGGGTGGGGGGATTTTCTTGAAAACCTTCGTGTCGCATCTCTGGAAGATACTGAACCTAAATACCAAGTTTGGTGTTTATCCGACTGTTCGTTTTTAAGTTATGCTGTTCACAGACACACAGACACACACACAGACACACACACAGACACACACACACACACACACACACACACAGACACACACACGGACATGTTTCCAAAAATGCTTTTTTTGGATTCAGTGGGTCTCAAAACATGTATTTCCAGTGAAATCTCGGTATCGAATTTTTGGGTGGAATGCAATACTTCCCCTACTTACTATACGTAGTAGAGAAAGTAAAAATATCGAACCATAAATAACGGATAGCTGGGAAATGGTAGATGGCACAAAAAAGGCATTTGAAATAAACTGTGTGTTTTAAAGAGGTGTACATTTTTAGTGTGGTAGTTTTAGTCTACTGGTTAATAGTTACGAGTTATACAAGATTATATAAATTTCCTTCCGAATAAAGAGGACTCCACAAGCTATTCGTAGAGAATTAAAGATATACATTTTATTTGTCGTGTAAATATCTTTAATGTATGGTATTTTAATAAAAATCGTTACAGCCAAGTTTTAGAAAATAAAAAAAAAATTTCTGATGTGTTACACTCACATGACTTTCTCTACTCTTGTATAAACTATTTTTACAAACGCATATTCTCCATATGCTTCATGTTAATCGATATGTTAATCTTATTGCTAATTTTCTTGTAGGTGCAAGGGGAAATGGTAGGCTTTAAGCGATAGTCAAATATTTTAAGAGCTGGTATTGGAAAATTTAAGGGAATAACAAGCAATATCTCGAAAATGGTTCACTCAACAAAAAGTATGACATAAATTGTGTATTTTAACGCGATCTACATTTTTTGTGCAGTACAATTTGATCTATCTCTTATGGTTTACCAGCTATGCAAAAGTCGTTCACAATGAAGAATACTTTTGGAGACATTCCCAGAAAATTCGAGATATACATTTCATTTGTTCTGAAAAGATCTTAAACATATGATATTTTAATCAAAATCGTTAGAACCATTTTTGAGAAAATTAAAATTTTCGAAAAATGTTCCATGTAAAGGATAACCTAGGGTGGAGAATTTTCTTGAAAGCCCTCGTGTCGCATCTCTGGAAGATTCTGAACCTAAATACCAAGTTTGGTGTTTATCCGACTGTTCGTTTCTGAGTTATGCTGTTCTCTCACACACACACACACACACACACACACACACACACACAGACAGACGCACGCACACACACGGACATGTTTCAAAAAATGCTTTTTTTGTATTCTGGAGGTCTCAAATTATATATTTCCGATGAAATCTCGGTATCGAATTTTTGGGTGGAATACAATACTTCCCCTACTTACTATACGCAGTAGAGAAAGTAAAATGGTTAAAATTGGCTCAGTCATTATGTAAAATGCTGGCAATGCCGTTAGGGGCTTTTTGCACAAACTGGCAACTAATATTCGCTTCAAAAAGTCTAGATTTAACCTTAAAAGAGCTAGAATTGCACCATTACTCTAACGCAGTATTATTAAGCTTTGCAGGCTGTTCGCTTTCATTAGAGTGGAAGCACGTTCGCATTTAGTCGCATGTGACAGTCTGCTGATATCTCGAATACTGGGTTGGCTGTCCGAATGGAAGACCACAATGAGTTGCGATACAGTTACAACGAAAATTGTAATTCAGAAATACACTGAAAACCCCTCCTATAGGGCTTACGTTTCCCCAGTAACAAAGATGATAGGGAGAAGGTATACTTCTGAACCAATTTTGAGTAGACGCACCAAGAGATGAAAGGTAATCTCAAACTGATTTGCAGTTTCATTAAGGCACACTGTGGCTAATTTTTACTTTCTCTACTACGTATAGTAAGTAGCGGAAATATTGTATTCCACCCAAAAGATCGATACCGAGATTTCACCGGAAATACATGTTTTGAGTCCACCTGAATCCAAAAAAAAGCATCTTTGGAAACAAGTCCGTGTGTGTTTGTGTGTGCGTTGTGTGTGTGTGTCTGTCTGCCTGTCTGTCTGTGAACAGCATAACTCAGAAACGAACAGTCAGATAAACACCAAACTTGATATTTAGGTTCAGTATCTTCCAGAGATGCGACACGAAGTTTTCAAGAAAATCCCCCTACCCCAAATTACCCTTTACATGGAACATTTTTCGAACATTTTAATTTTCTCAAAAATGGCTCTAACGATTTTGATTAAAATATCATATGTTTAAGATATTTTCATGACAAATAAAATGTATATCTTGAATTTTCTGAGAATGTCTCCAAAAGTATTCTTCATTGTGAACGACTTTTGCAAAATGGTAAATCATAAGAGATAGACAAAATTTTACTACACAAAAAATGTAGATCGCGTTAAAATACACAATTTATGTCATATACATTTTTTTTGTTGAATGAACCATTTCCGAGATATTGCTTGTTATTCCCTTAAATGTTCCAATACTTTTTCTCAAATGGAAATTCGTTATTCAGTTTTTTTTTGTCCTGGTAATGCAAAGAGAATGGAATGCGCCACATAGCAACCAGCTCTTAAAATATTTGACTACCGCTTAAAGCCTACCATATTCCCCTTGCACCTACAAGAAAATTATCAATAAGATTAACATCTCGATATCTCGATTAATATGAAGTATTTGGAGAATAAGTGTTTGTAAAAATAGTTTGTCATAGAGTACAGAAAGGCATGTGAGTGTAACACATAAGATTTTTATTCAAAACAAAAGTTTGTCAACAATAACCATAACAAAGATGTCCAATATGTAATGAAGAGATAAACAAAAGTAAAGCCAAAACAAAACACAGTCGTATGACAACTAACAATATTAGTGAGGTTCGTTTATTATTTGGCAAGACTATTTAGAAATAGAATTTCGTTAACTATTTAGTTCCTTCAATATTGTTTGGCACACCCCCCATGACGCCTACAAAGTAACAGTGTGCCAACATGTATGCTTGAAGATAGACTATAGTAGTGTCCACTGCCATTAGATGATGTGCTGCTTCGCATAGGTAGAGCATTGCAGCAGAAGTTGTTCCGGTTTGCGAGTAGAACGTGGAAGCAGACAAGCATGGGCAACTGTGGACAGTTTGGTTTCACTGGAGGGAAGTAGCGGCTGCTTCAGGCATCCACAAGAGGTGGGGAGACAGCACCAAGTCGCAGACCCGTATTTCGTTGTGTATCAAGAGTTTAAAGGCGGCAGGGACTATGCTGAAAAAGGCAAAAGCACTTGGCGTCCAGCAACTACACGCAAACCAAACAGTGCCCAGCGGTGTCAATGACTTGATAATGGAGAACAGGCGAATTGCGTTTGATGAACTTGAGAACGCAACAGTTTTGTCACGGGGAACCCTCCACACCACCATCCATGATGATTTGAAGATGAAGAAGATGTGTGCCCCATACCCTCACCATTGCGCAGAAACAGAAGCGTGTGCCAACGGTTGGAGCACTGTGCAGATCCAAAGGAGTTCTTTGAGCGTGTGGTCACCGTCGACGAGTCATGGCTCTTCGACGAGACTCCAGAAAAGAAACATCAGTCTATGGAGTGGAAACACACTGAAGTGTGTAGTCCCAAGAAGTCACGACGGGACTATTCGTGCAGAAACAAATGGCAACTGTGTTCTGGGATCAGGAAGAAAGAATTCTGGTGACTGGCTCCATCCCAATACGACCACCAACAGTGATCGGCACGGCACTGCAGTTCACTGCACCAAGATGCATTCAACAATGCCGCCATGGAAAATGTGGCCGTGGCATTCTTCTCCAACACGACAATGCGCGGCCACATGCCAGTCGCCAGAACTTTGCCGCTAGGGTGCTGCCACATCTTCCATATTCCCCGGGTCTATGCAAAAGTGCATAGACAGCGGGTATATCTGTAATATAAACTGTATTCTTTTGTTCAGTAAGTGGTTCCTGTAAACACACACACACACACACACACACACAAATCATTTTTGAACGCCCCTAGTAGTAATTCTTTTCCATTGGTCTAATAACATCACCTAATATTATTAGTGTGTTTTATGAAACAGGCCCCTAGACATCATTATCATCGTTTACAAAACATAATTACCCTAAATCCGCCCCAAACTAGTTAAGCTGCAGCATCAACAGTCTACACCGAGTCAAACTGAGGCTGTAACACAGGATCGTGCTGCAGCGCTTCAGGACAAGTTGGATGCAGTGTCATGTCTAGTAAGGTTATCTTATTACCTCCACGAATAAAGCCAGTTTCCTGAGTTACTACACAACGTAGGTTAAAGGGAAAACTTAACCCGGGGTAGAAGTGAAATGTACTTACGACTACGTATCAAAACCTTTGGAAAGCAGTTTAAAGCTGTTAATTTACAGCTTGCTTAATTCCCAGCAAGTCCGCCGTCCAAGAGACAGAGTAGTGGACATAGATAAGAGGCAACTCAACTGGCATAGACGAGTGAGGATAAAATTTACTTATGTCGTCCTCCGTGGTCTAGGGGTACCAGCTAGCCTCTTGGTCGCGGGTTTACACCCGGTGGAGGGCGATGGATTTTTTTTCGGGCGTAAAAATCCTTAGCATGGCTTCCTTCGAAAGGGAAGTAAAGCCGGTGGTCCCGTGTCATAGATTTACGGCACGTAAAAGAACCTCAAGCCTCTGAGCAAAATTTTCGGTCTTTCACGCCCAAGTACTATAGTAGATAAAGCGTCCATAAATAAAACTTAGTTTAATTTTTTCTCTAGCTTGTCTCAAATTTAAAAGACAGTATGGAGGTAAATCGGATATCCCTGTCTCTATCTAACGCATGTATTTTGCTATTAGACCGTCCTTTTCTACTCTCGCGCTGTCACCAAAATCCTATACCTAATAACATGGTGTAAATATTCAGTTGTTATAAATTTCAGCTTTGAACATATTATCCAACGCAGAATATTTTTTCGCTAGCAGATTATATCATTTTTAGAACCTATATAGATTTCTGCGGGCACGAATTTCTGAAGAAAACTAGTTTTTCAGTAAAAGGCCGATATTTGCTGTTTCTATGCTTATCACGCAATAACTATTAAACAAAAGGGTAGAAGGCAATAATATTATCTTCTTAGCTGGAGTAAACTAGAGTGCTGATACCTGCCAAGATTAAATTCCCCATCTTAAATAACAGAGAGTTATCATTTTCTAAATTAAATACTTCGGAACAGTCTATACCTACACAGTAGAAAAGTCACCCAGCGAGAAAATTTTTGTTATTGGTTTTACAATGGGGAACTAAGAGAGAGACAATAAGGAGGGTTGGAGATAGCTTTTAAAAGAAACCGGAATCCTGTAACTTCTTGCACTCAATGTGTACAATTAACAAAAGTCATGAGAGTATTTTATTTACTTTTAAAGGTGACACTATATTATTTCGAGAAGATACCATAAGTGGCAAGCACTCCTGACATATTAGCGCACTAACAATTAAATTGAGTTTTATTTATGGACGCTCTTTAATTGATGTAGTCCTAAGCGTCCCATTCTACACTACGTCATCAAAAGTATCCGGACACCTGGCTGAAAATGACGGACAAGTTCGTGGAGGCTTCCATCGGTAATGCTGAAAGTCAATATGGTGTTGGCCTACCCTTAGCCTTGATGACAGCGTTCACTCTCGCAGCCATACTTTCAATCAGGTGCTGTAAGGTTTCTTGGGGAATGGCAGCCCATTCTTCGCGGAGTGCGGAAATGGGGAGAGGTATCCATGTAGGTCGGTAAGGCCTGACACGAAATCGGCGTTCTAAAACATCCCAAAGGTGTTCTATAGGATTCAAGTCAGGACTCTGTGCAGGCCAGTTCATTACAGAGATGTTATTGTCGTGTAACCACTCCGCCACAGCCCGTGCAGTATGAACAGGTGCTCGATCGTGTTGAAAGATGCAATCGCCATTCCCGAATTGCTGTTCAACAGTGGGAAGCAAGAAGGTGCTTAAAATGTCAATGTAGGTCTGCGCTGTGATCGTGCCACGCAAAACAACAAGGGGTGCAGGCCCCCTTTAGGAAAAACACCACCACACCTTAACACCACCACTCCGAATTTCACTGTTGGCACTACACACGCTGGCAGATGACGTTCACCGGGCATTCGCCATACCCACACCCTGCCATCGGATCGCCACATTGTGTACCGTGATTCGTCACTCCACACAACGTTTTGCCACTGTTCAATCGTGTAATGTTGACTGACGCTCCTTACACCAAGCAAGGCATTTTGGCATTTTCCTGCGTGATGTGTGGCTTATGAGCAGCCGCTCGACCATGGAATCCAAGGTTTCTCACCTCACGCCTAATTGTCATAGTACTTGGAGTGGATCCTGATGCGGTTTGGAATGCCTGCGTGATGGTCTGGATAAATGTCTGCCTATTATTTTTTACGACTCTCTTCAAATGTCAGCAGTCTCTGTCAGTCAACAGACTTCTGACACAAGTGACACCGAATCACCTGTCCACGTTCGAAGTCCGTGAGTTCCACGATGTCTAAGATCGCGGATAATGAGTACCAGGCAGTAGATGGCAGCACAATGCACCTAAGATAATAAAGGTATGTTTGTGGGGTGTCCGGATACTTTTGATCACATAGTGTATATTACGCATGAAAGACCGGGAATTTTGCTCACAGGCCTCTCTATCAGGCTCGAGGTTCTTTTACGTGCCGTACGGCACGGGACCACCGGCTTTACTTCTGGTCATGGTAATACATGTAGAGTAGAACTGTTAATAAGTTATGGTCTGAAAAAATTGCAAATTGGTGACAATATGATTAACCATTTAACGATCAAAAAATAAAAACATCAGTGTGTTACATTCACATGCCTTTCTCTACCCTCTATCGCTAATTAGAAAATATTCTTACAAAGTTTATTTTCCTATTTCATTTTAATCCAGACAAACCTTTCCGGAAGTAGCTGAATTGCACGCTTCATTAAAAGGGAATAATGATAGTCAAATGTTTTAGAATTGAACGCTTGCGTTGGCCTTAAAGTTCTCTACTCCTACGACAATCGCGAAACAACTGAAAATCGGCGGGACTTGAAAAGAATGACAAATTATTAAACAAATCGAATCATTAATAATGGATATCTCAGAAATGACATGTCACAAAAAAAGTTATTTGATATAAATTGTGTATTTTCAGTAGATCTATAGTTTTTGCGTGGTACGTTTTCGTCTATCACTTAAACTTTGCTAGTTTTACAAGATTATATAAATTCCTTCCGAATGAAGAGGACTTCAGACTATTCCCAGCAAATACAAGACATATATTTTATCATGTAAATATCTTTAATATATGGTGTTTTAATACAAATAAGTATAGCTGTTCTTTAGAAAATAAAAAAATCTGATGTGTTACACTCACATGACTTTCTCTACTCTTGTACAAACTATTTTTACAAACGCTTATTCTCCATATCTTTCATGTTAATCGAGATATCGAGATGTTATCGTATTGCTAATTTTCTTGTAGATGCAAGGAGAACTGGTAGACTTTAAGCGATAATCAAATATTTTACGAGCTGGTTGCTATGTGGAGTATTCCATTCTCTTTGCATTACCAGGACAAAAAAATGAATAACGAATTTGAGAAAAAGTATAAGTATTGAAAAATTTAAGGGAATAACAAGCAATATCTCGAAAATGGTTCACTCAACAAAAAAATGTATATGACATAAATTGTGTATTTTAACGCGATCTACATTTTTTTTGTAATAAAATTTTGTCTATCTCTTATGGTTTACCAGTTATGCAAAAGTCGTTCACAATGAAGAATACTTTTGGAGACATTCCCAGAAAATTCAAGATACACATTTTATTTGTCATGAAAATATCTTAAACATATGATACTTTAATCAAAATCGTTAGAGCCATTTTTGAAAAATTTAAACTTTTCGAAAAATCTTCCATGTAAAGGGTAATCTGGCGTGGGGGGATTTTCTTGAAAACCTTCGTGTCGCATCTCTGGAAGATACTGAACCTAAATACCAAGTTTGGTGTTTATCCGACTGTTCGTTTCTGAGTTATGCTGTTCACAGACACACACACAGACACACTCACGGACATGTTTCCAAAATTGCTTTTTATTTTATTCAGGGGGTCTCAAAACATGTATTTCCGGTGAAATCTCGGCTCGAATTTAATGTAACAGCTAATCCCGATCATTAATGTAACAGACGTCAAGCAAAACCACTATACTACAGAAACGGCATACAAGTTAATACAATGCGCTATAAAACAAAACTTTTGGACGGATAGTGCAGTGAATTCCCTGGCGGATGTATGTTTCGAAATTTATTGGTTTTATTATTACATGGAATCATAAAATGTTGAATTGATAAATTTGTCAGGCGCTGTGTGTCCTATCATTTATGTTGATATTTTTGTTAATTATTTTCTGTACTACGTACAGTAAGTAGAGGAAGTATTGTATTTCACCCAAAAATTCGATGTCGAGATTTCACAAGAAATCAGGTTTAGGGACCTCTGAACCCAAAATGGCATTTTCAGAAAACGTTCCGCACGAACGCTTGTGTGAACAGCATAACTCAAAAACGAAAAGCCCGATAAATACCTTCCGAAGATGCGACACGAACATTTTCAAGAAAATCGCCCATCTCAAACTACCTTTACCTGGAAACCATTTCGCTAGTTTTTATTTTCTCAAAAAGGGTTCCAAAGATTTTGATTGAAATACTATATGTTTAAGATATTTCCACGACAGTTAAAAGTTCATATATTTTAATTATGTACACAATTAAGTAATTGAAATTAATTATACTCTTTAGAGACCTTAGCCTGGTCTTGGCAAGTTTTTAATATAGAGTTAATTGAAAAATACAACGCCACATACGGGATTTGAACACGGTTCTCCCGCTCTCGATGTAGTTACTCTACCCATTGAGTTACTGTCACAAAATGTCGGTGGGACATTGAATTCCCGAACTCAGGAATATAATTAAATAATAATAATAAATAATATTAATTTAATTATTATATATAATTAAAAAAGCCCTAAGATACTCATAAGCACCCAGTATTAAAGTACTTGCGATGGCAGAGTTTCTGGAGTTATCTTTATTCTGAATGGCTGTTGTGTAATTGATAAAAAGAATAGACCAATACGTACTACAAAAAAGTAGATTTCGTTAAAGGAAAGGATTTGGGTCAGGTAAAACCTTTTTGTGGAATTAAATACTTCGTTTTTGTTTTTCTTTACTAGTTATTATACAGATAGCATGGAATTTCAAAGACATCGCATAGCGACACGCTCTTTAAAAATCTGACTGTCTCGTTACCTACTGTATGGTACAACAAAATATGTAAGAATGGGTTGGTTGGCCCCGTAGCTCAGTCGGTAGAGCACCTACCTATAGTGCTTCCCGCCTGGGGGGGGGAATGTTTCTCTAGCCAAGATTAATCCTTTTTCTTTCCAGAGACTGGAAGAGTGAATGCGTGTATGATCTAATGACTAAAGAACCAAAAGTGCAAGAAACCCAACGACAAAGAGTTACGCGAGTTAACACCATTACCAATAGGCAATAAGTTCCAAAGGAAAGGCCGCCGATAAGACCAATGCAGTTAAAGGCGGGGCATAAAACGAACTAAAAACAAAAAAAACGAAAGAATGGGTTATAGAAGAGCGAATAGTCATGTCAATGTAGCATATTACAATTTATTTTCCTTCATACCGTCTGCAGTCCATAATGAAATAATATATACGAGATTAATGAAGAAACTATTTAAGTTGAAAAGGTTAAAACCCTAGGAGAGGGAAAAAAAAACAGAACTCGACGGATCTGGCGAGTGGTCGGCGGGCGAGGCCTATGGCGGTGTAACATTTACTTTCTCTACTACATATTGCATTCCACTCAAAAATTTGATACCGAGATTTCACCGAAAATATATGTTTTGATACCCCCTGAATCCAAAAAAAGCATTTTTGGAAACATGTCCGTGTGTGTATCTGTGTGTCTGTGAACAGCATAACTCAGAAACGAACAGTCAGATAAACACCAAACTTGGTATTTAGGTTCAGTATCTTCCAGAGATGCGACACGAAGGTTTTCAAGAAAATCCCCCACCCCAGATTACCCTTTACATGCAACATTTTTCGAAAATTGTAATTTTCTCAAAAATGGCTCTAACGATTTTGATTAAAATATCATATGTTTAAGCTATTTTCATGACAAATGAAATGTATATCTCGAATTTTCTGGGAATGTATCCAAAAGTATTCTTCATTGTGAACGACTTCTGCATAACTGGTAAACGATAAGAGATAGACAAAATTTTACTACACAATAAATACAGATCGCGTTAAAATACACAATTTATGTTATATAAATTTTCGAGATATTGCTTGTTATTCCCTTAAAATTTTCAATGCTTATTTTCTCAAATGGGAATTCGTTATTCATTTTTTGTCTTTGATATGCAAAGAGTATTAATCTGTGGCAAAGGGAATGGTGCTGCACCTAGCAACCAGCTATTAAGAGATATGTATGTGCTTAAAGGCTACTGTATTTCTATATTGCCCTTCCAAATACAAAACAAGGGGAACATAGTACTCCTTAAGTGATAGTCAAATATTTTTAGAACTGGTCGCTATGTGTAAACTGTAATTCTCTTTGCATGTCAAAAGATCGTTTCTGCAAATGTTTAATATGAAATAGATGGAGAATAAGATTTTGTAAAAATAGTTTGTACAAGAGTAGAGAAAGTCATGTGAGTGTAATAGATCAGATTTTTTTTTTGACTCGCTCCTTCACTTCACCACTTTCTCCAGAAGATTTCCAGAAGCTTCCTGATAACCATAGCCATCATCAGTTGGTTTAAGGTTATTTGATTTAATTCGAGAACTACCATAGCTGGCGCTGTTAACGCCTGTAGAAGGGGAAATTAGGAAACTGAGTCTTTTTTATATAAAGCAAATAGTGGAAGAAACAGAGAAATATAAATAGTCGAGTAAAACAAATAATTACGAGGGCATACTACTGCACCAACACTACATTTTATGTACAGCGGGAAGGGAGATTTTCATAAACCGAAATTAACGAGTCTAGCTCGGTAAAGCTGCAAACCTTGCGATAACGACAAATTCATTACAAATACTGTGTTTTAATATTGCTGAGTTTGGTTTCCGAATCTCGGTACTAAAACCGAGGTTCCGTTGTGTGTATTAAAGCATATGGCTAGTTTCGGAACTCTGGTTAAACCTTGGCTTTATACCGATAGCTTGTAGCAGCAATGAGTTTATTTGTCCTACAGCACGGACATACAATCATTTTTGGAACACATCGTGAACACCGTGGCTTGAGATAAGTTCAGATTTCATAAAAAAGGAAACGAACCGTTCGAGAGCAGTGTATAGGCAAATAGGAAATGCTTCGGTTGGCAAGGGGAATTTTTGTACATTCGCTCAAACCACGACCGGTCTCTTGAGCAGTTAACCGTCAACTTTGATGCCGTAATTATTAACAGGAAGACATAAATAATTAAATAAAGGAATGGTGGTAACATAGAGTAGTAATTGCAATAACAATGTCTGTATTTTAAATCAATGTCTAAAGCAATTAGCCTGAGCTGAAAGGCCATTAGTAACAGCCGAGTAAAGAACACGTTCCTGGAATGCAGTTAGTTCAGTACTTTTGAAAAGGTCGTAGGCAGGAATTCTGTAAATTAGAAAGGGAATGAAATTCTGAGATTCGAGGATGTATCGATGAGTTACACAGTAAAAGAAGCATACCTAAGTAGGATTTTAAGATGGCCTGCGTAGAAGGAACATTGGGAGAGGTAATTGATATTGGGAGCTTAAGCTAAGAAAAGTTCGTGTATTCTAAATCAGAGACCCATTCGTACATTCGTGCACACATTCGTGCATATATTCGTGATTCTCCTGAGATTCTTGACTCACGTGTGTAATTTGTAAGTTGTATAGCCCAAATGAACGCGCCGGCGTTAGAAAGATTTAGCGGCTATTGAGAGGGACCTTTTCGAGCAACATTTCTGCAACTTACCGCCACAGATGCTTCGCTTAATTATTGTTACAGAAATAATTAATTCATATATTCAACAGTCGGAGATTCTTCTCAAAATGAAAATTTTAGTCAACACTAAAACTTATCAGCTAACTAAACTGGCGTTATCCTTTCACAATACACTCACGCATATCCATAGCTATACCACTAGAGCAGCTGGCGCACGAGACAACGCAGAACGATCAACAGAGCTAGTAACAAAAAAGGTTATAATAAAAGTTGAAGCAGGCAGCGGCATCAAAGTTGTCGCACAGAGAACCGCTTCAACTTCAACAGTACAACCCTACAATGCAAGCCACAAGACCTCCACACTATGCAGCTACATAACTTCTACGCAGCAACTCGAGTTCGACCCTCCGTAATGGGTTATCTTTTATTTTTTACTACTCGTTTTATTGTAATATACTTAAATAATATTGTTTGTGTTACTTTGTTTTATATATACATATAATTACAATAATGGTGGAATTTGTGGTTGTAAAATTAAAGTGACTTAATACGAATCCTCCTCCCGATCGATAAATTAATGTCATGGTTGTCATCTACGGGCATGACTAATAAATAAACCCCATTTAGTAATAATGAAGAAAACTGTTATGTTTTTGCTCATGTATTTAAAATGAAAGGGGAAACAAACTTGAGTAGCTTCATGGAGATTTCAACTTGCAACCTCAAGAACAGTATTCTAACTCTCAACCACTGAGCTAAGAGTGCTGCGGTATTGTAACGAGCTTTAGTCATACTACATTTGAGAACCACAAATTAATAAATTCGTTTTGGTCACAAATATTCAGTGTTGAAAAAGTCTGAAACATCTGTCTGTTTGAAATATCCTATGTGAACTATTTTCTCGGACTTTTGTACTCATAGCTGTGTTCCCCATTATAACTACTACAAGGATATAATATGCAATCTTGTGAACAAGGCTTGGCTGTTCCGAGAGCTCCGTCTCTCAGACGCCGGCCAGTTTTAAACTGACCGAGTGTACATGGGCGTACTTATCTTACATTGTTGTCAAAGGCTGTGAAGGCGTTGAAACATTAATTTGACAGTTGTTGATAATCTGTTTTCGCAAATGCATGGACAAATATGACAAAACAAACATCAGAGCAATTGATGCGATTCTTTATGGGCGAGATGTTTTTCAGAAGTTAAGTGTCAGAAAGCTCTGAACGTCATGTTCCACACAACATCTCTTTTAACTGTCACGTGCACTAGTCACCTCTCATTGGCTGCAGTCGCGGAATAGGATGTGTGATACAAATTAGTTCCTTATTTAATATTATGGTTAATCTTAATATATTCGCAGAGAATTTTCAGATTTACACTTCATAACCGTATCTATCAAATATGTTAATTCTTATCAACAAATAGGTAGAAGGATCCTTCGGTTTAAACCTGCCTCTTAGGATGTGGAAAGCACGTGCATCTTTTATAATAGCATTTTTATTGTTCTTGTCGCCTGACCTTGTATGCCACATGGATTGTTTTGTCATATACATCACCATCCAGCCAATCTGGGGAAAGAAAGGGAGCGCGGAAGAGTACATGTCCTGCGGGCAATGTTATAAGAAACGGGGTTTATATTATATTTTACATAGGGAGATGGCTCCCGGGTTCAATTCCCGTCGAGCCGGCCACTCTGACCTTGCGTTTTTTCGCTGATTTCCCTGGTTGTCACCCATTTCCGGTCATTTCATTTCCTAATTATGTTTCAGAGTTGAAGGATCAGGCCAGTGGACGGCGGTGGAAATCTTTTTAGAAACTCTCTGGGCTGGTGCTCGGTGTATGACGGACCCCCAGAGAGAACTTTGCGTAAATTGAGTATTATTTACGGACGTTCTTTTACTGCTGTGGCCCTTAGCGTCCCATTCTATATTGCATGTGATAGACGGTAATTTTGCTTAGAGGCCTCTTTATTAGGATTGAGGTTCTTTTACGTGTCGTAAATCTACGACACGGGACCACCGGCTTTACTTCCCTTCCGAAGGAAGTCATGCTAAGTATTTTTACGCATCGTCCTCCGCCGAGTTTGAACCCGCGACCTCAGGAACTAGTGGCCTAGCATGGTAATACTATACCATGCGAGTTTCCGTAGATGTCAGAATGTAATATCAAGAGTCGTTACGGACCCCCACCGCGACCGAGCCAGCAGTATCTGATCACCCTGTGTCCTTCCCTTCACCCCTTCCTCCTGGAGGTTTCCAGAAGCAAAATAGGTATTATGTACGCTTAAGTGTCGAAACCTTCTCCGCTTCCTGATAACCATAACTATATAGGTAACATTTTTGTGGCACAAAAGCCCTTGTTAGGTCAGGGCCCTCCAACTCTCACTGATGACCTCACGCCCACATATGCAGGCGAAACAAGGCGATCATTCAAAGGATGCGGGGAGATGTAGTCGACACCATGCTCTCCCAGCATGCTACTCCCACCCATAGATCAACTCCTTATCACAGCTCCTCTGGTTCCTCGCGATGCTGAGAGGCCGCCGCTTCTATACATGGGCCGAAAAGGCTACCATATGGTTGCTGGCCTCCAACATAGTTTAATTCCGTGGCAGGGAACCAAAGCATTACTTTCCAAGCCACTACGCAGGGTAGCTTGCAGCTCGATTCAATTTCTATCAACTATTTCTTTGAGAAATAGTTTTAAAAAATCTGATGTGTTACACTCACATGACTTTCTCTACTCTTGTACAAACTAGTTTTACAAACTCTTATTCTCCATCTATTTCATATTAATCGAGATAAACATTTGCAGAAACGAACTTTTGACATGCAAAGAGAATTACATTTTACACATAGCGACCAGTTCTAAAAATATTTGACTATCGCTTAAGGCGTACCGTGTTCCCCTTGTTTTGTATTTGCAAGGGCAATATAGAAATACAGTAGCCTTTAAGCATAGACATATCTCTTAATAGCTGGTTGGTAGGTGCAGCACTATTCCCTTTTCCACAGATTAATACTCTTTGCATATCCAAGACAAAAAAAAATGAATAACGAATTCCCATTTGAGAAAATAACTACTGAAAAATTTAAGGGAATAACAAGCAATATCTCGAAAATGGTTCACTCAAAAAAAAAGTATATGACATAAAATGTGTATTTTAATACGATCTACATGTTTTGTGTAGTAAAATTTTGTCTATCTCTTATGCAAAAGTCGTTCACAATGAAGAATACTTTTGGAGACATTCCCAGAAAATTCGAGATATACATTTCATTTGTGATGAAAATATCTTAAACATATAATATTCTAATCAAAATCGTTAGAGCCATTTTTGAGAAAATGAAAATTTTGGAAAACAATTCCATGTAAAGGGTAATCAGGGGTGGGGGGATTTTCTTGAAAGCCTTCGTGTCGCATCTCTGGAAGATACTGAACCTAAATACCAAGTTTGGGGTTTATCGGACTGTTCGTTTCTGAGTTAATGTGCTCACAGACACACACACACACACACACACACACACAGACAAACAGACAGACACATACACACACATACACGGACATGTTCCCAAAAATGCTTTTTTTGGATTCAGGGGGTCTCAAAACATATACTTCCGGTGAAAACTCGGTATTGAATTTTTGGGTGGAATACAATACTTCCCCTACTTGCTATACGTGGTAGAGAAAGTAAAAATGTAAAATATTAATATGGGCTTTATATTATTGTTAAGTAATATGCTGTTGTAAGCTAAAGTATTGCAATATTACAATATCCCTTGCATGCTAGAAAATAGGTCCTGAGGCGTAAAGCTACATTTACTGTACTTTTTTAGTAACACAGGGTGGAACAAAACCACACATTTTAAAAGGCGATGTGAAAATTTCTATAGCAATAGATAGATAGATATTTATTATATCTTGTAGAGCTAGTAAGCCATAAAATAAGTCATATAATTACAGATTAAGATTACGTTCATGCAAATCATGAACGCATGCAGTAATTTGTATCACAAATTATTTAAATGTAAACAGTGATTATAGTATGAATATGCATTATTATGTGACATTGATTTGAGATGTTTGTTGATTGTAATTATTGTTGGGAAGTAAGTTTATACGGCCTTACTGAAACTGACAATAATAGCGTGCAATAATGCAGCGAGGGGTGAGCTGTTTATCATTATTGGAAACGAGGAAGTTACGTAATGTTGGCGCGTTTTCCTTTAGAATCTTCTGGAACATTTCCCTAGAGCATATGTATTCATAATTTTCATTGGATATAAAAATGGACGCTAATGTTGGCGCGTTTTATTAGCCAATTGCAGCTCAGTTATAATCTTTAGGCATATCGGGGTGTATGAGTATAAAAGTGCTACGTTAGAGGTAGAGCCCGTCAGTTCATCAAAATTCTTTGTACACTACACGTCGCATTCCCGTCAGTTCGTCGAAAATATCTGTATGATACACGTCGCCTTCAGTCCAGCAGAAATATTACACGTCGGCTATCGATTCACAAGTTACGCGTAGCAGAATTATGAAAAATCTAAAGTGTTGTAAAGTTAATTATACAAAAAGTTGAAGTACGCGAATTAAGAGTGATCAGTAATGAAGTTATTATAACAGTTTCAGTTTGGCGAGTGTCAAGATCAATGTGTAAATGTGATAGTGACTGTGTTCGACAATGAAAGTGTAAAACAAATTCCTTCATCAGTGTTATCTTAGGATAAAAGATTCCTTTCCGTTTACACAACCTGTATAAAGAGAAGTGCTTGACCGAAAAGATCATAGCTAGCCGGAGGACAGTAAACCAAAATTAAATAAAAATAACAGTAGCATTCTTTCAAACAAACACTAATACTACCGCAAATTGCTAACACCAGATGGAGCTACAAACCTAACAAAGAATTACGTCACAAAATGGCATCACCACGTGAAGTAAACACACATACACAAACATTATAAATAATACCGTCGCAAATTGGCTACCACAACGTGGGGGCTAACAAAGCATTAAACCACTTCAAATTGGCTCCCAAATGTGGGGCTAACAAATACAAACATATACAATAATGTTACTTCAAATTGGCACAACAACTTGGGGCTACACAATAATGTTAAATAAATAACATTAAACCTCCTTCAAAGGGCACATTTTAATTAAAAGTTTCTTAAGATTACTTTTAAAATACTTAAAATTAGTTGTAGATTTAATATTAACAGGCAAGGAATTAAACAATTTCAAACCATAGGAGATGTATTAAATTTCGTCGAGTGATGCATTGGGATGTTAAATTTATGTCTTATACGTGTATCATGCGTATGAAAAATCAACGTTTCTATGAAAGTAATCTCTGTTAATAAATATAAACTCCATTAATTTAAAAAGCTATAATTCGTAGACAGTCAATATATTAAAACCAAAAAAAAAAAAATCCTTACAGGATACCCTACTATCAATGTCAGCAGTACATCGTATTGAGTGTTTTTGGGCAATAAAATCCTGACCTCCAAAAACAAACACCATATGCCAACCGAGATTCATGTGCAAAATAAAACAAGAGTACAGGCTTAACATTAAGGCAGGATCTCAAAACCCGTAATTGGCAACAACAAACATATAATTTTTTTAATTGATTCAGTACAATGGGGTTGCCAAGATGTTCATCAAAAATAATTCCTAAGAATTTAATATGCTGAAGACAACGCAGATTCTGACCAAATATAATAATACTTAATTGCTCAAGATTCTAAGTAGCACCTGACGTTCAGCTATACATAATTTGCAATTAATGGAGTCGGGAATGGATTTCAATTTAACCATCTCACGATTGAAACAAACTGTAAAATTGGATTCAGTAGACTATTCCAACACAGTAAAAACCTAACCACTACCAACAGCGGCCATTGCAACTAATATAGCTTTCACCGTCTTCTGGTAATATTCATAAAATAAGGGAGGCTTTTGGAGGAAAATTTACTGATACAGTTTTATTGTCTATGAAAAAGTTTTTTACTTTCTCCACTACATATAATAAGTAGGGGACGTATTGTATTCCACCCAAAAATTCGATACCGAGACTTCACCGGAAATACATGTTTTGAGGCCCCCTGAATCCAAAAGAAGCATTTTTGGAAACATGTCCGTGTGTGTCTGTGAACAGCATAACTCAGAAACGAACAGTCGGATAAACACCAAACTTGGTATTTAGGTTCAGTATCTTCCAGATATGCGACACGAAGATTTTCAAGAAAATACCTCCACCCCAGATTACCCTTTACATGCAACATTTTTCGAAAATTTTAATTTTCTCAAAAATGACTAACGATTTTGATTATATCACATGTTTAAGATATTTTCATGACAAATGAAATTTATATCTCGAATTTTCTGGGAATGTCTCCAAAAGTATTCTTCATTGTGAACGACTTTTGCATAACTGGTAAACCATAAAAGATAGACAAACTTTTACTACACAAAAAATGTAGATCGCGTTAAAATACACAATTTATGTCATACATTTTTTTTTTGAGTGAAGCATATTCGAGATATTGCTTGTTATTCCCTTAAGTTTTCCAATACTTATAATTTTTTTTCTCAAACTCGTTATTCATTTTTTGTCGTGGTAATGCAAAGAGAATGGAATATTCCACATAGCAACCAGCTCTTAAAATATTTGACTATCGCTTAAAGCCTAGCAATTCCCCTTGCATCTACATGAAAATTAGCAATAAGATTAACATGAAGCATATGGAGAATAAGCGTTTGTAAAAATAGTTTTTACAAGAGTAGAGAAAGTCATGTGAGTGTAACACATCAGATTTTTTTTTTACACTTCGGATGGGATACTGAAGTTTGCAAACAGTCGTCAGTAGAAGTACTTTGTGCCCGCACGAAATCACTGTAATGTAACTAGGTTGGTTGCCTTGGTACAGACAAATCGCGACAAGTACGTGACCTTCCATTTCTCGGATGTACTTTTACGAGCGAGCGGGTTGTATAGCCTCCAGGGACAGCCAGATAAGCGAGCAAAGGAAACCTGCGCTCGCTTGAGAAAGATGTTAATCTGACATTCGGAATTGCTGTCTGCGTGGTGTAAAGATGTCAAACCCAAGGCCACCAGCTTTGCAACAAATAATCTCAACATGGTTCCGCCAAAGATAGAGGAGTAACGATCTAAGCAGCAAAAATAAACCCAAAATTGTTGTGTATGCAGACCTTTTTTTTTTGCTCCCAGGAAAATAAGCCTAATTACTAGAGGCGGGGAAAAAAAGTTCTTTCAGCGGAACGATTTACTGAAAACAATGTTCCCAAAGCAGCTCCGATACAACAGTTCATTTGTGGGGATGGTATTTGTAAGAGCTGCAGTTCAGTGACGTTCCATAATATCTAATTAAAACAAAGTGAAGTTTAGAAGTGGCCAGTCCCAGTTCTGTAGCAAGAAATAATAGTTATCAACATAACAAAACAGTTGCACTGTTATTAAGACACAGCAAGTTGCTTTTGTTAGATTAATTTCATCCTTTTTACTCATCTATTTTTTGTCGGTTTTAACAAGCGTCTGCAGGACGCTTAAATTAAATTTTCACTTGAGTAACCTACGAATTACCCGGCGTTTATCCAACGAGGTTAACAGAAAACCCTGGGAAAGGCCTTATCCAGATAGCTGACCCAAAACCAGATTTCAGCATGGGCCTTCTAGGTTTCATAGAAGATAATTTATACGATATAGTATGGAGGGGGACAGAATGAAGAGAAGGAACCACAGGCCGCAGGCAGACAGGCCATAGTGAGCGGCTCGTATTCAGGAGAAGCTGGGTTCGCTTACCGTTGCACCAACCACTCTGACCTTGCATTTTTTGCGATTTTTTCCTGACAGGTGAATGCTGAGGTGTCGCCAATTGTCCTGCTCCCCATTTCCTGTGCTTTCACTTCCTTTTCATCTTACAGCCTTCGCTGTGTAACGGGCCTCCTCCATACCATGTGGGGGTCCGCCAGCGTAAGGATTTAGTATCTGAAAACGTTAGGGACCCCACCTGCGTTAAACCTGCCACCCTGGATCTGGTCGCTCACGTGTCCTTCGCTTCACCTCTTCCTCCCGAAGGTTTCTAGAAGTACAGAAAGGCTTCATGTACCGAAGCCCTCCTCCGCTTAGCAATATTTAGTGTGAAAGTATATCTATTACGCTATCAGAAATATATTGCACATTTGAGGCTTTATCTAGAGGCACTATCCGCGTAAGTGTAACTAAATGTGCGGGCGTAGCTTTCCGAAATGCCATTATGAGATGGGTTGTTCGTAACGGTCTGCTTTTGCGACTGGAGTTAGCAGAGCGCAAACACAGGCTTTCGATTCACCGAACACTAGAATTTTCTGACATGAAGTGTTTTCACATGGTACCACAACTTAACGACAAATTGCAATATTACTGAGATTTTCCATAGCCCACACGCGCGCGTGCACTTTCCAGAAACAAAACGTACCTACTTGCGTGAAGGTCAGTTTCTGTTCTTAATGATCTCATAAGGAAAAAACAAGAATCGTGCACATGTTCCGTTATATGACGCGCCTACGCAAGATTGGAAAAATGTAAACATATAGCTAACATTTCTGAAACGCCAAAGTTATCTGATACATAGTATACAATTATTAATGAATTATAGGTGTTTATACAGCAAGTTTTTGTTCAACTTTTGATTTACTCTCCAGTTTTCTGAAAATTCAAGGAGAATCATGAAGGAAATACAGAATAACACATTTTATTCGTCATGTTAATAACTCAGACCTATGACATTTTAATCTGAATCATTAAGAAATTTTTTTCAGAAAAGAAAATGTTTTCCAGTAGGCTTTGGACCTATAATAGTTGCTTAACTTTTAAATATGAAGTACTTTTACGATTTTTCACTTTTTAGATACCTATGGTTTACGAATTTTCACATATACACACGTACGTTTTCTAAAAATACCTTTTATTTTTCAGTGGACCTCAGAACGTTTTCTTTTGCCTGGAATACAATAATTCCTGTATCTTCCATGTTATGTAAGCGACAGAGAAAGTAAAAAATCTGATGTGATACATTCACCTGACTTTCTCTACCCTCCATCATTTATTAGAGGGTATACAAACTATACTAAAGCTTATTTTTCTATCTACTACATTTTAATTCAAATAAAGCTTCGCAGAAATAGCTATATTGCACATTTCCTTAAAGATACGAAGAGAACAGCGATAGTCAAATGTTTAAGAACTGGATGCTATATTTTGCCCTTAAAGTTCCATACATTTTCCATGCAATCGAGAGAAACAACTAATGCCAACAGGACTTAGATCAGTTGTTTAGAAAATAAAAAAACTCGAAAAAGTTTGTCGCAGTTCTCTGGCTCGTGTTATCTTATTTGTTGAGCGCCTTTATTGTTTTATTATTTTAAATTTTGGGTTCTTTGTTCTCCGGCTAGCTATTATTACTCAGTCGAGCAAGTATGTCTGAGCAAGGCGTGTAAACTGAAAGGAGTTGTTGCTAAAAGATAACACTGATAAAATAATTTGTTACTACACTTTTATTGCCTTCACACTTAATTAATAATTCACATATTTAATCTTTATACACGCCTGACTGAAACTGTTATATTTCCGAATGTAATTACTGTCGTATTAGTTGCCGTGTACTTCACATTTTATAACTAACTTTACGACGTATACCTCGCGAGAGATTCTTCCAAACTGTATGACGTGCACCTCACGAGAGATTCCTTAGAACTGCGCGACACTTGCTTATGGCTCGAGAATATATACTCCTCCTCGAATTGCCTAAACATTATAATAGAGCTGCTATTGGTTACCAAACCGCGCCAACATTAGCGTTTGTTTTGTCAGCCAATCACTATTACTAACATATTTCCTCCATTTCTAAAAAAGGCACGCTACCCTGAAGTCATTTGTTTGTCTCTTCTTAGTGATAAACAACTCTCCCCATCGGTTTATTATTACCCACTTCTATTGTCAGTTTCAGTGAGGCCGTGTAAACTTATTTCCTAACAATGCTTATGGCTAACAAACATCTAAAATCCTGTACATACAATAATATTAATTTACACTACAATCACTCTGGCATTCACAGTGTTGTGATATAAAATATTGCCTCAAGTTTCATGTAAAGGGTAGTTGGAATGGGAGGGATTTTCTTGAAAATCTTCGTGTCTTATTTCTGTAAGATACTGAACTTAAATAGCAAGTTTGGTGTTTATCCAACTGTTCGTTTTTGAGATATGCTGTTCACATACAGACACACACGAACCTTTTTATAAAACTGTTTTATTTTAATTCCGGGCTCCTCAAAACATGTATTATCGGTAAAATCTCTGTATCAAATTTTTGGCTAGAATGCAATACTTACTAGTACGTGGAAGGGAAGTAATGCGTGTTGAAAGAGTAATGGCAACGTAATAATTAATTTCGGTGAAGAGGGTGGTCACTATTGCTTATCAAACTCTGTTCAAATACATCTAAAAGACTTAGAGCTATCTGTATTATAACTTTGTTCTGGAAGTTACTTTTTGTCTAAAGTGCGTAAGTGTATGCGATTTATATACCGCTGGGTTGTGTGTTTACTTTCTCTACTGCATATAGGATGCAGGGGAAGTATTGCATTCCACCGAAAAGTTCCATACCGAGAATTCACCGTAAATAAATGTTTTGAGGCTCCCTGAATAAAAAAAAGCATTTTTTAGAAAAAGGGCCGTGTGTATGTGGATGTGTGCCTGTGAACAGCATAACTCTAAAACGAAAAGTCGGATAACTACCAAACTTGGTATTTAGGGTCAGTATCTTTCAAAAATGCAACAAGAAGATTTTCAGGGAAATCCCCTCCACACCAGACTACCCTTTACATGGAACATTTTTCGAAAATATTGATTTTCTCAAAAATGCCTCTAACGATTTTGATTAAAATATCATATATTTAAGATATTTTCACAAAATTAAACGTATATCTTGAATTTTATATGAATGTCCCCAAAAGTCCTCCTCATTCTGAATAGCTTTTGCATAACTGGTAAACCGTGAGAGATAGACAACATTTTACTACACAGAAAATTTAGATATCGTTGAAACATACCTTTTTTGTCCAGTGAACCATTTCTGAGATATTTCTTGTTATTTGTTGAATTTTCGAATACTTATACCTTTTCTCAAATGGGAATTCGTTTTTCGTCTTTTTATGTCTTGGACATGCAAAGATAATGGAATGCTCCACATAGCAACCAGCTCTTAAAAGATTTGACTATCCTTAAATCCTACCATATTCCCCTTGCACATACTAGGAAATTAGCAACAAGTTTCTGCAAGTGATTATCTCGATTAACATGAAGTAGATGGAGAATAACGTTTGTACAAAATTAGAGAAAGTCATGTGAATGTAACACATCAGATTTTTTATGTTCGTAACTACCCCGACCGTAAATTTAAGGCTCGTAAATAGTGAAAAATGCTTTTAAAAATTTCAAGTATTGGAAGAATATTTTCAAAAAGGCAGCCAATGAAACACAACTTAACGCTGCGTTTAGTAGATAGAGAAAATAATAGGTAGATAAGTAATTATCAACAGAAAAGAACTAAAAGCAGAGACATCTACAAAATTATCAGGTTCGAGACTAATGGAGTGCACCTAGAGAAGCGAACAGTGGAAAAAAGGACATCTATGTACTTAATTCTTAAACTTTTTCAGTCGTCGGCCTTCTACTGCAATCACGTGGTAAACCACCAAGGATTTCGTTGTTAATAGTACCTAATCATTTGGAAAACAATGTTTTTTTCTTCCCTCTTTCCTTGTTGTTTGTATTTCATAATTTTAACATTGTTATGCTATTATAGGATATTATTTTCAATTGAAGTATATTGCATATGATACAGAGTGAACCAGACCATGCGTAGGTAGAGGTACTTTATAGGTGATTCAACGGAAATGGACAATCCTAAAAATTGAGTTTTATTTATGGACGCTCTTTAACTGCTGTGGTCCTTAGCGCCCCATTCTATATTGGACGTGAAATACCGGTAATTTTGCTCAGAGACCTCTTTATCAGGTTCGAGGTTATTTTACGTGCCGTAAATCTACGACACAGGACGACCGGCTTTACTCTGCTTCCGAAGGAAGCCATGCTAAGGATTTAAAATAAAAAGAGGTGAAACTTGTTACACTAAATCACTAAAATCTTACTTGAACGTGTTTCGGGAGACGGTTTGCTTCCATCGTGAGCATGTTTTCAACTGATTTTGCTGGTTATTGTCTGGGGAATGTGTGTGGCTAGTGGTGTTCTCTTATGCTGGGCTGATGAACCTCCAAAGGCTGCTGGGTGGCGGCAGTTCGAAATTCATTAGGTGATTCTTGTGTTTGCCGATATGTATTTTTTCCCAGATGTCCAATTCATTGCTGCTGTTGATCGGTTTTAAGAGTTTTATGTTTAGAGTGATATCACGGTTTGAAGACGAGAAATGATGTACTACTGCTGATTTATCTGGCTGCTTTTGGTAAATGCATCTTATATGTTCTTTAAGTCATATTTCAATATTTCTTTTGGTTCTTCCTATGTATACCAGATTAGTCATTACAAACAATTTGATAAATACCAGCTGATTTATCGTTGGGGATAGGATCTTTTGTTCTGTTGCATAGTAGTTTCTGTATATTGTGGTTATTCTGTGGAGACAGGGTGATGTATTTCTTGAAAATCCTTTGAAAAATACATATCATCAAACACAGGAATCACCTAATGAATTTTGAACTGCCGCCATCCAGCAGCCTTTGTAGGTTCGTCAGCCCAGCACCAGAGAACACCACTAACCACACACATTCCCCAGACAACAACCGGCAGAATCAGTTGAAAACATGCTGACGATGGGAGCAAACTGTCTCCCGAAACGCGTTCAAGTAAGAACATTTTAGTGATGTAGTGTAACAACCTTCAACTCTCTTTATTTTAAATTATGACACATCACTGTTACTAGCTTCTCAATCTTCAAAATTAATTAACATGCCAAGGAGTTTTGCCCGAAAAAACCATCCTCGGGTTTGAACCCGCGACCTTGGGGCTAGCACGGTAACCACTACACCACGGAGAACGACACAGTGCGACCCGCACACATCTATTGCGGCTACCACCCCCGGAGGAAGGAATGAGGTAAAGGAACCACTGGCCGTAGGCAGCCAGAGACGCGCAGAAGTCCAGGCTCGAAGAGCCGTCCCACTGCTGGAGCTGCCTTGAGAGGACGATGTACGACCCGCCGACCAAGCAACCCTCTAGTGTCCACAGAGAGTACTCTTTCCATTGAGCATGCATCCGTGCCTTCTGTCCGGCACCGCCATACGCCACAAAACCTAGAAGCACACGTGAAAGATGAGAAGGAAGCGGAATGAAAGGGAAACGAGGGAAAGAAAATCGTGATAGAGAAGAAACCTTCCAACCTGGGGGAAATCATGAAAAACCCAAGGATCAGAGCGGGTAGTCGCCGGGGATCAAATCCTGGATCTCCCAAATGCGAGTCACACACGTTACCGTGGCGCCACCTCGCTCGGTAGACCATCCGCAAGTCATTTAGTTCGAAAAAAAAAAAAGGCATTAAATTTTTCGGGACAACTTTCATTGAGCTTGACTTCATCAACCAGCCGTAACCGGAAGTGGAGTCAGTGACGTATCACTTCAAGATTTCAAATGGGTGATGGGTTCAAATAGGGCAACATTAGATAGAGCTCTTTAAAACAAATGACTTTTATTCATAATCCGCAAGGATAGTGAACAGAGTAAGACTTGTGAATGTAACACATATATTTTTAATACTATTACTGCATAAAACGTTGTATGCAGATCTTGTTTAACCTTCCTCTGCTCTAAACGATTATACACTTTTTACGTTAAACAAAACTACTGTGGAACCGAGTATAATATATCGTCAAGACATATAAGTGCAAGTCACAAAATTCGTTGACACAATAAAGAGAAGCATTTAAGAAATAAATTTAATATGCTTTTACTTTCTCTACTACGTCTAGTAAGTAGGGGAAGTATTGTATTCCACCCAAAAACTCGATACAGAGATTTCACCGGAAATATATGCTTTGAGACCCCCTGAATCCAAAACAAGCATTTTTGGAAACATGTCTGTGTGTGTGTGTGTGTGTCTGTGAACAGCATAACTCAGAAACGAACAGTCGGATAAACACCAAACTTGGTATTTAGGTTCAGCATCTTTCAGAGATGCGACTCTAAGGCTTTCAAGAAAATCCCCACACCCCAGATTAACCTTTTCGTGGAACATTTTTCGAAAATTTTAATTTTCTCAAACACGGCTTTAGCGATTTTGATTAAAACATCATAAGTTTAAGATATTTTCATGACAAACTAAACGGATGTCTCGAATTTTATGTAAATGTCTCCAAAAGTATTCTTCATTGTAAACGACTTTTGCATAACTACTAAACCATAAGAGAGAGACAACATTTTACTACACAAAAAATGTAGATCTCGTTGAAACACAATTTATGCCATATTACCTTTTTTGTCCAGTGAACCATTTCTGAGATATTTCTTGTTATTTGTTTGAATTTTCCAATACTTATACTTTTTCTCAAATGGAAATTCGTTATTTATTTTTTTTCCTGATAATGCAAAGAGAATGGAATACTCCACATAGCAACCAGCTCTTAAAATACTTGACTATCGCTTAAAGCCTACCAATTCCCCTTGCATCTACAAGAAAATTAGCAATAAGATTAATATCTCGATTAACATGAAGCATATGGAGAATAAGCGTTTGTAAAAATAGTTTGTACAAGAGTAGAGAAAGTCATGCGAGTGTAGCACATCAGATTTTTTTTAAAAGAAATAGAATTTAAATGCCCAATCGCTTTAGGTGAGTAATTAAAGAAACTTAATATTAATTTATTAATATATAATTTAGATCTATTACGAATGACAAAATTTTGGATATTAGAGCACTCAATGTATCTAACAATATTGCTGTTCAACACAGCCACCCCAGAGGATAAAAACGGATAGCAATGTTAAAATGAGTTTAATAAAAGAGTGGTTTACACTGAGATAAAGGCCCACCAACACAAATTATTCTTAACGACGTTCCTTTTTACTTTTTTAAGTAAATATTTCCTGTATACGAGTGACCTCCAGTTAACAATATACCATAACTAAGATGAGAATGTACCTATATATAATACATCAATAAAATAGATTTTAAGTCAATAGAATTTCTCAGTACTCTCGTCATAAAAATAGGTTTATTAATCTTAACAGCAGCATCTCTATGCGAGATCACATCTTTAGGATAAATTGAAGGAATCACAGGAGTCTACATGCCACAGAGAGGCGCAGAAGTTCCTAACAGTTTCAGCTTGAAGACCCGCTGCCTAGAGAGGACGATGAACGAACCGTCGACCAAGCAGCCCTCTAATGCCACGAAACCTAGGAACCTACTTGAAAGAAGAGGAGACGGCATAAAAAAGTGATGGAAAGGAAATCGCGGTAGATAACAAACCACCTCAGCATCACCTACCGACCAGAGAAAACCACGAAAAATGCAAGGTCAATGTGAACGGATGAGGGAACCGAATTCGGGTCATCTGAATGCGAGCCGGACATTACCGCGGAGCCATGTAATGTAAATTAGGTTGAGGAAAAACACCTAAAGGTAAACAGAAGCAAATTGTAATAGTTCTCAGGAATGAAAGTATCCTTCATAACAGTAGGTTTACTAAGATTCCAACATAAGTTGCTAGGACTACTGTAACCATAGAGCCGGTTTATTTTATTAACGATAAAATCGAAATTGAACGGAGAGATGCAGCAAGAACTACCTACATGTACGATATATGACAAATCTGACCGATTTATGACTATAATTCTATCCAAAAAATCTGATGTGTTACACTCACATGACTTTCTCTACTCTTTATTTTTACAAACGCTTATTCTCCATATGCTTCATGTTAATCGAGATATCGAGATGTCAATCTTATTGCTAAAGTTCTTGTAGATGCAAGGGGAATATGGTAGGTTTTAAGCGATAGTCAAATATTTTAAGCGTTGGTTGCTATATGGCGCATTCCATTCTCTTTGCATGTCCAGGACATAAAAAAAATGAATAAGGAATTTGAGAAAAAGTATAAGTATTGGAAAATTTAAGGAAATAACAAGCAATATCTCGAAAACGGTTCACTCAACAAAAGAAATGTATATGGCATAAGTTGTGTATTTTAACGCGATCTACATTTTTTGTGCAGTAAAATTTTGTCTATCTCTTATGGTTTACCAGTTATGCAAAAGTCCTTCACAATGAAAAATACTTTTGGAGACATTGCCAGAAAATTCGAGATATACATTTCATTTCTCATGACATTATCTTAAACATACGATATTTTCATCAAAATCGTTAGAGCCATTTTTGAGAAAATCAAAATTTTTGAAACATTTTCCATGTAAAGGGTCGTCTGGGGTGGGGGGATTTTCTTGAAAACCTTCGTGTCGCATCTCTGGAAGATACTGAACCTAAATACCAAGTTTGGTGTTTATCCGACTGTTCGTTTTTGAGTTATGCTGTTCACAGACACACAGACACACACACACACACACACACACACACACACACACACACAGACACACACACACACAGACACACACACGGACATGTTTCCAAAAATGCTTTTTTTGGATTCAGGAGGTCTCAAAACATGCATTTCCGGTGAAATCTCGGTATCGAATTTTTGGGTGGAATGCAATACTTCCCCTACTTACTATATGTAGTAGAGAAAGTAAAAATTGGTCGTTTCTGCAAAAACCTTTATGTTTACGATAAGAGCCAAAAATGTCATTTTTAAAGATGCTGGCTGTAAAGGAATGAGAATTCATTTGGAAAGGTACATTAAACCGAAAATGTAGACTACCTTATGATTCTATTTTATGGCCTGCAGGGCCATCCAAGGCAGCTGACAGGGTTTTCCTGAGCTTTGGAACATTCCGTTAGCTATACCTTTTTTAGCTTTTGAAGTTCTTGAAGTAATTGCTGCAGCGGAAAAATACGAGGGCAGTCCCAGAAGTAACCGATCTAACGTGTGTATATAAAGCTTAAGTTTGAAAATACTACATTGTTTAGTATTTGTTTGCAGTCATTAATAATGAACTCTCTCAGCGTATTTGTAAACACGGATAAAACTGGCCAGCGTTGTGTGATACAATACTTACATTTGAAAGGTCTTAGTCCAACTAATATTTAAGCTGAGCTAGATTATATTCTGGGGGAGCCTGCTCCTTCATTTACAACAATAAAATACTCGGTGGCAGAGTTTAAGCCAAGACGAACATCGCAGTGGTCGACCAAATGAGGTGACCACGCCAGAAATTGTGAAGAAAATGCACAAAATGGTGTTGGATGACCGTTGACTGAAAGTACGCGAGCTAGCAGATATCGTAGGCATTTCAAAAAGTGCTGTACATCGCACACTAACTGAAAATTTAGACATGAGAAAACTGTGCGCAAGATTGGTGCCGCGTTTACTTACAATGGAACAAAACCAGCGTCGTGAGGATGGTTTAGTCGAGTGTTTGGCGATGTTTTGCTGCAATAAAGAAGAGTTTTTGCGTCGATTCATAACCACGGATGAAACATGGGTTCATCTCTTCACGCCTGAGACGAAGGAACAGTCAAAACAATGGATTGAAAGGGGAGAATCGGCTCCAAGGAAGGTGAAGACATTCCATCTTCAGGCAAGGTCATGGCGTCAGTTTTTTTGGATGCGCGTGGGATAATTTTCATTATCTTCAAAAAAGAAGAGCAATCAATGGCGAGTATTATGCAAATTTATCACAGCGTTTAATGATAAAATCAAGCACAACGGCCGCATTTAGCGAAAAAGCAAGCTCTGTTTCATCAAGACAATGCACCAGTTCACACATCCATTATCGCCATGGTCAAAATCAATGAGTTAAAGTTCGAATTCCTTCCTCATGCACCCTATTCGCCAGACTTAGCCCTCTCTGAATATTTTCTGTTTCCAAAGTTGAAGAAATGGCTTGGTGGTAAAAGATTTGCCAACAATGAAGAGGTGAAGTTTACAGTTGATGGCTATTTTGCAGAACTCGACGTTTCTCTCAGGGTATCGAAGCTATTGAACATTGCTGGGAAAAAGTGTATCAAGCTAAAAGGAGACTTTGTAAAGAAATAATAAAGATGTTTTTTTTTCCCCCAATTTTTATGAGTTTTCTTTGTTAGGTCGGATACTTCTGGGACATTTCTCGTTAAACTGATGGAAATGCGACCATAAGCAATGCACGTGAACAACAATCGATACCGACTAAAAGCTTGTCGGTTGTCGGTTCAAAAACATCACGCCACAGTGCGAAAATGAGAGTCACTGACTATGACATTAAAAATTACTACGAAATTTCTACCATATCTTAAACTATAAATACGGCATTTTATATACTTTTCAGGAATGTTTAAAAAAATCCTGGCTCTGACTATAAATTAAACCATTTATGAAGTTTCTCATGTGCAGTCGCTCTCTGATTGTGAGTTTAATGTTAAATTCGAGGAGCACCGGCGTAAATAATAGCAGAGATGTAAACTTGCACTTGGAGCGTACAGTTTCAAGGCAATTTCAGTGATACTGCATTCAGCAAAACATGCTGTATCAGTAAAACGTCAAGAGGAGGACTTTATAAACAGACTAGCGAAAAGCACTCAACACAACAAAAAGAAAAAACAATCACTTGGATCCGTAAAACAATTACTTTGTAGTTGGTAACGGATATGGACTGATGCCCATGGTTTATCAAAAGCTGGAGTCGAGGGCATGCAAATTATTGACAGACAAAACTGCTTGCCCGGCGACAGATGTAAGCTGAATTATATTCGACTATGTATGTGCATCCTTTAACATTTGTTTTTACTTTCTCTACTACGTATAGTATGTACGGGAAGTGTTGTATTCCACCCAAAAATTCGATACCGAGACTTCACCGGAAATATATGTCTTGAGGCTCCTGAATACAAAAAAAAAAAAAAAAAAAAAAAAAAACATTTTTGGAAACATGTCCGTGTGTGTCTGTGAACAGCATAACTCAGAAACAAACACTCGGATAAACACCAAACTTGGTATTTCGGTTCAGTATCTTCCAGAGATGCGACACGAAGGTTTAAAACAAAATCCCCCCACCCCAGATTACCCTTTACATGGAACATTTTTCGAAAATTTTAATTTTCTCAAAGTGGCTCAAACGATTATGATTAAAGTATCATATATTTAAGATTTTCATGATAAATGAAATGTATATCTCGAATTTTCTGGGAATGTCTCCAAAAGTATTCTTCATTGTGAACGACTTTCGCATAACTGGTAAACCATAAGAAATAGACAAAATTTTACTACGCAGAAAATGTAGATCGTGTTAAAATACACAGTTTATGTTATATACATTTTGTTTTGATTGAACCATTTTTGAGATATTGCTTGTTATTCCCTTAAATTTTCCAATACTTTTTCTCAAATTGGAATTCGTTATTCATTTTTTTATGTCCTGGACATACAAAGAGAATGGAATACTCCACACAGCAACCAGCTCTTAGAATATTTGACTATCGCTTAAAGCCTACCAATTCCCCTTGCATCTACAAGAAAATTAGCAATAAGATTAACATCTCGATTAACATGAAGCATATGGAGAATAAGCGTTTGTAAAAATAGTTTGTACAAGAGTAGAGAAAGTCATGTGAGTGTAACACATAGAAGTTTTTTGTTTGTTCGGCAAGCTTACCATACTATTCTATCCAGTTACATGCAAACTATCTTCTCAGTGCTCATGCTTCACTCCAAACAAGCAAGCTTAATGAGTTTCTAAAATGTCAACAGTGCCTCGCAGCTGGACGTTCATATCATTTCATAGCAAACGTCATTTTCGTACGGAAGAAACAACCCTGTCACTCAACATGTGCTCATCTTTCGTCTGACAGAAAAACGGTTATCGAGGTCATATCGGAGTTAGGAATGAAAAAAATCGATGTGTTACACTCACATGACTTTCTCTACTCTTGTAAAACTATTTTTACAAACGCTTATTCTCCATATGCTTCATATTAATCGACATAAACATTTTATACATAGCGACCAGTTCTAAAAATACTTGACTATCGCTTAAAGCCTACTATGTTCCCCTTGTTTTGTATTTGCAAGGAGAATATAGATATACAGTAGCCTTTAACCAGACATATCTCTTAATAGCTGATTGCTAAGTGCAGAACCATTCTCTTTGCCACAGATTAATACTCCTTGCATATCCAAGACAAAAAAAAATGAGTAACGAATTCCCATTTGAGAAAAAGTATAAGTATTGGAAAATTTAAGGGAATATCAACAAAAAATGTATACGACATAAATTGTGTATTTTAATGCGATCTACATTTTTTGTGTAGTAAAATTTTGTCTATTTCTTATGGTTTACCAGATATGTAAAAGTCGTTCACAATGAATACTTTTGGAGACATTCCCAGAAAATTCAAGATATACATTTTATTTGCCATAGAAATGTCTTAAACATATGATACTTTAATCAAAATCATTAGAACCGTTCTTGAGAAAATAAAAATGTACGACAAATGTTCCATGTAAAGGGTAATCAGGGGTGGGGGATTTTCTTGATAGCATTTGTGTCGCATCTCTGGAAGATACTGAACCTAAATACCAAGTTTGGAGTTTATCCGACTGTTCATTTCTGAGTTATGCTGTTCACAGACTCACACACACACACACACACACACACACACACACACACACACGTTTCCAAAGATACTTTTTTGGATTCAGGAGGCCTCAAAACATGTTTTTCCGGTGAAATCTCGGATGGAATTTTTGAGTGGAATGCAATAATTCCCCTACTTACTATACGTAGTAGAGAAAGTAATACAGGGCTTTCCCTATATTGCGGGGCCGCGAATCCGCGTATGCGTGCTCCGCGCACTGTCTATTAAACTGAGGGAAGGGGTTTCCGTTCTAAATCTCCCGCGTTACTTACAAGTGATACCAACGTGTACTATTATGACCACTAACCTTGTTATAAGTGTTGTTGAAACTGATATCTATCTGAATTGAGGCACTCCTGGCATCTTCGGATGATAAAATTAAATTCAGTTTTATTTATGGACGCTTTTAACTGCTATGGACCTTAGCATCCCATTCTATATTGGGCGTGAAAGACCGGAAATTTTGCTCAGAGGCCTCTTTATCAGGTTTCAGGTCCTTTTACCTGCCGCAAATCTACGACAGAGGACCACGACTTTACTTTCTTTCCGAAGGAAGCCATGCTAAGAATTTTTACCTCCGAAAAACATCCTTCGCCCTCCGCCGGGTTTGAACCCGCGACCTCTGAACCAGGGGCTAAGGTGTGGAGATTGTTCTTATAAACTGTATTTATTAGGGTTCCCCAGAGATAGATGCACCAATTTCGTCAATTCTTCCATCCGTTAGAAGATTTTGTTTTAGTTTATTAGGTTTAGCGATCCCGTTATCCTAATCTTATTGAACACACATCTAGGAGTTTCTCTACCTGAAATATCCGGAATTTTCTCCTGAAAATGCCTACATACCAGTATACAGTGCTGCAGTTTTTACATATGTATCGTACATAGAAATTCATGATTCAAGCTGAATTTCTTACTAGGCATTTCAGTGGCTAATAAGACAAGAACAGCAACAATAATAAGAACACTTAAGCAAATCACAACCAACACAGATGTCTTGATAAACCTTCACCTTTGAGATGCACAAACTCTGGTGCTCACAACACGAACAGAAGGTAGTAACTGGCGCAGTACGAGTATAATGCAGCTGATAGACGTAGACTTGGGCGGGTCATTCACCACTAAAGTGCAGCGGAAAAGTACCGAGGCCAGTGCAGTGCAGGCGGAGCAAGCATACACGCAATCTGTGACCCCATTATACGCGATCGCCTTGTATATAAGAAGTAAATTCTTGTCTAATACCTTATGAGTAACACCAAAGCTGAATTCAATCAGCGGCTGCTATTTTCTACTATCCCTGGCGCTTGTCTAAGAGAGAGCAAGAATTACATTTAATACAAAACTCTGATGTGTTACATTCACACGACTTTCTCTACTGTTCTATAAATTATTGCTACAGAAGCTTATTCTTTTCTTTCTTGTCAACAGAGACTTCAAATATCAGTACCCAAATTAGTCATACCTCGTATATATATATATATATATATATATATATATATATATATATATATATATATATCAATTGTTCTATTTTATAAAACCTAACCATTCTGCTTGGCATCCTACACAGAATGGAAGATACAGAAGCACATCTAAAGAGTAGGTATATTTGAATCGGTCGAAACTATACAGCAACTAAGTCATAATGAAGGGTTTTTGAGTTGTGATACTCATTCAGTAAATATGCTGCGCAACGAACTAAGGAAGAAAGAATTGATGTGTTACACTCACATAACTTTTTCTACTCTTGTACAAACTATTTTTACAAACCTTATTCTCCATATGCTTCATGTTAATCGAGATGTTAATCTTATTGCTAATTTTCTTCTAGATGCAAGGGGAATGTAGTAAACTTTAAGCGATAGTCAAAACGTTTAAGAGCTGGTTGCTATGTGGCGCATTCCATTCTCTTTGTATGTCCAGGACATAAAAAAATGAATAACGAATTCCCATTTGAGAAAAAGTATACGTTTTGGAAATTTTAAGGGAATAACAAGCAATATCTCGAAAATAGTTCACTCAAAAACAAAAATGTATATGACAAATTGTGTATTTTAACGCGATCTACATTTTTTGTGTAGTACAATTTTATCTATCTCTTATGGTAACAGTTATGCAAAAGTCGTTCACAATGAAGAATACTTTTGGACACATTCCCAGAAAATTCAAGATATACATTTTGTCATGAAAGAATCTTAAATATATGATGTTTTAATCAAAATCGTTAGCCATTTCTGAGAAAATTAACATTTTCGAAAAATGTTCCATGTAAGGGGTAATCTGGGGTGGGGGATTTTCCTGCAAACCTTCGTGTCGCATCTCTGGAAGATACTGAACCTAAATACCAAGTTTGGTGTTTATCCGACTGTTCGTTTCTGAGTTATGCTGCTCACAGACACACACACACACACACACACACAGGCATGTTTCCAAAAATACTTTTTTTTTTGGATTCAGGGGTTCTCAAACCATGTATTTCCGGTGAAATTTCGGTATCGAATTTTTTGGTTGGAATACAATACTTCGCCTACTTACTCTACGTAGTAGAGAAAGTAAAAAAATCTTCGTCCTTGTCGAGGGCATATGCAATCACCCCGAAATATAGAGGAAGAACGAATTTCATCATTGAATTCATTCCACTTCTATTGATACTTGATATGTATAAAATAGTTTTTGCTATCACCGAATTGCAATTTACGATTAAGCCTGTTAAGCAATCATAACAAAACACAATAACAGCAAATTAACCTCCAGCAATTCAAACGAAAAGCAACTACCAGAACAAATGACAAATTTGTTTCCGTTTGGATGTAATCCGACTTTATTATTGCTATTACCCTGACAGCTATTAAACCAAATTATCAGGGGTGATTAGAATAGTCAAAATCAAGATGCCTATCCAATTTGTATACCGACACATAAATTTAATTATTTTGTACATTAAACAAAATAAATTGATTGACGTAAACACCTCTTTAAGGCTTAATTTTTACTTTCTCTACTACGTATAGTAAGTAGGGGTAGTATTGTATTCCACTCAAAAATTCGATACCGAGATTTCACCGGAAATACATGTTTTGAGACCCACTGAATCCAAGAAAGCATTTTTGGAAACATGTCCGTGTGTGTGTTTCTGTGTGTGTGTGTGTGTGTGTGTGTGTGTGTGTGTGTGTGTGTGTGTGTGTGTGTCTGTGAACAGCATAACTAAGAAACGAAGATGCGACGCGAAGGTTTACAAGAAAATCCCCCCACCCCAGATTACCCTTTACATGGAATATTTTTCGAAAATTTTAATTTTATCAAAAATGGCTATAACGATTTTGATTAAAATATTATATGTTTAAGATATTTTCATGACAAATGAAATATATATCTCGAATTTTATGGGAATGTCTCCAAAAGTATTCATTGTGAACGACTTTTGCACAACTGGTAAACCATAAGAGATAGACAAAATTTTACTACACAAAAAATGTAGATCGCATTAAAATACACAATTTATGTCTATACATTTTTGTTGTTGAGTGAACTATTTTCGAGATATTTCTTGTTATTCCCTTAAACTTTCCAATACTTTTTCTCAAATGGGAATTCGTTATTCATTTTTTTATGTCCTGGACATACAAAGAGAATGGAATGCGCCACATAGCAACCAGCTCTTAAAATATTTGACGATCGCTTAAAGCCTACCAATTCCCCTTGCATCTACAAGAAAATTAGCAATAAGAGTAACATGAAGCATATGGAGAATAAGCGTTTGTAAAAATAGTTTGTACAAGAGTAGAGAAAGTCATGTGAGTGTAACTCATCAGATTTTTATATTATCAAACAAAACTTTTAGTGTAAGTAATGAATAATGTTCACTTATTCAGACTCTAACACAAAATAAGTTTTAAGTAGGGTACACATTTTTATGGCCTTAAAAAGTTTACCAGCCACATAGATGCAAAAACATGTGCATGGATGGGAATGAAACTTAAACAAAAGGGGCAATTTTACCTGCAAGGAATTTAGTTTTTAGGAAACAATTTTGTCATGAGTGACGGGACCGTTAAACATGGCTGTACAGATAAATATGTGCAATAAGTGTAAGTATAAGAAAAAGTCTCAGGTATTGTCACTGAGCAGAATACAAATTGCGGTTTCGCAGTTACCCCTTTAAAAAAAGTTGCAACTTGGCACCGTTGAAAATCTACAATTTACAATTCCCTCGATTTTACTCCTACTCACATAGAGGAAATGTTTGTAAAATATATACATCCCATTCACATGACTTTCTCTACCAATTCTTTTACAAACCATTTTTACAAAACAAATAAATTATTAGTGAGTATAGAAACTATTCTTACTAAAGCTTTTTTTACAATCTACTTCATTTTAATTCAAATAAACCTTTGCAGAAATAGCTAAATTTCGTTATAGATACAAAAGGAGCAGCGATAGTCAAATGTTTAAGAGCATAAGGACACTGTATGCTGGCCTTAAATTCCATACTGTTTCAATGCAATCGCGATAAGCAACTGAAAATCGACGAGACAGAAAGAATGACAAAGTATTGAAAAATCGAAGCATTAATAACGGATATCTCAGAAATGGCTGATGCCACAAAAAATGTTATTTGAAATAAATTCTAAGCTTTAAAGAGATCTGCATTTTTGTGCAGTACATTTTCGCCTATCGCTTAACGTTGACCAGTTATGCAAGATTATATAAATTTCCTTCCGAATGAAAACGACTTCACATGATATTCCCAGAAAATTCAAGATATACATTTTATGTCATGTAAATATCTTTAATATATTGTATTTCAATAAAAATCCTTAGAGACATTTTTCAGAAAAAAAAATGTTCCATGTAAAGGGTAGTTTAGGCTGGAGGATTTTCTAGAAAATCTACTGTCACTTCTCTGGCAGGCACTGAACTTAAATGACAAGTTTGGTATTCATCCATTTCGTTTTTGAGTTACAGCCAGACAGACAAACACACACACGGACAGTTTCCAAAATTATTTCTTTTATTCAGGGGATCTCAACGCATATTTCCGGTGAAAACTCAATATCGAATTTTTGGGTGGAATGCAATACCTTCTCTACCTTGAGTGGTAGAGAAACAAAACTAAAAACGACTTATCATTCGCAGTAAATTCAATATATAGATTTTATTTGTCATGCAAATATTTTAAACATATGGCGCATGTAGTCCTCCATGGTCTACTGGTTACCATGCTAGCCTCCAGTTCCCGAGGTCGCGGGTTCAACTCCGGCAGAGGGCGATGGGTTTTTTCGGGAGTAAAAATCCTTAGCATGGCTTCCTTCAGAAGGGAAGTGAAGTCGGTGATCCCGTGTCGTAGATTGACAGCACGTAAAAGAACCTCAAGTCTGATGAAGAGGCCTCTGAGCCAAATTAGCGGTCCTTCATAGCCAATATAGAATGGGACGCTAAGGAACACAGCAGTTATAGAGCGTCCATAAATAAAACTCAAATTCATTTTACATATGGTATTGTAAACAAAATCATTAAGACATTTTTTAAAAAATCTGATTGTTACACTCACATGACTTTCTCTACTCTTGTACAAACTATTTTTACAAACTCTTATTCTCCAACTATTTCATATTAATCGAGATAAACATTTGCAGAAACGATCTTTTGACATGCAAAGAGAATTACAGTTTACACATAGCCACCAGTTCTAAAAATATTTGACTATCGCTTAAGGCCTACTATGTTCCCCTTGTTTTGTATTTGCAAGGGCAATATAGAAATAAGTAGCCTTTAAGCACATACATATCTCTTAATAGCTGGTTGCTAGGTGCAGCACCATTCCCTTTGCCACAGATTATAACTCTTTGCATATCCAAGACAAAAAAAATGAATAACGAATTCCAATTTGAGAAAGTGTAGTGGAAAATTTAAGGGAATAACAAGCAATATCCATGAAAATGGTTCACTCAACAACAAAAATGTATATGATATAAATTGTGTATTTTAACGCGATCTACATTTTTTGTGTAGTAACATTTTGTCTATCTCTTATGGTTTACCAGTTATGCAAAAGTCGTTCACAATGAAGAATACTTTTGGAGACATTCCCAGAAAATTCAAAATATACATTTTATTGGTCATGAAAATATCTTTAACATATGACATTTTATTCAATATCGTTAGAGCCATTTTTGAGAAAATAAAATTTTTCGAAAAATGTTCCATGTAAAGGATAATGTGGGGTGGGGGGATTGTCTTGAAAACCTTCGTGTCGCATCTCTGGAAGATACTGAACCTAAATACCAAGTTTAGTGTTTATCCGACTGTTCGTTTCTGAGTTATGCTGTTCACAGACAGACACAGACATGTTTCCAAAAATGCTTTTTTTGGATTCAGGATACCTCAAAACATATATTTCCGGTGAAATCTCGGTATCGAATTTTTTGGGTGGAATACAATACTTCCCCTACTTACTATACATAGAAAAAGTAAAAATTAAAAAAAGTATGTAATTGTTTTTCATGTAACGTGTAGTTTGAAGTGGGCGTATTTTCTTGAAAGTCTTCTTGTTGCATGTTTGGAAGATGCAGAACTTGCACCCTATATTTGATGTTTAAGCCTTTTCGTTATTACTTGCTCTATCACGTACATAATGGATACAGAAGCTATTGCGTTCACACAAAAATTCGATACCGAGATTTCACAGGAAATGGTGTTTTGAGGCTCCTTGAATCCGAAAAGAGTGCGCGCGGTGTCTGAACAGCATAACTCAAAAAGAAAGTCGGATGAATACCACACATGGCATTTAGGTTCAGTATTTTCCAAAGATGTGACCCGAAGACTTTTAAGAAAATCCCCTACCATAAACTGCCTTTACACAGAAAATTTTTCGAAATTTTTTATTTTCTAAAAAATGGCTAACGATTTTGATTAAAATACCACATATTAAATATATTTACATGACAAATAAAACGTATGTATTGAATTTTCTGGGAATAGCTCTGCGGTCCTCTTCATTCAGAAGGAAATTTGTATGATCTTGTATAGCAGGTAAACGTTAAGCGATAGACGAAAACAGACCACACAAAAAATGAAGACCTCTTTAAAACACAATTTATTTCAAACACTCTTTTGGTGGCAACAAGCATTTCTTATATATCCTTTATTAACGGTTCAATTTTTCTTTATTCTTTTTAAGTCCAGTTGATTTTCAGTTGTTTCCCGCGATTGCATGGAAACAGTATGGAATTATAATGTCAGCATTTAGGATACAGTTCTTTGTAGCGGTTCCTCCTTGGTAGCACCCCACTATGTTGATGATGATGGATGCTGTATTACGTAGCTGCAGGTCGTCTTGATGCCCGTACTCTCGTGACGTATCTCGACGTTCTCGTAGACTGGAATCTGATAATCATATATCTGTATTCTTGCGTGTGTGTTAGCATTGAAGTAGTTTGTATTATATTTCAACTGTTGGGGAGCCGAACTTGTAGTAGTTACAACCGCACGTATGGTAAACAGTTTCCGGTAGCCTTCGCCCCAAATGTATGTTTACTGTTGCTTTAAATATTATATATTCATGTTTGCCTCGGCAGCGTCAGTATTATTATTAGAGACACGTTTCTCTTAGCTGCGTTGTGGTGCGACTTAAGAATGTAGGCTTACACAGATTATAATTTTACTTCACTCCTTTTTATTAATGCTTAATACGATTTAAATAACACTTCACTGATATAGAGAGAGAGCTGAGAGATGTTTTTATTAATTACTTGCACTTTTTAACACGTAAACTCATTTTTCGTCTCACACGAATACGTATTAAATCTCTAGAGGACGCATCTGGCATCCGGTTACAAACACTGTCTTCAGGCAACTGAATTGATTTCAACCGCCTAAATTTGTAAATTTCTGTATTTCAACTCTCTGATTGGCTATTCCTAATCCAATAGAATACCTTCATTTAACTAAAGGTTTTTCTGGTTGTTGAATGGATATTTTTATAAACTGTTACTAAAATGACATTATTGCTTCCAAGAATCACAAGTAGTATTGTTAAACTTTCAAATTCATTATTGCCTCAAGGTTATCTCATTGCTAGCAACTTTTAACCTATTATTCTTACAGCTCCTACATTATTAAATTACGTAATATATTCACATAAGATTATTACACATGGATACAATAATATAAGCATATGCAATGACTGTTACATACATTTTTATATATTGTTACATACAGATGTTGCTTTAAGGCGCTGTTATTGAATTTACGTATTATATAATTAACCTGAAATTATTTAAGTGTTAAAAATACTGCCTCAGTATGATGTAATTATTATTTTATAATTGTGCCACGGCTGCTGTATGTGTCAGAGAACACTTGTGTCTTGTCAGGGTTGGGTACGGAGAATGTTAAAGCATTTTGCACACACGTATTCTGTTAATTATTTCATTTGTATTTTAGATAAACCACATACGATATTCACAATTCACTATTACCTTTGTATTAAAATATGTATAACTGGTAGACTTTAAATATCTACGTAGTTTTAGCGTCTATTTAGAGACGAGCTTATACACTAGGTTCCTGCTCTAACACTGACAAGCTTCGTTAGCGTTCCTTCCAACGGTTTTCTTAACGTACGTATTTGAATTATAGGCATGTATCAATGTATCTGATTGGTGCTACTATGCAATAACATCCAATAACAGTTTATGTTATATGTCTTAATTATGAAACCAAGTTTCGTTACATGCTTACGTAGATACTATATTTTATATTGCTAATGATATCTTATATGTTATAACGTTATATACTTGTTGTCTACCACGTGTACATTATGAATATATGGTTTTAACATCTCTTAATTATTATACGTACAATATTAGCAAAGAAAATACATAACACGTAAACCTTAGAACAAAATATTAAAGAAAGGAATTATTTATGTGTTGATGCTCAGAAGCTGTGAAATAGATATCTTATAACATTAATGAGTTATTGTATTAGTTTGTCCGTGCCTAGTAGTGTGTTTTGCTTCATCTTAAAATCTGACTATCGCTGTTCCCTTTGCATTTATAAAGAAACGTGTAATGTAGCTATTTCTGCGAAGGTTTATCTCTATTAAAATTAAGTATATAGAAAAATAAACTCATGTAAGGATAATTTGTATACCCATAATAAAGGATAGAAGGTAGAGAATGTTATGTGAATGTATCACATTGTTAAGGTAGCCCCAAAACATATAGTATTTTAGATGAAATCTGGTATAGTATTATTGGCTGGAATGCAATACTTCCTCTACATCCTATGGCAAGCATTCGTATTCTGTGGCAGGTGTTCCTAATAATATTTACCCAGTAAACATAGCAATATAGGTTTGTAGAGATGTAACACCTCACCTTCCTCAATTACATGAAATGGTTCTGTCTGTTGGACTGAAAACCTAACTCTGGTAAAGGGAAACTGAAGTTGGGAACCCTCAATCGTCAAAGGGGCCTTGCAAATTCTAACTTAAGCTAAACCTTTGCTTATGAAATACCCATGAGAATGGAAAGCAGCAGTTGCTTTACTGGCAAACGTCAGTTTGGAGAACCAGAATAAATAAATACATTAAAAACAAAAAAGTGTGCCTCCGCACATTCATCTACACGCAATTTCGCATGGGCAGCCAGCCCTCCAGCTGCCTGCAAGATTTTGTGCTCGGACTAATGACCGTCATTAGTACAGAAGAAATGCTGCAGGCATTTAAGCAAGCACTTCCTGTCTAAAAACTGTTCCTGATAGTAAAATTACTTCGTTTTCTCCGAATAGCCCACGGTTGCATTTGCAAAACCTAAGTAACCGTCATCTCAAAACAAACAAAATATTTACGTTTTCGGTGTTGCTTTCCGATTGTTTATAAATAAACCCTCGAATACTTGAGGAAACATAATGGACACTAAACAGTAAAGAGCTAATATTAAAATGCTATCAGCAATACGACTGCTATAAGAAAAAAAATCTGATGTGTTACACTCACATGACCTCCTCTACTCTTGTACAAACTATTTTTACAAACGCTTATTCTCCATATGCTTCATGTTAATCGAGATGTTAATCTTATTGCTAATTCCGTGTAGGTGCAAGGGGAATGTGGTAGTATTTAAGCGATAGTCATATCTTTTAAGTGCTGGTTGCTATGTGGCGCATTCCATTCTCTTTGTATGTCCAGGAAAAAATGAGTAACGAATTCCAATTTGAGAAAAAGTATTGGAAAATTTAAGGGAATAATAAGCAATATCTCGAAAATGGTTCACTCAAAAACAAAAATGTATATGACAAAAATTGTGTATTTTAACGCGATCTACATTTTTTGTGAAGTAAAATTTTGTCTATCTCTTATGGTTTACCAGTTACGCAAAAGTCGTTCACAATGAAGAATACTTTTGGAGACATTCCCAGAAAATTCGAGAAATACATTTACTTTGTCATGAAAATATCTTAAACATATGATATTTTAATCAAAATCGTTAGGGCCATTTTTGAGAAAATTGAAATTTTCGATAAATGTTCCATGTAAAGGGTAATCTGCGGTGGGGGGATTTTCTTGAAAAACTGCGTGTCGCATCTCTGGAAGATACTGCACCTAAATACCAAGTTTGGTGTTTATCCAACTGTTCGTTTCTGAGTTATGTTGTTCACAGACACAGACATGTTTCCAAAAATGCTTTTTTTTGAATTCAGGGGGTCTCAAAACATGTATTTCCTGTGAAATCTCGGTATAGAATTTTTGGGTGGAATACTTCCCCTACTTACTATATGTAGTAGAGAAAGTAAAAACTGGTCATGTCTATATATTTTGAGCTCCATGGATTACCAACACAAGATGAAGAACAAGACATATAAGAAATTGCCAGGCAGATTTCTGAGTACACAATACATTCATACAATATTATATAGTGTAGTATTCTGATTTCATGGGCTATAATAGTGAAAATTCAAAATGTAATTATGCAAAGAACCGTATTTCATTAAAGCAGTTATACTGTGACGATAGTGATCATTTCCACGTGATAAATTATATAAATGATTCTGAAGGGGTTTCGGTTTGGCAAAAAGATAACGTGTAAATACACATTCATGGCACTGTTAAGTCTTGCCAAGTCTTGTCTAATCTTATGAAGTATTGAAATATATTTGACAATTTTTCGTGTAAACTCTTGAATCGAAAAACAAGTTTGATCACGTACACTGGCTTCCATTTATGGCGTCCCCGTAGCTTTGGGAGACATTCTACTGACCTTCACAGGTGTGACGTATAGCAAGGAGGGGGTGAGTGTATCTGTTTACCTTTTTGCGCATGCGTTGGCGTCCTGTTTAACGTGCACAATTCTAGATTATTCACATATGGATATACATCATTGAGCATTAGCTTTACGCATCAACACTTACATATAATAACGATGTTTAAGTACATAACTAAGCTTCGGACATGACTTTAGGTTAAGTTAACATCTACCTCACTGCTACTTTGTTTACAAGCGAGCGGAGAGGAGAAAGGCAGTAGTCTCGTGCGCTACTGAGTTTGTGCTCTGCTGAGTACTGTGTACGCTATAGGTATAGGTGGGCACAGAAGTAAGTATACAATTCTGTAGTAAACTTATGCTTTTATTACAAAGTATAAATAAGATGAACAAAATAATAAATATAAACCGTCTGAGATGAAATAATCGGCTTCATGAGTGATTTACATGCATGGACAAGTATTACAATGGATTACAATATATTTTCTGAATGTATCAAAAGCAAAACCTCTTCTCAAACTCAAAAGTGTATATCTTGAAAAGCTCCGTTCCACATCACATGATGTTAATAGTGCAAAACGAAACTGACGAACGTGACACACCTCTGGGAAACGCATGCATTTTCATTATCTAGAATAATATTATTCATAATATTATTATTAATGCCCAATACGGCACATAATTGCATATCCTGGGTTTTTATGTACTAGTGGTTTCTGATAAAGATAATATATCCTCACCAAAGTTCGTCCTCCGTAGACTAGTGGTACCGTGCTAGCCTCTAGTTCCCAAGGTCGCGCGTTCAAACCCGGCCGAGGGCGATGGATTTTTTCGGGCGTAAAAATCCTTAGCATGGCTTCCTTCGAAAGGGAAGTAAAGCTGGTGGTCCCGTGTCGTAGATTTACGGCACGTAAAAGAACCTCAAGCCTGATAAAGAGGACTGAGCAAAATTACCGGTCTTTCACCCCCAATATGGAATGGGACGCTAAGAACCATAGTAGTTAAAGAGCGTCCATAAATAAAACTCAATTTAAATTTAACCACCTCATTTCTAGGAAGCAACTTAATATTTTGTAAGTGTGTTTTAGATTTACAGTGTCTTGCAATAAAAACCCTTCTCTTTCCTCGATTTCAATGTGGTATACTTTACAAAATATATTTTCACCTCTTACATCAAAATACTCACTTCCATATTCATTTACACGTAAGACACTCTTCTTACTGGTTGTTTTCGGCATGTTTTGTCAGCGAACAACGGCCGGACTTCGTAACTTCAGAACAGGCTGTATATATACTGACCGCTTGCTTAGAGTGAATCACTGGCAGTGCTTGGGGAGAGGGAGGTCTCAATGAAACCCTTTGCGCACGTAACTGTTTTCCAGTCAAAGTGCAACGAAACAGCAACCGCGTCCGAAGCCTACGAGGGGCACTATTTATATTTTGAGCCTAATAATCAATTCAAAGTAATTTTTGATTGGAAACTGCTTTATTGTTTTTCAAAATATTCTCCTTTATGATAAATACACTTTTGCATCCGTTTGAACATTTGTCAAAGCATTTATTCCAGTCTTCTTTAGACACCTCCAAAACGGTTTTTGAAGGCATCAACGGCTTCTTCTGCCAACGAAAATCGTTGTCCACGCAATTTATTCTTGATGTTCGGCAACTAAAAGAAGTCACTGGGTGCCAAATCAGGACTGTATGGCGGATGAACCATCAATTCGATTTTTTGAGCCTTCAAATACTCTGTTGTTAGATGAGATGTGTGTGTCTTGATGAAGAACGATCTTACGGTTCTTGTTGGTTTTCCTTACTTCACCGAAGACTTCCGGTAAACAAATGGTTGTGTACCATTCGGCATTGACCGTTTTGCGTTCCTCTAAAGGCACTGTTGCCACATGACCAGTTTTGCTGAAAAATCAGGCGACCATTTGCTTCGAGTGCGAAAAACTTTTGTTGGATTTGCTTCATCTTGAAACACCCATACAGTCGATTGCTGTTTACGTTCCGGCTCACACGCATAGACCCATGATTCGTCACGTGTTACAATCTTATATACGTCTTTTGAGGCACCGTCATTGTATTTCTTGAGCATTTTTGTAAACCAATCGACACGAGCATCTTTTTGAGATTGCGTCAAATTATGTGGGATCCAACGAGAGCAAAATTTTTTCACGGCTAAATAATCATGCAATATTTTATATATGCTGGTGGAACTAATGCCTAGGGTTACCTCAATCTCACAATATGTCGCATGACGATCTTTCGTTATTAGTTTTTGCACAGCATCATTGTTTTCTGGAACAACTGATTTTGTACGACCATTACGAACTTCATCATTGAGCGAACGGCGGCCACGATTAAATTCGTTATCCCAGCGTTTCACAGTGGCAAAGGATGGAGGAGCTTCGTCGTCAAATGTGGAAGTTAGTTGATCGATACACTCTTGTCTTGATAATACACGTCAAAAGTCGTAATAAATCATTGCACGAACATTTTCACGAGTTAATTCGTTTTTGTTGACACACAATTTTCAAGTTAGTGTAAACAAAACAAATGACGCTCCATTGACAAAATGTTTGAAGTAGATTATGGTAAAAAATGTCAAACTTTCCATTGGAAACGTCAGATGGCACCTACAGCATTCAGGGTTGCCAAGGCTCAAAATATAAATAGTGCCCCTCGTATATATAAATAAATAAATAAATAAATAAATAAATAATACCCCATTTTGGCACAATTTCTTTATGAAAAAAGTATTTTTAAGGCAACATGCAAAACTGAAGAACATACCTTTTACTCTTAAAGAGGACACATTTACTAGACATTATTTTAATAATCCCTCCAATCTCTATTCTTGTCCAGTATCTGATTAGCCGTCTCGGCACTGAATCACTCATTGCCCTCTGTATCACGTTATGAAAGGTGCGAACATTTGCGCTTAGAGCCAGAGGTTTTTCAGCACCTAAGTGGATAAATCAGGTATTGGATAAGAATGGAGATTGTACAGAGTAAAACAAAAGTATAGTAAATGTGACCGCGTTGAGAGTATAAAGTATAATTTATTCAGTTTTACATTATACTGCCATTAAAATGATTTTTCATGGAGAAACTGTGCAAAACAGTGTTTTAATTAGTTCTATATTTAGATTCGATCACACAAGATTCCAATAATGTCAAGTAAGTGAATCAGTAAATGCATTACGTTGCCACTAAAAAGTTTTTTTTTCGTGAAAATATTCTACCCAACATGATTTTATTTAGTTATATATCATTTTAATGGCGGCGCCGTGGCCAAGTGGTTAGACCGCTCGCCTTCCACCGAGGCGGCCCGGGTTCAATCCCAGGGACCTGCATGTGGGATTTGTGGTGGACGAAGCGGCGTCTGGGCGGGTTTTCTCCGGGTTCTCCGGTTTTCCCCGCCATTCATTCCACCAACTGCTCCATCATCACCTTTCCTTTCATCCATTTCACCAACATTTCGTTTCATCTACTTCCTTCATCCCATACCAGGCATCGGGCTGATCCCCCATCCTGGCTGTTCTGTCTGATCCATGAGTGTCTGCTCCTCGACGGGCCTCTGACCCCAGGCACCCGCCTGTAAGTCCTGGGGGGTGTAAGTCCTACATAAGAGGAGGGTAAACAGATAATGAATGAATGAATGAATATATCATTTTAACGTGGTTATTATATCTGATGAAAAATAAAGCTATTTCTCAAAGTTATAGATTCATATGTGAATACTCTAGGACTGTGCACGTAAAACAGGAGGTCACTGCTTGCGCGAAAAAGTAAACAGGCACATGCACCTCCTCCTTGCTCTACCTACTCACTGTGAAGGCCAGTAGAACGCCTCACAAAGCTGCGAGGACAGCATATATGGAAGCCAGTGTACAAGGTATTTTACAAACACGAAATAAAAAGCGATGAAATTAAATTGTGTTTTATTTATGGACGCTCTTTAGCTGCTGTGGCCCTTAGCGTCCCATTCTCTATTGGGCGTGAAAGACCGGAAATTTTGTTCAGAGGCCACTTTACCAGGCTTGAGATTCTTTCACGTGCCGTAAATCTACGACACGAGACCACCAGTTTTACTTCCCTTCCGAAGGAAGTCATGCTAAAGATTTTTACGCCTGAAAAAAATCCATCGCCTTCCGCAGGGTTTGAACAGGCGACCTCGGGACAAAAAGCGATGGTCTAACCAAGGATACGATTCCCTAAATAGTACTGACAAAACGGAAAGCCAAAATAGGTGAGGCGATCAAGTAGTAGACCGAAATCAGCACTGGGCATAGATACTTAATGAAAATGATGCTTATTAAAGTTTCCGGAGCGAAAAAAAAATTCTGATGTGTTACACTCACATGACTTTCCTCTTGTACAAACTATTTTTACAAACTCTTATTCTCCGTATGCTTCATGTTAATCGAGATAAACACTTGGAGAAACGATCTTTTGACATGCAAAGAGAATTACATTTTACACATAGCGACCAGTTCTAAAAATATTTGACTATCGCTTAAGGCGAACTATGTTCCCCTTGTTTTGTATTTGCAAGGGCAATATAGAAATACAGAAGCCTTTAAGCATAGACATATCTCTTAATAGCTGGTTGCTATGTGCAGAACCATTCTCTTTGCCATAGATTAATACTCTTTGCATATTCAAGACAAAAAATGAATAACGAATTCCGATTTGAGAAAAAGTATAAGTATAGGAAAATTTAAGGGAATAACAAGCAATATCTCGAAAATGGTTCACTCAACAAAAAAAAATGTATCTGACGTAAATTGTGTATTTTAACGCGATCTACATTTTTTGTGTAGTAAAATTTTGTCTATCTCTTATGGTTTACCAGTTATGCAAAAGTCGTTCACAATGAAGAATACTTTTGGAGACATTCCAGAAAATTCAAGATATATATTTTATTTGTCATGAAAATATCTTAAACATATGATATTTTAATCAAAATCGTTAGAGCCATTTTTGAGAAAATTAAAATGTTCGAAAAATGTTACATGTAAGGGTAATCTGGGGTGGGGGGATTTTCTTGAAAACCTTCGTGTCGCATCTCTGGAAGATACTGAACCTAAATACCAAGTTTGGTGTTTATCCGACTGTTCGTTTCTGAGTTATGCTGTTCACACACACACACGCCGACATGTTTCCAAAAATGCTCGGTATCGAATTTTTGGGTGGAATACAATACTTCCCCTACTTACTCTACGTAGCAGAGAATGTAAAAAGTTGGATAAGTAAAAATTAATTTCTTGTCTCACAGTGCAAGTTGATTTAATTACTCTGGCAACAATTAATGTAACACATGGATTATTTATTGTTTTGTTAATTATATCTATTCCCACATCTTTTAAAAATATAAAAGAATTATTTTAACTTTTATTCAAGTGAAAATTCTGAATTCACCTGAAATAGAAAACCAGGCTTAATTAAATCCCATCTGTACAATATCATTACATTGTGTTAGCAATCACAGGTACTGTTTTTGACTTAGGGCGCTCTTCCACATTTGTGTATGCGGGGCGAAATGGCGACAGCCTCAGGTGTTGTGGAAGATCCGCTTTGAGATAAGCTCATTTAGATTTGCAAATACCAACAACATACGTATACTACGCTCGCTCTCTTGCTGCACATTTAATGAACTAGCTTTGCTGATGAAAGAACAAGCCATAACTGCAGCTTCATTATGATCGAGCACGAGGAACAAGATCATTCTCATGGAGGTATCAGTACTTATGTTCCTGGCTGTTAATGGCTTAAGGGGAGATTAAATGACCAAAAAAGTTACATTTTTTTGTGAATTGCAGGCACAATGCTGTGTTTTAAATATATTCTTTTTAGTTGACCACACTAAAATACGCTTATTACATGTCATGTAACTGAACTGTTATGGCATACTTAATACCTCAGCGATCATTACGATTCTTACTTGGCGGCAGGTGCCCTATCGCTCATACCTTTTAATAACTTCAAAGCAGCGGTCCCAATTTCAAACATTTCACCGGGACCGATTTCCTAGGTAAACAATGAAATATGTATATTTAAAACAAAATAAATTCTGTTTATTATAATTTTAATATTCTGATAAATTGAGTTCATTTCCTTTGCTTCAATATGTGTTGCTTTCACGTTACCTGAAAAAATCAATAAATACGGCGTGGAATGAGCAATGTTGCCATCTGTTGCACTACTCGCAAACACGCCATCAGTTCTGCCATCCGATCAGCGTTTGATTACAACAATTAACAAAGTAAGATCTTTTTGTAAAAATTCAAAGTTTTGAACTTAAATTTACTCGTTTCATAAACATACTCACGTCGTAATTACTAACACTATAGTCTTGTTACGCAATGTACTATAAAAGTGGTACTGCATTTGCTATTTTGTACTTTGAATTGTGCACTTCATAGAAAAAAAATCCTAACTTCTGTACTGTTTGAAGCGGAGAGGTAAAATTTATCTCATCTTTTAGGAAACCTCTGCTCTACAAACTGGTACAATACTGTTAAGTATGACAGCTTCTATGTTCCCAAGGCATGTAGTTTTGTATACACATACGGGTGTCCCAGAGCACACGTATCAGCCGTTTTTTACTTTCTCTACTACGTGTAGTAAGTAGGGGAAGTATTGTATTCCAACCAAAAATTCGATACCGAGATTTCATCGGAAATATATGTTTTGAGACCCCCTGAATACAAAAAAAAAAGCATTTTTGGAAACATATCCGTGTGTGTGTGTGTGTGTGTGTGAACAGCATAACTCAGAAACGAACAGTCGGATAAGCACCAAACTTGGTATTTAGGTTCAGTATCTTCCAGAGATGCGACACGAAGGTTTTCAAGAAAATTCCCCCACCCCAGATTACCCTTTACATGGAACATTTTTCGAAAATTTTAATTTTCTCAAAAATGGCTCTAACGATTTTGATTAAAATATCATTTGTTTAAGATATTTTCATGATAAATGAAACGTATAACTCGAATTTTCTGGAATGTCTCCAAAAGTAGCGTGTATCTTGAATTTCCTGGGATTGAATTTTGAAATAACTTGTAAACCGTAAGAAATGCACAAAAACCTACTTCGTCGAAAAATGTAGAGCATGTTAAAACACACAATTTGTAAATTATTTGTGACATTAACCACTTCCCAGAATTCTTTACTGGTGGTTTGAATTGCCGAAAGAAGAAAGACGTTTGGCGCGCTTTCCCTTGCACATGGCAGAGACTTCGCGTGTGATATGGTAGGTCATGGCCAGGCACAGCTGCCTCACAGCAGAATGTGTTCGGTTTCGAAACGCAGCCGCGATTACATTATACTACAAAATAAATAAATAAATAAATAAATAAAAAATAATATATATATCTGATGTGTTACATTCACATAACTTTCTCTACCTTCAATCGTTTATTGTTGGGTATACAAATCATTCTTACGAAAGTTTATTGTAATATCTAACTACTTGATTTTAGAGATAAACCTTGCCGGAAATAGCTGTATTACACATTTCGTTGTAGATACAAAGGGAACCGCGGTAGTCAAATGTTTAATACGGGTAGCTGTATGCTGTCATTGAATCTCCATGTCATGTCATGTCATTTCCACAACAGCATGAGAAACAGGTGAAGGTTGGCAGTGCTTCAGAAATAGAAAGTATTGAAAAACTCTAACCAATAACAACGGGTATCTCGGAAAAGGCTTATGCAATAAATACAATTATTTGAAATAAATTTATATTTTAAAGATATCTACATTGCTTTTATATGAAGTACGTTTTCGTAACGCTTAGCAGTTATATAAGATTATACTAAATGCTTCCGAATGAAGACTTCACATACTATTCCCAGAAAATGTACGATATATGTTTATTTATCATGTGAATATCTTTAATACATGGTATTTTAAACAAAATCGTTAGAGCCATTTTTAGAAAAGCAAAATTTTCGAAGAATGCTCCATGTAAACACTGATTGGCGTTGAGGGGATTTTGTTTTAAAACCTTCGTGTTGCATCCTTGGAAGATACTCAACTTTATTACCAAATTTGGTAGTTATCCGATTTTTCGTTTTTGAGTTATGCTGTCCACACACAGAAACACGCAGACCTTTTTTTAAAAATGTTCTTTTTTGGGTTCAAAGTGCTTCGAAACAACATTTCCGGTAATATCTCGGTATCTAATTTTTAGAACTTCAATGGTTACTCAGTAAAAGCAGAATACAAGTCTGTGTAGGTTGTGTATAATGCTATGCAGCTATATGTATATGTACGAGGGATGTTTTTAAAGTATGGTCCGTTATGCAATAAAATAAGAGCTACAATATATTTTGGTTACCTCATTATTTTATTCCATTGTATATACCTTAAGTTTCCTTTCCACATAGTTTTCACAGTCAATTAAATTCTTATTCTGGTGAGGAATAAATTTTAGTGGCTCTTCTTAATTGAAGTTCGCCGCCAATCCATAAAAGAATTGTACAGTTTCTGAGACGCATTTTTCTTGTCTAAGATTCCGTGGCAGAAGAAACTCCGTCATTGGAATCGTTGGTTTCAGGAGGGGGATTCAAACTAGTGATCCGTAAGTCACATCTTTTATCACAGAGTAGCTCCAAGAAAACAATTGCGAATCTGCAAGTTAGTGTGATGTTAGTCAAAAACAGACGACTCATTATTTATGTCCTTCAAAAAGCTTTCGTACATGTCCCGCAAATTTATTCCTAAGAGATTCCCACAGGTCATTTACAATACAGAAAAATTTTACTCCAGAAACAGCTACACGTTTCCTAGATGGATTGGCGGCGGAAGTCTGTGACGAGGTCCTAAAAATAATTATACTACGATAAGACAAATGCTCGAAATGCATTGATAACTGGTAGAAAATTAGTGTAAGGTTTGAAGACTTGAGTAAAAAATAACTATCGAAAAATGTTTAGTAGTTAGTAATTTATTGCAAACCGGACCTTACTTTTAAAATACCCCTCGTATTTACAGAAATTAGTATTGTTCTCTGACCATTTGACTTAAAGAAAAGTGGCACTTTTCCCAGGTGTGTAGCAAACAACAGTAACCCCATTTAGAAAAGGGATCTTTATTGGGGACTGTGTACTGGGTAGTACGAGTAAATAGCAGGTGTTGAACGCTTCCGGTTATCAAACAAGACTACATTCGCAGGCAGAGTGGGAAGTGTTTTGTTTTCTTTTTGAGGCACTCGACATGTCTGCAATTTCTGATGTTGCCTTGGAAACATCTGCCCGCGTTACACGTATGTGTATGCTAGACTGCCTTTGTTCTGCAACATCTGACGCTAGCTGCAAATGCGGACATCCAAATAATGCGGGTTGCAGTGACGTAAACAGAGGCTATCATTTGTCTGAATTCTTTACTAATTTTCTTGAAGTTCTTTGGAAAAAGCGTTCTCTTTGTTAGAAGATCCTTTTACATACATGCATACCATGTGAAAGGTATATGGATACGTATTTAAATCAGCGAGAGATATTCATAAATATGTTGCAAAAGGTTATACTTAACTTCTGTCTTTCATAATTGCAGGAAAACGTTTTGGAAACAGAAGAAAAGCGTTTGGCGCGCTTTTACTTGCAGGTGAGTGAGAGAATTCGCGTGTGAGGTGGTAGGTCAGGGCCAGGCAGGCTGCTTCACTGCAGCATATGTTGGGTTTCGAAATGCAGCCGCGATTACATTATAGATACTATAGTATAACAACTTTGGTAAAATCCCTTTGTCTACGGACTGTGCGAGTATTCAGGAGGTATAAATCGCCCCCATCTACTTGTATTTTGCCTTTAGCTACTTAATTAACCAATGAGGTGTCTTAAAGAAGAAGTGGGCACACGCAGGAAACTCACGTCACTAATTGTAAACACAGCAGTTTTATGGTGTAGAAAAATTTAATAGGATCTTGTTTACATCGTGATAATTCAAAAACTAAAATCCTTATTCCAGTTCTGTAAGAGGTATATTAAAGAACATAGTTTCGAGATGATGATGATGTGTGATTGGTCTCCCTGTAAAAAAGTTAAAGCCGCTAGTTTTCTTTGTAAAACTTCAATTGAAATAATTTGTATTATGAAAATCAATCAGCGAGGAACCTTTTTCCTTGAAGAGATAGATGGAGGAGTGAAGGCTATGAAATACCCTAAAAAGTGTGTATTAACTTTTGGAAGATATCCCATCATAATACCGCATGTACGTCAAATGCTATCGCTAGTTATATGCAAACATTTGTTTTCATACCCGCTGCACCTTGCTCTTTGCGTGGCCTGCCACAGCAATCTACAAACGCGGCACTTATGTCGCAATACTCGTGTGTCTTTAGTCCTGTCTCTACAGTTGGATAGTTACAACAGTGGTGTGATAAACTGATAAACGATTTTGTGAGAAACAAAAAAAAAAAAAAACATGGGCCAGGCGAAATTATGGCTTGTGGTGCTTAAGCAGCGACTCGGAGACAGACAGGAGCGGCATGCCCGCCCAAGCCAGTTAAAGAGGGGGAATACCAGGTAAGTTAACCCTCCCAAGCTGAACTACAATTAAGAAATTCTGTTAACTATCGTTACGATATTGCTCATTTTTACTTTCTCTAACTACTTACCTACAATAAGCAACAGGAAATAATATTCTACCCAAAAATTCGATACCGAGACTTCATGAAAAATAGATGTCCCGAATCCAGAAAAAGCACTTTTAGGAAAAATGTCCAGTGTGCATAACTCAGAAACTTGGTATTTAAGTCCAGTAACCTCCAAAGATGCAACACGAAGATTTTTAAGAAAATCCCTCATCCCAAACTATCCTTTACCTGACAATTTTTCATTTTCTAAAAAGTGGTTCAACGCTTTGATTAAAATACAATATATTTACGATTCTTACATTAGAAATAAAATGTATATCCTGAATTTTCTGGGATTGGCCTCTGAAGTAATTTTCATTCGGAAGGGGTGTAACTGGTAAACCGTAAGAGAGAGAAAAATGTACCTACTACACAAAAAATATAATTTCTTTTAAACACACAATTTCTTTCAAATTAGATTTTTGTAGTATTAGCCACTTCAGAGATATCCCTTGTTACTGGCTTGATTTGCTCAATATTGTGTCCTTTTTTTAACTCTCATTCAATTGTTTCTCGCAGTGTCCTTGAAAAAATATGGAATGTTTCATGTGGTCATCAAAGTCGGGTACATTTCGGCAATTGGAATTAGCGAAATTATAAGAGTAACTGAACCACTCTTAAAAGGTATTCTTCTCTGACAATGCATCATTGCATTTGCATGGATATGTTTCGTCGCAAAATAACAGATATTGGAATACATTGAAACCCGAGTTTATACACAAGATTCCCTTGCATGACGCAACTTCGTGTGCAGTAAATACATACAGGATAATAGGACCTAAATATTTTCAACAACTGAATTGCAGAGTTCAAAGCCAGTTTAGATTTTTCCAACAAGACTCTGCTACTGCGCATACTGTTGATGAGTAGTTAAATTTAACTCGGACATTAGGATAAAGTAATTAGTGAAGGGTTATGGATTTCACGATTCCATGATTTTATGTACGTGTGTGATTCTTTTCTATGGGAGAAACTTGAAAATTAAAGTGTATGCAGCAAATCCCCAAATATTGGAACAACTAAAAGAAAAAATCTGATGTGTTACACTCACATGACTTTCTCTACTCTTGTACAATCTATTTTTACAAACGCCTATTCTCCATATGCTTCATGTTAATCGAGATATCGAGATGTCAATCTTATTGGTAATTTTCTTGTAGATGCAAGGAAAATATGGTAGCTTTTAAGCGATAGTCAAATATTTTAACGCTGGTTGCTATGTGACGCATTCCATTCTCTTTGCATGTCCAGGACATAAAAAAAATGAATAACGCATTTGAGAAAAAGTATAAGTATTGGAAAATTTAAGGAAATAACAAGCAATATCTCGAAAACGGTTCACTCAACAAAAGAAATGCATATGACATAAGTTGTGTATTCTAACGCGATCTACATTTTTTGTGTAGTAAACGTTTGTCTATCTCTTATGGTTTACCAGTTATGCAAAAGTCGTCCACAATGAAGAAGACTTTTGGAGACATTCCCAGAAAATTCGAGATATACATTTCATTTCTCATGACATTATCTTAAACATATGATATTTTAATCAAAATCGTTAGAGCCATTTTTGAGAAAATTAAAATTTTCGAAAAATCTTCCATGTAAAGGGTAGTTTGGGGTGGGAGGATTTTCTTGAAAACCTTCGTGTCGCATCTCTGGACGATACTGAACCTAAATACCAAGTTTGGTGCTTATCCGACTGTTTGTTTTTGAGTTATGCTGTTCACAGACACACACACACACAGACACACAAACAGACACACACACACAGACACACACACACACACACACAGACACACACACGGACATGTTTCCAAAAATGATTTTTTTGGATTCAGGAGGTCTCAAAATATGTATTTCCGGTGAAATCTCGGTATCGAATTTTTGGGTGGAATGCAATACTTCCCCTACTTACTATACGTAGTAGAGAAAGTAAAAATTGGACGAGAAATGCACTCAATTTCGGATATTGAACTCCCGAGTGTGAATGCCAAATTTCCTGAGGAAATGCCAGAAACGTATGGATAAATGACATTTCCAACATCTCGTATGATACGGTATGTGCTTATTATCATTGCAATTGTAAGTTTAACTACGAGAATGTAAAGATAATAAACGTTTATGGGTGGTAGACCGAGTCGAGGCGGCCGACGCGCGAGGCACCGAGCGGTGGTCGCAGTATGAGAGAAAATTACTGTATAATCTGTTACATTTTAATCATGGAAAAATCTTAATAAATCTCATACAAGGTTACGACTTTCATCAGAGAAGCTCCAAACGTCTTGTGAGATTGCCTATGTTTTTGCATACGAAGTTATTTCTCCTTACTTTACAACTTTCTATGCAGTAGGTAATACTAATCAAAAATTCTGAATCACTAGAAATCGAATAAACCAAGCTAGTTACTTTCTCTACTACGTAGAGTAAGTAGGGGAAGTATTGTATTCCACCCAAAAATTCGATACCGAGATTTCACCGGAAATATATGTTTTGTGACCCCTGAATCTAAAAAAAAAGCATTTTTGGAAACATGTCCGTGTGTGTGTCTGTATGTCTGTGTGTCTGTGAACAGCATAACTCAGAAACGAACAGTCGGATAAACACCAAACTTGGTATTTAGGTTCAGTATCTTCCAGAGATGCGACACAAAGGTTTTCAAGAAAACCTCCCACCCCTTTACATGCAACATTTTTCGAAACTTTTAATTTTCTCAAAAATGGCTCTAACGATTTGTTAAAATCTCATATATTTAGGATACTTTCATGACAAATAAATGTATATCTCGAATTTTCTGGGAATGTCTCCAAAAGTATTCTTCATTGTGAACGACTTTTGCATAACTGGTAAGCCATAGGAGATAGATAAAATTTTACTACACAAAAAATGCAAATCGCGTTAAAATACATTATTTATGTTATATACATGTTTTTTTTGTTGAGTGAACCTTTTTTTTTTGTTTTGTCCTGGTAATGCAAAGAGAATGGAATACTCCACATAGCAACCAGCTCTTAAAATAGTTGACTATTGCTTAAAGCCTACCATATTCCCCTTGCACCTACAAGAAAATTAGCAATAAGATTAACATCTCGATTAACATGAAGCGTATGGAGAATAAGCGTTTGTAAAAATAGTTTGTACAAGAGTAGAGAAAGTCATGTGAGTGTAACACATCAGATTTGTTTTTTTTTTTTTGCATACAATAAAGAAACAATAACATGCAATATTTTTCCTCTTTTCTTTGGTAAATATTTGCTATGTTATAAATTCGACAAGAGGTTTTCATAGCAACTGACCTTGTGTGTGCAGTGTGTATCACTGACCTAAGAGAATTGCGTTAGTACAGGCATGGTTGCTCGATGATTCATGTACTTGAGCTATTTCCAAGCTTCTCTGGCATTCACTACAGCTGTAATGACAGGGTTACGCGCTCCAAAGTCGGTGATGATGTGAGGCAGCATGAGCTAACAAGCAAACCTTAGTTTACGTTCTTTAGGGGTCAACCATGCTCTTCTGAATCATAATCGGGCAATATTTCAGTAGATCAACATTCAGGCAGTATTTTTAACACTTAAATAATGTCCGTCTAATTATATAATATGTAAATTCAATAACAGCCCGCCTTAAAGCAATATGTGTAGGTAACAATGTATAAAAAGTGTATATTACAGTCATTGTATATATTTATATTATTATATACAGGTTCAATAATGCTATGTGAATGTATTACGTACTTTAATAATGTAGGAGCTGTGAGAATAATAGGTTAAAAGTTGCTAACAATGAGGTAACCTTGAGTTAATAATGGGTTCGAGAGTTTAATAATGCTACTTGTGATTCTTGGAAGCAATAATGTAATTTTTGTGACAGTGTATAAAATAGCCAATCAACAACCAGAAAAAGCTTTAGTTAAATGAAAGTATTCAATTGGACTAGGATTAGCCAATCAGAAACTAAAAAGAAGCAACATTTACAAATTCCGAAGTCAGTTGCATGCAGACAGTGATTGTAACCGGATGCGAGATGAGTTTTAATATGTATTCGTGTGAGACGGAAATAGTTTACGTGTTAAAACGTGCAAGTAACTAATTAAAGAATCTCACAGCTCTCTATCAGTGAAGTGTTATATAAATCGTATCAAGTATTAACAAAAGGAGTGAATTAAAAATCATAATCTGTGTAAGCCTACATTCTTAAGTCGCATCACAACCCTGTCAAGACATCCATGTCTCTAAGAATAATACTGACGCAGCCGAGGCAAACATAAATATATATTTAAAGAAACAGTCAAATTACAAAGTTAAAAATTTTTTAAACCTGGGGCAAAGGCGACCTGAAAGTACATCTGGGGCGAAGGCTACCGGAAACTGTTTACTATACGTGCGGTTGCAACCAACTTCAAGTTCGCCTCCCAATAGTTGAAATATAATACACTTCTTCAATACAACCTACTTCAAATTGACGCCCAAAGCGTGGTGCAAATAACGTAAAGATACTACCTTCTTCAACAGCAATGATGTTTAGACTTGGTATTCGTTGTGCAAAATACAAAACGTTCCGTTTACTTTTCTTGTCAACATTTGCACATATTATGTACTTTAAGGGATGGTGATTTTTCGCAATTGCGATATAGCGCGAAATGCTCATAAAGGCTGAAGTAGATTATCCTTACGTTATTAACACCACTCTTTGGGCACAATTTTGAAGCTGGTTGTAACGCCACTGTTGGGGAGCCAAACTTAATGAAGTAACTGCCCCACGTATGGTACAAAGTTTCCAGTGGCCTTCGCCCCACTTTTAAAAATATTCAACTTTGTAATTTGATTGTTTCTTTAAATATTATATATGCAGTTTTGCCTCGGCTGCGTCAGTATTAATTTGCAGAAACACGTATCTCTTAGCAGGGCTTGGTGTAGCAAAAGAATGAAGGCTTACACAAATTATAAAGGTATTTAACTTCGTTTTATTAATCTTTCACACGATTAAATAACACTTCACTGATATATCCTACTGCGGAGCTGTAAGATTATTGTTACTTGTCCTTTTTAACACGTAAACTTTATATTATTCACGCCGGAATGAATTTTTTGTCTCACACTGAATACGTACCGAGCGAACGAACTGCTCAGGTACGTAGCCTTCTAGCGACTGGCGTTTACCGCCTAAATTCGTAAATTGCTACTATTTCAAGTCTCTGATTGGCTAATTTTACTCCAATAGAATACTTTTAAGCCTTTTATAGTTGTTGATTGGTTATTTATAAACTATTTTTAAATATTACATTATTGTTTCAAGAATTATTAGTAGTATTACTAAACTTTCTAATTCATTATTGCCTCAAGGTTACCTCATTGTTAGCAACTTTCGGCTTCTATTCTCACAGCTCCCACATTGTTAAATTACCTAATACATTCACATAACATTATTATACATGTACATAATAACATAAACATAATTCAATGACTGATACATACATTTTATATATTATATTATACACATAATGCTTTAAGACGGGCTATTATTATATTTTACATTATATAATTAGACTGATATCATTTAAGTGTTAAAAATATTGCCTCAAGGCTTGCATCCTTGCATTTTAATTTTCACTACCTGTAAATAAACACAAGTGCGCATCTGACTCAAAATACGAAAATTATACTAAAATCAATATATGTTTTATTAGATTGATTCTTTTTCAAATGAAAATTTAAAAGCAAAATGAAAACATGTTTGCCTAATTGCACAAAAAAAAAAGTTCAACAGTCGCATGGAAGAAAATGCGAAAAACATCTTGTTTCACTCTCAAAAATTCGTAAAACTTCATTTCCTGGCACAGTCGGCCGAGTGTTGTCAATAGAAAAGATTTGAATATTTAAAGTGAAAGTAAAAGAAAGATCATATTTTTTCTAGTTGTTAATATGGATAGTGCTTTTTTACTTTCTCTACTACGTATAGTAAGTAGGGGAAGTATTGTATTCCACCCAAAAATTCGATACCGAGATTTCACCGGAAATACATGTTTTGAGACCCCCTGAATCCAAAATAAGCATTTTTGGAAACATGTCCGTGTGTGTGTGTGTGTGTGTGTCTGTGAACAGCATAACTCAGAAACGAACAGTCGGATAAACACCAACCTTGGTATTTAGGTTCAGTATCTTCCAGAGATGGACACGATGGTTTGCAAAAAATCCCCCACCCCATACTACCCTTTACATGGAACATTTTTCGAAAATTTTAATTTTCTCAAAAATGGCTTTAACGATTTTGATTAAAATATATGTTTAAGATATTGTCATGACAAATGAAATGCATATCTCGAATTTTCTGGGAATGTCTCCAAAAGTATTCTTCATTGTGAACGACGTTTGTATAACTGGTAAACCATAAGAGATAGACAAAATTTTACTACACAAAAAATGTAGATCGCGTTAAAATACACAATTTATGCCATATACATTTTTTGTTGAGTGAACCATTTTCGAGATATTGCTTGTTATTCCCTTAAATTTTCCAATACTTATACTTTTTCTCAAATTCGTTATTCTTTTTTTTTGTCCTGGACATACAAAGAGAATGGAATGCGTCACATAGCAACCAACGTTAAAACATTTGACTATCGCTTAAAACCTACCATATTCCCCTTCCCCCTACCAATAAAATTGACATCTCGATATCTCGATTAACATGAAGCATATGGAGAATAAGCGTTTGTAAAAATAGTTTGTACAAGAGTAGAGAAAGTTATGTGAGTGTAACACATCGGATTTTTTTATATGAATTCCTTCCCAACTGGTAGTATAAAATACGCAAGAAAATAAAAACGTAGACTCTCTTAAAATGCTGGTTGTTGACTGTTAACCTCAAATATCCAGATTTTGCTGAAACAGTTCTGCAATGTATTTGGGAACATACCTATAGCGTGGATGCTGTAAAATTCAGTACAATTAATTGTAATGACAGGAGAACAGGAATGACAGAACAAAATGTTGAGATATGTTCTATGATTTCATTAAACAGTGTTAAGATTTATGAAATTGCATGATATGAGTTAATTTTGTGTATCGTCCTTTTACTTTCTTTACCACGTACATAGTAGGTAGAGGTCTTGCATTCAACCCAAAAATTCGATATCGAGATTTCAACGGAAATGCATTTTTGAGGCCCCTTGAATCCAAATAAAGCCTTTTTGGAAACATATCGATGTGTGTATCTGTGTGATTGTGAGCATCATAACTCAAAAACAAAAAGTCTGATAAATACCAAACGTGGTACTTAGGTTCAGTAACTTCCAAACATGCGACGCAAAGTTTTCAAGAAAATTCCTCCAGACGACTCTTTACATGGAAGATTTTTCGAAATGTTTGATTGTCTAAACACTGGCTCCAACGATTTTGAATAAAATGTGTATATTAAAGATATTTACATTAGAAATAAAATGTAGGTGTATCTTGAATTTTCTGGGAATAGCCTGTGAAGTCCACTTCATTTGGAAGAAATTTTATATAATCTCTTATAACTGCTAAACGAAACGTACTACAAATAAAATGTAGATCTCTTTAAACCACACAATTTATTTGACATAAGTTTTTCATGGCATAGACCATTTCTGAGATATCCGGTAATGAATGTTCGAGTTGTCCATTTCTCGGTCATTCTTTTAAAGTCTTGTCAACATTGAGCTGTTTTTCGCGATTGCAAGGAAACAGTATGGACAATACAGTGTCTAGTTGTTAAACATTTGACTATCGCTGCTCCCTTTGTATCTATAACGAAATGTGTAATATAACTGCTTTTGCAAAAGATTATTTAGAATAAAATGTAGCAGACAGAAAAATAAGCTTTAGTGAGAATAGTTTGTGTATCCACTAATAAACGACAGGGGTAGAGAAAATCATGTGAACGTATCACATCAGATTTTAACTCTCTACCACGTACATAGTAGGTAGAGAAGGTGTTGCATTCCATCCAAAAATTCGATACCAAGATTCCACCGGAAATACATATTTTGAGGCCTTCTGAATCCAAATAAAGAATTTTTGGAAACATGTCCGTGTGTGTGTGTGTGACCGAACACCATAACTCAAAGACGAAAACCCCGTTAAATACTAAACTGGGTATTTGAGTTCAGAATCTTCCAAGCCTGCGAACGACGATTTTCAAGAAAATTCCCCCAACCCAACTACCCTTTACATAGAACGTTATTCGAAAATTTTGATGTTCTAAAAAATGGCTCTAACAATTTTGATCAAAATATCATATGTTTAAGATATCTTCATGACAAATAAAATGTATGTCTTGTTTTTTCTGGGAATGTCTACAAAAGTGTTCTTCATTGTGAACGACGTTTGCATAACTGGTAAACCATAAGAGATAGACAACATTTTACTACACAAAAATATAGATCGCGTTAAAATACACAATTTATGTCATATACATTTTTTTGCTGAGTGAACCATTTCCGAGATATTGCTTGTTATTCCTTTAAATTTTCCAATACTTGTACCTTTTCTCAAATTCGTTATTCATTTTTTTTGTCCTGGACATACAAAGAGAATGGAATACTCCACATAGCAACCAACTCTTAAAATATTTTACTATCGCTTAAAGCCTAGCAATTCCCCTTGCATCTACGAGAAAATTAGCAATAAGATTAACATCTCAATATCTCGATTAACATGAAGCATATGGAGAATAAGCGTTTGTAAAAATAGTTTGTACAAGAGTAGAGAAAGTCTTGTGAGTGTAACACATCAGAGTTTTTGCTTTTGAAGGTTATATCGGTGGCTTTACCATTCAAGCAAATGCTAATCTGCAATGATGTTCACTCGGTACTATGAAGTTAATCTTTGGGGTTTCTATTTAAACATTAATTTCACAAACCATTTATATTCCCACTCATACTTCCAGCCCATATGGAGGGTGGGGAATAATCCTGGATAAAGAAAAGATCCCATCCTCTAGCCGGGAATCGAACCCGGGACCTTTGGATTTGAAAGATAACATGTTAACCACCAGATCATAGAGACAATCAGTACGTATTTTTGCTCGTCTACGGCCCTTGTTTTGTGCTTACCATGAGAAACAGTCAAGTATAAATAGTCTTATACTTAAGATACAGTAAAAAGTATTTAACTTTAAATCCCTTTGCAATGTTTTAGACTTTTTATTATCGGCTTTGAAGAATCACATGGAGTTAAACCTTGCGGCCACACAAATTGAGAGTAAGAGAGAGACATGGAATAATATCCACTGTTAAGTCCATTACGCTAATTAATGTTATAACCATAATACCTCATATCCTTCAGTGTCACTGTATTCTTTGGAAATCGTATTCATTCTTTACGCATTACAATGGCGCTGCCAGTTTAGCAAAACGAGATATGTTGATAGTCCTTTGTTCTCATGGATTCTTACATATTACATCATCCAATTTGACGTAACTGAAATTTGCTACACCTGGTCATTGCTCCTTTTTGTGGTTTTATGATTTCACGCCAAATGTAACGGACGATTATGTCTATTGCTAGACTTTTAAACTACTTTCAAAGAAAGAATCAAACAGCAAGATGAGAAGAAGTTATGTAATCTCTCTTGTATAGCAAACAACGCTCAGAAAATATAGAAATTTAGCCTTCGAGTTCAGAAAAGAAAATCTTTAAATCAAACAATGCACAATATGGCCAAAATTAACGAGAAAAAATCTGATGTGTTACACTCACATGACTTTTTCCACTCTTGTACAAACTATTTTTACAAACGCTTATTCTCCATATGCTTCACGTTAATCGAGATGTTGATCTTATTGCTAATTTTCTTGTAGGTACAAGGGGAATATGGCAGGCTTTAAGCGATGAAATCTTTTAAGAGCTGATTGCTATGTGGCGCATTCCATTCTTTTTGCATATCCAGTGCATAAAAAATGAATAACGAATTCGCATTTGAGAAAAAGTATAAGTATTGGAAAATTTAAGGGAATAACAAGCGATATCTCGAAAATGGCTCACTCAACAAAAGAAATGTATATGACATAAACTGTATTTTTTGTGCAGTAAAATTTTGTCTATCTCTTATGGTTTACCAGTTATGTAAAAGTCGTTCACAATGAAGAATACTTTTGGAGAAATTCCCAGAAAATTCAAGATATACACTTTATTTGTCATGAAAATATCTTAAACATATGAAATTTTAATCAAAATCGTTAGAGCCATTTTTGAGAAAATTAAAATTTTCGAGAAATGTTCCACGTAAAGGGTTAATCTGGGGTGGGGGAATTTTCTTGAAAACCATCGTTTCGCATCTCTGGAAGATACTAAACGTAAATACCAGTTTGGTTTTTATCCGACTGTTCGTTTCTGAGTTATGCTGTTCACAGACACACACGGACATGTTTCCAAAAATGCTTTTTTTGGATTCAGGTGGTCTCAAAACATGTATTTCCGTTGAAATCTCGGTATCGAATTTTTGGGTGGAATACAATACTTCCCCTACTTAGTTCACGTAGTAGAGAATGTAAAAAAACAGCAACAACCAAAATTAACTGTAACGATTAAAATGTATCCTAATTTTAAGGGACACACATCTCAAATCTCTTGCCGCGTAACTGTAATAGGACAACGCACGATTTTCAAGAATGTTTGTCTGTATAATCCAGAGGTTGTTTAGCAGAAGCCACAGACTTTAAGTCATACTGAAGGAAATTTTCATCTAATGTATTTTCTTCGTTTGACCGAGCGTAAAAGGTCGCAGAATCAAGTTTCTGGATAACGTTTCCCGAGCATAATGGTAGATTAATGAAGAAATCTCCTAATAGACCACTAGTTTTTGGAATGTGGAAAATAAAAAGTATTCGCAAAATATAAACATCAGTTTAAATTTTGTGATAAAAAACATATAATTTGTCAGTAACAGCATTGTTTCAATTCTTGGTCTCAGCATGTTAACGCCCATAAAGACAACTTTTAAAAAAACCCGTGTTACATTCACATGACTTTCTCAGCCCTCTATTAATGGGTATAAATTATTCTTATGAAAGCTTATCACTTTCTCTACCACGTGCATAGTACATAGAGAAGGTATTGCATTTGGTATTTAGTTATCCTATTCAGACACACACACACACACACACACACACACACACGGGCCTCAAAAAATGTATTTCTGGTGAAATCTCGGTATCGAATTTTTGGTGGAACGTAATATCTTCTTTTTCTACCATGTACGTGACAGAAAAAGTAAAAACAGTTATTTCCTCTGACAAGTTGCCATACTAAAGGGCAAAGCAGGGTTGCAACCGAATTATGAGAAGACCAATATTTGCAGAAAATAAACTGTGCACGAGCAATAATTATACAAGAAGACCGTTGTTTTAATGATTAATTGTACAAGAAGTGTACGCTCCTTTAGACTATGACATTGTGAATATTTAGCGCGTGAACTATTGCGGTACTGTGAATAATTATTCACGATCATAAATATGAAGATTATTCACTTGTTGCATAAATTACTATTATGGTTATTCTACAACAGATAAACAACCAAAATTGTCAAACCGTTCTAGGTACGAGGGCAGTCCAGAAAGTCCCAGACGTTTTGGCCTATCGTGGCGATGAGTAGGGCTAGAGCCGCCATCTTGGTGTCAGAACGTTCCTACATTCAGTACGCATCCAGCTGTGGTAGCGTGAGGACTGTTCCTTCCTTACTGTGCTCTCTGTGAGTTGTTAAAATGTGCGCTGCAATAGAAAATCCCGCTACTTGTGAAGTGCGGTTGGCTAAAAAGAACAAACCAATTGAATTTATCGTCAACTTTGTGATGTTTACGGGCAGGGAATAATGAGTGAAAGCCGAGTCAGGCAATGATGCTTTGATTTTAAAAATGGCCGTACCAATGTTCACGACGAGGATCGCAGTGGTAGGCCTAGCCTTATGACTGATGAACTGTCAAGGCAAATCAACGACAAAATTCGTGAAAATCGTCGCTTCACGATTACAGAACTTTCGGAACATTTTCCCCAAATTTCACAGAGTTTGGTGCATCAAATTGATGCTTTGATACTGAACCTGAACTGCATGCCGGCGTAAACCAGTGGTTGCGGTCGCAGGCGGCAGATTTCTACAGAGAGGGTATTGAAGAACTTGTGCCACGGTATGATAAATACCTCAATTTGAATGGCGATTACGTAGAAAAACAGCTTAAGAGTGTAACGTTCAAATGTAGATAATAAACGTTGATATTTGCATTTTGTTAATTGTTTATTTCAAAACGTCTGGGACTTTTTGAATTACCCTCGTACAACGAAAACGGCATGCATGCTAAGCAACTGAGAATTCCTGAACTAGATTCAAGTTTGCTAAGAATTAGGAAATACATAGGATGTATTTCTAAAAATGCCGCCAGGCTATATAATTCCAATTAAACACTTTATAAAAACTTCAGGATCATTATTGGACCTGACCGTTGGACGAATAAAACTCTGGAAACTGCTGAGGAAACTTTGAATGACGGTTCAAGAATGACTCAGGAACAGAATTCCGTAGTATATGGCATAAGATCAAGGCTCAAAAAGTTTTATCACTTGGGTGAACATACTATTCTATACATGATGTTTCCAATGCACACATGAAAACATAAGGAGAGCTTATACTGGTAAACAGATCTTAGGTTTCTCAGATAGCCAGGTTCCACTTAAGGCTCTAAGTAGACATAAGGTAACGTCAGGATTGTTTTTAAACTGCCTAAACATGCTCATAAGCTTGGTAGAACAGAATGAAGACATCCTCAAATCGGGGAAAGCCCCGAATGAAGCAGCGTCGTACCGACCAATTAGTTTATTGCCTGTTTTGTCAATTGAACCAGCCCATCGAATAGTAACAATCAGAACAGAATCCTTTCAAACACGCCGCTCCTGTACTTTAACCTTCCTTGATATACAGCAGGCATTTGACAAGGTATGGCATACCGGTCTTCTACATAAAATACAATTACTACTTCCTCATCCTTATTATATTCTGCTACAATCTTACCTCAGCGATAGATATTTTCAGGTCAGATACAAGAATGAACTTTTCACCCTCCATGACATCAAATCCGGGGTACCCCAAGGTAGTGTTCTTGGGTCGATTTTGTACATTATCTACAGTTATGATCTACCAACAACTGAACATACCAGGGCAACAATTTTTGCAGATGACACGGTCATTCTCGCCTGATATGAAAATCCTCATGTAGTCTCAGGATTTCTCCAACATCATCTACACCTACTTCAACAATGGCTAAACAAATGGAGAATACAAGCAAAACCCAGTTAGCCTCAACATATCACATTTTCTTTATGTCGCGGAAAATGCCCTAAAGTATATCTAAATAATGTAGAAATTCTGTAACATAACTGTAAAATGTCTTGAATTACACTTAGATGAAAACACTGCATCATGACGAAAAGAAAAGAAGCAAAACTAAAATTCCAGCAATTATATTGCTTACTGAACAAGCATTCTCATCTATCTCTCTACAACAAAATATCGATATACAAGAACAGCATTAGACCCGCATGGACATATGGTTTCCATCTTTGGGGAACCCAGTAACTCCAATGTTGACATCCTACGAAATTTGTTCTAGAACTCTACGTTGTCTGGCAAACACACCACGGTACGTCTCCAACGCAAGCTACATAATGATCTTCACATCTCTACAATAAAAGAAGAAATAACTTTCCATAGTCTTCGGTATCAGCAGCGTTTAAGTAACCATCCAAACTCTTGCCGTCAAACTACTAGGCAACAGTACTACAACTGGCCGTCTACAGTGCTGTGACATTTTGGACTTACCATACCGTTTTAGCTACCTTTAGTGTTCCATACATTACTTGTAACCTATTTACTAAATGTTCTGTTAGGAACATATTGTAAATTTCAGTCAATTTAATAATAAAAAAGTCATTTGGGTGCCGGGTCATAGTGGCATAGAGGGAAATGAAAAAACAATCAAAAGCTTGGAAGACAAGGAGCAGCTTCAGCAGCCGGCTCTAGGAACATCTCGATGTTTAGTAAGAGAGGCTATTAAGAACTGCTCCAAAGTAGAACGTCATAAAGCCTGGTTTAAAACTGCCGGAAACAAACATTGTGAGCTATTTATTAGAAAACCATGGTAAGAAAAGAGCTGAAAGGTTACTTACATGTAACAGACTTCAGCTGAGAACAATTATTGCATCTCTCACAGGGCATGCTCCTGTGAAAAAGCATATTTATACGATGGGAGTGTTTCAGGTTAACTTAGGATTGCAGATCGTGCAAGAAAGAAACTGAAACAACCCGGCACATTATATGCCTCTGTGGGGCCTTGGCTCACAAGATAAGGTATTGTTTTTGGGAAAGTGATTTTAGAACCAGAAGAATTTGAAACCATATCTGTTAAGAGACTGCATTCCTTGGTAAAGGGTTCAGACATAATGAATTGGCTTTAAAACGATACAGGTAGCCTAATAAGCCCAAGGTTAAAGTGCGTCCGGAGTAATGACGGAAATCTGTATAGTATGAGACAAGACAAGGGCATGCAGGTAGCGTAATTCTGCAATTCTTTCCCACCAGCGTTTGTTAATTTGAAAGTAGTTGAAGGACTGAATAAATGATGAAAGTATATCCACATAGCTCAACCAATTTAACCGGTCTTCATTACATTGTGAGTCCCACCGCAAATAGCTGCGAAAGGGCATTCCAAGAATGTTTTGGTTTCCGTGCGCAACTCGTATGTGAAACTAGAGGCTTATGATGTAAGAAAACGCCAATGGAAACAGTTCCTTACACTGAGTTTAGGTTTGTTCACCTACAGTCATCGTACGATGAATTAATATTCCTGTTTCTCTTCCTCAAAATGCGTAGGAGTTATGGCCATTGTCTGCGAGAAACAATTGCAAACTATTGTAGCTGCGTGTGCACATTTCATTTTGTGACCCAAAGTTATCGTTCCACTTGTTAAAGCCATGTGTGGTAACATCACCTTTACTTTCCTAAAGGTCATTTCCCTGACTGCTAACCTTTTGAGCTGTTTCTCTGATGCGGATAGTTAAGACAGGCGAACTTGCGCAGTTATGTAACACAAGTGAAGACAGAAAACATGACCGAGCGAAGTGTGCGAATTTGCAATCGGGAGGTCCGGGTTCGATCC